>LS990922.1:16564176-18976676 GCA_900464855.2 Musa schizocarpa | reverse complement strand
ACCGCCCCTGTCAGGCGGTGGCACCACCTAGAAGCTCAGTCTCCGAGCTGCTAGGCAGTTGTACCACCCCAGTTAGGAGGTGGTACCGCTAGGACCTTGGAAATCCGAGAAATGACATTTTTTAGCTCCAAATTTAAACTAGTTTGGGGCCTATATATACCCCAACCTTTCCTACATGAAAGGGCACCGAAAATCTAATCTTACTCTGTGATTTTTAGAGCTCAAAAGTGTTGTAAAGGCTAGAAGTTCTCCTCCCTCTTTTTTCAAGTTTTGATCTTTCAAGAGAGGAGAGAAAAGTTTGTAAGGGTTGTCCCTTAAGCCCGTCAAAAGGAGTGAAACTGTAAAAGGGTGGTTGGCCTTCGCCTATTGAAGGAAGGCCTCTAATGGACGTCAGTGACCTCGTTAGTGGAGGAAGCCAAAAGTGGATGTAGGTCAAGATTGACCGAACCACTCTAAATCTCGGTTTGCATTTACTTTGAGCATTTTATCTTTACTACAAACCTCCTCAATAGCTTACTGCCTTCTGCTCTTTTACGAACTCACTTTCAAGTTAAGTTTTTGAAAACAATTTTACGTCGGAAATCAGTTTTATCGTACGAACATCATATTTCAGTTTGCGTTTACATTCTGATTTCTATCTTAACTGCAAACTTCCTGCCTTACTTTACTTCAAATACATTTCCATAAGCTTTCAAAGTTATTATCTGCACAAAACGACTTTTACGTCAGAATCGGATTTCAACGTACGAACGTAGTTTTAATCGTCAAAAGTTTTCCGCTGCACTAATTCACCCCCCCCCTTAGTGCTCTTGATCCTAACAATTGGTATCAGAGCGGGGTTAACTCTCAAACGGATTAAAACCCAAGAGAGATGGCATACGCCGGAAACCATGAGGGCTACTCTATTACATGTCCACCCATGTTCAATGGGATGGACTACACCTATTGGAAGACCTGAATGAGGATCTTCTTTATTTCAATGGATTTTGAACTTTGGAATCTTGTCGAAAATGGATTTTCGAAGTCTTCTCTTCATCGATTGGAATGAATTGGAGAAGAAGACTTTTGCTCTTAATGTAAAGGCTATGAATGCCTTATTTTGTGTGCTTAATAAAAATGAGTTCAATCGTATTTCGGTTTGTAAAACCGTGTTTGATATTTGGCATACACTCGAAGTGACTCACGAAGGCACAAGTAGAGTGAAAGAGTCAAAAATCAATCTTTTGATACATTCTTTTGAACTTTTCCGAATGAAACCAAGCGAGACTATTTGCGATATGTACACCCGTTTCACGGATGTCGTCAATGGTCTAAAAGGACTCGGCAAAAGTTTTTCGGATTTTGAGCTCGTAAATAAGATTCTAAGATCCCTTCCTAAGAGTTGGGACCCTAAAGTCACTGCTATTCAAGAGGCTAAAGATTTAAACAACTTCTCTCTTGAAGAACTAATCGAGTCATTAATGACCTATGAAATGACTTGCAAGGCTCATGAAGAGCAAGAAGACATCCTTCCAAAGAACAGGAAGGACATGACACTTAGAACTTTAGATGACCACTTGAGAGAAAACTCAAGTGATGAGAACTATGACGATGACTTGGCACTTCTAACAAGGAAATTAAAAAAACTCATTAAAAGAAACAAGTTTGAAAGTGACACAAAAAATAAACTTGAACCCAAAAAGGACCAAGTTATTTGTTACGAATGCAAAAAGCTGGGACACTGCAAAAGTGATTGTCCCCATGCCAAGAAGAGAACATCAAAGAAGAAAGCGCTCAAAGCAACGTGGGATGACTTGAGTGCGTCCGAAGAAGAGGAGTCCAACACTGAGCAAGTTGCTCATTACGCCTTAATGGCCATCGGAGAAGAGGTAACAAATTTAATTGATGCAGATTTATCATTTGATGAATTATTAAATGCCTTCCATGACTTATTTGATGAATGCAAAATAATTAATAGAAAATATAAATTACTAAAAAATAAGCATGATAGTCTTGTTAGCAATTTTGATAAATTAAAAGCTAAATATCATGATTGTTTAGCTCAATATGAAAAATGCCATGAACTAGAAACTCTCCAAAAGGAAAACTTACTACTTAAGGACACATTGAAGAAATTCGAAGTTGGTATCAAGTCTTTGAACATGATCCTCGCAAACAAGGGTCACGTTCCCAAAAGAAGTGGAATCGAATTTGTGAGAAGTCCTCACCAAAATCCAACCACCTTCATAAAAGGCTCTATCTTACGTGTTCAATACCAAAGCAAATGCAACTTTTGTTGCAAACATGGATATAAAATGTATCATTGTCCATTCAAGAAAATTAGTCTGAACAAACTGATTTGGGTTCCTAAAGGAACCATGATAAACTCTATGCAACATAATAAACAATGTAGATCAGTTTTTCAGGCACCCAAAAGTAAATGGGTACGTAAAAATCACCCCTTCTTGTAGAAACATACACCATCAAAAGCTAGGAGCAAGAGATAATATCTTACTTTTTGGGTACTTGATATTCATGACTCGAGATCCAAAAGAACACGTAATGCTCTCTAGCCTAAATAGTAAAAAGAGGATTAAAAAATTAATATTACAGAGTGATACTAATACAATCCTGTTTAATCCCTTAGATTTTGAAACTTATAATTCTCCCTTCACATACCCTCTGGATTTCTGAACTCAGTGAATTGATTTCTTCTTTGGATCCAACTATATCATTAACTTACGTCTTGCAAGCAAAGTTTGTCATAAACTTGCAAAGCTTACCAACTTAGATAATAAGTCATGAACATGTCTAAAATTGTGTACGACATTTAAAGTAGAATATGTGCGTCACAAGATCTATTTTGAACGTATGAAATTTCTCATCTTGAAATGGAAACTCTTACGTAATTACGAAAGTAAAGTTGATTGCTCCACAGATGAAACCTCTCCTCAAGTTGAAAACATTCAAATCAGTCCATACAGCCCCCAAACAAGTGCACGTCGCTTGTAGGACGTGGCACCGCTCAGCTGGCGGTAGCACCACCGGCTGTCACAGGTTAAGCGGTGCAACCGTCGGCAATCTTGCCCCTTTTAAACCGAGCTAGGGCCGACGGTGGAACCGACTCCAACTTACTCCCTTCCCCTCTTTACACCACCAAAGCTTCTCCACCTTCATTTCTCCCAAATACTCCTCATTTCAAAGCAGAAGATCAACAATCTCTCTTTCTCTTAAGGATCTCACTTAAGGTATTCTCTAAGAACCCTTTAAATTCTATTTTTGAGTCATTTACTCTTGCTCATTACTATCTTCTTAAATAGCAGTAGTTATGGGCTCTAGAAGATCCTCTAAGGACAAAGGGAAGAGAAGATTAGAAGAAGACTTTGATCTTACCCTTTTCGATTCAAAATATCATGCTGAAAAATTTTCTTCCTTCGAATTTAGAAGTGTCAATAAGGGAAAACATGTAGATCTAGATGAACTAAGAGACTTAGAGACAATCCAATGGTTTGCAAACTTAGATCTACTCCCAATTTTACAAATTAGTGAACCTATCTATCCAAGACTTGTTAGACTATTTTTCAACAATCTACAAGTAGATGAAGAAGAAAGAATGTCTACCTATCTCCTAGGACAACACATCTCCATTACGGATAGATTCATTTGCGACATGATAGGCATTCCCGTAAAAAATAGAGGTCTTTATTTTAGAGGATCGTGGGATAATGAAACAGTTGGGACAATATCTGTTGAAGCCTTAGGAACAATTTTCGGTAATCCCAATTTAGTGATAGTTCCTAAAAGCTGTGAACATCTACTACCACTAAACACTAAGGTACTTCATCATATCATAACTAGCATCATTCTCCCTAAACAATACCATCATGATGAAGTAAGTCAAATGAAATTAGGAACCATGTATTGGATCATGGAAGGACATAACATCTGTTTTGGTTACCTTATCCAACAAAACATGATAGAACTATCTAAGAAAGACATGATGCTTCCATATGGTGGTATAATCACTAGAATACTTAAAGCCTACGATATTCCAATACCACCCGACGAAGAAGTGATGAAAGTAGACAGGTTTAGCATAATAAATAAAAATCTACTTCACCGATTGAGATGTTTTTATAGAAACGATAGTTGGATTAGAATGCCTAGAAGAACCGATCCCCCTCAACCTGAACCAGAACCCGAAACACCAGTCTTTAGGGGTACTCAATCTCCTCTGATATGTCCCTTTGAGGAAACACATCCATTTGAACAAGCTCCTGCATCATCTATCGAAGACATTGGAATTCAGATGGATCGATTTGAACAAAGATAATATCGGCTTGAACATCGACAAGATCAAATCCTATCTGAACTGCAGTAAATTCATCGACAATTTGACTCTTTATTTAGGCACTTTAATTTTCCACCTCCTGAATAAGCTTGTATATGTGGACACTGTTGGGAAATCCTTGGGGGCGACATCATATGCGCAGCGGAAGAACAAGAAAAACAAAATCCCCGATTCCCAAAGAGATGTTCGTCGTCGTGCGAAGATTGGTACGCAAAAATCCGCGAAACATGAAACTGCGTATATAGTAGATTGTGTTACCTAGGGAGATCGTATATCCCTGTTTCCTTGCAGATCCTTAGGAGAGGGTGAAGGAGGTCAAGAGTCCTCCTCTCTAGCGGTGATCCACATAGCATGGTTACGACGACGCTCCACAAAACTCCAGACCTACTCTGAGGTGGAGATGGAGAGGAGAATAGGAAAAGGCAAACAAAAGCTCTCTAGCCCATGGGGCTCTGAATCCCTCCTATTTATAGAGGTCCCCTATCAAACCCTAATGGGTCCTCCCCTAGTGGGTATTGGATCTGCATCCGATAAGACAAGGGCTCTGTTGGATATCTCATATCCGAACCTTTATTCATCGCAATGCCTACCATATGTGTGTGACCCTCTAGGCCCAATATCGAGCTGGCCGTGAGTCATACCTGTCAGAACTCCTTCTAACTCAGTGAATTATTATCTCTGTAATAATTCACTTTCGACTCATCGACTACTGGGCGTACTAGGCCACTACGTAGTCCCCAGACAATCTGAGGGGAATCAATCCATTGGACCTGTCATCCTCAATTACCATGTACCTATAGTCCCTCATCCATTTAATATACCAAAGACCGTATATCGAGCATGGTGTTGTCGGGACCCACACTCGGTTTCTACTCGAAGTCTCGCTCTAATCCGGATTCTCCCGGAGAACTCTTTCTCTCTCAACCCAATGACCACGCCAGGGATTTGTTTGAGCAAGAACACATGGGATATTCCTCTCATGACACCGAGAGTGAATGATCCTCTATTGACACTCAATAGCCCTCGTAAGGTCGACTACCACTCCCAATGACCACCGTGTGTAGATATGGGACAGCCAAACCTATAAGTCCAGGTATCAAAGAGTGGAGCACTCATACAGACATACTTGGTGTCTCAAGTCTAAGGACCGAGATACACGACTAGAACTACGGAATCACTTGTCCGACAATAAGGCATCATCAACCATCCAAAGATTCCGTGGCGGATCAATCAGTGAACTCATTCTCCAATGAGCACTGTCATCTTTGTATCCCTAGTGTCCCTACACAAGCAGCTATGAGACCCAGCTACATCCATCATATGGATGGGTATATAGCACACCGGTGCATCCCGGTTATCACGATATCCTTCTCGAGTAACCTATGACCGGGATTATTTAGGATATGTGTTTAAAGGTGAATCGATCTCACTATCGTGATCTCATCACGATCCGATTCCCATTGCACAAATCCAAGGACATCATAATATATGTATGCATTTATACAATAGTTATAAAGTGATATATGCCAAAATATAATAAGTAAAAATATTCTATATTAAGTCACACGTGCCATCACTCACGTGATTGGCTTGCTAGGCAACTATGACTAGCAATCTCCCACTTGACCTAAACCAATCACCTATGTGTCTGATCCCCATCAGACCCCTGTGACACTCAAAACAAATCTGAGACAACAGCTTTGTTAGTGGATCTGCAATGTTATCTTCGAATGGAACTCTTTCCACTACTATATCTCCTCGGGTCACGATCTCTCTGATAAGGTGGAACCTCCTCAGAACATGCTTAGATTTCTGATGAGACATAGGTTCCTTTGTTTGAGCAATCGCCCCGTTGTTGTCGTAATATAGGGAGATCGGCTCTTCGCTACCCGGCACGACTCCCAAATCTGTGATGAACTTCTTCACCCAAACTCCCTCCTTTACTGCATCTGATGCAGCAATGTACTCCGCCTCTGGGTGGTCGAGTCGGCAGATGGTATCTTGCTTGGAACTCTTCCAAAGACACCTTGCTTCTCCATTCAAGGTGTACATATACCCTGAATTCGACTTGCTATCATCGACATCGGTGAAAACTTGAGTCGATGTAGCCTTCAACCTTAAGACTATTACCTCCATATACTAGTAAAAGATCCTTAGTCCTTCTCAAGTACTTAAGGAGACACTTTATTGCTTTCCATTGCTCCAAGCCCGGATCCGCCCTGATACACCTTTCGTGACACTCGGGCATACGCTATATCTCGCCTAGTACATAGCATGGCATACATGATAGACCCTATTGCTTTGAGGCATAAGGTATCATATCCATGTTCGCCCTTTCTTCTGAGTCTTTGAGGACATACTGGTGAAAGCGATATCCCATGTCTCATCAAGATGAGACCTCTCTTGGAATTTTCCATGCCAAACCTTTTGACAATGGTTTCTATGTACTGACTTTGGACAAGCCAAGCATCCTCTTGGATCTATCTCTATAGATTCTAATCCCCAAAATATAGGATACTTCCCCTAAGTCCTTCATGGAGAAGTGTCTAGATAACCAAGCCTTTACTGTGGATAGCATTCCTATGTCATTCCCAATGATCAGGATGTCATCCACATATAACACCAAAAAGGTGATAGCGCTCCCACTTACCTTTCTGTATACACAAGGCTCATCTTCGTTCTTAACGAAGTCATAAGATCTGATTGCCTCATCAAATTTTATGTTCCAACTTCGGGAAGCCTACTTTAATCCATAAATGGATCTAAGCAACCTACACACCTTATCTGGACAGTTCTTGGACACGTATCCCTCAGGTTGCATCATATACACCTCCTCCTTGAGGTTCCCATTGAGGAATGCGGTTTTCACATCCATCTGCCAGATCTCATAATCATAGTGTGCTGCAATAGTGACACGGGAGTGTCTAATTTACTACAATCTGATTATATGAGCCTTGATTATGATCTAGTATCTTTTTTAGTCAATAATGATGCCTCATAATCTTTATCTCAGCACACTCAAATATGACAGCTCATCAGCATATTCTCTGCACAAAGTTAAAGCTGTTTCAAGGTGCTTTTCTTCAAGACAAAGGAATGCATTAAAGGAGTTGGTTGGCGCCAGAACATTTCTTCATTACCAATGAGTGCATTAAAATAGTTGGTTAGTAGTCAGTAAACACTTAATTTCGAAATTCCCTATGCATGAAGGGTTGTTTCATGCACTAGTATTTATTTTGGTGTTTAGGACTTAGAAAGGGTTTTAGAAAAAAGCGAGGATATTGGCGTAAGCTCTCTTGGAGTGCTCTTGTGAACTCTGTATCTCTTGGAAGTGTCCTTGAGTGGTGAGTCTTTTTGCTTTCATTCCAGATCCTTGTTATTATCATTAGGGTGGTGATCTTTCTGTATCCCTTTTGATTTTTTAACTTGATGGTGAACTATTTTTTTTTTACCAAGTTTCTTCAAGAGTTCGTTCATTGCCTCTGTGACATTTTTTCTATCTGAACAACTATTCTGTTGTTCTTTTGAAATCCATTCTGCATTTTTACCCTCCCCGGTATCAGTTTGGTATCAGAGCTAAAGGCTAGAGATCATGGCAAGGCGGAATGGAAAAGATGTAGTTGGTGAAGGTAGCGACCATGAAGATGACGCTGAGTCGTTGAGGCTACAGCTACGAAAATTGTTGCTTAGCCTACAAGAAAAAAATGAAATAATCGATGAACTTCAAAGTACACACAACCAGCATGAAAATAATGCTTGAGAGCTTATTTCTGATGATGATACACCTCATCTTCCAAGAGAGTCGAGAAGATGTCGGAGAAGAAATGAAGTCCAAGACGAGTGGCAGAATAAATATAATCCCAGATTTGATATTCCAGAATTTGAAGGGAAAGTAAATGTTGATGACTTTATCGATTGTCTTAATACAGTAGAAAGAATCTTCGATTTTCATGAACCACCAGAACAAAAGAAGGTCAAACTTATGGCACTCAAACTCAGGCGGAATGCATCTTTTTGGTGGAAAAATCTGAAGAAACAAAGAGAACGTGAGGGGAAGAGTAAGATCGTTACATGGGAGAAAATGAAAAGGGAGCTAAAGAGAAAATATTTACCTGATAATTATAGACAAGAGATCTTTCTCAAGATACATGATTTCAAGCAAAAAGGTCTTAGTGTGGAGGAGTACACTGCAGAATTTGATAATTTGATGTTAAAAGGAGAGCTTGTGGAACCGGAAGAGCAAACAATTGCAAGATACTTAGGAGGTCTGAAGTATGAGATTTCTAAAGTTGTTCAGCTACAGCCATATTGGTCTTTAAATGATGTGAGCAAGCTGGCATTAAAAGTTGAAAAGCAACAGAAGTTTGAAAAGAGTTTTCGGTATGGCTCAAAAGAAGGCTACACAAAAGGAGGAAGTTCCAAGCCTACTGTCCAAAGCAAGGTGATATCGAAGGTGCAAGAAAAGGGTGAAGAGTCTGCTGGCAACAAAAAAATACCTAATTCTTCTACCCCAAGTGGCCGAAAATGCTTCAAATGTCATGGTTTTGGGCATATTGCTTCGGATTGTCCAAATAGGAGGATTGTAACTTTGGTTGAAGATCATAGTGATGGAGGCGAAGATGAAGCTGACGACGAACCAAAATACGATGATGATGAGGAAGAGATTACTTATGCTGATCATGGTTTGTCTATTGTATTGCAACGTAGTTTACAAGTGTCATATGTGGCCGACGATGAAAGTTGGGTGAGAAAAAATGTGTTTCACACTAAATGCACTTCTCGTGGCAAGGTGTGCTTGGTGATCATCGACAGTGGCAGTTTTGAGAACGTGGTTTCTTTGGAGATGGTGCAGAAGCTGTAGTTGGGTACGATCTCTCATCCACATCCATACCAATTTTGTTGGTTGCAAAAAGGAAATGACACCAAGGTAACTAAAAGATGTTTAGTTTCATTTTCTATTGGCAAGTATTATAAAGATAAAGTGTGGTGTGATGTTGCCCCTATGGATGCTTGTCATTTACTATTGGGAAGACCTTGGCATTATGATAGAAGAGTGTTGTATGATGGTTATAAACATACTTATTCTTTTAAAGTGAATGAAAAGAAGATTATCTTAGCTTCATTACAACCTTCTGAAATCAGTGCGCCAAAGAAGAAAGTTAGTGCTTTTATTTCTTATAGAGAATGCAGATATGAATTGGACAAGGGCGGTCATGTTTTGGCCCTAATGGTAGTAGAGGAGAACGAACAACATAAGGAGACACCGAAAATCATGCAACCAATCCTAGAAGAATTTCAAGATGTTATACCGGAAGAGATTCCACATGGCCTTCCACCCTTGAGAGATATCCAGCATCACATTGATCTTATTCCTAGGGCTATTCTACCTAATAAGGCAGCGTATAGAATGAGTCCCAAGGAGCATGAAGAACTTCAAAGGCAAGTTGATGAATTGGTTAAAAAAGGGTTAATCCGGGAGAGCATGAGTCCTTGTGCGGTTCCTGCTTTGTTAGTGCCTAAGAAGGATCGTTCTTGGAGAATGTGCGTGGACAGTCGCACCATCAACAAAATCACAGTGGACTATCGCTTTCCTATTCCAAGGTTAGATGATTTACTTGATTAATTGCGTGGTGCTTATATTTTCTCTAAAATTGATTTGAGGAGTGGCTATCACCAAATAAGAATGAGGCCCGGAGATGAGTGGAAAACAACGTTTAAAACTAGAGAAGGTTTATATGAATGGTTGGTTATGCCATTTGGACTATCTAATGCTCCTAGCACATTCATGAGATTTATGAATCACATACTTAAGCCATGCATTGGAATATTTGTTGTAGTTTATTTTGACGATATATTGGTGTACAGCAAGAGTGAAGAGGAGCATATGAGTCATCTGAAAGAGATCTTTCTTATTTTGAGGCAGCAAAAACTTTATGCTAATCTAAAGAAATGTGATTTCTTTACTTCTAGTGTGGTGTTTTTGGGGTATGTTGTTTCAAAAGATGGAATCATGATGGATCAAAGCAAGGTTGAAGCTATTCTCAATTGGCCAACACCCGCTTCATTACATGATGTGAGGAGTTTCCATAGCTTAACATCTTTTTATAGAAGATTGATCAAGAGTTTCAGCTCTATTGTCGCTCCAATCACCGAATGTCTGAAATGTGATAAATTCAAATGGACTAATAAGGCTAATGATGCTTTTGAGCTTTTGAAAAGAAAGGTTACTGAAGCTCCTATCTTAGTTCTACCAAATTTTGACAATGTGTTTGAAGTTGAATGTGATGCATCTAATGTGAATTGGTTGGTGCTTTTTTGAGTCAAGACGGAAAGCCCATTGCATTTTTTTTAGTGAAAAGCTGAATGATACGAGAAAGAAATACTCTACTTATGATAAGGAGTTTTATGCGATTTATCGAGCTTTGTCTCATTGGAGTCAATATCTTCTCGCCAAGCCATTTGTTCTATATTCTGATCACGAGGCATTAAAGTTCATTAATCATCAGCACAAGCTAAACAAGAGGCATGCAGCTTGGGTGGAGTTCTTACAATCTTACAACTTTACAATCAAGCACAAATCTAGTGTTCAAAATATAGTTGCTGACGCATTGAGCAGAAAGCATTCTTTATTATCAGCAATGGAAGTCAAAGTTGTTGGATTTGAAACATTCAAATATCTATATGAGAATGATGTGGATTTTGGCTCGATATGGCAGAATTGCAAATCAGGTTCCTATCAACAATTTTCGATCTTTGATTGTTTTCTTTTTCGAGCTAATGCTTTATGTGTTCCATCTTGTTCTTTGAGACAAGTAATTCTGGTTGAAGCTCATGGTGGTGTTTTGGGTGGACATTTTGGTAGAGATAAAACTTTAGCTCTTATTCAATCAAACTTCTATTGGCCTAAGATGTTTAGAGATGTGGAAAGACATGTAAAGCAATGTCGAGTGTGTCATTTGGCAAAAACAAGAACTCAAAATTCTGGTTTGTACACTCCATTGCCAGTGCCAAATGCTCCCTGGGAGGATGTGAGTGTTGATTTCATTTTAGGACTGCCAAGAACTCAAAGGAACAAGGATTGTATCATGGTTGTTGTTGACAGATTTTCAAAAATGTCTCACTTTGTTCCATGCAATAAATCAAATGATGCATCTCATATTGCTGATTTATATTTTAAGGAGATTGTTAAATTGCATGGTATTCCAAGAACTATGGTGTCTGATCGAGATTCAAAATTTGTTAGTCATTTTTGGAGAACTCTTTGGAGAAAGCTGCGTACTTCTTTGAATTTCAGCAGCTCGCATCATCCACAAACCGATGGGCAAACTGAAGTAACAAACCGAAGCTTGGGAAATTTGCTTAGAAGCTATGTTGGCAAGAATATTAAGTAATGGGATGTCATTCTTCCACAAATTGAGTTTGCCTACAATCGTTCTATGCATCATAGTATCGGTAAGAGTCCTTTTGAGGTTGTTTATGGTGCTAATCCTACTAGTCCTTTGGACTTAATCCCTCATTCTATAACAAAGCAATTTAGTGGAGATGCTGATGAAAGAGCTAAGCAGATAAAGAAGCTGCATGAGGGCGTGAAAGCAACCATTGAGAAGCAAAATGAGAGGTACATGCATGCTGCCAACAAACACAGAAAACATGTGGAGTTTAATGCAGGTGATTTGGTCTGGATTCATCTAAGGAAGGAGAGGTTTCCACCGGGCAAATTTGGAAAATTGAAACCAAAGGATGATGGTCCATTCAAGGTACTTAAGAGAATTGGCAGAAATGCTTATGGGATAGAGCTACCTGAAGATTACGGAGTATCCCCAACATTTAATGTGGCTGATTTGAGTCCTTTTTATAATCATGTTGATGAATCAAACGAAGACTTGAGGACAAGTTTCATTCAACCGGGGGAGATTGACACGGGAGTGTCTAATTTACTACAATCTGATTATATAAGCCATGATTATGATCTAGTATCTTTTTCAGTCAATAATGATGCCTCATAATCTTTATCTCAGCACACTCAAATATGACAGCTCATCAGCATATTCTCTGCACAAAGTTAAAGCTGTTTCAAGGTGCTTTTCTTCAAGACAAAGGAATGCATTAAAGGAGTTGGTTGGCAGCTATGAACATTTCTTCATTACCAATGAGTGCATTAAAATAGTTGGTTAGTAGCTGTAAACACTTAATTTCGAAATTCCCTATGCATGAAGGGTTGTTTCATGCACTAGTATTTATTTTGGTGTTTAGGACTTAGAAAGGGTTTTAGAAAAACTGAGGATATTGGCAGAAGCTCTCTTGGAGTGCTCTTGTGAACTCTGTATCTCTTGGAAGTGTCCTTGAGTGGTGAGTCTTTTGCTTTCAGTTCTGTATCCTTGTTATTGTCATTAGGGTGGTGATCTTTCTGTATCCCTTTTGATTTTTAACTTAGTGGTGAACTTTTTTTTTAACGAAGTTTCTTCAAGAGTTCGTTCATTGCCTCTGTGACATTTTCTATCTGAACAACTATTCTATCGGTGTTCTTTCAAAATTCATTCTGCATTTTTACCCTCCCCGGTATGAAATAGCCAATAGAATTCTGATGGATTTTAGTATTGCTACGGGTGAGAAGGTTTCATCATAGTCAACACCTTGCCTTTGACGATACCCCTTAGCCACTAGCCTTGCTTTATAGGTCTCTACCTTTCCATCTACTCCGATCTTTTTCTTAAAGATCCACTTGCAACCGATGGGTACAATACCTTCGGGCGCATCAACTAGGTTCCAAACCTTATTGGAGTACATAGAATCCATCTCAGAATTCATGGCTTCTTGCCACTTCCCGGAGTCTATACTCATAATAGCCTCCTCGTAGGTCTGAGGATCAATATCCTCCGCATCATCTCCTCTAATATGTCCCACATATCTCTCAGGAGGATGGGATACTCTATCAGACCTGTGTAAAGTTGAAACTTGTGTATTAGGTACCTGAACAGACTCGGGCTATAGAGTGGTGCTTAAGCTTGGTTCTCCAACCTTGCTCAATTCTATCATTCTCCCACTATCTCCGCCAAGAATGTGTTCCTTCTCAAGGAACACTGCTCTCTTAGCTACAAAGACCTTTTGGTCCTCGAGATGATAGAAATAATACCCACAAGTTTCCTTGGGGTATCCCATAAATTTGCATCGCTCTGTTCTTGATTCTTACTTATCGGGGTTGTGTCTTTTAATATTTGCAGGGCAGCCCCAAATCTTAACAACCTTAAGATCAGGCTTCTTCCCTTTCCATATCTCATATGGTGTAGACATTACCGACTTAGTTGGAACTCTGTTCAGAAGGTAAGCTGCGGTTTCTATGGCATATCCCCAGAATGAGATGGGTAGGTCAGCGAAACTCATCATGGACCGTACCATATCTAATAATGTATAATTTCTCCTTTCAGTGACACCATTGAGCTGAGGTGTATAAGGAGGTGTCCATTGGGATAATATCCCATGGTCCTTGAGGAACTGAGTGAACTCTGTACTTAAGTACTCACCTCCTCGATCTGATCGAAGATTTTTGATACTCTTTCCAGTCTAGTTCTCCATCTCATTCTTATACTCTCTGAATTTCTCAAAGGCCTCAGACTTGTACTTCATTAAGTACACATATCCATACCTTGAGAAATCATCAGTAAATGTAATGAAGTAGGAGTAACCTCTAATGGCATGAGTTGACAGGGGTCCACATACATCACTATGTATGAGTTCCAACAACTCATTGGCTCTCTCTCCAATTCTACTAAATGGAGATTTGGTCAGTTTTCCACGAATGCAAGGCTCACAAGTTGCATATGACACATAGTCGAATGGATCTAGATATCCATCATTTGGCAACTTTTGAATCCTTCTTTCATGGATGTGACCTAGACTACAATGCCACAGGTATACACTGTTCAACTCATCTCATTTCCTTTTGGACACATTTACATTCATGATATGTGGAGTGGTGTCTAATATAAATAAACCATTATGCAATGTTCCTTTCATGATGATCTTATCATCTAATAATATCGAACAACCATTGTTCTCAAAAATAAATTTATATCCACTAATTGTTAAACATAAAATGGAGATAATGTTTTTGACAATAGAAGGAACAAAATAACATGCATCTAATGCAATAAAAGCTCCACTAGGCAGATGTAGGGCGACCTCGCCAACAGCTACTACAATAACTTTTGCTCCATTACCCATCTTGAGGTCCATCTCGCCTCTCTCTAGTCTCCTAGGCCTTGCCAGAACCTGCAACGAATTGCATATATGATAAGCACTACCGGTATCCAATACCCATATGTTATCATAAGAGTCTGACAAATGGAGACTGATCATGAATGTACCTGAAGCTTCATCAAGCTTTTGTTTCTCCCTTTCTGCAAAGTACTCTTTGCAGTTTCTCTTCCAGTGCTCATCTTTACCATAGTGGAAGCATTAGCCTTTGTCCTTTGCTGGGTCTTTCTTAGCAACCTTTGCTTTACCTAGTTTGACCTTGCCCTTTCCCTTCTTAAGGGACCTTTCTGCTTTCCTTTTCCTTTTGGTCTCACCAGTGTAGAGAACTGGTTTCTCTTTCTTGATAGTACTCTCGGCCTCCCTCAACATATTGAGAAGCTCTAGGAGAGTCACTTCAAGCTTGTTCATATTAAAATTCATTATGAACTGTGAAAAGGAATCTGGTAGAGACTGAAGCACAATGTCCACACACAAGTTATCCTCTAGGACCATTCATAGACCTGTGAGTTTCTCTATCCACTCAATCATCTTTAGGACATGGTTATGAACTGGTGTCCCCTCAATCATCCTAGTGTGGAAGAGGCTCTTAGATATCTCATATCACTGAGTCCTTCCCGGTTCCTCAAACAATTTACGGACATGTAGGAGAATGGATCTGGCATCCATCTTTTCATGTTGTCTCTGTAACTCAGGAGTCATAGAGCCCAACATATAGCACTGAGCAAGAGTGGAGTCATTAATGTACTTCACGTAGCGAGCGATCTCATCCTCGTTTACCCCTTCTTCGGGCGCAGGCATCACTGTATCAAGGACATACATGATTTTCTCCGCTGTGAGAACAATTCTCAAGTTACGGATCCAATCCGTATAATTTGGACCAGTGAGGCGGTTGACATCAAGTATGCCACGTAAGGGATTTGAAAGCGACATTTTCTGAAAATAAAGATGCAGCAGAAATGAATAACATGCAGATTTTGCAAGAAATAAACTATCAAGGTATGGGCTTCTATCTTAATATGCTCCCACTATTTTACTAACGAGTCACGCGACACCCTCAGCACGTGAAACGGAAGTCTCCGGCAGACTTCTAGTGGGGATCAAGATCCAATCAGCGTCTTAGTGTATCCTCGAGGGACTCGACCAATCACACTAAGCCTAAAAGGTAGGCAACTCTTGTCGATCACAACTCCTTGTGATTCCCGTCCTATTCGGCCTCCGAATCACCATGGCCTCGAGGGACTCGACCAACCATGATGCTCGGTTAAGTCAACACCTTCGTTACAAGATGAGTTTGATTTGATGATATACCCTCGAGGGACTCGACCAAGTATACCATGCCCTCAAGTCACCGGTGACATCTCTATGTCGTAAGCAAGATAGCGAATCGCGATATAGGTGAGTCTCGAGGGACTCGACCAATTCAACCTACACCGGGAATCGGTTCCTACTCATAACGATGGAAGGCCACGTGGGTCAATCTAATTGCCTCTTGTTTACCGACTTAATATTATCGAGAGATGTTTCTATGATTTGGTCTCCTAATATGGCATGTCACACATATACATATTTAATATATATCTACATCGCATGCAAATATATATACATATCTAGTATGTGTATAAGCAATTACACCAGATGATCATGGACCACAACCTAATATGATTAGGCCTGAGCCAGTAGGCCTAATCACTCATATCAAGATCTATGTGTGCAATGGTGCATCTCCATGCCCTGTGATCGTCCATTTTGTCCTTGTCGGTTCCGTCGACATCTTGATGCATCTTCATACATCACGATCGTCCGTCTCATGGGTCCCGCTATCGCATCCACGCTCCCGCTGTGCCTCCTCATATGATTACAACTTAATCATAGGCGCGTAGGCCCAACAATAAACGAGAAATATAATGGAGGTTCGCAGACCTCAATAATAATAATCACAGGTACACACATCACACGGTCCATGATCATCCGTCCACACATCATACATCACATGTATAAATAATCATCATAATGTAGGACTACTAGATAATAATAATAAAAAATAATAATCAACTAAACCTTTTAATTAATTATTATTTTCTGAAATCAGGGACAATATAGGGAATTTCTGAATTCATAGGGGTATTTTCGTAATTTGGACAAAAGACTGAAACTGGAATTTCTCAGATTCGGAGGGGCAAAACTATCTTTTGCCCAGAAAACCCTAATGCCCTTTCCCCTTTTCGTTGTTGCCGCCGCCGCCACCCTGCCGGCGACGGCCTGTGCGGCGGGGCGAGGGCACTGTGCTGCCCCCGGCCGGCTACAGTAGACGCAGCCCCTGTGCTGCCCGCCTTCGGCTGTGCTGCACGCACACAGATCGAGGGCAGCAACTGTTGCTGCCCTTCCTTGTTTTTGCGTCAACAATTTTGATGTCAAAATTCTTCCGAAACACAACACCCGCAGTTCAAAACCAATCATTCGCACGAACAACCTGGCTCTGATACCACTGTTGGGAAATCCTTGGAGGCGACATCATATGCACAGCGGAAGAACAAGAAAAAGAAAATCCCCGATTCCCAAAGAGATGTTCGTCGTCGTGCGAAGATTGGTACGCAAAAATTCGCGAAACATGAAATTGCATATAGAGTAGATTGTGTTACCTAGGGAGATCGTATATCCATGTTTCCTTGCAGATCCTTAGGAGAGGGTGAAGGAGGTCAAGCGTCCTCCTCTCTAGCGGTGATCCACACAGCAGGGTTGTGACGACGCTCCTCAAAACTCCAGACCTACTCTGAGGTGGAGATGGAGAGGAGAATAGGAAAAGGCAAACAAAAGCTCTCTAGCCCATGGGGCTCTGAATCCCTCCTATTTATAGAGGTCCCCTATCAAACCCTAATGAGTCCTCCCCTAGTGGGTATTGGATCTGCATCCAATAAGACAAGGGCTCCGTCGGATATCTCATATCCGAACCTCTATTCATCGCAATGCCTACCATATGTGTGTGACCCTCTAGGCCCAATATCGAGTTGGCCGTGAGTCATACCTGTCAGAACTCCTTCTAACTCAGTGAATTATTATCTCTGTAATAATTCACTCGACTCATCGACTACGGACGTACTAGGCCACTACGCCGTAGTCCCCAGACGATATAGGGGAATCCAATCCATTGGACCTGTCTGTCCTTAGTTACCGTGTACCTATAGTCCCTCATCCATCTAATATACCAGAGACCGTATATCGAGCATGGTGTTATCAAACCCACACGGTTTCTACTCAAGTCTCGCTCTAATCGAATTCTCCCGGAGAACTCTTTCTCTCTCAACCCGAATGACCCTGGCCAGGGATTTGTCTGAGCAAGAACCCATGGGATATTCCTCTCATGACGCCGAGAGTGGATGATCCTCTATCGACACTCAATAGCCCTCGTAAGGTCAACTACCACTCCCAATGACCAGCTGTACTAGATCTGGGACAGCCAAACCTATAAGTCTGGTATCAAAGAGTGGAGCACTCATACAGGACATCCTTGATGTCTCAAGTCTAAGGACCAGATACACCATTAGGACTACGGAATCGCTGTCTGACAATAAGGCATCATCAACCATCCAGCATTCCGTAAGCGGATCAATCAGTGAACTCATTCTCAAATGAGCACCTGTACTGTATCCCTAGTGTCCCTACACAAGCAGCTATGAGACCAGCTGCATCCATCATATGGACAGGTATACAGCACACCAGTCTGTCTGGTTATCACGATATCCCTCTCGAGTAACCTATGACCGGGATTATTTCGGATATGTGTTTAAAGGTGAATCGATCTCACTATCGTGATCTCATCACGATCCGATTCCCATTGCACAAATCCAAGGACATCACAATATATGTATATATTTATGCAATAGTTATAAAATAATATATGCCAAAATATAATAAGCAAAAAGATTTTATATTAAGTCACACGTGCCATCACTCACGTGATTGGCTTGCTGGGCACCTATGACTAGCAGACACAATCACCTCTTGTTGTAACAATTACGTTGTTGTAAACTCTTTATGTTACTCACCTTGATCACAATGCCTTGATGACTACTAATCTTTGATATGGTTGATGTATTAATTGGTGAGAATATGCAGGGTTACGTTGCTCAATCTCGTTACTCATTGTTGGATTTCATGTTGAAATTAAATGATTCTATAATGCCTACTTTGAAAACCTTTTGTCTTGGTTTCCATGATAAATGTGATTTGAGAAAGTAATATAGCCATGAAATTGATGTGTCATTTCAATGATGTTAATGTGACATAATATTACCATGATGTTGATGTATTGCCATAATACTAAACATCAACTAGCTGATATTTTTACAAAACCTCTAAGGAAGAATAATTTGATTTCATTAGAAGAGAATTAGGAATATTAATGTGTCCGAATGCATAAACTTGTTAAAATCATTTTTCGGACTTTATTGATTGAATGATCAAATCACTTGATTGTCATTACATGCCTAAAATTACATGTTGGAAACTATATATTTTTTATACAAAAATTTCCATAACAATGAGTATGTTTTGTCTTCATGTTTGTATTTGAAAATCTATAGTATAGTCTTGTCCGAATGCATGAAAGTGTTAATTTCATTTTCGGATTAAGATTCTCTTAACTAGTGGTATCCTAACAATCGGATTTTCTCGATACATTATCCTTTTCCGAACTTAATAAGCATATGTATATCGAGTTTGATTCTCATCATTGATTTTTGACATATGGAATCAACTAGCAAAAACATCTCTCATACACTTATCATGTGAAAAATATGTTTTGAAAAATGGATTTGATAAAATGATTCATGCGTGTAAATTCCTTTTTGAAATATGGATGATAGTATTTTTAATTGCAAGGATTTGTTTTACATACATATCTTGATCCTTGTAAAAATGGAATATGATTTAATCTCTCATCGATTTTAACTTCACTCAAAGTAAACTCACAAATAGCTGGTATCACAAATAGCCTTCCTCCTTCATGCAAAAAGATAATAACAAATGAAAAGGAAGAAGTATTAAAAGCTATCTCCATATCATGTTTTCCTTGAGATATTTGCATAATTGGTATCCTATCACTCATGTTGGAAAATGACATGAACCTAGTTATGACATGAATAAAACCGCACTTATGCTTAAAAATTATTTATATTGTTTTCCTTTTTGTTGATGACAAAGGGGGAGAGATATATGAATTGATGCTATGATTATACCATGCTTACATCATCGAAAATATATGAATAGATAATAACTATAATTGCCATATTTGCATTATGTCATGTTTGCATCATATTAAGATATCAAGAACTTACATCGTAATTTTACATATTGATATTTTATATTGAACTGCTACAATCATTCATATTTGAAATGTAAAACTTGAGAATGGATGTCAAGTCTTGACATCATTTTCAATAAGATACATCATGATAGGAATCATGATGGGAGTAATTGATAAGGTTAAGAGTTCTTAACTTATCAATAAGTCTATTGATTTCAAAGGCCTTGAATTCAAGAATGACTTATCTCAAGTATGGCATATAGATAAGGGGAGTTAAGGTTAACTCCGTTATCAATTGATTGTCATCATAAGTGTACAGGATTAACTATGATGAAAGTAAGACATGTAGTAGGAGTTGAGCCGGAGTCAAAGACTATGATCACGTTGGGAATTCGAGAGCTCGATGGAAGTACGGACGGTCGTCGGAGGTTCTACGGGAACAAATCCAAGAAGTCTAGGAGCTTGCCAAAAGAAGCTCATCGGAACTTGCCAAGTGGATCATCGCAAGTTCAGGAGTTTGCCGGAAGTCCGTCAGAGCATCACCGAAGGTTCGTCGGATGTTCGTCGAAGTTCGTCGGAAGCTCACCGAAAGAAGCGATTGATGCACCGGAGCAAGCTACAGTAAATGTCTTAAGAATTGTCGTAGTTAGCATGTAGATTAAGTTAGGAATGGGAGGTGATCCCATTAACTTAATCTGGGGGCAATTGGGCCCTTGACAAACCCAAATTGGGTCGAATGGATCAACCCATTCGGACTAGAATTCCTACTAGGCGGTGGCACCGCCAGGGTCGACGGTGGCATCGCCCAGGAGAGGGTCTCCCAGGAAAGCTGGGCAGTGCAACCACCCCAGGCAAGCGGTGGCACCGCTTGGGCTCAGTCTCCGAGCAAGACTGGGCGATGTAATCGCCCCTGACAAGCGGTGGCACCGCCAGGGCTTAGTCTCCGAGCGAGACTGGGCGGTGCAACCGCCCCAGGCAAGCGGTGGCACCGCCAGAGCTTAGTCTCTGAGTGAGACTGGGCGGTGCAACCACCCTTGTCAGGCGGTGGCACGGCCTAGAAGCTCAGTATCCGAGCTGCCAGGCGATTGTACCGCCCTAGTCAGGAGGTGGTACCGCTAGGACCTCGGAAATCCGGGAAAAGATATTTTTGAGCTCCAAATTCAAACTAGTTTGGGGCTTATATATACCTCACCCTTTCCTGCATGAAAGGGCACCGAAAATCCAATCTTACTCTGTAATTTTTAGAGCTCAAAAGTGTTGTAAAGGCTAGAAGTTCTTCTCCCTCCTTTTCCAAGTTTTGATCTTTCAAGAGAGGAGAGAAAATTTTGTAAGGATTGTCTCCTAAGCCCGTCAAAAGGAGTGAAACTGTAAAAGGGCGGTTGGCCTTTGCCTATTGAAGGAAGGCCTCTAGTGGACGTCGGTGACCTCGTTGATTGACCGAACCACTCTAAATCTCAGTTTGCATTTAATTTGAGCATTTTATCTTTACTGCAAACCTCCTCAATAGCTTACTGCCTTCTGCTCTTTTACGAACTCACTTTCAAGTTAAGTTTCCGAAAACGATTTTACGTCAAAAATCGGTTTTATTGTATGAACATCATATTTCAATTTGCGCTTACATTTAGATTTCTATCTTAACTACAAACTTGCTGCCTTACTTTACTTTAAATACATTTCCGTAAGCTTTCAAAGTTATTATCTGCATGAAACGACTTTTACGTCGGAATCGGATTTCAACGTACGAATGCAGTTTTAATCGACGAAAGTTTTCTGCTGCACTAATTCACCCCCTCCCTCTTAGTGCTCTTGATCCTAACAAGAAAGACATGTAGCAGGAGTTGCGCCAGAGTCAATTCTATGATCACGTTGGGAGTTTGACGGAAGTCCGGATGGTCATCGAAGGTTCTGCGGGAATAAATCCGAGAAGTCCAGGAGCTTGCCAAAGATGCTCGTCGGAACTCGCCAAGTGGATCGTCGCAAGTCCAGGAGTTTGCCGGAAGTCCGCCGGAGTATCGCCGAAGGTTTGTCGGATGTTCATCGGAAGTTCGCCGGAACAGGAGCAAGTTATAGTAAATGTCTTAAGAAATATCGTAATTAGCATGTAGATTAAATTATGAAAGGGAGGTGATCCCATTAATTTAATCTGGGGGCAATTGGGCCCATGATAGACCCAAATTGGGCCGAATAGATCAACCCATTCGAACCAGAATTCCTGCCAGGTGGTGGCACCGCCCAGGAGATAGTCTCCCAGGAAAGTTGGGCAGTGCAACTGCCCAGGTTAAGCGGTGGCACCACTTGGGCTCAGTCTCTGAGCGAGACTGGGCGGTGCAACCACCCTAGTCAGGCGGTGGCACCGCCTGGGCTCAATCTCCGAGCGAGACTAGGCAGTGCAACCGCCTCTGTCAGGTGATGGCACCACCCAAAGGCACAGTCTCCGAGCTGCCAGGCGATTGTACCACCCTAGTCAGGAGGTAGTACCGCCAGGATCCCGGAAATCCAGGAAAAGACAATTTTGAGCTCCAAATTCAAACCAGTTTGGGGCCTATATAAACCCCACCCTTTCCTGCAACCAAAGGCATTGAAAATCCAATCTTACGCTGTTATTTTTAGAGCTCAAAAGTGTTGTAAAGGCTAGAAGTTCTCCTCCCTCTTTTCTTCTAAGTTTTGATCTTTCAAGAGAGGAGAGAAAAGTTTGTAAGGGTTATCTCCTAAGCCCGTCAAAAGGAGTGAAACTATAAAAGGGTGGTTGGCCTTCGCCTATTGAAGGAAGTCCTCTAGTGGATATCATTGACCTCGTTGGTGGAGGAAGCCAAAAGTGGATGTAGGTCAAGATTGACCGAACCACTCTAAATCTCGGTTTGCATTTACTTTGAGCATTTTATCTTTACTGCAAACCTCCTCAATAGCTTACTGCCTTCTGCTCTTTTACGAACTCACTTTCAAGTTAAGTTTCCGAAAATGGTTTTACGTCGAAAATCGATTTTATCGTACGAACATCATATTTCAGTTTGCGCTTATATTCCGATTTCTATCTTAACTACAAACTTCTTGTCTTACTTTACTTCAAATACATTTCCGTAAGCTTTCAAAGTTATTATCTGCACGAAACGACTTTTATGTCGGAATCGGATTTCAACGTACGAATGCAGTTTTAATCGTCGAAAGTTTTTCGCTGCACTAATTCACCCCCCCCCTCTTAGTGCTCTTGATCTGAATAAGAAAGACATGCAGTAGGAGTTGCGCCAGAGTCAAGACTATGATCACATTGGGAGTTCGAGAGTTCGACGGAAGTCCGGACGGTCGTCAGAGGTTCTGCTAGAACAAATCCGAGAAGTCCAAGAGCTTGCCAAAGAAGCTCATCGAAACTCACTAAGTGGATCGTTGCAAGTCCAGGAGTTTGCCGGAGGTCCGCCGGAGTATCGCCGAAGGTTCGTCGGATGTTCATTGGAAGTTCACCGGAAGCTCGCCGGAAGAAGCGATTGATGCACCGGAGCAAGTTGCAGTAAATGTCTTAAGAAATATTGTAGTTAGCATGTACATTAAGTTAGGAATGAGAGGTAATCCCATTAACTTAATCTAGGGGCAATTAAGCCCTTGATAGACCCAAATTGGGCTGAATAGATCAACCTATTTGGACCAGAATTCTTGCCAAGCGGTGGCACCGCCCAGGAGATAGTCTCCCAGGAAAACTGGGCAGTGCTACTGCCTATGTTAGGTGGTGGCACTGCTTGGGCTCAGTCTCCGAGCGAGACTGGGCAGTGCAACCACCCCTGTTAGGCGGTAGCACCGCCCAGAGGCTCAGTCTTTGAGCTGTCAGGAGATTGTACCGCCCTAGTCATGAGGTAGTACCACCAGGACCCCGAAAATCTAGGAAAAGATACTTTTGAGCTCCAAATTCAAACCAGTTTGGGGCCTATATAAACCCCACCCTTTCCTGCATGAAAGGGCAACCAAAGGCACCGAAAATCCAATCTTACGCTATTATTTTTAGAGCTCAAAAGTGTTGTAAAGGCTAGAAGTTCTCCTCCATCTTTTCTTCCTAGTTTTGATCTTTCAAGAGAGGAGAGAAAAGGTTATAAGGGTTCTCTCCTAAGCCCGTCAAAAGGAGTGAAACTATAAAAGGGTGGTTGGCCTTCGCCTATTGAAGTAAGGCCTCTAGTGGACGTAAGTGACCTCGTCGGTGGAGGAAGCCAAAAGTGGATGTAGGTTAAGATTGACCGAACCACTCTAAATCTTAGTTTGCATTTACTTTGAGCATTTTATCTTTACTGCAAACCTCCTCAATAGCTTACTGCCTTCTGCTCTTTTACAAACTCACTTTCAAGTTAAGTTTCCGGAAACGGTTTTATGTCAAACATCAGTTTTATCGTACGAACATAATATTTCAGTTTGCGCTTACATTCCAATTTCTATCTTAACTGCAAACTTCCTACCTTACTTTACTTCAAATACATTTTTGTAAGCTTTCAAAGTTATTATCTGCACGAAACGACTTTTACGTCAGAATCGGATTTCAACGTACGATTGTAGTTTTAATCGTCGAAAGTTTTCTGCTGCACTAATTCACCCCCCCTCTTAGTGCTCTTGATTCTAACAAAAAAGACATGCAGTAGGAGTTGCGCCGGAGTCAAGACTATGATCACTTTGGGAGTTCGAGAGTTCAACGGAAGTCTGGACGGTCGTCGGAGGTTCTGCGGGAACAAATCCGAGAAGTCCAGGAGCTTGCCAAAGAAGCTCGTCGAAACTCGCCAAGTGGATCGTCGCAAGTCCAGGAGTTTGCCGGAAGTCCGCCGGTGTATCGTCGAAGGTTCGTCGGATGTTCGTCGGAAGTTCGCCGGAAGAAGCGATTGACGCACCGGAGCAAGTTGCAGTAAATGTCTTAATAAATATCGTAGTTAGCATGTAGATTAAGTTAGAAATGGGAGGTGATCCCATTAACTTAATCTGGGGGCAATTTGGCCCTTGATAGACCCAAATTGGGCCGAATAGATCAACCCATTCAGACCAGAATTCTTGCTAGGCAGTGGCACCGCCCAGGAGATAGTCTCCCAAGAAAGCTGGGCAGTGCAATTGCCCAAGTTAGGCGGTGGCACCACTTGGGCTTAGTCTCCGAGCGAGAATGGGCGGTGCAACCGCCCTAGTCAGGCGGTGGCACCACTTGGGCTCAGTCTCCGAGTGAGACTAGGCAGTGCAACCGCCCCTGTCAGGCGGTGGCATCGCCCAGAGGCTCAGTCTCCGAGCTGTCAAGTGATTGTACCGCCCTAGTTAGGAGGTAGTACCGCCAGGACCCCGGAAATCCAGGAAAAGACACTTTTGATCTCCAAATTCAAACTAGTTTGGGGCCTATATAAACCCCACCCTTTCCTGCATGAAAGGGAAACCAAAGGCACCGAAAATCCAATCTTACTCTTTTATTTTTAGAGCTCAAAAGAGTTGTAAAGGCTAGAAGTTCTCCTCCCTCTTTTCTTCCAAGTTTTGATCTTTCAAGAGTGGAGAGAAAAGTTTGTAAGGGTTATCTCCTAAGCCCGTCAAAAGGAGTTAAACTATAAAAGGGTGGTTGGCCTTCGCCTATTGAAGGAAGACTTCTAGTGGATGTCAATGACCTCGTTGGTGGAGGTAGCCAAAAGTGGATGTAGGCCAAGATTGACCGAACCACTTTAAATCTCGGTTTGCATTTACTTTGAGCATCTTATATTTACTGCAAACCTCCTCAGTAGCTTACTGCCTTCTACTCATTTACGAACGTGTTTCATAGTTAAGTATTTTCCGAACGGCGCTATAGCAAACTATTGAATAGGTTCTAGATCACTTAACTCGTCTAAATCAACATATTTACCCTTATGAACATGTCTAGACTCTATTGATGGAAATTTTAGAGCATGTTGATTAGAATCGAAAAGTAGGAAGTCTTAATTTTCATCTAATCTCCTCTTCCCTTTGTCCTTAGAGGATCTTCTAGAGGCCATGAGACTAAACTTATAAATGATGAGAGAACTACACATAAGAGGCAAGATCTATTAATAAATTGAGAGAAGAGGTTTGAGAATTACCCTTGTAGTAATCTTCTTGAAAGGTTGAGATTGATCCTTGAATTTGAAGAAGATGAGAGTTTCCTTAAGTTTCTAGAGGAGGATCAAGGAGAATGAGGGGTGGAGAGGTGTTTAGAGGTGTTTGGAGGAATGTAGGAGGGCTTGGGGTTGGTTCTACCGCCGACCCTAAGTGCCTTTTTATAGGGCAGAGGTTGCGGGTGGTGGCACCGCTAGTTGGGATGTGCTACCGCCTACCACCCGTGACAACTGGCGGTGCTACTGTCAGTTGGGCGGTGCCACCGCCTATAGGCAGTGAGCATTGCTCACATTGGTGTGTGGTGCTATCACAGGTGATTACAATTTTGTAAGATTTTTATTGTTGTGAAGCACACAACCTTATTTACTTCATCATGTAAAATTTGCATCATAAAAGGGGAAGATTCGTATCGAAGATTATACGTTCATGATTCATTATATAAAATGCATATCATACTCAAACATGGTATAGAACTCGTAAAAAAAAATGCATACTGTAATTTCATGATTCACCATATAAAATTTGTACGCAAGTATTGTAACAACTCATATGGAAAAATGCATATGGCTCATTGTGCATACTATAAGATTCAGGTGAGTGATCAAGAAAGTCCGAAAATGAAAATTTAACAAATTCATGAGTTCGGACAATTTAACATCCTTAATTTCCTTCTAATGAAATTAAATTGTTCTTCATTTAAGGGTTTTGTAAAGATATCAGCTAATTGATGTTTCATATCAATAAACTCTAATATTACATCATGATTATTAACAAGATCTCGTATAAAGTGATGCCTAATATCAATGTGTTTAGTTCTAGAATGTTGAATAGGATTTTTAGATAAGCATATTGCACTAGTGTTATCACACTTTATAGGTATGTTTTTCAGGTCAATTCCATAATCTGTTAAAGTGTTTTTCATCCATATAACTTGAGCACAGCATGCACCTGCAGCTATGTACTCAGCTTCGGTTATAGATAATACAATCGAGTTTTGTTTCTTGGAAGACCAAGAAACGAGTGCGTATCCTAAAAATTGACACATTCCGGATGTGCTTTTTCTATCTAAACTACATCCAGCAAAATCCGCATCAGCATAACCAAGCAATTCAAAGTTCTTAGATTTAGGATACCATAATCCTAGTTTAGGAGTTCCTTTTAGGTATCTAAATATCCTTTTAACAGCTTTTAAATGAGATTGCTTAGGGTTAGATTGAAATCTAGCACAAAGTCCTACGCTAAACATGATGTCTGGTCTAGTTGCAGTGAGGTAAAGCAAACTACCTTGCCTTTAGAGAAATTATTATGAATTAGAAATGAGCTAAGTCTCTCGTACCAAGCCCTTGGGGCTTGTTTCAATCCATAGAGAGCTTTAGTCAATTCAAACACATGATTAGGAAAATTATCATTCTCAAATCTGGGAGGTTGTTCAACATAAACTTCTTCAGAGATAAAGCCATTAAGAAAAGTACTTTTAACATCCATTTGAAACAACTTAAAATTATTACTATTAACATAAGCAAGGAGCATCCTTATGGCTTCTAATCGTGCCATAGGAGCGAAGATTTCTTCATAATCGATACCTTCTTCTTGGTTGAAACCTTTGGCCACTAATCTAGCCTTGTTTCAAACCACGATACCAAATTCATCTTACTTGTTTCTAAAGACTCATTTAGTACCAATAACTAAATGGTCATTTGGTCTAGGAACAAGCTTCCACACTTCATTTCTCTCAAATTGATTCAATTCTTCTTGCATTGCGATGACCCATGAATTGTCTTTCATGGCTTCATCAATGCATTTAGATTCAATTTGGGAGAGAAAAGCAGCATTGGCACAAAAATTCTTAAGAGAAGAATGAGTTTGAACCCCATTCTATGTGTCTCCTATAATTAGCTCCTTAGGATAGCATCTACATACTTCTATTCCTTCGGCAAATAAGGTTCGAAAGAAGATGCATCCAAGTTGCTAAATGGAGAAAGGGATTCATTTAAATTCAAAGTATCAAATTTAAGATCATCATCAAAATTATTTTTCTTAACTTCAAAAATTTCATTAAAAACAACATGAATAGATTCTTCTATAATCAAAGTTCTTTTGTTAAAGATATGAAATGCTTTAGAGACAAAAGAATAGCCAAGAAAAATTCTTTTATCGGATTTTGTATCAAATTTACCTAAGGTATCTTTTTCATTCAAAATAAAACATTTACATCCGAAAACTTTAAAGTATGAAACATTAGGTTTTTTGTTGTTCCATAACTCATAAGGAGTCTTGGAAAGTAGTGGTCTTACTAGAACCCTATTCCTAACATAGCATGTCATATTTATGGCTTCGACCCAAAAATATTTGGGTAGGCTATGTTCGTTTAACATGGTTCTTGTCATTTTTTGTAAGTTTCTATTCTTTCTTTCTACTACTCTATTTTGTTGAGGATTTCTTGGAGTAAAGAAGTTGTGGTTGTATCCATTAGATTCACAAAATTCTTGGAAATCACGGTTTTGAAATTCACCACCGTGATCTCTTCGAATTGATGAAATCATAAAACCCTTTTCATTTTGAACATGTTTACAAAACTTAGAGAAATACCTAAAGCATTCACTTTTGTGTGCCAAAAAATAAGTCCATGTGTATCTACTATAATCATCCACGATGACAAATGTGTATTTGCTACCCCCTAGGCTTGATATAGCAATTGGTCCAAATAAGTCCATATGGATCAATTGCAAAGGTCTAGAGGTGCTTATTTGGTTCATAGATTTGAAGCTACCTTTTATTTGTTTTCCTAGTTGACATGCATCACATACATTATCTTTGACGAACTTGATATGAGAAATTCCTCTTACAAGTTCTCTAGATGAAATTTGAGATATTAGTTTCATGCTAGCATGACCTAATCTCCTATGCCAAAGCCAATCATCATCATTCAAAACCGAAAAACACATTTCATTACAAAAATCATCAATCTCGATAGTGTATATATTATTTTAATTTAGGATAACCATAGATGTGTTTTTGTGTGGTTTTTCAATAATACAAGCATTAGATTCAAATCTAATGATATATTCTTTATCACATAATTGACTAATACAAAAGGTTATGCTTTAAACCATCAACTAATAATACATCTTTAATAAGAAGGTTGGATTTGTTGCATATGGTTCCTTTGCCTATGATTTTACCCTTTTGTTGTCTCCGAATGTGACATATCCTTCGTCTAGGCTAGTGAGCTTAGAGAAATGAGATGGATCTCTAGTCATATGCCTTGAGCATCTACTATCGAGGTACAATCTCTTACTCCTAGCTTGTGATGGTATATTTTTCTATAAAAAATGATGATTTTTAGGTACCCATTTGACCTTGGGTGTCTCAAAAATCGATCTACATATCTTATTATGTTATATTAAGTCATTTGAGGTTCTTTTAAGAACCAAAATTAATCTATTTGTGTTGAATGTCGTATTTTGATGATGAAACCAATTGATAATTGTGTTTATGTTTTAATCTGTGTTTTGAGTGACGTAGGATGCTTCAATCAGGATAAGACAATTAAAGTAAGAAAAATCATATTGTGCCAGAGGAACATGTCAGAAGATTGGACGTTAGGCCGGTGGATCGGTCGACGTATCGACAAAAGGCTTCGGGCCATGGACTCAGGCATCGGGCCAAGAAGAGTGGGTATTGTGCCAAGGATATCGGAGTTGCGGAGTCAACTGGCCAATTGGGCAATAGGCTGTAGGAGAGGACGATGCGCTGAATAATCAGACGAAGCGTCGAGGGACCAATGACATGCCGGACAACTTGGTTAATTGCTTATGATTAATTGTCTCGATCGAAGTTTTGTTTTACATGTGCAGGATTAACTATGATGAAAGTAAGACATGCAGCAGGAGTTGCACCAGAGTCAAGACTATGATCACGTTGGGAGTTCGAGAGTTCGACGGAAGTCCGGACGATCGTCGGAGGTTCTACGGGAACAAATCCGAGAAGTCCAGGAGCTTGCCAAAAGAAGCTCATCGAAACTCGCCAAGTGGATCGTCGCAAGTCCAGGAGTTTGTCGGAAGTCGCAGGAGCATCACCGAGGGTTCATCGAATGATCGACGAAAGTTCGCCGGAAGCTTGCCGGAAGAAGCGATTGATGCACCGAAGCAAGTTGCAGTAAATGTCTTAAGAAATATCGTAGTTAGCACGATAATTAAGTTAGAAATGGGAGGTGATCCCATTAACTTAATCTTGGGGCAATTGGGCCCTTGACAGACCCAAATTGGGCCGAATGGATCAGCCTAATCAGACCCAGATTTCTTAGCCAGCGGTGGCACCGCTTAGGTTGACGGTGGCACCGCCCAGGGCTCAGTCTCTGAGCTAGGCTGGGCGGTGCAACTGCCCTTGACAAGTGGTGGAACCGCCTGAGCTCGGTCTCCGAGCTCTGCTAAGCGGTGCAACCGCCTTAGTCAGCCGGTGGCACCGCTTGGGCTCAGTCTCCGAGCGAGACTGGGCGGTGCAACCGCCCCTGTCAAGCAATGGCACCGCCCAGAGGCTTAGTCTCCGAGCTTTGCCAAGCGGTGCAACCACCCCTGACAGGAGGTGGCACCGCCTAGAGGCTTAGTCTTTGAGCTCTGCCAAGCGGTGCAACCGCCAGACCCCGGAATTCCGAAAGATGATAATTTTGAGCTCGGAATTCAAACTGGTTTGGGGCCTATAAATACCCCACCCTTTCAGCAATGAAACGGCAACCAAATGTACCGAAAGCTTGATCTTACTCTGTGATTTTAGAGCTCAAAAGTGTTATAAAGTCTAGAAGTTCTCCTCCCTCTTTTCTTCCAAGTTTTGATCTTTCAAGAAAGGAGAGGAAATTCTATAAGGGTTGTCTCCTAAGCTCGTCAAAAGGAGTGAAACTATAAAAGAGTGGTTGGCCTTCACCTATTGAAGGAATGCCTCTAGTGGACGTCGGTGACCTCATCGGAGGAGGAAGCCAAAAGTCGATGTAGGTCAAGATTGACCGAACCACTCTAAATCTCGGTTTGTATTTACTTTAAGCATCTTATCTTTACTGTAAACCTCCTCAGTAGCTTACTGCCTTCTGCTCATTTACGAACGTGTTTCATAGTTAAGTATTTTCCGAATCGGCATTAAGACGGAAATCAGTTTTATCATACGAACATCATATTTCAGTTTGCACTTACATTCTGATTTCCATCATAACTGCAAACTTCCTTTATATCCTTGCTTTAACTACATCTCGCTTGATCACAAGTGAAAGTGATTTATGAATCGACTTTATTACCAAAATCACTTTTATCGTACGAATGCAGTTTTAATCGTCGAAAGTTTTCTGCTGCACTAATTCACTCCTCCCCCCCCCTCCCTCTTAGTGCTATTGATCCTAACAATTGGTATCAGAGCTCAGTATTTCTCATTTCGGATTCACACCCAAGAGAAATGGCTCTTCATGGCTTTCAAGAGGGCTTATCGGTTGTTCGTCCATCGTTGTTTAACGGATTGGACTACACTTATTTGAAAAATCGAATGAGAGTTTTCTTGATTTCTATGAATTTGGATTTATGGAATATTGTTGAAAACGGTTTTCAACTTCCCTCTAAACCGATGATTGAATGGTCGGATTTGGAGAAAAATGAGTTCAATTGGATTTCTACGTGCGAAACGACTTTTGATATTTGGCGAACACTTGAAATCACGCACGAGGGAACTAGTAGAGTCAAAGACTCGAAAGTTAACATTTTATTGCATGATTTTGAGCTTTTTCGAATGCAACATGTACACCCGTTTCACGGATGTCGTCAATAATCTAAGAGTTCTTGGTAAATCTTTTTCGAATTTTGATCTCGTAAGCAAGATCTTAAGATCCCTTCCAAAAAGGTGGGATTCTAAAATAACCGCAATACAAGAGATAAAAAATTTAAATGATTTTCTATTAGAAGAATTAATCGAGTCATTAATGACCTATGAAATGACACTTTTGGAACATTTTGAACCTGATGAGCACTTGAACCACCTTCCAAAGAATAGGAAGGATTTGGAACTCCAGACAAATGAATACCACTTGAGCGATGACTCAAGTGATGAGGACAATGATGAACTTAAACTTCGAACACTAAATCTTAATAAGTTTATTAAACAAAAATCTAAAATAAATAATGAACTTTAACGGAGGAAATATGATCCTCTATCTTATTATCTTTTTAATAAATCTATGCTTGTCATGTATGAATTTATTGAATGTGACTTTGAGGATGATTTCGGATTTCACAAATGCATGATTCATACTTTTGACATGAGACACATTTTAAATATGAATCATGTTCAATGCTTCAAACATGTTACATCTCCCTTAATTCATTTTGTTCTCCTAGATTTATTTACCAAAGAGGAGAATCTTTCGAATGAATGAAATGATACAAATGAATCACTTATCGATATATCTTTTTGAAATATCTTTTTAATGTGATGTTGATAATTTGAGATGCCCGTTGGAATTCATGACATGAGATAATTGAATCTTTGACTTACTCTTTATATGGCTTGAAAATAGATGTTTAAAATCTTGCTTGATGAGTTGTTTTATAAGATTTTGCCTTTACGTCTTGAACTTTCATGCTTATCTTTATTTGGCATATAAAGACTAAGGCATGCTTAGATGAAAAAGAATCACTTAAAAAATACCTTTCCCATCTGATCGAGATTAATGATTTCATGATATTTTGTGAATCAGGAAATTGATTTTGTTGACTTGATTATGAGTTTCAAGTTAACGATTTGACTTGAATGAGTTTTATCTAAATCATAATCTTGATCTTGTAAATTGGAATCACAAATAATATCTTTTGGTATTCATGAATTGATACTCACAAAATGAAAATATTGGTATTCATGACTTGAATTTGATTGAAACATTGCATGCTTAAATTAATCATTCTCTTATGTTTCAAAAATCCTTGAAATGCCTTATGTGATGATTGAAAATTAATTTTCTTTATGATGAATCACGAATCATGACTTGATCTATAATATTGATATATTTTAATCATGATTCTTGGTTGTATAATTCTTTTGCTCTATTAAAAAGATTTGTCAAATGAATCATGTCATTCTTGAATTTTCTTGATATCATGACATGATTTTGTAATATGGCTTATATATGTTGGGAAATCATGGGGGGCGATATCATATGCGCAGCGGAAGAACAAGAAAACAAAAATCCCCGATTCCCAAAAAGATGTTCTTCGTCGTGCGAAGATTGGTGCGCAAAAATCCGCAAAACACAAAACTGCGTATAGAGATTGTGTTACCTAGGGAGATTGTATATCCCTGTTTCCTTGCAGATCCTTAGGAGAGGGTGAAGGAGGTCAAGCGTCCTCCTCTCTAGCGGTGATCCACACAACAGGGTTGCGACGACCCTCCCTCAAAACTCCGGGCCTCTCAGGAGGTGGAGAGGGAGAGAGGAGAATAGGAAAGGCAAGCCAAGACTCTAGCCTATGAGGTCTGTGAATCCCTCCTATTTATAGAGATCCCGTGTCAAACCCTAATGGGTCCTTCCCTAGTGGGTATTGGATCTGCATCCAATAAGACAAAGGGCTCCGTTCCGGATATCTCATATCCCAACCTCTACTCATCGCAATGCCTACCATATGTGTGTGACCCTCTAGGCCCAATATCGAGTTGGCCGTGAGTCATACCTGTTAGAACTCCTTCTAACTCAGTGAATTATTATCTCTGTAATAATTCACTCGACTCATCGACTTCTGGGGCGTACTAGGCCACTACTGCTGTAGTCCCCGACGACGATCTGAGGGGAATCCAATCCATTGGACCTGTCTGCGTCCTCGCCACCATGTACCTATAGTCCCTCATCCATCTAATATCCCAGAGACCGTATATCGAGGCATGGTGTTGTCGGACCCATACGGTTTCTACTCGAAGTCTCGCTCTAATCGGATTCTCCCTTAGAACTCTTTCTCTCTCAACCCAATGACCTGGCGCCGGATTTGTCGAGCAAGAACACATGGGATATTCCTCTCATGGCGCCGAGAGTGGATGATCCTCTATCGACACTCAATAGCCCTCGTAAGGTCGACTACCACTCCCAATGACCACTTGTACTAGATCTAGGACAGCCAAACCTATAAGTCCGGTATCAAAGAGTGGAGCACTCATACAGGGACATCCTTGGTGTCTCAAGTCTAAGGACCAGAGATACACCACTAGGACTACGGAATCATTTGTCCGACAATAAGGCATCATCAACCATCCAGCATTCCGTAAGCGGATCAATCGATGAACTCATTCTCTCCAATGAGCACCTGCATCGTATCCCTAGTGTCCCTACGACGAAAGCTATGAGACCAGTTGCATCCATCATATGGACGGGTATACAAACACACCAAGTATATCCGGTTATCCACGATGTCCCTCTCGAAAACCTATGACCGGGATTATTTATGATATGTGTTTAAAGGTGAATCGATCTCATTATCGTGATCTCATCACGATCCGATTCCCATTGCACAAATCCAAGGACATCACAATATATATATATGCATTTATGCAATAGTTATAAAGTGATATCGCCAAAATATAATAAGCAAAAGATTCTCGTATCAAGTCACATGTGCCATCACTCACGTGATTGGCTTGCTGGGCACCTATGACTAGCAATCTCCCACTTGACCTAAAGCCAATCACCTATGTGTCTCGATCCCCATCGGACCCACAATGACGCTAAAAGACAAAATGAGACAACGGCTTTGTCGGTGGATCTGCAATGTTATCTTCGGATGGAACTCTTTCCACTGCTACATCTCCTCGGGTCCGATCCCTCGATAAGGTGGAACCTCCTCGAACATGCTTAGATTTCTAATGAGACCTAGGTTCCTTCGGCGAGCAATTGCCCGTTGTTGTCGCAATATAGGAGATCGGCTCTTAAGCTACCCTACGACTCCCAAATCTGTGATGAACTTCTTCAACCAGACTCCCTCCTTTGCTACATCTGATGCAGCAATGTACTCCGCCTCGTGGTCGAATGTCGTGATGATATCTTGCTTGGAACTCTTCCAAAGACACTTTGCTCCTCCATTCAAGGTGTACACATACCCTGAATTCGACTTGCTATCATCGACATCGGTGAAAACTTGAGTCGGGTGTAGCCTTCAACCTTAAGGCTATTACCTCCATATACTAGTAAAAGATCCTTAGTCCTTCTCAAGTACTTAAGGATACACTTTACTTTCCGGTGCTCCAAGCACGGATTAAGCACGATACCTGCTCATGACACTCGAGGCATGCGCTATATCGGGCCTAGTACATAGCATGGCATACATGATAGACCCTATTGCTTGAGGCATAAGGTATCATATCCATGTTAAGCCCTTTCTTCTAGAGTCTTTGGGGACATATTAAGTAGAAAAGCGATATCCCATGTCTAATCGGTATGAGACCTCTCTTGGAATTTTCCATGCCAAACCTTTTTTTTTTGATAGTTTCTATGTACCGACTTTGGGACAAACCAAGCATCCTCTTGGATCTATCTCTATAGATTATAATCCCCAAGATATAAGATGCTTCCCCTAAGTCCTTCATGGAGAAGTGTCTAGATAACTAAGCCTTTACTGTGGATAGCATTCCTATGTCATTCCCAATGATCAGGATGTCATCCACATATAACACCAAAAAGGTGATAGCGCTCCCACTTACCTTTCTGTATACACAAGGCTCATCTTCGTTCTTAATGAAGTCATAAGATCTGATTGCCTCATCAAATCTTATGTTCCAACTTCAGGAAGCTTGCTTTAGTCCATAAATGGATCTAAGCAACCTACACACCTTATCTGGGCAGTTCTTGGACACGAATCCCACAGGTTGCATCATATACACCTCCTCCTCGAGGTTCCCGTTGAGGAATGCGGTTTTCACATCCATCTGCCAGATCTCATAATCATAGTGTGCAGCAATAGCCAATAGAATTCTGATGGATTTTAGCATTGCTACGGGTGAGAAAGTTTTGTCGTAGTCAACACCTTGCCTTTGACGATACCCCTTAGCCACTAGCCTTGCTTTATAGGTCTCTACCTTTCCATTTACTCCGATCTTTTTCTTAAAGATCCACTTGCAACCGATGGGTACAATACCTTCGGGCGCATCAACTAGGTTCCAAACCTTATTGGAGTACATAGAATCCATCTCAGAATTCATGGCTTCTTTCCACTTCCCGGAGTCTATACTCATAATAGCCTCCTCGTAGGTCTGAGGATCAATATCCTCTACATCCTCTGCTCTAATATGTCCCACATATCTCTCAGGAGGATGGGATACTCTATCGGACACTGCGTAAAAGTTGATACTTGTGTATTAGGTACACGAGCAGGACTTCGAGAGTCAGAGTGGTGCTTGAGCTTGGTTCTCCAACCTCGCTCAATTCTATCATTCTCCCACTGTCTCCGTCAAGAATGTGTTCCTTCTCAAGGAACACTGCTCTCTTAGCTACAAAGACCTTTTGGTCCTCGAGATGATAGAAATAATACCCACAAGTTTCCTTGGGGTATCCCACAAATTTGCATCGCTCTGTCCTTGATTCTAACTTATCGGGGTTGTGTCTTCTAACATGGGCAGGGCAGCCCCAGATCTTAACAACCTTAAGATCAGGCTTCTTCCCTTTCCATATCTCATATGGTGTAGATACTACCGACTTAGTTGGAACTCTGTTCAGAAGGTAAGCTACGGTTTCTAGGGCATATCCCCAGAATGAGATGGGTAGGTCAATGAAACTCATCATGGACCGTACCATATCTAATAATGTACTATTTCTCCTTTCAGAGACACCATTGAGCTGAGGTGTATAAGGATGTGTCCATTGGGATAATATCCCATGGTCCTTGAGGAACTGAGTAAACTCTGTACTTAAGTATTCACCTCCTCGATATGATCGAAGAGTTTTAATACTCTTTCCAGTCTGGTTCTCCACCTCATTCTTATACTCTCTGAATTTCTCAAAGGTCTCAGACTTGTACTTCATTAAGTACACATATCCATACCTTGATAAATCATTAGTAAATGTAATGAAGTAGGAGTAACCTCTAATGGCATGAGTTGACATGGGTCCACATACATCACTATGTATGAGTTCCAACAACTCATTGGCTCTCTCTCAGTTCTACTAAATGGAGATTTGGTCGATTTTCCACAGAATGCAAGGCTCACAAGTTAAGCATATGACACATAGTCGAATAGATCTAGATATCCATTATTTAGCAACTTTTGAATCCTTCTTTCATGGATGTGACCTAGCCTACAATGCCACAGGTATGCACTGTTCAACTCATCTCGTTTCCTTTTGGACACATTTACATTCATGATATGTGGAGTGGTGTCTAACATAAATAAACCATTATGCAATGTTCCTTTCATGATGATCTTATCATCTAATAATATCGAACAACCATTGTTCTCAAAAATAAATTTATATCCACTAACTGTTAAACATGAAATGGAGATAATGTTTTTGATAATAGAAGGAACAAAATAACATGCATCTAATGCAATAAAAGCTCCACTAGGCAGATGTAGGGCGACCTTGCCAACAGTTAATACAGCAACTTTTTCTCCATTACCCATCTTGAGGTCCATCTCGCCTCTCTGTAGTCTCCTAGGCCTTGCCAGAACCTGCAACGAATTGCATATATGATAAGCACTACCAGTATCCAATACCCATGTGTTATCATAAGAGTCTGACAAATGGAGACTGATCATGAATGTACCTGATGCTAGTCATAGGTGCCCAGCAAGCCAATCACATGAGTGATGGCACGTGTGACTTGATACAGAATCTTTTTGCTGATTATATTTTGGCGTATATCACTTTATAACTATTGCATAAATGCATATATATATATTGTGATGTCCTTGGATTTGTACAATGGGAATCGGATCGTGATGAGATCACGATAATGAAATCGATTCACCTTTAAACACATATCCTAAATAATCCCGATCATAGGTTACTCGAGAGGGACATCGTGATAACCGGATAGATTGGTGTGCTGTATACCCGTCCATATGATGGATGCAGCTGGTTTCATAGCTGTAGTGTAGGGACACTAGGGATCTGATGCAGTGCTCATTGGAGAATGAGTTCATTGATTGATCCGCTTTTAATGCTTTGGATGGTTGATGATGCCTTATTGTCGACAATGATTCCGTGAAGTCCTAGTGGTGTATCTGGTCCTTAGACTTGAGACACCAAGGATGTCCTGTATGAGTGCTCCACTCTTTGATACCGAACTTATAGGTTTGGCTGTCCCGCATCTAGTACAACCGGTCATTGGGAGTGGTAGTCGACCTTACGAGGGCTATTGAGTGTCGATAGAGGATCATCCACTCTCGGCGTCATGAGAGGAATATCCCATGTGTTCTTGCTCGGACAAATCCCTGGCCGGGGTCATTCGGTTGAGAGAAAAGAGTTCTCCGGGAGAATCCGATTAGAGCGAGACTTCGGTAGAAACCGCATGGGTCGACAACACCATGCTTTCGATATCTGGTCTCTAGGATATTAGATGGATGAGGGACTATAGGTACATGGTAACGAGGAAAGACATGTCCAATGGATTGGATTCCCCAGATCGGGGGGGACTTCTGGCGTAGTGGCCTAGTACATCCGTAGTCGATGAGTCGAGTGAATTATTACAGATAATAATTCACTGAGTTAGAAGGAGTTCGACAGGTATGACTCACGGCCACTCGATATTGGGCCTAGAGGGTCACACACATATGGTAGGCATTGCGATGAGTAGAGGTTCGGATATGAGATATCCGACGGAGCCCTTGTCTTATTGGATGCAGATCCAATACCCACTAGGGAAGGACCCATTAGGGTTGGACATGGGATCTCTATAAATAGGAGGGATTCACAGCCTCATAGGCTAGAGTCTTTGCTTGCCTTTCCTATTCTCCTCTCCCTCTCCACCTTAGAGGCCTAGAGTTTTGAGGAGGGTCGTCGCAACCCTGCTGTGTGGATCACCGCTAGAGAGGAGGACGCTTGACCTCCTTCACCCTCTCCTAAGGATCTGTAAGGAAACAGGGGGATATCGATCTCCCTATGTAACACAATCTCTATCTTGAGTTTGTCTTTTCTGATTTTTTGCACACCAATCTTAAGCACGACGGCACCTAACATCTTTTTTTTTGGGAATCGGGATTTTTGTTTTCTTGTTCTTCCGCTCAAGCATATGATGTAAGCCCCCATTGATTTCCCAACAGGTGTTCGTCGTGTCATGTAAGATTGAAAGCGCAAAAATCCATGAAAACAAAAAGCTGCGATAGAGATTGTGTTACCTAGGGGAGATCGTATAAACACAAAACTTGATTTCCCAACGGTGGTATCGAGCCAGGTTGTTCGTCTTAATGATTGGTTTTGAACTGCGTGTGTTGTGTTTAGGAAGAATATTGACGTCAAAAATCGTTGGCCGCTAAAAGCGAGGAAGGGCAGCAACAGTTGCTGCCCTCAATCTGCATGCAAGCCACCTGCCACAGCCGAAATGACCCGGCGAAAGACAAATAATACGGCAAGATCGCATAACTCTCGTACCTGCAGCAACCGACCCGACGGTCTGCTTGCAGCAGGCTTTGCTGTCGGCGGGGCTCGCAGCCCATCGGCAGAGGCGCCGCAGACAGCGGCCATCGCCATCACATTGCTCCGGGGCGAACCCCCCACCGAGGCCGCTGGTCTGGGACAAAGACCGCCTTCTTGGTGGCGGCAATGCAGTAGCAGCACAAAGGGAATTAGGGTTTTGGGCAAAGGACATTTTTGCCCCTATGAATTTGAGAAATTCCAATTTCTATCTTTTGTCCAAATTACAAAAAATACCCTTAGGAATTGAGAAATTCCCTACATGTCCTCCCGATTTCAAAAAATATTAATTAATTAAAAGGTTTAGTTGATTATTATTTTTTTTTATTATCTAGTAGTCCTACATGATGATGATTATTTATACATGTGATGTATGATGTGTGGACGGATGATTATAGACCGTGTGATGTGTGTACTTGTGATTATTATTATTGAGGTCCGCAGAACCTCCATTATATTTCGCGTTTATTGTCGCCTGCGTGCCTATGATTAAGTTATAATCACATGAGGAGGCGCGGCGGGAGGCGTGGATGCGATAAGCGGGACCCACGAGACGGACGATCGTGATGCATGGAGATGCATCAAGATGTCGGCAGGCAACCGACGAGATGAGATGAACGATCACGGGGCATGGAGATGCACCGTTGCACACATAGATCTTGATGTGAGTGATTAGGCCCTCTCGGCTCGGGCCTAATCATATTAGGTTGTGGTCCATGATCATCCGATGTGATTGCTTATACACATACTAGATATGTATATATATTTGCATGCGATGTAGATATATATTAAATATGTATATGTGTGACATGTCATATTAGGAGACCAAATTATATAAACATCTCTCGATAATATTAAATTGATTAACGTGAGGCAATTAGATTGACCCACGTGGCCTTCCATCGTTATGAGTAGGAACCGATTCCCGTGTAGGTTGAGTTGGTCGAGTCCCTCGAGACTCACCTATATCGCGATTAATCTATCTTGCTTATGACATAGAGATGTCACCGGTGACCACGAGGACATGGTATGCTTGGTCGAGTCCCTCGAGGGTATATCATCAAATCGGACTCATCTTGTAACAAAGGTGTTGACTTAACCGAGCATCATGGTTGGTCGAGTCCCTCGAGGCCATGGTGATTGGAGGCTGAACAGGGCGGGAATCACAAGGAGTTGTGATCGGCAAGAGTTGCCTACCTTTTTAGGCTTAGTGTGATTGGTCGAGTCCCTCGAGGTTACACTAAGACGCCGATTGAATCTGATCCCCACTAGAAGTCCGTTGGAGACTTCCGTTTCCGCGTGTTGAGGGTGTCGTGACTCGTTAGTAAAATAGTGGGAGCATATTAAGATAGAAGTCCATATCTTGATAGTTTATTTCTTGCAAAATCTGTATGTTATTCATTTTCTGCTACATCTTTATTTTCAGAAAATGTCGTTTTCAAATCCCTTTACGTGGCATACTTGATGTCAACCGCCTTTATTGGTCCAAATTATACGGATTGGCTCCGTAACTTGAGAATTGTTCTCACAATGAGAAAATCGGTATGCCCTTGATCTGATGATGCCTACTGAAAGAAGGGGCAAGCGAGGATGAGATCGCCGCCACGTGAAGTACATTGATGACTCCACTCTTTGCTTTCGGTGCTATATGTTGGGCTCTATGACTCCAGAGTTACAGAGACAACATGAAAAGATAGATGCCAGATCCATTCTCCTACATGTCCGCAAATTGTTTGAGGAACAGGGAAGGACTCAACGATATGAGATATGCAAGAGCCTTTTCCGCGCTAGGATGACTGAGGGGACACCGGTTCAAAACCATGTCCTAAAGATGATTGAGTGGATAGAGAAACTCACAGGTCTAGGAATGGTCCTAGAGGATAACTTGTGTGTGGACATTGTGCTTCAGTCCCTACCATATTCCTTTTCACAGTTCATAATGAATTTTAATATGAACAAGCTTGAGGTGACTCTCCTAGAGCTCCTCAATATGTTGAGGGAGGCAGAGAGTACTATAAAGAAAGAGAAGCCAGTTCTCTACACTGGTGAGACCAGAAATAAAAGGAAAGCAGAAAGGTCCCTTAAGAAGGGAAAGGGCAAGGGCAAACAAGGTAAAGCAAAGGTTGCTAAGAAAGACCCAACAAAGGACGAAGGTCAGTGCTTCCACTGTGATAAAGATGGGCATTGGAAGAGAAACTGCAAAGAGTACCTTGTAGAAAGGGCGAAACAAAAGCTTGATGAAGCTTCAGGTACATTCATGATCAGTCTCCATTTGTCAGACTCTTATGATAACACATGGGTATTGGATACCGGTAGTACTTATCATATATGCAATTCGTTACAGGTTCTGGCAAGGCCTAGGAGACTACAGAGAGGCGAGATGGACCTCAAGATGGGTAATGGAGCAAAAGTTACTGTATTAGCTGTTGGCGAGGTCGCTCTACATCTCCCTAGTGGAGCTTTTATTGCATTAGATGCATGTTATTTTGTTCCTTCTATTATCAAAAACATTATCTCCATTTCATGTTTAACAATTAGTGGATATAAATTTGTTTTTGAGAACAATGGTTGTTCGATATTATTAGATGATAAGATCATCACGAAAGGAACATTGCATAATGGTTTATTTATGTTAGACACCACTCCACATATCATGAATGTAATTGTGTCCAAAAGGAAACGAGATGAGTTGAACAGTGTATACCTGTGGCATTGTAGGCTAGGTCACATCCATGAAAGAAGGATTCAAAAGTTGCTAAATGATGGATATCTAGATCCATTCGACTATGTGTCATATGCGACTTGTGAGCCTTGCATTCGTGGAAAACTGACCAAATCTCCATTTAGTAGAACTGGAGAGAGAGCCAATGAGTTGTTGGAACTCATACATAGTGATGTATGTGGACCCATGTCAACTCATGCCATTGAAGGTTACTCCTACTTCATTACATTTACTGATGATTTCTCAAGGTATGGATATGTGTACTTAATGAAGTACAAGTCTGAGGCCTTTAAGAAATTCAGAGAGTATAAGAATGAGGTGGAGAACCAGACTGGAAAGAGTATCAAAACTCTTCGATCAGATCGAGGAGGTGAATACTTAAGTACAAAGTTTACTCAGTTCCTCAACGACCATGGGATATTATCCCAATGGACACCTCCTTATACACCTCAACTCAATGGTGTCTCTGAAAGGAGAAATCGTACATTATTAGATATGGTACAGTCCATTATGAGTTTCGCTGACCTACCCATCTCATTCTGGGGATATGCCCTAGAAACCGTAGCTTACCTTCTGAACATAGTTCCAACTAAGTCGGTAGTGTCTACACCATATGAGATATGGAAAGGGAAGAAGCCTGATCTTAAGATTGTTAAGATCTGGGGCTGCCCTGCCCATGTTAGAAGACACAACCCCGATAAGTTAGAATCAAGGACAGAGCGATGCAAATTTGTGGGATACCCCAAGGAAACTTGTGGGTATTATTTCTATCATCTCGAGGACCAAAAGGTCTTTGTAGCTAAGAGAGCAGTGTTCCTTGAGAAGGAACACATTCTTGACGGAGACAGTGGGAGAATGATAGAATTGAGCGAGGTTGGAGAACCAAGCTCAAGCACCACTCTACAGCCCGAGTCTGTTCAGGTACCTAATACACAAGTATCAACTTTACGCAGGTCTGATAGAGTATCCCATCCTCCTGAGAGATATGTGGGACATATTAGAGCAGAGGATGTAGAGGATATTGATCCTCAGACCTATGAGGAGGCTATTATGAGTATAGACTCCGGTAAGTGGAAAGAAGCCATGAATTCTGAGATAGATTCTATGTACTCCAATAAGGTTTGGAACCTAGTTGATGCGCCCGAAGGTATTGTACCCATCGGTTGCAAGTGGATCTTTAAGAAAAAGATCGGAGTAGATGGAAAGGTAGAGACCTATAAAGCAAGGCTAGTGGCTAAGGGGTATCGTCAAAGGCAAGGTGTCGACTATGACGAAACTTTCTCACCCGTAGCAATGCTAAAATCCATCAGAATTCTATTGGCTATTGCAGCACACTATGATTATGAGATCTGGCAGATGGATATGAAAACCGCATTCCTCAACGGGAACCTCGAGGAGGAGGTGTATATGATGCAACCTGAGGGATTCGTGTCCAAGAACTGCCCAGATAAGGTGTGTAGGTTGCTTAGATCCATTTATGGACTAAAAGCAAGCTTCCCAGATAGAAACATAAGATTTGATGAGGCAATCGATCTTATAACTTCGTTAAGAACGAAGATGAGCCTTGTGTATACAGAAAGGTAAGTGGGAGCGCTATCACCTTTTTGGTGTTATATATGGATGACATCCTCATCATTGGGAATGACATAGGAATGCTATCCACAATAAAGGCTTGGTTATCTAGACACTTCTCCATGAAGGACTTAGGGGAAGCATCTTATATCTTGGGGATTAGAATCTATAGAGATAGATCCAAGAGGATGCTTGGCTTGTCCCAGTCAAGTACATAGAAACTATTGTCAAAAGGTTTGGCATGAAAAATTCCAAGAGGGTCTTATACCGATGAGATATGGTATATCGCTTTCCTGAGTATGTCCCCAAAGACTCCGGAAGAAAGGGCGAACATGGATATGATACCTTATGCCTCAAAGAATAGGGTCTATCATGTATGCCATGCTATGTACTAGGCCTGATATAGCGCATGCTCTGAGTGTCCGGCGGTGTCATCCCAGGGATCCGGGCTTGGAGCACTGGAAAGCAATAAAGTGTATCCTTAAGTACTTGAGAAGCACTAAGGATCTTTTACTAGTATATGAAGGTAATAGCCTTAAGGTTGAAGGCTACACCGACTCAAGTTTTTTCGGTCGATGTCGATGATAGCAAGTCAATTCGGGTATGTGTACACCTTGAATGGAGGAGGAGCAGTGTCTTTGGAAGAGTTCCAAGCAAGATACCACTGGCTGACTCGACCACCAGAAGTACATTGCTGCATCAGATGCAGCAAAAGAGGGAGTCCGGGTGAAGAAGTTCATCACAGATTTGGGAGTCGATCTGAGATAGCGACAAAGTCGACTTCCTTATATTGCGACAACTATGGGGTGATTACTCAAATAAGGGGAACCCGGGTCTCATCGAAGTGTTCCGAGGAGGTTCCAACTTATAAGAAAGATCGTAAATAACTTGAGGAGATGTAGTAGTGGAAAGAGTTCCATCCGAAGATAACATTGCAGATCCACTGACAAAGTCGTTGTCTCAGATTGTCTTTGAGCGTCACAGGAGTCTGATGGAGATCAGACATATAGGTGATTGGCTTTAGGTCAAGTGGGAGATTGCTAGTCATAGGTGCCCAGCAAGCCAATCACGTGAGTGATGGCACGTGTGACTTGATACAGAATCTTTTTGCTTATTATATTTTGGCGTATATCACTTTATAACTATTGCATAAATTCATATATATATATTGTGATGTCTTTGGATTTGTGCAATAGGAATCGGATCGTGATGAGATCACGATAATGAGATCGATTCACCTTTAAACACATATCCTAAATAATCCCGGTCATAGGTTACTCGAGAGGGACATCGTGATAACCGGATAGACTGGTGTACTGTATACCCGTCCATATGATGGATGCAGCTGGTTTCATAGCTGCTCGTATAGGGACACTAGGGATACAAAGATGCAGTGCTCATTGAGAATGAGTTCACCGATTGATCCGCTTACGGAATGCTGGATGGTTGATGATGCCTTATTGTCGGGGCACGCGATTCCGTAGTCCTAGTGGTGTATCTGGTCCTTAGACTTGAGACCAAGGATGTCCTGTATGAGTGCTCCACTCTTTGATACCGAACTTATAGGTTTGGCTGTCCCGGATCTAAATACAGTGGTCATTGGGAGTGGTAGTCGATCTTCTGAGGGCTATTGAGTGTCGATAGAGGATCATCCACTCTCGGCGTCATGAGAGGAATATCCCATGTGTTCTTGCTCAGACAAATCCCTGGCCAGAGTCATTCGGGTTGAGAGAGAAAGAGTTCTCCGGGAGAATCCGATTAGAGCGAGACTCGAGTAGAAACCATATGGGTCTGACAACACCATGCTCGATATACGGTCTCTGGGATATTAGATGGATGAGGGACTATAGGTACATGGTAACTGAGGACAGACAGGTCCAATGGATTGGATTCCCCTGTATCGTCTGGGGACTATACATATATGCCAAAGTGATATACATATGCCATTGTTATAAAGTGATATACGCCAAAATATAATAAGCAAAAAGATTCTGTATTAAGTCACATGTGCCATCACTCACGTGATTAGCTTGCTGGGCACCTATGACTAGCAGTATAATGATTAAATTTTTTAGCCTTTGATTTCTCCCTTCTTTTCGATAATAATAAAGGGGGAGTTAGTTTACTAGCGTGCATATTTCAAAGGAAGGAAAATTTGCTAGCTCGATTATTTCATTGAAAGAACTTGCTATCATGAACACTACCAATGAATTGCAAATCTTGCAATATAAAGAGAAGCAAAGAATTGCTATCTCGAAAGATGCAAAAAATTGTAAAACTTAGAAAACTTACAATATAATTGCTCTTGCCATGCTTTGTATCAAAAATAGGTTGATATCCTTAAAAGCATCACATTAAATTTTTAGTGTATCGCAATGTATCACATGTATCGCAAATTGAAATTTTTGAGACTATTATCATATCATGTTTAACAATTGATGTCTTTCATGACATAATTTCTTTGCATTGTTGTCTTGTATGTATCATGTGATGATTGAAATATTGATTGATGCAAATTCATAGTTAATGTAAAAGTCTAAATCATTAGTTCCTCTCATTCTTTTCGGCAATGACATAAGGGGAGAAAGATTGCTAGCTCAAGGCAAATGCTGGCTAACTTGTACTCTTCCCTTCTTTTTGACAAAAACAAAGGGGAGAAAGCTTTTGCTAGTCAGAACATGCAAAGAAAAGCAAAGTGCAATATTGCACAAGAAGCAAGTGTTGAATTGCCATGATTGAACTTAAGAATCTTGTTATGCTTTTGTGCTTATATGTTATGATGAAAAGCTAGCTTGTATGTAGTAAAACTTGCATATCATAAAAATTGTTAGCTTGTAGTCTAAAGAGAAGCAAACAGTTACTATCTCAAGAAAAGCTAAACATACTAAATTTGCACTTTGCAACGGAAGCAAAATTGCGAGCTCAAACATTGCAAAGGAAGCAAAAATTTGCTAGCTTGCTACTTACATATTTCAAGAAGCAAGAGTTGTCTTCTTGAACATCTCTAATTTGCTAGCTTGCATGATGTAGAAGTTGCTATCTCAAAAGAAGCAATAGTGCTATCTTGTATGTTGTAAAACTTGCATATCTAAAACTTGATAGCTTGAATGTTCTAAGCATGATGTAACACTTGCTAAATTTTCTAGCTTCAAAACTATATGATTATAAAACTTGATATTATGTTTTTCATGCAATAAGTTGAATTAATACTACAAACACAAGAATAGTTAGACTTTTCCTTTTTGTTGATGACAAAGGGGGAGAAGTATGATGTTATGCATAAGTTCATGATGACGTGTTGCAAGTATTCATGATGAATATTGCAATGACTTGAATTCAGTTTGAATTCAAGGTTCTATCAATATGGCATATTGATAACGGGAGTTTGTTTAAACTCCGGGAGTTAAGTTTAACTCCATCATCAATTGGTTGTCATCATAAAAAAGGGGGAGATTGTTGAAGCTCGTATTTTGATGATGAAACCAATTGATAATTGTGTTTATGTTTTAATCTGCTTTTTGAGTGATGCAGGATGCTTCGATCAGGATGAGACAATTAAAGCAGAAAAAATCATGTTGTGCTAGAGGAACATGTTAGAAGATTGGACGTTGGGCCGGTGGATCGGTCGACGTATCGACAGAAGGCTTCGGGCCATGGACTCGGGCATCGGGCCAAGAAGAGCGGGTATTGTGCCAAGGATATCGGAGTTGCGGAGTCAATTGGCCGATTGGGCAATAGGCCGCGGGAGAGGACGATGTGCCGAATAATCGGACGAAGCGTCGAGGGACCAATGACATGCCGGACAACTTGGTTAATTGCTTAGGATTAATTGTCTCGATCGAAGTTTTGTTTTACATGTATAGGATTAACTACGATGAAAGTAAGATATGCAGCAGGAGATGTGCCGGAGTCAAGACTATGATCACGTTGGGAGTTCGAGAGTTTGACGAAAGTTCGGACGGTCGTCGGAGGTTCTGCGGGAACAAATCAGAGAAGTCCAGGAGCTTACCAAAAGAAGCTCGTCGGAACTCGCCAAGTGGATCGTCGCAAGTCTAGGAGTTTTCCGGAAGTCCGTAGGAGCATCACCGAGGGTTCATCAGATGATCGACGGAAGTTCGCCGGAAGCTCGCCGGAAGAAGCGATTGACACACCAGAGCAAGTTGCAGTAAATGTCTTAAGAAATATCGTAGTTAGCACGATGATTACGTTAGAAATGGGAGGTGATCCCATTAACTTAATCTTGGGGCAATTGGGCCCTTGACAGACCCAAATTGGGCCGAATAGATCAGCCCATTCGGACCTAGATTTCTTGGCCAACGGTGGCACCACTTGGGTCGGCGGTGGCACCGCCCAGGGCTCAGTCTTCGAGCTAGGTTGGGCGGTGCAACCGCCCCTGACAAGTGATAAAACCGCCTGAGCTCAGTCTCCGAGCTCTGCCAAGCGGTGCAACCGCCCCAGTCAGGTGGTGGCACCGCTTGGGCTCAATCTCCGAGCGAGACTGAGCGGTGCAACCGCTCATATCAAGCGGTGGCACCGCCCAAAGGCTCAGTCTCCGAGCTTTGCCAAGCAGTGCAACCGCCCTTGACAGGAGGTGGCACCGCGTAGAGGCTCAATCTCTGTGCTCTGCCAAGTGGTGCAACCGCCCCAGTCAGGCGGTGCAACCGCCAAACCCCGGAATTCCGAGAGATGACAGTTTTAAGCTCGGAACTCAAACTGGTTTGGGGCCTATAAATACCCCACCCTTTTAGCAATGAAAGGGCAACCAAATGCACCAAAAGCTTGATCTTACTTTGTGATTTTAGAGCTCAAAAGTGTTGTAAAGTCTAGAAGTTCTCCTCCCTCTTTTCTTCTATGTTTTGATCTTTCAAGAGAGGAGATAGAAATTCTATAAGGGTTAGTCTCCTAAGCCCGTCAAAAGGAGTGAAACTGTAAAAGGGTGGTTGGCTTTTGCTTATTGAAGGAATGCCTCTAGTGGACGTCGGTGACCTCATCGGAGGAGAAAGTCAAAAGTGGATGTAGGTCAAGATTGACCGAACTACTCTAAATCTCGGTTTGCATTTACCTTGAGCATCTTATCTTTACTGTAAACCTCCTCAGTAGCTTACTGCCTTCTGCTCATTTACGAACGTGTTTCATAGTTAAGTATTTTTCGAATCGGCGTTAAGACGGAAATTGGTTTTACCGTACGAACATCATATTTCAGTTTGCGCTTACATTCTGATTTCCATCATAACTGCAAACTGCCTTTATATCCTTGCTTTAACTGCATCTCACTTGATCACAAGTGAAAGTGATTTACGAATCGGCTTTATTACCAAAATCGCTTTTATCGTACGAATACAGTTTTAATCATCGAAAGTTTTCCGCTGCACTAATTCACCCCCCCCCCCTTAGTGTTCTTGATCCTAACAATGTGGACTACATCTTTTAAGTGGACATTTATAGGCAATATGTCTGAGTTTGCAACAATTGTCGAAAGTTTTCCACTGCACTAATTCACACCCTCCCCCCCTCTTAGTGCTCTTGATCCTAACAATGTGGACTACATCTTTTAAGTGGACATTTATAGGCAATATGTCTGAGTTTGCAACAAAAGTTGCATTTGGTGTGAGGTGAAACATGCAAGGTCGGCCCTTTAACAAAGGTGGTTGGATTTTGGTAAGAGCTACTCACAAATCCGATTCCACTTCTCCGATGAACGTGACCCTTATTGACAAGGATTATATTCAAAGACTTGCTACCAACCTCAAATTTTTCTAAGGTTTCTTTGAGTAGCAAGTTTTCCTTTTTAAGTATTTTTAGTTCGTCACATTTCGGAAGTTAAACTACTATTATGCTCAAACTTTAATCTATCGAAATCACTAACAAGAGAAGCATGCTCTTTTTTAACAATTTATATTTTTTACTAATTGATTTACATTCATCAAATAAATCATAAAAAGCATTTAATAGTTCATCAAAGGATAAATTTGCATCAAATAAACTTATTACTTCATCTCCAATGGCCATTAGTGCATAGTGAGCAACTTGCTCGGTGATGATAGGCTCCTCTTCTTCGGATGCACTTGTGTCGTCCCATATTGGTTTGAGAACCTTCTTCTTTGGTTATCTCTTATTGGCTACGCGACATTCGCTCTTATAGTGTCCTGGCTTCTTGCATTCGTAGCATATTACTTGATCTTTCTTGGGTTGAAATTTATTATTAGTGTCATTTTTAAATTTATTCCTTTTTATGAATTTTTTGAATTTTCTTGTTAAGAGTACCAAATCTTCATCAAGATCCTCATCACTTGAGTTTTCTTTCAAGTGGTCTTCTTGCGTTCTTAGTACCATATCATTCTTGTTCTTTAGAAGGGTGTCCTCAAGCTCTTCATGAGCTTTACAAGTCATTTTATAAGTCATTAGTGACCCAATTAGCTCTTCGAGAGGAAAATTATTTAAATCTTTGGCCTCTTGAATGGCCGTTATTTTAGGGTCCCAACTCTTTGGAAGTGATCTTAAAATTTTATTAACAAGTTCAAAATCTGAGAAACTTTTACCAAGTCCTTTTAGACCATTGACGACATCCGTAAATCGGGTGTACATGTCTCCAATGGTCTCACTCGGTTTCATCCGAAACAACTCATAAGTATATACTAAAATATTAATTTTTCACTCATTCACTCTACTAGTACCTTTATGAGTCACTTCGAATATGTGCTAAATATCAAAAAGTTGTTTCATAAATCGATACTCGATTAAACACGTTTTTATCTAATGCACAAAATAAGGCATTCATAGCCTTGGCATTTAAAATGAAAGTCTTCTTCTCCAACTCATTATAATCGTTCATTGGAAGACAAGACTTTTGAAACCCATTTTCGATAATGTTCCATAGCTCAAATCTATTGAAATTAGGAAGATCTTCATTCTAGTCTTTGAATATGTGTAATCCATCTCATTCAACATAGGCAGACGTGTAATTGAATGACCCTCTTGATTGCCGGCAAATGTCATCTCTCTTGGGTTTTAAATCAAATGAGAGTGAACCTTGCTCTGATACCAATTATTAGGATCAAGAGCGGTACTAAGAGGGGGGGTGAATTAGGCAGCGAAAAACTTTTTTGACTTCAAAAAATTATTCGTTTCATTTAAAACAAATTTCGATAAAATTGGTTTCGATTCAATCTATTTATGAAAGAAGTTGAACTTGAAAACTTTCATTAAAGTCCAAGAGAAGAATAAGGAGGTTTATAATAAAGTAAATTGTAAAAGCAAACCAAAATTTAGAGTGGCTCGGTCAATATGACCTACATCCACTTTCCGATTCCTCCTCCGACGATGTCTCCGGCATCCACTAAAAGCCTTCCTTCAATAGGTGAAGACCGAACACCTCTTTACAATACTTTCTCCTTTTCCTAGGTTTAGGAGAAAAACCTTACAAATCTCACAAATCTTTTGAATGATCTCAAAATTTAGAAAGGGGAGAGAAGGACTCTAGCACTTGTTTACAACACTTTTACACCCCCAATAATTCAAGATTATAATCACACTTCGGTACCTTTTCATGCTGAAAAGGGTGAGATATTTTTAAGCCATAATGACTTTCAAAAATGAAACAAAAAAAAAATGTATCATCCCAAATTTTCAGGATACTAAACGGTACCACGGCCATTAATAGATGGTACCATCGCCTAACAATTGACATTGAGCGGTATTCAACTAATATATATATCCATCAATACTAGTATACCATGTATTCATATATATTAAATTCAATTTGATGATTTAGTAAACTAATATATATTTATCAATACTCGCTTATCATGTATCGGTGTTCTGAAGAGGGTGGAAAAAAAGGGAAAAGAGGAACGAGTCATGGACGAACCAAGGAGGAAGATGAAGGAAAGAAGAAGAGGCATACCCAAAAAAAAAAAAAAAAAAAAAAAAAGGATATAAGTGCAAAAATCATGAGTGATAATGATGTGCAAGGAGATCGCGGTAACGACCTACATAAGAAGCTGAGGTTGATCGCGATCAAAAGGTGCAATGAGAAGATGAAAGGCATCGATCGAAGCTCAGATCGTCGAAACGTACCATCCATTTCTTGACAAAACATCATTCCTTGCTCCAGATGTAATTTTAAAGAGTCTCTTATGCAACAGCTTCCCACAAATCATGAGTTCTAGTTATCAGAGGAATCGGTAAACTACTAGGAAGCTTATCACATGTCTGCAGTCGTTAAAATTGTAAGTAACAACTCACGTAACCAACCAACGATAATTCTACTCATTATTCACCTTCTCGCTTGCATCTTCTGTTAGATTCTTTGCTAAAGTTAGTAGTATAACATATCCAAATAATCTTATCTTGTCAAAAATCCAAGCTGCAAATAAGATGGTCTTTTGGGTGGGTATGCACGATCTAGTTTTGATCTAATATTATACAAGAGAACAAAACAAACTTCTCCTGAGCTCCTTTTCCTAACTTTGCCCGGAAAAAAAACATTCCTGGATTCTCCAGTCAATTAAACACCATAACTTACAGTCAATCGGAACATATAATTTATAATTGGGTTGTCCAATAAATCTGATCAAGATCTGATTGATATAAACACACCCAGAATGGTTTACTCGGGCATCAAGAGAACCTATACATGAGCTACTGCATCTCAAGCCTGGGCACCACCTTCCCATCTTTATAGTGTTAGACCATACAAAATCCTCAGTTCGGCCTCCGGTAACCAAAGCCACTGCTAGTAAAAGAATATGAAAGTACGACGAACATTAACATGAGCACCAAGAAGACCAGAGTCTCTAATAGCTTTTGATCCACTGCACCATCAGAAAACACTGAAACATCCAAACTCTCCCCGTATTACAAGCTGTGCCAACCCAAAAAACCTTCTCAGTAGCTTCCCATCGGAGGCATGCCAAATGGTGGCATTGGAGGCATTCCCATGCCAGCCATTGGAGCTGGAGCCGCGTAAGGTCCACCTGCGTTCGGTCCTCCCATACCAGGCATTGATGGAGCTGGTAAAGCAAGAGGCAGCAACTGTGCATACATATTCTGCACAAAAGAAAAGTCTCATTACTATGACAGAAAATCTACAAATTTTGATCCAGGACCAACTGGGAATGAACATTAAATACCTGCTGTGTAACCAAATCCTTCTCTTCCTTTTCTTTAGATTTCACTTCGTTTTGTGCCTCAATCTTATATTTTACAAGTTCGTCAACTTTACTAGTGTACTCTCGAATAAACTGCATATTTCCAATATGTTACCATGATAAAACAATTATCACGGTATTGTAAGTAGAAAGACAATTATACGATAAAACATTTATATAGATATTTATATTAACTAGAAAGACAATTGACAAATCACCTGCAAGAGATATGGGAAAGCAAAGTCAATCATATTGTTCATCCAAGCCAGCTCAAGGGCAACATCAGGACGGATCAATTCATAACAAATGAAAAGACATGAAGCAAAGCATTCCTTCTTTCCCTGCAACACATTTTCCAGAAACTCAGATGTCTTCTAGAGAATGAAGATAAATAGACTTACTTAGAAAAAGCTATACCTTCAGGACTAGCACAGAAAGATGACCTGGTTACATTTGTTTCCTTCTAAATTTGTAAACTAAAAGTTGCTTAAGGTGAAAAATCATGAAACATGCCTTATAGAGGAAAACCAAAAACAATTCTGATCTTCATGATTTATAGTATTCAAAGTTTGCTTATTTCAACTTTTACAACTTTCGAGATATGCAGAGCACGGTAATTACTGTTCGGTTTATGATGAAGGTGCAAGATGAAAAGCAACTGAAAACAGATTTCCTTTTTTATTGTATTGTACAAGTATCTGTGTTTTGTTTAAACTAGTGATTGATTTAAAATCAACAATAAAAATGTAACTTCACTGGTAAAATATAAACCAGTAGTTATGTGCTTCTATGTGGTGCTTCAAAAAAGTTTGATGCTAGTTACCACACAGACTAAATTTACAAAACAGTTTTATCAAATTTGACACAGAATAGCCTATGCTTTGAAGGATACTCATGCACTAGGCCACCCACAGCAGCTTCATGAATTGAGCATCCTACAGCACCATTTTGGGCTTACATGGAGCACAGTTTCAAATGTGAACCTTGAAATTCATTAAATGCTATACAATGATTCACAACATAATGATTTAATATATCACTTCAAGATGCACTGTGGCAAAATTACACAACATCTGAAGTAGTAAAGATGGATCAAAGAGAAGAAATAATGCACCAATGTTCTAAATGTTAAAGCAGAAACCACTAGAATAAGATAGAACAATCAATTCAAACTCAAAATACCAAACATCAAATACCAACTTAACTACTGAAACATTTTGCATGAAGTAAGAAGTATATTAAAAAACAAAACAAACACCCAAGTTCCATTTCCACAATAACTAAATAGAATAAGATAATACTTCTAATTCTTGGGTATCTCTTAGAATACAAAAGTATCCTTAGAGATCATATACTTGAACATAAATCAAATGGATACAGAACACCTTATGAAGAGACTCATAGGAAATTAATACGACACATCAAGACCTTACCTGTTCGATAAAAAAAACGAGCAGTTCTTCTGAAAGTTCACGGTCACCAGACTGTGAACACGTCTCCATTGCATCTTTGTACAGGTTGTCCTTCTTGGACAGCGCAATGGACTGCTTCCATCTTCCAGCTTTCTTATATATATATGCTGCAATCCTCCTCATCTCAAGAAGCTCATGCTTTTCAATCTAGTAAAACAAGACACTAATTACAAGAATATTCGTAAGCATAATAATTTAATAGAAAAGTAGCAATAACAACAACTTTACCCTCTGTGCAAGGCCTATCTGATCAAAGTTATCATGCAAGTCAACTGATTCACGTAATCTATCATAGTCTTCCTCCTCAACATAAATTTCATTTAGTGCTTCATTAACAGCAGCTACATTGTTACTTTGAACTGCAACCATATATGGCTTCACAAGATGCAAGTGACCAGCCTGAAGCAAGAAATTGTTAGATATTCAAAATATGTCAAGTTTTATTGTAGTAAACTAATTACACTCTCAGCAAATACAAAACAACTTCATTCAGCTGTTCTCAAACAGAATTAAATGAAATTAGGGGATTCAAGGACAAGATTGCACCTTCCGCATGATATCTACAACACGAGTGTGGTCCACACGAAGCGCAAGCACATGTAGAACATCATTAATGAGATCAGGATGTTCTTGCAGGTAGAAATGCACAGCCTTGTAATAGAGCTCAACATTTGCAACTTTGACAATAACATCTTTAAACTGCATATGATCCCATGCATCTGGAGAATGGTTCATGATAGTTGTTGCAGCATTGTCAAATTCATCATATTGTATATACAAATAGGTTAGTTCTTTCCAGTGTTGTTGCTCATCACAAACACGAATAAGCTTGGGAATGTTCAAACGAGTCGAGAAAAGTTTAATGTGCTCCATAAGTTTCTCCGGCCTATATCTAGCATATAAGACCCCCAACTCTGTAAAGATGCCCATGTGTGCACGTTCTAAACCAAGGCCACTTTCCATGAGAGAAATTAACTCGTTAAAGCAACCTTTGTTCTGATAATAGTCACTGACCTCTTCCAAGTCATCCACCTAGAAGAAAACACATATATCTTATGCAGTTTAACCTATAGAATATAAAACCATCTAAGTGACCAGGTAAAAAACAATTAGTATCAAAATTGTTCCATCAAATTTTTAAAAGCATTACCTGAATAATTACATTCAGACCACATATTTGTGCCAAGCGGAACTCCTCAGCATCTACACAAGCAAAACAGACTTCCTTCCATGTCTTTGAGCTATTTGCCTTGCGAGCTGCATCAACAGCACCCTGGAATTGCTTCAGCTTAACAAGTGTAATAGCCAATTTTGCCCAGTTTGAAATGAAAGCAAATATGATCTTAGCAGCTTCATAAAGGGCATCATCAAATAAACGGTCGCCGACGTTTTGAAGATTAGCAACATTTGGCATAAGAATGAACTCCTCAATTTCACCGAGCCTATCAATCTTAGCATATGCAAAGATCAGTTCACCATCCACTTTTGGCTCTTTAACCTTTTGCCTCACCATCAACAAGTATTTCACCAAGTCATGGTAAACATTAGCATCTTCGGCAGCTCGAATAACATCGAGGAACTGGGTTTCATCATCTGCACGAATGAAGGACTCGATTGCATCACTCACTAACCCTTGCCGCAACTGAGCTTTTGCAACCTGGCTCCACACAGCATCTTCCTCAACACGGAAGGCAAATTCTACAGCCCGCTCTATGCTTTGGATGTTGTCCAGGAGAACATTGACAGCCTGCACATTTAAGTTGAATTTCTTGAAAATGGCGAATGCTTCCTCATACAGCTGTGCTTCAACTGCAACCTCCCCAACTGCTGGGCCATCAAAATTGTCTAATCTATTAATGTAATCCATTACTCTCGGCGGATCAGCTTTAATAGCTGTCAAAATCAGTAGGTTTTGCAGATTGAAATTCCCACTAAAGGCAGAATTTTGTAGCACAATCTTCTCTAGTAGTTCAATAAGTTCATGGGGAAGATCAGCTGTCATGAAGGCTTTAACAGCAGCAGAGACTTGCTCTGGGCTCTTGCTCTCAGGCAACGCAGTAGAAACAACTTGATCAATAAGTTGTCTTCTGTATTCATTTTCGGGGTGAAGGACTTTCTCCCACAGATCAGCATCCATCCTCTCAACGACATATCTGTCAACAAAGAAGATAAATGATCATCTAAATGGACTAGAGTAGTTAGAAAGGAAAAGCTTCTAACAAGGTTAAATTTAAACAAAATGCAAGAAATACCTTGCTTGCAGTTTGAACAGTGAGTTTTTGTTAGTGACATTTATAAGTTCATCATCACACTGGCCTCGTCTGTATGCAACAACTGCAAGAGTAGGGTCCCGCTTTTCACAATATTTACCAACAACACGTGAATCATAGTATGGGTTAGTAGTAAGAAAATGCTCTGGATTGTTATTGCTGTCTATGATTATCTTTCCCAGAGCATTATGAACATGCACATCTTGGCTCCCCTCACTGACAAGATGTTCCAAAAATTGTGTGAGCAGTCGTAGGCGATTCCTGTTTTACATAAGATGTTAGAGGTGGTATTTGTTGAAAAAAGGAAATTGTTTCTAAGAGCATAATAAGGTATAATGAAATTGTTTCTATACCTCTTCTCACATTCAGCCACAAGAGGCTCAACTGGCAGGAGAGAACGGACAGAAAGAATCAGACCTTTAATGAAATCTTCAGGACATTCATCATCTAGCAGCTGCCCAACAACCAAAGGGGCATTTCCTGGATTTACCTATAAATATAACAACCAAATTAGCGATGAATCATATGCTGAATACAAAAGATGAATGGATTGCTGCAACAGAAAATTAGCATCCAGTTAGAAAAGAAAATCTTACTTTTTGAACATAGCCTTCAATATATCGAAGCATGTTGTTTGTATATAAATAGTGGGTCAAATCTGGAACAAAACCAAAACGGTCACAAACATTGATCAAGGGCCTTGCATCTGGAAGTTTGGCTTCCATCAGGAAATTCTTTGTTTTTTCAGGATCATAGAAGTTAGATTCCCGTGTTACACGTTCAACTTCCTTTAACTGTCCAGTTTTTGCTGCAGCCTCAATGTACTTGAAGTGTATATCAGGATCCTCACTGTTTTATTCCCATAAAAATAAAAAAGACAAAATATCAATATTCTTATCAAGGGTTTATACTCATCCTGAACATTTGTCTGAAAGTTTACCTGGAACTTAAATAAAATCCCAAGAAGAAGTAAAGACCTTCATAGGACTTAAATTGCTCAAACAGTTTTATGCATGCATCTACACCTAACTGCTCAGAATATTCTTTAGCAGTCTGCAAAAGACCTAGATGTTATAAACATAAGATAGGCAAACCAATGTATTTCTGGAATCAGAAAAAAAAAACACCTGCACAATTATCTGAAGGTTCCCTCTCAAATTGACCAGTAAAAGGTCTTTCATGCACTCCAAAGCCCATTCCCTGGAAAGGGTCCCAAAGAACTCGACAAGTGCCTGCAGTGAGTTACTTCTTAATATCTGATTTATTTCCGCTGTAGCCATCAGCAATTGTCATAATATCTAATCCATTACAAATAATAGCTAATCAGATAAAATGATGCAACCAAACATACCTGTGGCTCAATGGCATGAGTGTTCACAATAACACGTTTAATATCAGGTAACTCACTGTAATGCTGCAGCATATAGTATGATTGATTAATAATATACTACATAAAAAACTTAGTTGCAAATATTTTCCGAAGATTATTGCACCTGAAGGGCTCGGACATATAGGCCAGCCTTTTCACATAGTTGAGCAATCCGAGGTCGATCATAATGACTGAACATTCCATTAGCCAAAATAGCATCTGCAACATTTGGATACGTCACCAAATTAATCTCTAAAACCTGCAACAGAAAAGAAAATGTTAGACTGATGACCATGGATTAAAAAGAATGCAACTTTAACTTTGAAAATATCATACCTTAGTTTGAAGAAAAGCATGCTCTGGTAGATTTGGCTTCAAGACATCTAACAGGAATGCTGTTGCTTCCCGAATCATATTTCTCTACCAAAAGCATAACCAAGAAAAGTCAAACTCATTTAGCAGCCAAAAAGAGATTTCATAAGAAAAAAATCAATCAACAAAACCTGACTAATAGGGTCATACTGCATTCCCAATAATTGAAAAAATAAAAAACTTTTCATCTCCATTCAATGTTCTATTTAGAGAAGAAATTATCCGAACCTGAAGAAAAAGATCAGTGATTGTATTGTAATCTACTGGACAGCCTCCATCCATTTGTGACATCATAAGAGCAAAATTAACTGCTCCCTGAAAGAAAATTTATTGAATGAAGATTTTGTAACAGAATGTTGTAAAAAAGATGAATGAAACAGATGTTTTTCCAAATAGTGATAAAAGGAGGCTAACAGTGTAAGCCATAGAGCAACTTTAAAACAAACGACAAATCAAACAAATCAGTAACATATTAATATTATATTGCAACATCAAAACTATATATGAAATTTAGGTGTATTCACCCATCATGAAAAACAAGCTCTTACCTGAGGATCTGACCTCAAAATGGTCTGCAGAAGGAAAAGATAATCCGGTGTGTAGCCAACCTGCAATCAAGGATAGATTTACCGTAGGGGGCTCCAGAATTTTGAGGTGAAAATCTTGCTAAAGGAAATAGTCATTGTTGCAGGCGAATCAATTTGTAAGAATGTGCAAGAGTGAGATTCAGTCCTCATACCAATAAAGATGTCCCAAGAAAAAAAAGATGGTTGTCTAATTGGGTATCTTGGAGAGCAATTTGGGAAATTACCTGCTTTGAGTATATAAGAATCTTGTCAAACTCCCTTCGTTCTGCAAAAGCAGCAACAACTTTCGGAGTAGCCCTTGCTTTTATATAGATCTTAAGTGCAAGATCATTGTCCACAGTCTAAAGCAATAACAGTTCTAGATGATCAACACAACAGTTTTAATCTCTGATATAATAATGACTAGTAAAGTGTATTTTGTGATATTGGCTAATAAAGTACATCAACATTATTAAGTATGTCTATGATGCCTCTGTAGTGCTTGTGAGATGCTACATCACTTACCTTGACAAGATCCCCAAGCTCTTCACTGCACTCAAGCTTGTCTTCAGCCAACCAATTTTCCAGTAGATTCTTCTTGTTCTGGTTCACAACAAGGCGAGATAATTCTAAAGACTCAAAAGCATTAAGCTTGCCTTTTGTTAACAATGTTCCAAAGTACTGCAACAGTGGAGGTGTTTGCCCAGCTTGGACTGGAACACTCTGAAGACAATAGAGAAGAAAAAGTGAACAATGAGTTGTCCTGAACAAGAGGGCACATGATAAGTGCAAGGAAAATTGAAAATATAACTTCTTTCGCAACGAAGTGACAGAAGTAACTCAAGTTAAGAAATCGCTTCACATGTAAACCATGTATTTCTACACAAACAGAGCAGCATAGAAGCTCTAATTATGCTGCAGAAAAAATATACACCAATGAAAGTGTCATTACCTGAAACTTTGCAACGGTCTCTGGAGTTCGAAGAATACCTTGTGGTGATTCCGCAGCAAGTTCTGCAGCCTCCTTGTATTTTGTCTGGGAAAATAGTTCTTGGAACCTCTGCACAACCTGGATACATAGAAGAAGTAATTGATAAGTAGATCTTGTAACCAGTTTTCAAATGAGGTGAAAATGATCCAGCAAATAAATAACAAAAAAGGCAATGCTCATCCTAATTATCTCAGGCAACAGATCAATCTAAAACATAACAGTATGCCACAATACCTATTTATGACAAACATAAGAACTAAGGACACAAACTGTTCCTACATAGAAGCAATTAAGAGAATTTTATAAGCTTTACAGATCGGAATGTTAGGCAAATAAGAAGTAATATGTACAAAAAATTTATATCACAAAGATGTGAATGTTGAGATCGATGTATATAGTTACTAAAAAATATAGAAAATCTAGAAAAAGAAATGTTTTCATTCGTCAACAATTAGGCATAGTTCCAATACAAAATACAATGCAGAAGTGTGTAAGCAAGATTTGTTATTTTGCCTGAAAGGATAAACTAGCACACATACTGTTTCATTTGTATTTACCGGTCCAAGCAGGAACCAAGACACACTGCATGAACCAAGACACAGACTGCCTAGTCGTTATATACCAGCCATATTTACCAGTCTGGGCATGAATTGGACCACAAACCATCCCTCCCTCGTTCTCTCACATGATTTCTCTTCCACTTGCACTCAGCTACCTCATGCGCTAGTCAGCTGCATGACCTACTGCCGCTAGCCTATTGTCCATCACTATCTGCCTACCCAGTACCTCTCTCAATACCCAGCGCGATTGGTTCGTTGTTTCAATGATTTTAGTGAGGGAAATTCTGTAACAGATTTATTTTTTTTATAAGTACCAAAACAATGCACATCCCAAGACATGATTTCATTAAGTGCAAGGATAGATCATTATAGTTCAGGTATCCAGTTGAAAAATACTGCAAACCAACAGTAAAATTTTAACAGAAAATGAAGTATTTAAGTACTTCAGGCCATGAAATGGAACTTCTAAATTTAGGTTAAGCTGACACTAATATCTTTAAGGAAAAAAGACTCCCACCAATGTCCATACTTTACGGTTAAAATTGCACATAAGCAACAAGGTGTGTCAAACTAAGTGGTAGGAAAAATTAGATAAAAATTTTGTGAATTCTGATATATGCTCAATGTTACCAGCAAGAAACTCTGAGACAATTAAAATTTAGAATCTTCATTAAACAAGATAATGTAGAACTTGATTTTGATCCATTAAAAACAAAAAGTAATTCAAGTTTCCACTAATGAAATGCACAAAGTCAGTTATTTTAATGTATATATTAGTTTTTTTGTTGAATGGCATTATATAGTTAAGAATGGTCTTTAATCTATTTCTTGCCAACATAACTCATCCAGTCTATACATTCAAGCACTATGCAAACTATATCAAATTCTTTTTCAAATTTACAGTGCAGAAGCACGATGTCACAGATTTGAATCGGGGGTCTAAACAGGCACCTAGGCGCTCGAGTGAGGCAAAGCGAGGGCCAAGCTATCACGGACAAAGCTATAAATAAAGTGTTCGATGTGATGCTCGTATATGCCTGTCTTTCGGTTTTTTTCATACCTTGCACAGCATGTAGAGGGCTTGCAGTAGGCTTGGCAGCCCTAGGTTGGTTGGCTTTAGTGGCCATTTCAGGCTTATAAACGTAAGTTGTGTGTAGTCATCACGCAGAGGCAAAACTGCTCAGAACCAAGTCAATCTAGATAGCCATTTTGGAGGTTTTCTAGCTCTGTAGAGTGTGCAAAGTGTCAGCCAGTATAGCACCCAGAAGCTACTTGGGTGGCATATGGTTGGATGAGTCTTTGGGGTATTGTCTAAGGCCGATTCGCTACCTTGTTCCACTACAGTGTCATATGGGCACTTGTAGGGACTTTTGGCCATCGCGGAGCACCTTGGACTCTTTGTTACGCGACCGTTCAAAGCTTGCGAAGTCCATGTTTATAATTTGCATTACCTATCAAGTGTTGCATGAAATGGCTGCTTGTGGATCCAGAGTGAAACGTTTTCTCTAACTCATCTTCTCTTTTGTAGATCCTTAAGGGATCATAAGATATTTCGGAAAGGCTGACCCTTTGCCGACGAACACACAAGGGTATCGCATGACTTAGGCAAAACCAACTAAGTTCGTGACAAAGCATCTCATGGATTCACTAGGTGACGCACTTCAGTGAAGCGACACTTGGGCACTCGCCTGAACCCAAGCGCCAAGTGCCTCGGGCAAGTGCCTCGGGCAAGTGCCCAATTGAAACAATGCAATCGTACCATACTATTAAGTCTGGTTCGATTGAATAGTAGCTAGTTGCTTCGATTAAACCAATTAAGTTACATAATGTTACTATACATGCAAAACCCACCGTCGCTCCCCCGCACAACCTCGAGCCATAAACCCTAATGCAATTGTTGCCTCCATCGCCGACACTTCCTCTGCCACTGCCTCCACCACTAACGTACAAGACCGGCACTTCCTTTATCGTCGACGGACGCATCCAAAGGTCTAGCTTTTGCACGCAGTTCCCTTCGTCACTGTTACTTCCATGTGCAATTCCTTCCACCATCGAGGGAGAGGACCGTAGCTTCCTCTGCCACCAACGAACACATGTCACAGCTTCCGCCACCACCAATGTCACCATCCAAAGCTTTCTCCTTTGTTGTTGCTACCGTTCATAACTTCCTTTGTCGCCGTTGTCGTCCGAAGCTTTCTCTGCTACTATTGTTGTTCGAAGCTTCCTCCACCACTACGACTATTGTCTGCAGCTTCTTTCACAGCCACTGTCATCCGAAAGTTCCTCCATCACCGTCGCCCTCTCCTTCCGCGCTTTCCACCGTTGGTGACTATTTTCTCCTCTCTAACTACTATTAATAGCAGATTAAATATTGTTAACAGTAGATTGTAAACTACTGTTATCATATAATAGTCCCTATTTAGATTTTAGCACTACTAATCTCTATTTATTTAGAATTGTTATTAGGGTTTCAGGATTAATAACAAGTGTCCAAAGCAATTCAAAAGATTCATCAAAAAATTCAAGGATCCTACTAGAAAATACAATTATCTAAAGGATCCTAAAGATCATAATGTAGTAATTTGCATCTTTTGTGATAAAATTACTAGAGAAGGTATTTTTCGTGCAAAGCAACATCAAGTAGAGAACTTCAAGAAAACATCAGCATGCAAGAAGTGTCCACCTGATATAAAAGAAGAGTTGTTGGCTTATATGACTGAAAGAAAATGATGCAAAAGAATAAATCTTATGGGATTTTACTCGAGGTTAATGTTGAACATATTAAACATGATGAAGAAGACGATTATTCAGAAAGTGTCAATCCAAGTGAAAAAAAGAGTATATGACAAAAAATAAAAAGAAGTCATGATTGTTAAGAAGGATAAAAAGAGACTGATAGACTTATATATATATCAAGGATCACAGAAGAAACAAGGGCAAGCAAGAGCAAAATTAAGAAAAACAAATATAAGTAATGCTTGTGATAACGAAATGAGGAGAAAAACAATTCAGTACATTGCTCGCTTCTTTTATCAGGTTGGCATTCCCCTTAGTTTTTGTCGTTTAAACAATTTTAAAGTGATAATTGAAACTATTGGAAGATATGGTGGGGGTTTAAAACCTCCAAGCTATTATGAGTTGTGAGTTCCATTACTAAAATAAGAGTTGGATTATACAAATGACTTATTAAAAGACCACAAAGAATCATAGGTAAAGCATAGTTGCTTTATTATGTCAAATGCTTGGACCGACAAGAGAAATATAACTATAATTAATTTTATAATCAATTATTCTTTAGAAACCATGTTTGTAAAGTCAATAGATGCTTTATCTATTATGAAATATGGATAAAAGATATATGAGTTGCTTGACAAGTTTGTGAAAGAAATTGATAAACAAAATATTGTCCAACTCTAAGTTATACCCGACAATGAAAGCAACTATGTATTAGCTGATAAGATTTATATTTTGAATTTTTTAATCTTTTAATTACTCTATCTCCAATTTGAATGGAAGAACTATGTGACTCCTAAGTCTTATCAATTTTGTTATCATTTGTCTTAGATAAATTACTTGAAACAAAAAGACCACTTATATTAGACTCTGTGTGGCACATAGCATTGATTTAATGTTAGAGGATATTAAAAAGATTCCTAACATCAATAATACTTTGGAAAGGACAATCTTTGTTGTTGGATTTCTATATAATTATACAGGGGCTTTGAATATTATAAGAGAATTCACAATCAAAAGGAATTGGTAGGATATGGTGCCACCCGATTTACTACATCTTGACATTACAAAGCGTGCTACGTCAAAAACACAATCTGAGAAACATGTTTACCTCGGAGATATGAGTGATAAGCAAATGAGCAAAAAAAGCAAAAGGCAAAGGGGCCAGTGATATCATCTTAATGTCGTCCTTTTGAAATCTTATAGTTTATATATTAAAGGTAATGTACCCTCTTGTTCGAGTCCTTCAATTAGTAGATTATAAAAAGAAACCTACAATAAGATATATTTATGAGCCTATGGATGGAGCAAAAGAGACGATTCAAAAATCTTCTTATGGAAATGAAAAAAAAGTATAAAAGAATATTTGTAATCATTGACAAAAGATAAAATTGTCAATTTCATCGTCCATTACATGCAGTAAGATATTCAAATCAAAATTCTTTTATAAGAACACCTCCATTAAATTTAATGCAGAAGTTGTAAATGGGTTATATAAGTGCATTACAAGATTAGTTTCAAGCCTTAGGTGTAAGATAAGATCATACGTGAATTATCTTTATATAAGAATGTTGATAGCCTTTTTAGAATTCCAATGACAATTCAATCTAGGACAACAACATCCCTAGGTATTTATAAATTTATATAATTAATTTCTTATTGGTATTAATAAAATAAATTTTGTAACTGAATGGTGGAGTCTATTTGGAAATTTCACCCCAAACTTACAATAATTAACTATCAAAATTCTTAGTTTGACTTGTAATGCTACGGGTTGCAAGTAAAACCGAATATTTTTGTTTCAATAAGCATGCAAAGATCACAGAATATTTTTGTTTCAATTAATCTATTCTTTTTTAAATAGATGTATTAATATATTTCAAAATTATATAACAGGACAGATTCACACAAAGAGAAGAAATCGATAAGAGAATCAATAATAACATAATCTAGTTTATATAAAGTATAATCAAGCATTGAAGGCTCGTCATGATTTACAAAATAACATTGATCCAATCTTATAACAAGACATTGATGATTCAAATGAGTGGTTGATGAGAAAAATGAGTAAAAACTTACAAGATATTGAAGATGAGCTTATATTTGAAAATGACAGCTTAACATGGGCAGATGTGGCAAGAGTCTCAAGTGTTGGATAATTACAGACATAAACAAGGCAAATGGCGAAGATAAAAATGAGTGCAAAAGCCTCAAGTTCATCTCCTACCATTGTCGAAGAGAAGAAAACCTATTTTAATGAAAATGAACGAGAGAAAGAGAAAGATGATGATATGTTTGATAATGACGATGTTGATTATGATGATGATTGAATTTGATATAAAATTTTATTGTTTTGACTTTTTAAGTATTTTAACATTTTTGTTATTAGAAGATGGATAATATGACTTGGAACTTTAGATTTTTTTAATTTAATATTATATTTTTTATTTATATAATCATATTTATCAATTATATTATATATTTTTTATCTTTTAATATTTCAAAACGTCTCACTTCGCTCGAGTGAGCGTCTAAGCATGCGCCTAGTGCCTTGGACATTTTAGGAACTTGACGCCTAACGCTTTTTAAATCACTGATCTAAATTTGACTTAGAAGGCAAAAAAAGAAGCTATGATAAAGATGAATTAAGAGTCCTTTTGTTTCTATATGATTAGTACTTAGTAGATTTAACATCCTTTTTTTTTATTTTCTTAGTTTTTCATGTAATGAAAAAATCATTGAATATTACAATGAAATCAGTGATTTAAAAAGCGCTAGGCACCAAAAGGCACCAAGGTCCAAACACACCCGAGGCTCTAGGTGCTCGCTTGAGCGAAGTGAGGTGCTAAAATATAAAAATATATAATATAATTAATAAATATAATTATTTAAAATTTTAAATAAAAATATGCTATTAAATTAAGAAAATCTAATAAATCAAATACTGTTACTAGTATACAGTTAACAGTATACTATTAACAGTATACTATCGAAAGAGAAGAGAAGAGTGTAAGGGAAGACCGAGGGTGTTGATTGAGAAAAGCGGGAGCCAGCGGCAGTTTACCGACAATGGCAATCCAGATGCGGATAGCAATGAAAGCGATGGGAGCGGCGACGATGGGGCGTATGGCGAGTAGCGCGGTGGCAACGAGCAACAAAGAACGATAATAACGGAGCGGCAAGCAACAACAATGGCAACGGGAGCGGGAACGGCGAGCGAAAAGACAGTGGCAACGATAACAGCAATAGCGGGAGCGGGAGCGACGAAAATACAACGAGCCGCGGGCGATGATAGATAGTGGCAAAGAATGAAATGGCAACCAAAGAAATGAGCGCGGTGAAAAGCAACGACGAAAGCGGGGTTAGGGTTGGGGAAGTCGTGCTGATATCAATGCTTTAATTGGTTCGAACCAACTAAAGCACCAGAGACCAAACCAGACCTAAAACGCTAGTTCGACCGCCTGGTTTAACCCAAGCGCTCACCCGAAGCGCCCAGCAGTTGGGCTTAAGCGAGCACCCAGGCGGCGCCTCTTTGAAGCGCGCCATCTGGAAATGAAGCTAGGCGCTCGGGCCTCGCCTCGCCTTGCCCGAGCGCCTATTGAAATCACTGAGTGAAATTAATAGCGCAAAGAAAACAATCAATTTCATTGTTGTGCCAATTTATAGTTAGCAAGATAGGCATATTTCCCCAAGGCAAACCAAAATAAAGTCATAGTTATTATTTCATTTTCTTCTAGTTATGTGCATTTCTTAATATACTTCATTATCATAATGCATTATATTATTGGTATAATTAACATCAATTATTCAATAAAAGATCCATATAGTGATTAGGTAAAATGCCACCTAATTGAGTTTGTACAAATCTACAAATTGCATTAATATGTCTTCTGTTCATCTAAAATCATTTTTATTGAACACAACAAGACTCAATTGGTTAAAAAGCTATAAAGAAAGATGAACATCAAAGTAGACATGCATAGATGCAAATAAACATGTTTTAGTATTGCATTAGCACAACTTATAAGGCATTTAAACATCTACAACACTCATAAAGCAGCAAATATCATAAACAAGTTCCTTTTCCATAAAAGAGAGATACAGTCAGCACCTTAAGATTGGTGGTCTCGGCAGTACAATGTATGTACTGAGCATTTCATGAAATGATGTGCATGAACAACAAAGATCATAGTAAACGTTTTGAAGGAACTAAAAGGTATCAAAAAATTATTTTTTACCAAATTCTCAGCTCCTGGAAGGTTCCCTCGTTTTGCAAGGTTAACAGCAAGCTCCAGATTGTTTAACTGTGAAAGTCATGACGCGTGATTGTTAATCATAAATCTTATGCAACAACATAAGTGTGAAAAATCAAAAAGAAAGGTGTTTGTGCAATAACATACTTGGCCACTAACGAAAGGCACAAGAGTTGCCTCATTGACAGTAGCCAGCAGAACTTGGCCCTTTCTATTTATTGCATAAAAGCCACCAACATTTGGAGCCTCTGTTGTGAGAAATATGGGATCTGGACTGATTCTGTTTCTGTAAACTGCTGTTGCTGTTTCCAGATCATACACAAATAATAGACCAAGCTTTGTGATAACATATATCAAACTGTACTTTTGGGAGATCTGCCAAAATTTTTGAATGGTAATTGAATGCTTAAGTCAAACATGCCTTTGAGATTTTACTGAAAAAACTTCAAAGTTCACCTGCATGGCCACAGGGAAGTCATCTGCAAAATCTGGTGGGAAGAATAAATCTGCTTGTTTCTTGGTAAAACCCGGTTTTCCTGATAAAAGATTTTTCCTTTTAGAACAGAATTGGACTCAAAAGAGGAAAAGATGCCAAAATATAATTATATCCTTAAGCAGAGCTAAATTCCAGATTTTAATGTGTTCTGTCTTTCCAAATATTTGGACTAAAATTATTTTTTCATTTTGTCCAATTCCTAACTGCTCTCAGTCGAAACAATCATCCCAATGCTGGAAATATTTTGTTTTCTTATGAATATAATGCCAGCCATTACTACTCTTACTCTTCCATGGAAAATGATCCTTCTCTAGAAAACTTATGCAGATAACCAAAGTGGAAATACAGTACCTGGTTGGGCTCCTAGTTCAATGACATGCAACTTTGAGGTCGTTTGACCAGCGTTCATTGTCTTTGAGGCAAAACAAATAAGAACAGAGGGGTTCTCATTCCCAGCCACCTGGGAAGGAGATTATCAGCATTAAGAATGAGGATAATTTACATGAAGAGTACCTGCAATAATTAGTGCACACAAACAAAGGACAAGCAAAGTAATAGTTCATTGTCTTTGAGGCAAAACAAATAAGAACAGAGGGGTTCTCATTCCCAGCCACCTGGGAAGGAGATGATCAGCACTAAGAATGAGGATAATTTACATGAAGAGTACCTGCAAGAATTAGTGCACACAAACAAAGGACAAGCAAAGTAATATAACCTTAAATGACGCGAAGGATGAGGCATGTGCTTCAAGTGCTTGACTACGCTGCTGATCCACAGAAAAGAGCTGCATATTTCCTTTTACCAGTTGTGGCCTCTACAAACAAAAGTAGACCACGTAAGAAACAAACATAATATTGCATCCAACTTAGTTAAAAGAGAAATTATATCATCAGTAAATAACTGGAAAAAGAACATCAAGTAGATGAAGAACATAAGAAAAAGAAAAATGAGGCAGAGAAGGCCATCAATATAGCGAGGGAAAAAGATCAATATCAGAGAACAATGCTCAATGGCAATAAAGAAGAAACAGCTTGTTTAAAAAGTTGCTAGAAAAAACAGAAAATGTCAAGATTGCCTAAAGAAGGTATTTGACATAGTTGATGAGTTACTTATATACCACCCTCAAAGCCACATGTCACCAAAATTAAAGAAACAGAACAAAGAGAAGATGATATCAGGACAGAATTTTCCAAAGCTAATCCAGTCTTTGTACTGTTTCCAAGGCTGCACATATATCCACTCCCATTGAGTTATCTACAAAATGATTCCAATATTCATGGGTATGTTGATAACCTAAATTTAGAAATCTGATTCCCTATGCAGAAAAATTTACAATATAATTCCTTTTTGCACACCCATCATAAAGCATCTACCAAGTCCTCATTCAGGAATCAGGGATACCTTAAACCATGAAAGATCATGATTCTCACATATCTTCTTGTTCTTATTGGAAGAGGATAGGATGGTTTTGTATTCAAAATGAATAACAAAAAAAATGTGGCATTTGGTAAAAGAGTTGCGATCTAAAAATGCATAGGGCAGACAAGCAGGCTTTTCTGAAACAGAACTTACGTGTTACGATCTAAAATGTTCTTGATTAGGATAGGTAATTTGCAGGAAGGCAGGCAAGCAGGCATCCTACACATCCCGGATTGCATAAGGGCAATCTTCTGAAGACTTGGTACCAACAAACTCCCTTCTTCTTTTGGCAAAGTGAAATTAGGATCTTTAACATATGAAAGCTTTTCTTTCTCATACTTAGCTTACCACATATTTGCCCTTTTCATACCCAAATTGTTGTGAGCTATAAGTATTGGTAAAAGAGATGTCTATGTTTCTAATTTTCTGCCTGTCAAACATCACCTTCATTTACAGTTTAAAAATAATTACAAAGCGATCACAACCAAAACAACTTTTTCATTTTCAAAGGTTTCAAAAAAGATGAACAAAAACTGTGTTTAATACAAAAAACATGGTGCCAAACAAGCCCTTCATTATTTATAATAACTGTCAATTGCTTTTACAAATATGCCCTTCAAGTTTAACCCTTGGAAATTTAGGATTCAACATTTTCTCAATGTACAGGTACCTGCTTGCATATACCATAGCCAAATTGGCATAAATGTGCTTCTGCATATTAAAATGGTGGAGATGTAAAGCATTAAACGTTGACATATATAGTCTAAAAAAACTCTATGTATGCAAACACCACTTCTCCACTGAGAATCTATTTGGTCCTTTACTCACCAAGATGGCTCAATACAAATGCCTCTTAACAGTCACATGTTTCATAACATTTAGTCAGGTCTCAATCTCTTTTGATCTTGAACATTAACTTTATAGTTTCTCCTCTAAAGCAATTGCTTGTAACTATCCTGTTTATAGATTAAACTGTGATTCATATCATTATTCTCAAAACAGGCCGTCTTGTTTAATGAAGTACCATCCTCACCTATCATTTTCTTCATTGAATTGTACTACAAAGCAAGGTTCACTGTACCATCCAATATGGTACGATATCGACAGTATGTACTGGTTCACTCAAAAACCAACATGCATACTAGCCTGTATCAGGCAACACACATCAGATGGGGGTGTACCGCTTGGGCCCCCTGTATTGGGCAAAAAGATCGAAACTCACCGTCACCAACTGATATAGGTTGGTAATGTCAGATTCCCATCGTATCGGGCAAATTCAGTCAAATCATTCTTAAGATTTCCCATACAATTAACAATACACGAAGCTGCTTAAGATTTCCCAATGAGGAACAAGGTAGAAAAGAGTAGGTATACTCGTATGTGAAGATAATATATACCTGCATCACTCAGAAGCAACAAAATGCATATTCAAAATGCACTTAAACAAGCAATTCATCCATTGAAACTATTTGGATTGCCTTCTTTAAACATTCTTTTCCGCTTAAGTAATAGCACAATTGTTTCTCAAAGCTTCAACCCCATGCTATCCCACATTTCATCCCTTTAAAATCTAGAACCATGAGGAATCCAACTCCCCATCTTTATTAGTCTGCATCAAATTTGTTCAACAAAACTCATATCAGCTTTATCTGTGTCCAGATTTTGCCCTTGAATAAACTGTTTTTACAATACATAGTACAGCCAGCCATCACTGAGCTAACAATTAGGTAACCCAAGCCTATTGTTGCACTGGGCCTACTGGCATCTTCAAACCTGCATGGCACTATGCTGGGACCTTGTGCACCTGTCTTTGCTAATGATATCTCAATCGTGGGATTCGAAAAGAAACTATCCAAGCTAGTAAAGTAGATTCTTAGCCCCACAGCATCAAAGTGTGTGCTTCATTGCTCCTTGAGAGCAAGGAATACACCACATCCTACTCTCGAAAAAAGAACAGATTTTTTAAAGCAGGGTCTTTCTGCTTCTGTTTATGCATAAAATTTGAATCATGCACCTTAAGGCTGAGCAGAGTCAAGAAAACTGGAATACCAAACCAAACAAGTTCATTTAGTTTGTTAGGCTCAGTTTAGTTCAGGTCGATTTCAGATTCAGTGAGCCAAAAACACAATAGTATTTAGTTTGGCCTGATCTTGGTTCAGTTGGGCGAAAAGCCAGTTCAAACAAAACTCGATAGAATATTTAGATCCAGCCCACACATATTATAGCTTTAGCAGTTTATCTCAATGATTCAGGGCTCACAAAATGTTAACGTTAGGGTTGCCCTAAACTACACAAAATCTGTCCCAAGCATTAACTCCATCTTTTCCCTCACCACCACCTTACCCCTCCCTCAATTGAAAAAGCTTCTTTTCCTCCCACCCCATCCCTTCATCTTTTATTATTATCTTTTTTCTTCCATATCTCGATCATAAGTGACAGAATTTCCCTGCTTCAAAAGACTTCCACACAAAGCACAATGCCTTATGCCTGTTTGCTATAATAAAGTTCAGCAAGATAGCATGACAGTGAGTCATACTCTATCAGAAAACCCAAACATTCTCGTCATGAACTTCAGATTCATATAATTCAAGGGCAATAGCTTTTGGATACACCTTCAATTTCTATTTAGACACTTACAGCAAGATGACACTATCTCAGTCAATAATACATTCTTTGGAAACAAAATCCACAGCATTTCCAACATTTCCGTAAAAAAGTCAAAAATAATTTGTAGCATATTCCATGAGTTGATTGCACCTTCTATTGTTTCAGTTTTATGCCTCACTCAAAACCAATAATAATGACATAACTACCCCTGTAGGTGTGAAGTACGCACATCTTTTGTAATTACTAGAACTTTCCTCTTTCTCTATTTTGTTCCTCAGATTTCAGATAAATGTTATACTTGCTGTAAAAGAGATTAGGATAGGATTGGAGACTACCCTGCACATCCAGACATTTAAACCAAAAATCTTTAAATGCAATCAAAGCAACTGATAAACAAGCAACCAAGACAGCGCAAAAGTGAAATTGCATAAGAGATTTAACAACTTCTGAAGTTTCTTTGGTGATTATTATAAATGCCAGAAGTATTGACAAAGTGGAAAATTAAGTAAATCACATCATCTTAACATCATGGGAAAATAAAGTATACCTCTGGAGCACCAGGTGCAATTCCAATAAGAACTAGCCATTTCTCAGTGGGATCACACCTGTAATTAATTATTTGATTGTTTGTCAAATTAGCAGCCCTATCAAACATCTTAAGAGGTTCTGCTTCACCTGCATTACAATAGCGACAATTACACATATTTTTGCATTGTCATTCAACCATCAGATTTTTCATATAGTAATATGATAATATAAGTTATCTTGCAAGCAGTGGGTAACCTTCTATTGACCAATGATAGACTGAAGTTTGTGTAGCCAGACCCAACATCTTTGGAGTGATCCACTTCCAAAAAACAACCTGCAAAGTTATCCAACATAACAAAAATTAAGCTCAATAAATATCAAAACCACAAAATCATGTCCAATAGACTCATATGAAGGAATAATTCATCAACACATTTACCTGCTCAGGCATCTGATGAGATTTAATTTTGGTCTTTGCCTCAATATTGAACACCTGCAAGTGATCCTGAGTAGTTCCAGGTATTTGAGCTGCAAGTTCAACAGATTACAAGTTCCATCAGCAACAAAAAGAATACTTAAATGTAAAGAAGCCTGGATTCAGAAATGATGATAACAATAACAAGAAATTGTAATCTCCCAACTATTTAGGGTCAGCTAGATGGTGCTTTACCCATTCCTATCAACTGGATATTTAAAGACCTGCATAAAAGTTACTGCTGGTAGTACAGATCCAGAAGAAGTGGGACGTCGATCAGACAGAAAGTAACGAAATAGATACTCAGTACATCTAATGATGCAGAACTAATCTTATCTATTACTTATTTAAATAAATTTGATCAGTTAGGGATTATTTTTCATATGTCATAATTTGTCACATGGTAACATCCAAAATAATTCTAATCTAGATTACTAGTTTACTCACAGAACAGAAAATGAAAGAAAATCAAGATTGAAGATTTCAAATCCTGATTGAAGATTTTATGAAGATTGATCTCTACGAAGATGGAAGCCTGTCAATCAAAAATATTATCTTCTTTGAAGGGAAGAATAGATCATATATTTGATTAGATGCAATTGTAAATTTTTTTCTATATTTTTCTTATTTTCTTGTACTTGGCCCTATAAAAAGGACTAGAACATTATAATGGAGATCAACAAAAATGTATCATTAAATTGGGTTCTTCTCACCTTGTTTGTAAGTGGTGCAAGGTCACATTTGTTTTTTCAATGGCATAATTCCATCCTCCATGTACAAGACACATTTTTTATTATCTTTTGGTTACTTTCCAGGATTATTCTACTGTTGCTTGTCCTATATTAGATTTGGTGTCAGAATTTCTAATTTAGCCAAGATATTCTATCAGCAAGACCGATCCATATTTCATGAACTTGAGGCGAGTTCCTATACAGACGAAGCATATGATGTGTGACACGGGAATGTCTAATTTACTACAATCTGATTATATGAGCCTTGATTATGATCTAGTATCTTTTTCAGTCAATAATGATGCCTCATAATCTTTATCTCAGCACAATCAAATATGACAGCTCATCAGCATATTCTCTGCACAAAGTTAAAGCTGTTTCAAGCACACTCAAATATGACAGCTCATCAGCATATTCTCTGCACAATGTTAAAGCTGTTTCAAGCAAGGTTCGCCATACCGATGTGTACCTCCCGTACCGGGCGGTACGTACCGATCCGAGAGGCGACCGGTACGCGGACCGCCCTCTACCGGGCGGTACACCAAAAGAAATATGTATCGGGCGGTAACGATCGAAATTTCGACCGTTACCGCCCGGTACCATTCGGTAACGGTCGATTTCGACCGTTACCGCCCGATATCACTCGGTAACGGTCGATTTCGACCGGTACCACTCGGTAACGGTCGATTTCGACCGTTACCACACTGTAGCAGTGCTACAGTGCTCCAACGATCAAATTGACCGTTGGAGCCCTTTCTCCTCCTATTTAATCTAATCTTCTCTCCTCTATTTCATTATACTCTCTTAAACTCTCTCTCAAACATTTCTTTTCTCTCATAAACTCTATAAAACAACGATTTGTGAATTCAATCAAGATAAATTTGGGAAGATTAAGAGGAAGAACTTTCTAATCAAGAGGTATGTATTCGTTTACTTTAATTAGAGAGTAATTAAGTTATTTAATGCTGCGATTAGTTATTTTAATGATGATTTAATCGAAATTTGTTTGATTTTATATCAATTTAATGTTATTAAAGCCTATTAGGGTATTTGTCATGTTTATAGTGGTGAAAGAAAAGTAATTAGTAAAAAAATTAACTATATTAATCATATAATTAGTGTAGATAAATGATAATTTTATCATAATTTGAATTTTGAATCATATTGGATTAAAATTACATATTTAATGTTTCTTTTATGTGTTTAACATATATATGATGATAAAATAAGTTTAATTATGTTTTATTAAAGTTATTTAATACTGTAATTAGTTATTTTAACGATGATTTAATCAAAATTTGTTCGATTTTATGTGAATCCAATATCTTTAATATCTATTAGAGTATTTGCCATGTTTATAATGTTGAAAAAGAAATAATTAATGAAAAATTAACTATATTAATCATGTAATTAGTGTATCTAATGATTTTAATACTTCTTTTATACACGTAACATATTTATGATAATAAAATATGATTAGTTATGTTTTAATAAAATAACTTAATATTGTGATTAGTGATTTATAATCGATATTTGGTCAATTTAATATGTTTATACTTTATAGTTTATTTGATTTAAATTTGATAGGATCATGGCACCAAAGGAACAGTCACACGATGATGCATGAGTTCATGCCCGAAAGCTAGATGGAAACCGTCATCATTGACAATGTATTTATTGTGACTACATTGGTAAAGGTGGAGGAATAACTCGAGTAAAAATGCATTTGGCTGGTGGGTATCCTGACGTTGCAAAATGCAAGAAGGTTCCAACGGAGATCCGTAAATTATTTCAAAGCAAGATGAAACAAGCAAAGGAAGATGCATTAAAAAAGAAGGCAAGAGTTGAGGAAGAATATCATAGGGCTACACAGGAACCAGTTTTATGATCGCGATGAGGGTTCTGCGCGATGAAGTCGAATCCGGATCTCACCGGGATTCGTGCATCATCGAGCATCAAAGATACGGTCGATGAAGCAATGAGGCATCGACGACCGACTCACAATTAGAGCATGGCAAAGGGTAGTGGAATCCAGAGGTCATCCAAAGATGAGGCAACCAACCGCTCCTTCTCGCCAGGGTCAACTAGTAGCATGAGGTATGGTGGACTCCGTGGTTTTATGAGAGGTCTTGGCGTGAGGTCTCGGCACCGAGATATTGTTGATATTGATCCGCAAGCCTATCCCCCACAAACAAATAAAACGTATTACCTGATTGACGATGATATACAAAAGAAAAAAAAAAAAAAGATATTGGGAAGGGCAATCTCAAAATGGTTCAACTTTCATAGATTCCAAACCAACACAAATTTCAAGGTCCATATTATCGAAAGCATGATCTCCTCTATTCAAAAGTTCCGGCACGGGATCCAACCTCCAACACCGGCGGAGATTCACGGCGTGTACTTAGATGAGGAGGTGGCGTAACTAAAGGATTGGATCAAATCCTTCAAGAGGCAAATGGGATGAATATGGGGTGACATTGATGTGTGATACTTGGACAGACCAACAAGAATGAGTATCATCAACTTTCTTGTTTATTGTAATAGAAGAGTGGTGTTTCATAAGTCCGTTAATGTTTCAAAAAAGATCCAAGATGCAAACTACATTGAGAGCTTGATGGACACTATGGTAGAGGAGATCGGACCACGATGTGTTGTCCAAATAATAACCGATAATGGAGCAAATTTTAAAAAAAGCCGGTTTTTGAATTGATGGAAAAAGAAAAAACTTTGTTTTGGACTCCACGCATTTCATTGATAGATCTAATGCTAAAGGATATTGGTGAGTTGGATGCAAATAAGAAATGTGTAGCTCGAGCACAATCAATTACAAAGTTTATATATAATCATCATTGGGTCCACGATTAATGCAAAAAAGTATGTAGATGGTGAGATACTTCGACCCGAATTACTCGGTTTGCTACCAATTTTATTGCATTAAAATCATTACAAAAAAAAGACATGGCTTGAAGGCAAATGGCTAGCTCACAAGAGTGGTCTCAATCAAGATATTCAAATCGAGTGATGGAAAGAAGATAGAAAAGGCCATTCTTTCCTCTAGATTTTGGGAGACTATAGCGTAAATCATAAAAGGTGTGGAACCACTTTATATCGTTTCCTCAGAAGGTCGATATGGACAAGCGTCCACAAATGCCGATCTTAAATATATACGATTTCAAAGAAGAGAGGAGGTCGAAAAGCATTCAAAGATGATTTTAAGGTCGACCAATACATACTAATCATCGATCGTCGGACCAAGTTCATATGGATCAAGATATCCATAATGCGTAAATTCATATTCGAAATACTTAATTTATTATTATTTAGATAATAAAATATCATACTAACAAAATTATGTTTTGCAGCAGACATTATCTAAACCCTAGCTCAATATCGATATGCTTTCTAACACAAAAATAATTTCCTAACGACACACTACGAAATGTTATATATCGACTCTTGCCAAATACTACCGAGGCGTAGATGCTTCTTATGGAGGGTCGATTATTTCGGAGAAACAATTGGTTCATTCTCCGACGTTGAAGCTATATCATGCCGTTACACTTATGGATCCCGGTGAGGAAAAGTTATGCGATATTGATTATCAATTATATTTAATGTTAATTATTTGTTATGCTAATAAAATCTTATTTATATCTTTTCGCGAATGAGTGGTGGTTACAATTTGAGGCGACGCACCACATTTAAGGAAGGTTGCGCTCGTGTACTTTTTCACGCACAACAACATCTAGTGGTCATGAACGTAATTGGTCAACGCCAGATTGATTCATAATAAAGTCCGCAATGCACTCTCTCCTATGCATCGCGGTTAGAAAACTAGTATATGTCCATTATAACACGCGGCTAAAATTACGATGTCTTTGAGTTGGATAAGGAGCCGAGGAACCGAGATATCGATCCCATCAACCTCCAATTCTACAACAAAGATTCGAGAGCCAATGTTAGATTGGGTTGAAGCAAAGAGAGAACCAAGAGGATCCTCTACTTGATGAGGCGGAGATCCTCGGCGTCCTTCACGCTTTATCACCGAGGCAATAGAAGAAGAAGAAGCACAACCCCAACAGTAGAAAATCCCCCCGATTACAACATGGTATGAAATCAAACCGCCCGAGGAACTATCGATACCCAACGGTCACACTCGTCCGCCAACGTCTGAAAGGCAAAGGGGAAGGCAATAAAGCATCGATTAGATCGTTGAAAGAATCGAAGTCGAGGCGACGAGACACCTTCACAATCACATTCTCTTTCTCGCTCGGTCCCGTAGACATGACAAAGAACACGGATAAAGATTGCCTCAACAGATGATGGCGGTGATAATGGGCGTCGTTGGTCTCGTCTGACAACTCGAGGGTGGTGAAATGGACCGAGGAGCAATATTTTACACATGCCACTCAAGATTCAGATCATGGAACTCGACAAGGTACCGGGTCAAGTTTATGCACCAAGGGAAAGGAGAAGGGAAGGGGAAGGCGGATGAATATGAACAAATGCGACGAGCAGCATACATGATATAGATACGAAAAAGAGACTCATCGATTCACGGCCATCGATTATGAAGAATCATATGGGCAACAACAAGATGGGTGATAGTTGGTCATCCTTCTCTCGAAAGCAACAAAGATGAAACGTAACAACACCAATATATGCCTCAAGAGTCGCCTTCGGACAAATATGATTTATGACGATCAATCTACGATCGATTACCACATTGATGCATCAATGGCATACGGTGTATCCATACACTATGTCATGGGATCAATTTCATGATTGGGTCCAACAAACGTATCATATTGATATGTATCGGATCGAGGACCCCCATCCACCACCCCAAGGCCCGCCGTTCGTTTTGGTGGTAGAATTAACAATCGTATATATCTAGATATATGATTATTTAATTCATTTGAATTTTAGAGTTTATATTATAACAAAATAGTCTAACAATTCAACCGATTTTTCTATAGATATTTCAATCTATAACGAAATAAATAATGAACCTCCCAACAAGACTACCTCAAAGCCCTAAAAAAGATATGTGATGCTATGTTTACCTAATTTACATTGATTTTGCTAAACTTATACTATTACTATATTTATTTGTAACTTGAAAACTCTATCCTAACTTTTTTTTTTAATTTTCGTTTTTTTTTGAGGGGTAAATCGGCGAATCGGTACCGAAAAAGCATACACCTCTCGATATCGCTTCGATGCCAGACCGCATCAGATCGACCGAAACCGGCAAAACGCCGGTATGACAGTGCGGTTCGGCGAACCTTGGTTTCAAGCACACTCAAATACGACAAACCATCAAGATATTCTCTGCGCATGAAAGTTAAAATTGTTTTCAAGGTGCTTTTCTTCAAGACAAAGGAATGCATTAAAAGAGTTAGTTAAGCACCGTGAACATTTCTTCATTACCAATGAAAGTGCATTAAAATAGTTGGTTAGTAGTCAGAAACACTTAATTTCGAAATTCCCTATCATGAAGGGTTGTTTCACGACTAGTATTTATTTTGGTGTTTAGGACTTAGAAAGGATCTTTAAAAAAAGTCGAGGATATTGGCGTAAGCTCTCTTGAGTGCTCTTGTGAACTCAGATCTCTTGGAAGTGTCCTTGAGTGGTGAGTCTTTTGCTTTCGATTCAGATCCTTTATTATTGTCATTAGGGTGGTGACCTTTCAGATCCCTTTTGATTTTTTAACTTGGTGGTGAACTCTTTTTTTTTTTTTACCAAGTTTCTTCAAGAGTTCGCTCATTGCCTTCTTCCGTGACATTTTCTATCCAACAACTATTCTATCGGTGTTCTTTTTTAAATCCATTCGCATTTTTTACCCTCCCCAGATCGGTTTGGTATCGAGCTAAAGGCTAGAGATCATGGCAAGGCGGAATGGAAAAAATGTAGTTGGTGAAGGTAGCGACCATGAAGATGACGCCGAAGTCGTTGAGGTCACAAAAACTTAAACTCTGCCGAGCCTACAAGAAAAAAAAAAAAATAATCGACGAACTTCAAAGTAGACACAACCAAAGATGAAAATGATGCTCGAGAGTTTATTTCGATGATGATACACCTCATCTTCCAAGAGAGTCGAGAAGATGTCGAAGAAGAAATGAAGTCCAAGACGAAAGGGCGAATAAATATAATCCCAGATTTGATATTCCGCAATTTGAAGGGAAAGTAAATGTTGATGACTTTATCGATTGGCTTAATACAATGAAAAGAATCTTCGATTTTCATGAACCACCGTAACAAAAGGTCAAACTTGTGGCACTCAAACTCAAAGAATGCATCTTTTTTGGTGGGAAAATCAAGAAACAAAGAGAACGTGAGGGGAAGAGTAAGATCGTTACATGAGAAAAATGAAAAGGAGCTAAAGAGAAAATATTTACCCCGATAATTATAGACAAGAGATCTTTCTCAAAATACATGATTTCAAGCAAAAAGATCTTAGTGTGGAGGAGTACAATCGCAGAATTTGATAATTTGATGTTAAAAGGAGAGCTTGGAACCTAAGAAGAGCAAACAATTGCAAGATACTTAGGAGGTCCGAGGTATAAGATTTCTAAAGTTGTTCAAATCTGACCATATTGGTCTTTAAATGATGTGAGCAAGTCGGCATTAAAAGTTGAAAAGCAAATGGTTTGAAAAGAGTTTTCTGTATGGCTCAAAAGAAGGCTACACAAAAGGAGGAAGTTCCAAGCCCATCGTCCAAAAAAAGCAAGGTGATATCGAAGGTGCAAGAAAAGGGTGAAGAGTCCACGGCAACAAAAAAATACCTAATTCTTCTACCCCAAGTGGGTAGAAAATGCTTCAAATGTCATGGTTTTGGGTATATTGTTTCGGATTGTCCAAATACGAGGATTGTAACTTTGGTTGAAGATCATAGTGATGGAGGCGAAGACGGTTTAAGCCGACAACCAAAAAATCACGATGATGATGAGGAAGAGATTACTTATCTTGATCATGGTTTGTCTATTGTATTGCAAACATAGTTTACAAGTGTCATATGTGGCCGAATGATGAAAGTTGGGTGAGAAAAATGTGTTTCACACTAAATGCACTTCTCTTGGCAAGGTGTGCTTGGTGATCATCGACAATGGCGCTTTGAAACGTGGTTTCTTTGGAGATGGTGCGGTTTAAGTTGATACGATCTCTCATCCACATCCATACCAATTATATTGGTTGCAAAAAACGAAATGACATCAAGGTAACTAAAAGATGTTTAGTTTCATTTTCTATTGGCAAGTATTATAAAGATAAAGTGTGGTGTGATGTTGCCCCTATGGATGCTTGTCATTTACTATTGGGAAGACCTTGGCATTATGATAAAGAGTGTTGTATGATGGTTATAAACATACTTATTCTTTTAAAGTGAATGAAAAGAAGATTATCTTAACTCCATTACAACCTTCAAATCAAATCAAATGCCAAAGAAGGAAGTTAGTGCTTTTATTTCTTATAAAGAATGCAGATATATGAATTGGACAAGGGCGGTCATGTTTTGGCCCTAATGATAGTAGAGGAGAACGAACAACATAAGGAGACATCGAAAATCATGCAACCAATCCTAGAAGAATTTCAAGATGTTATACCGGAAGAGATTCCATACGGCCTTCCACCCTCGAGATATCCAAAGATCACATTAATCTTATTCCTGGGTCGTTTCTACCTAATAAGGCAAAGATATAGAATGAGTCCCAAGGAGTATCTGAGAACTTCAAAGGCAAGTTGATGAATTGGTTAAAAAAAGGGTTAATCCGGAGAGCATGAGTCCTTGTGCGGTTCCTCGCTTTGTTAGTGCCTAAGAAGGATGGTTCTTGGAGAATGTCGTGGATATCGCAAACAACAAACAAAATCACGAAGGGACAATCGCTTTCCTATTCCAAGGTTAGATGATTTACTTGATCAATTGTGTGGTGCTTATATTTTCTCTAAAATTGATTTGAGGAGTGGCTATCACCAAATAAGAATGAGGCCCTGAGATGAGTGGAAAAAGACGTTTAAAACTAGAGAAGGCTTATATGAATGGTTGGTTATGCCATTTGACTATCTAATGCTCCTAGCACATTCATGAGATTTATGAATCACATACTTAAGCCATGCATTGGAATATTTGTTGTAGTTTATTTTGACGATATATTGGTGTACAAAGAAGAGTGAAGAGGAGCATATGAAGTCGTCCGAAAGAGATCTTTCTTATTTTGAGGCAAAGAAAAAACTTTATGCTAATCTAAAGAAATGTGATTTCCTAACTTCTAGTGTGGTGTTTTTTTGGGTATGTTGTTTCAAAAGATGGAATCATGATGGATCAAAGCAAGGTTGAAGCTATTCTCAATTGGCCAACACCTCTTCATTACATGATGTGAGGAGTTTCCATGGCTTAACATCTTTTTATAGAAGATTCATCAAGAGTTTCAAATTTATTGTTGCTCCAATCACCGAATGTCCGAAATGTGATAAATTCAAAAGGACTAATGAGGCTAATGATGCTTTTGAGCTTTTGAAAAGAAAGGTTACCAAGCTCCTATCTTAGTTCTACCAAATTTTGACAATGTGTTTGAAGTTGAATGTGATGCATCTAATGTGGGAATTGGTGCTTTTTTTGAGTCAAAACGGAAAGCCCATTGCATTTTTTTTTGAAAAAGTCGAATGATACGAGAAAGAAATACTCTACTTATGATAAGGAGTTTTACGCGATTTATCGAGCTTTGTCTCATTAGAGTCAATATCTTCTCGCCAAGCCATTTGTTCTATATTCGATCAACGAGGCATTAAAGTTCATTAATCATCAAAGACAAGCTAAACAAGAGGCATGCAAAAATGGGTGGAGTTCTTACAATCTTACAACTTTACAATCAAGCACAACCGTGTTCAAAATGTAGTTCTTGACGATTGAAAGCGAAAAGCATTCTTTTTATTATCGCGAATGGAAGTCAAAGTGGTTGGATTTGAAACATTCAAAGATCTATATGAGAATGATGTGGATTTTGGCTCGATATGGCGAATTGCAAATCGTGTTCCCCGCCAACAATTTTCAATCTTTGATGGTTTTCTTTTTTTCGAAGCTAATGCTTTATGTGTTCCATCTTGTTCTTTGAGACAAGTAATTCGGGTTTGAAGCTCATGGTGGTGTTTTGGGTGGACATTTTGGTAGAGATAAAACTTTAGCTCTTATTCAATCAAACTTCTATTGGCCTAAGATGTTTAGAGATGTGGAAAGACATGTAAAGCAATGTCGAGTGTGTCATTTGGCAAAAAAACAAGAACTCAAAATTCTGGTTTGTACACTCCATTGCCAAATGCAAATACTCCCAGGAGGATGTGAGTCTTGATTTCATTTTAGAACCGCCAAGAACTCAAAGGAACAAGGATTCTATCATGGTTGTCGCCGACAGATTTTCAAAAAATGTCTCACTTTATTCCATGCAATAAATCAAATGATGATCTCATATTGTTTATTTATATTTTAAGGAGATTGTTAAATTGCATGGTATTCCAAGAACTATGGTGTCCGATCGAGATTCAAAATTTGTTGGTCATTTTGAGAACTCTTTGGAGGAAGTCGGGTACTTTTTTGAATTTCAAAGCAATCGCGATCATCCACAAAACCGATGGGCAAACCAAGTAACAAACCAAGCTTGGGAAATTTGCTTAAAGCTATGTTGGCAAGAATATTAAGCAATGGGATGTCATTCTTCCACAAATCGAGTTTGCCTACAATCATTCTATGCATCATAGTATCGGTAAGAGTCCTTTTGAGGTTGTTTATGGTGTGTTAATCCCCGCTAGTCCTTTGGACTTAATCCCTCATTCTACAACAAAACAATTTAGTGGAGATGTCAATGAAAGAGCTAAGCGATAAAGAAGTCGCATGAGGGTGTGAAAGCAACCATCGAGAAGCAAAATGAGAGGTACATGCATGTCCGCCAACAAACACGTAAAAAACATGTGGAGTTTAATGCAGTGATTTGTCCGATTCATCTAAGGAAGGAGAGGTTTCCACCGGCAAATTTGGAAAATTGAAAACCAAAGGTTGATGGTCCATTCAAGGTGCTTAAGAGAATTGGCAAAAATGCTTATGAGATAGAAGCTACCAAGATTACTAAAGCATCCCCAACATTTAATGTGGTCGATTTGAGTCCTTTTATAATCATGTTGATGAATCAAATGAAGACTTGAGGACAAGTTTCATTCAACCGGGGAGATTGACACGGGAGTGTCTAATTTACTACAACTGATTATATGAGCCTTAATTATGATCTAGTATCTTTTTTTTCTACCAATAATGATGCCTCATAATCTTTATCTCAACACAATCAAATATGACAAACCATCAAAGATATTCTCTCTCGCACAAAGTTAAAACTGCTTTCAAGCACACTCAAATACGACTCCATCAAAGATATTCTCTCACGACAAATGTTAAAGTCAAGCTTTTAAGCACACTCAAATATGACACCATCAAAGATATTCTCTCTCGCATAAAGTTAAAGTTGTTTTAATGTGCTTTTCTTCAAGACAAAGGAATGCATTAAAGGAGTTGGTTGGCAAATGAACATTTCTTCATTACCAATGAGTGCATTAAAATAGTTGGTTAGTAGTCAGAATACTTAATTTCGAAATTCCCTATGCATGAAGGGTTGTTTCATGCACTAGTATTTATTTTGGTGTTTAGGACTTAGAAAGGATCTTTAGAAAAAAAGTCGAGGATATTGGCGTAAACTCTCTTGGAGTGCTCTTGTGAACTCAGATCTCTTGGAAGTGTCCTTGAGTGGTGAGTCTTTTTTGACCAGATCCTTGTTATTGTCATTAGGGTGGTGACCTTTCTGTATCCCTTTTGATTTTTAACTTGGTGGTGAACTCTTTTTTTTGTTTTACCGAAGTTTCTTCAAGAGTTCGTTCATTGCCTTCTGTGACATTTTCTATCTGAACAACTATTCTATCGATGTTCTTTCGAAATCCATTCTGCATTTTTACCCTCCCCGGTATCAATGTGGGACTAATCTTGTCCATCACTTATTTAAATAAATTTAATTAGTTAAGGGTTATTTTGCATATGTCATATGTTGTCAAAAACCAAAATAATTCTAATTTATTTTCCTAGTTTACTTAAGGAACAAAAAGGAAAAATATTAAAAAATAAGAAGAAATCAAGTTATGATTGTGATTAAATATTCTAAATCCTAATTGAAGAATTTTTGAATATTGATTTCTACGAAGATAAAAGCTTATGAATCAAGAATCTTTGGAGGGCAGAACAGATCATACATTTGACTTTATGCAATTGTAAATTTTTTACTTTTATATTTTTTTCTTGCACTTGCCTTTTCTGAAGGAACTAGAACACTGTAACGGAGATCATCAAAAATGTATGTGGCCACATTTGTTCTTCCATTGGTATGATTCCATCATTCACATGTGAGATGTGTGAAGGTGTAAGGCTTTCATCCTTGGTGTACTCTACTTGAGCTAGAGCGAGTCGGGTAGTTATTATTTTTTTTTATTATCTTTCGATTATTATTTTTCTCTTCTATATTTTCATTCGTCTATTAATAAAAATAGATTTGTTGCTCATCCTACATCATCTAATATCATAATTAACAATATCAAAGGAATATTTTATGAGAATTGAGTTGTCTATGTTACTAAGCACCTTAAAGCAACATATACAAAGATTTTTTCTAGTTTAAGAAAGAACATTTGCCAATAGTTGGGATAAAAACTTCTACAAATAATCTCCTATGTAAAGAAAAATCCAAGATAATTATGAACAGAGTTGGTGCACTTGGAAAAAAAACTTCCTTTTTCCCATCAAAGGGTTTAAAGCAAGGATACAATAAGTCCCATAGAAATGCAGTAGCTAACTTATAAACCCATTTCTAGGGAAATTCAGTGAAGATTCTGAGTTGCTAATTTCATACTCCTTTCTTATCCCTCTAAGACATCATCATCCAGAAAAATATAACATGGTTTCTTTGGTGACAGATCAACTACAATCAAACACAATGCTACAAACTCATGCCATGAAAGTAAAAGCAGTTTGCTTCATACTAAACATTTTAGGGATTAGTCATTTCATGGATTCTGATCGTGTACGGTATATACTATATTTTACAAGCCTGTATATGGAAAAATACAGCTCTCTTAATAATGTATTTGTATAAACTACTTAGTGCAAATCTTTCAAAGACTCCACTACGTTGAACCAATTGAGACATAGTTCCACACAACAGCTTTTAGCACGGTCCAAATTTTCGACTGTGTGACCAATTTCTTACTGAATAAGATAATGCAAACCAAGCAGAATCGATGATCTAAATTAATAAGCTAGCCAATGTTTCTAGCTTGTAAAAATACTTCATGGCTTCCTTTTGAAAGTTAATGTGCTAAAAAGAGACTAAAGATGGCATGACATCAGACTGAAAATAGAACTCACTTCAGCAGAAATATGTAATTTGAGTAAGAAATGTGGAAGCTTATATTTAGTTCAGAAACCTTTAAGTGCAAGAATCCTGCTGTTGGGATTCATCAAAGCAGAGTCTGCTGTGATCGGCCTCCTCAAAGGCTGCATCGGCATGTTCATATCAACGATAACCACGCTATTCTGGGGAGAGGTCTCCCGAACGCATACGTACTTGTCCGATTCCATCGTGACATGCGTAAACGTAATGAACTGAGGATTGATCCCGATGCTCGGAAGCTGCACATCACATCAAAAACTATCGGAACACACAAAGATGGCATTTTTCCCGCATTATCAAGAAAAAATGTCAATGCCCCACGCCACATCAAAATCTACTGCGACAGATCGGAAACAAAATCAACATCTCCTCCGAAAATTCAGCAAGAAAGCAATCGGGTCGGAATCAACGAGAACTGAGAAAGAGCGGATAACGGGGATCAGAAGAGTGATGGGACTCACGGTCAGGGCCTCCCGCATCACGATGGGGGCGCTGGCAGCCGCCATGGCAACTGGATCGAGCCTCGGCTAGGTTCCGGCACCCGGACGAGGAGGAGAAGAGATATCCAGACGCCTCTTTTGATCTGGAGGAGCGGAACCCTATCGGCGATTCCACAGAGGGGTCGGGATGAGAGAAGTCGTCGAGATCTGAGACGCGAACGGATCTCACGCAGTATATAAAGCGAACACATTATTTCACGATATGAAATAAAAAGGGAACTATTTTCGAATTCACCCCTACAGATGTCAAAATCACATAACTATCTCGATAAGTTGAGAAAAGATATTGCGTTTTTATGAATAAAACCCCATTTTATGCAAGTTTACTTAATTTTGTAAATGTTTTGGACGTAAATGCAAAATCTGAAGACATAAATCTCTATTTCCAAAGGTTACAACACGCCGTAGGACGAAAAAAGTTAATATACGAGACACTAATCCACTTGGTTACTATATAATTTCCACTAATAAAAACATTCCATATCACTATGTTCAAGTTTTTACAAAATTTTAAGTAATTAGAGAGTCCAAGTGCAAGTTCTTCAAATTATTTCTCAAGATGATGATATAATCTGGTTGATTAAAGAAACAGCAAGCGAGCCGATAGTCCACAACGAACTTGTCAAAAATGTTTATTTTTTTATACCAATTTTAATTGAATGTATTAGTTTTATTGACTTGATCTGAACTTTTAATTGGATTAAAACTTAGACATTTGGATTATCAGATTTACTCTTATTTATAACAAGGATTTATTTGTTTGATTTATACGGTGGGAAATTATTTTTTAACGAAAAAAGATATCCATATATGTTGTTTATTTTTTAGCTAAGAAAAAAAAAATTCTAGCCATTTATTTTTTTTTTTTTACAACTTTACCTTTCAATCAAATCAACTTTATACACCTCAAATATGTTAGGATCGAATCGGTACTAAGAGGGGGTGAATTAGTGCAGCAGATAAAAACGTTGGTTTTGAAAAATCTTCATTTCGATAAAACCGATATCGACAAAGCCCGTATAGGAAATATATTTAACTTGAAAACGTGTTTGTAAACGTAGTGGAAGTAAAGCAAGTAAGGTAGTTTACAATGAAGGTAAATAGTAAGAATAGAAATACAAACCAAGTTTTATAGTGGTTCGGTCATCATGACCTACATTCACTCCGTCGAGACTACCGGCATCCACTAACGATCTTCTTTCAACGGGCGAAGATCAACTACCATTTTACACCTGATTCTTCTTTTGACAGGTTCAGGAGAGAACCTTTATACCCTCACTTACTCATCTCTTAAACTTCACTAACATTTAAAGCTTTGAGAGGAGTTCTCACAAGATTATAACAGTGTTTTTCTTTTTTTTGCTCTTAATTCTTGTGTTATTTAACCAAGGATAAGAAAGGTATTTATAAGCCTTAAATAGATTCAAACTTAAAGCCTAAAAGTAACTCATCCTTGATTTTCAAGGTACTAGCGGTATCACCGCCTGTGTTGGGTAGTACTACTGCTTGCAGTACTGACATTGGGCGGCACCACCACCTAGTCTGGTGATACCACCGTTTGACACCTTGCCATTGGGCGGTACCACCACCTGATAGTCTCTCGGAGATTGTGTTTGGACAACACCATCGCCTAATACTGTCTCGGAGACTGTGCCATGACGGTTCCACCTATTGGGCCATTGTTTGGGCCTTTCACTTAGCCCAACACATCCCAAACTTGGGCCCAATTAGCCCCTAATTGAGTTACCTCAATTCCAATCCAATTACGTTTAAAACCTACTTTGACACGAGAGTGTCTAATTTGCTACAATATGTTCATATGGACCATACTGATAATATGATATTTTTTTCAGCCAACAATATTGCTATATAATCTTCAACTCAGCCTACTCAGATAAGATAGCCCATCAGTATATTCCCTGCACAAAGGAATATATTAATGGAGTTGGTTGGCAGTTGTAAAGTTGTATCATGATGCTTTTCTTCATCGCTAAGGAATACATTAATGGAGTTGGTTAGCAGCTGTAAAACACTTAATTTCGAAATTTCCTATGCATGAAGGGTTGTTTCATGCACTAGTATTTATTTTGGGGTTTAGGGTTTAGAAAGGGTTTTAGAAAAAACTAAGGATATTGGCAGAAGCTCTCTTGGAGTGCTCTTTTGAACTCTGTATCTCTTGGATGTGTCCTTGAGTGGTGAGTCTTTTGTTTTCAGTTATGTATCCTTGTTTATTGTCATCAGGGTGATGATCTTTTTGTATCCCTTTGGATTTTTAAACTTGGTGGTGAGCTATTTTTCATTTTACCGAAGTTTCTTCAAGAGTTTGTTCCTCGCCTTCTGTGACATTTTCTATCTAAACAACTATTCTATTGGTGTTCTTTCGAAATCCATTCTGCATTTTTACCTTCCCCGGTATCAGTTTGGTATTAGAGCTAAAGGCTAGAGATCATGGCAAGGCAGAATAGAAAAGATATAGTTGGTGAAGGTAGCGACCATGAAGATGATGCTGAGTCGTTGAGGCTGCAGCTATGAAAATTGCTGCATAGCCTACAAGAAAAAAATGAAATAATCGACGAACTTCAAAGTAGACACAACCAGCATGAAAATGACACTCGAGAGTTTACTTCTGATGATGATACACCTCATCTTCCAAAGGAGTCGAGAAGATGTCGGAGAAGAAATGAAGTCCAAGACGAGTGGCAGAATAAATATAACCCCAGATTTAATATTCCAGAATTTGAAGGTAAAATAAATGTTGATGACTTTATCGATTGGCTTAATACAGTAGAAAGAATTTTCGATTTTCATGAACCACCAGAACAAAAGAAGGTCAAACTTATGGCACTCAAACTTAAGCGGAATGCATCTTTTTGATGGGAAAATATGAAGAAACAAAGAGAACGTGAGGGGAAGAGTAAGATCGTTACATGAGAGAAAATGAAAAGGGAGCTAAAAAGAAAATATTTACCTCATAATTATAGGCAAGAGATCTTTCTCAAAATACATGATTTCAAGCAAAAAGATCTTAGTGTGGAGGAGTACACTGTAGAATTTGATAATTTGATGTTAAAAGGAGAGCTTGTGGAACTGGAAAAGCAAACAATTGCAAGATACTTAAGAGGTATGAAGTATGAGATTGCTAAAGTTATTCAGCTACAGCCATATTGGTCTTTAAATGATGTGAGCAAGCTGGCCTTAAAAGTTGAAAAGCAACAGAAGTTTGAAAAGAGTTTTCGGTATGACTCAAAAGAAGGATATACAAAAGGAGGAAGTTCCAAGCCTACTGTTGAAAGCAAGGTGATATCGAAGGTGCAAGAAAAGGGTGAAGAATCTGCTGGCAGCAAAAAAACACCTAATTCTTCTACCTCAAGTGGCCAAAAATGCTTCAAATGTCATGGTTTTGGGCATATCGCATCAGATTGTCCAAATAGGAGGATTGTAACTTTGGTTGAAGATCATAGTGATGGGGGAGAAGATGAAATTGATGACGAACCAAAATACGATGATGATGAGGAAGAGATTACTTATGCTGATCATGGTTTGTCTATTGTATTGCAACGTAGTTTACAAGTGTCATATGTGGCCGACGATAAAAGTTGAGTGAGAAAAAATGTGTTTCACACTAAATGCACTTCTTTGGGCAAAGTATGCTTGGTGATCATCGACAGCGGTAGTTTTGAGAATGTGGTATCTTTTGAGATGGTACAGAAGCTAAAGTTGGACACCATCCCTCATCCACATCCATACCAGTTATGTCATACCAGTTATGTTGGCTGCAAAAAGAAAATGACATCAATGTAACTAAAAGATGTTTAGTTTCATTTCTATTGGCAAGTATTATAAAGATGAAGTATGGTGTGATGTTGCTCCTATGGATGCTTGTCATTTGCTGTTGGGAAGACCTTGGCATTATGATAGAAGGGTGTTGTATGATGGCTACAAACATACTTATTCTTTTAAGGTGAATGAAAAGAAGATTATTTTAGCTCCATTATAACCATCCGAAATCAGTGCACCAAAAAAGAAAGTTAACGCTTTTATGTCCTATGGTGAATGCAAAGATGAATTAGACAAGGGTGGTCATGTTATGGCTCTACTAGTAGTAGAAGAAAATGAACAACACAAGGAGACACCAGAAATCATGAAACAAATCTTGGAAGAGTTTGAAGATGTTATACCAGAAGAGATTCCACATGGCCTTCCACCCTTGAGAGATATCCAGCATCACATTGATCTTATTCTGGGGGCTGTTCTACCTAATAAGGCAGCATATAGAATGAGTCCCAAGGAGCATGAAGAACTTCAAAGGCAAGTAGATAAATTGGTGAAAAAATGGTTAATCCGGGAGAGCATGAGTCCTTGTGTGGTTCCAGTCTTGTTAGTGCCTAAGAAGGATGGTTCTTGGAGAATGTGCATGGACAGTCGCACCATCAACAAAATCACAATGGACTATCGCTTTCCTATTCCAAGGTTAGATGATTTACTTGATCAATTGTGTGGTGCTTATATTTTCTCAAAAATTGATTTGAGGAGTGGCTACCACCAAATAAGAATGAGGCCCGAAGATTAGTGGAAAATAACATTTAAAACTAGAGAAGGCTTATATGAATGGTTGGTTATGCCATTTGGGCTATCTAATGCTCCTAATACCTTCATGAGATTTATGAATCACATACTTAAGCCATGCATTGGAATATTTGTTGTAGTTTATTTTGACGATATATTGGTATACAACAAGAGCGAAGAAGAGCATATGAATCATCCGAAATAGATCTTTCTTATTTTGAGGCATCAAAAGCTTTATGCTAATCTAAAGAAATGTGATTTCTTTACTTCTAGTGTGGTGTTTCTGGGGTATGTTGTTTCAAAAGATGGAATCATGATGGATCAAAGTAAGGTAGAGGCTATTCTCAATTGGCCAACACCTGCTTCGTTGCATGATGTGAGGAGTTTCCATGGCTTAACTTCGTTTTACAAAAGATTTATCAAGGGTTTCAGCTCTATTGTCGCTCCAATCACCGAATGTCTGAAATGTGATAAATTCAAATGGACTAGTGAAGCTAACGATGCTTTTCAGCTTTTGAAAAGAAAGGTTACTGAAGCTCCTATCTTAGTTCTACCAAATTTTGATAATGTGTTTGAAGTTGAATATGATGCATCTAATGTGGGAATTGGTGCTGTTTTGAGTCAAGACGGAAAGCCCATTGCATTTTTTAGTAAAAAGTTGAATAATATGAGAAAGAAATACTTTACTTATGATAAGGAGTTTTATGTGATTTATCAAGCTTTGTCTCATTGGATTCAATATCTTCTTGCCAAGCCATTTGTTCTATATTCTGATCATGAGGCATTAAAGTTCATTAATCACCAGTACAAGCTAAATAAGAGGTATGTAGGTTGGGTGAATTTTTACAATCTTATAACTTTACAATCAAGCACAAATCTGGTGTTTAAAATGTAGTTGCTAACATATTGAGCAGAAAGCATTCTTTATTATCAGCAATGAAAGTCAAAGTGGTTGGATTTGAAACATTCAAAGATCTATATGAGAATGATGTGGATTTCGGCTCGATATGGCAGAATTGTAAATCAGGTTCCTTTCAATAATTTTTTATCTTTGATGGTTTTCTTTTTCGAGCTAATGCTTTGTGTGTTCCATCTTGTTCTTTGAGATAAGTAATTCTAGCTGAAGCTCATTGTGGTGTTTTGGGAGGACATTTCGGTAGGAACAAGACCCTAGCTCTTGTTCAATCAAATTTTTAGTGGCCTAAAATGTTCAGAGACGTGGATAGACATGTGAAGCAATGCCAATTGTGTCATTTAGCAAAAACAAGAAGTCAAAATTCTGGTTTGTACACTCCATTGCCAGTGCCAAATGCTCCATGGGAGGATGTGAGTCTTGATTTCATTGTGGGACTACCAAGAACTCAAAGGAATAAGGATTCTATTATGGTTGTTGTTGACAGATTTTCAAAAATATCTCACTTTGTTCCATGCAATAAATCAAATGATGCATCTCATATTATTGATTTATATTTTAAGGAGTGTTAAATTGCATGGTATTCCAAGACCTATGGTTATTGATCGAGATTTAAAATTTGTTAGTCATTTTTGGAGAACTCTTTGGAGGAAGCTAGGTACTTCTTTGAATTTCAGTAGCTCGCATCATCCACAAACCGATGGGCAAACTGAGGTAACAAACCGAAGCTTGGAAAATTTGCTTAGAAGCTATTTTGGCAAGAATATTAAGCAATGGGATGCCATTCTTTCACAAATTGAGTTTGCCTACAATCGTTTTATGCATCATAGTATTGGTAAGAGTCCTTTTGAGGTAGTTTATGGTGCTAATCCTGCTGATCCTTTGGACTTAATCCCTCATTCTACAACAAACCAATTTAGTGGAGATGCTGATGAAAGAGCTAAGTAGATAAAGAAGCTGCATGAGGGTGTGAAAGCAACCATTGAGAAACAAAATGAGAGGTACATGCAAGCTGCTAACAAACATAGAAAACTTGTGGAGTTTAATGTAGGTGATTTGGTTTGGATTCATCTAAGGAAGGAGGGGTTTTCGCCGGGAAAATTTGAAAAACTGAAACCTAAGGCTGATGGTCCATTCAAGGTGCTTAAGAGAATTGGCAAAAATGCTTATGAGATTGAGATACCTAAATATTACGGAGTATACTCAACATTTAATGTGGCTGATTTATGTCCTTTTTATAACCATGATGACGAAACAAACAAGAACTTGAGGATAAGTCTTTTTCAACCAGGGGAGATTGACACGGGAGTGTCTAATTTGCTACAATCTGTTCATATGGACCATACTGATAATATGATATTTTTTTCAGCCAACAATATTGCTATATAATCTTCAACTCAGCCTACTCAGATAAATGAATATATTAATGGAGTTGTTTGGCAGCTGTAAAGCTGTATCATGGTACTTTTCTTCATTGCTAAGGAATACATTAATGGAGTTGGTTGGCAACTATAAAACACTTAATTTCGAAATTTCCTATGCATGAAGGGTTGTTTCATGCACTAGTATTTATTTTGGGGTTTAGGGCTTAGAAAGGGTTTTAGAAAAAACTAAGGATATTGGCAGAAGCTCTCTTGGAGTGCTCTTTTGAACTTTGTATCTCTTGGATGTGTCCTTGAGTGGTGAGTCTTTTGCTTTCAGTTCTGTATCCTTATTTATTGTCATTAGGGTGGTGATATTTCTATATCCCTTTTGATTTTTAAACTTGGTGGTGAGCTATTTTTCGTTTTACCGAAGTTTCTTCAAGAGTTCGTTCATTGCCTTCTGTGACATTTTCTATCTGAACAATTATTCTATTAGTGTTCTTTCGAAATCCATTCTGCATTTTTATCTTCCCCGGTATCATACTTCGATCTAGATAATTATTACAAAGCTAATCAAATGTTGTCCGGCATGTCATTGGTTCATCGAGGCCTTATCCAATTCTTCTGTTGGGAAATTTTGGGGGCGACATCATATGCACAGCGGAAGAACAAGAAAAACAAAATCCCCTATTCCCAAAGAGATGTTCGTCGTCGTGCAAAGATTGGTGCGCAAAATCTGCGAAACTTAAAATTACGTATAGAGTAGATTATGTTACCTAAGGAGATCGTATATCCCTGTTTCCTTACAGCTCTTTAGGAGAGGGTGGAGTAGGTCAAGAGTCCTCCTCTCTAGCGGTGATCCTCATAGCAGGGCTGCGACGATGCTCCTCAAAACTCCAAGCCTGCTCTGAGGTGGAGAGGGGAAGGAGAATAGGAGAGGCAAGCAAAAGGCTCTAGCCTATGAGGCTTTGAATCCCTTTTATTTATAGAGGTCCCCTGTCAAATCCTAATGGATCCTCCCTTAGTGGGTATTGGATCTGCATCCAATAACCCAAGCCTTTTTATATTAGTGGATCTCTATCTAATAATCTCTCATGGGCTCTTATTGGATCTCGTCTATGGGATCGAATAATTCAGAGGCTTATTGGATATCCAATAAGACAAGGGCTCCTTCGGATATCTCATATCCGAATCTCTACTCATCGCAATGCCTACCATATGTGTATGACCCTCTAGGCCCAATATCGAGCTGGCCGTAAGTCATACCTGTCAGAACTCCTTTTAACTCAGTGAATTATTATCTCTGTAATAATTCACTCGACTCATCGACTACGAACGTACTAGGCCACTATGCCGTAGTCCCCAGACGATACAGGGGAATCCAATCCTTTGGACCTGTCTGTCCTCAGTTACCGTGTACTTATAGTCCCTCATCCATTTAATATCCTAGAGACCGTATATTGAGTATGGTATTGTCAGACCCATACGGTTTCTACTCAAGTCTCGTTCTAATCGGATTCTCCCGAAGAACTCTTTTTCTTTCAACCCGAATGACCCTGGCCAGGGATTTGTTTGAGTAAGAACACATGGGATGTTCCTCTCATGACGCTGAGAGTGGATGATCCTCTATTGATACTCAATAGCCCTCGTAAGGTCTACTATCACTCCCAATGACCAATTGTACTAGATCTGGGATAGCCAAACCTATAAGTCTTATATCAAAGAGTGGAGAACTCATGCAGGACATCCTTGATGTCTTAAGTCTAAGGACCAGATATACCATTAGGACTACGGAATCACTATCTGACAATAAGACATCATCAACCATCCAGCATTTCGTAAGCGGATCAACCAGTGAACTCATTCTCCAATGAGCATATGTACTATATCCCTAATGTCCCTACACGAGCAGCTATGAGACCAGCTACATCCATCATATAGATGGGTATACAACACATCAGTCTGTCTGATTATCACGATGTCCCTCTCGAGTAACCTATGACTGGGATTATTTAGGATCTGTATTTAAAGGTGAATCGATCTTATTATCGTGATCTCATCACGATCCGATTTCCATTGCACAAATCCAAGGACATTACAATATATATATGCATATATGCAATAGTTATAAAGTGATATATGCCAAAATATAATAAGCAAAATGATTCTGTATCAAGTCACACGTGTCATCACTCACTTGATTTTGGCTTGTTGGGCACCTATGACTAGTATCTTCGGCGTATCATCCTCTCTTGCGGCCTATTGCCTAATCGGCTAGTTGACCTTCACAACTCCGATTTCCTTTGCGCAATTTTCGCTCTTCTTGGCCCGATGCCCGATTCCATGACCCGAGGCCTTCTGTTGATACGTTGACCAATCCTCCGGCTTGACGTTCAATCTTCTAACATGTTCTACTCTAGCACAACATGATTCTTCCTACTTTAATTGTCTCTCTTTGATCAAAGTTTTATGCGTTACTCAAAACACATATCAAATCATAAACACATCAATTGGTTTCATCATCAAAATCCGAGATTCAACAATCTCCCTTTTTTTATGATGGCAACCAATTGATGACGGAGTTAACTTTAACTCCCCCTATCAATATGAAACCTTGAATTCAAATTGAATTCAAGTCAAGATAAATTTAATCATAAATCCAAGTAATATGTCATCATAAAATCATGTATAATCAAAATTTTAATACATCATTCCATGCATGATTGTCATCATAACTTCTCCCCCTTTGTCATCAACAAAAAAAGGAGAAGTACAACTAGCAATTTTTGATACATGCAAGTTCTATTTCAATATAAAACATGTAAACTTAGCAATTTAGCAAATTTCCCATCACTTTAGAACATGCAAGCTAGTGAGTTCTTTCTTCTTTTTTGAGAAGTCCGAGCTAGCAATTTTTGCTTCCTTTTGCAATATGCAAGTTGCAAGTTTTGCTTCTTGAAATGGGCAAGATAGAACTCTAGCTTGAGATTTCAAGTTAGCAAGATAGCAATGCATCATTTTAGAATATGCAAGCTAGCAAATTTACTTTTCTTTGTGTTGTGCAAGCTAATGTGATTTGCTTCTTCTTAAATTATGCAAGTTAGCAAATTTTATATCATTTTAGAACATACAAGCTAGTAAATTTTTGAGATGTTCATGCATCATGAGTATTGCCTCTCTTGAGATGTGCACTTCTTGCTTCTCTTTTAAGATGAGCAAGTTAGCAAGCTTTGGCTCTTTTTGTCATATGAAAGTTAGCAATTTTTGCTTCTTTTTGAAATATGCAAGCTAGTAATTTTTCTCCCCCTTCGTCATTGTAAAAAAGAAAGGAAGAATATAATGTTGTAATTTTTTTTCCTTTACATCAATTTTCAAATTATGACAAAGATAAAGTATCATTCTTATTTCAATATGGTATACTGAAATAAGGTATCATTTTAGAAAATGATAATTGTTGACTTTTATATTATTTTATCAAAAAATCATAAGTATTGCATGCATCATTCCAAATCATAAATATTTCAAATCATGATGGTATCAAAATGTCAAATTACATTACATTCTAACATGCATGATCATAACTTCTCATTTATATGCATCAACATAATATTATGAGTATTTCATGTATAATTTCATATCATTACATGGAGAATATCAAGAAAAATTAATTGGGTGATGCGATATACACTTCATGAATACATGAGACTCATGAACCAAATTTCAAGTTATGAATATCGAAAAATCAAGAAAAAAATTATGATTCTTTTTTAATGACTCAAGTAGCAAAAAGAAGAATTATATTAAACAATCTTGATTTATAAGAAATCTCATGTTATAAATCCAAGAATTCACAAGAAAAATCATAATTCATTTAAACACATCTCTTCTTTTGTAAATGACAAAAAGAAACATACGAGGATAGAATGGTAGAATATCTTGATTCATGCATAAGAAATCTCATGATTCATATAGAAAATCTTCTCTTTAGAAAATACTAAGTAGAATCATAGGAGAACAATTAATGAAAAATCTTGATTCATAATAAATCTTAATTTATAAATATCAAGGAATCAAGATAATGATTTGGATAAAAATTTATTCAAATTTAAATCATCAAATCATCAAAATCACTTTCATAGTTCAAGAATTCAAAATAATATAAATAGATTTGTCAATCTCTTATTCAAAATTCGATAAGATCGAGAAAAAAAAATTCAAAAAAAAGACTTTCCTTTTTATAGTTATTTCAATTCATGTGATTTATTTTATACAAGCATGCTTTTGTCATTTATACCAAACAAAAACAAGCATCATCATTTAAAATCGAAAAAGTAACTTCCAATATGACAAAGATCAGTAAGCCATAAATCACAAAAATCATCATGCATAATTTTGAAATATAAACTGATTAAGCATGATTTTAAATCATCATTACATTATTTCATCAAGCATGATTTCATAAAGCGTTTTTAATCAAAATTATTTTATTTATTATAGTAATGTATTTTCCTTCTTTGTATCAATGATTCAATCATATCATGAGATATACAAATGATAAATACAAAGAAATCATGTCATGAAAGATATAAGATCAAAAGTGTAACACTTAATTTCAAAACATAAGATTTCAAATCATTATGCATCATTAAATCATCAAGTATGATTTTATTAAACATAAAATATTTTTAAACAAAATCAAAAAGTAATATGGAAATAATTAAGATACACATTATTGCTTCTTAAAAACATACATAAGATTAATCTTATTAGATGTACAAGCATTAGATCTAACATTTTATTCCTTTATCATAAAACATACAATTTTCATGATCATTTTCAAAATCACTAGAAAGATAAGCATGGTCTCAATATATATATATATATATATATATATATATATATATATATATATATATATATATAATTTATATATAATTTTTCTAAACTAATTTAAAAATGACTCATGAAATGTATCAAGTAATTTTAAAATAAAGTAAAGGGGTTTTGGCTACCTTGTCGTTGAAAACCATTAAGGCATAGTTCACCACCTTGTCTTTGTTGGTTTGTTTCTCGTCATCGGATGAGCTCGATTCATCCCAAGCCACCTTGAATATTTTCTTCTTCTTTGATAACTTCTTTTTAAGTTCATTTTTATTCTTTAATTCTTGTTTCATGAACTTTTTAAATTTTATAGTGAGAAGTTCAAAGTCATCATCATCATCACTTGAGTTATCACTAAGTGGTATTCTATTATTCGAAGTGCCAAATCCTTCATGTTCTTTCGAAGGTTGTTCTCATGTTCGTTTGTGTCATACAACTTATTTTATATGTCATTAAAGACCTAGTAAGTTATTTAAGTGAAAAATAGTTTAAACCTTTGGTCTCTTGAATGATCGTTACTTTAGGGTCTCAACTCTTTAGAAGGGATCTTAATATTTTGTTAACGAGTTTAGAGTTAGAAAAATATGTATCAAGCGATTTTAGACCGTTGATGATATTCGTAAACTGGGTGTACATGTCTCCAATGGTCTCACTTGGTTCCATCCGAAACAATTCAAAATTATGCATCAAAAAATTAATTTTCGAATCTTTAACTTTACTAGTGCTTTTGTGTGTGATTTCAAGTGTATGCCAAATGTCAAAAGTCGTTTCACAAATAGAAACTCGATTGAATTCAGTTTTATTTAAAGAGCAAAATAGAGCATTCATAGTTCAAGCATTTAAAGAAAAAGTTTTCTTCTCCAAATCATTCCATAAGTATAAGACATTTGAAAAACGCTTTTGATAATATTCCATAAATTCAAATCCATAGAAAGTAAGAAAACTCTCATTCGAGTTTTCCAATAAGTGTAGTACTTCCCATTGAACATAGGAGGACGAATGATAGAATGACCCTTTAGAAAGCCGAAAAGAGTCATTTCTCTTATGTGTTAAACCAAACGAGAAAAACATGACTTTCATACCAATTGTTAGGATCGAGTTAGCACTAAGAGTAGGGGGGGGGGTGGGGGTGAATTAGCATAGTAGATAAAAACATCGATTTTGAAAAATATTTATTTCAATAAAATCGATATTTACAAAGCCTGTATAGGTAATATGTTAAACTTGAAAACATGTTTGTAAGAGTAGTGGAAGTAAAGCAAGTAAGGCAGTTTGTAGTAAAGGTAAATAGCAAGAATAGAAATGCAAACCAAGTTTTATAGTGGTTCGGTCGTCGTGACCTACATCCACTCCACTGATTCCTCCTCTGTCGAGGCCACCGGCATCCACTAATGATCTTTTTTCAATGGGCGAAGATCAACTACCCTTTTACACCTGATTCTTCTTTTAACAAGTTCAGGAGAGAACCTTTACACCCCCACTTACTCATCTCTTAAACTACACTAACATTTAGAGCTTTGAGAGGAGTTCTCACAATATTACAATAGCATTTTTCTTTCTTTTTGCTCTCAATTCTTGTGTTATCTAACCAAGGATAAGAGGGTTATTTATAGGCCTCAAGTGGATTCAAACTTAGAGCCTAAAAGTGTCTTATCCCTGGTTTTTTGGGTACTGGCGGTACCACCGCCTGTGCTGGGCGGTACCACTGCTTGTGCTGGGTGGTACTACCGTCGGCAACATTGACACTATGTCATGGACTTAGCTGGTTTTGCCTAAGTCGTGCGGCACCCTTACGTGTCCGTCCGCAAAGGTCAGCCTCCCATGGTCCCTTAGGACCCACAAAAGAGAGAACAGAACAGAGAAAACACCTCACTCGGGATCCACAAGCAAATGTCTCTGAAAAACACTTTATAGACAATGCAAATTACAAACAGACTATACAAGTTCTGAACAGTTGCACAACAAAAGGTAAAATGGTCTATTACAGATCAAAAATCTCTCACACGTGTCCAAATGACACAACCTTTATTTACAAGCCTAAAGCGGCCACCAACCTAACTAAAATAGGACTATGAAGCCTTCGGCCGTCCCTCTACATGTTGTACAAAGCATGAATATACCAAAAGACGCAGACATACATAAGCATTATATCAAACATCATGTTTAGAAGTTTGTTTGTGACATTCTCCCCCACTTCTTCCTTCGACGTCCTCGTTGAAGCCTTTGCCGACACTACAACTCCTCGCCTTTGCTGAGTCTTCAATCTTCTACTCCAGCTACAATGCGCCTCTTGGCTCCCAACTGCTCTCCGCTGTTGTTTTTGAGTAGTCGAACCTTTGATCCGCCATGCTGCTTCAACTCACCAATGACTTTGACTCTGGTGTGGGGTTGGCTAAGTTGTGTTGATCCTTATTGATTCCTGCGGATCCTCCAAATGAAGGAAAAGACCATCCTTACTGCGCTAGTCTCTCAAATGCCTCATGCTGCTTGAACTGGGTGGATGCTTGTTGGAGCTTTAACGAGCATCATCTCACAAACTTATGAAGTTTTTGGTCCTTCATCCACAAAATTTGCTCATTGACTCTTCTTTCACTTAGTTGTCACATCCAAGTAGGTTCGCATCACTTCCGCTTTCGATTAGCATTTCGTTGGGAAATGAAGCGGACAATCTACTCTTAGTAGCACTGATCACCGTTGGTGAGGATTTGACAACTATTATCTTCCATTATCTTCGAAGGGTCTTTGAACTTGTGCAGAGCTCCTCTGCTGGATAGATAAGAGAATTGGGGTACTCAGTTTCACCTATTCTCTTAAGGGTTGAGAAGGCAAAGGTTACTTGACTTCGCCCGCTTCCTCGAGGTTGTACTCCATGCATCGAGCTGGTTACTAGCCTTTGCTTGCTCTTTGCTCACACTTCTGAAGCACTTGAAGTGTTTGCACTCCTTGCGTTAAGTTAGTTACTGTGATTCACCTTCTCAATGCCATCGAACTTCTGGAATGTAGGAAGTTTTCACCTCAACTTGGAGTAATTCTCTCATAGATTTGGTTGCCTCTGGGATTGTACCGTCTTCTCCATCAACCCTGCCGCCTACTCCCCTGAGTAGTGAAGGTACAACACCGTGTACTGCCTACTTCGTTCCTTGGTCGTGCACTCTTGCATGATCCGAAGTCCTTCACTTTCGGCTATCTTAATGAGAAACTCATTGACACTGGTCTTACGAAGTTTCTTGGCCTCTGCCCTTCAGCCTTATCTCGGTACTTGGAGTTTGCCCCTGCATGCTCCACCTCCTCGGCCCCTTTCATGACCAAGCACTCTCCCTCCATGAGAGCAAGGGATCGATGACTTTCACGGAAGTCCCACCTCTACTGTACCATGGCGCTGCCATGCCCATGGCACTACTATCCGTCGCCTCGCATCTGCATCCCTTTTCTTCACAATCAGTAGATATGCCTCTATGGTACACCTCCAAGTCCACCTCTATTCTAACTGATGCTTGATTTTGGGTAGCTAAGTCCCTCTGGACTCATCGTCGCTTCCTCGCCCCTTTCGACCCCCTGCTTCAACACCTCTGTGTTCTCCAAGCAGCTCCCTTTGGTCGATGGAAAGACAGACTGCAACTCCCATGCATGGCCTCTGCCATCACGTTGTAGAGTTTGCACCGATTCTGTTCTCCTTAGCTTCATTGGTAGCAACGTTCGCTTGCTCGACCTTGTCCTCTGACTTATCGGGCTCCCTTAAGCTAATATGAGCTCTAGAGCAGTCCAACTCTCCAGCTGCTTCGATCATACCGCTGTATGATCAACTCCCTCCTATGGGACTCACTGGTACTTGCATTCGAACTTTTCCCTTGGTGGAACACAACTCCCATATGCTGATGACCAAGGCTTTCATCCGATGCAAAATTCGATGCACGCACGGAAGACCCACCTCTACGGTACCATGGCCTTCACTCCTTGAATCCATAGCCCTTCTTGCCGTCGTGTTGTTCACCGAAGTGGAGCTTCCAGTAGCTCTCGATCATACCTCCGTATAATCTAGTCCCTCACAGGGCTAGGTTTTGTGTATCGCATTGCCATGAACTATTCCACCACGATCCGTTGCACCATGTCGCCTCCTAGTGACATCTATATTGCATTCTGATCCTTGTGGGATGAACTCGAATTGTGAACCTTTCATGTGTGGCCTCAACCAATACATCGCAGGGTCTCTTCCACCTTCGATTTTGTTCGCTCCTTTTGCAATTGACCTTCATCCACCCACTCTTGGGTCACACTTAGATGAAGCATCGCTCTAGGACAGTCCGTTGCCTAGTAGCTCCCGAAGTCCCCTGACTTCGCTGCAATTAGTGCACCATTGTTTGGATCCTGGGCCTCTACCCCTACTAGCACAATCTTCGCTGTGCACCGCTTCCTTCATAACAACTTGAATGGCAACATTGTGGCATATTCTTTAAGAGTACCCGCCTCTGTGTCCTCTTGCCCCGTGCTAAGGCCTTCTGAACCCAACTTTGTTGAATCTCGTATTTTGATGATGAAACTACTTGATATATGTTTATGATTTAATCTGCGTTTTGAGTGACGCAGGGTGCTTCGATCAGGATAAGACAATTAAAGCAGGAACATCATGTTGTGCCGGAGGAACATGTCAGAAGATTGGACGTCGGGCCGGTGGATCGGTCGACGTATCGACAGAAGGCTTCGAGCCGTGGACTCGGGCATCGGGCCAAGAAGAGTGGGTATTGTGCCAAGGATATCGGAGTTGCGGAGTCAACTGGCCGATTGGGCAATAGGCTGCAGGAGAGGACGATGCGCCGAAGAATCGGACGAAGCGTCGAGGGACCAATGACATGCCGGACAACTAGGTTAAATTGCTTAGGATTAATTGTCTCGATCGAAGTTTTGTTTTGTTGTGCAGGATTAACTACGATGAAAATTAGGCAAGCAGCAGGAGTTGCGCCGGAGTCAAGATCATGATCACGTTGGGAGTTCGAGAGTTCGACGGAAGTTCGGACGGTCGTCGGAGGTTCTACGAGAACAGATCCGAGAAGTCCAGAAGCTTGCCAAGCGAAGCTCGTCGGAACTCGCCAAGTGGATCGTCGCAAAGTCCAGGAGTTTGCCGGATGTCCGCAGGAGAATCACTGAGGGTTCATCGGATGATCGATGGAAGTTCACCGGAAACTCGCCGGAAGAAGCGATTGACGCATCGGAGCAAAGATGCAGAAGTTGTCTTAGATTTAATCGTAGTTAGCATGTTGATTAAGCTTGAAAATGGGAGGTGATCCCATTAGCTTAATCTTGGGGCAATTGGGCCCCTGAAAAGATTGAAATTGGGCCGAATGGAGCTAACCATTCGGACCCATTGATTGCACCAAAAGGTGCAACCGCCAGGCCGGGGATGCAACCGCCGTGGCTATGTCTCCGCGAGGCCGGCGGTGCAACCGCCCCAAAAAAGAGGTGCAACCGCCCGAAGCTCGATCTTCGAGCTAGATCGGCGGTGCAACCTCCCCGACACGAGGTAGCACCGCCGAGCTCGGTCTTCGAGCTCGGCAGAGGTGCAACCGCCTCGCCGAGGTGGCACCGCCTGGGGCTCGATCTTGAGCGAAGCGACTTAGGCGGTGCAACCGCCCGACGAGAGGTGCAACCGCTGGGCTCGATCTCCGAAGCTCGCCAAGCGGTGCAACCTCTCCATCAAGAGGTGCAACCGCCTGATCCCGAATTCGGGATTTGATCGTTTTGAGCTCCAAATTTGAACTGGCTTGGGGCCTATAAATACCCCACCCATTCAAGATCTGAAAAGATACAGATCCACACCAATTCTTGATCTTTTCAAAGATTCTAAGAGCTCAAATTTGTGTAAAGTCCTAAAGTTCTCCTCTTTCTATTCTTCAAGTCTTGAGTTGTAAAGAGAGGAGAGAAAGGATCTGTAAGGGGTTATCTCCCGAGCCCGTCAAAAGGAGAGAAACTGTAAAAGGGCAGTTAGCCTTCGCCCATTGAAGGAAGGCAGCTAGTTGACGTCGGTGACCTCGTCGAGGAGGAAGCCAAAAGTGGAGTAGGTCAAGACTGACCGAACCACTCTAAATCTCTGGTTTGCTTTTACTTGAGCACTTTATCATTACTGCAAACCTCCTACATAGCTACTGCCCTCTGCGCTTTTAAACGAGTCTCTAAACTCTGATCTTTCCGAATCTGCATAAATCGGTGTTTTCGTACGATCTTTACGCTGTAGTTTACGCTTACGTTTTGATTCCATTTATAACTGCAAATTGCCTTCTGCGTATTCATAAAACGCTTTTCAAAGTTCAAAACTGCATTTAGACGTAAAATTACGTTTTGACGTAAAACTGCGTTTAGACGTAAAACAGCGTTTAGACGCAAAACCGCGTTTAGACGTACAACTGCGTTTACACGTAAAATAGCGTTTAGACGCAAAACTACGTTTAGACACAAAACTGCGTTTAGACGCAAAACTGTGTTTAGACGTAAAACTGCGTTTAGATGCAAAACTGCGTTTAGACGTAAAACTGCGTTTAGTCGCAAAACTGCGTTTAGACGTAAAACTGCATTTAGATGTAAATCGGCTTTCCTCGTACAATCATCATATTTCAGTTTACGTTTACATCTTGATTTCAACTGCATACTGCCTTCTGCGATTTTACAAACGAGTTTCAAAGTTTAGACGTAAATCTGTGTTTAGATGTAAATTTGCGTTTAGACGTAAATCTGCGTTTAGACGTAAATCTGCTTTTTGCAGATTACTTTTTGAGCTGTACAATAGCAGCACACTGTCTTTATACTTCTGTCTAAACAAGTGATTTACGAATCGACACTTAGACGTAAATCTGTTTCTTCGTACGAACATCGGATTTCAGTTTGCGCCGATATTCTGGTTTTCATCATTGCTGCAAACTGCCTGCATAGATTGACTGAAACCTTGCTTAGCATCAACTCTCATACAGAGTTGTCCTTATCATTCAAATGCAGCTTTCGATTTTAATCGCAGAAAGTTTTCCGCTGCACTAATTCACCCCCCCCCCCCCCTCTTAGTGCTCTCGATCCTAACAATTGGTATCAGAGCGGGGTATTTCTCATTTCGGATTTACACCCGAGAGAAATGGCTCTTCAAGAGGGCTGTTCGGTCTTTCGTCCACCGTTCTTCAACGGATTGGACTACACTTATTGGAAAACTCGAATGAGAGTTTTCTTGATTTCTCTAAATCTGGATTTATGGAATATCGTTGAAAGCATTTTTCAACTTCCCTCTAAACCGATGAACGAATGGTCGGATTTAGAGAAGAAGTATTTTTCTTTAAACGCAAAGGCTATTAATGCCTTATTTTGCGCTTTGGACAAAAATGAGTTCAATCGGGTTTCTTTGTGCTTAAAATGACTTTTCGATATCCGGCGCACTCTTGAAATCACGCATGACGAGGGAACTAGTAGAGTCAAAGACTCGAAAGTTAATATTTTACTGCATGATTTCGAGCTTTTCATATGAAACCAAGCGAAACCGTTGTTGACATGTACACCCATTTTACGGATGTCGTCAATGGTTTAAAATCACTTGGTAAAAAGCTTTTCGATTTTGAACTTCGTTAACAAAGTTTTAAGCTCACTTTCTAAAACTTGGGATTCAAAAAGTAACTGCTATTCAAGAATCGAAAAAACTTGATCCAATTTCCACTTGAAGAACTAATTGGTTCATTGATGACATATGAAATGGTGCACAATGCACATGATGAACATGTTGAACACAATCACCTTCCAAAGAACAGGAAGGATTTGGAACTCTAGACAAATGAATGCCACTTGAGCGATGACTCAAGTGATGAGGACAATGATGAACAAAACAACCTTCCAAAGAACAGGAAGGATTTGGGACATAGAACATTTGAAGACCACTCGAGCATAAGCTCAAGTGATGGTGAACTTAAACTACAAATGAAACGAAAATTAAAAAGCAAAAAGAATGGAACTACTTGCTTTGAACGCAAGAAGAAGAACAAAAATTGGGATGAATCGAGCTCCTCCGAAGATGAGGAGAAAATCAACAAAGGCGAGGTGGCAAACTACGCCTTTACGCCTTTCGACGCTGAGGTAATCAAAATGCCTTTAATTTACTTTGAAATTACATGATGCTTTTCATAAAGCATTTTTTTAAATTTAATTTTCTTGAAAATTGCATGTTTAATAATCTTATAATGAAAATACAAACAATTAGGAATCATGCTTATCATTCTAGTAATTTTGAAAATAATCATGAAAATTGCATGTTTATGATAAACAAACAAAATGATTTTGATTGAAAATATGAAATCATGGTTAAGAAGTAATAATGTGTATCATGTTGATGTCCATTGTTATTTCTCGATTTTGAGTATATTAAATCATGTTTAAATTTGAAGTTATGAGTATATATTTTTGAAATTATGTATGATGATAATTATCGATTTTCATGATAATAATAGTGGCTTTAAAAATTGATGCATGTTTTCATTTGATATAAATGAAAAGGCATGCTAACATGAAATCGATCACTTAAGATGAAACACTTAAAAAAAAAAAAAAAAAAGGAAGGGGGAGAAATATATGAATTGATGCTATAAACACTATGCTATGATTATGCCATACTTGCATCATCAAGAGATATATGAATTGATATGATTGCCAAATTTGCATTGTGTCATGTTTGCACCATGCGTTAAGATATCAAGAACTTGTATCGTAATGTTACGCATTGATATCTTACCATGTGATGAAATGTTACAATTGATAAACACTTGAAATGCAATCCTCTATCTTATTGATTTTTCAATAAATCTATGATTGTCATATATGAATTTATTGAATGTAATTTTGAGGATGATTTCAGATTTGACAAATGCTTGATTCGTATTTACGACATAAGATACACTTTAAGTATGAATCATGCTTCAATCATGTTAAATGCCCCAATCATTTTCTATCTCTAGAGTTCTCGATTTTGATGAAATACAAGTGATAAATTTATTTATGATATCTTGTAAATCACTTAAAAATAAAATGGTTTTCCCATCTTATCGAGATTAATGCATGATATTGTGTGAATCTCGAAATTGATTTTGATGAAATAGTAATAACGTTATTCATGTTATGAATCTCAAAAATGATAATATGCTTCATGTGATAATATGAATACACGAAACACCTATGATGTGAATTTTATACAATTCCGTGTATTCATAAAATATTTATCTCCTCATTCAATAACTCTTCTTGATATTCCTTATGAGATGAAATGAAATAATGCATGAAATACAAATGAGGAGTTATTGATCATGCATGGTGGGATATAATTTGACAAAATTGATACCATCATGATATGAAACATTTATGATTTGCAATTATGCATGCAATACTTGTGCTTTCTAATTATGATGTGATGTATTGCATATGATGTAAATCATGATTTAAAATGCTATGAGTGCTAAGTTACACACTTTGAGAAAAAAAATTGCTATATTGAAACATTAATGTAATTATGAATGGTGATATGAAATTATGCATGTAATACTTCAACCTATGATAACGATGATATTCATGATGAAAAATTGTCTTGACATTCATGACTTGATTATTCATCCTTTGTTATGATTTTGAAATCATTGTAAAAGGAAAAAGAACTACAAAACTGTATTCTTCTTTTCTTTTTGACAATGACAAAGGGGGAGATAGCTAGCTTGTATAAGTCAAGAAGATGCAAAAACTTGATTGCTAGCTTGCCTATCTTAAGTAGCAAAGATTGCTAACTTGCTTATTTCAAGAAGAAAAATTGTCTTCTTAAACATCACTATCTTGAATATCTCAAGAAGCAAAACTTGCAATTTGCACATTGCAATAGGAAGCAAGAATCATGAGCTTACACAAGAAAGCTATCTTGCATTTGCTTTCGAAATTTTTGCTAGCTTATATATTGTGAAACTTGTATATCATAAAAATTGCTAGCTTGTTGGTCTAAAGAGAAGCAAAAAGTTGCTATCTCAAAAGAAGCAAATGTGCTATCTTGCCTATCTCAAGAGGCAAAAATGCTAACTTGCGCATCTAGCAAAGTGAACAAAATTTTCAAGAAGCAAGAGTTGCCTTCTTGAACATCTCTAATTTGCTAGCTTACATGATGTAGAACTTGCTATCTTGAACATTACCAAAAGTGCTATCTTATATGCTATAAAACTTGCATATCTATAACTTGATAGCATGAATGTTCTAAGCATGATGTAACACTTGCTAAATCTTCTAGCTCCAAGATTGCATGATGATAAAACTTGATACTATGTTTTTCATGCAATAAGTTAAACCAATATCACAAACACTTGATTGTGGTACTTCTCCTTTTTGTTGATGACAAAGGGGGAGAAGTATGTTGATGACATGACATGTTATGCATAAGTTTATGCATAAGTTCATGATAACGTGTTGCAAGTATTCATGATGAATATTGCAATGACTTGAATTCAGTTTGAATTCAAGGTTCTATCAATATGGCATATTGATAGGGGGAGTTTGTTTAAACTCTGGGAGTTAAGGTTAACTCCGTTTATGATGATATGTTGCTTAGATTTTTGAATCTAAGAGTTTCTATCAATATGGCATATTGATAGGGGGAGTCTGTTTAAACTCCGGTAGTTAAGTTTAACTCCGTCATCAAGTAGTTGTCATCATCAAAAAAGGGGAGATTGTTGAATCTCGTATTTTGATGATGAAACTACTTGATATATGTTTATGATTTAATCTACGTTTTGAGGACGCGCAGGTGCTTCGATCGGGATGAGACAATTAAAGCGAGAACATCATGTTGTGCCGGAGGAAACATGTCGAAGATTGGACGTCGGGCGGTGGATCGGTCGACGTGATCGACTCCAAGGCTTCGAGCCGTGGACTCGAACATCGGGCCAAGAAGAGCGGTATTGTGCCAAGGATATTGGAGTTGCGGAGTCAACTGGCCGATTGGGCAATAGGCTGCAGGAGAGGATGATGTGCCGAAGAATCGGACGAAGCGTCGAGGGACCAATGACATGCCGGACAACTTGGTTAAATTGCTTAGGATTAATTGTCTTGATCGAAGTTTTGTTTTATTGTGCAGGATTAACTACGATGAAAATTAGACAAGCAGCAGGAGTTGCGCCGGAGTCAAGATCATGATCACGTTGGGAGTTCGACGGAAGTTCGGACGGTCGTCGGAGGTTCTACGAGAACAGATCCGGTGAAGTCCGAAGCTTGCTGCCGGCTTCGTCGAACTCGCCAAGTGGATTGTCGCAAAGTCCAGGAGTTTGCGGATGTCCGCAGGAGAATCACCGAGGGTTCATCGGATGATCGACGAAGTTCGCCGAAACTTCGCCGGAAGAAGCGATTGACGCATGGGAGCAAAGCTGCAGAAGTTGTCTTAGATTTAATCGTAGTTAGTACGCTGATTAAGCTTGAAAATGGGAGGTGATCCCATTAGCTTAATCTTGGGGCAATGGGGCCCTTGAAAAGATTGAAATTGGGCGAATGGAGCTAACCATTCGGACCCTCGATTGCACCGCAGCGGTGCAACCGCCTAGGCCAGAGGTGCAACCGCCGGGGCTATGTCTCCCAAATGAGACCGGCGGTGCAACCGCCCAGCCAAGAGGTGCAACCGCCCGAGCTCGATCTTCGAAGCTAGACCGGCGGTGCAACCTCCCGACACAGCAGGTAGCACCGCCGAGTCGAGGTGGCACCGCTTGGGGCTCGATCTTGAGCGGACTCGCGCGGTGCAACCGCCCGATAGAGAGGTGCAACCGCTTGGGCTCGATCTCCAGAAGCTTGCGGGCGGTGCAACCTCTCCGATCAAGGGTGCAACCGCCGATCCCGGAATTCGGGATTTGATCGTTTTGAGCTCAAATTTGAACTGGGTTGGGGCCTATAAATACCCCACCCATTCAGCACTGAAAAGATACAGATCCACACCGAATTCTTGATCTTTTCAGTGATTCTAAGAGCTCAAATTTGTGTAAAGTCCTAAAGTTCTCCTCTTTCTGTTCTTCAAGTCTTGAGTTGTAAAGAGAGGAGAGAAAGGATCTGTAAGGGTTGTCTCCTGAGCCCGTCAAAAGGAGAGAAACTGTAAAAGGGCAGTTAGCCTTCGCCCATTGAAGGAAGGCAGCTAGTTGACGTCGGTGACCTCGTCGGAGGAGGAAGCCAAAAGTGGAGTAGGTCAAGACTGACCGAACCACTCTAAATCTCTGGTTTGCTTTTACTTGAGCACTTTATCATTACTGCAAACCTCCTACATAGCTACTGCCCTCTGCGCTTTTACGAACGAGTCTCTAAACTCTGATCTTTCCGAATCTGCATAAATCGGTGTTTTCGTACGATCTTTACGCTGTAGTTTACGCTTACGTTTTGATTCCATTTATAACTGCAAATTGCCTTCTGCGTATTCATAAAACGCTTTTCAAAGTTCAAAACTGCGTTTAGACGTAAAATTACGTTTTGACGTAAAACTGCGTTTAGACGTAAAACATCGTTTAGACGCAAAACCGCGTTTAGACGTAAAACTGCGTTTAGACGTAAAATAGCGTTTAGATGCAAAACTGCGTTTAGACACAAAACTGCGTTTAGACGTAAAACTGCGTTTAGACGCAAAACTGCGTTTAGACGTAAAACTGCATTTAGACGTAAAACTGCGTTTAGACGCAAAACTGCGTTTAGACGTAAAACTGCATTTAGACGTAAATCGGCTTTCCTCGTACAATCATCAGATTTCAGTTTACGTTTACATCTTGATTTCAACTGCATACTGCCTTCTGCGATTTTACAAACGAGTTTCAAAGTTTATACGTAAATCTGTGTTTAGACGTAAATTTGCGTTTTGACGTAAATCTGCGTTTAGACGTAAATATGCTTTTTGCAGATTACTTTTTGAGCTGTACAATAGCAGCACACTGTCTTTATACTTCTGTCTAAACAAGTGATTTACGAATCGACACTTAGACATAAATCTCTTTCTTCGTACGAACATCGGATTTCAGTTTGCGCCGATATTCTGGTTTTCATCATTGCTGCAAACTGCCTGCATAGATTGACTGAAACCTTGCTTAGCATCAACTCTCATACAGAGTTGTCCTTATCATTCAAACGCAGCTTTCGATTTTAATCGCAGAAAGTTTTCCGCTGCACTAATTCACCCCCCCCTCTTAGTGCTCTCGATCCTAACAAACTTCACCTCTATCAAATGCTCCTCCGAGATAAAGTGCATGTGCCCAGAAGCTCCCTTCGTCTTTGGCACCATGCAACATGAGTCCGCTCCGTCAGAATGAATGACCCATGGAACAACATGATCCTACTCTTGCCTCTGCAAGAGTTCATGTCCTTGACCTCTGTCCAAGGAAAACACTATGCCTCCACTCCATGTTCCATCTTCTATGCTGGCTCCCTTCATGTGGCTTGGGTACTTCGCCAAGTTACACCCAAGTTGCTTCGTTTCTCATTTTTGCATTGAGTTGATGGTGGCCCTCGCGCCCACCATTCCATGGGTCAGCCCTCCCTTGAGTCTGATCTCCATATCAACTCTAAGTGTGCCTTCATTTGTGTTGCTTTGGGGTCGCTCCCCCACTTGATCTTGCAATGCATCCACCAATGCATTCTCTCAAGCGAGATCATGCAATGACTCCTTGCCGCTTGCTTAGTCCATTGAGCTTCATGGAGTTATTGTTTGTTGAGGTACTTCTCCTCAACTTGTGAGATCCGTCCCACATGATTCTCGCTCTAGAGAGCCGAGACTTATCCCTCCTGGATAACTATCCCATTTGAGCAACATCTCTCTTCGTTTTAGAGACCACCATCCCCTTGGGCTACTCCGATCTGCCAAACAAACTATGCATTGTTCTGCCTCCTGCAAACACACTTGCTAGATTGTGACTCGACGTCAATACAGCCTCAGCTGCACCACTCAAGGCCTAGCAACATGCTGAACTCGTTGCACACTTCAGCCTCCTACAGACATATCCTTCACATGCCAAAGAGAAAGTTTCAATACTCCATAGCGCCGAGTTGCGGTCACCTTGGGTTGGTCGCGAACATTCCATCGTCCGCATACAAGCCCATGCATGAGTACCGAATTCTTTGAGTTAGCAATTCCCCTCACCTCTGTGAGCTTTGCATAACTCTTTTAGTCATTGAGCAATTCATTCCACCTTGGATGGTCTCATCCTTTACCAAGCGCCTCGCTTACCTTGAGCACCATCAAGTATGGTTGTCAACGTTGAGCCGTAGCTCAAACTCAGCCATCCCAACCTTTGTGCGCTCTGTATTCTTCTAAGCTTGTCTATTCTCGTGGTGCCTCTTGCGCGAAGGGTTGGCCATTCCTCTGAATGTCAATTTCAGATGCTCGCTCCTCCGAGCGACTCCTTTTCCCTACATCTCCATGCTCGTTTTCCTCCAAATGGTCGCGTATATGCTGACTGCCCTCAACACAACCCCACTAGGTCCCCCACGTTTATATGCTAAGTGTTTCTATGAGTGCTTATCCCGCTCTGATACCATCTATCACGGACTTAGCTAGTTTTGCCTAAGTTGTGCAGCACCCTTGCGTGTCCGTCCGCAAAGGTCAGCCTCCCGAAGCCTCCCATGGTCCCTTAGGATTCACAAAAGAGAGAACAGGACAGAGAAAACACCTCACTCGGGATCCACAAGCAAATATCTCTGAAAAATACTTTATAGGCAATGCAAATTACAAACAGACTTTACAAGCTCTGAACAATTGCACAACAAAGGGTAAAATGGTCTATTATAGACCAAAAATCTCTCACACGTGTCCACATGACACAACATTTATTTACAAGCCTAAAGCGACCACCAACCCAACTAAAATGGGACTATTAAGCCTTCGGTCATCCCACTACATGCTGTACAAAGCATGAACATACCAAAAGACACAGACATACATAAGCATTACATCAAACATCCTGTTTAGAAGTTTGTCCGTGACAACTAGGTGGTACCACCGCCTGACACCCTGCCACTGGGCGGTACCACCGCCTGACAATCTCTCGAAGACTGTGTATGAGCAGTACCACTGCCGTGTTAAGATCAAGAGTAGCATTAAGAGGGGAGGGGGGATGAATTAGTGCAGCGAAAAAATCAATGATTTCTAAAAATATTCATTTCAATTAAATCTATTTCGGAAAGATATTAAACTTGAAGGCATTCATAAGAGTGTAAAGAGAAAGTATAGGAAGATTGCAGTAATGTAAATTGCTCAAATAGAAACGCAAACTAGAATTTAGAGTGGTTCGGTCATAGTGACCTACATCTACTTCTGATTCCTCCTCTGTCGAGGTCACCAGCATCCACTAATGATCTTCCTTCAATAGGCGAAGACCAACCACCTTTTACCGCTCTTTCTCCTTTTACCGAGTTTAGGAGATAACCCTTACAAGCCTCACTCCTCTTTCTTGGATGGTTACAAAGCTAAGAGAGGGAGGGGAGGACTCTTCTCACTTTTACAATAATTTACACCCCAAGAATTCAAGATTATGTTAATACTTTCGTGCCCTTTCATGCAGAAAAGGGTGGGGTATTTATAGGCTCCAATGGCTTCAAAATTGGAGCCAAAAAGTGTCTCATCCCGATTTTTTAGAGTATTGGTGGTATCACCACCTGTCACTCTGACACTAGGGGGTACCACCATTCAGTCTGGTCAGTATGATCGCTTGACAACGCTCAGAGACCGAGCTCTAGCGGTACCACTGCCTGATAGGGGTAGTACCATCGTTGGCATCATTAATTACCGATAATACCACCGCCTAAAACACCTAGGAGACCGAGTCCCAAGCGATGCCACTGCCGGTCGTGGTTTCAAGTGCTGAATGAGTTGTTCAATCTGACCCAATTCAGCCATGTTAAGGGCCCAGTTGACCCCTAACTAAGTTAGTGGGGTTACCTCCCAATCCCAACTCAATTTAAGTTCTAACTATAATAATTAAGACATTTAATAAAGCATTCTAGTTCTGGTATATCAATTGTTCTTCCGGTGATCTTCCGGTAAACTTCTGACGATCTCTCGCTAATGTTCCGGCGTACTCCTGACAAGCTCTTGGACTTTACGATGATCTTCTTGGCGAGTTTCGATAAGCTTCGTTGGCAAGCTCCTGGACTTCTCGGTTAGTTCCGGTAGAACTTTAGATGAACGTCCGAACTGTTAGGATCGGAGCGACACTAAGAGGGGTGAATTATTACAAATGATTAAAACTTGTAAGTTTAAAAATGATTTTGTAAATGCATAGAGATTTCGATTTAACAAAGAATAACTTGGTAAAAGTAGCTCGAGTAAAGTAAGGAGATAAAAACCAAAAGCTTGCTACTATGTAAATAACGGTTTCAGAAAGGTAAACACTCACACATTCAAGGAACACACCAATTTAAAGTGGTTCGATCAAATGACCTATATCCACTTGCGAAGCCTTCTTCGATGAGGCTCCCAACTTCCACTAGCAAATCACTTTGAAGGGGAAGGACAAATACCCCTCTTATAACCTTTTACAAGTGGTTCACACTCTTATAGATTTTCAAAGAGAAAGAGGGAGGTGAACACTTAAGCTATTGAAAATAAGACTTGCTAAAGACTTTGCTAAGGCTTTATCTCAATCTCTAACTTCTCAAAGGTTGTGTTCTCTGCTGAGAATTGAGGGGTATTTATAGGCCTCGTGAGGATTTAAATTTGGGCTCCAAATTTGAATTACTTTTGGAGTTCCCGGTGCTGGCGGTGCCACCATCTGTCAGTCGTGGTGCCACCACCTGTTAGTGTCTAAACCTGATAGTGTACTGGCGATGCCACCGCCAGACCTCTTGGGTTCTGGGTGGTGCCACCACCCAGTCCGACAGTGTACTAACGGAACCACCACCGGACCTCTCGGGTGTTGGGCGGTGCCACCGCTTGGACTTTTCATATCACTGGTTGGGCTCCAAACTTGGCCCAAACCAATCCAAACTCGGGCCCAATTAGCTCCTAACCAAGTTATAAGATTAACTCTTAATCATAACCCTAATTATATGCAAACTATGAAATTAAGACATAGTCCTAAGCAGGTTTTTAACCGGCAACGTCAAGTTTCCTTCCTGCGAGCTTTCCGGCGATCTTCCGGTGGACTTCCGATACACCCTCAGATTTCTTCCGGCGGACTCCCAGTATGCTCCCGGTCTTGTGGCGAGTTCAACAAGTCTTTGGTAAGTATCCAAACCTTCTCGATGATCTCCACGAACCTCCGACGATCTTTTCGGCAGACTTTCGAAAACTTCGGCAAGTTCCCGATTCTTTCTCGGTTGGTTCTGACAGCACTTCCAACGATTCTTCAGACTTTCGGCGGACTCTCGAACACCCATCGAACTTGACTTTGGTAGACTTGCTTTATGTCTTCAAGCTATCGCAGTTAATCCTGCACACTTAACTCAATAATATGGATTAGATCAATTAACCCATCAATTGACTTCATCATCAAAATCCGAGATTCAACAATCTCCCCCTTTTTTATGATGATAATCAATTAATGATAGAGTTAAACATAACTCCCCCTATCTATATGTCATATAATGAGAAGATAAAAATACTTGAATTCAATCTCTTTGAATTCAAGCCTAAACCGATAAGTTCTATTTGTTGAACTTATCGTTATTCTCTTTAAGCATGAGCAAATACGAAACTTCGTATTTCTTAAAATTTCAAGCTATGAAAATTATTTTCAAGTCGAATGATAAAAGATAAGTATTATTTTGACAAGTGATATGAAATTTCAACATAAATCTCATGATATAAATGCAAGGCATGATTTCATATGATCATGAGATTAAACGACAACCAATCTAAAAACTTTCATATTGCAATATTCTCTAAAAGTTTTGCGATGCATATAAGGCATTTTTCATTGCATTATACAACATGCAAATTTCATATTTTGCACAAGTCATCAATCTTTTGCACATTCTTCTCCCCCTTTGTCATCAACAAAAAGGAGATGAGGTTTTAATGTGTTTGATTTAAGATAGGATAGTGTCTTGGATCACTCTTTAAGATGTCATTCAAAATCGAAAAGAAGTCAAATCCATGAAAACCAAAAAGTGGATGAAAAATTTTCAGAAAATATATACAATCAAGCTCATTCACAAGGACAATTCAACATGCCTAATTCCCTTCTAATAAAGTCAAATTGATCTTCATTTAAGGCTTTTGTGAAAATATCCGTTAATTGATGTTTTGTATCAATAAATTCTAGAATGACATTATTATTATTGACATGATCTCGTATAAAGTGATGCCTAATGTCAATATGCTTAGTTCTAGAGTGTTGATTTGGGTTTTTGGTTAGACAAATAGTACTTGTATTATCACATTTGTTAGGAATGTTCTTTAAGTGAATTCCATAGTCTTCCAACGTATTTTTCATCCAAACAACTTGTGCACAGCATGCACTTGTAGCTATGTATTCAGCTTTCGCCGTAGATAGTGCAACCGAATTTTGTTTCTTGGAAGTCAAAAAAATAAGTGCATGTCCTAAAAATTGACATGTTCCGGATGTGCTTTTTCTATCTATCCTACATCCGCCAAAATCGACATCTGCATAAGCTATTAAATCAAAATTATCAGATTTTGGATACCATAATCCTAAATTAGGAGTTCCTTTAAGATATCTAAGGATTCTTTTAACACTTTTAAGATGAGACAATTTAGGATTAGCTTGAAACCTAGCACAAAGTCCTACACTAAACATGATGTCTGGTCTAGTTGCGATGAGGTAAAGTAAACTATCAATCATTCCCCTATATGTTTTTTGATCAAAGCTTTCACCAATTTTATCCATGTTTAACTTAGTGGAAGTACTCATAGGAGTGTTTATAGTTTTTGAACCATCCATGTTAAATCGTTTTAACAATTCTAATGTATATTTAGATTGATTAAGAAATATACCATTACTAAGTTATTTAATTTATAATCCTAAAAAGAAGGTTAATTCTCTCATCAAGCTCATTTCAAATTCATGACTCATAAATTTGGCAAATGATTCACATAGTGATTCATCCGAAGAACCAAAAATAATATCGTCAACATAAATTTGAACAATAAGAAAATTATTTTCAAAATGTTTGATAAATAATGTAGTGTCAACCTTGCCTTTTGTAAAATTATTTAAAATAAGAAAGGAACTAAGTCTTTCGTACCAAGCTCTAGGAGCTTGTTTTAAGCCATAAAGAGCCTTTGTCAATTTAAATACATGATTAGGAAGAAGAGAATTTTCAAATCTGGGAGGTTGTTCAACATACACTTCTTCAGAAATAAAACCATTCAAGAAAGTACTTTTGACATCCATTTGAAATAGTTTAAAATCATTACTACTAGCATAGGTAAGGAGCATCCTAATGGCTTCTAATCTTGCCACAGGAGCGAAGGTCTCTTCATAGTCGATACCTTCTTCTTGGTTGAAACATTTGGCCACTAGTCTAGCCTTGTTTCTATCTATGATACTGCATTCATCTTGCTTGTTTCTTAAGACCCATTTAGTACCAATGACTAAATGGTCACTAGGTCTAGGAATAAGCTTCCATACCTCATTCCTCTTAAATTGGTTCAATTCCTCTTGCATTGCAATAACCCATGAATTATATTTCAAGGCTTCGTCAATGTATTTAGGTTCAATTTAAGAAAGGAAGACGACGTTAGCACAAATATTCTTGAAGGAAGAACGAGTTTGAACCCCTTTTGATGTATCTCCTATAATTAGCTCCTTTGGATGAGCATCTACATACTTCTATTCCTTGGGTAAAGAACTTTCAGAAGAAGATGCATCCAAGTAGCTATTTTGAGGAGGGGGTTCATTTAAATTCAAATTATTAAAACCAAGATCATCATCAAAATTATTTTTCTTTAACTACAAAATTTCGTTAAAAACTACATGAATAGACTCTTCTATAACTAAGGTTCTTTTGTTAAAAATACGAAAAGCCTTAGAAATGGAAGAGTAACCAAGAAAGATGTCTTCATCGAATTTAGCATCAAATTTTCCTAAGGCATCATTTTCATTCAAAATAAAGCATTTGCAACTAAAAACTTTAAAATAAGAAACATTTGGTTTTTTGTTATTCCATAATTCATAGCGAGTTTTTGATAGAGATGGTCTTATTAGAACCTATTAGAACCCTATTCATGACATAGCAAGCCGTATTAACGGCTTCAGCCCAAAAATACTTAGGTAGACTATGTTCATTTAACATGGTTCTTGTTATTTCTTGTAAATTTTTATTTTTTCTTTTAACTACCCCGTTTTGTTAAGGATTTCTCAGAGTGAAAAAGTTGTGATTATATCCATTGGATTCACAAAAACTTTGGAAGTCACGGTTTTGAAATTCGCCACTATGATCACTCCGAATTGATGAAATCATGAAGCCTTTTTTGTTTTGAGTAAGTTTACAAAATTTAGAGAAACATTTGAAACAATCACTTTTGTAAGCCAAGAAATAGGTCCAAGTGTATCTACTATAGTCATCTATAATTACGAAGGCATATTTGCTTCCTCCTAAACTCGTTGTGTCAATTGATCCAAATAAGTCTAAATGGATTAATTACAATGGTCTAGTGGTGCTAATTTGATTTTTTTGTTTGAAACTAATTTTTATTTGTTTTCCTAGTTGACAAGCATCACACACTTTGTTCTTAACAAACTTCATATTGGGAATCCCTCATACTAACTCTCTAGATGAAATCTTAGCTATTAGTTTCATACTTGCATGGCCTAATCTCCTATGCCAAAGCTAAGCATCATCATTTAAAATGGAAAAGCACATTTCATTATTAAGTTCATCAAGGTTGATGGTGTAGATATTATTTTATTTTAAAGCAATCATTGATATGTTATTGTTTGGTTTTTAAATAATGCACACATTAGATTCAAATCTAACGATGTAACCTTTATCGCATAATTGACTAATGCTTAAGATATTATGTTGCAATCCATCAACTAGCAACACATCATTAATTAAAAAACTTGATTTGTTACCTATGGTTCTCTTGCCAATGATTTTACCTTTGTTGTTGTCTCCAAAGGTGACATATGTTCAATCTCGTATTTTGATGATGAAACTACTTGATATATGTTTATGATTTAATCTGCGTTTTGAGTGACGCAGGGTGCTTCAATCAGGATGAGACAATTAAAGCAGGAACATCATGTTGTGCCGAAGGAACATGTCAGAAGATTGGACGTCGGGCCGGTGGATCGGTCGACGTATCGACAGAAGGCTTCGGGCCGTGGACTTCGGGCATCGGGCCAAAAAAAAGAGCAGGTATTGTGCCAAGGATATCGGAGTTGCAGAGTCAACGGCGATTGGGCAATAGGGCTGCAGGAGAGGACGATCTTGTAGAAGAATCGACCAAACGTCGAGGGACCAATGACATGCCGGACAACTTGGTTAAATTGCTTAGGATTAATTGTCTCGATCGAAGTTTTGTTGTGCAGGATTAACTACGATGAAAGTTAGACAAGCGCGGGGAGTTGCGCCGAGTCAAGATCATGATCACGTTGGGAGTTCGAGAGTTCGACGGGAAGTTGAGACGGTCGTCGGAGGTTCTCGCGAGAACAGATCCGAGAAGTCCGAAGCTTGCCAGCGAAGCTCGTCCGAACTCACCAAGTGGATCGTCGCAAAAGTCCAGGAGTTTGCGGAAGTCCGCAGAAGAATCACCGAGGGTTCATCGGATGATCGATGGAAGTTCGCGAAACTTCGCCGGAAGAAGCGATTGACGATCGAACAAAAGCTGCAGAAATTGTCTTAGATTTAATCGTAGTTAGCACATTGATTAAGTTGGAAAATGGGAGGTGATCCCATTAGCTTAATCTTAATCTTGGGCAATTGGGGCCTGAAAAAGATTGAAATTGGGCGAATGGAGCTAACCATTCGGACCACGATTGCACCAAAGCGGTGCAACCGCCCAGGCCGGGAGGTGGCACCACCGGGCTATGTCTCCCAGCGACACTTAGGGGTGCAACCGCCCCAGCCAAGAGGTGCAACCGCCCAGGGCTCAATCTCCGAAGGAGACTGGTGGTGCAACCTCCTCTCTCGAGGAGGTAGCACCGCCAGAGCTCAAGTTCGAGCTCTGCCGGTGGTGCAACCTCTCCAGTCGGCGGTGCAACCGCCTGAGCTCGGCCTTCGAGCTCTGGCAGAGAGGTGCAACCGCCTCTGACAGAGGGTGGCACCGCCCGAGGCTCGATCTTGAGCTCTACCGGTGGTGCAACCTCTCCGATCGGGGAGGTGCAACCTTTGATCCCGAATTCCGGGATTTGATCATTTTGAGCTCCAAATTTGAACTGGGTTGGGGCCTATAAATACCCCACCCATTCAGCACAGAAAGAGCAAGAGACCTACACCGAAATCTTGATCTTTTCTGTGATTCTTGAGCTCAAAATTGTTGTAAAGCCTTTAAGTCTCCTCCTTCTGTTCTTTAAGTTTCTGAATTGTAAAAGTGAGGAGAGAAAGGTTCTGTAAGGGTTGTCTCCTGAGCCCATCAAAAGGAGTGAAACTGTAAAAGGGCAGTTGGCCTTCACCCATTGAAGGAAGGCAGCTAGTTGACGTCGGTGACCTCGTCGGAGGAGGAAGCCAAAAGTGGGGTAGGTCAAGACTGACCGAACCACTCTAAATCTCTGATTTGCTTTTACTTTGAGGACTTTATCATTACTGCAAACCTCCTACATAGCTACTGCCCTCTGCGCTTTTATGAACGAGTCTCTAAGTTCTGATCTTTCCGAATATGCATTCAGACGTAAATCGGTGTTTTCGTACTATCTTTACACTGCAGTTTATGCTTACGTTTTGATTCCATTTATAACTGCAAATTACTTTCTGCGTATTCATAAAACGCTTTTCAAAGTTCAAAACTGCGTTTAGATGCAAAACTGCGTTTAGACGTAAAATTACGCTTTGACGTAAAAACTGCGTTTAGACGTAAACTGAGTTTAGACGTAAACTGAGTTTAGACGTAAAACTACGTTTAGACGTAAAACTGCGTTTAGACGCAAAACTGCGTTTAGACGTAAAACTGCATTTAGACGTAAAACTACGTTTAGACGTAAAACTGCGTTTAGACGCAAAACTGCGTTTAGACGTAAAACTGCACTTAGACGTAAAATTGTGTTTAGACGCAAACTGCGCTCAGACGCAAATTGTGTTTAGACGCAAACTGTGTTTAGACGCAAACTGCGCTTAGACGCAAACTGTGTTTAGACGCAAACTGCGCTTAGACGCAATCTGCGCTTAGACGCAAACTGCGCTTAAATGCAAACTGCGCTTAGACGCAATCTGCATTTAGACGCAAACTACATTTAGACGCAAAACTGCATTGAGACGCAAACTGCGTAAACTGCACTTAGATACAAACTGTGAATCGACTTCTACATCGAAATCGTTTTTATCGGACGAACGCAGCTTTTGTTTTTAAATCGCTGAAAGATTTCCGCTGCACTAATTCACCCCCCCCCTCTTAGTGCTCTCGATCCTAACAATTGGTATCAGTGCGGGGTATTTCTCATTTCGGATTTACACCCGAGAGAAATGGCTCTTCAAGAGGGCTTTTCGGTCTTTCGTCCATTGTTCTTTAACGGATTGGACTACACTTATTGGAAAACTCGAATGAGAGTTTTCTTGATTTCTCTAAATCTGGATTTATGGAATATCGTTGAAAACAGTTTTCAACTTCCCTTTAAACCGATGAACGAATGGTCGGATTTAGAGAAGAAGTATTTTTCTTTAAACGCAAAGGCTATGAATGCCTTATTTTGCGCTTTGGACAAAAATGAGTTCAATCGGGTTTCTTTGTGTGAAACGGCTTTCGATTTCTGGCGCACTCTTGAAATCACGCACGAGGGAACTTGTAGAGTCAAAAACTCGAAAGTTAATATTTTACTGCATGATTTCGAGCTTTTTCATATGAAACCAAGCGAAACCGTTGTTGACATGTACACCCGTTTTACGGATGTCGTCAATGGTTTAAAATCACTTGGTAAAAGCTTTTCGGATTTTGAACTCGTTAACAAAGTTTTGCGCTCACTTTCTAAAACTTGGGATTCAAAAGTAACTGCTATTCAAGAATCGAAAAACTTGAACCAATTTTCACTTGAAGAACTAATTGGTTCATTGATGACATATGAAATGGTGCACAATGCACATGATGAGGACAATGATGAACAAAATAACCTTCCAAAGAACAGGAAGGATTTGGGACATAGAACATTTGAAGACCACTCGAGCATAAGCTCAAGTGATGGTGAACTTAAACTACAAATGAAACGAAAATTAAAAAGCAAAAAGAATGGAACTACTTGCTTTGAACGCAAGAAGAAGAACAAAAATTGGGATGAATCGAGCTCCTCCGAAGACGAGGAGAAAATCAACAAAGGCGAGGTGGCAAACTACGCCTTTACGCCTTTCGACGTTGAGGTAATCAAAATGCCTTTAATTTACTTTGAAATTACATGATGCTTTTCATAAAGCATTTTTTTGAAAATTGCATGTTTAATAATCTTATAATGAAAATACAAACAATTAGGAATCATGCTTATCACTCTAGTAATTTTGAAAATAATCATGAATATTGCATGTTTATGATAAACAAAATGATTTTGATTAAAAATACCTTATGAAATCATGCTATATGTGGTTGAGAAGTAATAATGTGTATCATGTTAATTTCCATTGTTATTTCTCGATGAAATCATGAATCTATTTTGTGAGCCATAAAAATGATTTTGATAATTTAAGATTGAAATAATATGAATGATGATTTGGAATCATGCATATAATAATGAGTTTATTTGTTTTGAAAATGTGCATGTTTTAATTTGAAAATATAATGATGCACAAATAAGATTGATACTAACCTTTATCATGATTTAAAAATTGATGTAAAGGGTTTTTCCCTTCTTTTTGACAATGACAAAAGGAGAGATAGCTAGCTTGCACAATTCAAGAATAAAGCAAAAATTGCACTTCTCAAAAGAGAAGAAATTGCTATCTTGAACATCACTAAGAAGTGCTATCTTGCAGATCTCAAGACACACAAATGCAATCATGCAAAATTTGTAATTTTGCACATCATTAAAATTTATGATGCTTTAGTGATTATGCATGTTCTAAAATGTTATAAAATTCACTAGCTTCCATGATGTAGAACTTAGCTATATTGAACATCACCAAGGAATGCTATCTTAACTATCTCAAGAAGCAAAAAGTTAACTTGCACATCTAGCAAAACTTATATTTCAAGAAGCAAGAGTTGCTTTCTTGAACATCTCAAAATTGCTAGCTTGCGGGCCTTAAAATGTAGAAATTTTTTGCTAGCCTGTATATGGTAAACTTGCTATCATACCACCATGATGATGAGCATGCCTTATCTTCATGATTATATTTGAAAAACTATGGCAAAAATATGTCCGAATGATTAAACGTGTTAAAAATATTTTTTCGGACTTTTTTGATTGAATGATCAAATCACCTGATTGCCATAATAATTTTACACAATTACTTGCCATGATTACATGTTGGAAATTAGGTGCTTAAATACAAAATTTTTATGATAATAAGCATGTTTTACCTTCATGATTGTAATTGAATATCTCTAGTAAAACTCTGTCCGAATGTATGAAAGTGTCAAATTTCATTTTCGGATTTTCCTGATCCTAACAATTGGATTTTCTTGATACATTATCCTCTTCCGAATTTGACAAGCATATGTCATATCAAGTTTAATTCACATCATTGATTTTTGACATATGGAATCATCTAGCAAATGCACTTATCATGTGAAAAATATTTTTCGAAAAACATATTTGATGATTCCCTCTTACCAAAGGAAGATATTTTTACATACAAGGATTTGACTCACTTACATATCTTAATCCTTGCAAAAATGAAGTGTGCTTTAATATCTTATCGATTTGAACTTCACATATGGCTTTCCTCCTTCATGTAAAAAGATAACAAATAAAAAGGAAGAAGCAATAAAAGCTATCTCCATGTCATGTTTTCCTCGAGATGTTTGCATTACTGGTATCCTATCACTCACTGTTGGAAAATGACATGAACCAACTTATGGCATCGCACTTATATTTAAAATTTGTTTATATCGTTCTCCTTGTTGTTGATGACAAAGGGGGAGAAATATATGAATTGATATGTTTGCTATCACTAATGGTTGCTATCACTGATGCTGATATGTTTGCTATCACTAATGATGATATGGTTACTATTACTGATGTTGATATGCTTGCTATCACTAATGATGATATGGTTGCTATTACTGATGTTGATATGTTTGCTATCACTGATGTTGATATGGTTGCTATCACTGATGCTATATTTAGGTCATACTTGCATCACCAAGTAATATATGATTGATATCATTGCTATATGCCCTGTATCAAGATATCAAACAAAAATTTGCATTGCACAAGCTGATATCTTACCATGTGATGCAATGCTTGCTAAAATATTCGAAATGTGTACATCATGAAATGATATCAAAATCTTGCTTCACAGCTTTACAAGTCGATATCATGCCATATGATGAAATGCTACAATTGATAAACACTTGAAATAGTTGCGTTACGATATCAAAAGCTAACACTACAAAGGAAGCAAAAATTTGCTAGCTTGCAACTTAAATGTTTCAAGAAGCAAGAGTTGCCTTCTTGAATATCTCTAAACTGCTAGCTTGCAAGCTCTAAAATATTGTAACGTTGCTAGCTTGCATGTGCTATCTTGTATGCCGTAAAACTTGCATATCTAAAACTTGATAGCTTGAATGTTCTAAGCATGATGTAACATTTGCTAAATTTTCTGGCTTCAAAACTGCATGATGATAAAACTTGATATTATGTTTTTCATGCAATAAGTTAAACTTACATCACAAACACTTGATTGTGGTACTTCTCCTTTTTGTTGATGACAAAGGGGGAGAAGTATGTTGATGACATGACATGTGATGCATAAGTTTATGCATATGTTCATGTTGACGTGTTGCAAAGTATTCATGATGAATATTGCAATGACTTGAATTCAGTTTGAATTCAAGGTTCTATCAATATGGCATATTGATAGGGGGAGTTTGTTTAAACTCTGGGAGTTAAGGTTAACTCCGTTTATGATGACATGTTGCTTAGATTTTTGAATCTAAGAGTTTCTATCAATATGGCATATTGATAGGGGGAGTTTGTTTAAACTCTGGGAGTTAAGTTTAACTCCGTCATCAAGTAGTTGTCATCATCAAAAAGGGGGAGATTGTTGAATCTCATATTTTGATGATGAAACTACTTGATATATGTTTATGATTTAATCTGTGTTTTTGAGTGACGCAAGATGCTTCGATCGATATGAGACAATTAAAGCAAGAAAATCATGTTGTCTTAGAAGGAACATGTCGAAGATTGGACGCCGGGCGGTGGATAGGTCGACGATCGACAGAAGGCTTCGGGTCGTGGACTCGCACATCGGCCAAGAAGAGCGGGTATTGTGCCAAGGATATCGGAGTTGCAGAGTCAATCGGGCCGATTGGGCAATAGGTCGCGGAGAGGACGATCTTGCCAAGAATCCACGGCGTCGAGGGACCAATGACATCTTGGGACAACTTGGTTAAATTGCTTAGGATTAATTGTCTCGATCGAAGTTTTGTTGTGCAGGATTAACTACGATGAAAGTTAGACAAGCAGCAGGAGTTGCTTGGAGTCAAGATCATGATCACGTTGGGAGTTCGAGAGTTCGACGGAAGTTCGACGACGGTCGTCGGAGGTTCTCCGCGAGAATAGATCCGAAAGTCCAGAAGCTTGCCAGCCGGAAGCTCGCCGGAACTTCGCCAAGTGGATCGTCGCAAAAGTCCAGGAGTTTGCCGGAAGTCCGCAGAAGAATCATCGAGGGTTCATCGGATGATCGACGGAAGTTCGCCGGAAACTCGCCGGAAGAAGCGATTGACGCATCAGAGCAAAGCTACAGAAATTGTCTTAGATTTAATCGTAGTTAGCACTATGATTAAGTTGGAAAATGGGAGGTGATCCCATTAGCTTAATCTTGGGGCAATTGGGCCCCTGAAAAGATTGAAATTGGGCCGAATGGAGCTAACGATTCGGACCCTGATTGCACCAGGAGGTGCAACCGCCTAGGCCAAGAGGTGGCACCGCCTGGGCTATGTCTCCCAGCGACACTGGGCGGTGCAATCGCCCCAGCCAAGAGGTGCAACCGCCTAGGGCTCAGTCTCCGAGCGAGACTGGGCGGTGCAACCTCCTCTGTCAGGAGGTAGCACCGCTAGAGCTCAAGTTTCGAAGCTCGCCAGGCGGTGCAACCTCTCCAGGTCGGCGGTGCAACCGCCTGAGCTCGGTCTTTGAGCTCTGGCAGAGGGTGCAACCGCCTCGGCACAGGTGGCACCGCCTGAGGCTCGATCTTGAGCTCTCGCCGGGCGGTGCAACCTCTCCAATCGAGGTGCAAATCACCGATCCTGCAATTCCGGATTTGATCGTTTTGAGCTCCAAATTTGAACTGGGTTGGGGCCTATAAATACCCCACCCATTCAGCACAGAAAGAGAAAGAGACCTACACCGAAATCTTGATCTTCTATGTGATTCTTGAGCTCAAAATTGTTGTAAAGCCTTTAAGTCTCCTCCTTCTGTTCTTTAAGTTTCTGAATTGTAAAAGTGAGAAGAGAAAGGTTATGTAAGGGTTGTCTCCTGAGCCCATCAAAAGGAGTGAAACTATAAAAGGGCAGTTGGCCTTCGCCCATTGAAGGAAGGCAGCTAGTTGACGTCGGTGACCTCGTCGGAGGAGGAAGCCAAAAGTGGAGTAGGTCAAGACTGACCGAACCACTCTAAATCTCTGGTTTGCTTTTACTTTGAGCACTTTATCATTACTGCAAACCTCCTACATAGCTACTGCCCTCTGCGCTTTTACGAACGAGTCTCTAAGTTTTGATCTTTCCAAATCTGCATTCAGACGTAAATCGGTGTTTTCGTACTATCTTTACACTGCAGTTTACGCTTACATTTTGATTCCATTTATAACTGCAAATTGCTTTCTGCGTATTCATAAAACGCTTTTCAAAGTTCAAAACTGCGTTTAGATGCAAAACTGCGTTTAGACGTAAAATTACGCTTTGACGTAAAAACTGCGTTTAGACGTAAACTGAGTTTAGACGTAAAACTGCGTTTAGACGTAAAACTGCGTTTAAACGCAAAACTACGTTTAGACGTAAAACTGCATTTAGACGTAAAACTGCATTTAGACGTAAAACTGTGTTTAGACGCAAAACTGTGTTTAGACGTAAAACTGCACTTAGACGTAAAACTGCGTTTAGACGCAAACTGTGCTCAGACACAAACTGTGTTTAGACGCAAACTGTGTTTAGACGCAAACTGCGCTTAGACGCAAACTGTGTTTATACGCAAACTGCGCTTAGACGCAATCTGCGTTTAGACGCAAACTGTGCTTAAATGCAAACTGCGCTTAGACGCAATCTGCATTTAGACGCAAACTACATTTAGACGCAAAACTGCATTGAGACGCAAACTGCGTAAACTGCACTTAGATACAAACTGTGAATCGGCTTCTACATCGAAATCGTTTTTATCGGATGAACGCAGCTTTTGTTTTTAAATCGCTGAAAGATTTCCGCTGCACTAATTCACCCCCCCCTCTTAATGCTCTCGATCCTAACAACATACCCTTCTTCTTTGTTAGTGAGCATAGAGAAATTAGATGGATCTCCGGTCATGTATCTTGAGCATCCACTATCAAGATATCATCTCTTGCTCCTACCTTATGAGTTTGTCTACAAAAGAGGATGGTTTTTACGTACCCATTTGATTTTGGGTGCCTCAAAAATTGATCTACTAATTTTGTTATTCATCATTGAATTATTTATAGTTCCTTTAGGAACCCATATCAACTTATGTGGACTAATTTTCTTAAATGGACATTTGTAAACAATATGTCCGGATTTACAACAAAAGTTACATTTCAAATGAGGTGAAACATGTAATGTGGGTCCTTTAATGAAGGTGGTAGGATTTTGGTGAGATCCTCTCACAAAACCAATTCCACTTCTATTTTCGATGTGACCCTTGTTTGCAAGGATCATGTCCAAGCCTTTGCTACAGATCTTAAACTTGTTTAAGGTCTTTTTAAGTAGAAAATTCTTAATTTTTATTGCTTCTAAGTGTTCACACTTAGAGCATGGAGGAGTTTGAAGATTATCAAGCTTATTTTGTAGTAAGGCATGCTCTTTCTTTAATAGATTGAACTTCTTACTAATAGTTCTACACTCATCAAATAATTTATGAAAAGCGATAGAAAGTTCATCAAATAATAAATCTTCATTAATTAAATCACATACCTCTCCTCCTAAAGCCATTAGCGCGAAGTTTGCCTCCTCTTTGTTGCTAGCTTCTTCATTCTCGGAATCACTTGAGTCGTCCCAAGTCGCTTTCAAAGCTTTCTTCTTCTTCGGTTGCTTTTTCTTGGCATGGGGGCATTCATTTTTGAAGTTCCCCAGCTTCTTGCATTTGTAGTATATTACTTGGTCCTTTTTATGTTCAAGTTTATTTTTAGTGTCATTTTTTAAATTTATTATTTTTTATAAATTTTTAAATTTTTGAGTTAAAAGTGTAATGTCATCATCACTGTCCTCATCACTTGATGTTCCTTTCAAGTGGTCTTCTTGTGTTTTAAGTATCAAACCCTTCCTGTTCTTTGGAAGGGGGTTCTCAAGCTCTTCATGAGCATGACACGTTATTTCGTAGGTCATTAGAGACCTAATAAGTTCTTCGAGAGGAAATGTTTTAAGATCCTTGACCTCTTGAATGGTCGTAACTTTTGGATCCCAACTTTTGAAAGGGATCTTAATATTTTAGTTACTAGATCAAAGTTAGAAAAACCTTTACCAAGAGCTTTGAGTCTATTGATGACATCCGTGAAACGGGTGTACATGTCTCCGATGGACTCTCTTGGTTTCATTCAGAAAAGTTCGTAAGAGTGCACAAGAATGTTGATTTTGGATTCTTTCACTCGGCTAGTACCTTCATGAGTGACCTCAAGAGTTCTCCAAATATCAAAAGTCGAATCACAAATTGAAATGCGATTAAATTCATTTTTGTCCAATGCACAAAACAAGGCATTCATAGCCTTTGCGTTTAAAGCAAAAACCTTCTTCTCCGATTCATCCCATTCGCTCATCGGAAGAGAAGATTTTTGAAATCTATTTTCGACAATAGTCTAAAGCACGAAATCCATGGAAATGAGGAAAATCCTCATTCGAGTCTTCCAATACGTGTAATCCGACCCATTAAATATAGGCGGACGTGTAATAGAATGACCCTTATGCATGTCGGAGTAAGCCATCTTTCTTGGGTATTAAACCAAATATGAGAGTGAGCCTAGCTCTGATACCAATTATTAGGATCGGAGCAGCACTAAGAGGGGGGGTGAATTAGTGCAGCGGATTAAAACTTGTAAGTTTGAAAATGATTTCGTAAATGCGTAGAGATTTCGATTTGACAAAGAATGACTTGGTTAAAGTAGCTCGAGTAAAGTAAGGAGATGAAAACTAAAAGCTTGCTGCTATGTAAATAATGGTTTCAGAAAGGTAAACACTCATACATTCAAGGAACACACCAATTTAAAGTGGTTCGATCAAATGACCTACATCCATGTTAGGACTCTAGCTAGAAGAGTCCTAATTGAGAGGGACATTCATGTAAAACCTACCTAAGTCGACCCCTATTAATGAGGTGAAGAGGCCGGCTAGGGTTAGGAGATTGTTTCTTAGAGATGAATTAGGAGTTGTAAAGGAATAGGAGTCTTGATTAGAAGTCCTATTAGGAGTTGGTTAGAAGTATGAGTCTTGAGTAGGAGTCCTATTAGGAGTTAGGGTTTAGAAACCCTATAAATAGCCATGTATTCCTCCTCTTTTGATAAACAATAGATGAATCTTTTCTACAGCCTTTGAGCAGCAACTTGGAGGGAGGAACCCCTATAGAGTTCCAAGGAGGCCGATCCCCTAAAGAGATCAACCCTAAGTTCAGAATCTGCAAGGGTTCTAACACTTGCAGAATTCCAAGGAGGCCGATCCCCTAAAGAGATCAACCCCCAATTTAGAATCTGCAAGGGTTCTAACACCTGGTATCAGAGCAGCATTCTTGGCGTCTTGCTGCCCTTCCACAGCCATCCATCAACCCTCCACAACCGCCCAAAAGCAATTCCCACAATTGCTTAAGAGATCGTTGCCAAATTCTGCCATCATCTCCATCACCACGGATCATCCTTTGATCTCCCCGTGAATTGCAACAGGTTCTGGTTTTCTACCTTACTGCTGCTGCAATTTAGTTATCCTTATTTAAAAATCTCAAAAAAATGATTCCTATATTGCTGCATATACTTTTCATCATAAAGTTTTCATCTCTACGACGAAAGATACATTGCAGAATTCCAACCGTATAGCACCGTCTGTTTGATCTCGCTACAGTGTTTTTTCTATCCAAATTTCTACGAAATTTTTATGACATCTTTGACACTTCCTGACAGTAGATTTTCCTTTGGTTTCATTGAAAAATTCTCAATATAAACTACTGATCTTTTATGTCCAATCTACTACACTTGAAAATCTATGCTGCAGAAAATTTCAGCAGCATATTATTGTCTTAACCCATCTATTTGCATTCTTTTTTAAATAAAATTTCTTATACACTTCATAGATCATCTTGGCTTCCATATAAGATTGATTTATTGAGAAATTCATCTCTAAAATTGATTTTGTGTTGCTGCAAATTTTCGTCGTAGATCGCTGAAATTTTTCGACGAGAATTCTGCAATCGAAACTTGCACCAATTTCCTTGCTGTTATACTGCCGAAATTTTCTTGATTAAATTAGACATCCTTGCTGTCATATAAACTATAATTTTTCTATCAATTCCCTCCTCAATTCTCTCATGTTTTTGGTGGAAATTACGTCGAGAAACCATTGTTTCTTCGACGACAATTCTACTCTTACAAGACAGCACATACTTGCTGCAACTTCCACTGATTTCTATCAAACCTTTGCTACCATCTACCACAGATCCAAAACTTTTATCTACAGCCCTAAAACTCTACCAAACCACACCCTCAACCTGCACCCAAAATAGCCACAAAACAAGCCTAAACCGTAGCCTACATCCATCAATCTACCAACCCTTTCGACCATCACCTCTCTAAACCAATACATGCCTTTAACCCGACAACAAAAGAGAGATCTTGATATCACAGATTTGACAGCATATACTATGGCATCTGAGGAGGTATTCGATGCTAAATTCGAAGCCTTCGAGGCGCGAATGGAGGATAAGATTCGGATGCTCTTTACCGAACTCAGATTGGGCCGACCACTAAGCCCGAAGAAATCATATCAAGGAGAGAGCTTTACCCAATCGCATCAAGCCCGAAGAGATGACTTCTAAGGGAGGGAAGGCTTTATGACCAACCCTAACTATCCATGCATGAGAGTGGGCTTCCCTAGATGGGAAGAAGGAGACCCGATTGGTTGGATCTCGCGCGCGGAGCGATATTTTCGGTACCACAAAATCACAGATGCATCTATGGTGAAAATTGCAGCTATATATCTTGAAGGGGATGCTATACAGTGGTTTGACTGGTTTGAACATACTTATGGAGTCCTTTCATGGCAACAATTCAAGGAAGGACAGCTGATACGCTTCAAACCAACCGATTACAAGAATATTGACGAACAACTAGCAAAGATCCGACAAACCTCCACCATTCAGGAGTACCAAACCAGGTTTGAAAGGTTATCTAATCAAACTCGTGATTGGTCTCAAAAACAGCTATTGAGGACCTTTATTGTGGGCTTGAAGCCGGAGATCCGAGGAGAAGTTAAAGCGCGACAACCATATACACTTATGGCAGCCATCTCTTTCGCACGACATCAAGAGGAGCAATTGAACTATGAAGCTTGGAGGACTAGGGTCACTCTGTTGGGAAATCATGGGGGGGCGACATCATATGCGCAGCGGAAGAACAAGAAAACAAAAATCCCCGATTCTCAAAAAGATGTTCGTCGTCGTGCGAAGATTGGTGCGCAAAATCCACAAAACACAAAACTGCATATAGAGATTGTGTTACCTAGGGAGATCGTATATCCCTATTTCCTTGCAGATCCATAGGAGAGGGTGAAGGAGGTCCAGTATCCTCCTCTCTAGCGGTGATCCACACAGCAGGGTTGCGACGACCCTCCTCAAAAACTCCAGGCCTCTGAGGTGGAGAGGGAGAGGAGAATAGGAAAGGCAAGCAAAGACTCTAGCCTATGAGGCTGTGAATCCCTCCTATTTATAGAGATCCCGTGTCAAACCCTAATGGGTCCTTCCCTAATGGGTATTGGATCTGCATCCAATAAGACAAGGGCTCCGTCGGATATCTCATATCCGAACCTCTACTCATCGCAATGCCTACCATATGTGTGTGACCCTCTAGGCCCAATATCGAGCTGGCCGTGAGTCATACCTGTCAGAACTCCTTCTAACTCAGTGAATTATTATCTCTGTAATAATTCACTCGACTCATCGACTACTGGACGCATTTAGGCCACTACACATGTAGTCCCCGCATTTATACTGGGGAATCCAATCCATTGGACCTGTCTCGTCCTCAGCCACCATGTACCTATAGTCCCTCATCCATCTAATATCCCGAGACCGTATATATCGAGCATGGTGTTGTCGGACCCATACGGTTTCTACTGAAGTCTCGCTCTAATCGGATTCTCCTGGAGAACTCTTTCTCTCTCAACCAAATGACCCCGGCCAGGATTTGTCCGAGCAAGAACACATGGGATATTCCTCTCATGACGCCGAGTGGGATGATCCCCTATCGACACTTAATAGCCCTCGTAAGGTCGACTACCACTCCCAATGACCAAATGTACTAGATCCGGGGACAGCCAAACCTATAAGTCTGGTATCAAAGAGTGGAGCACTCATATAGGACATCCTTGGTGTCTCAAGTCTAAGGACCGGATACACCACTAGGACTACGGAATCACCGGTCCGACAATAAGGCATCATCAACCATCCAAATTCCATAAGCGGATCAATCAAAGAACTCATTCTCCAATGAGCACCTGTCTTGTATCCCTAGTGTCCCTACACGAAAGCAGCTATGAGACCAGCTGCATCCATCATATGGACGGGTATAAAGATACCGGTTTATCCGGGTTATCACGATGTCCCTCTTGAGTAACCTATGACCATGATTATTTAGGATATGTGTTTAAAGGTGAATCGATCTCATTATCGTGATCTCATCATGATCCGATTCCCATTGCACAAATCCAAGGACATCACAATATATATATGCATTTATGCAATAGTTATAAAGTGATATACGCCAAAATATAATAAGCAAAAAGATTCTGTATCAAGTCACACGTGCCATCACTCACGTGATTGGCTTGCTGGGCACCTATGACTAGCACACTCCTCAACCAATAATATTGAAGCCCTCAGCCCCCCCTACTGTCAACCAAGTCCCTACACCAAAGAGGTTAACAGGAGAAGAGCTTCGGGAGCAATATGCGAAGGGGTTATGTTGGCATTGTGACGAGCCGTGGAGCCGTGAGCATCGCTGTAGTAAAGGGAGTCTTCTTATGATTGAACCAATAGAAGAAGAGATTATTAAACATCCAAAAGAGAGCCTTGAACATGAATAAGAAGATGCAGAAGAAGAGCCACAATCGATCGAAGTTACGGTACATGCACTAGCCGACTACTCAAACCCGCAAACGATGAAAGTTGGAGGCCTTCTCAAACAACAACCGATCACTGTTCTCATCGACACGGGCAATACTAATAACTTTCTAAACAGTAAGGTTGCTATCCAGATGGCTTTACCTATTGAGAATTGCAGCAGGTTTGACGTTAAGATCGCTGATGGATGGATTTTGAAGTATGATCGTAGGCGCCTGCAAGAGAAACTATTGCTACAGAACCAAGAGATAATTGCATATTTCTTCCTTCTCCCTCTTTACAATCATGAGGCCATGCTCGGAATTAAATGGTTGACGACATTAGGTGATATTTTCTGGAATTTTATGAAACTAATTATGAAATTTTACAGTAAGGAGAAACAAGTGACATTGCACAGGAAACGTGGGGGCGACATAACAACGATTTGCACACAACAAATGGAGAAGGTTTTGCATAAAGTATACATCGGCTTTTTGGCACAACTTAAGCAGTAAACTAAGGGAGAGCCAATAGAATTTGAAGATCCAAACCTACTTCCTTTGCTTGCTGAATTTTCAGATATATATGACGAACCACACAACCTATCTCTTACCCGTCGGCATGATCATTATATAACGATTCTTTCAGGCAAACCTCTAGCAAATACTCAGCGATATCAGTATCTACATCTCCAAAAGGATGAAATAGAAAAGATTGTAAAAGAGATGCTTGAAACAGGGATGATTCGGCCAAGTTGTAGCCCCTATTCCTCACCAGTGCTACTTGTACGCAATAAGGACGAAACTTGGCGGATGTGCATCGACTACCGAGCTTTAAATGGCATCACCGTCAAGGACAAGTACCCAATACCAGTGGTGGATGAACTTCTTGATGAATTAATAGGAGCTCGAGTCTTCACAAAGTTGGACCTCCGATCCGGTTACCACCAAATTCGGCATTTACGGATTGTTCTGACGATCCTTGGGGAGAATACTCTTTTTGTAAAGCAACCAAAGTGCAGCTTTCTCCAGCAAAAAGTAGAGTACCTTGGGCATATAATATCAGAAGAATGAGTGGCGGTAGACCCAGCAAAAATTGAGGCAATGCAAGGCTGGTCGAAACCTACAAACGTGAAATTACTACTGGGGTTCCTTGGACTAACGGGCTACTACCAAAAAATTGTTAAGGACTATGGGAAGATCAGTGCACCACTCACTTCTTTACTGAAAAAAGATGCTTTCCAATGGTTAGATAGAGCCTCTGCTGCCTTCGACAAACTTAAAGCAACCATGACAATGACGCCGGTGCTAACACTACCAGATTTCAACCGACCCTTTATTATTGAGGCCGACGCGTTTGGAGTCGGAATTGGAGCCATTCTCATGCAAGATAGTCGACCACTCGCATACACTAGTAAGGTATTATCTCCCTCCCATCAAAATAAGTCAACATATGATAAGGAGATGCTCGCCATTGTGCGCGCAGCAACGAGGTGGAAACCCTACTTGATTGGTCGATGATTTCAAATCAAAAGGAGTATGACATATCACCCACAAATCAACGGTCAGACAAAAGTGGTAAATAGGTGCTTAGAGACGTACCTCCGGTGTTTCGCTAGCGACCGACCAAAAGAGTGGGCAAAATGACTACCCTGGGCCGAATGGTGGTATAATACTACATATCATTCATATACAAAATGTGCCCCTTATGAAGCATTATATGGTCGAACAGCCCCTGTGATTTCAAAGTATGTAATTGGCTTAGCCAAGGTAGATCAGGTTGACCAAGAATTGATTGATAGAGACAAACTCTTACAACTGTTAAAAGATAATCTCTCTACCGCTCAAGCCAGAATGAAGCAGCAAGCCGACACACGACGAGGTGAAAGAGAATTTTCAGTAGGAGATTGGGTTTATCTTCGCCTACAACCATACAAGCAACTCTCTATCAACACTCAAGCCTCCATGAAGCTATCCCCACATTTTTATGGGCCCCATCAGATCACAGAGCATATTGGAGCCATGGCATACAGACTTAAATTACCTGAGGATGCCAAAATTCACCCCGTCTTCCACGTATCATGCTTAAAGCCCAAGTTGGGAGAACACGAGTCATCCCAGATCCAACTGCCCAACACAACTGAGGATGGAGTTATTCAAGCCCAACCACAAGCCATCCTCGATCGTAGGATCGTGATGTGTCGCCGACATCCCTCTACTGAAGTACTAGTGCATTGGAATAATCTACCACTTGAAGACGCCACATGGGAACCATATGAGGAGCTGAAGACTCGGTTTCCTGAATTCATGGAATCTCAGCCTTGAGGACAAGGCTGATTTAAAGAGGGCGGGTCTATTAGGACTCTAGCTAGAAGAGTCCTAATTGAGAGGGACATTCATGTAAAACCTACCTAAGCCGACCCCTATTAACGAGGTGAAGAGGCTGGCTAGGGTTAGGAGATTGTTTCTTAGAGATGAATTAGGAGTTGTAAAGGAATAGGAGTCTTGATTAGAAGTCCTATTTGTTGAATCTCAGATTTTGATGATGAAGTCAATTGTCATTTGTTGTCTAATCTATGTGTTGAGATAAGTGTGCAGGATTAACTACGATGAAAGTTAGACAAGCAGCAGGAGTTGCGCCGGAGTCAAGATCATGATCACGTTGGGAGTTCGAGAGTTCGACGGAAGTTCTGACGGTCGTCGGAGGTTCTCATGGTGAAACAGATCCGAAGAAGTCTAGAAGCTTGCCAAGCGAAGCTCGTCGAACTTCGCCAAGTGGATCGTCGCAAAGTCCAGGAGTTTGCTTGGAAGTCCGAAGAAGAATCATCGAGGGTTCATCGGATGATCGACGGAAGTTCGCCGGAAACTCACTGGAAGAAGCGATTGACGATCGGAGCAAAGCTGCAGAAATTGTCTTAGATTTAATCGAAGTTAGCACGTTGATTAAGTTGGAAAATGGGAGGTGATCCCATTAGCTTAATCTTGGGGCAATTGGGCCCCTCGAAAAGATTGAAATTGGGCGAATGGAGCTAACCATTCGGGACCCCGATTGCACCGGAGGTGCAATCGCCCTAGGCCGAGGGTGGCACCGCCCGGGCTATGTCTCCCAGCCCGAGAATGGGTGGTGCAACCGCCCCAGCCAAGAGGTGCAACCGCCCAGGCTCGATCTCCGAAGCAGACCGGGCGGTGCAACCTCCTCTGTCGAGAGGTAGCACCGCCAGAGCTCAAGTTTCGAAGCTCGCCAAGCGGTGCAACCTCTCCAGTCAGGCGGTGCAACCGCCGAGCTCGGTCTTCGAGCTCTGGCAGAGAGGTGCAACTGCCTCGACAGGGTGGCACCGCCTGAGGCTCAGATCTTGAGCTCTACTAGGGCGGTGCAACCTCTCCAGTCCGAGGTGTAATCCGCCGATCCCGAAATTCCGGATTTGATCGTTTTGAGCTCCAAATTTGAACTGGGTTGGGGCCTATAAATACCCCACCCATTCAGCACAGAAAGAGTAAGAGACCTACACCGAAATCTTGATCTTCTCTGTGATTCTTGAGCTCAAAATTGTTGTAAAGCCTTTAAGTCTCCTCCTTTTGTTCTTTAAGTTTCTGAATTGTAAAAGTGAGGAGAGAAAGGTTCTGTAAGGGTTGTCTCCTGAGCCCATCAAAAGGAGTGAAACTGTAAAAGGGCAGTTGGCCTTTGCCCATTGAAGGAAGGCAGCTAGTTGACGTCGGTGACCTCGTCGGAGGAGGAAGCCAAAAGTGGAGTAGGTCAAGACTGACCGAACCACTCTAAATCTCTGGTTTGCTTTTACTTTGAGCACTTTATCATTACTGCAAACCTCCTACATAGCTACTGCCCTCTGCGCTTTTACGAACGAGTCTCTAAGTTATGATCTTTCCGAATCTGCATTCAGACGTAAATCGGTGTTTTCGTACGATCTTTACACTGCAGTTTACACTTACATTTTGATTCCATTTATAACTGCAAATTGCTTTCTGCATATTCATAAAATGCTTTTCAAAGTTCAAAACTGCGTTTAGACGCAAAATTACGTTTAGACATAAAATTACGCTTCGACGTAAAAACTACGTTTAGACGTAAACTGAGTTTAGATGTAAAACTGCGTTTAGACGTAAAACTACGTTTAGACGCAAAACTACGTTTAGACGTAAAACTGCATTTAGACGTAAAACTACGTTTAGACGTAAAACTGCGTTTAGACGCAAAACTACGTTTAGACGTAAAACTGCACTTAGACGTAAAACTGCACTTAGACATAAAACTGTGTTTAGACGCAAACTGCGCTCAGACGCAAACTGTGTTTAGACGCAAACTATGTTTAGACGCAAACTGCGCTTAGACGCAAACTGTATTTAGACTCAAACTGTGTTTAGACGCAAACTGCGCTTAGACGCAATCTGCGCTTAGACGCAAACTGCGCTTAAATGCAAACTGCGCTTAGACGCAATCTGCATTTAGACGCAAACTGCATTTAGACGCAAACTGCGTAAACTACACTTAGATACAAACTGTGAATCGGCTTTTACATCGAAATCGTTTTTATCGGACGAACGCAGCTTTCGTTTTTAAATCGCTGAAAGATTTCCGCTGCACTAATTCACCCCCCTCTTAGTGCTCTTGATCCTAACAATTGGTATCGAGCAAGGTTAACTCTAAACGGATTAAAACCCAAGAGAGATGGCATACGCCGGAAACCAAGAGGGGCATTCTATTACACGTCCACCTATGTTCAGTGGGGACGGACTACACCTCTTGGAAGACCAAATGAGGATCTTTCTTATTTCTATGGATTTTGAACTGTGGAACCTTGTTGAAAACGGATTTTCAAAGTCTTCTCTTCCAATGATCGATTGGAATGAATTGGAAAAGAAGGCTTTCGCTCTTAATGCAAAGGCTATGAATGCCTTATTTTATGCACTTGATAAAAAAAAAGTTTAATCGTGTTTCAACTTCATAAACTGCATTTGATATTTGGCACACACTTGAAGTGACCCACGAGAGCACAAGTAGAGTGAAAGAGTCAAAAATCAATCTGTTGTTGCATTCTTTTGAACTTTTCCGAATGAAACCGAGTGAAACCATTGGCGACATGTTTACCCGTTTCACGGATGTCGTCAACGGTCTAAAAGGACTCGGAAAAAGTTTTTCAGATTTTGAACTCGTAAATAAGATACTAAGATCCCTTCCTAAAAGTTGGGATCCTAAAGTCACTGCTATTCAAGAGGTAAAAGATCTACGCAACTTCCCTCTTGAAGAACTAATCGGGTCATTAATGACCTACGAAATGACTTGTAAAGCTCATGAAGAGCAAGAAGACATCCTTCCAAAGAACAGGAAGGATATGGCACTCAAAACTTCTGAATGCCACTTGAGAGAAAACTCAAGTGATGAGGACTGTGATGATGACTTGGCACTTCTAACAAGAAAGTTTAAAAAGTTCTTTAAAAGAAACAAGTTTAAGAATGATACAAAAATTAAACTTGAACCCAAGAAGGACCAAGTGATCTGCTATGAATGCAAAAAGCCGGGACACTACAAGAGTGATTGTCCCCAAGTCAAAAGGAGAACATCAAAGAAGAAGGCTCTTCAAGCAACATGGGATGACTTGAGCGCATCTGAAGAAGAGGAGTCCAACACCGAGCAAGTTGCTCATTACGCCTTAATGGCCATCGGAGAGGAGGTAACGAATTTATTATATGCTGATTTATCTTTCGATGAATTATTAAATACCTTCCATGACTTATTTGATGAATGCAAGATTATCAATAGAAAATATAAATTGCTAAAAAAGGAGCATGATAGTCTTACTTGTGATTTTAATAAATTAAAAATTGAATATCATGATAGTTTAAATTCATGTATCAAATGTCATGATCTAGAAACTTTTCAAAAAGAAAACTTGCTACTTAAGGACACCTTGAAGAAATTCGAGGTTGGTAGCAAGTCATTAAACATGATCCTTACAAACAAGGGTCATGTTCCCAAAAGAAGTGGGATTGGATTTGTGAGGAGTCCTCACCAAAATCCAACTACCTTCGTAAAAGGCCCCATCTTACATGTTAGACATCAAAAGCAAATGCAACTTTTGTTGCAAGTTCTACACGTGGGCGATTATTGTCCATTCAGGAAATTTAGTCCAAACAAATTGATTTGGGTTCCTAAAGGAACCATGACAAATTCTATGCAACATGATAGAAAATGTAGATCTATTTGTGAGGAACCCAAAAGCAAATGGGTACCTAAACATCATCCTTTCTTGTAGAAAACTAAACCATCGCAAGCTAGGAGCAAGAGATGGTACCTTGATAGTGGATGCTCAAGGCATATGACCAGAGATCCATCCCAATTCTCTAAGCTCACTAGCATAGACGAAGGATATGTCACCTTCGGAGACAACAACAAGGGTAAAATCATTGGCAAAGGAACCATAGGTAACAAATCCAACTTCTCTATTGAAGATGTTTTGCTAGTTGATGATCTAAAACATAACCTCTTGAGCATTAGTCAATTGTGTGATAAAGGATATATTATCAGATTTGAATCTAATGCTTGCATCATTGAAAACCACATAAAAACATATCTATGATTGCATTAAAACAAAATAACGTATACACTATTGACATCAATGATTTATGTAATGAAATATGTTTTTCTGCTTTAAATGAGAATGCTTGGATATGGCACAGAAGATTAGGTCATGCTAGCATGAAGCTAATCACTCAAATATCATCCAAAGAACTTGTAAGAGGAATTCCTCATATCAAGTTCATCAAAGATAATGTATGTGATGCCTGCCAATTAGGTAAACAAATTAAGAGTAGCTTCAAATCTAAAAATCAAATAAGCACCTCTAGGCCCTTACAATTGATCCATATGGACTTGTTCGACCCATCTCCACATCAAGCCTAGGAGGTAGCAAATACGCTTTTACATCGTGGATGACTATAGCAGATACACATGGACTTACTTCTTAAAACAGAAAAATGAATGTCTTAGATCTTTTACCAAGTTTTGCAAACTCGTTCAGAATGAGAAAGGTTCTATGATTTCACAATTAGAAGTGATCATGGTGGTGAATTTCAAAACCATGATTTCCGTGAATTTTGTGAACTCAATGGATACAACCATAATTTCTCTACTCCTAGAAACCCTCAACAAAATGGAGTTGTAGAAAGAAAAATCGAAATTTACAAGAAATGGCAAGAACCATGTTGAATGAACACAACCTACCCAAATATTTTTTTGGGCGAAAGCAAAATACTGCATGCTACATTTTAAATAGAGTTCTAGTGAGACCTCTACTAACCAAAACTCCCTATGAGTTATGGAACAATAAAAAAACCCAACGTTTCATATTTTAAAGTCTTTGGGTGTAAGTGTTTTATCTTGAATGAAAAAGACAACTTAGGAAAATTTGATGCTAAATCCGATGAAAGAATCTTTCTTGGTTATTCTACGCTTTCTAAAGCCTTTCGTATCTTCAATAAAAGAACTCTAATTATTGAAGAATCCATTCATGTTGTTTTCAATGAGATTTCTGAAATCACGAAAAAAATGATCTTGATGAAGATGTTAATTTTGATTCCTTGAATTTAAAGGAAACCCCTCTCCAACTAACAACCTGGATGCATCCACTTCCTAAATATCCTTACCCAAGGATTGAAGTATGTAGATGCTCACCCCCTAAGGAGCTAATCCTAGGAGACACATCAAAGGGGGTTCAAACACGATCTTCTCTTAAAACCTTTTATGCAAATGTCAGCCTTTCTCCCCAAATTGAACCCAAATGCATTGATGAAGCCATGAAAGATGATTCATGGATTATCGCAATGCAAGATGAATTAAATCAATTTGAGAGAAATGAAGTGTGGAAGCTTGTTCCTAGGCCAAATGACCATTTAGTTATTGGTACTAAAATGGGTCTTCTAAATAAGCAAAATGAAAATGGTATCGTGGTTAGAAACAAGGCTAGATTAGTGGCCAAAGGTTTCAACCAAGAAGAAGGTATCGACATTTAAGAAACCTTCGCTCTTGTGGCTCGATTGAAGCCATAAGGATGCTCCTTGCCCACGCTTAGTAATAATTTTAAGTTGTTTCAAATGGATGTTAAAAGCTTTTTTCTAAATGGCTTTATCTCCTCAAGAAGTTTATGTTGAACAACCTCCTGGTTTTGAAAATGATAGCCTCCCTAATCATGTGTTTAGATTAACTAAAGCTCTCTATGGTTTAAAACAAGCCCCAAGGGCTTGGTATGAGAGACTTAGTTCTTTTCTTATCGAAAATAACTTCATAAAAGGCAAGGTTGATACTACATTATTTATCAAGAATTTTGAAAATAATTTTCTCATTGTTCAGATTTATGTTAATAATATTATCTTTGGCTCTACAAATGAATCTCTCTGTGAATCTTTTGCTAGAACCATGAGTCTTGAATTCGAAATGAGCTTAATGGGAGAATTAACATTCTTCTTAGGCTTACAAATCAAACAATTAAGCAACGACATCTTTATTAGTCAAACAAAATATGCTATGAATTTATTAAAAAAGTTTAATATGAACAACTCAAATGCCATTAACACCCCTATGAGCACCTCCACTAAGTTAGAAATTGATGAAAGTGGAGAAAGCTTTAATCAAAAGACTTATAGGGGTATGATAGGAAGTTTACTTTACCTCACTGCCACCGCACTGGACATCATGTTCATTGTAGGACTTTGTGCTAGATTTCAATCAAACCCTAAGATATCTCATCTCAAAGCAGTCAAAAGAATACTTAGATATCTTAATGGAATCACAAATCTAGGATTATGGTACCCAAAATCAGAAAATTTTGAGTTAACAAATTTTATGTCGATGCGGACTTCGCTAGTCAGTAGACTAGATAGAAAAAGCACATCAGGATCATGTCAATTTTAGGACATGCCCTTGTATCCCGGTCATCTAAGAAACAAAGCTCTGTTGCTCTATCAACAACCGTTGAATATATTGCAGCAAGTGCATGTCAGCACAAGTTGTATGGATGAAAAACACTTTAGAAGATTACAAAGTTAATCTTAAAGATATTCCCATTAAATGTGATAACACGAGTGCAATATGCTTAACTAAAAATCCTATACAACACTCAAGAACAAAACATATTGATATTAGACATCACTTTATACGAGATCATGTCACTAATCATGACGTAACCATAGAGTTCATTGAAACCAAACATCAACTAGATGATATCTTTACAAAACCCCTAAGTGAAGAACAATTTGATTTCATAAGAAAAGAATTAGGAATGTTGATGTGTCTGAATACTTAAACTAGTTAAAATTATTTTTCGGACGTTATTACTATTACATGCCTTGGCATCACTTGATCAAATAACATGTTGGAAATTATGTGACAAATGTTTTTAAAAATCAGTAGCTTACTCATAACCGAATGCATGTAAGAAGTTCATTTTTCGGTTTGAATGCTAAAAATGGGATTTTCCTGTACACTCTTATGAAAACTTTTTGAAAAATGACTTTCCTCCTTCAAGCAACTATAACAAGGAGAAGAGATATTCAAAGTATTATATGTGTCATGCCTTCCTTTATGTGCGTGATAACCTACTGGAATCACATCTACCATGCTTTTTGATAATGCTATCATGCTTTTTGTTGATGACAAAGGGGGAGAAACATATGAATTGATAAACACTGCTATAATCATGTCTATGTCATAGTTGCAAATACTTGAGTGATGCTATAAACAATGTTATGGTTATGCCATCCTTGCATCACCAAGAGATATATGAACATGTGCTATAGTTTGCATTATGTCTTGAGTTGATATCCTATCTTGTGAAGTAAATGCAAACTTGCTAGAAAATCTCAAATGTGTGCATCATGTGATAGTCCTTCGCAGCTTTATATGATAATATTCAATTACATGATGAATAGTTACAAACACAATCATACAAACTTGATGATGTATGTCAAGCCTTGACATCATTCTTGAAGAGATACATCATGATGGGTATCATGATGGGAGTATTGATAAGTTTAACTGATCTAACTTATCAATACGTCACTTGAATTCTTAGGTCTTGAATTCAAGGTTGATTTATCTCAACTATGGCATATAGATAGGGGGAGTTAAGGATAACTCCATTATCAATTGATTATCATCATAAAAAAGGGGGAGATTGTTGAATCTCAGATTTTGATGATGAAGTCAATTGTCATTTGTTGTCTAATCTATGTGTTGAGATAAGTGTGCAGGATTAACTACGATGAAAGTTAGACAAGCAGCAGGAGTTGCTGAAGTCAAGATCATGATCACGTTGGGAGTTCGAGAGTTCGACGGAAGTTCGGACGGTCGTTTGAGGTTCTCGCGAGAACAGATCCGGAAGTCCGTAAGCTTGCTGCCTTTAAGCTCGGAAACTCGCCAAGTGGATCGTCGCAAAGTCCGTGAGTTTGCCGGAAGTCCGCAGAAGAATCACCGAGGGTTCATCGGATGATCGACGGAAGTTCGCCGGAAGAAGCGATTGACGCATCGGAGCAAAGCTGCAGAAATTGTCTTAGATTTAATCGTAGTTAGCACGTTGATTAAGTTGGAAAACGGGAGGTGATCCCATTAGCTTAATCTTGGGGCAATTGGGCCCCTGAAAAGATTGAAATTGGGCCGAATGGAGCTAACCATTCGGACCCTGATTGCACCAGGAGGTGCAACCGCCTAGGCCGGAGGTGGCACCGCCTGGGCTATGTCTCCCAGCGAGATCCGGGCGATGCAACCGCCCCACCAAGAGGTGCAACCGCCCGTGGCTCGATCTCCGAAGGATCATTGTGCAACCTCCTGTCAGAGGTAGCACCGCCAGAGCTCAAGTTTCGAAGCTCGCCAAGCAGTGCAACCTCTCCAACAAGCGGTGCAACCGCCGAGCTCGGTCTCCGAGCTCGGGCAGAGGTGCAACCGCCTCGACAGAGGTGGCACCGCACGTGAGGCTCGATCTTGAAGCTCGCCAGGCGGTGCAACCTCTCCAATCGAGGTGTAACCACTGATCCCCGAATTCGGGATTTGATCGCTTTGAGCTCCAAATTTGAACTGGGTTGGGGCCTATAAATACCCCACCCATTCAGCACAGAAAAGAGTAAGAGACCTACACCAAATCTTGATCTTCTCTCGGATTCTTGAGCTCAAAATTGTTGTAAAGCCTTTAAGTCTCCTCCTTCGTTCTTTAAGTTTCGAATTGTAAAAGTGAGGAGAGAAAGGTTCTGTAAGGGTTGTCTCCCCGAGCCCATCAAAAGGAGTGAAACTGTAAAGGGCAGTTGGCCTTAAGCCCATTGAAGGAAGGCAGCTAGTTGACGCCGGTGACCTCGTGGAGGAGGAAGCCAAAAGTGGAGTAGGTCAAGACCCCACCGAACCACTCTAAATCTCTGGTTTGCTTTTACTTTGAGCACTTTATCATTACTGCAAACCTCCTACATAGCTACTGCCCTCTGCGCTTTTACGAACGAGTCTCTAAGTTCTGATCTTTCCGAATCTGCATTCAGACAAAAATCGGTGTTTTCGTACGATCTTTACACTGCAGTTTACGCTTACGTTTTGATTCCATTTATAACTGCAAATTGCTTTCTGCGTATTCATAAAATGCTTTTCAAAGTTCAAAACTGCGTTTAGACGCAAAACTGCGTTTAGACGTAAAATTACGCTTTGACGTAAAAACTGCGTTTAGATGTAAACTGAGTTTAGACATAAAACTGCGTTTAGACGTAAAACTGCGTTTAGACGCAAAACTGCGTTTAGACGTAAAACTGCATTTAGACGTAAAACTGCGTTTAGACGCAAAACTGCGTTTAGACGTAAAACTGCACTTATACGTAAAACTGCGTTTAGACGCAAACTGCGCTCAGACACAAACTGTGTTTAGACGCAAACTGTGTTTAGACGCAAACTGCGCTTAGACGCAAACTGTGTTTAGACGCAAACTGCGCTTAGACGCAATCTGCGCTTAAATGTAAACTGCGCTTAGACGCAATCTGCATTTAGACGCAAACTGCGTAAACTACACTTAGATACAAACTGTGAATCGGCTTTTACATTGAAATCGTTTTTATCGGACGAACGCAGCTTTCGTTTTTAAATCGCTGAAAGATTTCCGCTGCACTAATTCACCCCCCCCCTCTTAGTGCTCTCGATCCTAACACTATTAGGAGTTGGTTAGAAGTACGAGTCTTGAGTAGGAGTCCTATTAGGAGTTAGGGTTTAGAAACCCTATAAATAGCCATGTATTCCTCCTCTTTTGATAAGCAATAGATGAATCTTTTTTGCAGCCTTTGAGCAGCAACTTGGAGGGAGGAATCCCTATAGAGTTCCAAGGAGGCCGATCCCGTAAAGAGATCGACCCCAAGTTCAGAATCTGTAAGGGTTCTAACACCTGCAGAATTCCAAGGAGGCCGATCCCCTAAAGAGATCAACCCCCAGTTTAGAATCTACAAGGGTTCTAACAATCCACTTGCGAAGCCTTCTTCAATGAGGCTCCCAACTTCCACTAGCAAATCGGTTCGGTCAAATGACCTACATCCACTTGCGAAGCCTTCTTCAATGAGGCTCCCAACTTCCACTAGCAAATCACTTTGAAGGGGAAGGACAAATACCCCTCTTATAACCTTTTACAAGTGGTTCACACTCTTACAGATTTTCAAAGAGAAAGAGGGAGGTGAACACTTAAGCTATTAAAAATAAGAGTTGCTAAAGACTTTGCTAAGGCCTTATCTCAATCTCTAACTTCTCAAAGGTTATGTTCTCTGTGGAGAATTGAGGGGTATTTATAGGCCCCAAGATGATTCAAATTTGGGCTCCAAATTTGAATTACTTTTGGGTTTCCCGGTACTAGCGGTGCCACCGCCTGTCAGTGTTTGAACCTGATAGTATATCAGCGGTGCCACCGCCAGACCTCTCGGGTTCTGGGCGGTGCCACTGCCCAGTGCAGTAATGCCATCGCCGGACCTTTCGGGTGTTGGGCGGTGCCACCGCTTGGACTTTTCAGATCACTGGTTGGGCTCCAAACTTGGCCCAAACCAGTCAAAACTCGGGTCCAATTGGCCCCTAACCAGGTTATAGGATTAACTCTTAATCCTAACCCTAATTACATGCAAACTATGAAATTAAGATATAGTCCTAAGTAGGTTTTTAACCGGCAATATTGAGTTTCCTTCCGGTGAGCTTTCCGACGATCTTCCAGCGGACTTCTGATACACCCTCGGATTTCTTCCGACGGACTCCCAGAAGGCTCTCAGTCTTGTGGCAAGTTCAACAAGTCTTTGGTAAGTATCCGAACCTTTTGGTGATCTTCGCGAACCTCCGACGATCTTTTCAGTGGACTTCCAAAAACTTCGGCAAGTCCCCGATTCTTTCTCGGTTAGTTCCGGCAACACTTCCAACGATTCTTTGGACTTTCGGCGGACTCTCGAACACCCATCGAACTTGACTCCGGTAGACTTGCTTTATGTCTTTAAGCTATCGTAATTAATCTTGTACACTTAACTCAATAATATGGATTAGATCAATTAACTTCATCATCAAAATCCAAGATTCAACACGAACTTCCGATGAACTCTCGAACTCCCAACGAAGTCTCGGTTAATCCTGCATACTTTTCTCAACATATAGATTAGATCAAACAATTTACCAATTGATTTCATCATCAAAATCCGAGATTCAACGATCTCCCCCTTTGTGATGATGACAATCAATTGATGATGGAGTTAACCTTAACTCCCCCTATCTATATGCCATAATTGAGAAAAGATATTCTTGAATTCAAGACCTTTGAATTTAAGTATCAAATTGATAAGTTAAGTTTGTTGAATCTCGAATTTTGATGATGAAGTTAATTATAAGTTGTTTGATCTAATCTATATGTTGAGAAAAGTGTACATGATTAATTATGATGGCAGTAAGACACAAAGCAGGTGTTGTTCCGGAGTCAAGATCGAGATCTCATTCGGAGTTCGACGGAAGTCCGGATGTTCGTCAGAAGTTCTACAAAAACCAATCAAGAAGTCTAGGGGCTTGCCATAGAAGCTCGTCGAAACATGCCAAGAAGATCATCGTAAAGTCCGGGAGCTTGCCGGGAGTCCGCTGGAGCATTACCGAGAGTTCGTCGGAAGTATGCCGGAAGCTCGTCGGAAGAGCAATTGACACACTAAAAAAAGAACCATTGTAAATTGTGTCTTAATTATCATAGTTAGAACATAAATTAAGTTAGGATTAGAAGGTAATCCCATTAACTTAATTATGGGCCAACTGGGCCCTTAATAGGGCTGAATTGGGCCAAATTGAGTACCCAATTCAGTCATTTAAAACATGACCGGCGGTGGCACAGCCTAGAAAGCAGTGCCGTTGGATTCCTGGGCGGTGGTACCGCCCAGACTAGGCGGTGGTACCGCTAGTAGTAGTGCTACCAAGTGTGGTACTTGCTAGTCATAGGTGCCCAATAAGCCAATCACGTGAGTGATGGCACGTGTGACTTAATATAGAATCTTTTTGCTTATTATATTTTGGCATATATCACTTTATAACTATTGTATAAATGCATACATATATTGTGATGTCCTTGGATTTGTGCAATGGGAATCGGATCGTGATGAGATCACGATAGTGAGATCGATTCACCTTTAAACAAATATCTTAAATAATCTCGGTCATAGGTTACTCGAGAGGGATGTTGTAATAACCGGACAGACTGGTGTGCTGTATACCCGTCCATATGATGGATGCAGTTGGTCTCATAGCTGCTTGTGTAGGGACACTAGGGATACAGTACAGGTACTCATTGGAGAATGAGTTCATTGATTGATCCGCTTACGGAATGCTAGATGGTTGATGATGCCTTATTGTCAGACAGTGATTCCGTAGTCCTAGTGGTGTATCTGGTCCTTAGACTTGAGACACCAAGGATGTCTTGTATGAGTGCTCCACTCTTTGATACCAGACTTATAGGTTTGGCTGTCCCCGATCTAGTACAAACGGGTCATTGGGAGTGGTAGTCGACCTTCACGAGGGCTATTGAGTGTCGATAGAGGATCATCCACTCTCTCGGCCATGAGAGAATATCCCATATGTTCTTGCTCGGATAAATCCCCGGCCAGGGTCATTCGGGTTGAGAGAAAGAGTTCTTCTGAGAATCCGATTAGAGCGAGACTTCGAGAAGAAACCGTGTTGGGTCCGACAACACCATGCTTTCGATATCTGGTCTCGGTATATTAGATGGATGAGGGACTATAGGTACACGGTAACTAAGGACGACGCAGTGTCTAACGGATTGGATTCCCCTGATCATCCAGGGACTACTACTCTGAAGTGGCCTAGTACATCCGTAGTCGATGAGTCGATTGAATTATTATAGAGATAATAATTCACTGAGTTAGAAGGAGTTCTGACAGGTATGACTCACAGCCAGCTCGATATTGGGCCTAGAGGGTCACACACATATGATAGACATTGCGATGAATAGAGGTTCGGATATGAGATATCCGACGGAGCCCTTGTCTTATTGGATGCAGATCCAATACCCACTAGGGGAGGACCCATTAGGGTTTGATAGGGGACCTCTATAAATAGGAGGGATTCAGAGCCCCATGGGCTAGAGAGCTTTTGTTTGCCTTTTCCTATTCTCCTCTCCATCTCCACCTCAGTAGGTCTCCGAGTTTTGAGGAGTCGTCGTCATAACCCTACCGTGTGTGGATCACCGCTAGAGAGGAGGACGCTTGACCTCCTTCACTCTCTCCTAAGGATCTGCAAGGAAACAGGGATATATGATCTCCCTAAGTAACACAATTAACTCTATACGCAGTTTCATGTTTCACGGATTTTTGTGTACCAATCTTCGCACGATGACGAACATCTCTTTGGGAATCGGGGATTTTATTTTTCTTGTTCTTTCGCTGCGCATATGATGTCGCCCCCAAGGATTTCCCAACAGTGGTATCAGAGCTAGGTTGTTCGTACGAATGATTGGTTTTGAACTGCGTATGTTGTGTTTAGGAAGAATTTTGACGTCAAAATTATTGACGCAAAAACAAGGAAGGGCAACAATAGTTGCTGCCCTCGATCTGCGTGCGTGCAGCACAAGGGCTGCGTCTATGGCACCCGGTAGGGGCCCAACTTACGCAGTTTTGCTTGCCGTGGGCGGCGACCCCAGGCGGGCAGCGCCGGCTCCGCTGGCGAAACCCCCGAAAACCCCGTCCCGCGGTCGCTGGCGGGACAGCACCGGCCAGCGAGGCTTATCACGGCCGCCTAAGGGGGCACCAATGGGCCGGTAGTCTTTGCCAATGGGCGTCTGCGAGCGAGGCGATGCCCCTCGCCAAGACCTGAGCCATTCTTTGGTAGGGTGGCGGCGGCAACAAATCTAAAAAGGAAAGAGCATTAGGGTTTTCTGAGCAAAAGATAGTTTTGCCCCTCGGAATTTGAGAAATTCCAGTTTCTGTCTTTTATCCAAATTACAAAAATACCCCTATGAATTCAAAAATTCCCTATAATATCCCTGATTTCAGAAAATATTAATTAATTAAAAGGTTTAGTTGATTATTATTTTTATTATTATTATTATCTAGTAGTCCTACATGATGATGATTATTTATACATGTGATGTATGATGTGTGGACGAATGATCATGGACCGTGTGATGTGTGTACCTGTGATTATTATTATTGAGGTCTGCGAACCTCCATTATATTTCTCGTTTATTGTCGGGCCTGCGTGCCTATGATTAAGTTGTAATCACATGAGGAGGCATAGCGGGAGCGTGGATCGATATAGCAGGACCCACGAGATCGACGATCGTGATGCATGAAGATGCATCAAGATGTTGACGAACCGAAACAAGGACGAAATGGACGATCACGGGGGCATGGAGATGCACCGTTGCACACATAGATCTTGATGTGAGTGATTAGGCCCTACTGGCTCGGGCCCTAATCATATTATGTTGTAGTCCATGATCATCCGGTGTAATTGCTTATACACATACTAAATATGTATATATATTTGTATCTATGTATGTAGATATATAATAAATATGTATATGTGTGACATGTCATATTAGGAGACCAAATCATAGAAACATCTCTCGATAATATTAAGTCGGTAAACGTGAGGCAATTAGATTGACCCACTTGGCCTTCCATCGTTATAAGTAGGAACCGATTCCCGGTGTAGGTTGAGTTGGTCGAGTCCCTCGAGACTCACCTATATCGCGATTCGGTATCTTGCTTACGACATAGAGATGTCACTGGTGACCTGAGGCCATGGTATACTTGGTCGAGTCCCTCGAGGGTATATCCTCAAATCAGACTCATCTTGTAACGAAGGTGTTGACTTAACCGAGCATCATGGTTGGTCGAGTCCTCGAGGCCATGGTGATTCGGAGGCCGAACAGGACGGGAATCACAAGGAGTTATGATCGACAAGAGTTGCCTAACCTTTTAGGCTTAGTGTGATTGGTTGAGTCCCTCGAGGTTATACTAAGACACTGATTGGATCCTGATCCCCACTAGAAGTTTGCCGGAGACTTTCGTTTCACGTGCTGAGGGTGTCGCGTGACTCGTTAGTAAAATAGTGGGAGCATATTAAGATAGAAGTCCATATCTTGATAGTTTATTCCTTGCAAAATTTGCATATTATTCATTTCTGCTGCATCTTTATTTTCAGAAAATGTCGCTTTCAAATCCCTTACGTGGCATACTTGATGTCAACCGCCTCACTGGTCCAAATTATACTGATTGGCTCTGTAACTTGAGAATTATTCTCACAGCAGAGAAAATCGTGTACGTCCTTGATACAGTGATGCCTATGCCCGAAGAAGAGGCAAACGAGGATGAGATCGCTCGCTACGTGAAGTACATTGATGACTCCACTCTTGCTCAGTGCTATATGTTGGGCTCTATGACTCCTGAGTTACAGAGACAACATGAAAAGATGGATGCCATATCCATTCTCCTGCATGGCCACAAATTGTTTGAGGAACAGGGAAGGACTCAGCGATATGAGATATCTAAGAGCCTCTTCCGCGCTAGGATGACTAAGGGGACACCGGTTCAGAACCATGTCCTAAAGATGATTGAGAGGATAAAGAAACTCACAGGTCTAGGAATGGTCCTAGAGGATAACTTGTGTGTGGACATTGTGCTTCAGTCCCTACCAGATTCCTTTTCACAGTTCATAATGAATTTTAATATGAACAAGCTTGAAGTGACTCTCCTAGAGCTTCTCAATATGTTGAGGGAGGCAAAGAGTACTATCAAGAAAGAGAAGCCAGTTCTCTACACTGGTGAGACCAAAAGGAAAAGGAAAGCAGAAAGGTCCCTTAAGAAGGGAAAGGGCAAGGTCAAACCAGGTAAAGCAAAGGTTGCTAAGAAAGACCCAGCAAAGGACAAAGGCCAATGCTTCCACTGTGGTAAAGATGGGCACTGGAAGAGAAACTACAAAGAGTACCTTACAGAAAGGGCGAAACAAAAGCTTGATGAAGCTTCAGGTACATTCATGATCAGTCTCCATTTGTCAGACTCTTATGATAACATATAGGTATTGGATACCGGTAGTGCTTATCATATATGCAATTCGTTGCAGGTTCTGGCAAGGCCTAGAAGACTAGAGAGAGGCGAGATGGACCTTAAGATGGGTAATGGAGCAAAAGTTACTGTAGTAGCTGTTGGCGAGGTCGCCCTACATCTGCCTAGTGGAGCTTTTATTGCATTATATGCATGTTATTTTGTTCCTTTTATTATCAAAAACATTATCTTCATTTCATGTTTAACAGTTAGTGGATATAAAATGGGATATTATCCCAATGGACACCTCCTTATACACCTCAGCTCAATGGTGTCTCTAAAAGGAGAAATTGTACATTATTAGATATGGTACGGTCCATGATGAGTTTCGCTGACCTACCCATCTCATTCTGAGGATATGCCATAGAAACCGCAGCTTACCTTCTGAACAGAGTTCCAACTAAGTCGGTAGTGTCTACACCATATGAGATATGGAAAGGGAAGAAGTCTGATCTTAAGGTTGTTAAGATTTGGGGCTGCCCTACACATGTTAAAAGACACAACCCCGATAAGTTAGAATCAAGGACAGAGCGATGCAAATTTGTGGGATACCCCAAGAAAACTTGTGGGTATTATTTCTATAATCTCGAGGACCAAAAGGTCTTTGTAGCTAAGAGAGCAGTGTTCCTTGAGAAGGAACACATTCTTGGTGGAGATAGTGGGAGAATGATAGAATTGAGCGAGGTTGGAGAACCAAGCTCAAGCACCACTCTACAGCCCGAGTCTGTTCAGGTACCTAATACACAAGTTTCAACTTTACACAGGTCTGATAGAGTATCCCATCCTCCTGAGAGATATGTGGGACATATTAGAGGAGAGGATGCAGAGGATATTGATCCTCAGACCTACGAGGAGGCTATTATGAGTATAGACTCCGGGAAGTGGCAAGAAGCCATGAATTCTGAGATGGATTCTATGTACTCCAATAAAGTTTGGAACCTAGTTGATGCGCCTGAAGGTATTGTACCCATCGGTTGCAAGTGGATCTTTAAGAAAAAGATCGGTGTAGATGGAAAGGTAGAGACCTATAAAGAAAGGCTATTGGCTAAGGGGTATCGTCAAAGGCAAGGTGTTGACTATGACGAAACCTTCTCACCCGTAGAAATGCTAAAATCCATCAGAATTCTATTGGCTATTGCAGCACACTATGATTATGAGATCTGGCGGATGGATGTGAAAACCGCATTCCTCAATAGGAACCTCGAGAAGGAGGTGTATATGATGCAACCTGAGGGATACGTATTCAAGAACTGTCCAGATAAGGTGTGTAGGTTGCTTAGATCCATTTATGGATTAAAGCAAGCTTCCCGAAGTTGGAACATAAGATTTGATGAGGCAATCAGATCTTATGACTTCGTTAAGAATGAAGATGAGCCTTGTGTATACAGAAAGGTAAGTGGGAGCGCTATCACCTTTTTGGTGTTGTATGTGGATGACATCCTAATCATTGGGAATGACGTAGGAATGCTATCCACAGTAAAGGCTTGGTTATCTAGACACTTCTCCATGAAGGACATAGGGGAAGCATCCTATATTTTTGGGATTAGAATCTATAGAGATAGATCCAAGAGGATATTTGGCTTGTCCCAGTCCAGGTACATAGAAACCATTGTCAAAAGGTTTGGCATGGAAAATTCCAAGAGAGGTCTCATACCGATGAGACATGGGATATCGCTTTTTATGAGTATGTCCCCAAAGACTCCAGAAGAAAGGGCGAACATGGATATGATACCTTATGCCTTAGCAATAGGGTCTATCATGTATGACATGCTATGTACTAGGCCTGATATAGCGCATGCTCTGAGTGTCACGAGCAGCTATCAGACGGATCCAGGCTTGGAGTACTGGAAAGCAGTAAAGTGTATCCTTAAGTACTTGAGAAGGACTAAGGATCTTTTACTAATATATGGAGGTAATAGCCTTAAGGTTGAAGGCTACACTGACTCAAGTTTTCAGTCTGATGTCGATGATAGCAAGTCGAATTCAGGGTATGTGTACACCTTGAATGGAGGAGCAGTGTGCTGGAAGAGTTCCAAGCAAGATACCACTACTGACTCGATCACAGAGGCGGAGTACATTGCTGCATCAGATGCAGCAAAGGAGGGAGTTTGGGTGAAGAAGTTCATCACAGATTTGGGAGTCGTGCCGGGTAGCGAAGAGCCGATCTACCTATATTGCGACAACAACGGGGCGATTGCTCAAGCAAAGGAACCTAGGTCTCATCAGAAATCTAAGCATGTTCTGAGAAGGTTCCACCTTATTAGAGAGATCTTGACCCGAGGAGATGTAGTAGTGGAAAGAGTTCCATCCGAAGATAACATTGCAGATCCACTAACAAAGCCGTTGTCTCAGATTTGTTTTGAGTGTCACAGGGGTCTGATGGGGATCAGACACATAGGTGATTGGCTTTAGGTTAAGTGGGAGATTGCTAGTCATAGGTGCCCAGCAAGCCAATCACGTTGATGGCACGTGTGACTTAATATAGAATCTTTTTGCTTATTGTATTTTGGCATATATTACTTTATAACTATTGCATAAATTCATACATATATTGTGATGTCCTTGGATTCGTGCAATGGGAATTGGATCGTGATGAGATCACGATAGTGAGATCGATTCACCTTTAAACACATATCCTAAATAATCCCGGTCATAGGTTACTCGAGAGGGATATCGTGATAACCGGACATACTGGTGTGCTGTATACCCGTCCATATGATGGATGCAGCTGGTCTCATAGCTGCTTGTGTAGGGATACTAGGGATACAGTACAGGTGCTCATTGGAGAATGAGTTCACTGATTGATCCGCTTACGGAATGTTGGATGGTTGATGATGCCTTATTGTCAGACAGCGATTCCGTAGTCCTAGTGGTGTATCTGGTCCTTAGACTTGAGACACCAAGGATGTCCTGTATGAGTGCTCCACTCTTTGATACCAGACTTATAGGTTTGGCTGTCCCAGATCTAGTACAACTGGTCATTGGGAGTGGTAGTCAACCTTACGAGGGCTATTGAGTGTCGATAGAGGATCATCCACTCTAAGCGTCATGAGAGGAATATCCCATGTGTTCTTGCTCAGACAAATCCCTGGCCAGGGTCATTCGGGTTGAGAGAGAAAGAGTTCTCCGGGAGAATCCGATTAGAGCGAGACTCGAGAAGAAACCGTGTGGGTCTGACAACACCATGCTCGATATACGGTCTCTGGTATATTAGATGGATGAGGGACTATAGGTACTTGGTAATTGAGGACAGACAAGTCTAATGGATTGGATTCCCCTATATCGTCTGGGGACTACGGTGTAGTGGCCTAGTACGTCCGTAGTCGATGAGTCGAGTGAATTATTACAGAGATAATAATTCACTGAGTTAGAAGGAGTTCTGACAGGTATGACTCACGGCCAGCTCGATATTGGGCCTAGAGGGTCATACACATATGGTAGGCATTGCGATAAATAGAGGTTCGGATATGAGATATCCGACGGAGCCCTTGTCTTATTGGATGCAGATCCAATACCCACTAGGGGAGGACCCATTATGGTTTGACAGGGGACCTCTATAAATAGGAGGGATTCAGAGCCCTATGGGCTAGAGAGCTTTTGTTTGTCTTTTCCTATTCTCCTCTCCATCTCCATCTCAGAGTAGGTCTGGAGTTTTGAGGAGCGTCGTCGCAACCCTACTGTGTGGATCACCGCTAGAGAGGAGGACGCTTGACCTCCTTCACCCTCTCCTAAAGATATGCAAGAAAACAGGGATATACGATCTCCCTAGGTAACACAATTTACTCTATACGCAGTTTCATGTTTCATGGATTTTTGCGTACCAATCTTCGCACGACGACGAACATCTCTTTGGGAATTGGGGATTTTATTTTTCTTGTTCTTCCACTGCGCATATGATGTCGCCCCCAAGGATTTCCCAACAGTACTACCCTATTCGGTGGTGGTACCGCTCAAGGTCATATCAGCGGTGGTAGTACCGCCCAGTACCCCGAATTCCGGGGATATGATACTTTTTGGCTCCAATTTTAAAGCCATTGGGGCCTATAAAAACCCCACCCTTTTCTACATGAAAGGGCACGAAACTATTGGCTTAATCTTGAAGTCTTGAGTCTTAAAGTGTTATAAAAGTTAGAGTTCTCCTCCTTCGTCTCTTAGCCTTGTAACCATCCAGGAAAGAGGAGTGAGACTTGTAAAAGTTCATCTCCTAAACCTAGGAAAAGGAGAAAGTGTTGTAAAGAGGTGTTCAGTCTTCACCTATTAAAGGAAGGCCTTTAGTGGACGCCGAAGACCTCGTCGGAGGAGGAATGCGAAAGTGGATGTAGGTCACGTTGATCGAACCACTCTAAATCTGGTTTGCATTTCATTTTGAGCAATCTTCTTTAACTGCAAATTATTTCATAGCAAAGTGCTTCTTCTCCTCATCTTGCTTTCACTACACTTATGCTCTCTTACGTTTTAAAGTTACTATCTTTCCGAATCGATTTCTTTCGAACGTACGAAATATTTTCTGAAATTGCAAAAGTTTTTCGTTGCACTAATTCACCCCCCCCTCTTAGTGCATCTCTTGATTCTAACAATTGGTATCAGAGCAAAGTTCACTCTCATTTGATTTTAAATCCAAGAGAGATGACATTTGCCGACAACCCAAAGGGTCATTCAATTATACATCCGTCCATGTTCAATGGGACGGATTACACATATTAGAAAACTAAAATGAGGATATTCCTAATTTCAATAGATTTTGAGCTTTGGAATGTTGTCAAAAATGGTTTTCAAATGTCTTCTCTTCCAATGAACGATTGGAATGAGTTGGAGAAGAAGATTTTTACTTTAAATGCAAAGGCTATGAATGTCTTATTTTGTATATTAGATAAAAATGAGTTTAATCGAGTATCGATTTGTGAAATAACTTTTGACATTTGGCACACACTCGAAGTGACTCATGAAGGCACTAGTAGAGTGAAGGAGTCAAAAATTAATCTTTTAGTGCATTCTTATGAGTTGTTTCGAATGAAACCGAATGAGACCATTGGAGACATGTACACCCGATTTACAGATGTCATCAATGGTCTAAAAGGACTTGGTAAAGGTTTCTCAGATTTTGAACTTGTTAATAAGATTTTAAGATCTCTACCAAAAATTATGATCCTAAAGTAACGGTCATTCAAGAGGCCAAAGATCTAAATAACTTTCCTTTTGAAGAACTAATTGGGTTACTAATGACCTATGTAATGACATGCAAAGCTCATGAAGAGCTTGAGGATACCCTTCCAAAGAACAGGAAGGATATAGCACTAAGAACACAAGAAGACCACTTAAAAGAAAACTCAAGTGATGAGGACTTTGATGAAGACTTGGCACTATTAATAAGAAAATTCAAAAAAATTATAAAAATAAATAAATTTAAAAATGATATTAAAATTAATTTGAATAAAAGAAAGAATAAGTGATATGCTATGAATGCAAGAAGTTGGGATACTTTAATAGTAAATGTCCCCAAGCAAAGAGGAGGCAACCAAAGAAGAAGGCACTCAAAGCTACATGGGACGACTCAAGTGCTTCCGAAGAAGAGGAGCCAACCAACACCGAGCAAGTTGCTCACCATGTGCTAATGGCTATTGGAGATGATGTAACAAGTTCATTAGATGCAAATTTAACTTTCGATGAGCTTTCAAATGCTGAATGTAGAATTTTGAGTAAAAAGTACAATTCTTTAAAAAAGGAACATGCTTGTCTTATTAGCAATTTTGATAGAGTAAAGATTGAGCATGAAAATAGCTTAGCTCCCTGCACAAAATGTCATGGTTTAGAAATTTTTCAAAAGAAAAACTTGCTACTCAAAGATACCTTGAAGAAATTTGATATTGGTAGCAAGTCCTTGAACATGATCCTTGCCAACAAGGGTTACGTTCATAGGAAAGGCAGAATCGGATTTGTGAGTAGCTCTCATCAAAATCCAACAACTTTTATTAAAGGCCCTACCTTGCATGTATCACCTCACACCAAATGCAACATTTGTTACAAACCTGGACATATTGCGTATAAATGTCCATTCAAGAAATATAGTCCACATAAATTGATTTGAGTTCATAAAAGAATCTCAAATAACTCAACGCAACATGATAAGTTATGTAGATCGATTTTTGAGGCACCCAAGATTAAATAGGTACCTAAAAATCATCTCTTTTTGTAGAAAAATGTGCCATCACAAGCTAGAGCAAGAGATAGTACTTTGATAGTGGATGCTCAAGGCATATGACCGGAGATCCATCTCATTTCTCTAAGCTCACTAGCCTAGACAAAGGATATGTCACCTTCGGAGACAACAACAAGGGTAAAATCATTGACAAAGGAACCATAGGTAATAAATCCAACCTTCTTATTGAAGATATATTGTTAGTTGATAGTTTAAAGCATAAGCTTTTGAGTTTAGTCAATTATGTGATAAATGATATATTGTTAGATTTGAATCTAATGCTTGCATTATTGAAAAATCATACAAAAACATATCTATGATTACACTAAAACAAAATAATATATACACTATTGACATCAATAAAATGTATTTTTCAATTTTGAATGATGATGCTTGGCTTTGGCATAGGAGATTAGGTCATGCTAGCATGAAACTAATCTCTCAAATTTTATCTAAAGAACTTATAAGAGGAATTCCTCATATCAAGTTTGTCAAGGATAATGTGTGTGATGCATGTCAACTAGGAAAACAAATAAAAGGTAGCTTCAAATCTAAGAACCAAATAAGCACCTCTAGACTTTTGCAATTGATCCATATGGACTTGTTCGGACCAATTGCTACATCAAGCCTAGGAGGTAGCAAATATGTATTTGTCATTGTGGATGATTTTAGTAGATACACATGAACTTACTTCTTAACACACAAAAATGATTACTTTAGGTATTTCTCTAAGTTTTGTAAACTTGTTCAAAATGAAAAAGGTTTTATGATTTCATCAATTCAATGTGATCATAGTAGTGAATTTTAAAACCATGATTTGCAAGAATTTTGTGAATCTAATGGATACAACCACAACTTCTCTACTTCAAGAAATCCTCAACAAAATGTAGTAGAAAGAAAGAATAGAAACTTACAAGAAATAGCTAGAACTATGTTAAATGAACATAGCCTACCCAAATATTTTTGGGCCGAAGCTGTAAATACGGCATGCTATATCATGAATAGGGTTCTAGTAATACCATTACTTTCCAAAACTCCTTATAAGTTGTGGAACAATAAAAAACCCAATGTTTCATACTTTAAAGTTATTGGATATAAATGCTTTATATTGAATGAAAAAGATACCTTAGGAAAGTTTGATGCAAAATCAAATGAAGAAATTTTTCTTGGTAATTCTTCCATTTCTAAAGCTTTTCGTATCTTTAACAAAAGAACTTTGATTATAGAAGAATCAATTCATGTGGTTTTTAATGAAATTTTCGTAGTTAAGAAAAATGATTTTGATGATAATCTTAATTTTGATACTTTGAACTTTATTGAATCCATTTCTTCTTCTAGCAACCTAAATACATCTTCTTCCGAACCTTCTTTACCAAAGGAATGGAAGTATATAGATGCTCATCCTAAGGAGCTAATAATAGGAGACACATCTAAAGGGGTTCAAACTTGTTCCGCCCTTAAGAATTTAAGTTCAAACGCCGCTTTTCTCTACCAAATTGAACCTAAGTGTATTGACGAGGCCTTGAAAGATGATTCATGGGTCATCACAATGCAAGAGGAGTTGAATTAATTTGAAAGAAATGAGATGTGGAAGCTTGTTCCTAGGCCAAGTAACCATTTAGTTATTGGTACTAAGTAGGTCTTTAGAAACAAGCAAGATGAATTTGGTATCGTGATTCGAAACAAGGCTAGATTAGTAGTCAAGGGTTTTAACCAAGAAGAATGTATCGATTATGAAGAAACCTTTGCTCTTGTGGCACGATTAGAAGTCATAAGGATGCTCCTTGCCTATGCTAGTAGTAATAATTTTAAGTTGTTTCAAATGGATGTTAAAAGTGTATTTCTTAATGGTTTTATTTCCGAAGAAGTTTATGTTGAATAACCTCCTGGATTTGAGAATGATAATCTCCCTAATCATGTATTTAAATTAACTAAAGTCATCTATGGATTGAAACAAGCCCCAAGGGCTTGGTATGAGAGACTTAGCTCATTTCTTATCGAAAATAATTTCTCTAAAGGCAAAGTCGATACTACATTGTTTATCAAAAATTTTAAAAATAATTTTCTTATTGTTCAAATTTATGTTGATAATATCATTTTCGGTTCAATCTCTATGTGAATCATTTGCTAAAAGTATGAGTCTTGAATTTGAAATGAGTTTGATGGGGGAATTAACTTTCTTTTTGGACTTACAAATCAAACAACTAAGTAATGGTATATTTCTTAGTCAAACAAAATATACTTTAAATTTGCTAAAAATGTTTAATATGGATAGCTCAAAGGCTATCAATACTCTTATGAGCACCTCCATTAAGTTAGAAATTGATGAAAATGGAGAAAGCTTTGATCAAAAAGCTTATAGGGGTATGATAGAAAGTTTACTTTACCTCACCATAACTAGACCGGATATCATGTTTAATATAGGACTTTATACTAGGTTTCAATTTAATCATAAGATATCTCATCTTAAAGTAGTTAAGAGAATTCTTAGATATCTTAAAGGTACCACTAATATAGGATTATGGTATCCAAAATCCGAGAACTTTGAACTAATTATATATGCTGATGCGAATTTTGCTAGATGTAGATTAGATAGAAAAAGCACATCCAGAATATGTCAGTTTTAGGACACGCATTTGTCTCTTGGTCATCCAAGAAACAAAACTTTGTTACACTATCTACAATCGAAGTTGAGTATATTGCAGCTAGTGCATGTTGTGCACAAGTTGTGTGGATGAAAAACACTTTAGAATATTATAAGATTCATCTCAAAAATATCCTCATAAAATGTGATAACACAAGTACAATATGTTTAACAAAGAATCTCATTCAATACTCTAGAACAAAACATATTGATATTAGGCATCACTTTATACGAGATCATGTCACTGATCATAATGTAATCTTAGAGTTTATTGATACGAAACATCAATTAGTCGATATCTTTACAAAACCTTTAAGTGAAGAATAATATGATTTTATTAGAAGAGAATTAAGAATGTTAATTTGTCCGAATGCATGAGTTGGTATATTTCTTTTTCGGACTATCTTCTTGAATGGAGCTTTCATGAGTTTATGCCATATCAAGTTCACTTTATACCCTTGCTCCATCACTTAATGATTTTTGATACATGGAATTAATTAACAAATGCATCTTTGACAGATTTATCTCTTGTGAATTTTTAATAAGAAATGGATTTGATATAATGTTCCTCTCATTATGAAGGTTTATTCATGGAATTTCTTTTATCCTTCATATGATGATTCTTTCACATGAATTCTTTCTTAATAAAGGAAGAATTTTTATAAATTTTTTTGTATGAGATGAACACTTGCAAGAATGAGGATTTGATTTCACCTGAATTTTTCGATCCTTGTGAAAATTGAAGCATGATTTAATGAAACTCTTTTATCATTTTTTATTTGATTCAAATCATTTCACAAAGTTGGTTCTCAATGGATTTTCCTCCTTACTTTCCTTCTTCATGCAAAGTTTTGATGAAAAATAAAAGAGAGAAGTTGAAAGAAGCTATCTCTTTAATGTTTATAACTTTTAATGTTGAGAACCTATGAATGATACCAAGTCATGAATGCTTGAAATATTATTGGTATACAAATTGAAATGTGGCATGAATTTTTACCACACTTGCATTGTTGAATCATTCTCCTTTTTGCTGATGACAAAGGGGGAGAAATAATACCAAAATGTGGTAAATTGGTGACAAATGTATGTAATGTATTTCATCATATATACTTGAAATATTTGCTTGATAAAATTTGATAAGATATCTAGAGCTTAACTTGCTATTTTACAATTGATATCTTGTCATAGAATGACAAATTGCTATCTTTGTCATAGAATGATAAATTTCTATCTTTGTCATCTTTCATATTTGAAATAACATACTTGAAAATGGATGTCTTGCCTTGACATCATTTTGAGAATGTTAGATCATGATAGGAATCATGATGTGTGTATTGATAAGTTTAAATGAACTTAACTTATCAATTTGTTTCATGAATTCAAAGGCCTTGAATTCAAGAATATATTTTCGCAAGTATGACATATAGATAGGGGGAGTTAAGGTTAACTCCGTCATCAATTGATTGTCATCATCAAAAAGGGGGAGATTGTTGAATCTCGGATTTTGATGATGAAGTCAATTATAAGTTGTTTGATCTAATCTATATGTTGAGAAAAGTGTGTAGAATTAATTACGATGGCAGTAATACATAAAGCAGGTGTTGTGCCGGAGTCAAGGTTGAGATCTTATTGGGAGTTCGAGAGTTCGACGAAAGTCCGAACATTCGTCGGAAGTTTTGTGGGAACCATCCAAGAAGTCCAGGAGCTTGCCATAGAAGCTCGTTGGAACTCGCCAAGAAGATCATCATAAAGTCCGGGAGCTTGTTGGGAGTCTGCCAGAGCATTGCCGAGAGTTCATCGGATGTTCATCGGAAGTACGTCGGAAGCTCGCCGGAAGAGCAATTGACGCACCGAAATAAGAAGCACTATAAATTATGTCTTAATTATCGTAGTTATAGTGTAAATTAAGTTAGAATTAGGAGGTAATCCCACTAACTTAATTATGGGCCAACTGGGCCCTTAACAGGGCTGAATTGGGCCAAATTGAGCACCCAATTCAGCCCCTGAAAATATGGCGACGGTGGTACCGCCCAGGGTCATATCAACAATGGTAGTACCGCCCAATAACAGCGATGGTATCGCCAGTACCCCGGATTCAAGGGATGTGATATTTTTTGGCTCCAATTTTGAAGCCATCAGGGCCTATAAAATTCTCACCCTTTTCTGCATGAAAGGGCACGAAACTATTGGCTTAATCTTGAAGTCTTGAGTCTTAAAGTGTTGTAAAAGTTAGAGTTCTCCTCCATCTCTTAGCCTTATAACCATCTAAGAAAGAGGAGTGAGACTTGTAAGGGTTCATCTTCTAAACCCGAGAAAAGGAGAAAGTGCTCTAAAGAGGTGTTCGGTCTTTACCTATTGAAGGAAGGCCTTTAGTGAATGCCGGAGACCTTGTCGGAGGAGGAATCTGAAAGTGAATCTGAAAGTGGATGTAGGTCACGTTGACCGAGCCACTCTAAATCTAGTTTGCATTTCATTTTTAGCAATCTTCTTTTACTGCAAATCATTTCATAGCAAAGTGCTTCTTCTCCTCATCTTACTTTTACTACACTTGCGCTCTCTTACGTTTTAAAGTTACTATTTTTTCGAATCAATTTCTTTTGAACGTATGAAATATTTTCTGAAATTGCACAAGTTTTCCACTGTACTAATTCACCCCCCCTCTTAGTGTCACTCTTGATCCTAACAAAGTTCACTTAAACTTATCAACATGCACATCATGATACTTATCATGATTTACCAATTCAAAATATAATATCACGAATTTATAAAAATGATGCTAAGGCTTGACATCCATTTTCAAGTTCAATATAGAAAGTTGATAAATAATCATCATTTTTACATATCATAGAAATTTTAAATATGAAACTTTCCAATATTCAAAATTAAAAAAATAATGATTCATCAATCGGAGGCATGATTCTAATACGAAATAAAGCATGGTAATTTCGATATAGACATTTATCATTTTGATATGAAATCAAGCATGATGCTAGAATAAAACATTTATAGGTAATTATGCCACATTACGACACATTTCAAACAAACATTTTATATTCTTCAAGTATTTGTATTTGACGATACCAATCATATTTCAAGTATTCATGATAAGATACAAGCATTTACGTTAAGATATGTTACATACATTTACAATGCCAATTTGTCATATCATTTCTCCCCCTTTGTCATCAACATAAAGGAGAACAATTCAACAATACAAGTGTGGTAAAAATTCAAGCAAGTATCACACTAGTTTATCCAATTTGTATCGTTGCATGATAACATTCAAAAGTTCTCAATTTGTATCATGCATGAAGTGATTATGCATTTAAAATATCTTGTTGACCTGAAATTATGATGATGCATAATATTTCTAATTTTGATCAAAGCTTGAATTCAAGGTTGTGAATTTAAGTTTATATTTTCTCAAGTATGGCATATAGATAGGGGGAGTTAAGGTTAACTCCTTCACCAATTCGTTGTCATCATAAAAAAGAGGGAGATTGTTGAATCTCGGATTTTGATAATGAAATCAATTGGTAAATTATTTGACCTAATCTATATGTTGAGATAAGTGTGCAGGATTAACTACGATAGCGATAAGGCGTAAAACAGATAATGGGCCAAAGTCAAAGATTTGGATGATATATCAGGAGCGCGCCGAGAGCTCGTTTGAAGATCACCGAGAGCTTATCCAAAGATCATCGAGAGTTCATCACTAAAAGCTCATCGGGAGATCGCCGAGAGTTCGTTAGAAGATAGTCGAAAGTTCATCGAGAGTTCGTTGGAAGCGCGCTGGAAGACTCACCAAGAAGTTCGCCGAAGGAAATATCGACATACTGGACTAATTACTTACCTTAATCATTGTTAGAACTATAAATTGAGTTAGGATTATGAGGTGATCCTACTAACTCAGTTAGGGGCCAACTAGGCCCTTAACATGATTGAATTGGGCCATATTGGATAGCCCATTCAGCATTTGAAATCATAGCCATCGGTGGCACCACTTGGGAGACCTAGTCTCCCAGGTGGTCTGGGCAGTGGTATCGCTGACAGTTAATGCTGTCAATGGTGGTACCACTAGAGCTCGGTCTTCGAGCTCTGTCAAGTGATCGTACCGCCCAGTAATGGCGGTGGTACCGCCAGTACTCCGAAATCTTGGGATATGACACTTTTTTGCCCTAATTTTGAAACCATTGGGGGTCTATAAATACCCCACCATTTTCTACATGAAAGGGTATAAAAATATTAGCATAATCTTGAGTCTTTAAAGTGTTAAAGAGTTGTAAAAATACTAGAGTCCTCCTCTTCCTTTTCTAAGTGTTGATATCATTCAAAAGAGGTGTGAGACTTGTAAGGGTTCTCTCCTAAACCCGTAAAAGGGAGAAAGCACTATAAAGAGGTGATTGGTCTTCGCCTATTGAAGGAAAGCCATTAGTGGACGTCAGTGACCTCGACGGAGGAGGAATCCGAAAGTGGATATAGGTCACAACGACTGAACTACTTTAAATTCTGGTTTGTTTTTCATTTGTGCAATTTACATTACTACAAACCTCCTTAATCTTTTCTTTGCACTTTTACGAAAGCTTTCAAGTTCAATTTCTCTTCGAAACGGATTGAATAGAAACGAATATTTTTCGGAATCGAGTTTAATTAGGAAAGTTTTTTTACACTAATTCAATTCCCCCTCCCCCCCTTAGTACCACTCTTGATCCTAACACATACGAGGAGACTATTATGAGCATAGATTTTGGAAAGTGGTAAGAAATCACGAATTCTAAGATGGAATCTATATACTCTAACAAGGTTTTGAACCTTGTTGATACACCTGTGGGTATCGTACCCATTGATGACAAATGGATCTTTAAGAAGAAGATCGGAGTAGATGGAAAAGTCGAGACCTATAAAGCAAGGCTAGTAGCTAAGGGGTATCGTCAAAAGTAATGTGTTGACAGTGACGAAACTTTACACTCGTAGCTATGCTAAAATCTATCTGAATTCTATTGGCTATTGCAGCATACTATAATTATTGTGAGGAACAAGTCAACACTAAGAGGGGGGGTGAATTAGTGCTTTCGATAAAAACATCAATTTTGAAAAATTATGTTTGATGAAATGATATCGAAAAGACATTTAAACTTAAAACATTTGCAAGAGTAGTATTTGTTAGGATCAAGAGCACTAAGAGGGGGGGGGGTGAATTAGTACAGCGGAAAACTTTCGACGATTTAAAATGACGTTCATACAATAAAAACAAAAACCATTTCGGAAAGTTCTTCAACTTAAGATTAAGCGAAGTACAGTTGAAGAAAAGCAATGAAGGCAGTTTGCAGTTAAGATAGAGAGCATAATGTAAATGCAAACCGAGATTTAGAGTGATTCAGTTAATCTTGACCTACATCCACTTTTGGCTTCCTCCTCCGATGAGGTCACCGACGTCCACTAGAGGCCTTCCTTCAATAGGCGAAGGCCAACCACCCTTTTATAGCTTTACTCCTTTTAACGGGCTTAGGAGATAACCCTTACAAATTTTCACTCCTCTCTTGAATGATCAAAACTTAGATGTAAGGAGGGAGAAGAACTTTTGGCATTTTACAATACTTTTGAGCTCTCAAATTATCAAAATAAGATCAAGATTTCGGTGCCCTTTCATGCAGGAAAGGGTAGGATTTATATAGGCCCCAACTAGTTCAAATTTGGAGCTAAAAAATATCATCTCTTGGATTTCCGAGGTCCTGACGGTACTACCGCTTGGCATTGCTCGGAGACCGAGCTCAAGCGGTACCACCGCCTAACAGGGGTGGTACCACCACATGACTTCGCTCGGAGACCGAGCTCAGGCGATACCACCACCTAGCATTCCTGGGAGACTAAGCTCCTAGGCGGTGCCACCGCCGGTCAGGAATTCTGGGTCCAAATGGGCTGATCCATTCGGCCCAATTTAGGTATGTCAAGGGCCCAATTGCCCCCAGATTAAGTTAATGAGATCACATCTCATTCCTAACTTAATCTACATGCTAACTACGATATTTAAGATATTAATACTGCGACTTGCTCCAGTGCGTCAATCTCTTCTTCCGGCAAGCTTCCGGCGAACATCCGACGAACCCTCGGCGATGCTCCGACGGACTTCCGGCAAACTCCTGGACTTGCGACGATCCACTTAGCGAGTTCCAACAAGCTTCTTTGGTAAGCTCCTGGACTTCTCGGATTTATTTCCGTAGAACCTCCGACGACCGTCTGGACTTCCGTCGAACTCTCGAACCCCCAACGTGATTATGGTCTTGACTCCGGCGTAACTCCTGTTGCATGTCTTACTTCCATTGTAGTTAATCCTGCACACTTATCTCAACATATGGATTACATAACTGAATAGCAATTGACTTCATCATCAAAATTTGAGATTCAACAATCTCCCCCTTTTTTATGACGACAATCAATTGATAACATAGTTAACCTTAACCCCCCCTATCTATATGCCATACTTGAGATAAGTCATTCTTAAATTCAAAGCCTTTGAATTCAAGATACATATTGATAAGTTAAGATCGTTTAACCTTATCAATACTCCCATCATGATTCCTATCATGATGTATCTCTCTGAAAATAATGTCAAGGCTTGACATCCATTTTCAAGTTTTACATTTCAAATGTGAAAGATAGCAATCATAGCAATTCATCATATGGTAAGATATCAATATATAAAATTGCGATATAAGTTCTTGATATCTTAACATAAAGCAAACATTTCAAGTGTTTAGCAATCATAGCATTTCGTCACATGACAAGATATCAATTTGTAGAATTGCGATGTAAGCTCTAGATATCTTAAATATGGGATAGTGCAAATATGGCAATCATAGCAATTCTATCACCAATTTATCATATATTTCGATGCAAGCTTTTGATATCTTAACATAATTCAAATATGACACTCATAGCAATTCTATCATCAATTTACCATGTATTTCTCCCCTTTTGTCATCAACAAAAAGAAGAACTATTTAAGCAAATTTTAAGCATAAGTGCGGTAATGATTCACGTCAATTTTCAATAATGAGTGATAGAATACCAATTATACTAACATCTCAAGGAAAACAAGAACTATTTAGCTTTTATTACTTCTTCCTTTTTATTTGTCATTATCTTTTTGCATGAAGGAGGAAAGCCATTTGTGAGCTTACTTGAATGAAGTTAAAATCGATAAGAGATTAAATCACGCTTCATTTTTGCAAGAATCAAGATATGTATGTGAATCAAATCCTCGCAAGTGTTAAAAAAGATCTTCCTTTTTCAAGAAGGAATTCATAAGAAGGAATCATTTCATCAAATCCATTTCTCAAAAAAATATTTTTCACACGATAAGTCTATGAAAGATGCATTTGTTAATTGATTCCATATGTCAATGATATGAAACAAACTCGATAAGACATATGCTTATGAAAGCCATATTAAGTCCGGAAGAGAAATACTAAATCATGTTAGGATCAAGAAAATTCGAAAAGGAAATTTAACACTTTCATGCATTCGGACATGGTTTTGCTCTAGATTTTCAAACACAATCATGAAGATAAAGCATGCTCATGATCATGAAAATTTTTGTATCCAAAACATATAATTTCCAACATATTATTAAGGCATGTAATAGTGTAAACTTCTCATCATAGCATTAAGTGATTGATCATTGAATCAAGAAAGTCTGAAAAATAATTTTAATAAGTTCATGCATTCGGACACAATAACATTCCTAATTCTCCTTTAATGAAATCAAATTGTTTTTCACTTAGAGGCTTTGTAAAAATATTAGCTAGTTGATGTTTAGTATCAATGAACTCTATAATTACATCATGATTAATAACATGATCTCGTATAAAGTGATGTCTTATATCAATATGTTTTGTTCTTGAGTGTTGAATGTGATTCTTTGTTAAACATATTGCACTTATGTTATCAAATTTAATGAAAATATTTTTAAGATGAACTTTATAATCTTCTAAAGTATTTTTCATCCATACAACTTGTGTACAGCATGCACTAGCTGTAATATACTTAGTTTCGGTTGTTGATAGTGCAACCGAGTTTTGTTTCTTAAATAACCAAGAGACAAGGGCATGTCCCAAAAATTGACATGTTCCTGATATACTTTTTCTATCTAGTCTATGCCCAGCAAAATCCGCATCAGCATAAGCAATTAACTCAAAATTCTCGATTTTTGGATACTATAATCCTAGATTTATAGTACCTTTAAGATATCTAAGTATTCTTTTAACTACTTTGAGATGAGATATCTTAGGGTTCGATTGAAACCTAGCACAAAGTCCTACATTGAACATGATATCTGGTCTAGTTGTAGTGAGGTAAAGTAAACTTCCTATCATACCCCTAAAAATTTTTTAATCGAAGCTTTCTTTACTTTCATCAACTTCTAACTTAGTAGAGGTGGTCATAGGAGTGTTGATAACTTTTAAGCTATCCATATTAAATCTTTTTAGCAAATCTAAAGCATATTTAGTTTGACTAATAAAGATGTCATTGCTTAGTTGCTTAATTTGTAAGCCTAAGAAGAATGTTAATTCTCCCATCAAACTCATTTTAAATTCGAGATTCATAGTTTTAGCAAAAGATTCACAAAGAGATTCATTCGTTGAACCAAAGATAATATCATCAACATAAATATGAATAATGAGATAATTATTTTCAAAATTCTTAATAAACAATGTAGTATCGACCTTGCCTTTAGAGAAATTATTTTCAATAAAAAAAGAACTAAGTCTCTCATACCAAGCCCTTGGGGCTTGTTTTAAACCATAGATAGCTTTAGTTAATTTAAACATATGATTAGGGAGACTATTATTCTCAAATCCGAGAGGTTGTTCAATATAAACTTCTTCGGAAATAAAGCCATTAAGAAAAGCACTTTTAACATCCATTTAAAACAACTTAAAATTGTTATTACTAGCATAAGCAAGGAGCATCCTTATGGCTTCTAATCGAGCCATAGAAGCGCAGGTTTCTTCGTAATTGATATCTTCTTCTTGGTTGAAACCTTTGGCCACTAATCTAGCCTTGCTTCTAACCATAATACCATATTCATCTTGCTTGTTTCTAAAAACCCATTTAGTACCAATAACTAAATGGTCATTTGGTCTAGGAACAAGCTTCCACACCTCATTTTTCTCAAATTGATTTAGCTCATCTTGCATTGCGATAATCCATAAATCATCTTTCATGGCTTCGTCAATACAATTCGGTTCAATTTAGGAGAGAAAAGCGGCGTTGGCATAAAAATTTTTAAGAGAAGAATATGTTTGAACCCCCTTAGATGTGTCTCATAGGATTAACTCCTTAGAATGAGCATCTACATACTTCCAATCCTTGGGTAAGGTTGTTTCATAAGTGGATGCATCCAAGTTGCTAGTTGGAGAAGGGGTTTCATTTAAATTCAAATAATCAAAATTAATATCATCATCAAAATCATTTTTCTTGATTTCGAAAATCTCATTGAAAACAACATGAATGGATTCTTCTATAATTAAAATTCTTTTATTGAAGATATGAAAAGCTTTAGAAACCGAAGAATAACTAAGAAAAATTCCTTCATTGGATTTAGCATCAAATTTTCCTAAGGCATCTTTTTCATTCAAGATAAAACACTTACACCCAAAAACTTTAAAATATGAAACATTGGGTTTTTTATTGTTCCATGACTCATAGGGAGTTTTGGTGAGTAAGGGTCTTACTAGAACACTGTTCAAAATATAGCATGCAGTGTTTATGATTTCGGCCCAAAAATATTTGGGTAGGTTATGTTCATTCAATGTGGTTCTCACCATTTCTTATAAATTTCTATTTTTTCTTTCTACTACTCTATTTTATTAAGGATTTCTTGGAGTAAAGAAGTTGTGATTGTGTCCATTAAATTCACAAAATTCTTGGAAATCACTTCTAATTGATGAAATCATAGAATCCTTTTCATTTTGAACAAGTTTACAAAACTTGGTGAAATATCTAAAGCATTCATTTTTGTGTTTCAAGAAATAAGTCCATGTGTATCTACTATAGTCATATATAAGAACAAAAGTGTATTTGTTACCTCCTAGGCGTGATGTAGAGATTGGTCCGAACAAGTCGATATGGATCAATTGCAAGGGCCTAGAGGTGCTTATTTGATTCTTAGATTTAAAACTACCCTTAATTTGTTTTCTTAATTGACAAGTATCACACACATTATCTTTGATGAACTTAATATGAGGAATTCCTCTTTTAAGTTCTTTGGATGATATTTGAGTGATTAGTTTCATGCTAGCATGACCAAATCTCCTATGCCAAAGCCAAGCATCCAAATTCAAAATCGAGAAACATATTTCATTACAAAGATCATTGATGTTAATGGTGTATACGCTATTTTTTTTTAATGCAATCATAGATGTGTTTTTGTATGGTTTTTCAATGATGCAAGCATTAGATTCGAATTTGACAATATATCCTTTATCACATAGTTGACTAATGCTCAAGAGGTTATGTTTTAAACCATCAACTAATAAAACATCTTCAATAAAGAAGTTGGATTTGTTACCTATGGTTCCTTTGCCAATGATTTTACACTTGTTATTGTCTCCGAAGGTGACATAGCCTTCGTCTATGCTAGTGAGTTTAGAGAATTGAGATGGATCTCCGGTCATATACCTTGAGCATCCACTATCGAGGTACCATCTCTTGCTCCTAGCTTGTGATGGTGTATGTTTGTACAAGAAAGGATGATTTTTAGGTACCCATTTACTTTTGGGTGCCTCAAAAACTGATCTAAATTGTTTATCACGTTGCATAGAATTTATCATGGTTCCTTTAGGAACTCAAATCAGTTTGTTTGGACGAACATTCTTGAATGGATAATGATAAGTTCTATGTCCATGTTTGCAACAAAAGTTGCATTTACTTTAGTGTCGAACATGTAAGATAGGGCCTTTAATGAAGATGGTTGGATTTTGGTGAGAACTTCTTACAAATTTGATTCCACTTCTTTTAGAAACGTGACCCTTATTTGTAATGATCATATTCAAAGACTTGTTACCAACCTCAAATTTCTTCAAGGTATCCTTAAGTAGCAAGTTCTCCTTTTGGAGAGTTTCTAGATCATGACATTTTATACATGGAGCTAAACTATCATGATATTCAGTTTTTAATTTATCAAAATTACTAATAAGACTATCATGCTCCTTTTTTAATAATTTATATTTTCTACTAATTATTTTGCATTCATCAAATAAGTCATGAAAAGCATTTAATAATTCATCAAATGATGAATCTGCATCAATTAAATTCGTTACCTCCTCTCTAATGGCCATTAGGGCGTAGTGAGCAACTTGCTCGGTGTTGGACTCCTCTTATTCGGACGCGCTTGAGTTATCCCACGTTGCTTTAAGTATCTTCTTCTTTGGTGTTCTCTTTTTGGCTTGGGGACAATCACTTTTGTAGTATCTCGGCTTCTTGTATTTGTAGCAAATAACTTAGTCCTTCTTGGGTTCAAATTTATTTTTTGTGTCATTTTTAAACTTGTTTCTTTTAATGAATTTTTTAAATTTCCTTATTAGAAGTGTCAAGTCATCGTCATAGTCCTCATCACTTGAGTTTTCTCTTAAGTGATCTTCTAAAGTTCTAAGTGTCATATCATTCCTGTTCTTTAAAATGATATCTTCTTGCTCTTCAAGAGCTTTGCAAGTCATTTCGTAGGTCATTAATGACCTGATTAATTCTTCAAGAGGGAAGTTGTTTAAATCTTTAGTCTCTTGAATAGTAGTGACTTTAGGGTCCCAACTCTTTGGAAGAGATCTTAGAATCTTATTCACAAGCTCAAAATCCAAAAAACTTTTATCGAGTCCTTTTAGACCATTGACAACATCCATGAAACGGGTGTACATGTCGCTTATGGTCTCACTCAATTTCATTTGAAAAAGTTCAAAAGAATATTTTAAAAGATTGATTTTTGACTCTTTCACTTTACTCGTGCCTTCATGAGTCACTTCAAGTGTGTGCCAAATATTAAATGCAGTTTCACAAATCGAAACACGATTGAACTCATTTTTATCAAGTGCACAAAATATGACATTTATAGCCTTTGTATTAAGAGCGAAGTCTTCTTCTCCATTTCATTCCAATCGATCATTGGAAGAGAAGACTTTGAAAATCCATTTTCAACAAGATTCTAAAGTTTAAAATCTATGAAAATAAGGAAGATCCTCATTCGGGTCTTCTAGTAGGTGTAGTCCGTCCCATTGAACATAGGTGGACGTGTAATAGAGTAGCCCTCTTGGTTTTCGGCGTATGCCATCTCTCTTGGGTTTTAATCCGATTGAGAGTTAACCCCACTCTGATACCAAAGTGATTCGGAAAACTTTCGACAATTTAAAACGACGTTCGTATGATAAAAACACTTTCGATAAAAAACTATTTCGGAAAGTTCTTCAACTTAAGATTAAGTGAAGTACAGTTGAAGAAAAGTAACGAAGGTAGTTTGCAGTTAAGATAGAGAGCTGAATGTAAATGCAAACCAAGATTTAGAGTGGTTCAGTTAATCTTGACCTACATCCACTTTTGGCTTCCTCCTCCGATAAGGTCACTGACATCCACTAAAGGCCTTCCTTTAATATGTGAAGACCAACCACCCTTTTACAACTTATTTTGACGGGCTTAGGAGACAACGCTTACAGATTTCCACTCCTCTCTTGAATGATCAAAACTTAGATGTAAAGAGGGAGAAGAAATTTTGGCCTTTTACAACACTTTTGAGCTCTCAAATTCTCAAAATAAGATCAAGATTTTGGTGCCCTTTCATACAGGAAAGGGTGGGGTTTATATAAACCCCAACTGGTTCGAATTTAAAGCTCAAAAATGTCATCTCCTGGATTTCCGAGGTCCTAGCGGTACTACCGCCATAACTGGGCGGTACTACCACCTGGCATTGCTCGGAGACCAAGCTTAAGCGGTACCACCGCCTGACAAGGGCGGTTCCACAGCTTGGCATTCCTGGGAGACTAAGCTCCTAGGCGGTGCCACCGTCGACCAAGAATTCTGGGTCCGAATGGTCAAATTTAAAAAAATGACGATTCATCAATCTGAGGCATAATTCCAATACGAAATAAAGCATGGTAATTTGCATATTTCATCATAATGAAAGACATTTATCATTTCGATACGAAGTCAAGCATGATACAAAACATTTATAAGTAATCATGCCACAGTACATTTCAAGCAAACATTTGATATTTTTCAAGTATTTGTATTTGACAATACCAATCATATTTCAAGCATTTATGATAAGATACAAGCATTTACGATAAAATACATTACATATATTTACAATGTCAATGCTAATTGGTCATTAATTTGCCATATTTTAGTATCATTTCTCCCCCTTTGTTATCAATAAAAAGGAGAACAATTCAATAAAGCAAGTATGGTAAAAATTCAAGTAAGTTCCATACTAATTTATCCAATCGATATTGCATCATTGCATGGTAACATTCAAAAGTTCTTAACATCAAATGTTTTCGATATTAAAGCGATCACAACAACATTAGAAGTTCTCAACATCAAAAGTTATCAACATTAAGGAGATAGATTCTCCCCCGTGTCATCAAAACTTTGCATAAAGAAGAGGAAGGAAGGTAAGAAGGGAATCCATTAAGAACTAAATCAAATCGTCATTCTTGCAAGTAATCATCACACACTAAAATTCATCTTTCAAGGATCAAGATATTCATTGGAATTCATAAAATTCATCTTTCATGAGAAGAATAAGGAATAATTCATGGGAGAGGAGCATCACATGAAAAAGAAATTCATGAATAAAACTTCATAATTCAAATTTGTTAAAAATTCACAAGAGTGAAATCCCTGAGAGATGCATTTGTCAATGAATTCCATGAGTGAAGGGACTAAGTGTATAAAAAATCATTAAGTGATAGAGCAAGGATATGAAGTAAACTTGATATCAAGGAAGATAAAAATGAAATAAATTCATGAAAGCTCCATTCATAAAATACATTAAGAGAAAGATAGTCCATAAAAGAAATACAACAAACTTATGCATTCGAACAATTTAACAACCCCAACTCCCTTCTAATGAAATCAAATTATTCTTCATTTAAAGGTTTTGTAAAGATATCGGTCAATTGATGTTTCGTATCAATGAATTCTAAAATTATATCATGATTATTAACATGATATTATATAAAGTGATGCCTAATGTCAATATGTTTAGTTCTAGAGTATTGAATAGGATTTTTCGTTAAATATATTGCACTCGTGTTATCACATTTTATGGGAATGTTCTTAAGGTGAATCTTATAATCTTCTATTGTATTTTTCATCCATACAACTTGTGTACAACATGCACTCGCCACTATGTATTCGACTTCTGTTGTAGATAGTGCAACCGAGTTTTGTTTCTTGGAAGACCAAGAAATAAGTGCATGACCTAAGAGTTGATATGTTCCAGATGTGTTTTTTCTATCTAATCAACATCCAGCAAAATCTGCATCAGCATAAGTAACTAATTCAAAGTTTTCGAATTTTGGATACAATAATCCTATATTAGTTGTTTCTTTAAGATATATAAGAATTCTTTTAACTACTTTAAAATGAGAGCTTAAGGATTAGATTGAAACCTAGCACAAAGTCCTATGCTAAACATGATATCCGGTCTAGTTGCGGTGAGGTATAGTAAACTACCTATCATGCCCCTATAAGCTTTCTCTACTTTCATCAATGTCTAACTTAGTGGAGGTACTCATAGGAGTATTGATAGCCTTTGAATTATCCATATTAAACCATTTTAGCAAATCTAATGCATATTTTGTTTGACTAAGAAAAATATCATTACTAAGTTGTTTGATTTGTAAGCTTAAAAAGAAGGTTAGTTCACCCATTAATCTCATTTCAAACTCTTGGCTCATACCCTTGGCAAACGATTCACATAGAGATTCATTTGTAGAACCAAAAATAATATCATCAACGTAAATTTGAACAACAAGAAAATTATTTTCAAAATATTTAATAAACAATGTAGTATCGACCTTACCTTTAGAGAAATTATTTTAGATAAGAAATGAGCTAAGTCTCTCATACTAAGCCCTTGGGGCTTGTTTCAATCCATAGAGAGCTTTAGTCAATTTAAACACATGATTAGGAAGATTATCATTATCAAATCCGAGAGGTTGTTCAACATAAACTTCTTCGAAAATAAAGCCATTAAGAAAAATACTTTTAACATCCATTTGAAATAACTTAAAATTATTACTACTAGCATAGGCAAAGAGCATCCTTATGGCTTCTAATCGTGTCACAGGAGCGAAGGTTTCTTCATAATTGATATCTTCTTTTTGGTTGAAACCCTTGGCCACTAATCTAGCCTTATTTCTAATTACGATACCAAATTCATCTTGCTTGTTTCTAAAGACTCATTTAGTACTAATAACTAAATGGTTAGTTGGCCTTGGAACAAGCTTCCACACCTCATTTCTCTCAAATTGATTCAACTTTTCTTGTATTATGATAACCCATGAATCATCTTTTAAGGCCTTGTCAATGTATTTAGGTTCAATTTGAGAAATAAAAGCGGCGTTGGTATAAAAATTTTTAAGAGAAGAACGAGTTTGAACCCCTTTTGATGTGTTTCCTATTATTAGCTCCTTAGGATGAGCATCTACATACTTCCATTCCTTGGGTAAGGATGTTTCGGAAGAAGATGCATCCAAATTGCTAATTGAAGGAGAAGGTTCATTTAGATTCAAAGCATCAAAATTAAGATCATCATCAAACTCATTTTTCTTAAATTCAAAAACTTCATTAAAGATAACATGAATAGATTCTTCTATAACCAAAGTTCTTTTGTTAAAAATAGGAAAGGCTTTAGAACTAAAAGAATAGCCAAGAAAAATCCTTTGATCAGATTTTGCATCAAACTTTCCTAAGGCATCTTTTTCATTCAAGATAAAACATTTACAATCAAAAACTTTAAAATATGAAACGTTAGGTTTTTTATTATTCTACAATTTATAAGGAGTTTTGGAAAGTAATGATCTTATTAGAACCCTATTCATGACATAGCATGTCATATTAATGACTTCGACTCAAAAATATTTAGGTAAGCTATGTTCGTTCAACATAGTTCTTGTCATTTCTTTTAAGTTTCTATTTTTTCTTTTTACTATATTTTATTGAGGATTTCTTGGAGTAGAGAAATTATGGTTGTATCCATTAGATTCATAAAAATTTTGAAATTCATAGTTTTGAAATTCGCCACCGTGATCGCTCTGAATTTATGATATCATAAAACTTTTTTCATTTCGAACAAGTTTATAAAACTTTGAAAATTACATAAAGCAATCACTTTTGTGTACCAAGAAGTATGTCTAAGTATATCTACTATAATCATCCACAGTTAGAAAGACGTATTTGCTACCTCATAGGCTTGATGTATCAATTAGTCCAAACAAATCCATATAGATCAACTGCAATGGTCTAGAGGTGCTTATTTGATTCTTTGGTTTGAAACTACCTTTTATTTATTTTCCAAGCTGACATGTATCACACACATTGTCTTTAATGAACTTAATGTTAGGAATACCTCTTACAAGTTCTTTAGATAAGATTTAAGAGATTAGTTTCATGCTAGTGAGATTTAAGAGATTAGTTTCATGCTAGTATGACCTAATCTCATATGCCAAAGCCAAGCATCATTATTCAAAACCGAAAAATATATTTCATTACAAAGATCATTAATGTCGATAATATATATATTATTTTGTTTTAAGGCAATCATGGATGTGTTTTTGTGTAATTTTTTAATAATATGAGCATTAAATTCAAATCTAATGCTTAAAAGGTTATGCTTTAAGCCATCAACCAACAACACATTTTCAATCAAAAAGTTAGATTTGTTACCTATGGTTCCTTTGCCAATGATTTTACCCTTGTTGTTGTCTCCGAAGGTGACATATCCTTCGTCTAGGCCAGTGAGCATAGAGAATTGAGATGGATCTCTGGTCATTTGCCTTAAGCATCCACTATCAAGGTACCATCTCTTACTCCTAGCTTGTGATGGTAAACATTTATATAAAAAAGGATGATTTTTAGGTACCAATTTGACTTTGTGTGCCTCAAAAATTGATTGACTTAACTTATCATTTTACATGGAGTTTTTTATGGTTCCTTTAGGAATCCAAATTAATTTGTGTGGACTACATCTCTTAAATAGACATTGATAGGCAATATGTCAAAATTTACAACAAAAGTTGTATTTGTTTCGGGGTGAAACATGCAAAGTTGGGCCTTAAACAAAGATGGTTGGATTTTTATGAGTGTTACTCACAAAGCTGACTCCATCTCTTCTATGAACATGATTCTTACTTGCTAGAATTATGTTTAGAGATTTGCTACATATTTCAAATTATTCTAAGGTTTTATGTAGTTACAAATTCTCCTTTTTAAGTGTTTCTAATTCATCACATTTTGTGCAAGGAGCTAAACTATCATTATGCTCAATTTTTAACCTATCAAAATCATTAACAAGAGAAGCATGCTCATTTTTTAACGGTTTATATTTTTTACTAATTAATTTATATTCATCAAATAAGTCATGAAAAGCACTTAATAATTCATCAAAATATAAATTTGCATATAATGAATTGCTTATCTCATCTTCGATAGTCATTAGTGTGTAGTGAGCAATCTGCTCTATGTTGGTTGGCTCCTCTTCTCGGATGCACTTGAGTTATCCCAAGTTGTTTTAAGAGTCTTATTCTTCTTTTGTTACTTCTTCTTTGCTTGGAGATATTCGCTTTTGAAATATCCCAGCTTCTTGCATTCGTAGCATATAATTTGTTCTTTCTTGAGTTTAAATTTATTTTTAGTGTCATTTTTAAATTTATTCCTTTTTATGAATTTTTTGAACTTTCTTGTCAAGAGTGCCAAGTCATCATCATAGTCTTCATAACTTAAATTTTCTTTCTAAGTGGTCTTCATGAGTTCTTAGTGTCATATCCTTTATGTTCTTTGGAAGGTTATTCTCAAGCTCTTTATGAGCGTTGCAAGTCATCTCATAGGTAATTAGTGACCTGTTAAGTTATTCAAGAGGAAAGTTATTTAAATCCTTGGCCTCTTAAATAGTCGTTACTTTAGGGTCTCAACTCTTTGGAAGAGATCTCAAGATTTTATTAACAAATACAAAGTTCAAAAAATATTTGCCAAGAACTTTTAAACTATTGACGACATCCGTAAAATGGGTGTACATGTCGACAATAGTCTTGCTTGGCTTCATCCGAAACAATTCATAAGTATGAACTAAAAAATTTATCTTTGACTCCTTTACTCTACTAGTGCCTTCATGAGTGATTTTGAGTGTGCCAAATATCAAAAGTCGTTTCACAAATAAACACTCGATTGAACTCGTTTTTATCTAAAGCGCAAAACAAGACATTCATAACCTTGACATTTAAAGCGAAAGTCTTCTTCTTTAACTCATTCCAATTACTTATTGAAAAAGAAGACTTTTGAAAATCATTTTCTACAATGTTCCATAACTCAAAATCCATTGAAATTAGAAAAATCCTCATTATAGTATTCCAATGTGTAATCCATCCAATTGAACATGGATGGACATGTAATTAAATGACCCTCTTGGTTGCTAGCAAATGTCATCTCTCTTGGGTTTCAAACCAAACGAGAGTGACATTGCTCTGATACCAATTAGCGCAACGAAAAAATTACGTCATTTCGAAAGACTTCGTATGATAAAAACCAATTTCGACTCAAATTGTTTGTTTCACTTTGAATAAGTAGAGAAGAAAAGGTTGGGCAGTTTGCAATGTAGTAAAGTTGAATGCAGTAAAGAGAATTTACAGTAAGGAAGGAACACACCGAAATTTATAGTGGTTCGGTCGGTGTGACCTACATTCACTTCTAATTCCTCCTCCATCGAGATCACCGACATCCACTAATGATCTTCCTTCAATAGGCGAAGACCAACCACCTCTTTACAACGCTTTCTCCTTTTCACGGGTTTAGGAGATAATCCTTACAAACCTCACACCTCTCTTGAATGATCTCAACTCTTAGAAAGGGAGGACTCTTATACTCTTACTACACTTTAATACCCTAAGAATTCAAGATTATGTTAACACTTTCATGCCCTTTCATTGCAGAAAAAGTTAGGGTATTTATAGGCTCTAATTGCTTTAGAATTGGAGCCAAAAAGTATCATATCCTTGGATTTCAAGGTACTGACGGTACCATCGTCATTATTGGATGGTACTATCGCCTATAGACTGACATTGGTCGGTACCACCGTCCAGTTTGAGCGATACCACCGCCTAACAGGGGCGGTACCACCGTTGGCAGCATTAATTGTCGATGGTACCACCGCCCAGTCTGGGTGGTACCATCGCCCAAACCACCTGGGAGACTGGGTCACCAGGTGGTGCCACCGCCGATCGTGACTTCAGGTGTTGAATAAGCTGTTTCAACTGGCCCAATTCAGCCCTATTAAGGGCCCAGTTGACCCCTAACTGAGTTAGTGGGATTACCTCTCAATCCTAACTCAACTTAAGTTATAACTACAATAATTAAGACATTTAACAAAGTATTCTTGTTTTGATATGTCAATTGTTTTTCCGTCGATCTTTTGGTGAACTTTCGACGATCTCTTGCAATGTTCCGACGGACTCCCGGCAAGCTCCTGGACTTTACGACAATCTTCTTGGTGAGTTCTGATGAGCTTCTTTGGCAAGCTCCTAGATTTCTCGGTCAGTTCCGACAGAACTTCCGACGAACTCTCGAACTCCCAACGAAGTCTCGATCTCGACTCCGGCACAACATTTACTTTATGTCTTACCACTATCATAGTTAATCCTGCACACTTTTCTCAACATATAGATTAGATCAAATAATTTACAATTGATTTCATCATCAAAATCCGAGATTCAATGATTCTACCATATACAAATGATAAAGCTGGTCCAAAAGAGCATTAAGAATGTGTCCTCTACATATAACTTCATCTTCATTTCTTTTCTTTCATTCAACCTTGACTTCATCGGTGTCATTATCGATTGGATTAATAATTTGTTGAAGATTTGGATTAAAGTAGCCAAGATGAACTTTATCTTGTTTTTCCAACGAGTAAAATTCATTCCATCAAAACAATCCAAATGAACAAAATCTTAATTTAACAATTTGATGGTATTTGTGGCGTCTACGGAGAATTTATATAAGCTCACAAAATATTATTTTTAAATTATTAAAAAATACAACAAAGAATAGGATGAAAAATACTATGGAATCCAATAACAAATACAACATCAAGAACACTATAGGAAATATATTTAAGCTTTAAACATATATAAATATTTTTAAAATATAATATTTATACTTTCTTCCAAGTTTTTAGAAGATTTGGTATCAACAAACAATAAAGAATCATCAAAGAGTAATTAAAAAATATTTAATTTAATCACTTGAAGAGTTATCCAAAGAAAAAAGAATCTAAAAGAGATATTATTCATAATTTACTTTAAATACCCATTTATAGATATTTTACAAAAATATAATCTTTCAAAAATAACTATCAAAATAATTAGAAAGAAATCAACTTTTCAAACAACTCTTTTGAAATTTTTTTTTTTTATTTGAACAATTTATTACATCTTACCTACGACCTCCGCTACGTACAACAAACTCCAGCATCCGTCGTCGAAGGTTTGAGTCCTCATCGACTGTAACCTTATCAGGCTTTCCTGCCAGATTTCTTGCCACTGTTTCTTCTCATGTTCCAAACCATTAAATGGTTGCAGGTATATTGAGTTGATGCTGTTAACAGAACCATGACGAAGTCACAAAAGCTCATAGATAGCCAGTTCTTAAGCCGCATGAAGTTAATGAAGATGTGAAGAACATAAAGATATCTGAATTCTAGAACCTGGAGTGAACATGGAATTCCTGGCTTCAGAGAGTGAAGGAAGAGAAGCAGATAGTAGAGTCCACCAAACAGTGAGATTACGCTGCACAAAAGCCATGTTCTTTGCTACCCTCTCTCTCTCTCTCTCTCTCTCTCTCTCTCTCTCTCTCCCGTTACGTCCCTCGAGACAAGAACACCAGTTCTACTATATATATTTTCCTTAGGCCTTTTTTTCCCTCTATTAAGGACAACTCCTCTATATATATATATATATATATATATTCATGAGCATTCGGATATAATCATAAGTATGATTCGATTTCGTTGAAGTGTTCTAGAAGATGATCTGATGATAAATAAATGAGAGGCATTTGGGAGAAAATAGAAGGTTATAAGTGTCTCTCGTTTATACCACTTTTCCTTGGAGATTACTACTTTAAATTTTTTTATGATCTCATCTTATGTTAAAAACTTTGAATATTTCTATATTACTCTTTTATAAATAGATATATATATCCTCAGTTTATAACTGAATTATAATAAAAATTTTCACTTCTTACCTATAATTTCCTTTTTCTCCTCTTTTTTCTCTTCTTTTTCTCCTCTTCTTAACCATAGAGGTTATTTAAAATAATAAAAATTCAACATTTTTAAGGTTGTATACATTATATAATAACTTAAAATATATCATCTTTTAGGTCAGTTACATTAACTCATAATATATTATATTTCGAGCCTTTGTGAATTGTTTAGTAGGGTGCACAAATAGTAGAAATAGTTAACGATAGTAGGTACGTAGACATAGGGTGCACAAATAGTAGAAAGAGGGAACCGTAAGAATGAAGCTCTAAATAGTAAATTCCTTGATTTTTGTAAACAATAACTTATATTTTACCTATTAGACTCTAACCTCTTAGAGCGACGTTCGTATTTTGAATTTTTTAAAAAAAATAACTTAGAATTCAGCTAGAAGTCTCTATCTTGTTATTTTGAAAAATATTCTTCATAAAGTCAATAGAGACCAATAGTCTTGTTATTTATTGGAACTTTGAAGAAGGGCAGGTATACAATACCTTCGAATTCATTAGTCAAAGATTTCAATATGATTTTGTGTATGTAAATATTGACTTTGTACTATCATTTTTTATGTCAATTTTATGATATTTAAAATATATTTTCAGAATCTTAACAAGAGAAATAAAGTCAACGGATCAAAACAGAAAATGCCACATGCTTTAGGGAGGACAAGTGGTTGATTGATGAAAAGGTAAGCAAAATATTCATTAACATTAGATTATTTTTATAATATTATCTTTTATGTTTTGTTAGGAAGAAGTTAGCTATAAATGATAATTTTATTATTAGTCATTGAAAAAAAAGAGAAAATAATAATAATAATAATAATAATAATAATAATAATAGATGTGGATGCAACTATGTATCACACTTGGTCTTTTTATTGATTTTATTAATTTTTTAATCTTAAAATTTTTTTATTAAGACTATGTTTGTTTTTATTATAAGAACAAATGAAGAATCTTAGAGGAACTCACAATAACTAATATTTTAGTAAGTGAAGATATCATTTTTCAAGTATTAGAACCGATGATATTATGGCATAGAATCATCTTTTTCAGATTTTGTAGTATCCATATCATATTGTTTAAGATGTATTGTCACATAGTCTCAGAATGAGAAAGACGAAGAAATTCAAACAACTAAAAGAAATTAATGGAATAATACTGCGTTTGAATTGTGAGCTACACAATCGTTGTGGTTAGTGTATCATAGTATTTTGTGTATTATTATGGTTGTCTTTCTTTCATTGGATAAAAGTATCTATTTATGTAATTAAATAATGGTAAAAAATATATGAGAAGTATTACTATGGGTAACATTTTCAGAGTAAAAGTATTTATAAACAATAATCACAGTAACAAATAATTAAACTATTACCGTAGTTAAATAATTATTTATAGTAATAACTAAACACGGAGACAAAAATATTTATTACTGTAATTGAATAATCATGGTAATAACTAAACTATTATTATGACTTTAATTTGTAGGATAAAAATATCTATTATTGTAGTTGTTGTGGATTATATTTTTATGTATATATATATGTGATTTTTGTTTATAGAAAAAAATCTATAGTTAAAAAAAAAAAACCCAAAAAAGCAGCCCACAGAGAGTATAATTTTGTTATAGCGTCTTCTTCCCGTTGTTGGGCTGGCAGTGTTAGGATCCAGAGCACTAAGAGGGGGGGGGGTGAATTAGTGCAGTAGAAAACTTTCTACGATTAAAACGAAACTGCGTTCGAACGATAAAAACGATTTCTGTTTGAAAGTCGATTCTAAGATTACTTTAACTTAAGATCAAGCAAGATAATGTTAAAGTCAATCTATGAAGGCAGTTTGCAGTTATGATGAAAACCAGAATATAAGCGCAAACTGAAATACGACGTTCATACGAAGAAACTAATTTACGTCTAATTGCTGATTCGTAAATCACTTGATTAGGCAAGATGCAATTTAAGCAAGAGTATAAAGGCAGTTTACAATTATGGTAAAAATCAAAACGTAAACGTAATCTGAAATATGATGATCGTACGAAAAAGCAGATTTACATCTAAACGCTGATTCAGAAAGTGCAAAGCTTGAAACCCGATCGTATATGCGCAGAAAGCAGTAAGCTTCAAAGGAGGTTTGCAGTAAGGATAATATGCTCAAAGTAAATGCAAACCGAGATTTAGAGTGGTTCGGTCAATCTTGACCTACTCCACTTTTGGTTTCCTCCACCGACGAGGTTACCGACGTCAACTAGAGGCCTTCCTTCAATAGGCGACGGCCAACCACCCTTTTACAGTTTCACTCCTTTTGACGGGCTTAGGAGACAACCCTTACAGAAATTTTCTCTCCTCTCTTTACAACTCAGAACTTAGAAGAAAAGAGGGAGAAGAACTTTTGGCCTTTACAATAATTTTGAGTTCTAAGAATCATAGAAAAAGATCAAGATTTCGGTGTATGTCTGTGCTCTTTCAGTGTTGAATGGGTGGGGTATTTATAGGCCCCAACCCAGTTCAAATTTTGAGCTCAAAACTATCAAATCCCGGAATTCCGGGATCATGTGGTTGCACCTCCTGACTAGAGCGGTTGCACCGCCTGGCAGAGCTCGAAGACCGAGCTCAGGCGGTGCTACCTCTTTGTCAGGGGAGGTTGCACCGCTCAGTCTCGCTCGGAAACTGAGCCCAGGCGGTTGCACCTCCTGCCAGAGCTCGAAGACCGAGCTCAGGCGGTGCTACCTCTCTGTTAGGGGAGGTTGCACCGCCCAGTCTCGCTCGGAGACTGAGCCCAGGCGGTTGCACCTCCTGACTGGGGCGGTTGCACCGCCCAGTCTCCTTGGGAGACTTAGCCCAGGCGGTGCTACCTCCTGGCTTGGGCGGTTGCACCGCCCAGTGCAATCAGGGTCCGAATGGGTAGATCCATTCGTCCCAACTTGGGTTTTTCAGGGGCCTAATTGCCCCAAGATTAAGCTAATGGGATCACCTCCCATTTCCAACTTAATCAATGTGCTAACTACGATTATTCCTTAGACATTTACTACAGCTTGCTCCTGTGCGTCAATCGCTTCTTCCGGTGAGTTTCCGGTGAACTTCCGTTGATCAACCGATGAACCCTCGGTGATGCTCCTGCGGACTTCCGGCAAACTCCTGGACTTGCGACGATCCACTTGGCGAGTTCCGACGAGCTTCTTTTGGCAAGCTTATGGACTTCTCGGATTTGTTCCCGCAGAACCTCCGACGACTGTCTGAACTTCCGTCGAACTCTTGAACTCCCAACGTAATCATTGTCTTGACTCCGACGCAACTCCTGCTGCATGTCTTTCTTCCATCGCAGTTAATCCTACACATTTAAAACAAAACTTCGATCGAGACAATTGATCCTAAGTAATTAACCAAGTTGTCCGGCATGTCATTGGTCCCTCGACGCTTCGTCCGATTCTTCGGCGCATCGTCCTCTCCTGCAGCCTATTGCCCAATCGGCCAGTTGACTCCGCAACTCCGATATCCTTGGCACAATACCCGCTCTTCTTAGCCCGATGCCCGAGTCCACGACCCGAAGCCTTCTGTCGATACGTCGATCGATCCACCGGCCCGACGTCCAATCTTCTGACATGTTCCTTCGGCACAACATGATTTTCCTGCTTAAATTGTCTCATCCTGATCGAAGCATCCTGCGTCACTCAAAACGTAGATTAAATCATAAATATATATCAAGTAGTTTCATCATCAAAATACGAGATTCAACAATCTCCCCCTTTTTGATGATGACAACCACTTGATGACGGAGTTAAACTTAACTCCCAGAGTTTAAACAAACTCCCCCTATCAATATGTCATATTGATAAAACCTTGAATTCAAACTGAATTCAAGTCATTGCAATATTCATCATGAATACTTGCAACACGTCATCATGAACTTATGCATAACATCATACTTCTCCCCCTTTGTCATCAACAAAAAGGAGAAGTACCACAATCAAGCGTTTGTTATATTGGTTCAACTCATTGCATGAAAAACATAATATCAAGTTTTATCATCATGCAAGTTTGCTAATATCAAATATCAACATGAAAAATTACGATGTAAGCTTTTGATATCATAACGCAAACATTTCAAGTGTTTATCAATTGTAGCATATCATCACATGGTAAGATATCAACGCATAAAATTACGATGCAAATTCTTGACATCTTAACACATGATGCAGACATGACATAATGCAAATTTGGCAATCATAGCATTAGTATTCATAGCATCAATTCATATATTTCTCCCCCTTTGTCGTCAACAAAAAGGAAAACGATATAAGCAAATTTTAAATATAAGTGCGATGCCATAAGCAGGTCTATGTCATTTTTCAACATGACATGGAGATAGCTTTGAAAACTTCTTCCATTTTATTTGTTATTTTCTTTTTGCATGACGGAGGAAAGCTATTTCTGAGCTTACTCGAATGAAGTTAAAATCGATAAGATATTAAAGCACGCTTCATTTTTACAAGTATCAAGATATGTATCAAATCCTTATACTTAAAAATGACTTCCTTTTTCAAGAAGGAATTTATAAGTAGGAATCATTTCATCAAATCCATTTCTCAAAACAAAATATTGTTCACATGATAAGTGTATAAGAGATGTATTTGCTGATTGATTCCATATGTCAAAAATTAATGATATGAATTAAACTTAATATGACATATGCTTATTAAGTCTGGAAGAGGATAATTCGAAAATCCAATTGTTAGGATGCCAATAGTTAAGAGAATCCGAAAATAAAATTAACACTTTCATGCATTCGGACAAGGTTGTGCTATTGATTTTCAAATACAATCATGAAAATAAGACATGCTCATCATCATGATAGTACGATAGCAAGTTTACAATATACAAGCTAGCAAAAATTTTCAACATTTTAAGACATGAAAGCTAGCAATTTTCTCTTTGAGATATGCACATTAGCAACTCTTTCTCCCCCTATGTCATTGGGAAAGAGAAGGGAAGACCATTTACATTAATTTCTAAATCATGACAAGGGAAGGTTTCAATCTTATTTGTGCATCATTATATTTTCAAATTCGAAAATGTATAATTTTAAAAACCTTATATTTCATTCATGCATGATACTGAATAAATCAATCAATATTATGAGCATATCATACATGATACTTAAATTTTTAACTATTTATCAACATTTTAATCATGATACCAAACATTCATCATTTAGAGTATTCATGACATTAAATCAACATACATCATTTTAGTAACAACTCATAGCATTTTAAATCATGATTTACATCGTATGCAATACATCACATCATAATTAAAAAGCTCAAGTATTGCATGCATGCAAATCATAAATGCTTCATATATCATGATGGTATCAATTTTGTCAAATTATATCTTATCCTGCATGATCATAACTTTTCATTTGTATATATCAAAACAAATTAATGAATATCTCATGTATTTATATCATCACATAAGGGATATCAAGAAGAGTTGGTAATGAGATTTACGAATCATGTAGACAAATTATGAATATTAAGAGACATATTATGATTCTTTTTAGATAACTCAAATAGCAAAAAGAAAGAATCACAGTACGTTATTTTGATTTATAAAAAGAATTCTCAAGTTATAATTCCAAGAAATCATGATTCATTTCAATAAATTTCAATAAGAACACATCGTCAAAATCTCAACATTACTTTCAAGAGATTCAAAATGGCATAGATAATTTTATTGATCTCTTAGTGAAAAAGTCAATATGGTAGAGAAAAATAAATTTTCAAGAAAAATACTTTTCTTTTTTAGTTGTTTTAGTTCATATGATTTTATTTCATCTATGCCAAACATGTAGCATGTTTTAAAATCGAAAGTGCAAGTTTTATTACGACAAAGATCAATAAGGCACTTTCATTATCGTGAAAATCGAAAATCGCAAGATTCATCATCCATAATTATAAAACCAATAAATATGATTTTTAAAATCTCATGCATAGAATAAAATCATGGTATCAAAACATCATTATATCATCGAGTATGATTTCATATTTTCAATCAAAATCATTTTGTTTGTTTATCATAAAATATGTATTTTTCATGATTATTTTCAAAATTACTAGCATGATCATAAATTTTGCATTTTCATCATATATATATATATTTTTTTTAACATGTAATTTTCAAGAAAATTAATTCTATATTAAAAAGAAAATGTATTATGAAGAGCATCATGTAATTTCGAAATAATTCAAGAGAGTTGAGTTACTTACCTTGTAGTCGAAGCCCGTCGAAGCCCAATTCGCCGTTTCACCTTTGGAAGTTCTTGATTCATCATTGGTTGCCTTCCTCTTCTTTGGCCCTTTCCTTCGTTCAAGTTCATTGTCTATTTTAGATTTTTGTTTAATAAACTTATTAAGATTTAATGTTCGAAATTCAAGTTCATCATTATCCTCATCACTTGAGTCATCGCTCAAGTGGCATTCATTTGTCCGGAGTTCCAAATCCTTCCTGTTATTTGGAAGGTGATTGTGTTCATCATGTGCATTGTGCACCATTTCATATGTCATCAACGAACCAATTAGTTCTTCAAGTGGTAAGTTGTTTAGGTTTTTAGCTTCTTGTATTGCAGTTACTTTTGAATCCCACTTCTTAGAAAGAGAACGCAAAATCTTGTTTACGAGTTCAAAATCCGAAAAATATTTTCCAAGAGCTCTTAAACTATTGACGACATCCGTGAAACGAGTGTACATGTCGCCTATAGTCTCGCTTGGTTGCATTTGAAAAAGCTCAAAATCATGCAATAAAAAGTCAACTTTCGAGTCTTTGACTCTACTAGTTCCCTCGTGCGTGATTTCAAGTGTTCGTCAAATGTCAAAAGCTGTTTCGCACGTAGAAATCCGATTGAACTCATTTTTGTCCAAAGCACAAAATAAGGCATTCATAGCCTTTGCATTTAAAGAAAAATACTTCTTCTCCAAATCCGACCATTCTTTCATCGGTTTAGAGGGAAGTTGAAAATTGTTTTCAATGATATTCCATAAATCTAAATTCGTAAAAATCAAGAAAACTCTAATTCGAGTTTTCCAATAAGTGTAGTCCAATCCATTAAACAACGGTGGATGAAAGACCGAAAAGCCCTCTTGAAAGCCATGAAGAGCCATTTCTCTCGGGTGTAAATCCGAAATGAGAAAAACCGGCTCGATACCCAATTGTTATGATCAAGAGCACTAAGGGGGGGGTGAATTAGTGCAAATGAAAACTTTCTCATGATTAAAACGAAAACTGCTTCAAACGATAAAAAACGATTTCTGTTTGAAAGTCGATTCTAAGATTACTTTAACATAAGATTAAGCAAGATGATGTTAAAGTCAATCTATGAAGGCGCTTTTGCAATTATGATGAAAACCAATAATATAAGCAAAAAAAGAATACGACATTCAGATGAAGAAACCGATTTACGCCTAATTGCTGATTCAGAAATCACTTGATTAGGCAAGATGCGCTTTAAGCAAGAGTATAAAGGCAGTTTGCAGTTATGGTAAAAATCAAAACGTAAACGTAATATGAAATATGATGATCGTATTTAAAAAAGCATATTTACGCCTAAACGCCGATTCAAAAAGTGCAAAGCTTAAAACCCGATCGATATGCGCAGAAAAAGCAATAAACTTCGAGGAGGTTTGCAGTAAGGATAATATGCTCAAAGTAAATGCAAACCGAGATTTAGAGTGGTTCGGTCAATCTTGACCTACTCCACTTTTGGCTTCCTCCAATCGAAGCGAGGTTACCGACGTCAACTAGAGGCCTTCCTTCAATAGGCTGACCCAACCACCATTTTACTGATTTCACTCCTTTTGACGGGCTTAGGAGACAACCCTTACAGAAATTTTCTCTCCTCTTTTACAACTCGAAACTTAGAAGAAAAAGAGGAGAAGAACTTTTGGCCTTTACAACAATTTTGAGCTCTAAGAATCACGTAAAAAAAGATCAAGATTTCGGTGTATGCTTTGTGTTTTTTCGAGGTTGAATGGGTGGGGTATTTATAGGCCCTAACCCGCCTCAAATTTGAGAGCTCAAAACTATCAAATCCCGGAATTCGGGATCAAAGGCACACCTCTCCTCGACCGAGCGGTTGCACCGCGTGAGCTCGAAGACCGAAACTTAGGCGGTGCTACCTCTCCGCGTCGGGGAGGTTGCACCGCCGGGTCTCGCCAGATCGAGCCCAAAGTAATTGCACCTCTGGACCGAAGGCGGTTGCACCACCGCCAGATCTCGAAGATCGAGCTCGAAAGTGCTACCTCCTCTCGTTAGGGGGTTGCACCGCCTAGTCTCGCCGGAGATCGAGCCCAAAGGTTGCACCTCTGGTCGGCGGTTGCACCGCCGGCCTCCCCTGGGAGACTTAGCCCAAGCGGTGCTTCCTCTTCAAGGCGGTTACGCCGCCGGTCTGTCGAGGGGTCCGAATGGGTAGATCCATTCGACCCAACTTGGGTTTTTCAGAGGCCCAATTGCCCCAAGATTAAGCTAATGGGATCACCTCCCATTTTCAACTTAATCAATGTGCTAACTACGATTATTCCTTAGACATTTACTGCAGCTTGCTCCTATGCGTCAATCGCTTCTTCCGGCGAGTTTCCGGCGAACTTCCGTCGATCAACCGATGAACCCTCGGTGATGCTCCTGCCGACTTCCAGCAAACTCATGGACTTGCGATGATCCACTTGGCGAGTTCCAACGAGCTTCTTTTGGCAAGCTTATGGACTTCTCGGATTTGTTCCCGCAGAACCTCTGACGACTATCCAAACTTCCGTCGAACTCTCGAACTCCCAACGTGATCATTGTCTTGACTCCGGCGCAACTCCTACTGCATGTCTTTCTTCCATCGTAGTTAATCCTGCATACTTAAAATAAAACTTCGATCGAGATAATTAATCCTAAGCAATTAACCAAGTTGTCTGGCATGTCATTGGTCCCTCGACGCTTCGTCCGATTCTTCGGCGCATCGTCCTCTCCTGCAGCCTATTGCCCAATCGGCCAGTTGACTCCGCAACTCCGATATCCTTGGCACAATACTCGCTCTTCTTGGCCCGATGCCCGAGTCCACGGCCTGAAGCCTTCTGTCGATACGTCGACCGATCCACCGGCCCGACGTCCAATCTTCTGACATGTTCCTTCGGCACAACATGATTTTCCTGCTTTAATTGTCTCATCCTGATCGAAGCATCCTGCGTCACTCAAAACGCAGATTAAATCATAAACATATATCAAGTAGTTTCATCATCAAAATACGAGATTCAACAGGCAGCTCACAGATTCAGCCCATAGTATGCTTGGGCAGCCCATAGCCTATACTCCCTCTTAATCTAACCCTGCGTTTTGAAGACAGAAAAAGACATAAATATGACAGCAATATGAGAGAAGAAAATAGCTACAGGATTCCAAAGAAAATGAGGAAAACAAGACAGAAAAGGAAGAGAAAAAAAGAGAAGAAGATAAGGACAACGCAGGCCGTTCTCAATCATCTAGTAGTGTTCTCATCTCATGTTAGATCAAATCTTCAGTAGATTTTTGCTGTGATTACTTGGGGAGGTTTTAGATATTATAGACAGTGATGTGATCTTTATATCCCAATTATTCTCTTGTGATTGTTACTAGAGTTTAGGGCATGAGATTGAGATTTGTATATTCATTATTCTCATAATGGATTATCTCTAGTTTACCCTGTAATTTTTACTTATATCACCCGTCGTTACTGCTCCCCATCTTGTTGGCGTGGTTTGGAACGAGAGAGTCGGTGGTTTGTTTGGCTTTGCTCTTTTGCTTGCAATCCACCCAATCTGGTAATGGCATGATTCTCTCTCACTACAACAAGGAAACTAAACTAATCTCGGATATGTAAGCGGTTTTAAACTATAGAAACATCAATGGCAAAGCCATCACCATCATCATCACAAAACAAATCTACCGACCGAATAAATCGGATTACCGATCAGGAGAAGCCTTTGATGAGTGTGATCGCAACAAAGAATGCAAAGAAATTAAGAGAAAGCAAATCCTGTGGTACCGCTCGATGAAGTGGTATGGTATTAACATTACGTTATAATTTTGTTCTTGCGAGCAGCATTATATAATTCTGAAAACAAAAAGCATGCCAATCGCCATTTAAAATCATAACCTACGGTGGAGACCCACCCCCCATTCCCTCTTGTGGTATATTCCCTCCGTTACTATGCGCATAACATGATAACGCATCGTTCCTCTTCCGAAATCGTTGTAACAGATGGCCGTTATAAACCGACAAAGGTCTCAGCTTGCAGCAGACTAAAGCAGATCTTTCCTTAATTTATACTCTCTTCACCGCCTTTCTTTTCTCTTTCCTTTTAGATTTAAATTCCATTCTTGGAAGCTTGCTTTGCTCTCCTCCCTCTGCTCCGCATCCATGATGTGAGACCGACCTTATAAGAACCCTAGCTATTTTCTTCCTTGCTTTCTGTGAAGGCGGTGCAGGAGCGAAACCCTTGCCGGATCCGGCGACACAATGGGCAACTGCTGCCGTTCGCCGGCGGCCGTCGCCCGAGAGGACGTCAGCACCCACTTCCACCACGAGCTCTCCGCCGGCAAGAACAATCTCCACCGCGGCGGCGGTGGGGGGACCGCCGCCGGCCACTCCAAGCGGCTGACCGTCCTCAGCCGCGACGTGAGGTCGGCCGGCGGGATCGAGGAGAAGTATGTACTCGATCGTGAGCTTGGCCGCGGCGAGTTCGGCGTCACCTACCTCTGCATGGACCGGGACACCAGGGAGCTGCTCGCGTGCAAGACGATCTCGAAGCGCAAGCTCCGGACGGCGGTGGACGTCGAGGACGTGCGGCGGGAGGTGGCCATCATGCGCCACCTCCCTCGGAGCCCCAGTGTTGTGACCCTGCGCGAGGCGCGGGAGGACGACGGCGCCGTTCACCTGGTGATGGAGCTCTGTGAGGGCGGGGAGCTCTTCGATCGGATCGTGGCGAGGGGGCACTATACGGAAAGGGCGGCCGCGGCCGTGACCAGGACGATCGTCGAGGTCGTGCAGCTGTGTCACCTGCACGGCGTGATCCATCGCGACCTCAAGCCGGAGAACTTTCTCTTTGCTAGCAAGAAGGAGAATTCGCCCTTGAAGGCCATCGATTTTGGGCTGTCCATCTTCTTTAAGCCCGGTGAGTCTTCTTTCCCTCTGGATCTATGATTATATGGTACTGTGGGAGATTTCGTTGAATGCACTGAACTTCGTAAGACTCACTTTTGAACTGAGTCAAGATATCGAGCTTGCCTTTGTGAGAATACTGGCCCGGAGTTCAGGCTTATCAGTTGCAACTGTTCTTGTCCCGAAGAAATGTTAGCTGACAAATCTACTTGCCTGAGTTAGTTTGCTTGTCACATTAGAGCCACTGGAAACATGCAACACACTTATAGCCCGTGCCATTTTGTTTTAGGCAGCAAATTTGCACTTTGGTGTGTCTAATAAAGGAAAAAACAGGAAAACTACATCATTGATTTGTTGAGAGTTGTCTCTTTTAATGCTTTTGAATCCAAGTTGTTGTGGAGAGGGAAAAATTGCACTTTGGTAACACTTGGATTTATTGTTGGCTTTTTGTTCATGAAATTATGAATATCGTAATGCATATTGTAACTTGTGAAGATAATCTAATGTTAGTTGTGTTACCAAGATACACCGAGGTATGATGGTGGGTCTAAACTGTGCTCCTCATTCCCTTTTGTTATGAATATTATCAAGGGGATCCACATTGATTATTTCTACTTTTTCTTCAAGTGAGGCTTATTTTTGTGTCCCATCTTTGTCAAATTCTTTTGACCTCCATTAGAATATTGTTGCTCTAATGCCATTATGACTTTTGCCTCGGCGTGCTATGGTCGTATGACTTTCCAGACCAAGTTGTATCCTGCCTTTTATTTATTTGTCATCCTTCTAATTTCCTCTGAAATTTATTGCTGATAACAAATCATATCAGACGAGGTACATAGAGGTGTAAATAAGCAGTTCATTAAGTCATTAGTTACATCATAATTTTTTTCAACAATTATATATGATCTCTAGGCTATCCTTGTACTGTCAACTATGTTTTCTTTAGAATTTGGATTAAGAACCATGAAAATCAAATCTTTCATAGAATGAAAATTTATTTGTGTTTGGTGTTCAGAAATGGTCAAAATGTTGTTGCATTAATTGGCTGGTGTTGGTGTGGTCTTCCTTATTGAATGGAAAGTATGTCAAAGCTAGATAAAAATTATATGCATTGCCTGATTCCTGTAGATGTATCTCGTTGAGTCATATCTTCATGTGTGTATACAGCTATGACAAGTTGTAGATCTCACCCATAAAGCTTTCATTTTGGTGCAGTTGAGTTGAATGGAATGTTAGCACCACAGTGGCTTTGTCATCTCTTTTACTTTTGTTAACTGGCTATTGCATTCAGCTTCTGTAATATTAATGACTTCTATGAAATACATGCATAGATACATTTTATTTTGGTCAAAGTATATGTAATAGTTTCGTGTTTACTGCTAAAATAATTTTCAAGGACCTTTAAATTTAATTAGAGAAGTTTTGATCCTTAAATTTTCCAACTATAGGATATGAAATTACATAGGCATTACTTGTAAGGTTTAGCATATGCTTTTAGTATTGAAGTATTTTAATTTAATTTATAATCATCTTTGTAGGATAATATCATCTAATCTAGTTCTTATGGGAATTCATGTAGATGTGTCAAATTTAGAACTATGCAGTAACATATGTAAATTTTCTTCCTTTTAACTCAACCACAGTGTTCAAATTTAGAAAGCCTTAAATATTCGTTTTTGCTATTCCAGGTGAAAGTTTTTCTGAGATTGTTGGTAGTCCATATTACATGGCACCTGAAGTTCTAAAGCGGAATTATGGACCAGAAATAGATATATGGAGTGCTGGAGTTATTCTCTATATTCTATTATGTGGGGTTCCCCCATTTTGGGCAGGTAAGTTTATTCTTCTAGTGGAATCCAACCATGTATGATTTTCTATCTTATGTAGCACTTGTTACTGCTATTTAGTTGCAAACTTATGAAATCCTCAAAATGCTTTTATTGTGTCCTAGTTTGTGTCAGACACTGACACTGGTTGGATTCTTCTTAGAACATATTGGACTGCTTCAAAACATACTAGGATGTCTATATTTACTTTTATATTATCTTATGCCTGTATATGTGGGATGCTTATATCATCTATGTATTTGCTTCTAGGTAATAGGTGTTAGTGAATAATTTCAAAATATGTGTCTCTTGGATATTTGATACTATAATGTGAATTATCCTCAATTTTTTGTGCAAGCTTGTAGTACTTTTGTTAAGGGCCATTGTGATTACATATATAATTGTCATAGTCTTTTATAAATTATAGATCATTATAGTTTAAAATAGTCTATCAATATACGTTAATAATACTTACTAGTTTATGAATGATTTTTGTGGCATCTTGTTCTACTTTTTCAAAAATTTCCTGTGTTGATGTGTCTGGATGATGATGTGTCTATGTCCATTCTTCATATTTGCAAACTTGCAACACAACTGCCCTCTAGGCGCTTGCTATTCTTTATTGGAGTGACCTCTGTTTTCTCTTTTTAGATTTGCATGTAAAATTGCTTTCTGTGATGAGGAATACAATGTCTAAATTGCAGAAACTGAACAGGGAGTTGCCCAAGCTATTCTGCGGGGGCTTATCGATTTCAAACGTGAACCATGGCCAAGTGTTTCAGAAAATGCGAAGAATCTTGTTAGGCAAATGTTGGAACATGACCCGAAGCTTAGGCTAACTGCAAAGCAAGTGCTTGGTATGGTAAATCTTGTAAAGTTTTTGCACTTAAGAGGCTTTTTTGCCACTTTGCTGTTATTTGTGCACTTCAAATATTGTCTGGCAGATTCTGCTTTCTGAATCATCCTTATTACTTTCTCGTGCTAATAATTAAATGTTTTTTGTACACCTTATAGCCATGATTTTGAGTTCCATAAACAACTAAGCTAAAGCTAGAAAGGGAGGATATTTTTGAAGTGATTAGTGTCTAGGTAGACTTTAATGTAAGCTTTTCTAATAAAATTCTTTTAGTTCTAAATTGGAGGCCAGATTCTGTGAACTTAATTTTCATGCTAAGTTTTTGAATTGAAATTATATCTTACAATTTAAAGAAGAGAGTGAACCTTGGTGTCACAATGAGGTTGCTTCTTCACAACTCAGGTGACCAGGGTCTGACTTTTAAGTGAGTACTCTGCTTGCAGGAGCAAGGTTGCATACACCTTCCTTGATCATGAGTTGGCTTGAGTCTTGTGCACTGGATTGTCTTTTTATTTTCTTAAACAATTTGCATGTTCATTAATCTTGATTTTTTAAATTTAATCTTGAGTTTTCTACATCCATCAACTTATATTCATCTACTTGAATTAGTTATTTCATTTGGATTATCAGTTATCAGTTTCTGTATTTAACAAACATAAATTTGTCAACTTTGTTTTAAAATTTTGATTCTATCAAATTTATTTGCCACTTTTCTGCTTTTGTATTTTCTTTAGTCATTGCAATTGGACGCCTAGAGGTCAGTCTTATATTCTTTCTATGGAGTCCATGATCAGATTTTTCCGTTGTTCTCAACTTTCCTGTTGTGTTTTTCTCTTCAATAAATTCTTTTAGGAAGATAATTTGTACTATTTTGCACACACAACAAAACATTGGATTGATGATACATGCCATAAATATTATTATTTATCAAACAATGTGCATTACATTAAAAGAAAAGTTTTATATGACAGTTGTTAGACCAATAATACTTTATGGATCCGAGTGTTAGTTAAGAAATAATATGAATAAGAAGCTTGTATTACTGAGATGAGAATGCTGAGATGGATGTGTGAAGTTAATAGGAAAGATAGAAAAAGAAATATGCGTATTCGTGAACAACTAGGTATCGTTTCGATAGAAGATACAAAGAGAATTGTTTAAGATGGTATGAATATGTATTTAGGAGATCGACAGAGGCGATAATTAGAAGAGTTGAGATGATTAATGTTAGTGGTATGAAGAGAGATAGATGAAGACATAAAAATATTTTAATAAAAACTACAAGTAAAGATATAAATATTCTAATCTTAACCAAACATATAATTTTTCACATATTTCAATAGTGGCAAAATATCTATATAACTGACCCTAAATAGTTGGGACTTGCAGTTTTGTTGTTGTTGTTGTATCAAATAATGTGCTTTGGATAGAAAGTAAAGTTTTCCATCAGCATGTGCTTCCTAAGTAAAACAAGTTTGATCTCATCATTCTGGCGGAGGAGTTTGGATATAGTTTGTTGGATCAAGTTCTGCAATCTCAATATCAATTACTAGCACAATTTCCTGACTCAAATATGAATTAGTCAAGGACTTCTTTTCGTTTCTAGACTCTCAAATAATTGAAATGGATTAAAGACAACTATTTAATTACTTTCTCAAATAGTTTAGCGTCGTGTTCTACTCTAAACAGTAGATATCTGCTGGTGAATTGGAACATACTATTTTTACAGGTGTAGTTAGTAATTGTTGATATGATGATTCTAGTGGCTCATCTTTGTCTATAGTGATGTTTTCTCATTTGAAATAGGTTTTTATTTTCGACCCTGGTACTGTATATAGCAGTTTCTACTTTTTTCCCCCTTTTTTTCTCTTTAAAACTTTTAGGTTGAAGCATTGAGTATAAGTTTGTTTCTAATGATCAGCTTTAAAATCATTATCTTGAAACATCTGATTATTCCCAAATACCAGATTTTTGGTTAGCAAGAGTGTTTAACTGATTATATCATCTATAACTTAAGCATTTGGTATGTAGTCATCTTGGATTATGGGCAGATGCAATAACAAAAAATATGTGAGCTTCTCATATTGGTGAAATGGTAATTGAACTAAAACCAAGTTCTTCTAGAATATCTGTGATTTACAGATTAGGTTCCTATGAGAACAGTGAACTTTCAAGTCTGAAAGTAAGTGATTGGTATACTTAAAAATAAGAAATCTTCTGCTAAGTATTTTTTAATACAATACAAGTTATGGGTAAATTGTGTGCCAAAATATTGCTATGACAGGTTAATGATCCATATCAGTTCCTCAACTGTACATGGCCGATTAGTGGGCGTCAATAATTGGGGACAAAACACAGTGCCATACTACCCTTTTAGGAGACTAATGTGCGATCCTCATGAGGTTCCTGAAATTCCAATTCTTATCACAAAGATAGAAGACTTTCTGAACAAGCAAATGAAAGAAAGATAAAAAAGAAGAGGACACAACATTATATAAGATGATGCACATCATAGTTTAATTAGGTTGTGCATTAGAGTAGATCCTAATTGCCATGTTGTGAAATTATTTTCTTCTCTCTTTGTGGGTGTTCCTCGTAAACATCTGGGCTATCTGGTATCAGAGTAGATCCTGGTATGCATCTATGTAGGTTGTAAGTCTTTATATTGCACCAACAGGGTGATAGTGGAAAAGAAACGATTAAGATAGTAATGTTGAAAATAAATTGTTGATGAAGGGTTTTTCAAAAGAATCAATACTATCCTCTTTGATGCCATGTTGTCCTTGTTTTACTTGAATTAAATTCTGAACTGTCAAACCAATGTTTCATCTGATATTGATCAAAACACAATTTCATGTCTGCACACATTGTATGTGGAAAGGCAGAGTAAGTTGAATTGGCTTATTACTTCCCTCATCAATTTTGTACTGACTAGTTGCCCAAATATCTAATATAAACCCTCCTTCATTGTAGAATTATTGCAGGTATTGAAAGAGAAGAGCGAGATAAGAATGTGATATTTGAGGGACTAGCATAACTGAAACAATGCTTAATAAGTTCTCCTAAACATTGATTTTGTTGTACCATTCAAGGAACTCAATTTCAGGTACCGGACCCATTTCGATCCATGGTTGGTTGGACCGGTATAGGTTTGACTAATGCTGGTGTACCAACACATAATATGTCAGCATGTACCACTGTGCTGCAACGAGGGTGGAAGAAGAAGGAAGCAGAAGGTAAAAGGAAGGAAAGAGGAAGGAGAAGAATAAGGAAAAGAGGACGATGTTATGATCCTTTTTATTTTCTAAGTTTTTCTAGTCTAGTAAGAGTCGGATAGGAGCTTATTTGAGATTTATTTATTTTATTAGGAGTTCAAGCCTTGATGGACTCATGGGTGGAACTCTTTAAATATGGATGTATCTATTTCTTTTCATCATATATGAAATAGTATTCCAGCTTCTGACAAATCCTAGGAGGCTGATGCCCTCGAAGTGATCAAGGAGGCCAATCTCCTCGAAGTGATCAAGGAGGTCAATCTCCTCGAAGTGATCATTCCATTTCTTTCCTCTTCTTCTATGATAAAACCCTAGGGGTCTTATCATCTGGTATTAGAGCAGCGATCCTCGGCATTCCCATTGCAATTCCTCACATCACATCGCCGCCATAGTTGTCATCAAGCCTTGACCTCAAAATAGCAGCCGGTGGTAGCGCCCCATCCCGCTCGAGTGAGAAAGGGCCAATGTCGCTGACCACCTCCACGCCAATCGTCGTTGTTTCCCAGCCAGCGGACCACCCTCTCGCTGCCCTTAGCCCTCGGCGACGCTACTCCCAACTGCGCCACCATCGTTGGCTCTTAGCCTCGGCAACAACCTTTCCTCCATGCAGCGATCGAAACAGGGCAACCCCCCACGCTGATCACCGTTGTTTCCTTCTTCTCCACCGGCATTAACAGACACGCAAGGGTGCCGCACGATTTAGGCAAAATTAGCTAAGTCTGTGACAGATGGTATCAGAGCGGGACAAGCACTCATAGAAACACTTGGCATGCAAACGTGGGGGACCTAGCTGGGCTGCGTTGAGGGCAGTCGGCACGCGTGACTGTTTGGGGGAAAACAAGCATGGAGATATAGGGAAAAGGAGTCGCTCGGAGGAGCGGGAATCTGAGATTGACATTCAGAGAAATGACTAACCCTTCGCACAAGAGGCACTACGAGAATAAGCAAGCTTGGAAGAATGCGTAGCGCAGAAAGGTTAGCATGGTTGAGTTCGAGCTACGGCTTGACGTTGACAACTATACTTGATGGTGCTCAAGGCAAACGAGGCGCTTGGTAAAGGATGAGACCATGCAAGGTGTAATGGGTTGCTTAGCGACCGAAAGAGTTGTACAAAGCTCACAGAGGTGAGGGGAATTGCTAACTCGAAGAATTCGGTACTCATGCAAGGGCTTGTATGTGGACGATGGAATGTTCGTGGCCATCCCAAGGCGATCGAAACTCGGCGCCATGGAGCATTGAAACTTTCTCTTCGGCATGAGAAGGATATGTCCGTAGGAGGCTGAAGTGTGCAGCGAGTTCAACATGTTGCTAGGCCTTGAGTGGTGTAGTGGGAGCTATATTAACGTGGAGTCGCAATCTAGCAAGTGCGCTTGCAAGAGGCAGAACAATGCACAGTTTGTTCAGCAAGTCGGAGTAGTCCAAGGGGATGGTGGTCTCCGAAGCTTTCAAAGGGAAGGAAACGAAGAGAGATGTTGCTCCAACAGGATAGATACTCAGGAGGGATAAGTCCTGACTCTCTAGAGGGAGAATCACGTGCAACGAACCGCACATGTTGAGGAGTACCTCAAAAACAACAACTCCACGAAGCTCAATGGACCGAGTGAGCGGCGAGGAGTCGTCGCATGATCTCGCTTGAGAGAATGCATTGGTGGATGTATTGCGAGATCAAGTGGGGGAGCAACCTAAGGCAACACAAATGAAGGCACACTTGGAGTCGATATGGAGATCGGACTAAATGGAGGGCTGACCCGTGGAATGGTGGGCGCGAGAGCCACCATCAACTCAATGCAACATGAGGAGGTGAGCAACTGAGGTGTAGCTTGGCGAAGCACCCAAGTTGCATGAAGGGAGCCGACATAGAAGATGAAACATGGAGCGGAGGCATAGAGCTTTCCTTGGACAAAGGTCAAGGACATGAACTCTTGCAGAGGTAAGAGAGGGAACATGTCATTCCACGAGTCCTTCATTTTGATGGAGCGGGCTCATCCTGCATGGTGTCAAAGACAAAGGGAACTTCAAGACATATGCATTTTACCTCAGAGAAGCATTTGACGGAGGAACTGAGGCGACTCAACTTGCGGAGGCGAAATTGGGATCAAAAGGCCTTGGCACGGGGCAAGAGGACACGGAGGCGGGAACTCTTGAAAAATATGTCGTAGTGCTGCCATTCAAGTTGCCATGAAGGAAGCGGCGCGTAGCGGAGATTGTGCTGGTGGGGGGGCAAAGGCCCAAGATCCAGACAATGATGCACCATTTTCAGCGAAGTCGGTGGACTTCGGGAGCTACTAGGCAACGGACTGTCCTAGAGCTGTGCTTCATCTAGGTGTGACCTAAGAGCGGGTGGATGAAGGTCGATTGCCAAAGGAGCGAACACAATCAAAAGTGGAAGAGGCCCTACGATATGTTGGCAGAGGCCACATATGGAGGGATCGCAATCCAAGTTCATCCCACAATGATCAGAATGCAATGGAGATATCACCAGGAGGCGACATGGTGCAGCGGATCGTAGTGGAATAGTTCGTGGCAATGCGATACACATAGATTGTAATCCCGTGAGGGACTATATCATACGGAGGTATAATCGGGATCTACTGGGAGCTCCACTTCGATAGCACGACGGCAAGAAGGGCTATGGATTCAAGTAGTGAAGGCTATGGTATCGTAGAGGCGGGTCTTCCGTGCGTGCATCGAATTTTGTATCAGATGAAAGCCTTGGTCATCAGCATATGGGGGCTGTGTACTACCGAGGCAAAAGTTTGAATGCAAGTACCAGTGAGTCCCATGGGAGAGACTTGATCATGCAGAGGTATGATCGAAGCAGCTGGAGAGTTGGACTACTCCAGAGCCCATATTTGCTTAAGGGAGCCCGACAAGTCAGAGGACAAGGTCGAGTAAGCGAACGTTGCTACCAAAGAAGCTAAGGAGAACAGAATCGGTGCAAATCCTACAACATGATGGCAGAGGCCATGCATGGGAGTTGCAGTCTGTCTTTCCATCGACCAAAGGGGAACTGCTTGGAGAATACAGAGGTGTTGAAGCAGGAGGTCGAAAGGGGCGAGGAAGCGACGACGAGTCCAGAGAGACGTAGCTACCCAAAATCAAGCATCGGTTAGAATGGATGTGGACTCGGAGGAGTGCCATAGAGGCAGATTTACCGATCGTGAAGAAAGGGATGCGGATGTGAGGCGACGGATAATAGGGCCATGGGCATGGTAGCGCCAAGGTATTGCAGAGGCGGGACTTCCGTGAAGTCATTGATCCCTTGCTCTCATGGAGGGAGAGCGCTTGGTCATAAAAGAGGCCGAGGAGGTGGAGCATGCAGAGGCAAACTCCAAGTACTAAGACAAGGCTGAAGGGTAGAGGCCAAGGAACTTCGTAAGATCGGTGTCAACGAGCTTCTCATTAAGATAGCCGAAAGTGAAGGACTTCAGGTCTTGCCAGAGTGCACGACTAAGGAACGAAGCAGGTAGTACGTGGTGTTGTACCTTTGCTACTCAGGGGAGTAGACGATAGGGTTGATAGAGAAGACGGTACAATCCCAGAGGTGATCAAAACTACAAGAGACTTGCTCCAAGTTGGGGTGAAAACTTCTTGCATTCCAGGAGTTCGATGGTATTGAGAAGGTGAATCATAGTAACTAACTTAATGCAAGGAGTGCAAACACTTCGAGTGCTTTAGAAGTGTGAGCAAAGAGCAGGCGAAGGTCAGTAACCAGCTCGATGTATGGAATACAACACTCGAGGAGGCGGGTGAAGTCAAGTAACCTTTGCCTTCTCAACTCTTAAGAGAATGGGTGAAACCGAGTACCCTAATTCTCTTATCTATCCAGCAGAGGAGCTCTGCATAGGTTTAAAGACCCTTAGAAGATAATGAAAGATAATAGTTGTCAAATCCTCACCAATGGTGATTAGTGCTACTGAGAGTAAATTATCTGCTTCATTTCTCAATAGAATACCAATCGAAAGCGGAAGTGATGCGAATCTACTTGGAAGTGACAGCTAAGTGAAGGAAGAGTCGATGGGCAAATTTTATGGAGGAAGGACCCAAAACTTTAAAAGTTTGTGAGGCGATACTCGTTAAAGCTCCAACAAGCATCCACCCAGTTTAAGCAACATGAGGTATTTGAGAGACTGACGCATAGTAAGGATGGTCTTTTCCTTCATCTGAAGGATCCGCAGGAACCAACAGGGATCAACACAACTCAGCTAACCCCACACTTGAGTCAGAGTCATTGGCGAGTTGAAGCAGCATGGCAGATCAAAAGTTCGACTACTCAACAACAGTAGGGGAGAGCAGTTGGGAGCAAGAGGCGCATTATAGTTGGAGCAGAAGATTGAAGACTCAGCAAAAGCGAGGAGTTGTAGTGTCGGCAAAGGCTTCTACGAGGACGTCGAAGGAATAAGTAGGGGAGAATGTCACGAACAAAATTCTAAACAGGATGTTTGATGCAATGCTTATGTATGTCCGTGTCCTTTGGTTTGTTCATGCATTACACAGCATGTAGAGGGACGGTCGAAGGCTTAACAACCTCATTTTAGTTGGGTTTGGTGGCCGTTTTAGGCTTGTAAATAAAGGTTGTGTCATGTGGATACTTGTGAGAGATATTCGGTCTGCAGTAGATCATTTTGACCCTTTGTTGTGCAATCGTTCAGAGCTTGTAAAGTAAGTTTGTAATTTACATTGGCTGTGAAGTGTTTTCTGAAATGATTGCTTGTGGATCCCAAGTGAGGCGTTTTCTCTAACCCGTTTTCTTTTTTTGTAGGTCCTAATGGACCATGGGAGGTTTTGGGGAGGCTGACATTTGCGGACGGACACGCAAGGGTGCCGCACGACTTAGGAAAAACCAGCTAAGTTTATGACAGCATGGTGGATCGTGGTCCTCGATCCTATACATCTGCATATCGATATTATATGTTTGTTGGATCTAATCATGAAATTGATCCCACAACATAGTGGATTGATACACCGTATGCCATTGATGTATTAATGTGGTGATAATCATATGCTGATCGTCATGAATCATATTTGTCCAAGGCAGCTCCTGAGGCATATTTTGGTGAATGTTAGAGCTTCTACTTTCATTATTGATCTGCTACTCTGTATCATACCGTTGCTCAGAGAAGGATGACCAACTATCACTGTATTGTTGTTGCCCGTATAATTCTCAATAATACGACGACTGTGAATATGATGAGCTTCTTTCTGTGTCTACATCATGTAGGCTCTGTCGTATCTACTCAAATTCATCCACTGCCTTCTCCTTACCCTTCTCCTTCCCCTTCTGCGCATAAACTTGACTAGTACCTTGTCGAATTCCATGATCTAAATCTTGGGTGGCATGTGTAAAATATTGTTTCTCGGTCCATGCACCACCCTCAAGTTGTGTAGACGAGACCAATGACTGCTTGGCATCACCGCCATTATCCGTCGAGGCATTGCTGTCCATGTTGCTGTCATGTCTCTGGATCGAACGAGTTGCTGAATGTGATTGTGAAGGTGTCTCGTCGCCCGACTCGATTCTTTCCAACGATGCGATTGATGCTATTGCCTTCCCTTTTGCCTTTGCACGCTAGGCGGACGACTGTGATCGTTGGGTGTTTGTAGTTCCTCGAGTATTTTGACTTGATGTTATTTGACTCCTGTCACGTTGTGATCGAGGGGGATTTTCCACTTGTTGGGGTTGTGCTTCTTCTTCTTCTTCTTCTATTGCCAAGGTGATAAAACGCGAAGGACGCTGAGGATCTCCCGCCTTATCAAATAGTGGATCCTCTTGGTTCTCTATTGCTTCAACCCAATCTAACATCGGCTTTGAATCTTCGTTGTAAATTTGAAGATCGATGAAATCAATATCTTGTTCCTCTGGCTCTTTAATCCGGCTCAGCATATCACAATCTTAGCCACATGTTATAATGGACATATACCAGTTTCTCTAACTGTCTGTAGGAGAGTTTGTTGTGGACCTTCGTGTGAATCAATGCAAACGTCGACCAATTACGTTCGCAACCACTAGATGTTGTCGTCTGTGAAAATACACAAACGACAACCTTCCTTAAGTGTGGTGCATGCCCTCTAAATTATAGCCACCATTCGACTGCAAAAAGATATAAATAAGATTTTATTAGCATAACAAATAATTAACATTAAATATAATTGATAAACAATATGTGTAACTTTTCTTCACCAGGATCCATAGTGTAATGACATGATATAGCTATAATGTCGGAGAATGAACCAATTGTTTCTCGAAATAATCGACCCTCTAAAAGGGCATCGGCTACATCAGTAGTGTTTGGCAAGAGTTGATATATAACATTTCGTAGTGTCGTTAGTAAATCATTTTGCGTTCCGAAAGCATATCGATATTGAATTGCCGGGTTTAGATAATACGCTACAAGACATAATTTTATTAGTATGATTTGTTATTGTCTAAAAAATAATAAATTAAATTATTCTGTATATGAATTTACCTGTATTATGGATATCTTGATCCATATAAACTTCGGTCTGACAATCAATGATCCGTACGTATTGGTCGGCCTTAAAATCATCTTTGAATGCTTTCCTAACCTCCTCTCTTGCTGAAATCATCATATATTTAAGATACGACATCTATGGACGCTTGTCCATATCGATCTTACGGAGAACAATATAAAGTGGTTCCACACCTTTTATGATTTCTATCATGGTCTCCCAAAATCTAGAGGAAAGAATGGACTTTTCTATCTTCTTTCCATCGCTCAATCTCGAATATCTGGAATTAGACCACTCTTGTGAGGTGACCATTACCTTCAAGCCATGCCTTTTTTGCTGTAATGACTTTAATACAATAAAATTGGTAGCAAACCGAGTAATTCCAGATCGGAGTATCTCACCGTTTGCATACTTTTGCATTAAAACGTGAACCTAATGATGATTATATATAAACTTTGTAATTGATTATGCTCGAGCTACATAATTCTTGACCACGTCTAGCTCACCAATATCCTTCAACATTAGATCTATGCAATGAGCTGTACATGGAGTCCAAAACAAAGGCTTTCTTTTTTCCATCAATTGCAAATCGGTCTTCTTGAAATTCGCTCCATTATTTGGACAACATATTGTTGTCGGATATCCTCTACTATAGTGTCCATCAAGCTCTCAACGTAGTTTGCATCTTGGTTCTTTTTAGAAGCATTAACTGACTTATGTAACACCACTCTTCTGTTGCAATAAACAAGAAAGTTGATGATACTCATTCTTGTTGGTCCTGTCCAACTGTCACACATTAGTGCCACTCCATATTCGTCTCATTGCCTCTTGAAGGATTTGATCCAATCCTTTAGTTCTGCCACCTCCTCATCTAAGTACACGTCTTAAATCTCTCTCGGTGTTGGAGGTTGGATCCTCGTGCCAAACTTTTGAATAAAAGAGACCATGCTCTGATAATATGGACATTGGGCTGTGTTGGCTGGAATTTTGTGGAAGTTCAACCATTTTGAAATTGCCTTCCCAATATCTTGCTTTTTTTCTTTTGTGTATGCATCGTCAATCCGTATTTGTTTCGCTGTTTGTGGGGCATAGGTTTGCGGATCAATATCAACAATATCTGGTGCGGACCTCCTGCCAAGACCTCTCATAAAACCACGGAGTCCACCATACTTCATGCTACTAGTGCGGCCTAACTAAGGAGCAGTTGGTTGCCTCATGCCGGTCGACCTCTGGATTTCACTACTACTGCCATGCTCCAATTGTGAGTCAGGTCGTCGATGCCTCATTGCTTCGTCGACCGTATATTGATGCACCAATAATACACGAATCCCAACTGTGAGATCCGGGTCGACTTGATTATCGCAACCCTCATACTGATTATAAATTAGTTCCTGCGTAGCCCTATAATATTCTTCCTCAAATCTTGCCTTTTCTTTATTGTATCTTCCTTTGCTTGTTGTAGCTTGCTTTGAAATAATTTACGGATCTCCGTCGGAACCTTCTTGCATTTTGTAACATCAGGATATCTGTCGGTCAAATGCATCTTCACTCGAGTTATTCCTCCATCCTTGCCAATGTAGTCACAATAAATACATTGCCAATGATGAAGGTCCTATCTATCTTGCGTGCATGAACCCATGTATTATCATATGGCTATTCCTTTGGTGTCATGATCTTACTAAATTTAAATCAAATAAGCTATAAAGTATAACCATATTGAATTGACCAAATATCGATAAAAAATCACTAATCGCAGCATTAAATAATTTTATTAAAACATAACTAATTCTATTTTATTATCATAAATATGTTATATACATAAAAGAAGTATTAAATACATAATTTTGATCCAATATGGGTCAAATTATGATAAAATCATCATTAGATACACTAATCACCTAATTAACATTGTTAATTATCCACTAATTATTTTTCTTTCAACACTATAAATATGTCAAACACCCTAATAGGTATTAAAAACATTAAATTGATTTAAAATCGATCAAATTTTGATTAAATCATCATTAAAATAATTAAACGCAGCATTAAATAACTTTAATAAAACCTAATTAAACCTATTTTACCATCATAAATATGTCAAACATAAAAGAAGCATTAAATACGTAATTTTGATCCAATATAGTTCAAATTACGATGAAATTATCATTAGATATACTAATTAAATGATTAACATACTTAATTATCCATTAATTACTTCTCTTTCAATATATGATTAATCGAAGCATTCAATAATTTTAATAAAACCTAATTAAACTTATTTTACTATCATAAATATCTTTCAATATTTAATATGCATGAAATATAAATATTTGACCTATTAAGTGTCTAATTTTGATTTAATCAATATTAAACACACTTATCATAATATTAAAGATCTTAATTACTCTCTAATTAAAGAAAAAGAATGTATATCTCTTGATTAAAAAGTTCTTCCTCTTAATCTTCTCAAATTAGCCTCGATTCAATTCACATATCGTTGTTTTGTAGAGTTTAAGAGAGCACAAATGTGAGAAAAAAAGAGTTTGAGATAGTTTAAGAAAGTATAAAAATGAAATAGAGTGAAATATGGGAGAAGGGTTTAAAAATCTATGAGAAACGACTTCAACGGTCAATTTGATCGTTGGAGCACTGTTACCAAGAGGTAACGATCGTGGCGCTTTCAAAATCGGTAACCGTTACCGAGCTGTGTCGTGGCGCTTTCGAAATCGGTAACAGTAGCGGTAACCATTACCGAGTTGTGTTGTGGCGCTTTCGAGCTCGGTAACGGTTGGGGCTTTCAAGTTACATTGTAGAATCCGAGGCTTTTTCGAGCTATTTCGTTGTAATCTTGGCGCTTTCGAAATCGACAATTCAAGCTTCGATAACGCCGAAATCGATCGTTACCGAAGCCAGGTCGATTTTGAAGCGGTAGGCGGTCGAATCGACCATCATCGCGTATCGAAATGGTAATGGTCGAAATTTCAATCGTTACCGTCCGATATAACCCTTATCATCTGATACGGGGCGCTTTTAAGTGTTCCCTTGGGTTATCACGAAACGGTCGTCGGCAAGACCCAAGAATAACTCGCTCAACGAACCGTTCGTCGCCGCCACTTTTGCATGTACAAATGCTGACAAAGATGTTTTCTCTTAGTTTTGGGTCATTTTGCTTGTAAATATGTAAGTTCGAACAAAGTCGCAGCACACAAAGCGATCGCTCATCAACCGAAAGCAAAACAGCCCAAAAAAGCCCAAATCAGCCTCGTTTTCGCGTGCATGAGGTGAGGCGGAGAACCGCCTCCGCCACAAAAAAAACGACCGACTCGGACCCCCGGGAACCCCCCCGGTGGCACATGGTCGGATGGGGCTTCGGTTATATAACGGGCGTTGAACACTCTTTCGCAAGTTCGCGACGCGACCTTTACGAACTTGGTTTTGCCCGGACCAGTGGCGGGTTGTTTGTGGGCTTGCAAACTGCTTCGTCATCCTTGAGCCTTGTTTTTCTCCCTCCCCTCTTTTCTCTTGTCACAATGGGGTGTTTGTCGAATTGCTTGTAAAGCTTCCCTTTTCGAGACTTCGGACTTGTTCGCCGATCGTTCTTTCAACTAACTTCTTTCTTTACAGTCCTTAGGGACCCGCGAGAGGTTACAAAGTGGGCTGATCCTCATGAAGCAAGATCGCGAAAGGCGGCGGCGCGACTTAGGCAACGCAGTTCGGCGTTTTGCCTTTTGCCACATTGGTGACCCGCGACTTAGGCAACGCAAGCTAAGTTCAGCGTCTTTGTCATGCAGGGTGCCTCACGCCAGGCAATTCCAAATAAGGTCGTGACATTGTGGTATCGAGCCGCAAGCTCTTCGATCGAACAAATAACGAACCAGAACTTCGCCATGGCAAAGCATCGTGGCGAATCAAGCAAGACGGGCAAGCCGGGACCTTTTCCCCAACCTTGCAGTGGGCATCGTGTGCACACTCACCTCTCATCTTTGTTGGAGCCGCCACGAAGATCGCGGGCAATGAACGGGATGAGCGAAAGTTGGTAACTCTCCTCCAAGCGGAGGAAGCGCAACTGCGCGCTTAACCGGGAAAAGGAGTCATAAAGAGAGATTCCACGACGGCGAAACCCGCCGGATGTTCGAAGCGAAGCACGGAGGAACTCTACCATGGCCAACAAAGACTTGTTGGGGTAGAGAGCTCAAGAAGAGGAAGCTGGAGTCCGGATCGACAAGGTCGAGGCCCTAGTCGACCGACCGTCCTGATGACACCAAGGACTCGTCAAAGACTTACAGGATGTTGTGGCGGAACTCACTTCACTAAAGGTGGCCATGCTCACAAGAACGCTAAATGCGAGGAGGCAACACCCGCGTTGCATCCGCCATTAAAAAACTTGAGGGCACCCGAGCCCCATGGATACTGGGAGGGGCTAGAGATGCCAAAGAGCTCGAGAACTTTCGCTTCAACATGGAGCAATACTTCCGAACTCACGAGGCCCGATTTCAAGATACCAAAGTTTCTATAAAAACGATGTATCTCAACGGAGATCTGCGAAACTTTGGTGGCGAACTCGTTGGGAAGAGATCCAACAAGGTCGGTGTCGAAGTCGACACAATGGGAGGACTTGAAGCGGAGTTGAGAACTCGGTTCCTTCCCGGAGAACACAGAGTTCGTCGCAAGAAGGAAGTTGAGACAACTCCGCCAAAGCACCACCATCCGAGACTATGTGGAAACAATTTTCTGCACTAATGTTTGACATACGATGTCCGAGAAGGACAAGTTGTTCACTTTCCTCGATGGTTTGAAACCATGGGCTCAAAGAGCTAAATCGGAAGGAATGTTACCGATGTAGTCGGGCAATCGCCGCTTCAAAAAAGGCTCACCGACTTTGTTTACTGGAAGACCCAAGAGAAGGAAACAATCTTCAAGCAATCGCCTCCAAAGCATTCTCGAGGGAAGGAGCTCTGGGGGCTTAACAAAAGAAGAAGAGCTCCCATAAAGGGCGAACCCAAAAGGCAAGGCCTCAAAACCGGAGGATGCTTCTTGTGTGGAGGACCGCGACATGGTGGTAAGGGAGTGCCCACGTAAGCGTGCACTCAACGCTTTGACGGCTTCCATCCACCCTCCCCGACGGACAAGGCAAAGCCGCTGCTCTTAGTTCGAAAGCGCTTCGTAATCCAAAGCAATGACGATGAGGAGTCGCAGGACCCGAATAGGGAGCAATGCGTCATTGAACGCTATCTTACGGGGTCAAGTGGGGGGAGAATATGAAGACGAAGGCACAAAAGCGTGAAGCGCCGAAATATGTATGTGGACATTAAGCTAAATGGCCAAACGACCCGTCGCGAATGGTGGATACGGGCGCTACCCACAACTTCATAGCCGATCGCGAAGCACAACGACTTGGGTTGACCTTGAGAAGAGCCCAAGCCGAATGAAGGTGGTGAACTTCGAGGCCAAGCGAATCTCCGGGTTGGCGGGGTGTTCCTATCAAAATCGGGACTTGGGCGAAACACCAACATGATGGCCGTGCATCGGGCGACTTCCAAGTGATTCTTGGAATGGAGTTTATGACGGGCGGCGGTTGGTGTCGATGCCGTTCTTGAACTCCCCATGTATGATGGGGAGGCGATGACCCTCGCGTGGTTCCCGCCTCTGAGAGGAACCAAGGAGCCCCAACACATTTCGCATTACAATTGAAGAAAGGCTGAAAGGGCGAACCGACATTCGTGGGTCGCGATGATGGCGAACGCCCCAAGGAGTTCAAAGACGTTATGCCACCCGAAGTTGCCGAAAGACCCTTCCACCACGCAGGCGTGGATCACGATATCGAGCCGGAGCCGAGTGAAGCCTCCAAATGAGACCACCCTATCGCGATGCCCCCGCCAGAGTTGGCGTAACTTCGAAAGCGCTTAGGTGAACTGCTAAGCGGTGGTCTCATCCGCAGCTTCAAAAGCACCTTTCGAGCTCCAGCTCTTCCGGAAGAAACAAGATGGGAGCCTCCGACATCGTCGACTATCGAGCCCTCAACAAAGTAACGGTGAAGAACAAGTATCCCATCCCGCCATTCATGGACTTGTTCGATCAATTGGGCAAGGCAAAGTATTTTCAAAACTTCGACCTTCTATTTGGTATTGGCAAAAAAGAATTCAATAAGGCGACGAAGGCAAAGACTACCCGCCGTGACCAAGTATGGAGCGTTTGAGTTCTTAGTGATGCCTTTTCGCTTAACCAATGCTCCTCGGCCACATTCGTCGCTCTCATGAACCGCCTATTCAAGGAGTATTTGATAAGTTCGTGGTCGCCTATTTGACGATATCGTTGTTCACGCCCAAACGCCGAGGAGCACGCCAAGCACCTCGCGAACGATTTTCAAGGTTCTCGGGAGAACACTCGCTCGTAAAAGGGAGAAATGCTACTTTGCTCAAACCGAGATTCTATTCTTGGGGCATCGAATCGGTGATGGCTCCATTCGGATGGATAAGTCGAAGGTGCAAGCGAATCTTTGAAATGGCGAACTCCCCAAGAAGGTGCCGAGTTGAGATCCTTCCTTGGTTTCGTCAACTACTATCGACGCTTCATTCATGGGATATTCGAAGCGGCACAACCCGACGGAAAGTTGTCAAAAGGAGCGCCTTGAAGTGGTCGACAAATGTGAGATAGCATTCCGTGATCCAAGGTCGCCGTTTCTAGAAGAACCAAAGGTTCAAATCGCCAAACTATGGAGAGCCCTTTGAAGTCCATACGATGCTTCTGGACTTCGCTATCGGGGAGTACTCATGTAGAAGGTCATCCGGTGGCCTACGAGAGCCGCGAACTCAACGAGACCGAGAGGCGGTATCCAAAGGCATGAAAAAGAGATGACAAAGCCAGGATCCACCGTCATGAAGTTTATGACACTACCTCCTGGGTCACGATTTGGCCGAGGACGCACAACATCGCCTCGAGCTATTTCCAAACTCGGAAGAAGCTCTCCCAAAGCGGTGCACGGTGGCGGGACTTCCGGCTGGGTTTGATATGGTGATGGAGTACAAGCTCGGGAAGGCGAACGCCGTGGGCCGGAATCTGTTGAAGCCGGAAGGTGGAATGCGTGAATGCCGCATGGCCGAGGGCGAGGCCAAGCAAGTCGGCCAGACTCCAACTTCCTTTCCCGAATCAAGGATGGATCAGATAGTGATCCCCGTGCGCTTATCCCGATGCAGCCTTCATCAAAGAAGGCAAAGGCACGACGGTTTTGGGTCCGTGAGGGACTTGTTTACACGAAAGGGAATAGGGTCTATGTTCCCCGAGTGGACAATTTAAGACGTGAACTCTTAAAAGAGTGTCACGATTCCCTTTGGGTTTGACACCCGCATTCACGTAACGCTGGCTCTCGTGGAGAGGGGCCTTCTATCGCCAAAGATGGGGATTGATGTGGAGGAGTATGTTCAAACATGCCTTACTTGCCAACAAGACAAGGTGGAGCATCGGAAACCGGTGGGACTTTTGGAGCCGCCGTTGCGCACCGAAAAAGGCCATGGGAGAGCATTTCCTTAGACTTCATATCAAGCTTGCCACCGTGGGGGGACTTGGATCGATACTGCGGGTGGTCGATCGGTTTTCAAAGTATGCAACTTTCATTCTTTGCTCCCCCTACACCGCTCAATCAAGAGGCGCCAGATTGATGATGAAGAGCGTGAGTGAAGTATTGGGGAGTCCCACACAATATCATTAGTGATCGAGACGCTTCTGTTCTCGGGACGATTCTCGACCGAAGCTATTCAAATTGTTGGGGTCAAAGTTATACTTCTCTACAAGCCTCCACCCCGCACGGACGGCGGACTAAAAGAATAAATTAAATCTTGGAGCAAATATCTCCGACTACATGAGTGCCAATCAACGAGATTGGGTGAAGTCATTGGACATTGCCCAATTCTCCTATAACTTGCAAATGAGAGCTCAGATCCAACAAGAGCCCCTTCAAATTATCACAGACAACAACCGCCGACTCCACACACTATGGCAATTGGGTATACCGGGAGTAGTCCATCGCCCCTATCATTTCAAGAAAGGAGTGGCATCGAATGCCGATATCAAGGCGAGCTTACTTGGAGAAGGCGGCAAAACGGATGAAGAAGTGGGCGACTTGGGAAGGCGACCACAAGAGTTCAAAGTTGGCGATTTGGTGTTGGTAAAGCTCAACCAAAGATCACTCCAATTCTTCAGAACGAGTTCACAAAGGATTGGTGCGTAAGTATGAAGGGCCCTTCCCAATTATTAGCCAGAGTAGGCAATGTTTCCTACTGAGTTGCAAATTGCCGTGGTTCAAAATTCACAACGTTCTTCACGCCAAAGAACTGGCCTTCTACCATTCGATCCGCAAGATGCTTCTCGGTGTTCCAACTCGGCTATCTCCCATCACAACCTCCCTACGAAAGCGAGTGGAAACCATTCGGGCGGATCGTAAGATAAAGCTACCCAAATGAGCGAAAACATGACAGAGTACTTGGTGAAGTGGCGAAAGCTTCCCCGAATCAAGCCGGTTGGGAGCCCAAGACGCCCATGCGACATGAAGAAGAAGTCATCAACAACAACCATCAGCGCCGACGAGGGCGTCGACGGTTTAAGTGGGGAGAATATCACGAATCGGTTGCGTCGCGCACCCCAAGAACAACTCGTTCAACGAACCGTTCGCCGCCGCGACCATGTATACCGCTGACAAAGATGTTTTCTCTTAGTTTTGGATCATTTTGCTTGTAAATATGTAAGTTCGAACAAGTCAGAAGGCGTTAAAGCGACCGCCACACCGAACCGAAAGCAAAAACAGCCCCAAAAACAGCCTCGTTTTCGCGTCAGGGAGGTGAGCGAGAACTGCCTCCTCCGCCACAAAACGCCGCCCACCGGACCCCGTGAACCCCGGGTGGCATGGCTGGATGGGGCTTGGTTATATAACGGGCGTTGAACACTCTTTTCGCAAGTTCAGACGCGACCTTTTACTTCGAACTTGGTTTTCATACCGGACCAAACCGAGGCGGTCGCTTGGGCTTTTGCAAAATGCTCGCTCATCCTCGAGAGCCTTGTTTTTCTCCCTCCCTCTCTTTTCTCAGGCACACGTGGTGTTCGTCAATCGCTTGTAAAGCTTCCCTTTTCGCGAGACTTCGGACTTGTCCGCTGCTTCTTCTTTCAACTAACTTCTTTCTCTTTTACGTTTCTTAGGGACCCCGAGAGGGTTACAAAGTGGGCTGATCCTTGCATGAGCAAGATCGCAAGGGCGGCGACTTAGGCAACGCAAGCTAAGTTCGCGTCTTTGCCACAAGGGTGACTCGCGACTTAGGCAACGCAAGCTAAGTTCGCGTCTTTGGCCGCAAGGGTGCCTCACGCCTTAGGCAATTCCAGCTAAGGTCGTGACACGGTGGCGGGCGGTCCGCATATCGGTATACTGTCGAACCAGTACGTACCACCGATATCGGGCGGTACGACGATCCCTCGGAGTACGTCTCATCCCTCGGCATCTCCAGCGTCTCATCCCATGGTGCGATAGAAACAAAGCAACCCCCACGCCGATCGTCGTTGTTCCCAACCGTGCCACCATCGTTGCTCCCAACCGTGCCACCATCACTGCCTCATAGCCATGCCCTCAACGCTGCCTCTAGCCGGTGTCAGCCTCCTAGCCTTGGCAACAGTCCTTGGCGAAGTTGCTCCCAGCCACGCCGCCATTGCTGCCTTCCAGCCTTGTACTCAACGTTGAAAGTTGCTCTGAATAGGGGTAGTACTGATGCCCTTGACCAGACATCAAAAACAAGAACTAGGGATTACAGATTTGCAATCCTACGCAATGACTACTGTTAACTCAGTGAAAGCCCAACTAGAAGCCTTGGAAACCAGAATTAAAAACCGGCTATAAGAAACCCTTAACGATTTAAAGAGCTTCAACAAGTTTCAACAAGATAAAAGTTCAAGTCTTATGTTGAACCGATTTAGAGACACAAGAAAAAGAAACCAAGAACAGGACACAAGCTACCCACGTATGAAGGTGGAATTCCCAATATGGGAAGATGGAGATCCAACCAGTTGGATCTCTAGGGTAGAAAAATTCTTCCGTTTTCATAAAACTCCAGAATAATCCAAGGTGGAAATAGCTTCAATTCAACTAGATGGAGGTGCAATCCAATGGTATGATTGGTACAAAACCTGTCACGGGTCCCCTCGTGGAAGCAATTCAACATAGGACTTCTTGTTCGCTTTGGACCATCTGAATATGAGAATGTTGATGGGCAGCTCGCCAAAATTCGTCAGACTTCTACAGTACAAGAATATCAGAGTAGATTTAAATGATTGTCAAATTAAGTCAGAGATTGTTCCGAACGATAACTGGTGGGAACATTTATCGACAAACTTAATTCAAATATCCGATATGAAGTCAAAGCTCGCCAACCCCACACTATAACAGCTGCAATCTCATTTGCACGTTTGCATAAGGAAAAATCAGTAGGGAGAATTGTTGAAATATAAGTGACAACAAACAGATGATCAGCAAGTCACCAGCCTCATTTATTCCCAATCGAAACCCTAACACCCGAAGACTAACTCGAGAATAACCCAAGGAAAGACCAGTGAAGGGTTTGTGCTGGCACTGTGATGAAAAGTGGAGTAAGGAGCACCGATGTAAACAAGGGCAACTTCTGATGATTGAACCAATTGGAGAGGAATCATAAGCTAATAATGTGGACTCCGATCATAAAGGTATGAATTCTGATGAAGATGTTGGACCTATCACATATATAGTGCATGCATTAGCCGACTACTCTAACCCGCAAACTATGAAATTGAAGGAACTTTGGAACATTAGCCTATTATGGTTTTAATTGATACTGTTAGCACTAACAATTTTATGGACAACAAGGTTGTTGACTTATTGGCTTGCCACATAGAAGGATATGATAAATTCGAAGTAAAGGCCGTTGATGGATGGATTTTAACTTGTGATAGCAAGTGTTCGAAGATAAAACTGATTATACAGGGCCAAGAATTGCTTGTGGATTTCTTTTTGCTACCCTTGGAAGACTTTGAAGTGGTGCTTGGAATTAAATGACTATCAGCCCTGGGTGATGTTTCTTGGAATTTTTCTGAATTAATCATGAAGTTTTTTACTAATGGAAAGCAAATGATCCTAAAGGGAAGACGTAAAAGTAAGGTCACGACTACCACTAACCATTGGATGGAGAGAGTTCTTCAGAAGACTAATGATTACTACATCGAAAGGCTGGCCCATTGCTTATACTATCACGAAGTGGAGACCCTACTTGATCAACGGGTTGGGATACACTATAGATATCCTATGACTGAAGTGCTGAAAGAGAAGCTTCTAGAGTTCGATGCTACATAGCCTTGAGGACAAGGCTGATTTGAAGGGGGAGGAATTGTTAACATCCCTTTTATTTTCTATGTTTTTCTAGTCCAGTAAGAGTCGGATAGGGGCTTATTTGAGATTTATTTATTTTATTAGGAGTCCAAGTCCTAATGAACTCGGGGGTGGAACTCTATAAATATGGATGTATCGTTTTCTTTCATCATCTATGAAATAGTATTCCAGCTTTCGAAGTGATCAAGGAGGCCGATCCCCTCGAAGTTATCATCTCTTTTCTTTCCACTTCTTCTAGGATAAAACCCTAGGGGTCTTATCAGATGATGAGGAGGAGATGGAGGGGAAGTACCGACCTGGCAATAGGCAGCAGTAGGCGTGTGGCATGGGCAACGCCCAGTGCTGCCATGCTCTTGAATGTCTGTGAAATGCATTGATATGGGTCTTACAGAAAAAAATAAACTGATCCGGACCATCCAAAAAGGGTGGTCTGCATCCCAGTTCACACCAAGATTGGTAGGTGTCGGTCATTACGGATCGGTCCAGGCGAAATCTTAATCCTTGGTTCTATAAGTTAACATTCTAAAAAATGTCATGGTACTTCTACTGAGAGTAGCTTGTTTCTTCTATAGCTTCACTCAAACATTAAGACTTGGGGTGTTTATCAATCTAGACTCGATGAGAGTTATAAATGCTTAACTTATTGCAGCAGATCAACAACCAGAGTTGTAGATGAAGAGTTTTCATTGCATGAAGATGTTGGCATGCCCATCTGAAGTTCAAGATTAACTTCTATCTTTCAATCAAATATAAATTGTTGGTTAAACATTATAGTTTCTTAGCAGAAATGGATTGATAATTGGTGGATGTGAAATCTCTATCTCATGTCAAATTCCCATCCCAGGGGTATCCAGTATTGCTATGACATGCAGCTTTTTATTTGTGAGTTCTAGAAAGAATGTGGCTCCCATTTTGGACCTACAAGTCTGTGATATTATTGTTTATGAGAGTTAATCTCATTTTTATTATGCGTGATGGCAGTTAACTATAGCTGGTTCATCATAGCAGTTATTGTTGCCATGTGTCAGGACTCTTTGAGGCTAATAGATGAAAAGTAACGTTCATGCATGAAGGCATACATTTTAAAATGTTAATTTGCAACAGAAAGTATGTTCTACGTAAAATTATTGGATTTACTCATAAACTACAAGACTGTAGACCAGTAGGTAAACGGGGATGCTAGTACAGTGAAGATTGTTAAATAACAAATGACATACTATTCTATAAATGTCTCGAAGATAATTACAGACTAAATATCTAAACTATGAGTTGCCTTTGTAGACAAATAACAAAATTCACTCATTGCCAACTATGCCAAACAGATTGTGTGCTTTAGTGCCTTGATTGCTTCAGCTACAATCTTGGCAATAATGCATGTGCATGGACATAATAGTAATGAATTGTTGTATAAAATGGTTTTGAAAGCACATGCATGTCACATTATAAATTGAAAATCACCAAGTACAGTGTGCATCAATTGCACTGACTATTTTCTAGTACAGTACAGTGTGCTCCAAGTTGGTGACTATTTTATGTTTCTTCCCACCCACACATTATGTCGAAGTGATCCTTATTTATTCTTATTTCTTGCAGAACATCCTTGGCTTCAAGATGCTAAAAAAGCTCCAAACGTACCTCTAGGGGATGTGGTTAAGTCGAGGCTCAAACAATTTTCAAGGATGAATCGTTTCAAGAGGAGAGCTTTAAGGGTTTGTTGATATTTTCTTAAATTATGCCATCAGATGTTTGAAAACCATGTTGAGTCTCAGCTCTCCAAATCTTCTTCTAATTTTGATGGAATATTTTCTTGCAAAACTAGGTTATCGCTGATCATTTATCCACTGAAGAAGTTGAAGATATAAAAGAGCTTTTTAAGATGATGGATGTTGACAATGATGGTATTGTTTCATACGAGGAACTCAAAACTGGGCTTGCAAAATCCAGTTCCCATCTTGTGGAGTCTGAAGTGCAGATGCTAATTGAAGCTGTAAGTGTATTCAATTCCTATATGTTTGTTCTTAAAATGCTTTTTACCCTAGGCACGACAACAAAAATAATGGTCGCCTGCCATGTATCAGATGCATTCAGCTTGACAACAGTGTGCTCCATTTAGTACTTGTTCCAAATCCAATTATATTTGATGCTTTGACTTAGAAAGTTCAAACTTATAATTGTAGTCTATCTTTTTACACTGGATTTCAGGCCTAGGTTTGCTGTGCAGTCCACTAGTTTGCAACTGAAGGATAAAGAGGTCACTAGTGAATAAATGTTTCATTTTTGTTGAGTTCTAACTACATGGATTACCTAAATTCATAGATACAATATTCTTGGAGTTCTGAGCTCTTAACAATTCTTCAAAGCAGAGAAAAATGTACATCTTAGCTTTTGACCCGAGACATTCAAGCTTCTCGGCATCTTATCAGTCAAGACTGTAGTGTGACAGATCAAATAGGAACAGTTTTATCTTCCCTTCTTGATCTGTTGGAAGGTATTGTACTATATATCACAGATTGTTTAATTACTTGCTATGAACCTGACATGCAACTATATCTCTCAACTTGAGGCCAAACTGATCTGAATTCTTAAACTTTACGTTGAAAATGAGATCTATTAAATCAGGTTGAACTGGGCCAGGTCAAGTCAAACAGAAACAAAATTAAAGAAGTTTCTGTGAAATGAGGTTTGACAACCTAAAAATGAAATTTGTATCATCAGATTTACATGAGAAGTGCTTGAGAAACATCATAAGTCAAAAGTTATATCAGTTGGTTTTGTTTTTGAATTTTGGGTTCCATTGAGTTATATTCATTAAATTCTCTTTTTTTCCCCTCAAAAGTAAAGGATAAAAGAATGTTTAACATTGCAATAAGCTACTAATTTCTATTTTATGCTAAAACTCATAAAATTTAGTCAATCTATCTTGTTGCTATCACCTTGCAAGGTCATGCAGCAAACGAGATCCATGGAAACATTGTCTGTGGTCATTCTCCTTTGTCTCTTAACTAGTCACTGGAAAACCAACATCATTGAAAGACAAAATTGAAGAGAACAATGCCAATGATGTCACAGCCATGAATTACATATATTGAATAGTAAAATCCTAGACAGAGAGAATGGTTATATGGATTTGATTATTGTGGTATACTGACCATATCTTTTGAACCATAGGTCATGACATTGAAATCGGAATTGGAATCGACCAATGGTGAAAACTTGATATCAACAGGATCAGATTGGCAAGACCAGACTCAGTTGAAAATTAATTTAATCAGTCCAACCGAGTCTAATGGCATTTTAGGACACACCGTAGCTGCCAGTGCCTATATTGATAAGGTCCAAATTGGTTGCACTATATATATACTTCAGTATCAGTTCACCTGCCCATTAGTAGCTTTGTTGTGCAATATTGTGGTGCCATTGTTCTAAAGAGCAGCAGCTGCAGTATGTAGGCAGTCAAGGCACTGTATAGTATATATGTAGTAAACAGTAAAATATCAAAAAATAACAACAAAGATATATGTGATTTAAATATGGAACAATATAAAGTGACGCACTACAGAATCCATGTAAAAGTGTTGTAATTAAAAACTTCATTGACCATGTTAAATACTATCAATATAGTCTACCAGAATAAACGATGATACCTAGGAAGATATGTAAACCTCAGATGGTAGCTATAACTTATTCATCTATATGTGAACCACATATCCAGTTCATTGTTATAGGTGGCTGCATATACGTGTCTATGCCGCTGTTTGTACAGATTTAATAAGCAGCCACATAAACATATGGCCACATATGTGATGAGAGTGCATCTTGAGGCTGCACATGCTCTATGAATTTGGTTTTGTGATGTGGCCATATCACTGGCCACATATGCATATGTGGCCTCGTAGACCACATTTTAGAACACTTACTTGCCATATTGAAGTACATTGACGCTTCAGCTAATTTCTTATACTGCATATGTGGCCTCGTAGACCACATTTTAGAACACTTGCCATATTGAAGTACATTGACGCTTCAACTAATTTCTCATACTTGTTTCGTTCCAAGTGGATTAGACCCAAACAGACCCTGATTGAGTCTAGACCAGGTTGACAAGTGCTGGACTTGGTCAGCCATATTATGGTCGTTTTAAGTTCTATTTGGGCCCTTTTTAGCCTCATTTTGTTATGTTTTGAGCCAGTTTAGGGCCTCTTTGAGCCCGATGTTGGTCTATTTTGAGCAACCAGCACTATTTGCAGCAAGGCCAGCTAATTTAATTGCTATTTTGACTTGAAGTTGATACGGACTGCAGTCAACAGAATTGTCAAGGCTCTGGACTGTCAAAGGTGCCTCCTATACCAATTAGGGGAGGTTCAAAGCCTAGTTGCAACAAGACTAGCAGTTTACAACAAGTTGGAGGGCAACCAAAGGTTTGCTTAAATCCGAGGGTTTACTGACATGTTATGTCCACATCGTACTTGTGCAGTCTGGTTAGATTATTTTATTTAAACTAGCTAAAGAACTCTTCAAGTTCGGGTCATATATCTTGCTTGAGAAAATGAAGGTCCTGAGCTCATTGTAACTCCGTGAACATGCTTGACAATTTTGCAAAGGATGTAGGCACCATGTACTGCAATGTTATTGATTGCTTCCGTTTGACAATGCTGCTTGCTCAGAAGAGGAAGACTGCATAATCTGATTGATCGAGTTTGACCAAACAGGTGGATGCCACTGGTAAAGGAACCCTAGACTATGGAGAGTTTGTTGCGGTATCTATTCATTTACAAAGGATGGCTAATGACGAGCATCTCAGAAGAGCCTTCTCATATTTTGATAAGGATGAGAATGGCTATATCGAGCCAGAGGAGCTTCAGGAGGCATTGGCGGAAGATGGAGCTGCTGACAGCATTGATGTGGCGAATGATATTTTACAAGAAGTTGACACTGACAAGGTGACCGATATATGTTATCGTTGGAGGCCAACTTACATTCAACCATTGACATGTATAATCTTTTTGTATTTTGCAGGACGGACGAATTAGCTATGATGAATTCGTGGCAATGATGAAAACTGGAACAGACTGGAGAAAGGCTTCACGCCACTACTCGAGAGGGAGGTTCAATAGTCTGAGCGTCAGACTAATGAAGGACGGGTCTCTAAACTTGGGCAATGAGTAAATTACGTTTCCGAGGTCTTATCCATTTGTTGAGAATTGGTCCCTTCCTTTTCGGCGGAAGTCCTCTAGTTAGGTCAACCAACCACTCTTGATTGGCTTACCATGTAATTAGTTCTTTGACCCTCGTGATGGGTACCCGACTCTTGCATTGGATTTGATGTGTTGTACAATAGTGCATATGTCGTAATCTTAAATTGCACTTTTTATTTGAGCATGACTGTTGCTTTGAACGATGGATTAAATGGGCTTGTTAGAGTATATTCTGATGAAATCCTCCTGAGAGCAACGCTGACTGATGCAACAACTAAAAAGTAAGTAGTTCCCGCTGGGGGCACATTGTAGTAGTTATTACACCTGTAAGTTGCCTGCTCTCATTGTTGCAGGCGCTACATCTACGGGAACGCCACATCGACGCTACAATTAACTAAAGGACTCCAAGGTTTGGCTATACCATTGTATTGATTGTTGTTGTTGTTATTCTTGTTATTGTTGTTATTATTTTTATTATTATTATTGTTGTTATTATTATTATTATTATTATTATTATTATTATTATTAATTTATTGTGTGAAAATGCTCTAACATAAAACTATTCCCAAAAGGGCAAAAATCCATGGTTGTGAGGTTTCCCCTGAAAGAGGGGTGGGTCGGGTGCTTGTACCATTGACCGTGTCGTCGGTTCAGAAATCGAAGTTGGAGTTTCAATCTTTGATCTTATCATTAAGAAGCCAAATCGACTCTCAGTTCTCATGCCCAACCAGCAGCGGTTCCATTGTCGACAGCGTTCTCGGCTTGATCTTTGTTGTCGGTTCAGAAAACGGAGGAGTTGTCTGCTTTCCCGATTAGTAGTGCTTGGCCTTTGCCCTTCGCGAGTAGACGTCTCGCTCGCTTCGCTTGATGGATGCTTTTTCTTTTTGTTTTGCGTGTGCTAACTACTTTCTTTCGTCCAAGTAGACAACAAGAGAGAGTTTTAAGTGTAGGGAACAAGCAGTATCTTGTTACTATGTCCATTCATTCTTAAAGCAAGCAAAAGGGAACAAGCAGTGCAGTGGATGAAGTATCTTTAATGACATGAACCACAGTTAGTATTGACAATTTGCAATAGAAGAAAGTAGGCATTATATTAAATTCCTTTAATCAAGAATTTGACTCCAACAGACATATATTTATTGATATCTATCTACATGTTATTGGGCATCTATTATGCCTTGAGATTATTCATGAAAGCTTTTAAGAATTATCTAAGCCTCTAACTCCAATCATATATATAGATTTTAGTTTACCACGTACGTACGTACGAGAACCTGAACCTCTATATGTAGTGACATCTTACAGAAATTATCGTTTCGGATATTAGAACTGCGTTCTCTTCGTACACTTATGTACGTACGTGACCACTATTCATCATAGAGATATTTGAGTTTGGAGTAGAAAAATACCTTCCTTGATCATGCAATCCACTTATTATTTCCATAAACCTCGTTTTGGTCTTTATTGAGAAAGACAGACAGTTTATAATGAATACTCTTATTATTATCCCTGAATCTAATTTGAAGGATAATAATAATTATTATGATAACAACCAAAGCAGAAATAGAGGTAATTCCTGTTGTAACATTCCTCGTCCACAATCTAACTGCACTGCTGTCCATGTTTCTCACACTAAGCTGAGAAAGAAAGATCCAACTCGAGTTACAGAGACTTCCCAATCTCCATAAAATAAAAATACATGGATTCAAAGCAAAGAGACAAAAGCAATAATAATATTGTAGGTTCCAACTACCTTTGTTAATGTCACACAATATTACTACAATTAGTCAAACAAAAAAAAAAAAAAAGGAAAAGAAAAAATATAACAGCTCAAACAGTCGCTTTAAATATAAATAAATAAATAAATAAATAAATCAATCAATCAATCAATCAATCAATTACCACTGAGAAACATCTTAGGCTTTTCCATCTTCTTGGTTTTCTTGTAATGATCTCCAATGTAGACAGACAGGTCCAGAAAATTATGTTAAATTTGGGTCCAGAAAAGTCATTATCTTACTCCTTTTTAGATCGATCAGCATGAGATCATTATTACACAACAATTCTCAAGAGCCCTTCTTCATCTTCATTAACCACACTTGTGTGTTGTCTCTATTAAACAGGTCCTTGCTATCTATCATCACTTAATAAAATCAAGCACAAAGAATATCTTTGGGAAGGAAATATGCTGAGAGCTTTAATTGCAAGTTTATGTCATAACTGATCTCCCATTATTGAGTTATCACACACCACTCTAGACCTCCAGTTTAGTCACCCTCACCACATATTTTGGCTCCATAGTCCCCTTCTTTTCTTTCTACTCATGTTATTCTGATTTCCATGGTATCATCAACCAGCTTGCATTGATGTCACATTAATCAGTAGCTAGGAATCTCATAGTCATACTGAGCTTTATTATACAAATGTATATATCATTATATGTTGTCATACTAGATATGGAATGGATCAGAAATAAATCAGGCATGAGCTATAATATTCCAACCAACCAACCAACCAACCAACCATGTTTTTCGGTTTGAACTAGGTAAGGTTAAAACTCAGATATAATGGTTGCAAATTTGGTATGCACATCGACGTGACCACCGCATAGAATAGAATATGATAAAGAGTTATCAACAAATAATTAAATCACCAACTTAAGCTGACAAAATTCTTAAATACAAAGATCTGAAAGCCAATTTGAGAAGAAAGGGAAGGATGAGAATAATAAATTTTGCAACACTATTTAGTTTGAAAACAGATTAAATGCTTCCTCCTCTTCAGCCAAATTAGGAAATACTAATGTTTCAAGTATATTTAGACACTGGGTATTGGTAGATCTCAACTCATCTCTGCATCTCAGTCTCAAATATCAAAAAATCAGACTTTGCATGCCCAAAACGATTCTGCAACAGATACATATTCAGGAAAACTATATTTAGCTCCAATCAGATATGAAAACTTTTTCTGTTCCATTTACTCGATACCAAAATGAACCAGAACCAAAAATTATAATTATAAAAAAGAGATTTACAAATCCTACAAACCAGAAATTGACTTTGTTTCCTAAATATCTATCTGACCTCGAGTACTGTTTAGTATATTATATTAAAATATAAGAACTTTCTGAGATAAACTTTTGCTATACTACGTCTCAGCAACTCCATATGTAATTCACCGATTATAAGATTAAAGAGAATAAAATTTTCTATGCTAATCTCCTTTCTTTTGATGGCTGCAATGTTTTTTTCACTTGATTAATCTTTCATCATCACAATAGTGCGATTCAATTCAATTTAATGTTCACCTTACCACAATCTGTATGTCGTCATGACAACGGCTGAGCAAACATAAGTTCCGAAAAGCCAATCGGCAACCCAACTACTACCTTAATTTTTCACTTCAGACTTCCCAATGGTCTAAGCATTATTATTTCAAAATTTCCTCCCTAATTTCAGCCAATCATGTTGTTTATCAATAAATTCACATCCATATTCGATAACTTTGCGTTTGACTCATCCTTGTGGCATATAAAATCTTTCATTGCATCAAGTACTAACCTGCTTATTATGTTCTCAGCATCCCTTTTATATCCGTTTGCATTGTGAACCTGCGGAATTTCATTACCAATGAATAAAGATTTTGTATATTGATTATCAAGATAATCCATTTGATGTCATTGTCGAATGAGAATAAACTTAATTCTCCCTTTGTCTTTGACAAGATTATTTTCTCATTCTCAATGCAACATATGTGATAGTTTCATCACAGAAGCAAGTCATTACTTTTGAAGATATTGTTGCTACTCTGAGAAGTAGTAGATTTTGTTTGATAAAAAAAGTGTTCATGTGAGTTTTACTTTTTCAGTCCGAGATGGCAAGGCCGAACCCGGACCTGTCCTGTTGGTCCTGGTAGATCCATATGTCGTGTGATATGAACACCAAGGGCACATGATTAGACCAAAGTGGTTCTTTCTAAAATCAAAGCTTCAAAAAAGCAGATGCCACCAACAAAGAGAAGAATTTTGAAGGAAAAAAAAGGGGACAAACAGGATGATCCAATGTTCGACCCATTAGATCAAGCCTCACAACCATGCAGGTAATCCAAGATGCAAGCTAAATTTTGCAAAAGCTTTACCAGTAATCCCAATGATTGTTTATTGTTTTTTGTGTGATAGGTTCAGGTGTTTTCCTTCTCTTTCTTATAAAGATAAAACATAAGGAAAAGCAAGAATATGTTCTATTGAAAATATGTTATCTACAAACCAGATGTATTCTAGTCCAATAAAATAGACTACATCATAATCACATAAATGAAATAGGAAGGGACATAATTATCCTCACTTTCACCGACAAAATAGAGTATTTTAAAAATGAGGACCCTCTCCAAGAGACCAAGCTACACAAATACATGTAATATCTGAGTAACTCCAGGTTTCCAAACTTCACTAGTATCATAGAGTAAGAAATGTATTCTGTCTTCCACATTATAAAAGGACTACATAAGATTTTAATATCTGATGATCCTTTAAGATCAATGTGCTTCTTGCTAGTTGCAAAATTGTATCTACCCCTTTCCATTCTCGATCCCATTCTGGATGAGAAGCTCATTAAGCTCCTCAGTCCTCACTATTTAGACTCCATATTGAAGTTTAGAAGCTAAAGAAAAAAAATTGATAGTCCCAGTTACAAATGGCAGATCAGGAGAAAATAGACCATCATCATCTTCTAAAATGAATAGGTTAAAGCAACCAAGACCTTACTTTGGCTACTGATAGGGGAAGACCCTGGGAAGAGCCATCCGCTCATCGTCCCCTAATTAGACCGTCAGAGGGGTCGGGCCGAAGTTACGGTCCGACCTTCGTGCAGGTACACGGTGGCTGGTGTGCCGAGACGCTGCAACTAGTCCACTCTGGAGATCGCACCACGATCAGGCGGCCCCGGGCGCTTCCCCAAAAGGCGCCAAGAAGCTTCACCAGTGATCCTCGACATTCGTACCCCTGAACCAAGCCGTGCCACCCTGAGGTTACGGCTTAAACAGGTGCGGACAGCATCAGCTACAAACTAGAAAGAGAGTATCGTGGATTATGTTTAGGCACTCGTAGAAAAAGAAAACTAGATACCAAAGTGATTTACCGATTGATGACGATGGACAGTAACAGTTAAGAGAAACTAAAATTTGATGGCGTTAGTTAGCTTATTTGATGAAGATTGTATCAGATCACTTCAAGATCGTGGGATGCCTTCACCACTTACAAATTGCAAAAGCACCAAAAAAAAAAAAAAAAAAAAAACTAAATTTTAGCCACAAAAAAATAAATAAATAAAAAATCGTGCAAAAAGATATAATTCAAAGCAGTGAAATTTTGGTGTGATTTTAGGTCATAATTCTTGATAAGATCCAACTGGGGTGTCAAGCATACCACTAATTGTTATTATCAGAACACGGACCTCAGTCATACCTTCAAACGAACAATTAACAGAATGTTTTAAAGAAGGAAATCGATAGTCATGGAACCCTAAAACCCCAATCATCGAGGTAAGAGTTAACAGATTACTGCAGAAACGTTCAACAGCTACAAAAATGAGAAAACGGTTCTCAAGGTACAATTCCTTCAAACGATAAGATCAAAGCAGCAGCACCAAACAAAAAGCACCCATAAAAGCTTAATAATAATAATAATAATAGTATTATTATTATTATTATTATTAATAAACGATGATTCTGGAAAAAAGAGGACGAGATCAAGCGACCTTGACCAACAGCCACACCGGCGCGAGCCAACGGATCGGGAGGCGGCGGATCAAGAACCGCCGGCTCGGTTGCGGTAGAGCTTCCCGAAGACGTGGAGGGCGGTGACGAAGCCGATGAAGCAGAGGCTCATCACGAGCACCACCGTGGGCGTCATCTTAATCCCGGGCGCGTCGTCGGTGTAGAACCGAAGCATGTTGCTCCCGCCGGCGCCGCCACCAGCGAAGCCGCCGCCCCCGCCCCCGCCCCCGGCCCCGCCCCCGCCCAGCCGCCGGCGCCTCATCCCCGCCGCAGCAGCCGGCGTCCCCCGCGGTCCCAGCCCGGTCGGCCGCGCTCCGCCCCCCGCCGATGTTGTCGTCTGCGACTGCGCGCTCCCTCTGGCCATCCCCGGTCGTCGATTCAACAGGCTAAAAATTAACACCGAAAAAATATTCAGAGAATTCTGCACACACACATATATATATATATATATATATATATATATATATATATATATATATATATATATATATATATATGAAATGTCTATGATGAGAACAATACTTTTCGAAAAGTCAATTATCTACCGCATTCTGTACCCGGACATCTATTGGGAATCATCGTCGAAATTCTGTCGGGACCCAGCTAATGAACGGTCGTTCATTTATGGAGTCCATGAGGGAGGAATGGATGTGATCAGAAAGTGTTGAGATGATCTGTCGGAACAGGTTTAGGTCTGGGGGCGGGGAGGGGGCTAAGTGAATGGTGGTTCGGAAGAGCGTTGGGTCGACCGTGTCAAGAGAGGAGACGTGGAAGAACATTAATGGCGGATCCAATTAATAGTGTGAAAGTAAAATGGGATCAGGAGGTGCATCGGAACGGGGAATTCACTGCGTTCCAACTGCCTCGTCTGGTAAGCTCATAAAGGGTAAATCGTTCAGAAACCAAAATCCAGACTCACGAATCATTGCAATAAAGAAATACAATGTAATTTCGGAATTTGACTTGTTTGCTGATGATCAAAAGTTACAACACCTAAAACTCGGGCTACCACAAACTCACTTAACTCCAAAGGCACTACTACTACTACGTAAACGGAGCAACAATTCCTTGTGATTGACCGTTTCCCTGTATTAACCAACGTGACTGTTAAACTAACATGATACTTTTTTTCATTAATCATAATATTTGATGATGGAAATACCTGTATTTTACTCCTTATCTTCCCTACCCTCTTCTTTTCCTTTCAATTTGATATTATATACATATATATATATATATATATATATATATATATATATATTCATTTTTACAGAGCATCATCCCGTTTCTAAAACTTTTCATAGCGAGTCTTCATTTTTTAGAATGACAAAAGTAACCTCTAATAATTTTTTTTTTAATCTTTTCTCATTAAAAACTATCTATCTCTCTTCATCTTTTTTATGAATAACCCAGATAATTAAATCAATTCAACTAATCAAAATTAATTATATTAAATAATTTACTAATATATACTAATTAATTTTATTAAAATATAAAAAAATATATATATCTAAAAATATATTAAATAATAAAAATAGAAAAATAATTTTATCAACTATGAAGTAAAGAATAATATAATAAAATATTTATATATTTTAAAAATAAAATTTTCAAAAAGTTAAATAATTTATATATAATTTTGACTCTTAAAAAGTTAAATTATCTAAAAAAGAAAATTATTATTTAAATTTTCAAAAGGAGAAATGTTATATATTTTCCATCTAAGACCAATTCAAATATTTCAAATCTACTAAATTTATTATTTAAATATCTAAAAAGAGAAATTTTGGCTAAATTTTATTTAAAAATTATTATTTATATTGCCATAAAAAGAAAAAAAATAAATAAATTGATCCAAGGACTAGTCAGAATCCTATGAAATTTTCAGGACACTTTTCAATAACACCTAAATAAACATATATGTCACTTTTTTTATTTTAGAAATTTTTTTATATTTTTCTGGGTTATTCTGCATTTGAACAATTTATCTCTTTTCTAATTTCTCCAATTTTTTTCATTTCCACCAAAATGTGATGGATCCATGCAACATTCTTTGACACTTCAGCTTCTAAATAGGTGGAAAACTATGATAAAAATTGATCTAAAAAACTCAAACCCTCGAATCAAATACATTGTTTTGGGCCCATCTTAGAAATAATATAATTGATGCAAGGATTGGTTAAAAATAATATAAAATTTTATAAAATATTTGAATGACACCCAAATGGAAATTTATGATATTTTTCATATTTTAAAGAATTTTTTGTTTTATTTAGCATATGAACAGTTTATCTTTTTTCTAATTTCTTAAAAAAATTTCCATCACCAAAATGTGATGGATTCATGTAATATTGTTTAACACTTGAGTTTCTAAATAGGTGAGAAATCAATGGTAAAAATTTAATCCTGAAAACCATATAAGATATATTATCTTTTTATGTGAAATAAAAAATAATATATTTGATATAGCAACTGTTCAGAAATCTTCGGGGGCAACATCACATGCATGCGCAGAACACAAAACAAAAACTTCAATTCTCAAAGATATATTTCTTATCGTGTGAACAGAGGTACGCAAAATCTACAAAACAGAAATCTACAAAATAGAAAACCACATGTGAGATAGATTGTGTTATCTAGGGAGATCGAATATCCCTAAATCTCTACATATCTCCAAGAGAGGGTGAAGGAGGTCAAGTATCCTCCTCTCTAGTGGTGATCCACATAGTAGGGCTGCAACGACGCTCCTCAAAACTTCAAGCCTGCTCTAAGGTAGAAAGGGGGGAGGAGCCTATGAACTTTCCTCCTATTTATAAAGGTCTCATATCAACTTAATAATAATGGATTCTCCCCTATTGGGTATTGGATCTCCATCCAACTATCCAACCCTCTTAGATTAGTGGATCTCTATCCAATAATCTCACATGGGCTCTTATTGGATCTCATCCACAGGATCCAATAATTCATGAGCTTATTGGATATCCAATAAAATAGGGGCTCCAACGGATATCTCATATCGGAACCTCTATTCATCACAATGCCTACCATATGTGTGTGACTCTCTAAGCCCAATATCGAGTTGGTCGTGAGTCATACCTGTCAAAACTCCTTCTGACTCAGTAAATTATTATCTCCATAATAATTCACTCGACTCATCGATTACGAGCTAGGCCACTACGCCGCAATCCCCAAACTATACAGGGGAATCCAATCCATTAGACCTATTTGTCCTCAATTACCGTATACCTATAATCCCTTATCTATTTAATATCCAAAAGATCGTATACCAGGCATGGTGTTGTCAGACCAATATGGTTTCTACTCGAGTCCTGCTCTAATCGGATTCTCTCGGAGAACTCTTTCTCTTTCAATCCGAATGACCCTAGCTATGGATTTGTCTGAGTAAAAACACATAGCATATTTCTCTCATGATAACGAGAGTGGATGATCATCTATCGACACTCAATAGTCCCCATAAAGTTGATTGCCACTCCCGATGACTGGCTGTGTTATATCTGGGACATCCAAACCTATAAGTCTGGTATCAAAAAGTGGAGCACTCATATAAGACATCCTTGGTGTTTCAAATCTAAGGACCAAATATACCACTGGTTCAACCAATGCCTCGTTTGGCCCAGCTCATAATTCTCTTCTTTGGCATATTGTCTTTCCGTAACATCCGATCTTCTTAGCGTAGTGTTTGATCTTCTTAGTCTGATGCTTGAACTCATGGCACGAAGCCTTCTACTTACATATCGACCGATCCTTCAGCTCGACGTTCAATCTTCTAATATGTTTCACTTCAGCTTAACATTGATTCTTTCTACTTTAATCAAATTGTCTCTTAATAATCAAAGCTAGTCTTACGTCACCTAAAATGCATATTAGATCACAAACTTATCAATTAATTTCGTCATCAAAATTTGAGATTCAATAATATATGACCTTGTAAAAATATTATGAAATTTTTTTTGAAGCTTTTGAATGGCACCTACATGGACATTTATAATATTTCTTTATTTTATATTTTTTTTTAGATTTTTTAGATTATTTAGCATGTGAAAAATCTACCTTTTTTTTTTTTTTTTCTAAATTCTTCATCTTTTTTTAATTCCATCAAAATGTGATGGATCCATAAAATATTTTTTGGGCAATTTTCCTTATAAAATACCCATATTTTGGGTATTTCCAAAAAGGTACTCTCTCTTTCATTTTTTTCAAATAATATCCCTAATTAAAAAATACTCAAAATATCCCTTAGAAGTTTTTCCATGAAATTTTTAACCATTTTTTAATAAATTTTTAACTATTACAGTTTTTTCATTTGGCTCATTTATAGTATTTTTTAATAGTGCTTATAGTGTCTTAGTAACATATTGAAAACACCGTAAATATTATTGAAAAATATTATAAATAATATTATATAATGCCTATTTAATTGTCATAAAATATTATATTTTTAGGCATATAATTAGTTCATTTCAGGTTAAAAGTTTCTTTAGATCATTTATGGTGTTTTTTAAGTATGTTTTATAATAGTTTTATTATGATGATCAAAACACACTATCAAAACCAAAAATACTATACCAAGTGAACAAAATTTTAAGGGGTAGTTTCAGAATTTTTTAAAATTAAGGGTACTATTTGAAAAAAAGTAAAATGGGGGATAAGAATTGGAAAATACCCAAAAATATGGTCATTTTCTAAAAAATGGATCTATTTTTTTTTTTCTGACACTTCAGATTCTAAACAGGTGAAAAACCTATGATAGAAATTTGATCCAGAAAACCTAAGCCATGGTGTTAGACATATTATTTTTAAGAAAAATAAAAAATATTGTATCAATATAAAGACCAGTCAAAATATTATGAAATAATTTTTGATATTTTCTAGATAAATTTAAATTTTCAAAGCTTAAAAATTAGTAAATAAAATATTTTAAAAACATTAAAATAAAAAATTATAGACATAAGGACTTTCAAATTTATTTTTAAGTTTTATTTTTAAAATATATTTTTATTATATAATTATTTATTTATAGTTAATAAAATTATTTAAAATTTATTATTTATATTTTATTTTCTCATTTTAATACTTTATTATATATTTATTATTTGTAATTATATAAATTAATATAAATTATTAAATTATTTAATATAATTTGTTTTGAACCGGCCTAAGTTTTAGAATGATTTAGATTGATCGAACCGGTTCATGGTTTCTTGAAAATATGGAAAGGGGAAAAAAAAACAAAATATTGTTGGAGGGTTAGATTAATCATTTTGAATAATTAAAGCTTTATATATATATATATATATATACTAATACTAGTTTAATAGTATGATTGATTAAGCCGACAAAATTAAAAATATTAATTCAATTAAGTGTGTTTAAAAATAAAGATAAATCCAAAAGAGTAATTGATAACACTGGCACCGATTCTGATTGGGAAACCGCCGACGACGGACTCGCTGCTGTAAGGATTCCTAACGGCGGTGGCAGGGGAGGGTGGGCGCGAGAAGGGTGGCAGAAAGGATCCGCCGACGCCAGCGAATCTTCCTGTGACGGATCGGGAGCGGATGACCGCCGACGACGACATATGATTTCAAACGAAGAAAAAAGAAAACCTTAAAAATCCCCAAAACAAAAGGGAAAATAAAATAAAGATTATAATGAAAAAAAGATTAACATTGTACCTTAGGATGGATGATGGATCAACGCCCCCTGGTCAATGCTTCGTCTCTTGCCGTCTTACCGCGATGAGACGCCCTGCAGAGAGCGGATGAGTCGCGTTGGAGAGAGACAGATAGAAGAGGGAGACCCAAAAAAAAGCGCGTATATCTTTCCTTTAATTAACTACGTATTATCTATCTTTAATTTTTTTTTACGCCGTTTATTTTATTAATAAAAATATCATAAAATTTATTACTGATTATATATGATATTTTATTACTAGCATACTTTTATCAATCGAATCAACGACATAAAAAAATAAAATAAAACTATATATTTTACTCTCGTAAATATCATAATTTAAAAAAATATAGAGATCGAGATGCTAATGATAATTATTACATAGAATTTATAATTAACCTCTTTCCTTATTACGACATTCCTTAATAGTCATTTATAATTATAATTTTTAAAAAATATATTAAAAGATTAAAATTAATATGGCTCATATCAAAACATTTTTAGCTGCAGTTAAAAGAAGTGCAACTAATATACTGTCAGTTTATTAGTGAAGTATAATTTTGACAAAGCTATAATTTTAATACATAACCTCTAAAATTTAAAAATTACATAATAAAAAATGGTGATATGTTTTGATCCTAATAATAATTGTTTTAGTGATAACAATAATAATACTACCAAGTAAAATATCAATTGTTACAATCATAATAAGATTCTTGTCAGAAAAATTAAAAAAAATATATTATAATTTCATGATTAATTTATAAATTTAAAATTATTATTAGTGATGATCTTTTAATGATAATTTTTTTCTTCACAAATAATTTCTTTAGAGATAATTCCATCAATAATCACCTTTTAATAATAAATATAAATATATATTGGTAAAAAAAAGTTATGATTAATAATAATTTTTTGTATGGTTATTGATGATACTAAGTGATGAAACATTTAATAGTCATAAATGATGAAATGTTCGTAATATAATGTTAATGATAGTGAATGATGAAGCTCTTCTTGGTGCTAATGTCATCGATGATAGCAAAGAAGGAAATCTTCTCTCTCTCTCTCTCTCTCTCTCTCTCTCTCTCTATTATTAGATCACTATTAAGATATAAAAATATAGAGAGAAAATAAAAAAGCACATAGCTAGAGATGCTGTTTTCCCAACGATTATTCAAAATATATAGTCTTAGATTCATCTATTACTATTAAAAATATAAGTTAAAATGCTATCATTTTAACTATGATTGTAAAAAAAAAAAACTACAGGCCCTTTTCCGAAACGTAAAGTCATATTTGTTATATAATATTTTGTTATTATTTTATTTGTTTAATTGGGGTATGATCGAGGTTAAGCCCTCCTAACTTTCTTCCATTTCTTTTTTTTTTCTTTTTTTTTTATCGAACTAATTTGGATAGCGACAATCAGAGTTTGAACTAATGCATGTATTGAAGCTATAATTCTTGAACGAGATCTGAATGACTTTACATATTTAGAATTTCTTTTAAAAAAATAATAATCTCATTACGTAAGCAGCGCACAAGACATTATCACATGGATTCCACATAAGACCTATTAATTAATGTACAATGATATAGTGACCACTACAATATTTCAATTATCACATGGATTCCACATAAGACCTATTAATTAATTAATTAATTAATTAATTAATTAATTAATGTACAAATGATACATTGACCACTACAATATTTCAACGAAGAAGTTAGTCGGATTCGAGAACAAAGAAATGGGAGAAGCTTCCTAGCCACCTATTACTGATTCGTTGGTTTCCTCTTAAAAGACACTTTGCCTCCTCCGTGGCTGCAGCTGGCCACACAGCTCGAGGATAATATATTTAGGATCAAGAGCACTAAGAGGGGGGTGGGGGTGAATTAGTGCAGCGAAAAACTTTCAACGTTTTAAAATTGTGTTCGTATGACAAAGGTGATTTTAATAGAAAAGTCGACTCGTAAATAACTTTAACTTGAGATCAAGTAAGAAGCTGTTAAAACAAATCTGTTAAGGCAGTTTGCAGTTTCGATGGAAATCAAAATGTAAGCGTAAACTAAAATACGATGTTCATATGAGAAAAAGCAATTTCAGTAGAAAAGTCGATTCGTAAATCACTTTAACTTGTGATTAGGCAAGAAGCAGTTAAAACGAATCTATTAAGGCAGTTTGCTGTTGTGATAGAAATCAGAATGTAAGAGCAAACTGAAATATGATGTTCATACGAGAAAAGTGTTGAATCTCGTATTTTGAGTGATGCAGGTCTACTCGATCAGGATTAGACAATTAACGCAGGAGGAATTGACGTTGCGCCGGAGGAGATCACGTTAGGATATTGGACGACAGAAGGCTTCGGACGTCGGGCATCGAGCTAAGGAGAGCGGAATTGCGCCAAGGATATCGGGGTTCGCGGAGGTCAATCGCCGATTGGGCAACAAGCCGCAAGAGAGGACGATCATCGCCGAAGAATCGGACGAAGCCAACCAATGACGTGCACGGCAACGGAATGTCGATTCGCGTTGTAATAACTCGGCTAGATCGAGTAGAGTTTTGGCTTGCATGTGCAAGATTAACTACGATAACCAGAAAAATACAAAGCAAGGATACGAGTCAAGTTCGATGGACGTTTAAGAGTTCAAGAATCGTCGGAGATGCCTTCTGCCGAACCAACCGAAAAAAAAATCGAACCCGCCGGAATTTTGGAAGTTCGCTTGAAGAGATCGTCGAGGTTCACGGAGATCACCAAGAAGGCTCGGCTACTCATTAAAGTCATCACAAGTTCGAGAGCTTACATGGGAGCTCGTCGGGAAGAAGTTCATCCGAAAGCTCACCTAACAAGACTTCGACGTTCATGCGGTTGAAAATTTGCTTAGGATGTGTTTCTGTTAAAGTAGTTAACATGTAATTAGGATTAGGATTAAGAAATAATCCTATATCCTGTTAAAACCAACTGGGCCCAAAAATTAGACTTGGTTTGGGCTAAGTTTGAAGCCCAACCACCAACCAAAGAGTCCAAGGCGGTGGCACTACCAAAACTGGCGGTTGCACCCACCAAAGACCACCAGAGCTGGGCGGTGGCACCGCCCATTCCCGAGAGCTAGCGGTGCACCACCGCCAAAGACAAAGATCGACTTTCCCGACATCGACAAGGGCACCACCAAAGATCGGGAACTCCACGAGAATTCAAATTTGGAGCCCAAATTTGAATCCTCTTGAGGCCTATAAATACCCCTCAAATCTCAACTGAGATAACAACTTTTTGAGCAGCAAGTGTTTGAGAGAAAGACCTTAGAAAAGTCCTTGCTAGTCTTGTTTTCAATTTGCTAGTGTTCACCTCCTTCTTTCTTGCTGAAAATCTGTAAGAGAGTGAACCGCTTGTAAAAGTTGTAAGAGAGGTATTTGCCCTTCCATTTCAAGATATTTGCTAGTGGAAGGTGAGAGCCTCATCGAAGAGGGGCCTCGCAAGTGGATGTAGGTCATTTGACCGAACCACTGTAAAATCGACGTGATCTTTGGTTTGCACTTACTTATTGTCATTTATATTACTGCAAACCATTTGCACTTTAATGCTATACTGCTTTGTCTCTATCTTCCTTATCTCTTCAAGTTAAAACGCAATCGAAACAGTTTTAAACGAAAACGTTGCTTTTATCGTACGAAGTTTTCGAAAAGTGTTTAAATCGTGAAAAGTTTATCGCACTTCATCGTTGCACTAATTCACCCCCCCCCTCTTAGTGCCGCTTCGATCCTAACAATTGGTATCAGAGCCCGGTATTTCTCATTTCGGATTTACACTCGAGAGAAATGGCTCTTCATGGCTTTCAAGAGGGCTTATCGGTTGTTCGTCCACCGTTGTTTAACGGATTGGACTACACTTATTGGAAAACTTGAATGAGAGTTTTCTTGATTTCTATGAATTTGGATTTATGGAATATCGTTGAAAATGGTTTTCAAGTTCCCTCTAAACCGATGAATGAATGGTCGGATTTGGAGAAGAAGTATTTTTCTTTAAATGCAAAGGCTATGAATGCCTTATTTTGCGCTTTGGACAAAAATGAGTTCAATCGGATTTCTACGTGCGAAACGGCTTTTGATATTTGGCGAACACTTGAAATCACGCACGAGGGAACTAGTAGAGTCAAAGACTCGAAAGTTAATATTTTATTACATGATTTTGAGCTTTTTCGAATGCAAGACTATTGGCAACATGTACACCCGTTTCACGGATGTCGTCAATAATCTAAGAGTTCTTGGTAAATCTTTTTCGAATTTTGATCTCGTAAGCAAGATCTTAAGATCCCTTCCAAAAAGGTGGGATCCTAAAATAACCGCAATACAAGAAACAAAAGATTTAAATATTTTTCCACTTAAAGAACTTATCGGCTCATTGATGACATATGAAATGGTGCGCAATGCACGTGATGAACACAATGAACACTTGAACCACCTTCCAATGAATAGGAAGGATTTGGAACTTCGGACAAATGAATACCACTTGAGCGATGACTCAAGTGTTGAGAACAATGATGAACTTGAACTTCGAACACTAAATCTTAATAAGTTCATTAAACAAAAATCTAAAATAAACAATGAACTTGAACGGAGGAAGAGGCCAAAGAAAAGGAAGGCACCCAAGGATGAATCAAGTACTTCCAAAGGTGAAACGGCGAATTGGGCTTTGACGGGCTTCGACTACAAGGTAAGTAACTCAACTCTCTTGAATTATTTTGAAATTACTTAAAGTTTTTCATGAGTTCTTAATTTAGATAGTAGGAATAGGAAATAAAAAAAATATTTTTCAAAAATTATATCATGTTTTTCTTTTTTAGCATCTTTGAAAAAAAAAAATTAATTAAAAATTTGATCAATGAAAAGTATATTGCTAAGGTTTCATGCATGTTATGTTTTGAAATGTTGAATGATGTATGCAATATTATGGATTATAGTTATATGATATGTGATAATGCTTAGGATTAATCCATGCATGTGTATTTTGATGATTTTATGTCATGCATGAGTTTTTGAAGTAAATGTTGATTTGATACTCTCATTTTGGATTAACATGTTTTTGGTTTAATCATTTTTATGACGAATTAAGATGACATTCTCATGACATATTAAGATGACATAGTGCATGTACATCTATGTATGAATTTCTTGATAGTCTTTTGATGATAGATGTGATATCATGATGTTTTATTTTTGATGTGTTTGGTCTTGACGGTTTTATGACGAAACTTATGTTTTGATTTTAAATGATGATACATGTTTTCACAAAAAGACTTGAACACCCTCACATGAAATCAATTGTATAAAATGGAAATAAATTTTATATCCTATTGAGGTTAATGAATTTATTTTACCATTCTTGTGAATCTCATAAAAATAAACATGATGAATATTTTGAAAATAAATGAGTGTATCATGCATTTGGTCTTAATGATTTCTCTAGAACATACTTTTTGAAATCATACTTGATAACGAATATCAAGATATTAAAAGGATATTATCATGGAATAATGCTTGATAATTTATTTTACGAAATTTACCTTTCTATCTTGAATGTTGACATTTTTTTTATGATATGTTAAAAGAATCACTTAAAAAATGCTTTTCCCGTCTTATCGAGATTAATGATTTTATGATATTGTGTGAATCTCGAAATTGATTTTGATGAAATAGTAATAACGTTATTCATGTTATGAATCTCAAAAATGATAATTTGTTTATGATTTTTTATCAATTAACTTGAATGAAATTTTGTTTTAACCGAATCATGAACTTTCTCTTGACTTCTTGACTTAAGAATTTTGAAGAAACATGATGATTACTTGATATTTGATACTTGAAATTTCTTGTAAAATGTGATCTTGATAAGAATGTTTCAATTTGCTCTTTGTGCTATATCTTTTCATAAGCCTTGATATCATATATTTCATAATATAGAAATAACAAGATTTCTTTGCCTTGTATGTCTTGTGTGATGATTGTACATCAATTTGCTTTATTATGAATTATATGAATCTTGATCGTGAACTTGTTAAGAAGAATTTTAATGAACCATGAATCATATCTTTGGTATTCACGAATTGATCCTTATTGATATCTTTCATTGATATGATAAATTGTCATCTCATGATATATCATATAATTATATCATGCTTTGCGATTGTATCATATGATCTTTGCTAAATTTTCACATTGATATTCTTCATGATATGATTTCTTGGCATCGTTGTCTTGTATGCTTCATGTGATAATATGAATACATGAAACACTTATGATATGATTTTTATATAATTCCGTGTATTCATAAAATATTTATCTCATCACCTAATAACTCTTCTTGATACTCCTAATGTGATGAAGTAAAATTATGCATGAAATACAAATGGGGAGAAGTTTTGATCATGCATGGTAGGATATAATTTGACAAATTGATACCATCATGATATGAAACATTTATGATTCACAATGATGCATACAATACTTGTTCTTTCTAATTATGATGTGATGTATTGCATATGTTGTTGATCATGATTTAAAATACTATGGGTTGTTGCTAAAATGATGTATTATAAATATTGATTTAATGTTTTGTATCATGAATACTCTAAATGATGAATATTTGGTATTATGATCAAAATGTTGACAAATAGTTAAAAATTTTAGTATCATGTATGATATCCTCATAATGTTGATTGATTTATTCAATATCGTGTATGAATGAAATATAAGGTTTGTCAAATAGTGCATGTTTTAAATTGAAAATATAATGATACACAAATAATATTGATACTTACTTTTGTCATGATTTAGAAATTGATGTAAAGGTTTTTTCCCTTCTTTTTGACAATGACAAAGGGGGAGATAGATTGCTAGCACAATTCAAGAAAAAAGAAAAAAAATGCACTTCTCAAAAGAGAAGAAATTGCTATCTTGAACGTCACCGAGAATTGCTAGCTTGAAACATCAAGAAAATACAAAAATGTGCTATCTTGCCTATCTCAAGAAGCAAAACTTGCAACTTGCACATTGCAATAGGAAGCAAGAATTATGAGCTTACACAAGAAAGCTATCTTACATTTGCTTTCGAAATTTTTGCTAGCTTGTATATTGTGAAACTTACATATCGTAAAAATTGCTAGCTTGTAGTCTAAAGAGAAGCAAAAAGTTGCTATCTCAAAAAAAGCAAATGTGCTATCTTGCCTATCTTAAGAGGCAAAAATGCTAACTTGCACATCTAGCAAAACTTGACAAATTTGCATATTTCAAGAAGCAAGAGTTGCTTTCTTGAACATCTCAATATTGCTAGCTTGCACGATGTAGAACTTACTATCTTGAACATTACCAAAAGTGCTATCTTGTTTGCTGTAAAACTTACATATCTAAAACTTGATAGCTTGAATGTCCTAAGCATGATGCATTACTTGCTAAATTTTTTAGCTTCAAAACTGCATGATGATAAAACTTAATATTATGTTTTTCATGCAATTAGTTGAACTTATATTACCAACACAAAGAATAGTTGTACTTCTCCTTTTTGTTGATGACAAAGGGGGAGAAGTATGTTGATGACATGATATGCATAAGTTTATGCATATGTTCATGATGATTCATGATGAATATTGCAATGACTTGAATTCTGCTTGAATTCAAGGTTCTATCAATATGGCATATTGATAGGGGGAGTTTGTTTAAACTCCGGGAGTTAAGGTTAACTCCGTCATCAAGTGGTTGTCATCATCAAAAAGGGGGAGATTGTTGAATCTCGTATTTTGATGATGAAACCACTTGATATGTGTTTATAATTTAAACTGCATTTTGAGTGATGCAGGTCTACTCGATCAGGATTAGACAATTAACGCAGGAGGAATTGACGTTGCGCCGGAGGAGATCACATCAGGATATTGGATGACAGAAGGCTTCGGACGTCGGCATCGAGCTAAGGAGAGCGGAATTGCGCCAAGGATACCGGGGTTGCGGAGGTCAACCGCCGATTGGGCAACAAGCCGCAAGAGAGGACGATGCGCTGAAGAATCGGACGAAGCACCAACCAATGACGTGCCGGGCAACGGAACGTCGATTCGCATTGTAATAACTGTCTAGATCGGAGTAGAGTTTTGGCTTGCATGTGCAGGATTAACTACGATAACCAGAAAACACAAAGCAAGGATACCGGAGTCAAGTTCGATGGACGTTTAAGAGTTCGAAGAATCGTCGGAGATGCTGCCGGAACCAACCGAGAAAAAAATCGGGAACCTGTCGGAATTTTCGAAAGTTCGCCGAAGAGATCGTCGGAGGTTCACGGAGATCACCGAGAAGGCTCGGCTACTCATTAAAGTCATCACAAGTTCGGGAGCTTGCTGGGAGCCCGTCAGAAGAAGTTCGTCAGAAAGCTCACCGGAACAAGACTCGACGTTCGCGGTTGAAAATTTGCCTAGGATGTGTTTCTGTTAAGTAGTTAACGTGTAATTTGGATTAGGATTAAGAAATAATCCTATATCCTGGTTAGGGGCCAACTGGGCCCAAAATTAGACTTGGTTTGGGCTAAGTTTGAAGCCCAACCAGTCAACCGAAGAGTCTGGCGGTGGCACTGCCAGACTGGGCGGTTGCACCGCCCAGCACCCGAGAGCTGGGCGGTGGCACCGCCCAGCACTGTCAGCTTCTGACACTGACAGGCGGTGGCACCGCCACTGACAGGCGGTGGCACCGCCAGCATCGGGAACTCCACGAGAATTCAAATTTGGAGCCCAAATTTGAATCCTCTTGAGGACTATAAATACCTCTCAAATCTCAGCTGAGATAACAACTTTTTGAGCAGCAAGTGTTTGAGAGAAAGGCCTTAGAAAAGTCCTTGCTAGTCTTGTTTTCAATTTGCTAGTGTTCACCTCCTTCTTTCTTGCTGAAAATCTTAAGAGAGTGAACCGCTTGTAAAAGTTGTAAGAGGGGTATTTGCCCTTCCATTTCAAGAGATTTGCTAGTGGAAGGTGGGAGCCTCATCGAAGAGGGGCCTCGCAAGTGGATGTAGGTCATTTGACCGAACCACTGTAAAATCGGCGTGATCTTTGGTTTGCACTTACTTATTGTCATTTATATTACTGCAAACCATTTGCACTTTAATGCTATACTACTTTGTCTCTATCTTTCTTATCTCTTCAAGTTAAAACGCAATCGAAACAGTTTTAAACGAAACGTTGCTTTTATCGTACGAAGTTTCCGAAAAGTGTTTAAATCGTGAAAAGTTTATCGCACTTCGCCGCTGCACTAATTCACCCCCCCCCTCTTAGTGCCGCTCCGATCCTAACAAAAAGCGATTTACGTCTAAACACGATTTGGAAAGTATTGAGTTTAGAAACGCAATCGTGAAAGCGCAGAAGGCAGTAAGATATGAAGGAGGTTTGCAGTAAAGATGATAAGCTCAAAGTAAATGCAAACCAGAGAGCAGCGCGATTTAGAGTGGTTCGGTCAATCTTGACCTACATCCACTTCTGGCTTCCTCCACTGATAAGGTCGCCAACGTCCACTATAGGCCTTCCTTCAATAGGCGAAGGCCAACCACCCTTTTACAGATTCACTCCTTTTGACAGGCTTAGGAGACAACCCTTACAAACTTTTCTCTCCTCTCTTGAAAGATCAGAACTTGGAAGAAAAGAGGGAGAAAAACCTTTAACTTATACAACACTTTTGAGTTCTAGAAATCACAGAGTAAGATCAGGATTTTGGTGGTTTTTTTGTTGCTCTTTCATTGCTGAAAGAGTGAGGTATTTATAGGCCACAAACCAATTTGAATTTCGAGCTCAAAACTGTCAATTCCCAGAATTCCGGGGTCTGGCAGTTGCACCGCCTGGCAGAGCTCAGAGACTGAGCCTCTGGGCGGTGCCACCGCTTGTCAGGGGCGGTTGCACCGCCTGGCAGAGCTCGGAGACCGAGCTCAGGCGGTGCCATCGCTGTTAGAGGCGGTTGCACTGCCCAGTCTCGCTCGAAGACTAAGCCTTGGCGGTGCCACTGCATGCCCAGGCGATGCTACCTCTGGCAAGTGATTTGGGTCCGAATGGGTTGATCCATTCGGCCCAATTTGATTCTTTCAAGGGCCCAATTGCCCCTAGATTAAGTTAATGGGATCACCTCCAAATTCTAACTGAATCATCGTGCTAACTATGACAATTCTAAAGACTTTTACTACAGCTTGCTCCGGTGCGTCAATCGCTTCTTCCGGCGAGCTTCCGGTGATCTTCCCATTAACATCCGACGGTCCTCCGACGATGCTCCTACGGACTTCGGCAAACTCGGACTTGCGGCGATCCACTTGGCGAGTTACGACGAGCTTCTTTTTTTGGCAAGCTCCCTGGACTTCCCGATTTGTTCCCTGAGAACCTCCGGACGATCGTCCGGACTTCCGTCAAGCTCTCGAACTCCCAACGTGATCATAGTCCTGACTCCGGCGCAACTCCTGCTGCATGTCTTACTTTCATCGTAGTTAATCCTGCACACTTATCTCAACATATGGATTAGATAACAAATGACAATTGATATCATCATCAAAATCCGAGATTTAACAATCTCCCTCTTTTTGATGATGACAATCAATTGATAACGGAGTTAACCTTAACTCCTCCTATCTATGTGCCATAATTGAGATAAGTCATTCTTGAATTCAAAGCCTTTGAATTCAAGAGTCATATTGATAAGTTAAAGTCATTTAACCTTATCAATACTCCTATCATGATATGATAGGATGTATCTCTCTGTATGATGTCAAGACTTGACATCAATTTTCAAAGTTCAAATGTGAATTGTTGTAATGATAGCAATTCATGTAAAATTACAATGCAAGTTCTTGATATCTTAATATGATGCAAATATGGAAAGATATCAACATGTAAAATTACAATGCAAGTTCTTGATATCTTAATATGATGCAAATATGGCAATCATAGCAAACATAGCATAGCATCAATAATCAAGTTTCTTTCGACATAATTTTACATTTATAGCATCAATTCATATACTTCTCCTCCTTTGTCATCAACAAAAAGGAGAGCGATATAAACTTCTTTTGAATATACATGTGATGCAATAAGTAGGTTCATGTCATTTATAGTATACAATTGTCTCAAGAAGACCATGACATGGAGTGAAAACTTCTTCCTTTTTATTTGTTATTATTCTTTTTGCATGAAGGAGGAAAGCCATTTGTGTAGTTCAAATTGATATCATACTTTACAAGGATCAGGATATTTATGTAAGTAAAGTCCTTGCAAAAAAAAAAATATATATCTTCCTTTTACAAGAAGGAATCATCAAATATTTTTCACATGATAAGTCTAAAAGCCATAAATTTGCTAGATAAAAAATTTATCAATAATTAATGATATGAATCGAAATCCGAAAGAGAATAGTGAAATCCGATTGGAACCGAAAATTTAATTTAACACTTTCATGCAAGACTATGAGGACATGCTCATCGTTGTATTAACTTCCAACATGTTATTTTTGGCATGTAATTCAATCAATAAAGTCCGAATAATAATTTTAACAAGTTTATGCATTCGGACACATCAACATTGCATCAACATTATGGTAATACATCAACATCATGACAATCAACATCATGGTATCAGCATCATCAATATTATGACACATCAATTTCAAGGCTATATTACTTTCACATTCATCATGGAAACCAAGACACAAGGTTTTTAAAGTTGGTATTATAGAAACATGAAATATGACAATGAGTAATGAGATTGAGCAACATAACCCTTGCATATTCTTGCATCAAGTAACCATAGTGCATTGTGATCAAGATGAGTAATATAAAGTTTACAACAACATAATTGTTACAACAAGAGGTTATTGTGTCCACATACACAACCTTTATTCAGGAGATGGAAAATTAAGGTGCCTAAACAAGGAGTCAAATTGTCGATGAATTTGCTGCAGTTCAGATAGGATTTGATCTTATTGGTGTTCAAGCCAATCTTGTCTTTGTTCAAATCGGTCCATCCGAATCCCAATGTCTTCAATGGATGATGCATGAGCTTGCTCAAATGGATGTATTTACTCAAAGGGACAGATCGGAGGAGGTTGAGTGCCCCTAAAGACTGGTGTTTCGGGTTCTGGTTCAGGTTGAGGGTGATCGGTTCTTCTAGGCATTCTAACCCAATTACCATTTCTATAAACACATCTCAATCGATGAAGTAGATTTTTGTTTATTATGCTAAACCTATCCACTTTCATTACTTCTTCGTCGGGTGGAATTTGAATATCGTAGGCTTTTAGGATTCTAGTGATTATACCACCATATGGAAGCATCATGTCTCTTTTAGATAGTTCTATCATGTTTTGTTGAATGAGATATCCAAAGCAGATGTTATGTCCTTTTATGATCCAATACATGACTCCTAACTCCAATTGACTTATTTCATCATGATGATATTGTTTAGGGAGAATGATGCTAGATATGATGAAGTACTTTAGTGTTTAGTGGTAATAGGTGTTCACAGCTTTTAGGAATAATTACTAAGTTGGGATTACCAAATATTGTTCCTAAGGCTTCAACATATGTTGTCCCAACTGTTTCATTGTCCCATAATCCTCTAAAATAAAGTCCTCTATTTTTTACAGAAATGCCTATCATGTCACAAATGAATTTATTCGTAATGGAGATATGTTGTCCTAAGAGATAGGTGGACATTCTTTCTTTTTCATCTACTTGTAGATTATTGTAAAACAATCTAACAAGTCTTGGATAGATGGGTTCACTGATTTGTAAAATAGGGAGTAGATTTAGGTTGGCGAACCATTGAATTATTTCTAAGTCTCTTAGCTTATCTAAATCTACATGTTTTCCCTTATTGACACTTCTAAACTCAAAGGAGGAAAATTTTTCAGCATGATACTTTGAATCAAAGAGGGTAAGATCAAAGTCTTCCACTAATCTCCTCTTTCCTTTGTCCCTTAAGGATCTTCTAGAGCTCATAACTACTATTATTTGAGAGGATAGTAATGAGCAAGTGTAAATGAAACAAAAACAGAATTTAGAGGGCTCTTAGAGAATACCTTTAAGTGAGATCTTCAAGAGAAGGAGAGATTGTTGATCTTTTGCTTCGAAATGAGGAGGATTTGGGATGCCAAGATGGGAGAAATGGAGGTGGAGAGGCTTTGGAAGAGAGAAGAGGGGAAGGGAGTAAGTTGGGGTCGGTTCCACCACCGGCCCTAGCTCGGTTTTAATAGGGGCAAGATTGCGGGCAGTTGCACCGTTGGCTGGGGCGGTGCAACCGCTTGCAACCCGTGACAGCCGGTGGTGCTACCGCCAGCTGGAGTGGTGCCACTGCCTGTAGGCAGTGAGCACTTGTTTTGACTGCTGTGTGGTCTATTTTGAATGTTTCTTACTTGAGAAGATTTTTTATTTATGGAGCAGTCAACTTTACTTTCGTAACTACGTAAGAATTTTCATTTTAAGATGAGACATTTGCACGATCAAGATAGATCTAGTGACGCACATATTCTTCTTCAAATGTCGTATTCATGTTTGTGACAGTTTGTCCACGTTGGTAAGCTTTGTAAGTTTATGACAGCCTTTGCTCACAAAACGTAAGTTCATGATATAGTTGAAAAAGTAATGAACTTATCAGTTTGATGGGATCGGAAATCTAGAGGATATGTGAAGGTACATATGGGTTTCCAGTTCTAAGGAATAAAATAGGTTTGTATTGCTTTTGTAATTTTAGTTTTCTAATCTTCTTTTTGTTTATGCTTAGGGATCATTACGTGTTCTTTTTGGATCTCGAATTCCAAAGAGTAGGATATTATTTCTTACTCCCAGCTTGTGATGGTGTATGTCTCTATAAGAAAGGATAATTTTTAGGTACCCATTTACTTTTGGGTGCCTCAAAAGTTGATCTATATTGTTTGTCATGTTGCATAGAGTTCATCATGGTTCCTTTAGGAACCTAAATTAATTTGTTCGGACTAATTTTCTTGACTGGACAATAATGCGTTTTGTGTCCAAGCTTGCAACAAAAGTTGCATTTGCTTTGGCGTCGAACATGTAGAATGGGGCCTTTTATGAAGGTGGTTGGATTTTGGTGAGAATTTCTCATAAATCCGATTCCACTTCTTTTGGGAACGTAACCCTTTTTTGTAAGGATCATGTTCAAGGACTTGCTACCAACCTCAAATTTCTTCAAGGTGTCTATGAGTAGCAAGTTTTATTTTGGATAGTTTCTAGATCATGGCATTTTAAACAAGAGCCTAAACTATCATGATATTCAGTTTTTAACTTATCGAAATCACAATTAAGACTATCATGCTCCTTTTTTAGCAATTTATATTTTTTACTAATAATATTGCATTCATCAAATAAATCATGGAAGACATTTAATAATTCATCAAATGATAAATCTACATCAATTACTCCTCTCCGATGGCCATTAAGGCGTAATGAGCAACTTGCTCGGTGTTGGACTCCTCTTCTTCGGATGCGCTCGAATCATCCCATGTTGCTTTGAGCGCCTTCTTCTTTGATGTTCTTTTCTTGGCTTGGGGACAATCACTCTTGTAGTGTCCCGGCTTTTTGCACTCATAGCAAATAACTTGGTCCCTTTTGGGTTCAAATTTATTTTTTGTGTCATTTTTAAATTTGTTTCTCTTAATGAATTTTTTGAATTTCCTTGTTAGAAGTGTCAAGTCTCATCACAGTCCTCATCACTTGAGTTTTCTCTCAAGTGGTCATCTAAAGTTCTAAGTGCCATATCCTTCCTGTTCTTTGGAAGGATGTCTTCTTGCTCTTCATGAGCCTTGCATGTCATTTCATAAGTCATTAATGACCCGATTAATTTGACTTTAGGGTCCCAACTCTTAGGAAGGGATCTTAGAATCTTATTTACAAGCTCAAAATCCGAAAAACTTTTGCCGAGTCCTTTTAGACCATTGACGACGTGAAACGGGTGTACATGTTGCCAATAGTCTCGCTCGGTTTCATTTGGAAAAGTTCGAAAGAGTGTATCAAAAGATTGATTTTTGACTCTTTCACTCTACTTGTGCCTTCGTGAGTCACTTCGAGTGTATGCCAAATATCAAACGCGGTTTCACAAACCGAAACACAATTAAACTCATTTTTGTCAAGCGCACAAGATAAGGCATTCATAGCCTTTGCATTAAGAGTGAAAGTCTTCTTCTCCAATTCATTCCAATCGATCATTGGAAGAGAAGATTTCGAAAATCCATTTTTGACAAGATTCCAAAGTTCAAAATCCATTGAAATAAAGAAGATCCTCATTCAGGTCTTCCAATAGGTGTAGTTTGTCCCATTGAACATGGGTGGACGTGTAATAGAATGGCCCTCTTGGTTTCCGGCGTATGCCATCTCTCTTCGGTTTTAATCCGTTTGAGAGTGAACCCAACTTTGATACCAATTGTTAGGATCAAGAGCACTAAGAGGGGGTGAATTAGTGCAGCAGAAAACTTTCAACATTTTAAAACTGTGTTCGTACGACAAAGGTGATTTTAGTAGAAAAGCCGACTCGTAAATAACTTTAACTTGAGATCAAGTAAGAAGTTGTTAAAACAAATCTGTTAAGGCAGTTTGCAGTTTCGATGGAAATCAGAATATAAGCGTAAACTGGAATACGATGTTCGTACAAGAAAAAGCGATTTCAGTAGAAAAGCCGATTCGTAAATCACTTGAACTTGTGATTAGGAAAGAAGCAGTTAAAATGAATCTGTTAAGGCAGTTTGCTGTTGTGATAGAAATCAGAATGTAAGAGCAAATTGAAATATGATGTTCGTACGAGAAAGCGATTTACGTCTAAACACGATTTGGAAAGTATTGAGCTTGAAAACGCAATCATGAAAGCGTAGAAGGCAGTAAGCTATGAAGGAGGTTTGCAATAAGGATGATAAGCTCAAAGTAAATGCAAACCAGAGAGCATCGCGATTTAGAGTGGTTCGGTCAATCTTGACCTACATCCATTTCTGGCTTCCTCCACCGATGAGGTCGTCGACGTCCACTAGAGGCCTTCCTTCAATAGGCGAAGGCCAACCACCCTTTTACAGATTCACTCCTTTTGACGGGCTTAGGAGACAACCCTTACAAACTTTTCTCTCCTCTCTTGAAAGATCAAAACTTGGAAGAAAAGAGGGAGAAGAACCTTTAACTTATACAACACTTTTGAGCTCTGGAAATTACAGAGTAAGATAAGGATTTTGGTGGTTTTTTTGTTGCTCTTTCATTGCTGAAAGAGTGGGGTATTTATAGGCCCCAAACCAATTTAAATTTTGAGCTCAAAACTATCAATTCCCGGAATTTCGGGGTCTGGCGGTTGCACCGCATAGCAGAGCTCGGAGACTGAGCCTCTGGGCGGTGCCACCGCTTGTCAGGGGCGGTTGTACCACCTGGCAGAGCTCGAAGACCGAGCTTAGGCGGTGCCACCGCCTGACTGGGGCGGTTGCACCGCCCTGCCAGAGCTCGGAGACCGAGCTCAGGCGGTTGCACCGCCCAGTCTCGCTCGGAGACTGAGCCCTGGCGGTGCCACCGCCTGCCTAGGCGGTGCCACCTCTGGCAAGTGATTTGTGTCCGAATGGGTTGATCCATTCGGCCCAATTTGATTCTTTCAAGGGCCCAATTGCCCCTAGATTAAGTTAATGGGATCACCTCCAAATTCTAACTTAATCATCGTGCTAACTACGATAATTCTAAAGACTTTTACTACAGCTTGCTCCGGTGCGTCAATCGCTTCTTCCGGCGAGCTTCCAACGAACATCCGACGGTCCTCCGACGATGCTCCTACGGACTTCCGGCAAACTCCTGGACTTGCGACGATCCACTTGGCGAGTTCTGACGAGCTTCTTTTGGCAAGCTCCTGGACTTCTCGGATTTGTTCCCGTAGAACCTCCGACGACCGTCCGGACTTCCGTCAAGGTCTCGAACTCCCAACATGATCATAGTCCTGACTCTGGCGCAACTCTTGCTGCATGTCTTACTTTCATCGTAGTTAATCCTGCACACTTATCTCAACATATGGATTAGATAACAAATGACAATTGATGTCATCATCAAAATCTGAGATTCAACAAAGATTAATATTGATAAGGTATATTTTGGGTCCCAATCATGTCACCACCGATGCCATGTCTTGTTATAGTCAAGTTGGCAAGAGGAGTACTCCCACATGTCGAGCCAAAATCCGTACCAAGGCGTTTCTCGGTATATCCTGTCCCAGAAAGCCCGGTACTGTTGAATCTTGAATTTTGATAATGAAACCAATCAATATGTGTTTATGTTTTAATATGTGTTTTGAGAGACGTAGGATGCTTCGATCAGGATGAGACAATTAAAGCAAGAAAAATCATGTTGAGCCGGAGAAACATGTCAGAAGATTGGATGTCGGACCGGTGGATCGGTTGACGTATCGACAGAAGGATTCGGGCCGTGGATTCGGGCATCGGGCTAAGAAAAGCGGAGATTGCGCTAAGGATATCATAGTTGCGGAATCAACTGGCCGATTGGGCAATAGGCTGCAAATGAGGACGATGCGCCGAAGAATCGGACGAAGCGTCGAGGGACCAATGATATGCCGGACAACTTGATTAGATGCTTAGGATTAATTGTCTAGAACGAAGTGTGTTTTACATGTGCAGGATTAACTACGATAGCAAGACATGAAGCAAAATGAAGTTCTGAAGTCAAGATCGAGATCACGTTCGGAGTTCGAGAGTTCGTCAGACGTCCGGACGTTCGTCGAAAGTTTTGCAGGAACCAGCCGAGAAGTCACAGAGCTTGCCAGAGAAGCTCGTTAGAACTCATCAAGAAGATCATCGTGAAGTCCAGGAGCTTGCCGGGAGTTCGCCGGAACATTGCCGAGAGTTCGTCGGAGGTTCACTGGAAGATCGTCGGAAGCTCGCCGGAAGAATTGACATAGGGATTCGTTTAGCTTAGAATGTCTTAGGAATCGTAGTTAGCATGTAATTGGGATTGGATTTAGGCCAACCCAATTGGGGTCCAGCTAAGCCCATGTAATCACTGTGTTGGGCTCAATAAGAAGCCCAAATAATGCCCCAAGAAGACTCACCGTCGTGGCATAGTCTTCGAGGATGTGTTAGGCGATGGTACCGCCAGTCTGGGCGATTGTACCACCCCTGGCAGGGTGCCAGGCAGTGGTACCACCTAGCACACTACCCTAGGCAATGGTACCATCAGACCTGGGCGGTGGTACCGCCCAGGACAGTGTCAATCAAACTCACACTGGGCGGTGGTACCGCCCAACACAAGCGATGGTACCGCCCATGCTCGGGGAACTCGGGATGAGATGTTTTTAGGCTCCAAGTTTAAATCAACTTGAAGCCTATAAATACCTTTCTCATCCCTGGTTAATACACACAAGCACAAAGAGCAAAAAAGGAAAGAAACGCTGTAGAAATCAGTTGAGAAATCCCTCCTCTAGCTTAAGTGTTAAAATTCTGTTTAAGAGAGGAGAGTGAGTGCTTGTAAGGGTTGTCTCGTAAACCCGGTACAAGGAGAAGAGGGGTGTAAGAAGGAGGTTGATCTTCACATAGTAAAGGAAGATCATTAGTGGATGCCGGTGGCCTCAACAGAAGAGGAATCAAAGGAGTGGATGTAGGTCACGATTGACCGAACCACTATCAACTACAGTCTTCTCTGGTTTGCATTTTATTCTTGCTATTTATCTTAACTGCAAACTGCCTTCCATACTTTACTTCAAATACATTTCCATAAGCTTTCAAAGTTATTATCTACATGAAATGAATTTTACGTCAGAATCGGATTTCAACGTACGAACGTAGTTTTAATCATCGAAAGTTTTCCGCTGCACTAATTCACCCCCCCCCCCTCTTAGTGCTCCTGATCCTAACAATTGCTATCAGAGCCATTGTTTTCTAATTTGGTTTAACACCCAAATAGAATTGGCTCATTTCAGCTTTCAAGAGGGTCAATCTCTCATTCGTCCTCCCTTTTTTAATGGGATGGACTACACTTATTGGAAAACTCGAATGAGAGTTTTCTTGCTTTCGTTGGATTTAAATTTATGGAATATCATCGAGAACAATTTTCGAATGTCTTCTTTTCCAATGAGCCATTGGAATGATTTGGAGAAGACGTTTTCTTTAAATGCTAGAGCTATGAAAGCTCTATTTTGTGCCTTAGACAAAAACGAGTTTAATCGGGTTTCTATGTACGAAACGACTTTCGATATTTGGCGCATTCTTGAAATCACATACGAAGGCACAAGTAGTGTAAAAGATTCTAAAGTAAATTTTTTGATGCATGATTTCGAACTTTTTCGAATAAAGCCGAGCGAAACCATTGTTGACATGTACACCCATTTCACGGATGTCGTCAATGGTTTAAAAGCTCTTGGCAAATGTTTCTCGAATTTTGAACTTGTTAGTAAAGTTTTACGATCACTTTCTAAAGCTTGGGAATCTAAAGTAACAGCAATACAAGAAACAAAAGATTTAAATATTTTTCCACTTGAAGAACTAATTGGTTCATTGATGACATATGAAATGGTGTACAATACACATGATGAACAAAACAACCTTCCAAAGAACAGGAAGGATTTGAGACATAGAACATTTGAAGACCACTCGAGCATAAGCTCAAGTGATGGTGAACAAGAACTACAAATGAAATCTAAAAAGTTAATAAAACAAAAATTAAAAAGCAAAAAGAACGAAACTACTTGCTTTGAACGCAAGAAAAAGAATATAACTTGGGATGAATCGAGCTCCTCCAAAGACGAGAAGAAAATTAAGAAAGGCAAGGTGGCAAACTACGCCTTAACGGCATTCAACGATGAGGTAATCGAAACCCCCTTAATTTATTTTGAAATTACTTGATATTTTTCATGATGCATTTTCTATTTTAGAATAATTATTCTTCTTGAAAATTACATATTGAAAAAATTAAAAATGTAAGAATATGATCATACTCGTAATTTTAAAAATAATCATGAAAAATACATATTTTATGATAAACAAACAAAATGATTTTGATTGAAAATTTAAAATCATGCTATATATGGTTAAGAAGTAATAATGTGTATCATGTTGATTCCATTGTTATTTCTCGATTTTGATTAAACAAAATCATGTTTGAAGAAATGCATAATGATATAATATTAAACATTTTGATACCATGATTGATAATTTTATGTATGAGATTTTAAGTTATACATGATGATAAGCATGTGTTATTTTCATGAGTGTATTTGAAAAACATATGGTAAAACCATGTCCGAATGCATGAAAGTGTTAAATTTTATTTTCGGATTCTCTTGATCCTAACAGTTGGTATACATGATGATTTTTGTGATTTATTGGTCTTGATGGTTTTTATGACAAAATTCATATTTTGATCCTAAACATTGATGCATGTTTTTATTTGGCATAAAAGAAAAGAACATGCATGTATGAAATAAATCACATGAATTAAAACAACTAAAAAGTGGAAAGGTTTCTCCTTGAAAAATTTATTTTTCCGACTTTATCGATTTTTCAAAAAAGATATTAATGAATCTATTTATACCATCTTTATTAATCTCTTGAACTATGAAATTGATTTTGATGGTTTGAATTTAATGAGTTTTATTGAAATCACAATCTTAATTTCTCGATATTCGATAGATAAAATTTTATTATGAATCAAGATTTTTTGTTTAATCGATCTCCTAAGATTTTCTTCGATTATTTATGAGGGGATTTTTTAAAAAGAAATCATGTCTTTTGGTATTCACATGTTCAAATCTTTCATGATATGAACTTTATACAATTCCTTGTATTCATAAAATGTTTATCTCATCACCCAACTAATTCTTCTTGATATTCTTTATGTGATGATATGAATGTATGAAATATTCATAAATTTGTAATGGTGCATGCAATACTTATTATAATGATGTACATGATGTATTGCATATCATGTGTATCATGAATGCTTTAAATGATAAATGTTTGATATCATAATCAACATGTTGATAAATGCTTAAAAATTTTAATGCTTTAATATCATGTATGATATGCTCATAATGATGATTGATTTATTTGTATCATGCATGAAAAATGAAATGTATGGTTTTGAAAATGTGCATGTTTTAATTTGAAAGTATAATGATGCACAAATAAGATTGATACTTACTTTTGTCATGATTTAGAAATTGATGCAAAGGGTCTTCCCTTCTTTTTGACATTGACAAAGGGGGAGAAATATCGCTAGCTTATCTTGTAAAATTTAGAAACATGCAATTTGCAAATGAAGCAAAATTGCTAGCTCAAACAAAAGAAGTAAATATTTGCTAGCTTGCATATTGCAAGGAGAAGAACTTGACATCTTGAACATCACAAAAATTTGCTACCTTGCATGATGTTAAATTTGTTAGAATTGCTAGCTTGTGATCTAAAGAGAAGCAAAAAGTTGCTCTCTCAAAAGAAGCAAATGTGCTATCTTGCCTATCTTAAGAGGCAAAAATGCTAACTTGCACATGTTGAATCTTGGATTTTGATGATGAAACTAATTGATTATTTTTAGATGTTTAACTATATTTTGAGTGATGTAGGTCTACTCGATCAGGATTAGACAATTGACGCTAGAGGAATTGACGTTGCGCCGGAGGAGATCACGTTAGGATATTGGACGGCAGAAGGCTTCGGATGTCGGGCATCGGGCCAAGGAGAGCAGAATTGCACCAAGGATATCGGGCTTGCGGAGGTCAACCGTCATTTGGGCAACAAGCCGTAAGAGAGGACGATGCGCTGAAGAATCAGACGAAGCGCCAACCAATGATGTGCCGGGCAACAGAATGTCAATTCGTGTTGTAATAATTGTCTAGATCAGAGTAGAGTTTTAGTTTGTGTGTGCAGGAATAACTATGATAACGACAAAGACATAAAGCGAAACAAAGTGTTAGAGTCAAGCGCGAAGGATTTATTGGGAGTTCGAGAGTTCGACGGAAGTTCGAAGGTTCGTCGGGAATGCTGCCGAAACTAGCCAAGAATGAGTAGGGAGCTTGCCGAAGGGTTTTTCAGAAGCTCGCCGGAAGGTTCGTTGGAAGTTCGTGGAGCTCGCCGAGAAAGATCGAAGCTTGCCGAAGAAGCTCATTGGAACTCACCAAGATCAAATTGTAAAGTCTAGGAGCTTACCGGGAGTCCGCAAAATGGTTTCCGAGAGTTTATCGGAAGACCGCCGAAAGTTCACCGGAAGAAGTCTTGACTTATGGACTTTGTAATAGCTTAGAAAATGTCTTTAAATTTATAGTTAGCATGTTAATTAGGGTTAGGATTAGGTGTTAATCCTATAACCCAAGTAGGGGCCAATTAGGCCCGAGTTCAGACTGGTTTGGGCCAAGTTTGGGGCCCAACTAGTGAGCTGAAACACTGTAGGTGGTGGCACCGCCCAGAACCCGAGAACTGGGTGGTGGCACCGCTGGACTGAGCGGTGGCACCGCCCAGCACCCGAGAGATCGGGCGGTGGCATCGCCAGCCTCGGAAACCCAAGAGAATTCAAATTTTGGAGCCCAAATTTGAATCCTCTTAGGGCCTATAAATACCCCTCAATTCTCAGCTGAGATCACAACCTTTGGCAAAGCAATAGTTTGAGATAAGAGCCTTAGAAAAGTCTTAGCAAGTCTTGTTTTTCAAATTGCTTGAGTGTTCACCTCCTCCCATCTTGTTGAAAAGATTTATAAGAGTGTGAACCACTTGTAAAGGTTGTAAGAGGGGTATTAGTCCTTCCCTTACAAAGAGATTTTGCTAGTGGAAGTTGGGAGCCTCTTCGAAGAAGGCTTCGCAAGTGGATGTAGGTCATTTTGATCGAACCACTTTAAAACCGCTGTATTATCTGGTTTGCATTCTACTCTTGCCATTTACATACTGCAAACTTCTTTACTTAGTCACTACACTTTCATACACTTCTAAGTTATCAAGCTTCCAAATTGGTTTTCATCGATATTGGTTTTTATCGTACGAAAGATTTTTCCAAAATCGAAGTTTAATCCGCTGCACTAATTCACCCCCCCCTCTTAGTGCCGCTCCGATCCTAATAGCACATCTAGCAAAACTTGACAAATTTACATATTTCAAGAAGCAAGTGTTGCTTTCTTGAACATCTCAAAACTGCTAGCTTGCATGTTCTAAAATATTATAAAATTTGCTAGCTTGATGTTGTAGAACTTGCTATCTTACTACCTTGCATATCTAAGATGATAGCAAAATTACATGATGATAAAACTAGATATTATGTTTATTATGCAACAATTTGAACTCCTACTTCTAAACACATGAGAATTGTACTTCTCCTTTTTGTTGACGACAAAGGGGGAGAAGTATGTTGTTGGTATGTCATGATTTGATTATGACATGTTACTTAGATTTTTGAATCCAAGAGTTTCTATCAATATGGTATATTGATAGGGGGAGTTTGTTTAAACTCCGGGAGTTAAGGTGAACTCCGTCGTAGATTGGTTGTCATCATAAAAAAAGGAGAGATTGTTGAATCTCAGATTTTGATGATGAAACCAATCAATATGTGTTTATATTTTAATCTATGTTTTGAGTGACACAAGATGCTTTGATTAGGATGAGACAATTAAAGCAAGAAAAATCATATTGGGTTGGAGGAATATGTCAAAAGATTGGACGTCGGACCGGTGGATCGGTCGATGTATCGACAGAAGGCTTCGAGCCATGGATTCGGGCATCGGGCCAAGAAGAGCGGAGATTGCGCCAAGGATATCGGAGTTACGGAGTCAACTGGTTGATTAAGCAATAGGCTGTAAGAGAAGACGATGAGTCGAAGAATCAGATGAAGTGTCGAGGGACCAATGACATACCGGACAATTTGATTAGATGCTTAGGATTAATTGTCTAAATCGAAGTGTATTTTACATGTGTAGGATTAACTACGATAGCAAGACATGAAGCAAAATAAAGTCCCGAAGTTAAGATCGAGATCACGTTGGGAGTTCAAGAGTTCGTCGGAAGTCCGGACGTTCGTTGGAAGTTCTACGGGAACCAGTCGAGAAGTCGCGGAGCTTGCTAGAGAAGCTCATCGGAACTCGCCAAGAAGATCGTCGTGAAGTTCAGGAGCTTGCCGGGAGTCCGTCGGAACATTGCCGAGAGTTTGTCAGAGGTTCGCCGGAAGATCGCTAGAAGCTCACCGGAAGAATTGACATAAGGATTCGTTTAGCTTAGAATATGTCTTAGGAATTGTAGTTAGCATGTAATTGGGATTGGATTTGGGCCAACCCAATTAGGGTCTAGCTAGGCCTATGTAATCATTGTGTTGGGCCCAATAAGAAGCCCAAATAGTGCCCTAAGAAGAGTCACCGTTGTGGCACAGTCTTCGAGGTTGTATCAGGCGGTGGTACCACTAGTTTGGGTGGTTGTACCGCCCCTAGCAGGGTGCCAGGCGGTGGTACTGCCCAGTACACTACCCTAGGCGGTGGTATAGCCAGACTTGGGCAGTGGTACCGCCCAGGACAGTGTTAGTCAAACTAACACTGGGCGGTGGTACTGCCCCTATCCGAGGAACCCGAGATGAGATGTTTTTAGGCTCCAAGTTTGAATCAACTTCAAGCCTATAAATACCCCTCTCATCCCTGGTTAATACACACAATCACAGAGAGCAAAAACGGAAAGAAACGCTATAGAAATCAGTTGAGAAATCCCTCCTCTAGCTTAAGTGTTAGAATTATGTTTAAGAGAGGACAGTGAGTGCTTGTAAGGGTTGTCTCCTAAACCCGGTAAAAGGAGAAGAGGGGTGTAAGAAGGAGGTTGATCTTCGCCTAGTAAAAGAAGATCATTAGTGGATGTCGGTGGCCTTGACGGAAGAGGAATCAGAAGAGTGGATGTAGGTCACGATTGACCGAACCACTATAAACTGCAGTCTTCTCTAGTTTGCATTTTATTCTTGCTATTTATCTTAACTGCAAACTGCTTTCCTTACTTTACTTTTAAAACGTTTTTGTAAGCTTTCAAAGTTATTATCTGCACAAAATGACTTTTACGTCAGAATTGGATTTCAACGTACGAACGTAATTTTAATCGTCGAAAGTTTTCTGCTGCACTAATTCACCCCCCCCTCCCCCCTCTTAGTGCTCCTGATCCTAACAAGGATGACGTCGCATGGCGCCGTTCCACGTGCTCCAGGACGACGGTTGCACAAAGGTACTATCTCACCTCTCGAGGATCGGTTACCACGCTAAACCCGTGTACGACCGACCCTTGTACAGTAGTATAAAAACCCCTAGCCGGCATTCGGCCCGAGGGGGACATAAAATGAAAGAGAGATAGATCAACCCACCACTGACTTGCTCGTCGGAGGGGCCACAGTCGGTAAACACCCAACAGGGGTCTTTTGTGCAGGAAAGCATATCTCCCCAAACCATCCTGATCGAGAGAAGCATTTTCAACATTCCGATGCCAGCATCCCGTTCGGAGGGCACGACTGACCTCGTCAACTAGCCCACCCGACCGAAGACTCCCGACATCGACCCGCAAACCAAGCCATGCTGACTCATCAGCCACGATGTATTAGTTCGTTAACATTTTTGGCGCTAGAAGGAGGGCCATGTCGCAGGAGCATCTCATAGGGGCTCTCCCCAAGGGAGAACCATCGGCCGACCACCCTTATGTCGGGCCAGAAGATTAGCCTCTCCCCATCCTCCGAGTGTTGAATCTCATATTTTGATGATGAAACTAGACGTTCATTGGAAGTCCAGATGTTCGTTGGAAGTTCTGCAGGAACCAGCCAAGAAGTCCAAGAGCTTGCCGAAAGAAGCTCGTCGGAACTCGCTAAGAAGATTATCGTGAAGTCCAAGAGCTTGCCGGAAGTCCGTTGGAACATTACCGGGAGATCGTCGAAAGTTCATCGGAAGATCGCAAGAAGCTCGCCAAAAGAAACCAAGCCCTAGGGACTTGTTTAGCTTAAGTATGTCGTAGATTTCGTAGTTAGTATGAAATTGGGATTGGATTTGGGCCAACCCAATTAGGGGCCAGTTAGGCCCATATATGGACTATGTTGGGCCCAATGAAAGACCCAAATAGTGACCCAAGAAGTGACACCGTCATGGCACAGTCTTCGAGACTATGTTAGGCAGTGGTATCGCTAGTCTGGGCGGTGGTATTGCTTGAACCTAGGAAACCCGGGATGAGATATTTTTAGGCTCCAAGTTTGAATCAACTTGAGGCCTATAAATACCCCTCTCATCGCTGGTTAAACTACACAAGTATTGAGAGTAAAAAGGAAAGAAACTCTACTGTAATCTTGTGTGAAACTTCTCTTAAAGTTCTAAGTATTAGAATAGTTTGAGAGAGGAGTGAGTGGGGGTGTAAGGGTTATCTCCTAAACCCGGTAAAAGGAGAAAGTGCTATAAGAAGGAGGTTGATCTTCTCCTATAAAGGAATATCGATAGTGAATGCCGGTGGCCTCAACAGAAGAGGAATCGGTGGAGTGGATATAGGTTATGATAACCAAACCACTATAAAATCGGTGTGTTCTTCTCTAGTTTGCATTTCTATATTTAAGCAATTTACTTTACTGTAACCTTTTAACTTGCTTTACATCTACTACGCATCTTCCATATGCTTTCAAGTTATCTTTACGAAAACGCTTTCAAGTTAACCTCTCTCCAAAATAGTTTTCGTCGAAATCGATTTTTATCATACAAAAGTTTTTTGAACCGATGTAATTTTACCAATGCACTAATTCACCCCCCCTCTTAGTGCCGACTCTTTTCCTATAAATTGGTATCAGAGCCTAGTTTTTCTTATTTGGTTTAACACCCAAGAGAAATAGCTCTTTTTAGCTTTCAAGAGGGATTTTCTCTCATTCGTCCTCCCTTGTTCAATGGGATGGACTACACATATTGAAAAACTCGAATGGGAGTTTTTTTGCTTTCTTTGGATTTAAATTTATGGAGTATTGTGGAAAATAATTTTCGAATGTCTTCTCTTCCAATGAACCATTGGAATGATTTGGAGAAAAAGATGTTTTTCTTAAATGCTAGAGCTATGAATGCTTTATTTTGCACGTTAGACAAAACTGAGTTTAATCGGATTTCTACTTGCGAAATAGCCTTTGACATTTGGAAATCACACATGAAGGCACTAGCAAAGTTAAATATTTGAAAATCAACTTTTTGATACATGATTTTGAGTTATTTTGTATAGAGCCAAGAGAGACTCTTGGAGACATGTACATCTATTTTACAGATGTCATTAATAGTCTAAAAGGAGTTGGTAAAAGCTTTTCGAATTTTGAACTCGTTAATAAGATTTTACGATCACTTTCTAAAAATTGGGATTCGAAAGTAACGACAATACAAAAATCAAAAGATTTGAACCATTTTTCGATTGAAGAACTAATTGGGTCTTTGATGACCTATAAATTGATGTGCAATGCATGTGAAGAACTCAAGAACAAACTTCCAAATAACAGAAAGGATTTGGGACTTAGAACAATTGAAGACCACTCGAGCATAAGCTCTAGTGATGGTGAACTTGAACTCCTCATGAACTTTAAAAAGTTCATGAAACAAAAGTTAAAGAACCAAAGTAAAAAGAACACAACTACTTGCTATGAACGCAAGAAGAATGAAGCACTTTGGGATGAATTAAGCTCATCCGAAGATGAGAATAAAATCAACAAATGCGAGGTGGCAAACTATGCCTTAACGGCTTTCGACGACAAGATAATCAAAACTCCTTTAATTTATTTCGAAATTACATGATGCTTTTCATAAGTTATCTTTAATTTAGTTTAGAAAAATTATTTTTCTTAGAAATTATATGTTTAATAATGTGATGAAAATATAAAAATTAGAATCATGCTTATCATGCTAATAATTTTGAAAATAATAATGATAATTACAAGTTTTATGAAAATACAACAAAATATTATATTTAAATATAATGATAATCCTATGTATATTTTTAAGAAGAAATAATATGTATCTTGATGATTTTCGATTTTGATTGAAAATGATTTATGTCTAATGAAATCGTGCTTGATGTCTTAATGAAAATGTTAAGAGATTTGATATCATGCTTAGTATGAAATTGTGCAAACCTTGAAAACTTGAAATCATGTTTAATGTTATGCCCAAAGTAGTGATACATAATGATCATGCTTAATAAATTTATATTTCAAAATTATGCATGATGATTTTAGTAATTTATAGACTATCGATTTTTACCATAATGAAAGTGACTTTTTCGGTTTTAAAAATAATGCATGTTTTGATTTAGCATAAATGAAAAAGGCATACTTATATGAAATAATATAAGTATCATGCTTGATGATTTTATATTTAAATTATGTATGATGATTTGAAGTAATGATAATTTTTGGGTAATTTATGGTTTATTGATCTTGATGATTTCTATTATGAGATTTACTCTTTCGATTTTAAACCATGATGTATTATTTTCATACAAAAAACTTGAGCATGCTTATATGAAACAAATCACATGAATTGAAACAACTAAAAAGAAAAAAAAGTATTTTTCTTAAAAATTTCTTTTTCTCTATCTTATCGATTTTTCACTAAGAGATTAATAAAGTTGTTTATGTCAATTTGAATCTCTTGAAGGTAATTTTGATGATTTGAATTTGAATGAGCTTTATCTTGATTTTTTTTTAAATTTATAACTTTAGATTTCTTATGCATGAATCAAGATATTATATCATTTGATCTCCTAAGAATTCTTTTCGTTATTTATTTAAGAGGAGATTTGTTAAAATGAATCATGGTGTCTCTTGATATTCATAATTTGTCTTCATTATTTGTGTATCTCATCACCAAAATTCTCTTGATATTTTTCATGTGATGATATGAAATTATGCATGAAATACTCTTGATATTATTTTGATGCATACAAATGAGAAGTTATGATCATGTATGGTATGACGTAATTTGACGTTTTGATACTATCATGATTTAAAATATTTATGATTTGGAATGATGCATGCAATACTTATATTTTTTATTATAATGATATATTGCATATAATATGTATCATGAATGCTCTAAATGATAAATGTTTTGTATTATGATCAAAATATTGATAAATGCTTAAAAATTTTTGATGTTTCAGTATCATGTCAAAATGATGATTGATTTATTTTTAGTAACATGCATAAAATAAGGATGATATGTAAAGTTTTAAAATTGTGCATGTTGTAAATTTAAACTATAATGATGCACAAACATATTGAAATAATGATCGAAACATTGATGTAATTATGAATGATGATTTGATATTATGCATGCAACACTTCAACTTATGAAAATGATGCATGCAATGATAAAATATTTATGATGAAAAATTATTTTGACATTTTGATTTTTCATCTTTGTTATTCATCCTTTGTCATGATTTGAAAATTACTATAAAGGGAAAAAGAGATACAAAATTATATTCTTCCCTTCTTTTTGACAATGATAAAGGGAGAGATGGCTAGCTTGCTAGCTAGCTTGCACAAGTCAAGAAGATGCAAATACATGCTAGCTTGCTCATCTCAAAAGAGAAGCAAAGATTGCTAACTTGTATATTTCAAGAAGCAAAAGTTATTTTCTTGAACATCTCAATATTGCTAGCTTATAGTTTTTTTTAATGATGTAAAAAATTTGCTAGCTTGTATGATGTAGAAATTGCTATCTTGAACATCACTAAGAATTGCTAGCTTGCAATCTCAAGAGAAGCAAAAGTGATATCTTGCATATCTCAAGAAGTAAAATATGCTAACTTACAAAATTTACGATCTTGCACATCTTTAAAATTAATGATGATTTGGTGATTATGCATGTTGTAAGGAGATAAACCAATATGCTAGCTGTATATTGTAAAACTTGTATATTGTAAAAATTGCTAGCTTGAAATCTAAAGAGAAGCAAACAATTGCTATCTCAAAAAAAGCAAACATGCTAAACTTGCACATCTTTAATTATTGCTAGCTTGCATAATGATAAAACTGTAAATTATGTTTATTATACAATGACTTAAACTCGTATGTCTAAAACACTTGATAATTGAACTTCTCCTTTTTGTTGATGACAAAGGGGGAGAAGTATGTTGATGTTATGTATAGTTTTATCATGACATGTTGCATGAATTTTTTAATCTAAGGGTTTAACACAAATATGCTATATTGATAGGGGGAGTTAAGGTTAACTTCGTCATTAATTGATTGTCATCATCAAAAAGAGGGAGTTTGTTGAATCTCATATTTTGATGATGAAACCAATTGATAAGTGTTTATGATTTGATTTGTGTTTTAAGTGACGTAGGATGTTTCGATCAAGGAGAGATATTTAAAGCAGGAAGAATCATGTTGGGCCGGAGAAACATGTCAGAAGATTGGACGTCGCATTGGAGAATCGGTCGACATATCGACAGAAGGCTTCGAGCCATGGATTCGGGCAACGGACCAAGAAGAGCGGACATTGCACCAAGGATATCGGAGTTACAGAGGTCAATTGGCTGATTGGGCAATAGGCTGCAAGAGAGGATGATGCGCCGAAGAATCGGACGAAGCATCGATGGACCAATGACATGCCAGACAACATGATTCATACTTAGTATTAATTGTCTAGATCAAAGTATATTTTTTATATATGTAGGATTAATTATGATAGCAAGACATAAAGTAAAATGAAGTTCCGGAGTCAAGAACTTGATTTCATTGAGAGTTCGAGAGTTCGTCAGAAGTCCAGACGTTCGTCGGAAGTTCTGTAGGAACCAGTGGAGAAGTCCAGGAGCTTGTCGGAAGTCCATTAGAACATTGCCGGGAGATCGTCGGAAGATCGTCGGAAGCTCGCCGAAAGAAACCAAGACCTAGGGACTTGTTTAGCTTAAGTATGCCTTAGATTTTATAGTTAGCACGTAATTAGGATTAGATTTGGGCCAACCAAATTAGGGACCAGTTGGGCCCATGTAAGGACTATGTTGGGCCCAATAAAAGGCCCAAACAATGACCAAAGGAGTGACACTATTGTGGCACAGTCTTTGAGACTGTGTCGGCGGTGGTACCACTAGTCTGGGCGGTGGTACCACCTAGTGACCCAGTGCCAGGCAGTGGTACCGCCCAGCACAGGCGGTGGTACCGCTCGAACCTAGGAAATCTGGGATGAAATATTTTTAGGCTTCAAGTTTGAATCAACTTGAGGCCTATAAATATCCCTCTCATCCCTAGTTAAACTACACAAGTATTGAGAGTAAAAAGGAAAGAAACTCTGTTGTAATCTTATATGAAACTTCTCTCAAAGTTCTAAATGTTAGAATAGTTTGAGAGAGGAGTGAGTGGGGGTGTAAGGGTTATCTCCTAAACCCGATAAAATGAGAAAGAGCTGTAAGAAGGAGATTGATCTTCATTTATAAAGGAAGATCGATAGTGGATGCCGATGGCCTCGATGGAAGAGGAATCGGTGCAGTGGATGTAGGTCACGACGACCGAACCACTATAAAATTGACATGCTCTTCTCTGGTTTGCATTTCTATATTTGAGCAATTTACTTTACTGCAAACCTCTTAACTTTCTTTACATCTACTACACATCTTCCGTATGCTTTCAAGCTATCTTTATGAAAATGCTTTCAAGTTAACCTCTCTCTAAAATAGTTTTCATCGAAATCGGTTTTTATCGTACGAAGGTTTTTTGAACCGACATAATTTTACCGCTGAACTAATTCACCCCCCCCCTCTTAGTGCCGACTCTTTTCCTAACACTAAGATGGGGGTATCCCAACCTCGACGCCAGATTGTTACTGGCACCTATTCAATGATCCGAGGTTGTTGCCCCTCTGACTTACCACAGGACCCTCGGTTGTGTCGCCTGAGGCGTTCCTCAACCTGACCAAGCAAGTACAGGCAATGGCGGGGATGATGCAGATGATTGCACAACTCATCCCCCAGATCGTACGACTAGTGGCTCCCCCGAACTGACCCAACACGGCAATGGTTGAGCAGGGAGCAGGTCGGGACGGGGGAAGCTCGAGAGCAGATGATGGACCCAAGAGGTCCACTCGAGCAGAGCATACTCGCAACCTGCTGAATCAATCCACCCCGCTCTAAGCCTGACACCATATCGTCCGACTTGGCGAATGACTCATTCATGATCCAGTTGTCCCGGGTCAACCAACGCTTAGACGACTTCCAGTGCGAGTTCCAAAAGTTGTGGGGCGAGTCGGGCGAAGGCAGCTCGAGCAGATCCCCCTTTACTCAGGAAATACAAGATAAGCCTGTGCCCCTCAACTTTAGACTATCGGCATTGGAGACATACGACGGCGGCTCCAATCCCATAGAGCACATCGCCATGTTCCAGGCTTAGATGGCCCTCTATGGCACCTCCAATGCCCTAATGTGTCAGGCATTCCCGACCACCTTAAGGGGACCGACACGAGCGTGGTTCAGTCGACTACGCCCGTCCTCGGTCTTGTCTTTCGACTAGCTTGCAAGGGAGTTCGAGCAGAATTTCCTCACTAGCGTGTGACCTAGGCCTTCCATGGCCACCTTGCTCGTGCTGTCCCCATGCAAAGATGAGTCGCTCTCTCAGTTTTGTGGCACGCTTCGCCACTGAAATCCGGGGATTCCCATATGCTCATCCCTCTTTAATCATGTAGGCGTAAGCATTCAAGGTTCTTCTTGTTGAATCTCGGATTTTGATGATAAAATCAATTGATGGGTTAATTGAGCTAATCCATATTATTGAGTTTAGTGTGCAGGATTAACTACGATAACCAGAAAACACAAAGCAAGGATACCGGAGTCAAGTTCGATGGAGGTTTAAGAGTCCGAAGAATCGTCGGAGATGCTGCCGGAACCAACCGAGAAGAAATCGAGAACCTGTCGGAATTTTCGGAAGTTCGCCGAAGAGATCGTCGGAGGTGCACGGAGATCACCGAGAAGGCTCGGCTACTCATTAAAGTCATCACAAGTTCGGGAGTTTGCTGGGAGCTCGTCAGAAGAAGTTCGTCGGAAAGCTCGCCGGAACAAGACTCGACGTTCGCAGTCGAAAAATTGCTTAGGATGTGTTTTGTTATGTAGTTCACTTATAATTAGGATTAGGATTAAGAGATAATCCTATATCCTGGTTAGGGGCCAACTGGGCCCAAAATTAGACTTGGTTTGGGCAAAATTTGAAGCCCAAACAAGTGACCCGAAGGGTCTGGCGGTGGCACTGCCAGACTGGGCGGTGGCACCGCCCAGCACTGTCAGCGTCTGACACTGACAGGCGGTGGCACCACCAGCATCGGGAACACAACGAGAATTCAAATTTGGAGCCCAAATTTGAATCCTCTTGAGACCTATAAATACCCCTCAAATCTCAGCTGAGATTACAACTTTTTGAGCAGCAATTGTTTAAGAGAAAGGCCTTAGAAAAGTCTTAGCTAGTCTTGTTTTCAATTTGCTAGTGTTCACCTCCTTCTTTCTTGCTGAAAATTTGTAAGAGAGTGAACCGCTTGTAAAAGAGTTGTAAGAGGGGTATTCATCCTTCCCCTTCAAGAGATTTGCTAGTGGAAGGTGGGAGCCTCATCGAAGAGGGGCCTCGCAAGTGAATGTAGGTCACTTGACCGAACCACTTCAAAAACGGCATAATCTCTGGTTTGCATTTCATTACTGCTATTTACATTACTGCAAACCTTCTTACTTGCTTTATTTCATCATTACCTTTATTGCACAACTTTGCGAATACGCTTTCAAGTTAAGCACTTCCGATTCCGATTTTTATCGCACGAAAGATTTGTTAAAACCAACGTTTTAATCCGCTGCACTAATTCACCCCCCCTCTTAGTGCCGCTCCAATCCTAACAATTGGTGTTAGAGCAAGGCTCACTCTCATATTTGGTTTAATACCCAAGAGAGATGGCTTACTCCGGTATGCATGAGGGACACTCTATCACACGTCCACCTATATTTAATGGGTCGGATGACACGTATTGGAAGACTCGGATGAGGATCTTCCTCATCTCTATGGATTTCGAGCTTTGGACTATTGTTAAAAACGGATTTCAAAAATCTTCTCTTCCGATGAGCGAATGGAATGAATTAGAGAAGAAGGTTTTTGCTTTAAATGCAAAGGCTATGAATGTCTTGTTTTGTGCACTAGAAAAAAATGAATTTAATCGTGTTTCAATTTGTGATTCGGCTTTTGATATTTGGAGAACTCTTGAGGTCACTCATGAAGGCACTAGCCGAGTGAAAGAGTCCAAAATCAACATCCTTGTGCACTCTTACGAACTTTTTCGAATGAAACCAAGTGAGTCCATCGGAGACATGTACATCCGGTTTACGGATATCATCAATGGACTCAAAGCTTTTGGTAAAGATTTTACTAACTTTGAACTAGTAACTAAAATCTTAAGATCCCTCCCTAAAAGTTGGGATCCAAAAGTTACGGCCATTCAAGAGGCCAAAGACCTTAAAACATTCCCTCTTGAAGAACTCATTAGGTCTCATTACCTACGAAATGATATGTCAAGCTCATGACGAGCTCGAGAACCCCCTTCCAAAGAACATGAAGGATATGACACTCAAATCACAAGAAGATTACTTGAAAAGAACATCAAGTGATGAGGACAGTGACAATGACATTGCACTTTTGACTAAAAAATTTAAAAAATATTTAAGGAAGAACAAATTTAAAAATAATACAAAAAATAAATTTGAACAAAAGAAGGACCAAGTGATTTGCTATGAATACAAAAAACCGGGACATTACAAGAACGATTGTCCTCAAGCCAAAAAGAGAACATCGAAGAAGAAGGCGCTCAAAGCAACGTGGGATGATTCAAGCGCGTCCGAAGAAGAGTCCAACACCGAGCAAGTTGCTCATTACGCCCTAATGGCCATCGGAGAAGAGGTAACGGATTTAATTGATGCAGATTTACCTTATCATGAATTATTAAATACTTTCCATGAGTTATTTGATGAATGTAAGACAATTAGTAGAAAATATAAATTGCTAAAAAAGGAGCATGATAGTCTCACTTGTGATATCGATAAATTAAAAACTGAATATCATGATAGTTTAGCTCTATGTATAAAATGCCATGATCTAGAATCTCTCCAAAAGGAGAACTTGCTACTTAAGGACACCTTGAAGAAATTCGAGGTTGGTAGCAAATCTTTGAACATGATCCTTACAAATAAGGGTCACATTCCTAAAAGAAGTGGAATCGGATTTGTGAGAAGTCCTCACCAAAATCCAACCACCTTCATTAAAGGCACCATCTTACATGTTCGGCACCAAAGCCATTGCAACTTTTGTTGCAAATATGGACATAAAACTTATAAATGTCCATTCAAGAAAATTAGTCCGAACAAACTAATTTGGGTTCCTAAAGGAACCATGATCAATTCTATGCAATATGATGAACAAGTTTTTAAGGCACCCAAAAGAAAATGGGTACCTAAAAATAATCCCTTCTTGTAGAAACATACACCATCACAAGCTAGGAGCAAGAGATGGTATCTAGATAGTGGATACTCAAGATATATGACTGGAGATCCATCTCATTTCTCTATGCTCACTAGCAAAGAAGAAGGGTACGTCACCTTTGGAGACAACAACCAAGGGAAAATCATTGGTAAGGGAACCATAGGTAACAAATTAAAATTTTCTATTGATGATGTCTTACTAGTTGATGGATTGAAACATAATCTCTTGAGTGTTAGTCAATTATGCGATAAAGGTTATATCGTTATATTTGAATCAAATGTATGTATTATTGAAAAACCAAACCATAACATGACTATGATTGCATTAAAACAAAATAATGTCTACACCATCAACCTTGATGAACTAAGTAATGAAATGTGCTTCTCTGCTTTAAATGATGATGCTTGGCTTTGGCATAGGAGACTAGGCCATGCAAGCATGAAACTAATATCTAAGATCTCATCTAGAGAATTAGTGCGAGGAATTCCAAATATAAAGTTTATTAAGGACAAAGTATGCGATGCATGTCAACTAGGTAAACAAATAAAAACTAGTTTCAAATCAAAAACTCAAATTAGCACCACTAGACCATTACAATTGATTCATTTGGACTTATTTGGACCAATTGATACGACAAGTCTAGGAGGAAGCAAATATGCATTTGTAATTGTGGATGACTATACTAAATACACTTGGACCTATTTCTTAGCTCACAAAAGTGATTGTTTCAAGTGTTTCTCTAGATTTTGTAAACTCACTCAAAACGAAAAAGGTTTCATGATTTCATCAATTCGGAGTGATCACGGTGGCGAATTTTAAAACCGTGACTTTCAAAATTTTTGTGAAGTTAATGGATACAATCACAACTTCTCCACTCCAAGGAATCCCCAACAAAATGGAGTAGTTGAAAAAAAAAATAGAAACCTACAAGAAATGGTAAGAACTATGTTAAATGAACATAGTTTACCTAAGTATTTTTGGGCCGAAGCCATAAATACGGCTTGCTATATCATGAATAGAGTCCTAATAAGACCATCCTTATCAAAAACTCCCTATGAATTATGGAATAACAAAAAACCAAATATTTCCTATTTTAAAATTTTTGGTTGTAAATGCTTTATTTTAAATGAAAGGGATGCCTTAGGAAAATTTGATGCTAAATCCGATGAAGGCATCTTTCTTGGTTACTCTTCCGTTTCTAAGGCTTTTTGGGTTTTTAACAAAAGAACCTTAGTAATAGAAGAGTCTATTCATGTAGTTTTTAATGAAGTTTTAAATTTAAAGAAAAATGATTTTGATGATGATCTTGGTTTTGATAATTTGAATTTAAATGAACCCCCTCCTCAAAATAGCAACTTGGATGCACCTTCTTTCGAAATTTCCTTACCTAAGGAATGGAAGTATATAGATGCTCAACCAAAGGAGCTAATTATAGGGGATACATCAAAAGGGGTTCAAACTCGTTCCTCTTTCAAGAATTTTTTGTGCCAATGCTACCTTCCTTTCTCAAATCGAACCTAAATGCATTGACGAGGCCATAAAAGATGATTTTTGGGTTATCGCAATGCAAGAGAAATTGAATCAATTTGAGAGGAATAAGGTATGGAAGCTTGTTCCTAGACCTAGTGACCATTTAGTCATTAGTACTAAATGGGTCTTTAGAAACAAGCAAGACGAAAATGGTATCGTGGTTAGAAACAAGGCTAGATTAGTGGCCAAAGGTTTCAACCAAGAAGAAGGTATCGATTATGAAGAAACCTTCGCTCCCGTGGCTCGATTAGAAGCCATAAGGATGCTCCTTGCCTATGCTAGTAGTAATAATTTTAAACTATTTCAAATGGATGTCAAAAGTGCCTTCTTGAATGGTTTTATTTCCGAAGAAGTATATGTCGAACAACCTCCCAGATTTGAAAATTCTCTTCTTCCTAATCATGTATTCAAATTGACTAAGGCTCTCTATGGCTTGAAACAAGCTCCTAGAGCTTGGTATGAAAGGCTTAGTTCCTTTCTTATTTTAAATAATTTTACCAAAGGCAAAGTTGATACTACATTGTTTATTAAATATTTTGAAAATAATTTTCTTATTGTGCAAATTTATGTTGACGATATTATTTTTGGCTCTTCGGATGAATCACTATGTGAATCATTTGCCAAATGTATGAGTCATGAATTTGAAATGAGTTTAATGGGTGAATTAACCTTCTTTTTAGGATTACAAATCAAACAACTTAGGGATGGTATATTTCTTAACCAATCTAAATATACATTAGAATTGTTAAAATGATTTAACATGGATAATTCAAAAGCAATAAACACCCCTATGAGTACTGCGACTAAGTTAGATATGGATGAAAATAGTGAAAATTTCGATCAAAAACATATAGGGGAATGATAGGTAGTCTACTCTATCTTACCGCGACTAGACCGGATATTATGTTTAGTATAGGACTTTGCGCTAGGTTTCAATCAAATCCTAAATTATCTCATCTTAAAAGTGTTAAAAGAATATTTAGGCATCTTAAAGGAACTCCAAATCTAGGACTGTGGTATCCAAAATCTGAAAATTTTGATTTAATAGCTTATGCAGATGTCGATTTTGGCGGATGCAGGATAGATAGAAAAAGTACATCCAGAACATGCCAATTTTTAGGACATGCACTTGTTTCTTGGACTTCCAAGAAATAAAATTCAGTTGCACTATCTATGGCGGAAGCCGAATACATTGCTGCAAGTGCATGCTGTGCACAAGTTGTTTGGATGAAAAATACATTAGAAAACTATGAAATTCACTTTAAAAACATTCTCATAAAATGTGATAATACTAGTGCCATATGTCTTACTAAAAATCCAATTCAGCACTCTAGAACTAAGCACATCGACGTTAGGCATCATTTCATACGTGATCATATCCTTAACAATGATATTGTTCTAGAATTCATTGACACAAAGCATCAATTAGCAGATATATTTATAAAAGCCTTGAATGAAGACCAATTTGAATTCATTAGAAGGGAATTAGGTATGTTAAATTGTCCCTAAATAATAAACTTGTTTGAATGGATTTTCCGTAAAGTTTTTCATTCTCTCTCCATTCCTCGGTGAACTGATCCTTCTCTTTCGATTCTAATGACATGTTAAATTTTCTTATCCTATCTTGAGTCAAACACCGCTCCCATCTGATCAAGATTAATGATTTTATGATATTTTGAATCTCGAAATTGATTTTGATGGCTTGATTATGAGTTTCAAGTTGACGAATTGAATTTGAATGAATTTGTATTCGAATTATGATCTTGACTTATTGGAGTTACTACTTGAAACATTTTTTGTCTTATCCCAATCTATTCCTTGTACATCTACAACTTTTGTTACTTATAGAACGAAGAGATTTGATAATATGGATGAATGTTGAATTTTCATTTAAGATGAACTCTGCGTAAATATTTTAGCATACTTAATTTTGAATGATAAAATCTTTGTATGACAAACTAGGTGCTTCAAGTCTCATTCCCTTTTTGTTGATGACAAAGGGGGAGAAAAGTGATAACTTGTATCATTTTAATAGCATGACTTATATGAATTACAAAAGCTTTTCAAAATCTTTGAGAATATGCCTTGCAAAATCTTTGAGAAAAGTGATCGATCGATGAATGTCTTATTGAATCTCGGATTTTGATGATGCAATCAATTGATGTGTTAATTGATCTAATCCATATTATTGAGTTAAGTGTGCAGGATTAACTACGATAACCAGAAAACACAAAGCAAGGATACCAGAGTCAAGTTCGATGGACGTTTAAGAGTTCGAAGAATCGTCGGAGATGCTGCCGGAACCAACCGAGAAAAAATTGGGAACTTGTCGGAATTTTCGAAAGTTTGCCGAAGAGATCGTCGGAGGTTCACAGAGATCACCGAGAAGGCTCGGCTACTCATTAAAGTCATCACAAGTTCGGGAGCTTGCTGGGAGCCCGTCGGAAGAAGTTCGTCGAAAAGCTCGCCGGAACAAGACTCGACGTTCGCGATTGAAAAATTGCTTAGGATGTGTTTTTTAGGTAGTTAACGTGTAATTAGGATTAGGATTAAGAGATAATCCTATATCCTGGTTAGGGGCCAACTGGGCCTAAAATTAGACTTGGTTTGGGCTAAGTTTGAAGCCCAACCAGTCAACTGAAAAGTCTGGCAGTAGCACCGCCCAGCACCCGAGAGCTGGGCGGTGGCACCGCTTGGGCTGGGCGGTGACACCGCCCAGTGCCCGAGAGCCAGGCGGTGGCACCGCCTAGCACTGTCAGCGCCTGACACTGACAGGCGGTGGCACCGCCAGCATCGGGAACTCCACGAGAATTCAAATTTGGAGCCCAAATTTGAATCCTCTTGAGGCCTATAAATACCCCTCAAATCTCAACTGAGATTACAACTTTTGAGCAACAATTGATTGAGAGAAAAATCTTAGAAAGTGTTAGCAAGTCTAATTTTCAATTTGTTAGAAAGTTCTCCTCCTTTCTTGTTGAAAATTTGTAAGAGGTTGAACTGTTTGTAAAAGGTTATAAGAGGGGTATTTGCCCTTCCATTTCAAGAGATTTGCTAGTGGAAGGTGGGAGCCTCATCGAAGTGGGGCCTCGCAAGTGGATGTAGGTCATTTGACCGAACCACTCTAAAATCGGCGGCGTGATCTTTGGTTTGCATTTCATTATTGCTATTTATATTTCTGCAAACCTTTTTACATGTTTTAGTTCCTTATTACCTTTGCTGCGCATATTTAAGAATACGATTTCAAGTTAAGCTTTTCAAGTTCCGTTCTTATCGTATGAAAGATTTATTAAAACCGAAGTTTTAATCCGTTGCACTAATTCACTCCCCCCTCTTAGTGCCGCTCCGATCCTAACAATTGGTATCAGAGCTAGGCTCACTCTCATATTTGGTTTAATACCCAAGAGAGATGGCTTACTCCGGCATGCATGAGGGACACTCTATCACACGTCCACCCATGTTTAATGGGTCGGATTACACGTATTGGAAGACTTGGATGAGGATCTTTCTCATTTCTACGGATTTCGAGCTTTGGACTATTGTGGAAAACGGATTTCAAAAATCTTCTCTTCCGATGAGCGAATGGAATGAATCGGAGAAGAAGGTTTTTGCTTTAAATGCAAAGGCTATGAATGCCTTGTTTTGTGCACTAGACAAAAATGAATTTAATCGTGTTTCAATTTGTGATTCGGCTTTTGATATTTGGAGAACTCTTGAGGTCACTCATGAAGGCACTAGCCAAGTGAAAGAGTCCAAAATCAACATTCTTGTGCACTCTTACGAACTTTTCCGAATGAAACCAAGTGAGTCCATCGGAGACATGTACACCCGTTTTACGGATGTCATCAATGGACTCAAAGCTCTTGGTAAAGATTTTACTAACTTTGAACTAGTAACTAAAATCTTAAGATCCCTCCCTAAAAGTTGGGATCCAAAAGTTACGGCCATTCAAGAGGCCAAAGACCTTAAAACATTCCCTCTTGAAGAACTCATTGTGTCTCTAATGACCTACTAAATGACATGTCAAGCTCATGACGAGCTCAAGAACCCCCTTCCAAAGAACAGGAAGGATATGACACTCAAATCACAAGAAGACCACTTAAAAGAACATCAAGTGATGAGGACAGTGACAATGACATTGCACTTTTGACTCAAAAATTCAAAAAATATTTAAGGAAGAACAAATTTAAAAATAATACAAAAAATAAATTTGAACAAAAGAAGGACCAAGTGATTTGCTATAAATGTAAAAAACCGGGACACTACAAGAACGATTACCCTCAAGCCAAAAAGAGAACACCAAAGAAGAAGGCGCTCAAGGCAACATGGGATGATTCAAGCACGTTCGAAGAAGAGGAGTCCAACACCGAGCAAGTTGCTCACTACGCCCTAATGGCCTTCGAAGAAGAGGTAACGGATTTAATTAATGCAGATTTACCTTATCATGAATTATTAAATGCCTTCCATGAGTTATTTGATGAATGTAAGCCAATTAGTAGAAAATACAAATTGCTAAAAAAGGAGCATGATAGTCTTACTTGTGCTTTTGATAAATTAAAAACTGAATATCATGATAGTCTAACTCCATGTGCTAAATGCCATGATTTAAAAACTCTCCAAAATGAGAACTTGGTACTTAAGGATACCTTAAAGAAATTCGAGGTCGGTAGCAAGTCCTTAAACATGATCCTTACAAATAAGGGTCACGTCCCTAAAAGGAGTGGAATCGGATTTGTGAGAAGTACTCACCAAAATCCAACCACCTTCTTTAAAGGTCCAATCTTACATGTTCAACACCAAAGCAATTGCAACTTTTGTTGCAAATATGGACATATGACTTACCAATGTCCATTCAAGAAAATTAGTCCAAACATATTGATTTGGGTTCCTAAAGGAACCATGATCAAGTCTATACAACATGATAAACAAGCTAGATTAGTTTTTGAGGCACCCAAAAGTAAATGGGTACCTAAAAATAATTCCTTCTTGTAGAAACATACACCATCACATGCTAGGAGCAAGAGATGGTATCTTGATAGTGGATGCTCAAGGCATATGACCGGAGATCCATCCCAATTCACCAAGCTCACTAGCATGGACGAAGGCTATGTCACCTTCGGAGACAACAACAAAGGCAAAATCATTGGCAAGGGAACCATAGGTAACAAATCAAGTTTTTCCATTGATGATATGTTACTGGTTGATGGATTAAAACATAATCTATTGAGCATTAGTCAATTATGCGATAAAGGTTATATCGTTAGATTTGAATCAAATATGTGCATTATTGAAAAACCAAATCATAACATGACTATGATTGCTTTAAAACAAAATAATGTCTATACCATCAATCTTGATGAACTAAGTAATGAAATGTGTTTCTCCGCCATAAATGATGATGCTTGGCTTTGGCATAAGAGATTAGGCCATGCAAGCATGAAAATAATATCTAAAATCTCATCTCAAGAATTAGTACGAGGGATTCCGAATATGAAGTTTATTAAAGATAAGGTATGCGATGCATGTCAACTAGGGAAGCAAATAAAAATAAGCTTCAAATCAAAAAATCAAATTACCACCACTAGACCGTTACAATTGATCCATTTGGACTTATTTGGACCAATTGATACAACTAGTCTAGGTGGAAGCAAATATGCTTTTGTGATTGTGGATGACTACTCTAGATACACTTGGACCTATTTCTTAGCTCACAAAAGTGATTGTTTGAAGTGTTTCTCTAAATTTTGTAAACTCACTCAAAATGAAAAAGGGTTCATGATTTCATCAATTCGGAGTGATCATGATGGCGAATTTCAAAACCGTGACTTTCAAATTTTTTGTGAAGTTAATGGATACAATCACAACTTCTCCACTCCAAGAAATCCCCAACAAAATGGAGTAGTTGAAAGGAAAAATAGAAACCTACAAGAAATGGCAAGAACTATGCTAAATGAACATAGTTTACCTAAGTATTTTTGGGCCGAAGTCGTAAATACGGCTTGCTACATCATAAATAGAGTCTTAATAAGACCATCCTTATCAAAAACTTCCTATGAATTATGGAATAACAAAAAACCAAATATTTCCTATTTTAAAGTTTTTGGTTGTAAATGCTTTATTTTAAATGAAAGGGATGCCTTAGGAAAATTTGATGCTAAATCCGATGAAGGCATCTTACTTGGTTACTCTTCCGTTTCTAAAGCTTTTCGGGTTTTTAATAAAAGAACCTTAGTAATTGAAGAGTCTATTCATGTAGTTTTTAGTGAAGTTTCAAATTTAAAGAAAAATGATTTTGATGATGATCTTGGTTTTGATAATTTGAATTTAAATAAACTCACTCCTCAAAATAGCAACTTGGATGCACCTTCTTCCGAAATTTCCTTACCTAAGGAATGGAAGTATATAGATACTCATCCAAAGGAGCTAATTATAGGGCATACATCTAAAAGGGTTCAAACTCGTTCCTCTTTCAAGAATTTTTGTGCTAATGCCGCCTTCCTCTCTCAAATCGAACCTAAGTGCATTGACGAGGCCATAAAAGATGATTTTTGGGTTATTGCAATGCAAGAGGAATTGAATCAATTTGAGAGAAACAAGGTGTGGGAGCTTGTTCCTAGACCTAGTGACCATTTAGTGATTGGTACTAAGTGGGTCTTTAGAAACAAGCAAGACGAAAATGGTATCGTGGTTAGAAACAAGGCTAGATTAGTGGCCAAAGGTTTCAACCAAGAAGAAGGTATCGATTACGAAGAAACCTTCGCTCCCGTGGCTCGATTAGAAGCCATAAGGATGCTCCTTGCCTATGCTAGTTGTTATAATCTTAAACAATTTCAAATGGATGTCAAAAGTGCCTTCTTGAATGGTTTTATTTCCGAAGAAGTATATGTCGAACAACCTCCCGGATTTGAAAATTCTCTTCTTCCTAATCATGTATTCAAATTGACTAAGGCTCTCTATGGCTTCAAACAAGCTCCTAGAGCTTGGTATGAAAGGCTTAGTTTCTTTCTTATTTTAAATAATTTTACCAAAGGCAAGGTTGATACTACATTGTTTATTAAACATTTTAAAAATAATTTTCTTATTGTGCAAATTTATGTTGACGATATTATTTTTGGCTCTTCGGATGAATCACTATGTGAATCATTTGCCAAATCTATGAGTCATGAATTTGAAATGAGTTTAATGGGGGAATTAACTTTTTTTTTGGATTACAAATCAAACAACTTAAGGATGGTATATTTCTTAACCAATCTAAATATACGTTAGAATTGTTAAAACGATTTAACATGGATAATTCAAAAGCAATAAACACCCCTATGAGTACTGCGACTAAGTTAGATATAGATGAAAATAGTGAAAATTTTGATCAAAAAACATATAGGGGTATGATAGATAGTCTACTCTACCTTACCGCGACTAGACCAGATATCATGTTTAGTGTAGGACTTTGTTCTAGGTTTCAATCAAATCCTAAATTATCTTATCTTAGAAGTGTTAAAAGAATATTTAGGTATCTTAAAGGAACTCCAAATTTAGGTTTATGGTATCCAAAATCCGAAAAATTTGATTTAATGGCTTATGCGGATGCCGATTTTGGCGGATGTAGGATTGATAGAAAAAGTACATCCGGAACTTGCCAATTTTTAGGACATGCACTTGTTTCTTGGACTTCCAAGAAACAAAATTCAGTTGCACTATCTACGGCGGAAGCCGAATACATTGCTGCGAGTGCATGCTGTGCACAAGTTGTATGGATGAAAAATACATTAGAAGACTATGGAATTCATTTTAAAAATATCCCCATAAAATGTGACAATACTAGTGCCATATGTCTTACTAAAAATCCAATTCAGCACTCTAGAACTAAGCATATCGACGTTAGGCACCTTTTCATACGCGATCATGTCCTTAACAATGATGTTGTTCTAGAATTCATTGACACGAAACATCAATTAGCAGATATATTTATAAAAGCCTTAAATGAAGACAAATTTCAATTTATTAGAAGGGAACTAGGTATGTTAAATTGTCCCTTAGAGTAAGACGTTTGAATGTAGTTTACGAAGATTGGCTCATCCTTGTTCCGCTCGTTTGTGGATTTGATTTCATCCTCTTCTTTCGATTCCAAATGATATATTAAAATACAACTCAATATCTCAACCTTTGCTTGCGTCAAAGACCTCTGGAAATCAAGAAGGAGGAAGAAAAGTTTTTTTTTTTTTTCCTTCTTCCGCGGCCAGCCAGAATCGGTGGTAGCACCGCCTGAGCGCTCGGGCGCCAAGCGGTGGCACCGCTTGTTCAGGTGGTGGCACCGCCCGAGAGCCCTTTTAAACCCGAGAGGGTTAGGGCCGGCGGTGACACCGCCCCCAACCCGTGGAACTCTTGCTCCAACTCTCCCAAAATCTCTCAATCCCTCATTCTAACTTCTACATACCTTGGAGAAGGAATATTGTTGGTCCAAACTCTCCATCATCTCAGAAACACTCTATAAGGTAAAATCTTCCCTTCACTCTCTTCTTGTGTCACCTATTCATTAAAATTCATATTTCTCTTATCATTTTGTCTAGAAAATGGCTCCTAAGAGATCAAAAGGGAAAAGGATTGAAGGAGATTCATATGACCATAATCTTTTTAGATCCAAAGAAGATGCCCTTAGATTTCCAAACTTTGAAACAAGATATGTCCATAAAGGAAAATACGTTGATCTTGATGAACTAGGAGATTTATAACCCATTAGGTGGTTTGCTCATCTAGAGGCTCTATCTCTCTTACAAATAGATGAACCAATTTATCCTAGATTAGTTAAGCTCTTTTATACAAACCTATGGGTAGATAACGATAGCCTAAGTTCTTACATGTTAGGAACACAAATTAGGATTTCTGATAATTCTATTTGTGAACTAATCGGCATCACTGAAAAAGATAGGAGCTGCTATTTTAGAGCAAAATGGGATGTGAATATAATAGGAGCAACCTACGCCGAAGCTGTCGAAACCATTTTTACAAACTAAAACTTTGGAATAATACCCAAGAGTTGCAAACACTTACTACCTTTTAACTCTAAGATTCTTCATCATATCATGACAAGCATACTATTCCCTAAGCAATATCATCTTGATGAAATGAGTACAGTAGAGATAAGCACCATGTATTGGATCATGACTGGTCAACAAAACTGTTTTGGATACTCAATACGGCAACACATGCAGGAAATTACAGCTAAAGATATTATGTTGTCATATGGAGGGTTAATCACTAGATTTCTTCGTGCCTATAATATTTACATCCCACCCGATGAAGAAACAATTCAGAGTAATAGATATAACGTCATCAATAAAAATCTACTAAAGAGACTTAGGTGCATATTTAACAATGGAATATGGGTAAGGCAACCTAGAAAGACAAATCCTATTCCTCCACTAGTAGAACAACTAGAAATGCCAATTTTTATGGGAAATGAATCTCCTCCTCCTAGTCCCTTTGATGCAGCGCCTTCAGCTCCTATTTCATCCTCTAAAGGAATCATTATGGCAGAACTATCTCAGATCAAATTCCAACAAGACCAACTCAAATCGCAGCAGGAACAAATTCAACTCCAGCAAATGGAAATTTTAAAGGAACTACGATAGCTAAACCAAAAAATAGATGTTATATATCAACACTATGGATTACCTCCTACGGATTGATGTATCTTTTTATTCTATTTTGTTTTACTCTTGATCTCATGTTCCAAGCTAGTCGTCTTTTGAACAAAAACTGAACTTTTGTTGTTTAAATTCTGGATATATGCTTCTGGATGAATGCTGATTTTTCTTTTTGAACATGAATGAATGGATGACTGAATGACGAGTTTCAACTTAACGAAGTTGAATTTTTGATAGAATGAATGCTAAATTTTTCTATAAAATAGTTTTTCCTTTTTGTTGATGACAAAGGGGGAGAAAAGTGATGACTTATAGCATAACTTATATAAGCTAATGTGATATGAATGTCTTAAGTGCCTTGCATAATCTTTGAGTATATCGCACAATCGATTGATCATATTGAATGCATATCTAAAATGTATGATCATGTTGAAAATCTTTTGTCATAGTAAAATTTATCTCTTATCTTTCGACTTGAAAAAGATTTTCATCGAAGTTTCGCATTTACATTATACTTAATGAGAACAACGATAAGTTCTACGGTTAGAACTTATCGATTTATGCTTGAATTCAATGGGAAGAAATTCAAGTGTTTTATCTTCTCATAATATGGCATATAGATAGGGGGAGTTATGTTTAACTCCGTCATCAATTGATTGTCATCATCAAAAAGGGGGAGATTGTTGAATCTCGAATTTTGATGATGCAATCAATTGATGAGTTAATTGATATAATCCATATTATTGAGTTAAGTGTGCAGGATTAACTACGATAACCAGAAAACACAAAGCAAGGATACCGGAGTCAAGTTCGATGGACGTTTAAGAGTTCGAAGAATCGTCGGAGATGCTGCCGGAACCAACCGAGAAAAAATCGGGAACCTGTCGGAATTTTCGAAAGTTCACCGAAGAGATCGTCGGAGGTTCACAGAGATCACCGAGAAGGCTCGGCTACTCATTAAAGCCATCACAAGTTCGGGAGCTTGCTGGGAGCCCGTCGGAAGAAGTTCGTCGGAAAGCTCGCCGGAACAAGACTCGACGTTCACGGTCGAAAAATTGCTAAGGATGTGTTTTGTTATGTAGTTCACTTATAATTAGGATTAGGATTAAGATATAATCCTATATCCTGGTTAGGGGCCAACTGGGCCCAAATTTAGACTTGGTTTGGGCAAAATTTGAAGCCCAAATAAGTGACCCGAAGGGTCTGGCGGTGGCACTGCCAGACTGGGCGGTTGCACCGCCCAGCACCCGAGAGCTGGGCGGTAGCACCGCTTGGTCTAGGCGGTGGCACCACCCAGCATTGTCAGCGTCTGACACTGACAGGCAGTGGCACCGCCAGCATCAGGAACCCAACAAGAATTCAAATTTGGGCGGAACCCAACGAGAATTCAAATTTGGAGCCCAAATTTGAATCCTCTTGAGGCCTATAAATACCCCTCAAATCTCAGCTAAGATTACAACTTTTGAGCAGCAATTGATTGAGAGAAAAATCTTAGAAAGTGTTAGCAAGTCTAGTTTTCAATTTGCTAGAAAGTTCTCCTCCTTTCTTGCTAAAAATTTATAAGAGGTTGAACTGTTTGTAAAAGGTTATAAGAGGGGTATTTGCCCTTCCATTTCAAGAGATTTGCTAGTGGAAGGTGGGAGCCTCATCGAAGTGGGGCCTCGCAAGTGGATGTAGGTCATTTGACCGAACCACTCTAAAATCGGCGTGATCTTTGGTTTGCATTTCATTATTACTATTTACATTACTGCAAACCTTTTTACATGTTTTAGTTCCTTATTACCTTTGCTGCGCATATTTAAGAATACGCTTTCAAGTTAATCTTTTCAAGTTTCGTTCTTATCGTACGAAAGATTTATTAAAATATTAAAACCGAAGTTTTAATCCGCTGCACTAATTCACCCCTCTTAGTGCCGCTCTGATCCTAACATGTCTTATATGCCTTGCAAAATCTTTGAGAATATCGCAAGATCGATTGATCATATTGAAAGCATGTCTAACATGTATATCATGAATTTCATGTTGAAAATCTTTATCTCCTTACGTAGTAAAATTTGTCTCTTATCTTTCGACTTGAAAAGGATTTTCATCGATTTTCATCGAAGTTTCGCATTTACATTATGCTTAATGAGAATAACGATAAGTTCTAAGGTTAGAACTTATCGATTTATGCTTGAATTCAATGGGATAGAATTCAAATGTTTTTATCTTCTCATAATATGGCATATAGATAGGGAGAGTTATGTTTAACTCTGTCATCAATTGATTGTCATCATCAAAAAGGGGGAGATTGTTGAATCTCGGATTTTGATGATAAAATCAATTGATAGGTTAATTGATCTAATCCATATTATTGAGTTAAGTGTGCAGGATTAACTATGATAACCAGAAAACACAAAGCAAGGATACCGGAGTTAAGTTCGATAGACGTTTAAGAGTCCGAAGAATCGTCGGAGATGCTGCCGGAACCAACCGAGAAGAAATCGGGAACCTGTCGGAATTTTTGGAAGTTCGTCGAAGAGATCATCGGAGGTTCACGGAGATCACCGAGAAGGCTCGGCTACTCATTACAGTCATCACAAGTTCGGGAGCTTGCTGGGAGCCCGTCGGAAGAAGTTCGTCGGAAAGCTCGCTGGAAGAAGACTCGACGTTCACGGTCGAAAAATTGCTAAGGATGTGTTTTGTTATGTAGTTCACTTATAATTAGGATTAGGATTAAGATATAATCCTATATCCTGGTTAGGGGCCAACTGGGCCCAAATTTAGACTTGGTTTGGGCAAAATTTGAAGCCCAAATAAGTGACCCGAAGGGTCTGGCGGTGGCACTGCCAGACTGGGCGGTTGCACCGCCCAGCACCCGAGAGCTGGGCGGTAGCACCGCTTGGTCTAGGCGGTGGCACCACCCAGCATTGTCAGCGTCTGACACTGACAGGCAGTGGCACCGCCAGCATCAGGAACCCAACAAGAATTCAAATTTGGGCGGAACCCAACGAGAATTCAAATTTGGAGCCCAAATTTGAATCCTCTTGAGGCCTATAAATACCCCTCAAATCTCAGCTGAGATTACAACTTTTTGAGCAGCAATTGTTTAAGAGAAAGGCCTTAGAAAAGTCTTAGCTAGTCTTGTTTTCAATTTGCTTGTATTCACCTCCTTCTTTCTTGCTTAAAATATGTAAGAGAGTGAACCGCTTGTAAAAGAGTTGTAAGAGAGGTATTCACCCTTCCCCTTCAAGAGGTTTGCTAGTGGAAGATGGGAGCCTCATCGAATAGGGGCCTCGCAAGTGGATGTAGGTCACTTGACCGAACCACTTCAAGAACGGCGTAATCTCTGGTTTGCATTTCATTACTGCTATTTACATTACTGCAAACCTTCTTACTTGCTTTATTTCATCATTACCTTTGCTGCACAACTTTGTGAATACACTTTCAAGTTAAGCACTTCCAATTCCGATTTTTATCGTACGAAAGATTTGTTGAAACCAACGTTTTAATCCGCTGCACTAATTCACCCCCTCTCTTAGTGCCGCTTCGATCCTAACACTTCTGGTCGTTGATCGAGAAGCCACCATCAACCATCCCCAACATGCTCTAGTGCGCCAACTAGTATATCACCGCCAAAGCTCTAGTGGCTGGAAAGTGCATGGACGGAATGAGGCCAAGGGCTAAACAGTCCCGAGGAACGACCTCAGCAACCCTGGTGCAACCCTGCCAGAGGCTCGACCGACAAGAGCTGCTACTCCCGAGGCCCCTGCCTCTCCCTCTGAACATATCTCGTACCAAGATCTTCCTCCAAATCAAGGAGAAGGGTCTCTTACGATAGCCCAACCCCATGAAAACTACTCACAAAGACCGGTCCAAATATTGCAGGTTCCACCGAGACTACGGCCATGACACGAAAGACTGCCACGACCTCCAGAATCAAATTGAGGACCTGATCCGAAGAAGTCACCTTAGGCGCTATCTCAAGGAACCCCAGGAAGTGACTCCATGCCCCAAGGGACCCATTGAAAGACAAATCAATATCATCTCCAGAGGACCGGTAGTTGGCGGCAGCAGCTCAACGGCGAGGAAGGCCTATGCCCAGAGCACAATCGAGAAAGGTCCCCGACCCGAGCTCGAGCCTGAAATTACTTTCAGAGCCGGAGAGGTCGAGCGCTCCCATCACCACAATGCTTTGGTGATCTCCATTCGGATCGCCAACGCTCGGGTCAAAAGAGTAATGGTTAACACCAGGAGGCACCCCAGCTTCGGAACCCTCGCCACCCCGAGATGGTGGTGCGGAGGCCTTGGCGTGAGGCGTCCTCTTCACATACTAAAGATCCACCATCTCTGCAAGGAAAAGCTCGGTCGGTCAGCTAGCTCGAGACGAGCGGACGATCCATAATATACGAATGACCATACCCCCAGTGGCTAGGCTTAGTCTCGCTTCAACCAGCCACTCCTCAGTCATCTCCTTGATTGCTCGAGAAGAGGACAAGATGCCTCTCAGTTGATTCACGTCCGTTGTTTCTCCGACAGAAAGCAACGGGGGGGTGTTGTCGATGGTTCGGGAAGTCCATCCAGTACTAAAGCCCCACCCCCGACTACAATTGACGAAAAAGAAGCGGCTCTTCCAACCTTTGTTGTTGGAAGGAGCGTCACTGATCTTAAAACTGCTGTGGGTAGTCAGGTAATACCCGCCTCGCCCCTTACATAGACAGAAGCAGGCTAGGAAGAGGGTCCTGGTCGGCTCGATCCCTGCCCCCCGACACTCCCTAATAAAAGCCACCATATAGCACCAAGAGTTTGGCGCCATCTAGGATGGCGATATGCCCCACTTACGGAGGCACTCCCTGATAACGGGATGCAACAGGAACCCCAGTCCCGCCTCGAGGGCCACCGCGGTCAGCCCGAACCCGTCGAGAAACTAGTCGTACGACCGTTGACCAGGTTGAGGGGCGTGAATGCCATAGCACTTCAGGATGCGATAGCGATCCCAAAGTACCCTCAAAAAGTCCTCGATCACTACTGATCCCACATCATGCCACAACTTGAGAGTTTCAAGCACAGTAGGGCTCCCTGCGGCCTCCGACAGTGCGCCACCCGAGGACACACTGACGACTTCAGCTCGCAGGTCCCCAGAAGAAGAAGACGAAGAAGAGGAAGATAAGAAAGAAGACAAGGGAGAAGAAGATGAAGATGAAGATGGAGACATCCTGACCTCAAGGTTAGAAGGAAGAAGCCGGGGCACAGAACGAAGGACTGAGCAAAAGTGATGGCAACGACTCTAGGAGAAGCTTATAAAGAGCATACTACTCCGCCATGAGACGACGATAGGGCTTCCCGAGGAGAGAGATGGCTGCAACATTTAAAACCATCATAACTCCTCGGATTCTCCAAATTCGCTGGTCTTGGAGCCCCCGCCAAAGGTGCCTTGTCACCCGAGATCTCCCGTCGGAAGCCATTCGTAACTAGAAGTTTCCCGCCAGGCCCTGCACCGCTCCACCAGGCATGCCATGTTGCACGATGGCACCGGGGCAAACCCCAATGCACCGCTCCACCATGCACACAACGTGGCACGATGGCACTTGGGCAAACCCTAATGTGCCACCTAATGATGCCCCTCAGTCTTCATCTTAGTCGTGCCAGATCAATCCCTGACTTATGACTAGCCAATCTTTCTTCGAGTCGCACCAGATCGGTCCTCCGACTTGCGACTCGCAATCCAGCCTGAGCCCAAGTGCAGATCCTCGGCCCACAAGCACAGTCTTCATCCTAGTCATCCTAGTTCGGTTCCCGACTTGCGACTAGCCAGTCTTTATCTGAGTCGCGCTAGATTGGTCCTCCAACTTGCGAATCGCCAGTCCACCCTGAGCCCGAGCATAGACCTCGGCCCACAAGCCCAATCTTCATCCTAGTCGTGCCAAATCGGTCCCCGACTTGTGACTAGCTAGTCTTTATCCGAGTCACACCAAATCGGTCCTTCGACTTGCAAATCGTTAGTCCAGCCTGAGCCCGAGTGCAGATCCTTGGCCCACAGGCCTAGTCTTTATCCTAGTCACGCCAGTTCGATTCCCGACTTACGGCTAGCCAGTATTTATCTGAGTCATGCCTGCTAGTCATAGGTGCCCAACAAGCCAATCACGTGAGTGATGGCATGTGTGACTTAATATAGAATCTTTTTGCTTATTATATTTTGGCATATATCACTTTATAACTATTGCATAAATGCATACATATATTGTGATGTCCTTGGATTTGTGCAATGGGAATCGGATCGTGATGAGATCACGATAGTGAGATCGATTCACCTTTAAACACATATCCTAAATAATCCCTCGTCATAGGTTACTCGAGAGGGATATCGTGATAACCGGACGACCGGTGTGTTGTATACCCGTCCATATGATGGATCCAAATGGTCTCATAGCTTTGCTTATGTGGGGACACTAGGGATACAAAGATAGGTGCTCATTGGAGAATGAGTTCACCGATTGATCCGCTTTACGGAATGCTGGATGGTTGATGATGCCTTATTGTCGACAAAGATTCCGTAGTCCCTAGTGGTGTATCTGGTCCTTAGACTTGAGACACCAAGGATGTCTGTATGAGTGCTCCACTCTTTAATACCGGACTTATAGGTTTGGTTGTCCCGCATCTAGTACTGGTGGTCATTGGGAGTGGTAGTCGACCTTACGAGGGCTATTGAGTGTCGATAGAGGATCATCCACTCTCGCGTCATGAGAGGAATATCCTATGTGTTCTTGCTCGGACAAAAATCCCCGGCCGGGGGTCATTCGGGTTGAGAGAAAAGAGTTCTCCAGAGAATCCGATTAGAGCGAGACTTCGAGAAGAAACCGTGTGGGTCCGACAAACACCATGCTCGATATACGGTCTACGGTATATTATATAGATGAGAGACTATAGGTACACTGTAATCGAGGGGACATGACAGGTTCAATGGATTGTATTCCCCCAATCGTCTCGGGGACTACTGGCGTAGTGGCCTAGCACGTCCAGTGATCGATGAGTCGAGTGAATTATTACAGAGATAATAATTCACTGAGTTAGAAGGAGTTCTGAGAGGTATGACTCACGGCTAGCTCGATATTGGGCCTAGAGGGTCACACACATATGGTAGGCATTGCGATAAATAGAGGTTCGGATATAAGATAGCCGACGGAGCATTTGTCTTATTGGATGCAAATCCAATACCCACTAGGGGAGGACCCATTAGGGTTTGACAGGGGACCTCTATAAATAGGAGGGATTCAGAGCCCCATGGGCTAGAGAGCTTTTGTTTGCCTTTTCCTATTCTCCTCTCCATCTCCACCTCAGAGTAGGTCTGGAGTTTTGAGAAGCATCGTCGCAACCTTGCTATGTGGATCACCGCTAGAGAGGAGGACGCTTGACCTCCTTCACCCTCTCTTAAGGATCTGCAAGGAAACAGGGATATACGATCTCCCTAGGTAACACAATCTACTCTATACGCAGTTTCATGTTTCGCGGATTTTTGCGTACCAATCTTCGCACGACGACGAACATCTCTTTGTGAATCAGGGATTTTGTTTTTCTTATTCTTTCGCTGCGCATATGATGTCGCCCCCAAGGGTTTCCCAACAGTGGTATCAAAGCCAGGTTGTTCATGCGAATGATTAGTTTTGAACTGTGTGTGTTGTGTTTAGGAAGAATTTTGACGTCAAAATTGTTGACGCAAAAACAAGGAAGGGCAACAATAGTTGCTGCCCTCGATCTGCGTACGTGCAGCGCAACCGAAGGCGGGCAGCATAGGGGCTGCGTCTGCTGCAGCCGGCCGGGGGCCTACTTACAGTAGGCTTGCTGACGGCGGAGCTGGCAGCCCACGGGCAGAGGCGCCGTAGGGCAGCAGCGCTTGCCGCCGCAGGGCAGCGGCGCCCGCCGCCGCTGCTCCCGCGGGCGAAACCCCCCACAAGGGCGGTCGCCTGGTGGGATAGCACCGCCTGCGGAGGCGGTGGCGCCCACCTGCAGCGGCAGCGCTGCCAGCGGGCGTGCCGCCTGCAGGCGAGGGCAGTGCCCTCGCCCCGCCGCATAGGCCGCCGCCGCTAGGGTGGCGACGGCGGCAGCAGCGAAAAGGGGAAAAGGCATTAGGGTTTTCTGGGCAAAAGACAGTTTTGCCCCTCGGAATTTGAGAAATTTCAGTTTTTATCTTTTGTCCAAATTATGAAAATACCCCTATGAATTCAAAAATTCCCTATAATGTCCTTGATTTCAGAAAATATTAATTAATTAAAAGGTTTAGTTGATTATTATTTTTTTTTATTATTATCTAGTAGTCCTACATGATGATGATTATTTATACATGTGATGTATGATGTGTGGACGGATGATCATGGACCGTGTGATGTGCGTACCTATGATTATTATTATTGAGGTCTGCGAACCTCCATTAAATTTTTCGTTTATTGTCAGGCCTGCGTGCCTATGATTAAGTTGTAATCATATGAAGAGGCACAGCGGGAGCGTGGATGCGATAGCGGGACCCACGAGACGGACGATCGTGATGCATGAAGATGCATCAAGATGTCGACGGAACCGACAAGGACGAAATGGACGATCATAGGGCATGGAGATGCACCGTTGCACACATAGATCTTGATGTGAGTGATTAGGCCTACTGGCTCGGGCCTAATCATATTAGGTTGTGGTCCATGATCATCTGGTGTAATTGCTTATACACATACTAGATATGTATATATATTTGCATGCGATGTAGATATATATTAAATATGTATATGTGTGACATGTCATATTAGGAGACCAAATCATAGAAACATCTCTCGATAATATTAAGCCGGTAAACGTGAGGCAATTAGATTGACCCACGTGGCCATCCATCGTTATAAGTAGGAACCGATTCTCGGTGTAGGTTGAGTTGGTTGACTCCCTCGAGACTCACCTATATCGCGATTCGCTATCTTGCTTACGACATAGAGATGTCACCGGTGACCTGAGGGCATGGTATACTTGGTCGAGTCCCTCGAGGGTATATCATCAAATCAGACTTATCTTGTAACGAAGGTGTTGACTTAACCGAGCATCATGGTTGGTCGAGTCCCTCGAGGCCATGGTGATTCGAAGGCCGAACAGGATGGGAATCACAATGAGTTATGATCGACAAGAGTTGCCTACCTTGTAGGCATAGTGTGATTGGTCGAGTCCCTCGAGGTTACACTAAGACGCTGATTGGATCCTGATCCCCACTAGAAGTCTGCTGGAGACTTCCGTTTCACGTGCTGAGGGTGTCGCGTGACTCGTTAGTAAAATAGTGGGAGCATATTAAGATAGAAGTCCATATCTTGATAGTTTATTTCTTGCAAAATCTGCATGTTATTCATTTCTGTTGCATCTTTATTTTCAGAAAATGTCGCTTTCAAATCCCTTACGTGGCATACTTGATGTCAACCGCCTCACTAGTCCAAATTATACGGATTGGCTCTGTAACTTGAGAATTGTTCTCACAGCGGAGAAAATCATGTACGTCCTTGATACAGTGATGCCTGCGCCCGAAGAAGGGGCAAACGAGGATGAGATCGCTCGCTACGTGAAGTACATTGATGACTCCACTCTTGCTCAGTGCTATATGTTGGGCTCTATGACTCCTGAGTTACAGAGACAACATGAAAAGATGGATGCCAGATCCATTCTTCTAATTGTCCGCAAATTATTTGAGGAACAGGGAAGGACTCAGCAATATGAGATATCTAAGAGCCTCTTCCGCGCTAGGATGACTAAGGGGACACCGGTTCAGAACCATGTCCTAAAGATGATTGTGTGGATAGAGAAACTCACAGGTCTAGGAATGGTCCTAGAGGATAACTTGTGTGTGGACATTGTGCTTCAGTCCCTACCAGATTTCTTTTCACAGTTCATAATGAATTTTAATATGAACAAGCTTGAAGTGACTCTCCCAAAGCTTCTCAATATGTTGAGGGAGGCAGAGAGTACTATCAAGAAAGAGAAGCCAGTTCTCTACACTGGTGAGACCAAAAGGAAAAGGAAAGCAGAAAGGTCCCTTAAGAAGGGAAAGGGCAAGGTCAAACCAGGTAAAGCAAAGGTTGCTAAGAAATACCCAGCAAAGGACAAAGGCCAGTGCTTCCACTGTGGTAAAGATGGGCACTGGAAGAGAAACTGCAAAGAGTACCTTGCAGAAAGGACGAAACAAAAGCTTGATGAAGCTTCAGGTACATTCATGATCAGTCTCTATTTATAAGACTCTTATGATAACATATGGGTATTGGATACCGGTAGTGTTTATCATATATGCAATTCGTTGCAGGTTCTGACAAGGCCTAGGAGACTAGAGAGAGGCGAGATGGACCTCAAGATAGGTAATGGAGCAAAAGTTGCTATAGTAGTTGTTGGCGAGGTCGCCCTACATCTGCCTAGTGGAGCTTTTATTGCATTAGATGCATGTTATTTTGTTCCTTCTATTATCAAAAACATTATCTCCATTTCATATTTAACAGTTAGTGGATATAAATTTATTTTTTAGAAAAATGGTTGTTCGATATTATTAGATGATAAGATCATCATGAAAGGAACATTGCATAATGGTTTATTTATATTAGACACCACTCCATATATCATGAATGTAAATGTGTCCAAAAGGAAACGAGATGAGTTGAACAGTGCATACCTGTGGCATTGTAGGCTAGGTCACATCCATGAAAGAATGATTCAAAAGTTGCTAAATGATGGATATCTAGATCCATTCGACTATGTGTCATATGCAACTTGTGAGCCTTGCATTCGTGGAAAACTGACCAACTCTCCATTTAGTGGAACTGGAGAGAGAGCCACTGAGTTGTTGGAACTCATACATAGTGATGTATGTGGACCCATGTCAACTCATGCCATGGGAGGTTACTCCTACTTCATTACATTTACTGATGATTTCTCAAGGTATGGATATGTGTACTTAATGAAGTACAAGTCCGAGACCTTTGAGAAATTCAGAGAGTATAAGAATGAGGTGGAGAACCAGACTGAAAAGAGTATCAAAACTCTTTGATCAGATCGAGGAGGTGAGTACTTAAGTACAGAGTTCACTCAGTTCCTCAAGAAACATGGGAAATTATCCCAATGGACACCTCCTTATACACCTCAGCTCAATGGTGTCTCTGAAAGGAGAAATCGTACATTATTAGATATGGTACGGTCCATGATGAGTTTCGCTGACCTACCCATCTCATTTTGGGGATATGCCCTAGAAACCACAGCTTGCCTTCTGAACAGAGTTCCAACTAAGTCGGTAGTGTCTACACCATATGAGATATGGAAAGCGAAGAAGCCTGATCTTAAGGTTGTTAAGATTTGGGGCTGTCCTGCACATGTTAGAAGACACAACCCCGATAAGTTAGAATCAAGGACAGAGCGATGCAAATTTGTGGGATACCCCAAGGAAACTTGTGGGTATTATTTCTATCATCTCGAGGACCAAAAGGTCTTTGTAGCTAAGAGAGCAGTGTTCCTTGAGAAGGAACACATTCTTGGCGGAGATAGTGGGAGAATGATAGAATTGAACGAGGTTGGAGAACCAAGCTCAAGCACCACTCTACAGCCTGAGTCTGTTCAGGTACCTAATACACAAGTTTCAACTTTACACAGATCTGATAGAGTATCCCATCCTCCTGAGAGATATGTGGGACATATTAGAGGAGATGATGTAGAGGATATTGATCCTCGGACCTACGAAGAGGCTATTATGAGTATAAACTCCAGGAAGTGGCAAGAAGCCATGAATTCTGAGATGGATTCTATGTACTCCAATAAGGTTTGGAACCTAGTTGATGCGCCCGAAGGTATTGTACCCATCGGTTGCAAGTGGATCTTTAAGAAAAAGATCGGAGTAGATGGAAAGGTAGAGACCTATAAAGCAAGGCTAGTGGCTAAGGGGTATCATCAAAGGCAAGGTGTTGACTATGATGAAACCTTCTCACCCGTAGCAATGCTAAAATCCATCAGAATTCTATTGGCTATTGCAGCACACTATGATTATGAGATCTGATAGATGGATGTGAAAACCGCATTCCTCAATGGGAACCTCGAGGAGGAGGTGTATATGATGTAACCTGAGGAATACGTGCCCAAGAACTATCCTGATAAGGTGTGTAGGTTGCTTAGATCCATTTATGGATTAAAGCAAGCTTCCCGAAGTTGGAACATAAGATTTGATGAGGCAATCAGATCTTATGACTTCGTTAAGAACGAAGATGAGCCTTGTGTATACAGAAAGGTAAGTGGGAGCGCTATCACCTTTTTGGTGTTATATGTGGATGACATCCTGATCATTGGGAATGACGTAGGAATGCTATCCACAGTAAAGGCTTGGTTATCTAGACACTTCTCCATGAAGGACTTAGGGGAAGCATCCTATATTTTGGGGATTAGAATCTATAGAGATATATCCAAGAGGATGCTTGGCTTGTCCTAGTCCAAGTACATAGAAACCATTGTCAAAAGGTTTGGAATGGAAAATTCCAAGAGAGGTCTCATACTGATGAGACATGGGATATCGCTTTCTACGAGTATGTCCACAAAGACTCCAAAAGAAAGGGCGAACATGGATATGATACCTTATGCCTCAGCAATAGGGTCTACCATGTATGTCATGCTATGTACTAGGCCTTATTGGGAAATCATGGGGGGCGACATCTTATGCGCAGCGGAAGAACAAGAAAACAAAAATCCCCGATTCCCAAAAAGATGTTCGTCGTCGTGCGAAGATTGGTGCGTAAAAATCCGTAAAACACAAAACTGCGTATAGAGATTATGTTACCTAGGGAGATCGTATATCCCTATTTCCTTGCAGATCCTTAGGAGAGGGTGAAGGAGGTCAAGCGTCCTCCTCTCTAGCGGTGATCCACACAGCAGGGTTGTGACGACCCTCCTCGAAACTCCAGGCCTCTGAGGTGGAGAAGGAGAGGAGAATAGGAAAGGCAAGCAAAGACTCTAGCCTATGAGGCTGTGAATCCCTCCTATTTATAGAGATCCCGTGTCAAACCCTAATGGGTCCTTCCCTAGTGGGTATTGGATCTGCATCCAATAAGACAAAGGGCTCCGTCCGGATATCTCATATCCAGAACCTCTACTCATCATCAATGCCTACCATATGTGTGTGACCCTCTAGGCCCAATATCGAGCTGGCCATGAGTCATACCTGTCATAACTCTTTCTAACTAGTGAATTATTATCTCTGTAATAATTCACTCGACTCATCGACTACTGGACGTACTAGGCCACTACTGCCAGTAGTCCCCGACGATACTGAGGGGAATCCAATCCATTGGACCCATCTATCCTCGATTACCATGTACCTATAGTCCCTCATCCATCTAATATCCCGAGACCGTATATCGAGCATGGTGTTGTCGGACCCATACGGTTTCTACTCGAAGTCTCGCTCTAATCGGATTCTCTGGAGAACTCTTTCTCTCTCAACCGAATGACCACGCTAGGGATTTGTCCGAGCAAGAACACATGGGATATTCCTCTCATAACGCCGAGAGTAGATGATCCTCTATCGACACTCAATAGCCCTCGTGAAGGTCGACTACCACTCCCAATGACCACCAGTACTAGATGGGGACAACCAAACCTATAAGTGCTGGTATCAAAGAGTGGAGCACTCATACTGAGACATCCTTGGTGTCTCAAGTCTAAGGACCGATACACCACTAGGACTACTGGAATCATTTGTTTGACAATAAGGCATCATCAACCATCCAAAGATTCCGTAAGGCGGATCAATCGATGAACTCATTCTCCAATGAGCACACTGTTCAGTATCCCTAGTGTCCCTACACGACAAATACTATGAGACCAGCTGCATCCATCATATGGACGGGTATACACACACCGCCTATCCGGTTATCACGATGTCCCTCTCGTAACCTATGATCGGGATTATTTAAGATATGTGTTTAAAGGTGAATCGATCTCATTATCGTGATCTCATCACGATCCGATTCCCATTGCACAAATCCAAGGACATCACAATATATATATGCATTTATGCAATAGTTATAAAGTGATATACGCCAAAATATAATAAGCAAAAAAAGATTCTCAGATCAAGTCACATCGCGTGCCATCACTCACGTGATTGGCTTCTTGGCACCTATGACTAGCAATCTCCCACTTGACCTAAAGCCAATCACCTATATGTCCGATCTCCATCGACTCTCGTGACGCTTCAAAGACAATCCGAGACAACGGCTTTGTCGGTTGATCTGCAATGTTATCTTCGGATGGAACTCTTTGCACCTGCTACATCTCATCGGGTTACTGATCTCTCTTATAAGTTTGGAACCTCCTCGAACACTTCCGATGAGACCCGGGTTCTCTTATTTGAGTAATCACCCCATAGTTGTCGCAATATAAGGAAGTCGACTTGTCGCCATCTCATATCGAGTCCCAAATCTATGATGAACTTCTTTACCCAGACTCCCTCTTTTGCTGCATCGATGCAGCAATGTACCCTCGCCTCTGTGTCGAGTCAGTCAGTGGTATCTTGCTTGGAACTCTTCCAAAGACACTTGCTCCTCCATTCAAGGTGTACACATACCCTGAATTCGACTTGCTATCATCGACATCGGTGAAAACTTGAGTCGGTATAGCCTTCAACCTTAAGGCTATTACCTCCATATACTAGTAAAAGATCCTTAGTCCTTCTCAAGTACTTAAGGATACACTTTCTTTTTCAGGTGCTCCAAGCACGGATCCTTTGATACACTGCTTCGTGACACTTTCGGGATCATGCGCTATATCGGGCCTAGTACATAGCATGGCATACATGATAGACCCTATTCTTTGAGGCATAAGGTATCATATCCATGTTAGCCCTTTCTTCCGAGTCTTTGGGGACATACTGGTAGAAAAGCGATATCCCATGTCTCATCGGTATGAGACCTCTCTTGGAATTTTTCATGCCAAACCTTTTTTAACAATAGTTTCTATGTACCTGGACTGGGACAAGCCAAGCATCCTCTTGGATCTATCTCTATAGATTCTAATCCCCAAGATATAAGATGCTTCCCCTAAGTCCTTCATGGAGAAGTGTCTAGATAACCAAGCCTTTACTGTGGATAGCATTCCTATGTCATTCCCAATGATGAGGATGTCATCCACATATAACACCAAAAAGGTGATAGCGCTCCCACTTACCTTTCTGTATACACAAGGCTCATCTTCGTTCTTAACGAAGTCATAAGATCTGATTGCCTCATCAAATCTTATGTTCCAACTTCGGGAAGCTTGCTTTAGTCCATAAATGGATCTAAGCAACCTACACACCTTATCTGGGCAGTTCTTGGACACGAATCCCTCAGGTTGCATCATATACACCTCCTCCTCGAGGTTCCCGTTGAGGAATGCAGTTTTCACATCCATCTGCCAAATCTCATAATCATAGTGTGCTGCAATAGCCAATAGAATTCTGATGGATTTTAGCATTGCTACGGGTGAGAAAGTTTTGTCGTAGTCAACACCTTGTCTTTGACGATACCCCTTAGCCACTAGCCTTGCTTTATAGGTCTCTACCTTTCCATCTATTCCGATCTTTTTCTTAAAGATCCACTTGCAACCGATGGGTACAATACCTTCGGGCGCATCAACTAGGTTTCAAACCTTATTGGAGTACATAGAATCCATCTCGAAATTCATGGCTTCTTTCCACTTCCCTGAGTCTATACTCATAATAGCCTCCTCGTGGGTCTCTGAGGATCAATATCCTCTACATCCTCTCTGCTCTAATATGTCCCACATATCTCTCGGGAGGATGGGATACTCTATCAGACCTGCGTAAAGTTGATACTTGTGTATTAGGTACCCGAACAGGACTTGGGTCAGAGAGTGGTGCTTGAGCTTGGTTCTCCAACCTCGCTCAATTCTATCATTCTCCCACTATCTCCGTCAAGAATGTGTTCCTTCTCAAGGAACACTGCTCTCTTTAGCTTCAAAAGACCTTTTGGTCCTCGAGATGATAGAAATAATACCCACAAGATTCCTTGGGGTATCCCACAAATTTGCATCGCTCTCGTCCTTGATTCTAACTTATCGGGGTTGTGTGTCTTCTAACATGGGCGAGGGCAGCCCCAGATCTTAACAACCTTAAGATCAGGCTTCTTCCCTTTCCATATCTCATATGGTGTAGACACTACCGACTTAGTTTGAATTCTGTTGGAAGGTAAGCTGCCGGTTTCTAGGGCATATCCCCTAATGAGATGGGTAGGTCAAAGAAAACTCATTATGGACCGTACCATATCTAATAATGTATGATTTCTCCTTTCAGAGACACCATTGAGCTGAGGTGTATAAGGAGGTGTCCATTGGGATAATATCCCATGGTCCTTGAGGAATTGAGTAAACTCTGTACTTAAGTAATCACCTCCTCGATCTGATCGAAGAATTTTGATACTCTTTCCAGTCTAGTTCTCCACCTCATTCTTATACTCTCTGAATTTCTCAAAGGCCTCAGACTTGTACTTCATTAAGTACACATATCCATACCTTGAGAAATCATCAGTAAATGTAATGAAGTAGGAGTAACCTTCAATGGCATGAGTTGACATGGGTCTACATACATCACTATGTATAAGTTCCAACAACTCATTGGCTCTCTCTCCAGTTCTACTAAATGGAGATTTGGTCAGTTTTCCACGAATGCAAGGCTCACAAGTCGCATATGACACATAGTCGAATGGATCTAGATATCCATCATTTAGCAACTTTTGAATCCTTCTTTCATGGATGTGACCTAGCCTACAATGCCACGGTATGCACTTTATTCAACTCATCTCGTTTCATTTTGGACACATTTACATTCATGATATGTGGGTGGTGTCTAACATAAATAAACCATTATGCAATGTTCCTTTTTGTTGATGATCTTATCATCTAATAATATCGAACAACCATTGTTCTCAAAAACAAATTTATATCCACTAACTGTTAAACATGAAATGGAGATAATGTTTTTGATAATAGAAGGAACAAAATAACATGCATCTAATGCAATAAAAGCTCCACTAGGCGGATGTAGGGCGACCTAATTCGCCAACTAATCTGACAACTTTTGCTCCATTACCCATCTTGAGGTTCATCTAAGCCTCTCTCAGTAGTCTCCTAGGCCTTGCCGAGAAACTACAACGAATTGCATATATGATAAGCACTACCGGTATCCAATACCCATGTGTTATCATAAGAGTCCTTGACAAATGGAGACCGATCATGAATGTGCACCGAAGCTTCATCAAGCTTTTGTTTAAGCCCTTTTCTGCAAGGTACTCTTTGCAGTTTCTCTTCCATTGCCCATCTTTACCATAGTGGAAGCACTGGCCTTTGTCCTTTGCTGGGTCTTTCTTAGCAACCTTTGCTTTACCTTGTTTGCCCTTGCCCTTTCCCTTCTTAAGGGACCTTTCTGCTTTCCTTTTCTTTCTGGTCTCACCAGTGTAGAGAACTGGCTTCTCTTTCTTAATAGTACTCTCTACCTCCCTCAACATATTGAGGAGCTCTGGGAGAGTCACCTCAAGCTTGTTCATATTAAAATTCATTATGAACTGTGAAAAGGAATCTGATAGGGAGTGAAGCACAATGTCCACACACAAGTTATCCTCTAGGACCATTCCTAGACCTGTGAGTTTCTCTATCCACTCAATCATCTTTAGGACATGGTTCTGAACCGGTATCCCCTAAGTCATCCTAGCGCGGAAAAGCCTCTTGGATATCTCATATCGTTGAGTCCTTCCCTGTTCCTCAAACAATTTGCGGACATGTAGGAGAATGGATCTGGCATCCATCTTTTCATGTTGTCTCTGTAACTCTGGAGTCATAGAGCTCAACATATAGCACTGAGCAAGAGTGGAGTCAACAATGTACTTCACGTAGCGAGCGATCTCATCCTCGCTTGCCTCTTCTTCGGGCGTAGGCATCATCAGTATCAAGGGCGTACCACGATTTTCTCTCCATTTGTGAGAACAATTCTCAAGTTTCTGAGCCAATCCAGTATAATTTGGACCAATGAAGGCGGTTGACATCAAGTATGCCACGTAAAGGGATTTGAAAACGACATTTTCTGAAAATAAAGATGTAGTAGAAATGAATAACATGCAGATTTTGCAAGAAATAAACTATCAAGATATGGACTTCTATCTTAATATGCTCCCCACTATTTTACTAACGAGTCCCACGCGACACCCTCAAAGATTGAAAACGAAGTCTCCAAAGAACTTCTAGTGGGGATCGGGATCCAATCAGCATCTTAGAGTAACCTCGAGGGACTCGACCAATCACACTAAGCCTAAAAGGTAGGCAACTCTTGCCGATCACAACTCCTTGTGATTCCCGCCCTGTTCGACCTCCAGAATCACCATGGCCTCGAGGGACTCGACCAACCATGATGCTTTCGGTTAAGTCAACACCTTCATTACAAGATGAGTCCGGTTTGATGATATACCCTCGAGGGACTCGACCAAGCATACCATGCCCTCGGTCACGGTGACATCTCTATATCGTAAGCAAGATAGCGAATCATGATATAGGTGAGTCTCGAGGGACTCGACCAACTCAACCTACACCGAATCGGTTCCTACTGTAACGATGGAAGGCCACGTGGGTCAATCTAATTGCCTCACGCGTTTGGGCTTAATATTATCGAGAGATGTTTCTATAATTTGGTCTCCTAATATGACATGTCACACATATACATATTTAATATATATCTACATCGCATGCAAATATATATACATATCTCTAGTATGTGTATAAGCAATCACATCGGATGATCATGGACCACAACCTAATATGATTAGGCCCGAGCCGATGGAGCCTAATCACTTACATCAAGATCTATGTGTGCAACGGTGCATCTCCATGCCCTTGTGATCGTCCATCTCGCCCTCTCGCTCGGTTCCATCGACATCTTGATGCATCTCCATGTATCCGCGATCGTCCGCCTCGTGGGTCCCCGCTCCGGGATCCACGCTCATTCGCCTCCTCATGTGATTACAACAACTTAATCATAGGCACGCAGGCAGGCCCGACAATAAACGAAAATATAATGGAGGTTTGCGGACCCTCAATAATAATAATCACAAGTACACACATCACCGCGGTTCATGATCATCCGTCCATACATCATACATCACATGTATAAATAATCATCATCATGTAGGAATACTAGATAATAATAAAAAAATAATAATCAACTAAACCTTTTAATTAATTAATATTTTTTTGAAATCGTGGGACATGTAGGGAATTTCTCAATTCCTTAGGGGGTATTTTCGTAATTTGGACAAAAGACGAAACTGGAATTTCTCAAATTCACGGGGGCAAAACTGTCCTTTTGCCCAAAACCCTAATTCCCTCTTCTGCTGGGCGGCTCAGGCGGGCGGTGGGCGAGGGCCTGCCTCTCTGCCAGTGGCACGCCCGTTGGGCCGCCACTGTGTGGGCGCCCCGGCCGCCGCCCTCCTGGGCGGTTCTGCCATGAGGCAGCGCCCATGAGCAATGCTGCCTCGCTGGCGACCGCCCTGGGGGTTTTGTTGATGGGGGAAGCGACCCGGTAGCGCCCTCTGTCTCCTCGGCCCGTAGCTAGCCCGCCGCCTCTGCCCACGGTCGTCGACGCCGGTGCCCCTCTACCCGCTGCCAGCCCCGCCGGTCGCAAAGTCTGCTGCAAGCAGACCGGCCGGTCCGGTTGTTGCAGTACGCTTTCTTGCGTCTTGGCCGTGGTGTGCTGCTGGCTATGCGGCCATTGTACTTCTTTGCGGTGGTCGCAGTGCATCATGAAGATCGAGGGCAGCAACTGTTGCTGCCCTTCCTCGCTTTTAGCAACGATTTTGACGTCAATATTCTTCCTAAACACAAGACCGCGCAGTTCAAAACCAATCATTCGCATTGTTTCAACCCTCGGCTCGATACCACTTGTTGGGAAATCATGGGGGGGAAGACATCATACGCAAATTTGAAGAACAAGAAAAACAAAAATCCCCGATTCCCAAAAAAGATGTTAGGTGTTAGATGCGAAGATTGGTCAAAAAATCATAAAAACACAAAACTGCATATAGAGATTGTGTTACCTAGGGAGATCGTATATCCTGTTTCCTTCCTTGAGATCCTTAGGAGAGGGTGAAGGAGGTCAAGCGTCCTCCTCTCTGGCGGTGATCCACACCACGGCAAAGGTTCGCGACGACCCTCCTTAAAACTCCAAGCCTCTGAGGTGGAGAGGGAGAGGAGAATAGGAAAGGCAAGCAAAGACTCTAGCCTATGAGGCCGTGAATCCCTCCCATTTATAGAGATCCCGTGTCAAACCCTAATGGGTCCTTCCCTAGTGGGTATTGGATCGCATCCAATAAGACATGGGCTCCGTCGGATATCTCATATCCAAACCTCTACTCATCGCAATGCCTACCATATGTGTGTGACCCTCTAGGCCCAATATCCCGGCCGGTGGTGAATCATACTGTCCGAGAACTCCTTCTAACTTCGGTGAATTATTATCTATGTAATAATTCACTTTCGACTCATCGACTACTCTGGACGTATTTAGGCCACTCTGCATGTAGTCCCCGAACGATCTGAGGGGAATCCAATCCATTGGACTGTACGTCCTCGATTACCATGTACCTATAGTCCCTCATCCATCTAATATCCCGAGACCGTATATCGAGCATGGTGTTGTCGGACCCATACGGTTTCTACTTGAGTCTCTCTAATCCGGATTCTCCCGGAGAACTCTTTCTCTCTCAACCCGAATGACCCTAGCCGGGGATTTGTCGAGCAAGAACACATGGGATATTCCTCTCATGGCCGAGAAGTGGATGATCCTCTATCGACACTCAATAGCCCTCGTAAAGGTGACTACCACTCCCAATGACCAATTGTACTAGATGGGACAGCCAAACTATAAGTCGGTATCAAAAGAGTGGAGCACTCATACAGGACATCCTTGGTGTCTCAAGTCTAAGGACCGGATACACCACTAGGACTACGGAATCGCCGTCGACAATAAGGCATCATCAACCATCCAAAGATTCCGTAAGCGGATCAATCAGTGAACTCATTCTCCAATGAGTACCTATACTGTATCCCTAGTGTCCCTACACGAGCAGCTATGAGACCAGCTGCATCCATCATATGGACGGGTATACAGCACACCAGTCTATCCGGTTATCACGATGTCCCTCTCGAGTAACCTATGATCGGGATTATTTAGGATATGTGTTTAAAGGTGAATCGATCTCATTATCGTGATCTCATCACGATCTGATTCCCATTACACATTATATATGCATTTATACAATAGTTATAAAGTGATATACGCCAAAATATAATAAGCAAAAAGATTCTTTATCAAGTCACACGTGCCATCACTCACGTGATTGGCTTGCTGGGCACCTATGACTAGCAGGCCTGATATAGCGCATGCTCTGAGTGTCACGAGCAGGTATCAGGCGGATCCAGGCTTGGAGCACTGGAAAGCAGTAAAGTGTATCCTTAAGTACTTGAGAAGGACTAAGGATCTTTTACTAGTATATGGAGGTAATAGCCTTAAGGTTGAAGGCTACACTGACTCAAGTTTTCACTCTGATGTCGACGATAGCAAATCGAATTCAGGGTATGTGTACACCTTGAATGGAGGAGCAGTGTGCTGGAAGAGTTCCAAGCAAGATACCACTACTGACTCGACCACAGAGGCGGAGTACATTGCTGCATCAGATGCAGCAAAGAAGGGAGTTTGGGTGAAGAAGTTCATCACAGATTTGGGAGTCGTGCTAGGTAGCGAAGAGTCAATCTCCCTATATTGCGACAACAACGGGACGATTGCTCAAGCAAAGGAACCTAGGTCTCATCAGAAATCTAAGCATGTTCTGAGGAGGTTCCACCTTATCAGAGAGATCGTGACCCGAGGAGATGTAGTAGTGGAAAGAGTTCCATCCGAAGATAACATTGCAGATCCACGAACAAAGCTGTTGTCTCTGATTTGTTTTGAGCGTCACAGGGGTCTGATGGGGATCAGACACATAGGTGATTGGCTTTAGGTCAAGTGGGAGATTGCTAGTCATAGGTGCCCAGCAAGCCAATCACTGAGTGATGGAACGTGTGACTTAATATAGAATCTTTTTGCTTATTATATTTTGGCATATATCACTTTATAACTATTGCATAAATGCATACATATATTCTGATGTCCTTGGATTTGTGCAATGGGAATCGGATCATGATGAGATCACGATAGTGAGATCGATTCACCTTTAAAAACATATCCTAAATAATCCCGGTCATAGGTTACTCGAGAGGGATATCGTGATAACCGGACAGACTGGTGTGTTGTATACCCATCCATATGATGGATGCAACTGGTCTCATAGCTGCTTGTGTGGGGACACTAGGGATATAGTACAGGTGCTCATTGGAGAATGAGTTCACTGATTGATCCGCTTACGGAATGTTGGATGGTTGATGATACCTTATTGTCAGACAGTGATTCCGTAGTCCTAGTGGTGTATCTGGTCCTTAGACTTGAGACACCAAGGATGTCCTGTATGAGTGCTCCACTCTTTGATACCAGACTTATAGGTTTGGTTGTCCCGGATCTAGTATAGTTGATCATTGGGAGTGGTAGTCCACCTTACGAGGGCTATTGAGTATCGATAGAGGATCATCCACTCTGGCGTCATGAGAGAAATATCCCATGTGTTCTTGCTCGATTAAATCCCCGCCGGGTCATTCGGGGTTGAAAAAGAAAGAGTTCTCCTGAGAATCCGATTAGAGCGAGACTTCAGAAGTAACCGTGTGGGTTCGACAACACCATGCTTCGATATCGATCTCTCGTATATTAGATGGATGAGGGACTATAGGTACACGATCGAGGACAAACAGTCCAATGGATTGGATTCCCCCTCAGATCGTTTGGGGGACTACGGCGAGTGGCCTAGTACGTCCCTCCGTGGTCGATGAGTCGAGTGAATTATTACAGAGATAATAATTCACTGAGTTAAAAGGAGTTCTGACAGGTATGACTCACGGCCAACTCGATATTGGGCCTATAGGGTCACACACATATGGTAGGCATTGCGATGAATAGAGGTTCGGATATGAGATATCCGATGGAGCCCTTGTCTTATTGGATGCAGATCCAATACCCACTAGGGGAGGACCCATAAGGGTTTGACAGGGGGCCTCTATAAATAGGAGGGATTCAGAGCCCCATGGGCTAGAGAGCTTTTGTTTGCCTTTTCCTATTCCCCTCTCCATCTCCACCTCAGAGTAGGCCTGGAGTTTTGAGGAGCATCGTCGCAACCCTACTGTGTGGATCACCGCTAGAGAGGAGGACGCTTGACCTCCTTTACCCTCTCCTAAGGATCTGCAAGGAAACAAGGATATACGATCTCCCTAGGTAACACAATCTACTCTATACGCAGTTTCATGTTTCGCGGATTTTTGCGTACTAATCTTCGCACGACGACGAACATCTCTTTGGGAATCGGGGATTTTGTTTTTCTTGTTCTTCCGCTGCGCATATGATGTCGCCCCCAAGGATTTCCCAACAATGCCAGATCGGTCCTCTAACTTGCGACTCGCCAGTCCACCCTGAGGTCGAGTGCAGACTGTCGGCCCACGGGCCCAGTCTTCATCCTAGTCGCGCCAAATCGGTTCCCAACTTGCGACTAGCCAGTCTTTATTTGGGTCACCCCAGATCAGTCCTCCGACTTGTGACTCACCAATCCAGCCTGAGCCCGAGTGCAAACCCTCAGCCCATAGGCCCAATCTTCATCCTAGTCGCGCCAGTTCAGTTCCCGACATACGACTAGCCAATCTTTATCCGAGGCGCGCCATATCGGTCCTCCGATTTACAACTCGCTAGTTCAGCCTAAGCCCGAGCGCAGACCCTCGGCCCACAGGCCCAATCTTCATCCTAGTTGTGCCAGATTGGTCCCCGACTTGCGACTAGCCAGTTTTTATCCGAGTTGCACCAAATCGGTCCTCCGACTTGCGACTCGTCAGTCCAGCCTGAGCCCAAGTGCAGATCCTCGATCCACAGGCCCAATGTTCATCCTAGTCATGCCAGTTCAATTCCCGACTTGTGACTAGCTAGTCTTTATCCGAGTCACGCTAGATCGGTCCTCCGACTTGCGACTCGCTAGTCCACCCTGAGCCCGAGTGCAGACCCTTGGCCCACAGGCCCACTCTTCATCCTAGTCGCGCCAGATCAGTTCCCGACTTGCGACTAGCCAATCTTTATTCGATTCACGCCAAATCGATTCTCCGACTTATGACTCACCAGTCCAGCTTGAGCTCAAGTGCAGACCCTCGGCACATAGGCCCAGTCTTCATCCTAATCGCATCAGATAGGTCCCCGACTTGCGGCTAGCCAGTCTTTATCCGAGTCACGCCAGATCGATCCTCTAACTTGCAGCTCGCCATTCCAGCCTAAGCCTGAGTGCAGACCCTCGGCCCATAGGCTCAATCTTCATCCTAATCACGCCAAATCGGTCCTCCAACTTGTGACTTGCCAATCACAAGCTTGAGCCGGAGATCAATTACTCGGCCAACAAGTCGTCTCCTCCCGGCTCACACAGCTTTGTCTCCTGGCCAGCAACTCACCAACATCATCCTGCATGGGCCCAATCACCCGACCGATGGTGCAAATCCTTCCCAAAGCACAAGGCGTCACCCCGAACTGCCTCACAACAAGCCAATCCAGCCTCGCCTCGCCTCACAAGCAATCAACACAACCGTAGCATTCCGACCCAAGCGCACCCTGACGTCACCACCGACGTCATGCCATGCTACAGCCAAGTCGGCAAGAGGAGTACCCCCACACGCCGAGCTAGAATCTATACCAAGTTGTTGCTCGGTACGTCCCATCCTGGAAAGCCCGGGACGGCGACTGCACAAAGGTATCATCTCACCTCTCGAGAATCGGTCACCACGCCAAACCTGCATATGACCGACCCTCGTACAGTAGTATAAAAACCCTTAGCCAGCATCCGACTCAAGGGGGGATAAAAAAAGAAAGAGAGAGAGATCAACCCACCACTGACTTGCTCGTCAGAGGGGTCACAGTCGGTAAATACCCGACGGGGGTCTTTTATACAGGAAAGCGGATCTCTCCAAGGCGAGACCATCCCGATCGAGACAGGCGTTTTCAATATTTCGACGCCAGCACCCTATCCGGAGGGCACGATCGACCTCGTCAACTAGTCCACCCGATCGAAGACTCCCGACATCGACCTGTGAACCAGGCCATACTAACTCATCAACCACGACGCATCAGTTCATCAACAAATGTAATCTAGCAGATTGGGCAAAATAATCGATGCCTGACGGATCATGAAGCATCACAGCTAAAGCAAATAAGATTAATCAAAACCCTTCATGATTCTCCCTCTCGTTTCTTAAGCACCGGCCATCGATCCTCATCCACTTGTCGAACTATGTATGGGTTGCGGTCTCTATGCGCCTCCAGGCCATGTCAGTTGACTTGGAACACAGTCGCTTCAGCTTCAGCTTCAGCCTCAGCCGACATTACCTCGATGCAAAACCCCCACTCTCGATACATCTTTTTCCACTCACTACTTGCCTGGAATCCTGGGTCATCCACGAACACAATAGCACACGAGGCACTCTTGGCATTATAGTTTCATGCCATGCCTATCACAATGCTGTCATTGCTTTCTATCTGTGTCCGTGAAGCTGCTGAGCTGATATCAGGCACCTGATCTCAGCTGGGGGTGTCAAGGCATGCTAAGATAATTGTGGTCTTATGGAGTCCTTGCTGTTCTCTCTCTGGATAACGCACCGAGAAGGTTTCCTTCGCAGGAGAGATGATGCCGCTGTCGTTTAGGGTTCACAGAACTCGCAGCTTTGGCAGACAGCGGTATCATCTACTGCGGAGGAGACATGGCTGGCGCAAACGTGGACTCCTCTTCCAGGTTGCTCTCCAACCTAGCCAATTGCTTTCCCCCTCGGTTTATACTCGTCATGACACAAAGCTGAGTTTTTTTTTCCTTCTTCTTCTTCTTCTTCTTTTTTTTCTTGCCTATTATCTGAGAATTTTCAAGATCTTGAGCAAGAACAAGATTAGATTTGACTCTCGGTAATTCCATTTACCAATTCACAGAAAAGCTTCTTCTCCTTGAAATCACTTTTGCATGGCTCCAGCCCTTGGATCTCAAGATTATATCTGTTTAAATCATCCTCTTCCACAATGATAAGATTGTCACCAAAAAAAATATTTATATTATAATTTTAAGAGCCTCTTGAAAAATTTTCATACTAAAATAGACCATAGTTCTGAAGGCAAATCATATATTCAAGTAATAGAACTTTTAGAAAATTAATCTGATTAGCTAATCAATGAGCACTATCATTATTATCCTCATAATATATATGAGTAAATTTATAATTAATTAATGAACCTAATAATTAAAATAAAATAAAATAAAATAAATACTTCCAAAAGACTCCTCCTCCAATGAGAGTTTTCTCTGTGTTCCAAGTTTTAACCACCAGTGCACAAGCATCGGATTCAATAATTAACTTTGAGATCCTCACTTCTCAATTCCAGAGTTCAAAAGTTCAGCTTTCCAATAATTTTCACTCCAGATAGAATACTCAGTAAACAAACTTCTTCTTCTATTTCTCGGCCGTAAAAGATTATTTTCTAAGGTTAAATCTTTACATTTATAAAGATATAGACTACGTAAAGGCTACTGTAATACTCAGTAAACCAGAAAGCTTTTTGCATTCTACTACTGTAATGCTTGTGTTCAGTCAGTGTCTCGGAAACCTATAACTTCTACATTATTAGAGAAAATTTTCTTGCTAACAGTCGTCGTCCTCTGCCATATTTTTAATCTCCATAATTTTGGGCCTTCTGCATTCAAGATCGTGCGGATCAAAATTTGCCACGTCTATTAACCGTAGGCCTTATCGAGTCTCCGGTTGGGTTTAACTAATCTACCGGCCGGACCGGGTCTTCTGTGGTCGAAGAAGAGCAGCGGGTGTCAGAACCCTAGGTGGTGTCGATCGAAGCGGAGAAGCGGGTATGATGGACGATCGGCGATTTGGGAGCTCTTGCCGATGTTTATCGTGGGATTAGCGGTAGATTTCCTTTGGAAATGGTGAGTTGTTTGATTCTTCTTTTCCCGCTTGTTCTTGCTCCAAAATGTGTGGGATTTGAGGGTTTTGATTAGTGATTTTTTCAACTCCTTCTGTGAAAAGAAGCATCTATTCTTATGTGATCTCTTTCTGATCATGTAATTGCAAAAGCTTTTTCCTTCTAGATTTTAAGATTTGTAGGAATTGGCGATGATTTATACGTGTGTTGTTGTGGAAGATTGCTTTTGTTTCTCTCGCATGCATTATTTGTTAGATGGCAATCTCTTCGAGGGTCAGTTGTTGAAGGATTATTACCTCTTTCATGATAGCTCGCTCGGCATGCAAAATTCACGTTGGGATTGTTCTATTTGCTCCTTTGGATATCATCCTTGATGTAGTCATCTGGTTATTGTCATCCACCAAGACCATAGGTCTATGAGTAGTAGTTCAGTGTGTTACGAGATACGGCATGTATCTCAGAAGTATTTGTGTATAGGGTTTCGATTTATCACGCACTGCTACTTTGGTTAATATTTTTACAAGTTCATGATTTAGGAAAAGAATTCTGATGTTGATGCGTATGCTTCAAATTGGATTTTTTACAAATACTGATTAGTACCGATGACTAGCTAGAGCGACGACTTCTTGTTCATAAAAACAAAACAATTTTCAGTTGCCATTTAGTTTAATAAGAAGTCTTTGTTTGCCTGCTTTGCGTCAGTTTCTTCTTTCATATGTTTGTTGTTAATGAACTAAGATGTGAGTTATTGGAAATAATCTCTGTTACCAGGAGTAAGACAGTGTCTGCCTCATGTACTTGGATACCTTTTCTAAATTATTTTCTGCTAAACATCTCAGTATAAATATATCCTGTCCAAAATTACTTATGTTAAAGAAAATTATTTGAAGTACTTTAGAAATCCAAACAAGGTGTTAAAAGGCACTACGAATGTTGAAATAGATCAAGTTAGAGGTTCATGTCAAAGAGAGGAAGACAAATGGGGCCTTGATCAGGAGATAAAAGGATAAAGACTGTTGGATAAAACATCTTTTGCCTTTGTATTGATCTAAACACTCGGCAAAATCAGCTAATTTTGGAAACCTCAGAGTAGGAACTTGTTCGTGTGGTTGTTGAAGTGTTGGCTGGATCTCAATACTATGTTTTGACAAGGGAAAACGGACAAGGAAAATTATTACGGAAATAAGACCTGAAACCACCGTTGGTGTATAGAATATGCCATATTGGAGTTATTTTGGAGCAAGGCCTTTAGGGTTGATCCTCAATAGAATGTATATATCAATCTTACAGAATAGGTTTTACGGTCTTTATTTTCATTAGATCAATAATTTGGCTGATGTAGATGCATGTTTCATCAATTTTTTTGGATTATTTTACGCTTTAATCCTTCTTATAATTTGACTCTTCTTGCAGGTTTTACCTTTACTAGCAGGATTAGCAGTTGCTGCTGCTGCTCTTGCTGGTAGATATGGTGTCCAAGCTTGGCAGGCATACAAGGCACGGCCGATAGTTCCTCGTATGCGTAAGTTCTATGAAGGGGGCTTCCAGCCTACTATGACGAGAAGAGAAGCTGCCCTTATTCTTGGTGTCAGGTATGCATAATAAATTAGAAAGAAGAAGATAAACCAGGTCTCAACTTCTCAATTTTTGTGGAAGTACATGCTTTCTGTATTTGTTGCAACAGCAAGTTATCAAATCTTGCTATGTACATATGTGAAAAACCAGGTTGACATTCTACATTCTACTTCCCCAAGGCAGCCATATTATTTCCATCCCGCAAACTGTCATTTAATAGATCGTAGGTGGTCTCCTATCATTATATTATCTTTGTAGGATCAGACGGACAGAATCTCAGACAAGGATAGTGTCCTTGACTCAGCTTTAGATTCAGGTTTAATTAGAAAGATCTTGATATTTTGGGCTGAAGAAGGTGATGCTTGATGTTTGACATTGTAATGGTAACATGGAATAGCCATGCAAGATACGACTATAATTCATTCAAATTGTACTGTTAAGCAATGAAGTTTCTTTCACTTGCACAAGGTAGAATATGATCCACAAGAAAGATTGTGGATGTATTATTTACACATTGATAATGGTGTATTGGTGGTTTGTTGAGTTTCCGCAGAAAGCAATGATTTATAATGTCTTGTTATTGATTTTTTTTTTTTTACATGGGGAAAGTCAGAAACCTTTTTGTATTTTGAAAGGAATATGAAGAGAAACTTGCCATTTGCTTTTATCTAGATCTTGAAAGCTGGGATCTGGTAGTATCTTGAATGAAATTCTCTATTAGGAGTTTTGCCTGTCACTTTGCATTTGGTAAATAATACATTATCATCTTAGTGACATTTCTGTGCCGCTATTATATTTTCTTTATTTTGATTTCTCACTAATAGTTTGTAGTTATGCTTTATCAGGGATCTATACTGGAATAAATATCAGTAGTTTGTATCTTTATGGTCTATGCTCATCATAATGTGGTCCGACTCATTAGTTATCACTAATGAGTTTCAGGTTTGCCTGTCAAGTCAGCTTAAGTAGTTTCAGATTTTCAAAGCTAATTCCTAACAGGCTCCTTCTATAAAATTTACAATCATATTTCTATTTAACCTGGTTGGTTATTTTCGTGCAAGCAATTTTTCCTGTCAATACCATATTCTGCCTCCCTTTGTACCTGAAAATTTCCAATTTCAGCCACATTTTTTTGTTATATAGTTTTCATTATTCTGACTGAGAACTACTTTTTGTTACAGGGAAAATGCCCCTCCAGACAAAATAAAAGAAGCACACAAAAAGGTTATGGTTGCTAACCATCCAGATGCAGGAGGAAGTCATTACCTTGCTTCCAAGATTAACGAGGCAAAAGATGTCCTGCTTGGAAAGACCAAAGGTGGTGGATCTGCATTTTGATTTACCTGCTCAACATGTGAAATCTCATCAATTGTGCAGCATATTTGGTCACACAAGATCATCCTCAAACTTACCATCCCTATGATACTTTGTCTCAATGTTAAAGATCTATCGCAATTCGAGTCGAAGATGCAGGATAGTTGGTGCAATGTCTCATCATTGTGTTGGGGACATGCGATGCTATAGAGCCCCATTCATTTTTTTTTTTTTTTCAAGCATGCAACATCGTTCTACAATAATTGAAGTATGGATCTTTTATGTCTTGAAATCACCCAGGTGCTGCTTTCATTTTTCAATGAAACAATGCATTGCCGGCGGGTATTAAGTGTCAGATAACTCCATATAGTCAGTCATTCAGTGTTTGATAAAAAATGGCTTTGCGATGTCAAACTGGATTTGTATGAACGCCACTGAAGATCTTTCTTGCATTCAGCATTCCTGTGAGTTGAATATTTTTTGTGATTTCATATTCTCATTTTAAATTCTTGAAACAATCCATTTTCTTGCATTCAGTATTCCTGTGAGTTGAATATTTTTTGTGATACCATATTCTCACTTTAAATTCTTGAACCAATCCATTTTCCCTTTGCCTTACCGGAGGGCTACGTGTTGACATCCGTCTATGAGAAGAATTTATTGAGGAAGAAACAATGAAGGAAAATTGATGCTTCACAGAGGTAACAGGTTTTCGACTATATAATGAACATGATCTAACATCGTCATTGAAGTGCGATTGCCGTGTCCTGTTTGTAAAAGTTGTTGAAAGATACTTATGCTTTTCCTGGTAGCTTCGGTAGAGAAGGCTAGGTTTCGAGCGTCATTGAATGTCTGTGAAACACGGATCCAGATTGTTGAGTTTAATAACCAGCCATACATTATGATGGAAGAAGAACATAATCTGCAGGATGAAAATTTTATTAAGGAGTTACCTCCAAGGAATTAAATTTTGGTCCTAATTCACCGAACTTAGTGATTTGTTAAGGAGGTACAATTCGACTGAACTTATAATAGTGAAATTGAAGTTAGAAGACCAGGGAACGAGATCCTGAGGGAGCAAGAGGCCACAGGGGTTGATGCTCTTAAAGAGTACGTTCGAGTTGTCCTAGGGAATAAAAAAAAGCCATATGCAATGAAGTTTGTGCTCGGTCAAAGGTATAGTATCTAGATAACATTATATAAATATGTTAGATTATATAATATTATGTAAGATATATTATATATCTGATTAAATTTTAATGACAGTTATCATTCAATAATAAAAAGTTCAATTATTATAATATTTTTTAGGAGATAAATTTAATACGAGGGATTCTACTGAATTATCTATTTTTGACTTTCTGCTTTCGCTTATAAATAGATAAGATCTTATAGGGATTAAAAACGAGACGTGAATATATAATATTATTGAGTGATTATAGATCTTCTTTCATTTTTCCTTAATCACGTGAGTCAGTCGTTGAGAGATTACAGATCTTCTCTTATCTCCCTTTGTCTCCAATCCATCGATCATAGTGGTCTTGTGGAGGATAAGAAGAGAGGAGAATGTGAGTCTAGTTCTCATTGTAAATTGATGTCACTATGATTTTCGGATCTGAGGACGATGCCCTTACATATCGAATAAAGATTTTTCTGAATGACATTGAAAGGTACATATCGAAAAACTAATATATTATTATTTGATTTCAATTCTAACATTAATTTTTTTTTGCATAATAGTAGCATTTTATGTTTTTTTTTTAATGTTTACAATTCGTATCTGATAGAGAATATAAAATCAACTAGCCACCCTTCACCAAGCCAACACCATAGTAGTTCGATATTCTACTATCCACTAAAGTAGAAACCCAAAAGGCAACTCAGGTCAGTTACTTAGCTACCTTCCCTGAGGGATATCTATAGAAATATATTGAATCTTGGATTTTGATAATAAAACTAATTGATAAGTTTATTGAACTAAATATATTTTTGAGATAAGTGATGTAGGAATCACTTTAATCATGGGCTTGGATCACCAAATGGCCAACTATCGAATAAAAGAGTCAGACATTATATTGAAAAATTGGATGTCTAGCCAAATGATTGGTTGATGTGTCGAAGATCGAACTTCGTACTATAGATTCGGGCATCATACCGGAAGGATCGGATATTATGCCGGAAGATTAGACATCATGGGAAAGTTGATATGTCAGTAAAATGAGTGATATACTAAAATAAAGAGTGATGTGTTAGAGGTTCGAATAAAGTATTGAAAGATCTGATGACATATTGGAAGAGCATATAACGTAAAAGCTTCGTAAATGTGCTGGATATGTGGTTGATTTATTAAAGTCTTAATTAGGTCAATTTGAGTTGGTATTGGACTCAAATAATGTCAACTTATTAAGAAAACCTAATAAGCTTGAAGCTAGGCCAAATTGAGCCTATTAGAAGGCTAAATAGGTAGCCTAAAGTAGGCTTGGGTGGTGGTACCACATGAGTTAGCCAACAAATGCCTATGGCGATGATAGTACTATTAGAGCCACTTGGTTATAGCGATAATACCATCCGATGTTGATGGTAGGATCGCTCGTATCACGAAATTTTAGGGACTTCAAATTTTGACTTTATTCTTGAAACCTATAAATACCTCACTCAAGCTTGGTTGATGGAGTATCTAAGCAAAAAAATATTATAAACTCTCATTTTGAGTATAGTTTAAGTTCTTTCTCTTATTGATTTTGGTTATAATTCTAAGTTATAGGAGGTGAGAGATTTTATGTAAAAAGAGAATATGAAAGTTATCTTTTTAGCTTGAAAAAGAAGAAAGTTATAATAAGAATAGTTGATTTTTGTCCACTAGAAAGAAGATCGATAGTAAAAATCGATGACCTCGGGGGAAGTGGAATCGGGGGTCGATATAAGTTGAGAAAACCAAACCACCATAAATTGGTTTGACTCTCTTTACTTGCCCTTTACTTATCGTTTAATTTTATTCTCTTTACTTACAATTTTAACTTAATGAATCAAGTTTTCAAAATATGATGATTTATCGATCGAGTTTTTAAAATTGATTAAAAATATTATTACACTAATATTATTGGAAGAATGAAATGATTTAAAAAAATGAATGTTTTTTTTTAAATACTAAAGCTCTAAATGCTTTATTTTATACTTTAGATAAAAATAAATTTAATCAAGTTTCTACTTGTGACATGACATATGATATATGGTACACACTTAAAATCACTTACAAAGGCACAAGTAGAGTAAAAGAATCCAAAATTAATGTTTTAGTTCATAATATTGAATTATTTAAAATGAAGTCAAACAAATCTATTAGTGACATGTATACCCACCCATTTTATGAATATTATCAATAGGTTAACAGCTCTTAGTAAAACTTATACTAATCTTAAATTGATGAGTAAGATCTAAAACTCTTTTCCTAAAAATTGAGATCCAAAAGTAACAACAATATAAGAAGTTAAAGACTTAAATAACCTTCCTCTTGAAGAACTTATAGCATCTTAATGACCTATGAAATGATACATAAAGAAAAAAATTTCAAAGAAAATAAAGAATATTGCTCTCAAAACTTAAGAGATGACACTTATTATAAAAACATTTAAAAAGTTCATGAGGAAAAATAAGATAAATCTAACAAAAAGAGAAGGTAAGAATAAAAGTGAGCCTAAAAAGATGCAGTCACATACTATGAGTGCCAAAAAACTAAGACACTTAAAAAATGAGAAGCAAGCACTCAAAACAACATAGGATAAATCAAGTGAGTCAGAAGGAAAAGAACAAATCAATGAAGGAGAAGTGATAAATTATATCTTAGTGGCTTTCCATAATGAGGTAATAAATTTTCCTTAAACTTCTTTATCATATGAAGAATTATTTAAAGCATTTCATGATTTATACGATCAAGTCAAAAAGATTGGTAAGAAATATAATTCACTAAAAAATAATCATGTATTACTTACTAATGAATTTGATATATTAAAATTATGCAAGACAAATATACATCAACAACTTGTACTCTTTGCTCTAAATGTGAAGATTTAAAAGTATATAATCTTAAACTTAAAAATAAATTATTTTAAAAATCATATACTTTTAAAAATATAAAAAAATAATATGATTATCCTAAATGAGAAATTAAAACATTGCTTTAAAAAATTAATTAATAGTAATAATATAATAGAATCTCTTAAAAAGAAAAATATATTTCTACAACAAACATTAAAAAAATGTAATTAAAAATAAGTCATTTAATATGATTTTTACTAAACAAAGTCATGTATTTGAAAAACAAGGTATTGGTTTCCCAAGTAGTATCACATATCAAAAGTCAACTAAATTTGTAAAAGGACCCATACTACATATTTCTGTAAAAGTTAAATGTAACATTTGTGAAAGTTTGGTCACTATACCTATACATGCTCTCTTAAAAAATATCATCATCATAAATTAGTTTGAGTTCTTAAAAAAATCATAAATGATTTAAAGATGAAAGTAAAAGAGATAAATCTAACAATGAATGATTGAAAATTAAATAGGCATCCAAAACAATCATCACTTTTTTTATAAGTATTTCTTCAAACAAGAGTTAGAAGTAAAGGATGATATCTTAATAATGGATATTCAAGGCACATGATCAGAAATTTTATGAGCTTCACAAAGCTCACTAGTTGAGATAGATGATATGTTACCTTCGATGATAACAATAAAAGAAAAACCATTGGCATTAGAAATATTGGTAATATTTGGAATCTTTTATTTAAAGATGTGTTTTTGATAGATGATTTGAAACATAACTTAATAAGCATTAGCCAACTTTGTGATAATAGATATAATGTTAAATTTGAATCTTATGCTTACAAATACCAAATAAGAATAAATCTTTGATAACTTTAAGAAGTGATAATATTTATACTATTGATCTTGATAACAATGGAAGGCTACGTAGGTCAATCTAATTGTCTCATGTTTTCCGACTTAATATTATCGAAAGAGGAGATTTTGATTTGATCTCCTAATATTATGTTTCACACACATACATATTTAATACATATCTATATCGCATGCAAATATATATACATATATAGTATGTGTATAGATAATCACACATCCCACGAGTAATCACACCAAATGATCATGGACCACAGCCTAATGTGATCAGGCCCAAGCTAGTGGGCCCAATCACTCACATCATGATCTATATGTGCAATAGCGCATCTCCATGCTATGTGATCATTCATCTCATCTTCATCGGTTTTGTTGGCATTTTGACACATCTTCATGCATCGCAATCATCCGTCGCAATCTCGTGGGTCCCATTATCACCTCCACACTCTCACCATGTCTCTTCAATAATTACAACATAATCACAAGTATGCAGGCCAGATAATAAATAGAAAAAACTAGAGGCTCGTAGGCTCCAATAATAATAATCACAAATACATATAAATAGCACATGTACATATCATTATATAGGACTACTAGATAAATAATAATAGTTAATTAAATATTTTAATTAACTAATTTTTTTTTAAATTCAAGATATATAAGGAGTTTTCTGATTTTGAGAAGGGTATTTATGTAATTTGGACAAAAAGGACAAACCTTAAAATTTTTAAAATTAAGAGGGTAAAATTATCTTTTCATCCAAAAACCCTAATCCCCTTTTGCATTGCGGCTACTGCCATCCCATCGGCACCGCCCTTGTATAGGCGGCCACCGCCTCACGTAGGGCCGACAGTCTTGGACGTAGGCGACACTACCCTTGTGCTAGTGCAGTGGTGCGACCATCGCCATTCAGGCGATTGCCACCTTGCACAAGCACCTTGCCCGTAGGTGGCCTACCCATAGGCGACTCGCCAGTGGGCGTTGTGCCCGCAGGCGCCACCCCTGCCCGTAGGTGCTGCCACTACTGGTAGACAGTTGGTAGCTGCCTATGGCCCTTGCCTACAGGTAGCTTGCATGCAGGTATCCTACTACAGGTGGCTAGACCAAGAGCTCCCTTGAGAGCTCTCAGCCAAGGCTGCAAGCAAACTTTGGCCAACCTATAAGGGTGGCAATAGTTGTTGCCCTTTCTCCTCTTTTGCGTCAACAATTTTAACGTCAAAAGCCCTTTCTAAAAGACCTTTTAATAAAGGAAATAGGTGCAATCTAGATTTGAAAACTACAATGAAAAACCATAGCAATCACGCAAAAATAGTTCTACTTGATTCAACACAACACCCGTAGTTTATAAACTAATTTTTCGCACGAGTAACCTGGCTCTGATACTTGTGTTGGAAAATCAAGACAGCATCATATGCATAGTGGAAGAATAGAAAAATAAAATCCTAAAATTTTTTACAAAAAAAAAAGGTTTCATTGTCGTGCAAAGATTAGTGCGCAAAAACCCGTAAAACCAAAAACTGCACATAAGAAAAATATGTTACCTAGGAAGATTGTATATCCCTAAAAATCTATAAATCTATGGAAGAGGATGAAGGAGGTCAATTGTCTTCCTCTCTAGTGGTGATCCACATGCTAGAGGCTGCAAACACGCTTCTTAAAACACTGCATAATCCTCCTTTCCATGCACACCACATGATCAAGAAGGGGTTGGCCCTTCTTGCTGCCCACATGCCCCAAGTAGGGACTATTGGATGAGAATGAGAGGAGAGAGGAGTATAGGAGGTGGCAGCCAAAAAGGGTCTATCCTATGTGTTACGACTAAGTTAGTACTAAGAGGAGGGGTGAATTAGTGCTTTCGTAAAAGTTACATCGATTTGAAAATCTCATTCAATAAAATCGTATCAGAAATACGTTTAAACATAAAACATTTGCAAGAGTAATAATAAGTAGGTAAAGTAGTTGCAAAATAAATAAACAAGCAGAGAACATTTACACTCTTTCTAATTTTATAGTGGTTTGGTCGTCGTGACTTACATCTACTCTCGATTCCTCTTCACTTGGGGCCATCGACTTTCACTACCGATCTTCTTTCAAATGGGCGAAGATCAACTACCCTTACACTCTTTCTCCTTTTCACAGGTTCTGGAGAGAACATTTACACCCTTCTTTTATAAGTGTTTCCTCACACACCTCCCTTAGGACTATCACTAAGTTCTTGGAGGAGAGACTCTATACGAAAAGAGTTTACAACCTTAGAATCATAAAGATTTTGCTCTATTTTCATGTATATTCCAAGTAGGAATTTATGAGGTATTTATAGACCCCAAATGACTTCAAAACTTGGAGCCAAAATTTAAATCCCCGAGTTTTCGAGGTACTGGCGATACCACCACCTATCAGTCTAACATTGGGTGGTACCACTGCCTAGTCTAGCAATAATACTACTTGACACACAGACACTAGGTGGTACCACTGCCCAGTCTAGCGGTACCACTGCTTGACATAATCTAAAGACTGTATGGGTGGTACCATCACCCAATTTGGGCGGTACCTTTGCCAAACACTACTACAGGACACTGAATGGGCCAAACAATAAGCCCAAATCAGCCCTGATTCAGGCCCATTGGCCCCTAATCAAGTTGGCATCGTTACACCTAAAACCAACTCAATTAGACCTAACTAACTCGATTTAGACACATAATTACAAACATGAATCCTATGTTGTCCGGTGCTTCATACAGTACACCAGACAAACTAGTATACTGCATACTCATTCATATGATGGAGGCAGCTAGTCTCATAGTTGCTCATATGGGGACACTAGGGATACAATGCATATACTAATTGGAGAATGAGTTCATTACTTGATCCACTCACGGAATGCTGAATGGTTAATGATGCCTTATTGTTATACAATGATTCTGTTGTCCCAGTAATGTATCTGATCCTTAGACATGAGATATCAATAATGTCCTTTATGAGTACTCTACTCTTTGATACTGGACTTTTAGGTCTGGAAGTTCTAGATCTAACATAACCGGATCGGGAGTGGCCACCAATCTTATGAGAGCTACTGAGTATCGATAGAGAATCATCCACCCTCAATGTTATGAAAGGAATATCCTATATGTTATGGCTTAAGTAAATCCTTGACTAGATTCATTCAAATCGAGAAAGAAATAGTTCTCTATGAGAATCCGATTAGAGCAAAACTCGAGTAGAAACTGTATGGGTCTGATAGCACCATACCCAATATATAGTCTTTAGGATATTAGATAGATGAGTGATTATAGGTACACAATAGTTAAGGACAAATAGGTCCAATATATCAGATTCTCCTAAATCGTCTGGGGACTACAACGTAGTGGCCTAGTACGTCCGTAGTCGATGAGTCAAGTAAATTATTATGGAGATAATAATTCACTAAGCTAGAAAGAATTCTGACAAGTATGATTTATGACCAACTCAATATTGGGCCTAGAGTGTCATACACATATGATAGGTGTTGCGACGAGTAGAGGTTCGAATATAAGATATTCGCTGAAGCCCCTATCTTATTGGATATCCAATAAGCCCCTAAATTATTGGATCCTATAATTAAATCCAATAAGAGCCAATAAGAGATTATTGGGTAGAGACCTACTAATCTAAGAGGCTTGGGTAATTGGATGGAGATCCAGTACCAAATATAGTAGGATTCATTATGGTTAAGTTGACACAAGGCCTCTACAAATATGAGGGAACCAAAAGGTCATAGGCTAGATTCTTTTAGCTGCCACCTTCTATTCTCCTCTCTCCCTCTCCTCCTCAACCTACAACCCCTATTTAGGGCGTGTGGACAATAAGAAGGGGTAGTCCCTTATTCATCACATGGTGCGCGCAACGAGAAAGATTGTATAGTGATTTTAGGAGCATCTTCGTAGCCCCTGTAATGTGGATCACTATTAGAAAGGAGGACAGTTGACCTCCTTCATCCTCTCCTACACATTTGCATGAATTTAGGGATATACGATCTCCCTAAGTAACACAATATCTCTTATACGCTTAGTTTTTCAGTTTTACGAGTTTTTGCACACTAATCTTTGCATGACGATGAAACCTTATTTTCTATAGGAAATTTTAGGATTTTATTTTTTGTTCTTCCGTTGCGTATATGATATTACCCCAGATTTTCCAACACTCAATATCAATTGTAGTACTGTACGTACTCTAAATTTTGAGAATTTAAATTTTTGACTCCATTCTTGAAGCCTTTTAGAGCCTATAAATACCCCAATTAGGTTTGATTGATGAAGCATATATTTCTAAGCAAAAAAGTGTTGTAAACTCTCATTTTGAGTATATTTTTAGTCTCCACCTCTTGAGTTGTAAGAGATAAGAGATCTTCTTTAAAACAAGAGTGTGATGATTCTCTCCTTAGCCTAAAAAAGGAGAAAGTAATAACAAAGATAGTTAATCTTCATCCATTGGAAAAAATATCGATAATAAAAATCAGTAGTCTCGAGGGAAGAGAAATCGAGAGTAGACGTAGGTCGGGAAAATCGAACCATTATAAATTGGTTTACCTCCTTTTACTTGCCCTTTACTTATAACTTTAATTTTATCGTACGAGTTTCTAAAAAATATTAATTTATTAATCAAGTTTTAAAATTAATTAAAAATATTATTACACTAATTCACACACCCCCACCTATTAGTCATAGGTGCCTAGCAAGTCAATCACGTGAGTAATGGCACGTGTGACTTGATACAGAATCCTTTTGCTTATTATATTTTGGCATATATCACTTTATAACTATTGCATGTATATATATATATATATATATATATTGTGATGTCCTTGGATTTGTGCAACGGGAATCGGATCGTGATGAGATCACGATAATGAGATCAATTCACCTTTAAACACAGATCCTAAATAATCCCGGTCACAGGTTACTCGAGAGAGACCTCGTGATAACCAGACAGACTGGTGTGCTGTATACCCGTCCATATGATGGATGCAGCTGGTCTCATAGCTACTCATGTAGGTGCTAGTCATAGGTGCCCAGCAAGCCAATCACGTGAGTGATGGCACGTGTGACTTAATATAGAATCTTTTTGCTTATTATATTTTGGCATATATCACTTTATAACTATTGCATAAATGCATACATATATTTGCTAGTCATAGGTGCCCAGCAAGCCAATCACGTGAGTGATGGCACGTGTGACTTGATACAGAATCTTTTTGCTTATTATATTTTGGCGTATATCACTTTATAACTATTGCATAAATGCATATATATATATTGTGATGTCCTTGGATTTGTGCAATGGGAATCGGATCGTGATGAGATCACGATAATGAGATCGATTCACCTTTAAACACATATACTAAATAATCCCGATCATAGGTTACTCGAGAGGGACATCGTGATAACCGGATAGACTGGTGTGCTGTATACTCGTCCATATGATGGATGCAGCTGGTCTCATAGCTACTCGTGTAGGGACACTATGGATCTGATGCAGTGCTCATTGGAGAATGAGTTCACCGATTGATCCGCTTATGGAATCTTTGGATGGTTGATGATGCCTTATTGTCGGACAATGATTCCGTAGTCCTAGTGGTGTATCTGGTCCTTAGACTTGAGACACCAAGGATGTCCTGTATGGAGTGCTCTACTCTTTGATACCGGACTTATAGGTTTGGGCTGTCCCCTGATCTAGTACAATGGTCATTGGGAGAGGTAGTCGACCTTCACGAGGGCTATTGAGTGTCGATAGAGGATCATCCACTCTCTGCGTCATGAGAGGAATATCCCATGTGTTCTTGCTCAAACAAATCCCGGCGGGGTCATTCGGGTTGAGAGAAAAGAGTTCTCGGGAGAATCCGATTAGAAGCGAGACTTCAGTAGAAACCGTATGGATCCGACAACACCATGCTTTCGATATCACGGTCTTTGGGATATTAGATGGATGAGGGACTATAGGTATATGGTAATCGAGGACATGAGGTCCAATGGATTGGATTCCCCTCATGATGCAGGGGACTACGGCGTAGTGGCCTAAAATGCGTCCATGTAGTGATGAGTCGAAGTGAATTATTACAGAGATAATAATTCAATTCGAGTTAGAAGGAGTTCGATAGGTATGACTCACGGTCAATTTCGATATTGGGCCTAGAGGGTCACACACATATGGTAGGCATTGCGATGAGTAGAGGTTGGGATATGAGATATCCGGCCAGCCCTTATCTTATTGGATGCGGATCCAATACCCACTAGGAAGGACCCATTAGGGTTTGACACAAACATCTCTATAAATAGGAGGGATTCACACGACCTCATAGGCTAGAGTCTTTGCTTGCCTTTCCTATTATCCTCTCCCTCTCCACCTCCGGGGCACGGAGTTTTGAGGAGGGTCATCGCAACCCCTTTTGTGTGGATCACCGTTAGAGAGGAGGGCGCTTGACCTCCTTCACCCTCTCCTAAGGATCTGCAAGGAAAAACAGGGGATATCGATCTCCCTAGGTAACACAATCTCTATCGCAGTTTTGTGTTTTTTGGATTTTTTCACCAATCTTCGCAAAGACGACGAACATCTTTTTTTTGGGAATCGGGATTTTTGTTTTCTTGTTCTTCCACTGCGCGTATGATGTCGCCCCCATGATTTCCCAACAATGGTATCGAGCCGGGTTGTTCGTGCGAATGATTGGTTTTGAACCTGCGTGTGTTGTGTTTTTAGGAAGAATATTGACGTCAAAATCGTTGACGCTAAAAGCGAGGAAGGGCAGCAACAGTTTTCGCTGCCCTCGATCTGATGCACGATCCACTGCTGCGGAAGCGGCCATGACCGGCACTAACCATCTGCACCACGCGACGCCATAATGGCCCAGGTTCGCCCCGGCCATTCGGCAATCTGCTTACCGCAGGCTTGTCTGCCGACGGGGTCGGGCGACCCACGGGCATAAGCGCCAGTGGCGGGCGCCGCGCCGCCGCCAGGAGGCGGCGCTTGCCGCTTGGGCAGCAACCTCCGCCCGCCGCTGCCGCATGGCAAAACCCCCCCGCAAGGCGGGCGACCGCTGGCGGGGGACAGCACCGCCCTGGCGGGCCAAGGCGTTCGCCGGAGGCGCCCCACCGCGAATGACGTCGCCGCCCATAGCGTCGCCGCCCTCAGGCGAGGGCGGTCTCGCCCGCCCTGACGGTGCCGTCGCCGCCAGGTGGCGGTGGCGGCAACAGCAAAGAGAGGAAATTAGGGTTTTTGGGCAAAAGGACAGTTTTGCCCCTGTGAATTTAAGAAATTCCAGTTTCTGTCTTTTATCCAAATTACGAAAATACCCTTAGGAATTGAGAAATTCCCTACATGTCCCCTCGATTTGAAAAAATATTAATTAATTAAAAGGTTTAGTTGATTATTATTTTTATTATTATCTAGTAGTCCTACATGATGATGATTATTTATACATGTGATGTATGATGTGTGGACGGATGATCATGGACCGTGTGATGTGTGTACTTGTGATTATTATTATTGAGGTCTACGAACCTCCATTATATTTCTTGTTTATTGTCGGGCCTGCGTGCCTATGATTAAGTTGTAATCACATGACGAGGCGCAGCGGGAGCGTGGATGCGATAGCGGGACCCACGAGACGGACGATCGTGATGCATGGAGATGCATCAAGATGTTGACGGAACCGACGAGGACGAGATGGACAATCACAAGGGCATGGAGATGCACCGTTGCACACATATATCTTGATGTGAGTGATTAGGCCTACTGGCTCGGACCTAATCATATTAGGCTATGGTCCATGATCATCTGATGTGATTGCTTATACACATACTAGATATGTATATATATTTGCATGCGATGTAGATATATATTAAATATGTATATGTGTGACATGTCATATTAGGAGACCAAATTATAGAAACATCTCTCGATAATATTAAGTCGGTAAACGTGAGGCAATTAGATTGACCCACGTGGCCTTCCATCGTTATGAGTAGGAACCCATTCCGGTGTAGGTTGAGTTGGTCGAGTCCCTCGAGACTCACCTATATCGCGATTCGCTATCTTGCTTACGACATAGAGATGTCACCGGTGACCGAGGACATGGTATGCTTGGGTCGAGTCCCTCGAGGGTATATCATCAAATCGGACTCATCTTGTAACGAAGGTGTTGACTTAACCGAAAGCATCATGGTTGGTCGAGTCCCTCGAGGCCATGGTGATTCAAGGCCGAACAGGGCGGGAATCACAAGGAGTTGTGATCGGCAAGAGTTGCCTACCTTTTAGGCTTAGTGTGATTGGTCGAGTCCCTTGAGGTTACACTAAGATCTTGATTGGATCCCGATCCCCACTAGAAGTATGTTGGAGACTTCGCTTTTCGCGTCTTTGAGGGTCGTCGTGACTTCGTTAGTAAAATAGTGGGAGCATATTAAGATAGAAGTCCATATCTTGATAGTTTATTTCTTGCAAAATCTGCAAGTTATTCATTTATGCTACATCTTTATTTTCAGAAAATGTCGCTTTCAAATCCCTTACGTGGCATACTTGATGTCAACTGCCTTCTTGGTCCAAATTATACGGATTGGCTCCCGTAACTTGAGAATTGTTCTCACAAATGGAGAAAATGGTATTATGCGTCCTTGATACTGATGATGCCTATGCCCGAAGAAGGGCAAGCGAGGATGAGATCGCTTCCTTACGTGAAGTACATTGATGACTCCACTCTTGCTCGAGTGCTATATGTTGGGCTCTATGACTCCGAGTTACTGAGACAACATGAAAAGATGGATGCCGGATCCATTCTCCTACATGTCCGAAAATTGTTTGAGGAACAGGGGAATGACTCAACGATATGAGATATCCAAGAGCCTTTTTCCAGCTAGGATGGCCTGAGGGGACACCGGTTTAGAACCATGTCCTAAAGATGATTGAGTGGATAGAGAAACTCACAGGTCTAGGAATGGTCCTAGAGGATAACTTGTGTGTGGACATTGTGCTTCCCCCTACGATTCCTTTTCACAGTTCATAATGAATTTTAATATGAACAAGCTTGAGGTGACTCTCCCAGAGCTCCTCAATATGTTGAGGGAGGCAGAGAGTACTATTAAGAAAAGAAAGCCAGTTCTCTACTCTGGTGAGACCGAGAAAGAAAAGGAAAGCAGAAAGGTCCCTTAAGAAGGGAAAGGGCAAGGGGAAACAAGGTAAAGCAAAGGTTGCTAAGAAAGACCCAAAGAAAGGACAAAGGCCAATTGCTTCCACTGTGGTAAAGATGGGCATTGGAAGAGAAACTGCAAAGAGTACCTTGCAGAAAGGGCGAAACAAAAAAAGCTTGATGAAGCTTCAGGTACATTCATGATCAGTCTCCATTTGTCATACTCTTATGATAACACATGGGTATTGGATACCGTAGTGCTTATCATATATGCAATTCGTTGCAGGTTCGACAAGGCCTAGGAGACTCTGAGAGGCGAATGGACCTCAAGATGGGTAATGGAGCAAAAGTTCTGTATTAGCTGTTGGCGAGGTCGCCCTACATCCGCCTAGTGGAGCTTTTATTGCATTAGATGCATGTTATTTTGTTCCTTCTATTATCAAAAACATTATCTCCATTTCATGTTTAACAGTTAGTGGATATAAATTTGTTTTTGAGAACAATGGTTGTTCAATATTATTAGATGATAATATCATCACGAAAGGAACATTGCATAATGGTTTATTTATGTTAGACACCACTCCACATATCATGAATGTAAATATGTCCAAAAGGAAACGAGATGAGTTGAACAGTGCATACCTGTGGCATTGTAGGCTAGGTCACATCCATGAAAGAAGGATTCAAAAGTTGTTAAATGATGGAAAACTGACCAAATCTCCATTTAGTAGAACTAGAGAGAGAGCCAATGAGTTGTTGGAACTCATACATAGTGATGTATGTGGACCCATGTCAACTCATGCCATTGGAGGTTACTCCTACTTCATTACATTTACTGATGATTTCTCAAGGTATGGATATGTGTACTTAATGAAGTACAAGTCCGAGGCCTTTGAGAAATTCAGAGAGTATAAGAATGAGGTAGAGAACCAGACTGGAAAGAGTATCAAAACTCTTCAATCAGATCGAGGAGGTGAATACTTAAGTACAGTTTTACTCGGTTCCTCAAGGACCATGGGATATTATCCCAATGGACACCTCCTTATACACCTCACTCAATGGTGTCTCTGAAAAGGAGAAATCGTACATTATTAGATATGGTACGGTCCATGATGAGTTTCACCGACCTACCCATCTCATTACGGGGATATCCGTAGAAACCGCAGACTTACCTTCCTCGAACAGGGTTCCAACTAAGTCAGTAGTGTCTCTACACCATATGAGATATGGAAAAGGAAGAAGCCCGATCTTAGGGTTGTTAAGATATGGGGCTGCCCTTATGTTAGAAGACACAACCCGATAAGTTAGAATCAAGGACAGAAGCGATGCAAATTTGTGGGATACCCCAAGGAAACTTGTGGGTATTATTTCTATCATCTCGAGGACCAAAAGGTCTTTGTAGCTAAGAGAGCAGTGTTCCTTGAGAAGGAACACATTCTTGACTTGAGACAGTGGGGAGAATGATAGAATTGAAGCGAGGTTGGAGAACCAAGCTCAAGCACCACTCTGACCCGAAATCCGTTGGTACCTAATACACAAGTATCAACTTTACGCAGTGCGATAGAGTATCCCATCCTCCCGAGAGATATGTGGGACATATTAGAAAGCAGAGGATGTAGAGGATATTGATCCTCGGACCCTCTGAGGAGGCTATTATGAGTATAGACTCGGGAAGTGGAAAGAAGCCATGAATTCTCGAGATGGATTCTATATACTCCAATAAGGTTTGGAACCTAGTTGATGCTTCAAGGTATTGTACCCATCGGTTGCAAGTGGATCTTTAAAAGAAGATCGGAGTAGATGGAAAGGTAGAGACCTATTAAGCAAGGCTAGTGGCTAAGGGGTATCGTCAAAGGCAAGGTGTTAACTCTGACGAAAACTTTCTCACCCATTAGCAATGCTAAAATCCATCAGAATTCTATTGGCTATTGCAAAGACACTATGATTATGAGATCCGGCGGATGGATGTGAAAACCGCATTCCTCAACGGAACCTCGAGGAGGAGGTGTATATGATGCAACCCGAGGGATTCGGATATCCAAGAACTGCCCGATAAGGTGTGTAGGTTGCTTAGATCTATTTATGGACTAAAGCAAGCTTCGAAGTTGGAACATAAGATTTGATGAGGCAATCGAGATCTTATGACTTCGATTAAGAACGAAGATGAGCCTTGTGTATACAGAAAGGTAAGTGGAGCGCTATCACCTTTTTTGGTGTTATATGGATGACATCCTCATCATTGGGAATGACATAGGAATGCTATCCACAATAAAGGCTTGGTTATCTAGACACTTCTCCATGAAGGACTTAGGGGAAGCATCTTATATCTTGGGGATTAGAATCTATAGAGATAGATCCAAGAGGATGCTTGGCTTGTCCCATCCCGTACATATAGAAACTATTGTCAAATGGTTTGGCATGAAAAAAATTCAATAGAGGTCTCATACCGATGAGACATGGGATATCGCTTTCTACTAATATGTCCCCAAAGACTCCGAAGAAAAAGGCCAACATGGATATGATACCATATGCCTCAAAGAATAGGGTCTATCATGTATGACATGCTATGTACTAGGCCCGATATAACGCATGCTCACGAGTGTCACGAGCAGGTATCAAAGCGAATCCAGGCTGGAGCACCGGAAAGCGAGAAAGTGTATCCTTAAGTACTTGAGAAGGACTAAGGATCTTTTACTAGTATATGGAGGTAATAGCCTTAAGGTTGAAGGCTACTGACTCAAGTTTTCAGTCGATGTCGATGATAGTAAGTCGAATTCGGGTGTGTGTACACCTTGAATGGAGGAGCAAAGGTCTTTGGAAGAGTTCCAAGCAAGATACCACTTTGTTGACTTCGACCCACGAGGCGGAGTACATTGCTTGCATCGATATAGCAAAGGAGGAGTCCGGGTGAAGAAGTTCATCACAGATTTGGGAGTCGATCTGATAAGCGATAAGTCGACTTCCTTATATTATGACAACTATGGGGTGATTACTCAAATAAGGGAACCCGGGTCTCATCAAAAGTGTTCGAGGAGGTTCCAAAACTTATAAGAAAGATCAGAACTTGAGGAGATGTAGCAAAGGGAAAGAGTTCCATCCGAAGATAACATTGCAGATCCACCGACAAAGTCGTTGTCTCATTTTGTCTTTGAAGCGTCCACGGTCCGATGGGGATCGGACACATAGGTGATTGGCTTTAGGTCAAGTGGGAGATTGCTAGTCATAGATGCCCAGCAAGCCAATCACGTGAGTGATGGCACGTATGACTTGATACAGAATCTTTTTGCTTATTATATTTTGGCGTATATCACTTTATAACTATAGCATAAATGCATATATATATATTGTGATGTCCTTGGATTTGTGCAATGGGAATCGGATCGTGATGAGATCACGATAATGAGATCGATTCACCTTTAAACACATATCCTAAATAATCCCGGTCATATGTTACTCGAGAGGGACATCGTGATAACCGGATAGACTAGTGTGTTGTATACTCGTCCATATGATGGATGCAGCTAGTCTCATAGCTGCTCGTGTAGGGACACTAGGGATACAGTACAGGTGCTCATTGGAGAATGAGTTCACTGATTGATCCGCTTACGGAATGCTGGATGGTTGATGATGCCTTATTATCGGACAAATGATTCCATAGTCCTAGTGGTGTATCTGGTCCTTAGACTTGAGACACCAAGGATATCCTGTATGAGTGCTCCACTCTTTAATACCGAACTTATAGGTTTGGTTGTCCCGCATCTAATGCAGGGTCATTGGGAGTGGTAGTCGACCTTACGAGGGCTATTGAGTGTCGATAGAGGATCATCCACTCTACGGCGTCATGAGAGAATATCCCATGTGTTCTTGCTTAGACAAATCCCTGGCGTGGTCATTCAGGTTGAGAGAAAAGAGTTCTCCGGAGAATCCGATTAGAGAGCGAGACTTCAGTAGAAACCGTATGGGTCCGACAACACCGTGCTTTCGATATCTGATCTCGGGATATTAGATGGATGAGGGACTATAGGTACATGGTAATCGAGGACGCATTGGTCCAATGGATTGGATTCCCTCAGATCGTGCGTGGGGGACTACTGGCGTAGTGGCCTAAATCGTCCGTAGTCGATGAGTCGAGTGAATTATTACAGAGATAATAATTCCTTTTGAGTTAGAAGGAGTTACGACAGTATGACTCACGGCCAGCTCGATATTGGGCCTAGAGGGTCACACACATATGGTAGGCATTGCGATGAGTAGAGGTTGGGATATGAGATATCCGGCCGAGCCCTTTGTCTTGGATGCAGATCCAATACCCACTAGGGAAGGACCCATTAGGGTTTGACACGGGATCTCTATAAATAAAAGGGATTCACACCTCATAGGCTAGAGTCTTTGCTTGCCTTTCCTATTCTCCTCTCCTCTCCACCTCGAGGCCTGGAGTTTTGAGGAGGGTCATCGCAACCATGCTTTGTGTGGATCACCGCTAGAGAGGAGGACGCTTGACCTCCTTCACCCTCTCCTAAGGATCTGCAAGGAAACAGGGATATACGATCTCCCTAGGTAACACAATCTCTATACGCAGTTTTGTGTTTTGCAGATTTTTGCGCACCAATCTTCGCACGACGACGAACATCTTTTTGGGAATCGGGGATTTTTGTTTTCTTGTTCTTCCGCTGCGCATATGATGTCGCCCCCGTGATTTCCCAACAGAATGACCCTGGCCAGGGATTTGTCTGAGCAAGAACACATGGGATATTCCTCTCATGACGCCAAGAGTGGATGATCCTCTATCGATACTCAATAGCCCTCGTAAGGTCGACTACCACTCCCAATGACCAGCTGTGCTAGATCTGGGATAGCCAAACCTATAAATCTGGTATCAAAGAGTGGAGCACTCATACAGGACATCCTTGGTGTCTCAAGTCTAAGGACCAGATACACCACTAGTACTACGGAATCACTGTTTGACAATAAGGCATCATCAACCATCTAGCATTCCGTAAGCGGATCTATTAGTGAACTCATTCTCCAATGAGCACATGTACTGTATCCCTAGTGTCCCTACACAAGCAGCTATGAGACCAGCTGCATCCATCATATGGACGGGTATACAACACACAAGTCTGTTTGGTTATCACGATATCCCTCTCGAGTAACCTATGATCGGGATTATTTAGGATATGTGTTTAAAGGTGATTTAATCTCACTATCGTGATCTCATCACGATCCGATTCCCATTGCACAAATCCAAGGACATCACAATATTGTTGGGAAATCATGGGGGCGACATCATATGCGCAGCGGAAGAACAAGAAAACAAAAATCCCCGATTCCCAAAAAGATGTTCATCGTCGTGCGAAGATTGGTGCGCAAAAATCCGCAAAACACAAAACTGCATATAGAGATTGTGTTACCTAGGGAGATCGTATATCCCTGTTTCCTTGCAGATCCTTAGGAGAGGGTGAAGGAGGTCAAGCGTCCTCCTCTCTAGCGGTGATCCACACAGAAGGGTTACGACGACCCTCCTCAAAACTCCAGGCCTCTGAGGTGGAGAGGGAGAGGAGAATAGGAAAGGCAAGCAAAGACTCTAGCCTATGAGGCTGTGAATCCCTCCTATTTATATAGATCCCGTATCAAACCCTAATGGGTCCTTCCCTAATGGGTCCAACAAGCCAATCACGTGAGTGATGGCACGTGTGACTTAATATAGAATATTTTTGCTTAATATATTTTGGCATATATCACTTTATAACTATTGCATAAATGCATACATATATTGTGATGTCCTTGGATTTGTGCAATGGGAATCGGATCGTGATGAGATCACGATAGTGAGATTAAATCACCTTTAAACACATATCCTAAATAATCCCGATCATAGGTTACTCGAGAGGGATATCGTGATAACCAAACAGACTTGTGTGTTGTATACCCGTCCATATGATGGATGCAGCTGGTCTCATAGCTGCTTGTGTAGGGACACTAGGGATACAGTACATGTGCTCATTGGAGAATGAGTTCACTAATAGATCCGCTTACGGAATGCTAGATGGTTGATGATGCCTTATTGTCAAACAGTGATTCCGTAGTACTAGTGGTGTATCTGGTCCTTAGACTTGAGACACCAAGGATGTCCTGTATGAGTGCTCCACTCTTTGATACCAGATTTATAGGTTTGGCTATCCCAGATCTAGCACAGCTGGTCATTGGGAGTGGTAGTCGACCTTACGAGGGCTATTGAGTATCGATAGAGGATCATCCACTCTTGGCGTCATGAGAGGAATATCCCATGTGTTCTTGCTCAGACAAATCCCTGGCCAGGGTCATTCTGTTGGGAAATCACGGGGGCGACATCATATGCGCAGCGGAAGAACAAGAAAACAAAAATCCCCGATTCCCAAAAAGATGTTCATCGTCGTGCGAAGATTGGTGCGCAAAAATCCGCAAAACACAAAACTGCATATAGAGATTGTGTTACCTAGGGAGATCGTATATCCCTGTTTCCTTGCAGATCCTTAGGAGAGGGTGAAGGAGGTCAAGCGTCCTCCTCTCTAGCGGTGATCCACACAGAAGGGTTACGACGACCCTCCTCAAAACTCCAGGCCTCTGAGGTGGAGAGGGAGAGGAGAATAGGAAAGGCAAGCAAAGACTCTAGCCTATGAGGCTGTGAATCCCTCCTATTTATATAGATCCCGTATCAAACCCTAATGGGTCCTTCCCTAATGGGTCCAACAAGCCAATCACGTGAGTGATGGCACGTGTGACTTAATATAGAATATTTTTGCTTAATATATTTTGGCATATATCACTTTATAACTATTGCATAAATGCATACATATATTGTGATGTCCTTGGATTTGTGCAATGGGAATCGGATCGTGATGAGATCACGATAGTGAGATTAAATCACCTTTAAACACATATCCTAAATAATCCCGATCATAGGTTACTCGAGAGGGATATCGTGATAACCAAACAGACTTGTGTGTTGTATACCCGTCCATATGATGGATGCAGCTGGTCTCATAGCTGCTTGTGTAGGGACACTAGGGATACAGTACATGTGCTCATTGGAGAATGAGTTCACTAATAGATCCGCTTACGGAATGCTAGATGGTTGATGATGCCTTATTGTCAAACAGTGATTCCGTAGTACTAGTGGTGTATCTGGTCCTTAGACTTGAGACACCAAGGATGTCCTGTATGAGTGCTCCACTCTTTGATACCAGACTTATAGGTTTGGCTGTCCCAGATCTAGTACAGCTGGTCATTGGGAGTGGTAGTCGACCTTACGAGGGCTATTGAGTGTCGATAGAGGATCATCCACTCTCGGCGTCATGAGAGGAATATCTCATGTGTTCTTGCTCAGACAAATCCCTGGCCAGGGTCATTTGTGTTGAGAGAGAAAGAGTTCTCCAGGAGAATCCGATTAGAGCGAGACTCGAGAAGAAACCGTGTGGGTCTGACAACACCATGCTCGATATACGATCTCTGGTATATTAGATGGATGAGGGACTATAGGTACCTGCGGTGGCGAGGACGAGGTCCAATGGATTGGATTCCCCTGATCGTGCAGGGGACTACTGCCGTAGTGGCCCTAGTGCGTCCGTGTCGATCGATGAGTCGAGTGAATTATTACAGAGATAATAATTCACTGAGTTAGAAGGAGTTCTGACATGTATGACTCACGGCCAGCTCGATATTGGGCCTAGAGGGTCACACACATATGGTAGGCATTACGATGAATAGAGGTTCGGATATGAGATATCCGATGGAGCCCTTGTCTTATTGGATGCAGATCCAATACCCACTAGGGGAGGACCCATTAGGGTTTGACAGGGGACCTCTATAAATAGGAGGGATTCAGAGCCCCATGGGCTAGAGAGCTTTTGTTTGCCTTTTCCTATTCTCCTCTCCATCTCCACCTCAGAGTAGGTCTGGAGTTTTGAGGAGCGTCGTTGCAACCCTGCTGTGTGGATCACCGCTAGAGAGGAGGACACTTGACCTCCTTCACCCTCTCCTAAGGATCTTCAAAGAAACAGAGATATACGATCTCCCTAGATAACACAATCTACTCTATACGCAGTTTCATGTTTCGCGGATTTTTACGTACCAATCTTCGCACGACGACGAACATCACTTTGGGAATCGGGGATTTTGTTTTTCTTGTTCTTCCGCTGCGCATATGATGTCGCCCCCCAAGGATTTCCCAACAGTATGGACACTAGGGATACAGTACAGGTGCTCATTGGAGAATGAGTTCACTGATTGATCGGCTTATGGAATGCTGGATGGTTGATGATGCCTTATTATCAGACAGCGATTCCGTAGTCCCAGTGGTGTATCTGGTCCTTAGACTTAAGACAACAATGATGTCCTGTATGAGTGCTCCACTCTTTGATACCAGACTTATAGGTTTGGCTGTCCCAGATCTAGTACAGTTGGTCATTGGGAGTGGCAGTCGACCTTACGAGGGCTATTGAGTGTCGACAGAGGATCATCCACTCTCGACGTCATGAGAGGAATATCCCATGTGTTCTTGCTCAAACAAATCCCTGGCCAGGGTTATTCGAGTTGAGAGAGAAAGAGTTCTCCGGGAGAATCCGATTAGAGCGTGACTCGAGTAGAAACCGTATGGGTCTAACAGCACCATGCTCGATATACAATCTCTGGGATATTAGATGGATGAGGGACTATAGGTACACGATAACTGAGGACAGACAGGTCCAATGGATTGGATTCCCCTGTATCGTCCGAGGACTACGACATAGTGGCTTAGTACGTCCATAGTCGATGAGTCGAGTGAATTATTACAAAGATAATAATTCACTAATTTAGAAGGAGTTCTGACAGGTATGACTCACGGCCAGCTCGATATTGGGCCTAGAGGGTCATACACATATGGTAGGCATTGCGATGAGTAGAGGTTCGGATATGAGATATCCGACGGAGCCCTTGTCTTATTGGATATCCAATAAGCCCTTGAATTATTGGATCCCATGGACAAGATCCAATAAGAGCCCATGAGAGATTATTGAATAGAGATCCACTAATCTAAAAGGCTTGGGTTATTGGATGTAGATCCAATACCCACTAGGCGAGGATTCATTAGGGTTTGACAGGGGACCTCTATAAATAGGAGGGATTCAGAGCCTCATAGGCTAGAGTCTTTGCTTGCCTCTCCTATTCTCCTCCCCTTCTCCACCTCAGAGCAAGCCTAAAGTTTTGAGGAGCGTCATCGCAGCCCTACTGTATGGATCACCGCTAGAGAGGAGGACGTTTGACCTCCTTCACCCTCTCCTAAAGATCTGTAAAGAAACAGGGATATACGATCTCCCTAGGTAACGCAATCTACTCTATACGCAGTTTTAAATTTTGTGGATTTTGCGCACCAATCTTCGCATGACGATGAATATCTCTTTAGGAATCGGGGATTTTGTTTTCTTGTTCCTCCGCTGTGCATGTGATGTCGCCCCAAGATTTCCCAACACCACCCCCCTATCTTAGTGTTATTAAGATTCTAACAAGATTTAGTTGAGGAAATCTATATTGAACAACCTAACCGATTCATAAAAAAGGAAAAATAAATTAGGCTTCAAACTTAGAAAATCAATCTATAGCCTTAAATAAGTTTCTAAACAATGATATAAAAAGTTTTATGATATTATTATCTCCTTTGGATTTAAAAAAAATATTGTTAATCGGTGCATATATCTAAAGGTTAATGAGAGCAAGTTTATTATATTGATCTTATATATGGATGATATTTTGCTTGCTAGTAGTGATCTTAGTTTATTTCATAAAATCAAGATGTTTCTCACCAAGAATTTTAAGATTATTGATATGAATAAGACAATTTATATTATTAGTATTGAGATATTCAGAAATAGATCTAAAGGATTGCTAGGATTATCTTAGAGGTGAAAGATTCAATCAGTGTTCGAAAAATAACTAAAAAATAAATTGAATGAAGGATTATGTATTCACAGTTACAAGTCTATTATATGCTCAAACCTATACAAGAATATATATCAGTTTTACAATTGTAATGCTAGGTAAATACTAGAGTAACCTAAGAATAGAATATTAGAAAACTGCAAAGAAAGTAATGAGATCTCTATAGAGGATAAAAAATTATGTGCTCACATATTGAAGATCATATTAGTTTAAAGTGACGAGATATTCAAATGTTGATTTTGTAAATTACCTCAATAATAGGAAGTCCACTTTAGGATTTATATTCATGTTAGTTGGAGGAGTAACTTCTTAAAAAATTATAAAGCAATTGCTTATCACATCATCAACAATACAAACTGAATTTATGATATGCTTTAAGGCCACAAATCAAGTTTTATGGTTATGAAATTTTATCTCAAGACTTGGTATGGTTGACTCAATTACAAAGCCACTAAAGATATTTTGTGAAAACACTATAATAGTTTTTTTTCTCTAAGAATAATAAATACACTAGTGATTCTAAGCACATCGAGAAAAAAATACTTGGTGGTTAGAGAAAGCATCCAAAAACAACAAATGTTAATTGAAAACCTAAGCACCATCTTGATAATTGCTAATCTATTTACTAAAGCTTTATAGTCAAATATTTAAAGAATATGTTCTTAGAATGAGGCTTATGAGTGAGCAATAAAAGATATGGTGATGTATGTTTATGTGAATATGATTATTAATATTTTTTATTTAATTAAAGTTATTTGTTTCTACTATCATATTTATATTATTTATGTTTATGTATATTATAGTTTAATATAATAATAGGATTGGTTTGACATGATAAATTATAGAAGTTATTATGAACTACTATATTAGAAAAGGAGTGTTGTGGTATATAGAATAGAGTATGACATTGATGACATACAACCATTATAACATATATTGATAGTTAGAATTAATATAGTGTTATTTTGGCTTATTTTATAATTCATGATCATGTATGAAATACTTTTTAATTTTTAAAAAAAATTTAATTAGATAGAATTATTTTCAAATAATTTTTATTTTTGTTTTGATTTTAAATTTCTTTTATATCTAACCAATTAGTGGGCTAAGTGGAATAATATTAGATTATGTGGGCCTATCTAATTATGTAAGATATATTATAGATCTGATTGAATTTTGATAATGGTTATTAGTCTATAGAAAGGAAGTTCAATTCTTGTAGGATTCCTTAGGAGATGATCTTAATGGGAATGACTCTTATAATTACTTATCTGAGATCATCTACTCTTATTTATAAATAGATAGGACCTCCTAAGAATTAAAAATATAATATTTATAGACGTAAATATATGATATTATTGAGAGATTATAAATCTTCTCTTATCCCCCCTTAGTCACGTGAATTAGTCATTAAGATATTACAAATCTTCTCTTATCTTCCTTTAGTCATATGAGCCGATCATTGATATTATAGATCTTTTCTCATCTCTCCTTGTCCATAATCTATTGATCATAGTTGTCTTGTGAATGATAGGAAGAGAGGAGAAGGCGAGCCTAGTTCTCCTAACATATCGATATTACTATGATTTTTGGATCCAAGAACGTTTCCCCTACAGATCAAATAAAGGTTTTTTTTTTATAACATTGAAAGGTACACATTATAAAACTGATCTATTGTTATTTGATTTCAATCCTAGCATTAAGTATTTTTACATAACAATAACATATTATGATTTTTTATGCTTATAGAATAGGCTCGGAGTTGCACTTCATTTGTGGGTGGCTCGACATTATGGGGACTAATAGGGTGGGTAGTAGTTGATTGTTAAAAGAGCGAATATAATTCAAAGTGGTAACCTATTAGTAGAGGTCACAGAAGGAAAGTTTATAATCCAAGTTTCCAACACCAAGATCATAGGACAATGGAGATGTCGTTAGGAGGTGACATAGAACATCAAATCATGATGGAATAATTAGAAGCAATGTGAAACACCAATAAGTCTTGTGAGGGACAAACATTCATAGAGACGGTTGGAGTTGTTGGGAGCTTCATTTCGATGAGCAACATAATATGAAGGACTATAAACTCAAAAGGTTAGTTCTATGGTATCAGAGAGATGAGTATTCAGTAAGTGCACCAAATTTCCTTTAGATAGAAGCCTTGGACATTCGCGAATGGAGGGGCATTACTATAAAGGTGAAATTTCTAAGTGCATAATAGCAAGTCCTATGAGGAAGTTGGTCATACGAAGGTATGATCAAAGCTCTTTGATGTTGGACTTCTTAAACTTATATTTGCTTAAGGGAGCCCTGACACAATGAGTAGAAAGGGCTAGGTGAGAGAATATTACTATCGAGGGTGCAACGAAGAATAGAATCCATATGAGCCTTGCAACATGATGGTAGAAGTCATGTATAAAAGTTATAATATATCTTTTATCTAAAATAGTTAAAATGAAGGTGAACTTAGAGGGAGTGTCACGATGCCACCGTAATGATGGATCTACAGTCACAAAGATAAGAAAAGAGATATAGGTGAAAGGTGACAAGTAGTAGAGTTGTGGGCACAAGGGATCTATACGATACCATAAAGACGAGACTTTCGAACAATCAACGATCCCTTGCTTTCTAGTGTGAAGAGCACAAAGGTCGTGAAAGGGGGCTAAGGTAGTGAATAATGTATTAGTAGACTCCGAGTATTCGGACAAGACAAAAGAGTTGTTGAGAGAGGTAAAGCTTCATAAGATCTAAGTCAAAGGATTTGTTATTAAAGAATAGATGGCGACAACGATGAAGAAGGTGGTACAACCCCAAAAGGATAGACAAATCTACCAATAGCTTACTCCAATCAAGGCAAAGTTTTGCTCTTTTGGTGCAACACTTCCTGCGTTATAAATGTGATAGTAAAGAGGAGTAGAAACTTTTGAATTAAGTATCAACTAAGATTCCAATATTTTTAATGCTCTAAAAGTATGAGAAAAGAGCAAACTAAGATTAGTCATTATCTTGATGCATAGAGTGCAACACTCGGAGGCAGCAAAGACAAGTAACTTTGATCTTCTCAACTTTTCAAAGAATGGGTAGCCCATTTCTCTCAATTATCTTGTAGAGTAGCTTTGCATACTTTTAAAGTCCCTTCAAGGAGTACTTAGGATATGATAATAACTATCAAATCCTCACTAATTGTGATTAATTCAATCGAAAGTAGCTTATCCACTCCATCTTTCAATAAAGTGACATTGAAAAGCAAATGTGAAGTGAGCCTACCTAGAGGTGATAACTAAATAAAAGTAAACTTAATTGGTAAATTTTATGAGGATAAGACTTCAAATTTTACGAGGCTATGCTCGTTAAAAGTCCAAGCATCCATCTAGTTCACTCAAGGTAGGATATTTGAGGGATTAATATACGACAAATAAGATCCTTTTTTTTATTAAAAGGATACATAGATACCATCGAAGATTATCACAACTCGATTTATGCCACATTAGAGTGAGTCGCTAACGAGTTAAAATAACATTAGCAAATCAAAGTTTGACTACTCAATAATAATATTAAGAAAGTCATTGGGAGTCAACAAGGCATGTTACAACTAAAGAATGATTAAAGATGTAGTAAACTAGGAGTTTGCAAATGCTTTAACGAAGATGTTAAAAGAATACATAGTGTCACATACTATTCAGAGCGAAGGTGTTTGATATAATGTTTGTGCTTTTCAATTTGTTCACGTCATATGCAACATGTAATAATCTCATTTTTATTTAGGTTCGATTGTCATTTTTGAATTGTAATCAAAGTTTACATGTAATCAACGTAAATATGTCCAAAAACAAAGCCTCCATCTTGCCATTTGTTATGATTTTCTAGAGCAAAGAATTATTGTAAAATGATAATCATCCCAGCGTCCTAGAACCTCCTCATGGGTCGTCGCATTGGGTTAAACAGGAGGACTGTGAGGTAGTGTCTCAGTTTGGGCGATCACTTTGTTTTTCAATAGTATTGTTTGTTTGGGCATTTATGCAACATGATTGTGCACAACCGGTTGTCTTAGACCATTTGCTACACGATCGATCGATCGTTAATAGCTTACGAAGTCTTATCTTTATATTTTGTAGTGTCTATAAGTATGAATTTATGCTACGACAAAGGGACGATGGTAGTTTGCTCATGCATCAATGTTAACTAATTTTTTTCTCTTATACGTAGGTCCCTACGAGATTGCATTGATGTTCCAATGTGTACTAATAATTTATGGGTATTACAATGTGTCACATGGTTTAAGCAAAATCACTTTATTTTGGCATATAATCAAGTTGAATAACTTTTTAAAAAACAAAAAGTTTCCAAGCTAAATATTGGTAATACGGTTGTGGTGATAGAGAGAGAGAGAGAGAGAGAGAGAGAGAGTACATTCTTTTAGCCAAAGTTAAGGGTTCAGAAACTGTAAGGTTGTTCATGTGATCAAATTTTATTTCACTTACCTTTACCAAAAGAGAAAGAACTTGTTAGTCTGAAAAAATACATCAAACAAGTCAATGGGGAGCATAATGGAGTGACAAGAATACTCTTTTTGTGGGGAATTCGTTTTAAGCACCCGTGAAATAGATTCATTAATAATCGGCCACCTGGCTTTTTCACTATTCAAGCATTTTAGTTACCTATGAATATATGTTATATATCATGTATGATTATATATACTATACGTTCGTTTTGAATGCGGCACTGAATTGATTCATTCATCACCATGAAGTGGGGCCTGAAACTCGTACGATTCGACATGGACTCTGAAAGCGCATCATCCTCTCTTCTCTCCAAAAGAAGCAAGTAATGACTTGACATGGAGTTGGAATCCTAACACATAGCAATGCTACTTAAGGAGAATGAAAATGCAACCACGAATCAGAACATAAATCGAGGAGCCGAAGAGGGTCAGCTCCGTGGGCTGACCTTCAACAATAAAGTAGTTTCTGCATCACTACCAGCAGCGTCCCTTTTATGCCACAGATAAATAGGATGGCTCTGCAATGTTTTCCCCCCACATTTAAATAAAATGTGAAGAATAGCATATGCAAATACCATCAATGTCTGTTGTCGCTACACCCAAGTATAGAGTCACCACCGTTGCGATTCATGCCATGTTGATGGTATTAGAATCCTCATACACCTTATAAAGAAAAAGTAAATCTCTGATTGTCAACACAAAGACACACTTGGAGTAGATTCATGACGCAGATCATTAACTAAAGCCTCAGTTGCTTCAACAGAGACGTGTTGAACTTGGCAGCAAGCCTCACAATCAGCAAGAAGAGTAATTGATCACGCAGATCACTTGCAAAAAGTCCAACGAACTGAGTTTGTAAATTGGGTTAAAGAATGTGTCTCTGGGTGTCCCAGTGAAGCCCAAGACATGTGATGCCTCTTGAAGAGAACAGACACCATTTGATAATTTTATTCATGTGCAGAAATTAATTTTGCTCGAGTTGGAACACTCCGAACTTTGAAGACCCATCATCCGATGACTTTGAATCAGATACTTCCATGAAATATTTAGAACTTTTCTGTGCTTCACAAGAGTAATCGTCTAATGTCGCTAAAGTTCGATGCCAGAGCAGAAAGGAACTTACCTGCAAGCAGAAATAAAACAGAGAAAATTGGATGCAATTCCCTTTTATCAAAGAAGAAGAATCATGTGGAAACTTACTTCCCAACTGGCCATCAAAGATACGGTGATCAGCAGACAGCTTCAAGCTCATCTTTGTTATGACAGCAGGTTTCTCAACTCCTGAAAAAGAGTACAAAGCTCAATTAAAAAATTGCAAGTTTATCAAAGCAAATACTTAATTGAAATGGAGGACATACCATCAATCCCGATGACAGGTTCAACAACTTTGTTACCTTGACCAACAGCAAGAATACAAGCCTGAAAGAATTTGATACAGTTTTGTGAAACTTTGCCATCTTAAAAAAAAAAAAAGTCCTGGTAGCAATTTATAAAAATACTTGGGCATGATACAAGAAATTTGTTGAGAACATTTAACTTAACACAAAACTTCTATTTTCTTGGTGACATAACATCAAAACTGACAAAAGGGTTCAGTCAAAAAAACTAAAAAAGAACCAGCTTAATAGCACATTAAGTCATATGAAATATTGTCGTATTGGAGCTTATGATGATAATATCGAGTAAGGTCAATTGTTTCCCAAATCTACAAAGATGAGATTATATACTGAAAGTATCAATTCTACAACATGTTAGATCAATTAGTACAGAATTACAACCAATTCAAGAAAGAGCTTACTTACTCCAGATTCAGCTTAGTGATTGGTTAGGTCATGTTGACTCTTTAACCAAACACAAGAATCAAGAGTTCTATGTATATAATATATACACTACATTTTAACTTTTTTGTAGAAATTTTGCTATTATTATATTGTTTGTCATTAGGTTATATTTAATGTCCCTGAGTTGAGAGTCTTATCTTTGAGTAAAAAGTAGCGTTCAGGTGAAATAGGAATTATGTATGGAAGGCTAAATGTGCACTTACACAGACTGCCAATATGGCAGGACTGTTTTATGATTTACAAAGTTATGAAGGATATAGAATCTATAAGAAAAATGAGTAGTTGAAAGAAATCGGGAAAGAAATAAAGCACTGGTTTTCTATATTCCTCAAATGGATAACCTTAATCATGTTTCTATCCTTATATAAAAGAACATAAGTAGACCTGAAATTGAGGATTGGTCACAGTGAAATAAGAGTGACATGACCAGGGGAAACAAGAAACTAATCTGGTTTGATGCCTTATTGCCAATTCACTTTGGATGGTCTGATTGAATTATAGTGAATGCCACTTCCACAACCACCAAAATAAGCCTTACTCCCTGTGGTGTAGAATGCTTAATTTAACCAATGATTACTTCTACAACATCAACCCTTCTGAAGGGGCTCCCATGAGGAACATTCTTTCTACTAACAACATCTCCCATCATTTTCATTATATAATTGAATATGATGGCTCTTTTCACCCTTCTTCAAGTTTTGCAGGCTCAGGTTACATTATCAAAGGAGCCACAGGGGCCATCTTTGCTGCTGGCCTTCTGCATGGACTTCAAAGAGCCAAAAGAGGACTCTCCACCATCTCTGAATTAGATCAGATGCTCAGGAGATCAGATGTACCAAGCTTCCTTTTTGATGAATTAATAGATAGATTTCTTTCTTTCAATAAAAATAGGGTTTGCTAGATCACAGCCAAAATTACACTCTCTTTTGCTGGCTTGTTGATATCACTTTGTTCTGACTCCTATTACATTATGAGTAATTTTTAACTCCCTCCTTTAAAATCCTAGTATTTCAGCAGAAGCTACAGCAACCATCATCTATTTCCTCTTCCAACAACAGCTCACTAAAAGCTAAAACAAACTGTAAGAACCATCTTCAGTAGTATCTTAGATACTTCTAACAATTCTACAGTCATCTCGATAGTGCTTATTTGTTCAATCCTGAAATGGAATAAGTATGTTAAAAAAACACATTCCATGTACGCAAAGCTCCTGCAATATGGGTCTAGAATTGCAAAGTAATACCCTTATATACACCAAGGCTCCCCTTCTACATGGAATAAGTATATTACCAATCAAAAAGGTATATAGAAGAAGAATTTCAAGACTAAATTGTAAACCCGTCACATCTTTCCCAGGCCACATTAAATGTTGTTAGAGAAAATTGAATCATGAAAGCAGAAGAGGACAGAAACAGGTCTGGTACCTGAACCAGCGATCCATGGCTTATAGTAATTAAAGGTCCACTGGAAGCTCTGATGAGAATAACAAAAAAACGAGTGGATGCAGTAGATTGGAAGAATTATGAGATGATAAAATTGTGTACATAGACTTAGTACTTTAACACTATTGACAGTTTTAAACAAGGTCATTTGTCTAAGCCCATTGTATACGAGTTATTTAATAAGGCACTTGGATTATGACACATCTATTATCATGTTTCTTTCAATTTGATAGTTGAGAGATTTTACTATAAATGATATAGTTTTTGAATGGCAAATTAGGGAGGTTGCAAAATTATATTGGAGCATGTTACACCAGTTAAGTTTATACAGGTTAACTGTTAACATACTGCAAAACCCATGCTTATCTCTAAAAGGGTATCCTATTTTTAAGCCACTGGATTATTCTTGATTACAATAAGCTTAAATACATTAAGAATTCTCAATATCATTTTCTGGTTACTAACCTGGAAAAAAGCAGATTGTTCTTTATCATCTTTAAGCCAACCTCTTCAAGTTTGTCAACTTAGAATTGTATGATATCATGGTAAATATCAGAAACACATACAGAAGCAAGCATGTCAATTTCTCAGTTAATCTGCATCTATTAAAATAAATATCTTAAGATCCTTTATTTAATGAATGGAATTCGGTCAAAATATGTTTAAGAAAAGACACTTGCAATTTTATTGTTTCTAAGGTGCTGATATTGGGAGTTTATCAAGTAATAAAGAGGAAATGCAGCATAGGCATACATATAGACATCACAAAAACATTGCAAACAGTCAAGAGGGAGGGGCATGCAGAGAGACCTGTGGAGGGTTTATAATTGCACAGAAATGGTCCACAGGAAACATTCCAAGATTTGAGATGCTGCAAAAGAAATAAACAATTAAAAATGAAAGTCTAAGAACCTAAAAATATCAGGAAAAAGTAGAAGTAAAATAAAAAAAACTAGTATGACCATGATATTTTGGACACTCACCTAAAAGTCCCACCTTGGTACTGGTCAGGTTTAAGCTTTCCACCTCGTGCCTTCTCAGCCAATTCTTTGACCTAAGATCATTAGAACAAGTAATTGAGAGCTCATGTTTTTTTTGCTTGTTGAAAATAAAATACCAAATGTTTGAGAGAACTTGGAATTTTACGGCAAATGACATGAAAGCACAAAAGATAAATGATGAAAATCTTTATTTAATAAAATCAAATCTGGACTTGTAGACTGGTTCCATTACTTTCATCATCAGTTTATGATGCACAAGCTAAGATTGGCAAAAGGATTAATAAGTTGTGACTAATATCTTGATATAAAAATCAACAAGCTCATTGTAGCTTCCGCTATACAATTTAATAAATATAAATTAACTTTCCAATCATATTGTCAAGAAAAGCACTAAACCATAAACCACTGAGGTCCTTCAATTAGTTATGATTGTAAGATACCACTGGACATACCAAATAATTTAAAACGGTAAAACCGTAAAAGCACAAAAAAGTCAAAAAAAAAAGATCATAAACTTAAATAAAAGCTAACATGAGAAATTACTCCTCAAGAACCACAATCCATAAGTAATTTTCAATGAGCATTTAACTAACATGGGTACATAACTGTACCACCATCGAGGTCCATATGATCTGAGATGGCATTTTTTCACATGATTAGGTCATTGGAAAGCAGATCAAAATGAATGACCCATTCCTAGGATTTAATGGGGAAATTGGATTCCAAATTCCATTCCCAAAGACAATAAATGAAAATAAATATCTAAATAAAACAGAAATTGAATAGGATAACTAATATACAAATAATATAATATAACAAACTATATACCATAATATATAAGAGTAAAATATTAAATAATGTACTTGCTTGTTTCAAAACTTATTCTGGTATATTTGAAATTACATTCCAATTCTAATTTCAATGAAGCAGATGCCACCTTAAGTTGATACCATATGGAAAAACTGTGGAAAAGGAAAATCCTAGTTGGAAGTAAGCATCCAATAGCAGTTCATAAACAATATTTTGTTTTCTTTATTTCTTGAGAAGCAGGCATACTGAAAAAAAGGTTATTGTTATTATATAACATATTTAAATCCACTGAAACAATTCTTTTAGCCCCTCTGAGAATAACCAAACCAACAAGTTTACCACTAACAATCAGCTATTCACTCTACTCGCCCATGAAATAAAATTCAAACAGAATATTGTTTTGTTGAACTCTTTTAAAAGATGCAAGTTAAATATTGACTTCAGGGAAAGATCCAAGCCTCTTTTTTCTAGCCTTTGAATGTTACAAACATTACAGCGCAAACACTTTGAAAGGAATGTCAGTAGGTTCTTTGAGTAATTCATCACAAGTAAATGATCACAAAGGGATTACTGACTACAGGTTCAATATAAGGCCTCTCTGGAAGAGATCCAATTCTCAAAGATTTTTTTAAGTTCGATGATTTTGACAACTTTTGACAATTTTTAGCTGTTTTAAGAATGGTTTATCTTATCGGTCTGTACCGATTTACCAACTGGCCATCAATACGAAGTGTACCAAGCCGCTGACATATCGATATGGTACGATGGGACATACCAACAATACCGATATATATTGCCCATATCGATCTTCTATCAAACTGATACATACCACCTGCAGTGAGTGGTATGCTATGGTATAGTGAACCTTGGTTTGACAACAATTTAGATTATTTTAATTGATTTGAACCAAAATTTGATAATGCTAAAACAAAAATCATCAAAAACATATACTCAGACTCTTTTTCTTAATTAAAGGAAAAATAACAGGATAATATTAGCAGTATCAGATAATATTACTAATCCACATTTCAGTTCCAGTGGTTTGGGTATATTTCAACAAATTCTGAAAATGACTAGGTCAGGATATGTTGATTCAATTGGATAATATCAGTTGTGATTGAATTTAATGAACTAGGTCGGGATTTTAAGAAAACTCCAAAAACAATAGTTAGGTAAGGCTATTTTGTTCCAATTAGCATGATCAGAACGGCATATCGTGCAATTCTTACAACTAGCTGCTTGATTTTATACCAACAGAAAGTTGCTTTACCTCCAAGGATATTGCTGAGAGTGATTTCTGATCTGCATTCCTTATGATCGGAGTCATCAAGCCCTGTAACTCAACAATGTTGATGGTGTAAATTTAACAGTATATCTATAACCATTTTAAAGAAGATAAAGAAGCACCTTCTCAGTTGCAACTGCTACTGATATATCAATTGAGTCACATAAAGCAGGTTCTCCTTTCTCATCATTCCAGCAAACTGCTCACGATGCATAATCAATAATCTTTCAATCAGATTGAAGATGATACAACTAGCATAACATGTGAATATTTAGCATAAAAAACTGCTTGAGCAAAGCCACAGAAAGAACTCCCAAAAGAAAGTCGGAAGTTGAGAAATAAAACAATATTAATAGTTATAATGTTTCAATAGGGGCCTCACAAAGTACAAACAAATATGAGTTTTCATACATTTCACATAGTATTTCATGCAACACAATTTACAAATTATTATAAGCAGATAAAGAGAGTCAACAAAATGCAACAAATAGCTAAACCATGGGAATATATAATAAGATAAATGAACCATCAAACTGTTATATCTGAGTAGAAAAAATAATCTTAAAACAACTAGAAAGGAGATGCAATTTTATTTGCAACTTCTTTGAATAGAAAAGACCAACATATAGTTACAAGTTGGTGCTGCTTTGTGAAGGGTGTGATCAGTTTCCAAACCAAAAGACCGACTGCTTTCTCAAAAGATCATATAAAGGTGACCACTTTCCTGCAGTTTTTGACCTTTAAAATTTGAGAAATATCATCTTTCAACAAGAAGTAGATTTTGAAGAAAATCTTATTTATCATTCATTACAACTTATAAAGATGATTTGTTAACCAGGGATATGCTTGATGGCATGCATAAGACATGCTACTGATGAAGAAAAGGATATGATACAGCTAGGTGATGGAAACTCATGTGGCATCTCAAAACAGAGCAAAAGGATCATTCAAAAGATATTTCAAAATACATCATATTAATGTGACAAACTTAATATGATGATACCTACTATTACACTTTAAATCAAACTCATATAAGAGTAGTGTAAGAATCCTGTCAACATTTTTTGACAGTACCCTTGTTACACTGATACCCATTTCTTTTGCACATGCAAAGGGTGAAAAATTTAGTAAAAACACTGAGGCGCACATGTTAAACCAAACACTGAGGAGAGAAATAACAAAAATGAGGTGGGCAGCAGGTGGACGGGCGGCAATGGACAGTGATCAGTGATGGTGATCGCATGATGAGGAGACAGAGAGGCTCACAATTTGCAACTCTAAAAAATTGTGACTTTTAAACTTAAGATGCCGATTTTTATATCGAACAAGGCCACGCCTTACGAAATAGGGCAGTCCATGTAACAATTCACACCCGGATCCATATATACTGGTCTATACGAACCAGTCCACAAAACTAAATTCCTTAAAACACACTTAAAATGCGTCCAATCTGCTACACTTCAAAATCTATGCTGCAGAAAATTTCAACCACATATTGTTGCCTTAACACATCTATTTACAATCTTTTTTTAATGAAATTTCTTATACACTTCATAGATCATCTTGGCTTCCATCTAAGATTGATCTATTGAGGAATTCATCTCTAAAAACGATTTTATGTTGCTGCAAATTTTCATCATAAACTACTGAAATTTTTCGACGAGAATTCTGCTGACACTAGAAGTCATTTTAGGTATCCATATTTTGTAAAATTTGATAAATACCAAATTTTGTACTAGAAAAGTAGTGGCACTAGATTAGTAAGTCCAAATGTATTTATACCAAGGTCTGCCATACCGATGTGTACCGCCCGGTACGGGTGGTACGTACCGGTCCGAGAGGCGACCGGTACGCGGACCGCCCTCTACCGGGCGGTACACCAAAAAAAGTTTGTATCGGGCGGTAACGGTCGAAATTTCGACCGTTACCGCCCGATACCATTCGGTAACGGTCGATTTCGACTGTTACCGCCCGATACCACTCGGTAACGGTCGAAATCGACCGTTACCACACTGTAGCAGTGCTACAGTGCTCCAACGGTCAATTTGACCGTTGGAGCCATTTCTCCTCCTATTTAAAGTTTAAACCTCTCCCCTATTTCATTCTACTCTCTTAAACTCTCTCTCAAACATTTCTTTTCTCTCATAAACTCTATAAAACAACGATTTGTGAATTCAATCAAGGCAAATTTGGGAAGATTAAGAGGAAGAACTTTCTAATCAAGAGGTATGTATTCGTTTTCTTTAATTAGAGAGTAATTAAGATATTTAAGATTATGATTAGTGTCTTTTATACATAGTAAGTATTGAATACTATTTATCATAGTAAAATAAGTTTAATTAAATTTTATTAAAGTTATTTAATGCTGCGATTAGTTATTTTAATGATGATTTAATCGAAATTTATTTGATTTTATATCAATTTAATGTCTTTAATACCTATTAGGGTATTTGTCATGTTTATAGTGGTGAAAGAGAAGTAATTAGTAAAAAAAATAACTATATTAATCATATAATTAGTGTAAAAAACAACATCGACCCGGATCTCACAGTTGGGATTCGTGCATCATTGGAGCATCAGTATACGGTCGATGAAGCAATGAGGCATCGACGACATGACTCACAATTAGAGCATGGCAGTGGTAGTGGAATCCAGAGGTCAACCAGCATGAGATAACCAACTGCTCCTTCTCAGTTAGGTCGAACTAGCATGAGGTATGGTGGACTCCGTGGTTTTATGAGAGGTCTTGGCAGGAGATCCGCACCAGATATTGTTGATATTGATCCGCAAGCCTATCCCCCACAAACAGCGAAACAGACATGGATTGACGATGCATACACAAAAGAAAAAAAACGGGATATTGGGAAGGCAATCTCAAAATGGTTCAACTTTCATAGGATTCCAGCCAACACAGCCCAAGGTCCATATTATCAGAGCATGATCTCCTCTATTCAAAAGTCTGGCACGGGGATCCAACCTCCAACACCGAAGGAGATTTACGACGTGTACTTAGATGAGGATGTGGCAGAACTAAAGGATTGGATCAAATCCTTCAAGAGGCAATGGGATGAATATGGGGTGACATTGATGTGTGACAGTTGGACAGGACCAACAAGAATGAGTATCATCAACTTTCTTGTTTATTGCAATAGAAAAGTGGTGTTTCATAAGTCCGTTAATGTTTCTGAAAAGATCCAAGATGCAAACTACATTGAGAGCTTGATGGACACTATGGTAGAGGAGATTGGACCTTGAAAATGTGATGCTATTTTTACCTAATTGAAATACATTGAAATACGAACCTCGAACAAGACTACCTCAAAGCCCGAAAAAGATATATGATGCTATTTTTACCTAATTTACATTGATTTTGCTAAACTTATACTATTACTATATTTATTTGTAACTTGAAAACTCTATCCTAACTTTTTTTTAATTTTCAGGTATTTTCGGAGGGATAAATCGGTGAAATCAGGTGTACCGAGCAGTACACCTCGGTATACCGCTCGATACGCCGTACCGTACCATACCGAACCAGCGTCGAAACGCCGGTACGGTACGGTACGGCGAACCTTGATTTATACTATGATGAATACCACCAAAGTGTTATGTTCTATCATGGTTTGGCACTTTGGATACCAGACTCGTGTCGATCCCCGACTATAACAATACAAGTCCCATATGTGCTGTATCGACACATGATATGCAAGCTAATGTTGTGGAATCTTTTATAAGGTTTGACACTTTGGACACCAGACTTGTGTCAATCCCTGATTGGAATAATACAAGTCTTGTATGTGGTGTATCGGCACAAGTTTAGCAAAATCAATGTAAATTAAGTAAAAATAGTATCACATATCTTTTTCGGACTTTGAGGAATAACCTTGTGCATGGTTCGTATTTCGATCCATTACGGATTGTTCCTTTATAAAAATTAAAATATCTACAAAAAATCATTTGAATTGTTAGATTATTTTGTTATAATATAAACTTTAAAATTCAAATAAATTAAATAATCATATATGTAGATATACCTAATTATTGATTCTACCACCAAAACGAACAACGAGCCTCCAGGGGTAGTGGATCAGGATCCTCGATCCTATACTTATGCATATCAATATGATATGTTTGTTGGACCCAATCATGAAATTGATCCCATGACATAGTGTATCGATACACCGTATACCATTGGTGCATCAATATGATGATGATCGTAAGTTGATCGTCATGAATCACATTTGTCCGAGGCAGCTCTTGAGGCATATACTGGTGAATGTCAGAGCTTCTACTTTCACTACTAATATGTTGCTCTATATCATACTATTGCTCTAAGAGGTATGACCAACTATCACCGTACTGCTGTTGGCCATATGATTCTCCATAATACGATGGCTATGAATACGATAAGCTTCGTTCTGTGTCTACATCATGTAGGCTCCATCACATCTGCTCAAATTCATCCATTGTCTTCCCCTTCCGCGCATAAACTTGATAAGTACCTTGTCGAGGCTCATTATCTGAATCTTGGGTGACATGTAAAATATTATTCCTCGATCCATGTGTAAAATAAATACTTCTTGATAAAAAGTTCTTCCTTTTAGTTTTCCTAAATTAGTCTCGATTCAATTCACAAATCGTTACTTTGTAGAGTCTAGAAGAGTGAAAATGTGAGAAAAAATAAGTTCGAGGTAATTTAAGAGAGTATGAGAGTGAAATAAAGTGAAATAAGGGAGAAGATGAGTTTAAAAACCCATGAGAAAGGGATCCAACGATCAGTTACGAGTTGTGTCGGGCGGTAACGGTCAAAATTTCAACCGTTACCACTCGATATACCCTCGTATCGTCCGATACAAGGCGTTATTGAGCGTTCCGCCTGGTACCGGACAATCCACATACCGATATGCTATCGTACCGATACGTACCTTTAAAATTAAAAACCCTAGTAATTAGATCCCATGTTATTCCCATCTTTCATATATGTTCTTTTAGCTATTATAATACCTATCTTATAGAAGTTTCATGATAATGGGACTATAATAAACTTAGCAAAAGACCAAATTAAGAAGTTAAAGTTTTATAACATCAAAAGGTGTTTACTAAATATAATAATGTTGTTACGATTAGTCATGCTCTAATCACCTGCTCATCTAAAGCCATAGATGCACTATTATGTACTTCATATGGTGACACAGTGCAAATTCCTAAATCAACCATTTAGGAAATATCATTTCAAAGAGTATATGACAAAAACCAATATAATTACCAAGTAGAAATTTCTATTTACCTTAAATGATTCAAAAGAAGGTCATCTAAACCAATAGAATACTTATGTATGACACTTGCATTAAAAAAAATAGTGGTATAATACAAGAAGTGGTGTAAAACTTATGTTTTTTAATGATACAAAGTAGTTGGTCAAGATAACAGTCACATCTCCTAACTGATGAGATCTTCTTACCTTCAGCAAATTGAACAGTGCAACTGTTCCATCGATCTATTCATCAAGCATGCCAGGCTCACATGAAAAATGGATAAATAAAGAGGGAAGGGATTTCAAGTCCATGGTTTAGAACACTTCAAATCAAAAGCAGTGATAGCTGACTTTTCAATTCACATTAAGTTGGATGGCTCGACTGAGGATAGCTTTTTAAAATTTAGATCCGTTAAAGAATATTTTCACATTTTTGTATAAGGAAAATAACAAGTTATATGCAATGGTATTCTCCTATCAGATGACCAAGTTCAGATTTCAAACTTGAGGATCTTATACAAGTACAGATGGTTCAAACTCTTACCATTTACTTCAGGTACATTTCTCAATGCAAGTGCAACAGCTTTTATGACAATGTCATTTACTGAGACTTTGACATCATATTGCTCTGCATGTTGAGACAAAAAGAACTTATATTTATCAACCAAAAAAGCAGTATATCTCGAATACACTTAATGAGAATGGATATGGTTGCCAACCTTTAAGTTCCTTTCTGAAAGCAAGTAAAGGGTCCAATATGACATCTGAAAACATGTTAAACATATAATTACAATTAAAAGGTATGAGAAATGCTAATTGAAGAATGAAGATCCACCTGAGGACAGATATAAATGTGGAATGTGTTGTTTTGATTCCAGCAATCGTTTTGCAATAACCTAAATAAAACCATATCCGCCAAGATCATCAAAGGTGTACATGAAAAAAAGATAACATGGTAAAATAACAGTACAAATTCCAAAAATTGTAGGTTTGATGTTAATTACAATGAACCAAAGCTCGTAATTTCCAAGTGTAGTATCATTCAAATTTTTACATGTAGTATAATTCAAGTGTAGTTCCAAATATGGCACCATTCATATGACACATTATATACCATGGAAATGCTGAAAATGGGGCACAGTATACACTTTGTGCCAGTTCAACTCATGCCTACCTTACATATATACATGCAACGGAATACAGTACAACATATTGCTACAGAGGATATAGCACATAATACCAATGCGGGCATACTCACAAAACGTGGCTCAATACAAACTGCTCTAGCCACTAGTAGACAGACACCAAACATGATGTAAGTGTCAACATATCTCAGGTTTAACACTTGAAACATATTCTGAGAACCAAAAGAAAGAAGGCTTGGTAGCAAAACACGATGGTCTACATCATTTAAATGGCCAAAAGCCACATAATAAGGGCAAACTGAACCAAGCCAGTCCATTCAAATGGATTTGAAAGTTAGAACTTTTGTCTTTCTTATGTGGCTTAAAAGCCTTGTGCCTTTTCGCCGACCACCAGAGACTTCATCTACACTTGTAGGAACACTTCAATCCTCATTTCCATTTTTCTTTTTTTTCTAATTCTATGATGAATGATTGTGGCAGTCAAATATCTGATGATGGCATTATCAATGCAATGGTTTGAGTATCCCAAGGCTTTTTCTTAACAAATTCTATATACAAGAAATCTAAATGATTGAACTGATATTGTCGGCTAGCTTTTTAACAGGAATACCACATTTATGTCGCATTGGGCCCTTGAGTTAATAAAATGCACAACAGTGGCATCAAAGATAGAGAAAACAAAAAAGATAGAAAAGCTACAATTGAACAACACGATTATGTGAAAAATGCCCCTTTTTTCATTTGTTTCGTCACAACAGTTCTTTGAGACCACAACTGTCCCTAAAATACCCTAAAGTGCACTCAACACCACTTTTAACTTTACCAGAACCAGTAAAGAGAACTGGAAGGCTATGTTCATGCAGAAGTTAGAAGTGATCAGTTGGCTCTTAGTGCTCAGCTATAAAGTTCAGCAATCAAAACGCCTACAATGTTGAAACCATTTCCTCATTCCAAAATTACAATTTAGAAGCAACAGTATTACAGCTTTTGAATCTCTTGGTCTTCAGATCTAGAAGATTTCTGCAGATCAGTGATGTTGCAGGTAATTCCCAGAAAACTTTTATGAAAAAACAAATACCCCAAAGAACTCCTAAAATAAAAAACTACATAAGGACTCATTGTAGACTCAATGACACTAATATAGCACAAATTACAATTTAACTAATCTTAAGATAAATGTAACTTGAGCCAAAATGATGCAAGCATAGAAAGCACCAAAGTGGTCACTAATCAGCATGAGATGTTCTGACACAAAGCAATTCTTGCATGGTGAAGATTTAACAAGAACTGAAGGAAATTTCAAGGTTTCAATAAATAGTATGGACATAGTTATGATTTGCTGAAGAAATAACTTACTACGAAAAATTATCAGTATTATCCAACATCCATCGTAGGAAGGAGGCAAACCTAAAAGTCGGTTATGGAAATCTGCAGACAGTGATTAACAATACAGTCCAGACCATTAAGTTAAATGCAGGGTTCTCAATTTCAATACCGGTACACGAACAGCCCTCTATCGGGTGGTACCAATGTTTTGACCCCGTATCAGGCGATACATGGTTTGTACTGGGCGGTAACGGTCGAAATCCGATCGTTACCGAGGTGTATCGGTCGGTACACCTCAGATTTCGACCATTACCGAGGTGTACCAGTCGGTATGCCCTGGATTTTGATCATTACCTAGGCATACAGGTCGGTACGTCCCGGATTTCGACCATTACCGAGGCATACAGGTCGGTACGCCTCGGTATTTTTGGAGGTTTTTTAGCTCTTTTGGGTATACCGTCAGTACGCCCCCGGCATACTGTCACGACTTAGCCAAAACCAGCTAAGTCTGTGACAGATGGTATCAGAGCGGGACAAGCACTCATAGAAACAATTGGCATGCAAATGTAAGGGACCTAGCGGGGCTACATTGAGGGCAGTCAGCACACGCGCGACCGTTTGGGGGAAAACAAGCATGGAGATGTAGGGAAAAGGAGTCGCTCGGAGGAACGGGCATTTGAGATTGGCATTCAAAGGAATGGCCAACCCTTCGCGCAAGAGGCACCACGAGAACAAGCAAGCTTGGAAGAATGCGTAGCGCACAAAGATTGGGATGGCTGAGTTTGAGCTATGGCTCGACGTTGACAACTATACTTGATGGTGCTCAAGGCAAGCGAGGCGCTTGGTAAAGGATGAGACCATGCAAGGTGGAATGAGTTGCTCAGCGACTGAAAGAGTTGTGCAAAGCTTACAAAGATGAGAGGAATTGCTAACTCGAAGAATTCGGTACTCATGCATAGGCTTGTATGTGGACGATGGAATGTTTGTGGCCATCCAAAGGCGACCGAAACTCGACGCCATGGAGCATTGAAGCTTTCTCTTCGGCATGTGAATGATACGTCCGTAGGAGGCTGAAGTGTGCAACGAGTTCAGCATGTTGTTAAGCCTTGAGTGGTGCAGCGGGGGCTGTATTGACGTGGAGTCGCAATCTAGCAAGTGCGTTTGCAGGAGACAGAACAATGCATAGTTTGTTCAGCAAATCGGAGTAGTCCAAGAGGATGATGGTCTCCGAAACAAAGAGAGATGTTGCTCCAACGGGATAGATATCCAGGAGGGATAAGTCTCGGCTCTCCAGAGGGAGAATTATGTGCAACAGACCGCACATGTTGAGAAGTACCTCAAAAAAAAAAAAAACTCCATGAAGCTCAATGGACCGAGCGAGCTGCAAGGAGTCGTCGCATGATCTCGCTTGAGAGAATGCATTGGGGGATGCATTGCGAGATCAAGTGGGGGAGCGACCCAAAGCAACATAAATGAAAGCACACTTGGAGTTGATATAAGATCAGACTCAAGGGAGGGCTGACCCGTGGAATGGTGGGCGCGAGGGCCACCATCAACTTAATGCAAAACGAGGAGCGGAGCAAGTTGGGTGTAACTTGGCGAAGTACCCAAGTCGTATAAAGGGAGCTGGCATAAAAGATGGAACATGGAGCGGAGGCACAGAGCTTTCCTTGGATAGGGCCCAAGGACATGAACTCTTGCAGAGGCAAGAGCGGGATCATGTCGTTCCATAGGTCCTTCATTTAGATGAAGCGGACTCATCTTGCATAGTACCAAAGACGATGGGAGCTTTTGGGCACATGCACCTTATCTCGGAGAAGCATTTGATGGAGGAACTAAGGCGACTCAACTTGTGGAGGCGAAGTTGGGTTCAGAAGGCCTTGGCACGGGGCAAGAGGACGCAGAGGCGGGTACTCTTGAAGAATACGCCACAGTGTTGCCATTCAAGTTGCCATGAAGGAAGTGGTGCGTAGCGGAGATTGTGCTGGTAAGAGCAGAGGCCCAGGATCCAAACAATGGTGCACTAATTGCAGTGAAATCGATGGACTTCGGGAGCTACTAGGCGACGGACTGTCCTAGAGCGGTGCTTCATCTAGGTGTGACCCAAGAGTGGGTGGATGAAGGTCGATTGCCAAAGGAGTGAACAAAATCGAAGGTGGAAGAGACCCTGCGATGTATTGGCAGAGGCCACACATGGAGGGATCACAATTCGAGTTCATCCCACAAGGATCAAAATACATTAGAGATGTCACCAGGAGGCGACATGGTGCAGCGGATCGTGGTGGAACAGTTCATGGCAATGCGATACATACGACATAGTCCCGTGAGGGACTATATCATACGAAGGTATGATCGGGAGCTACTGGGAGCTCCACTTCGGTGAACAACACGACGACAAGAAGGGCTATGGATTCAAGGAGTGAAGACTATGGTATCGCAGAGGCGGGTCTTCCGTGCGTGCATCGGATTTTGCATCGGATGAAAGCCTTGGTCATCAGCATATGAGGGTTGTGTTCCACCAAGGAAAAAGTTTGAATGCAAGTACCAGTGAGTGCCATAGGAGGGACTTGATCATGCAGAGGTATGATCGAAGTAGCTGGAGAGTTGGACTACTCCAAAGCCCATATTCACTTAAGGGAGCCCAGAAAATCAGAGGACAAGGTCGAGTAAGCGAACGTTGCTACCAAGGAAGCTAAGGAGAACAGAATCAGTACAAACCCTACAATGTGATGGCAGAGGCCATGCATGGGAGTTGCAGTTTGTCTTTCTATCGACCAAAGGGATCTGCTTGGAGAACACAAAGGTGCTGAAGTAGGGGGTCGAAAGGGGCGAGAAAGCGATGACGAGTCCAGAGGGACTTAGATACCCAAAATCAAGCATCAGTTAGAATGAAGGTAGACTCGGAGGAGTGCCACAGAGACATATCTACTGATCGTGAAGAAAATGGATGCAGATGCGAGGCGACGGATAGTAGGGCCACGGGCATGACAGCGTCATGGTACCGCAGAGGCGGGACTTTCATGAAAGTCATTGATCCCTTGCTCTCATGGAGGAAGAGCGCTTGGTCGTGAAAGGGGCCGAGGAGGTGGAGCATACAAAGGCAAACTCCAAGTACCGAGACAAGGCTGAAGGGCAAAGGCCAAGGAACTTCGTAAGACTAGTGTCAACGAGCTTCTTATCAAGATAGCCGAAAGTGAAAGACTTCGAGTCATGCAAGAGTACACGACCAAGGAACGTAGCAGGCGGTACGCGGTGTTGTACCTTTGCTACTCGGTGGAGTAGGCGACCGGGTTAATGGAGAAGACGGTACAATCCCAGAGGCGACCAAAACTATTAGAGACTTACTCCAAGTTGGGATGAAAACTTCTTGCATTCCAGAAGTTCGATGGCATTGAGAAGGTGAATCACAGTAGCTAACTCAACATAATGAGTGCAAACACTTCGAGTGCTTCAGAAGTGTGAGCAAAGAGCAGGCGAAGGCCAGTAATCAGCTCGATGCATGGAGTACAACCCTTGAGGAGACGGGCAAAGTCAAGTAACCATTGCCTTCTCAACTATTAAGAGAATGGGCGCAACCGAGTACCCCAATTCTCTTATCTATCCAGCAGAGGAGCCTTGCACAGGTTCAAAGACCCTTCGAAGATATTAGAAGACAATAGTTATCAAATCCTCACCAATGGTGATTAGTACTACTAAGAGTAGATTATCCGTTTCATTTCCCAACAGAATGCCAATCGAAAGCGGAAGTGATGTGAATCTACTTGGAAGTGACAACTAAGTGAAAGAAGAGTCAATGGGCAAATTTTATGGAGGAAGGACCCAAAACTTCAGAAGTTTGCGAGGCGATGCTCGTTAAAGCTCCAACAAGATCCACCCAGTTCAAGCAGCATGAGGCATTTGAGAGACTGGCGCATAGTAAGGATGGTCTTTTCCTTCATCTAGAGGATCCGCAGGAATCAATAGGGATCAACACAACTCAGTCAACCCCACACTAGAGTCAGAGTCATTGGCGAGTTGAAGCAGCATGGCAGATCAAAGGTTCAACTACTCAAAAACAGCGGAGAGCGGCTGGGAGCCAAGAGGCACATTGCAACTGAAGTAGAAGATTGAAGACTCAGCAAAGGCAAGGAGTTGTAGTGTCGGTAAAGGCTTCGACAAGAACGTCGAAGGAATAAGTGGGGGAGAATGTCATGGACAAAATTCTAAACATGATGTTTGATGTAATACTTATGTATGTCCGTGTCTTTCTGTTTGTTCATGCTTTGCACAGCATATAGAGGAACGGTCGAAGGCTTAACAGTCCCATTTTAGTTAGGTTTAGCGGCCTTCTTAGGCTTGTAAATAAATGTTGTGTCATGTGGACACTTGTGAGAGATATTCGGTCTGTAGTGGACCATTTTGACCCTTTGTTGTGCAACCGTTCAGAGCTTGTAAAGTTTGTTTGTAATTTGCATTGTCTATGAAGTGTTTCCTGGAATGTTTGCTTGTGGATTCTGAGTGAGGCGCTTTCTCTAACCCGTTTTCTCTTTTGTAGGTCCTAAGGGACCATGGAAGGTTTCGGGGAGGCTGACCTTTGCGAACGGACACGCAAGAGTGCCGCACGACTTCGGCAAAACCAACTAAGTCCGTGATAATACGATCGGTATACCTCGATACGTACCGTACCGCGCAGGGCTCGGTACACAAGTATGGACCACAATTGAGAACCTTGGTTAAATGTACCTTACAGACCAGATTTTGATACCCAGTTTTGACCAAACATTCAGCTATACCACTGGTATATAGGGGCAATTTGCACCTCAGCCTTACAAAGTAAGCCAGCTAACCTGGTTTATTTAGTAGGCCCAGGCTGGACCAATCTAAAAATTCCAACTTTAGGGCTCAGAACCTCAAAACTCATGGTGTCATGCTCATGTGCAACTTTGCTCCTATATGGAGAAGATAAAAGTAGAGTCCTTCACCAAAGAAGAGGAAGAAGAAAAGTTCCTAAGTATTTTATATTCTTTTCCCATTTTTAATTGTTTTCTCAATGATATCGACTGGAGTGGTGTGCTATACTGGTCTATCTAATGAACCCATGGTGGTCCAGGTGCTGGCTGGTATCCACTACTGTCTGGTATTTAAAATATAGTGTGCAGGTGAAAGAACCTTATATGAAATACTAAATATAATATTTACTTCTATAATGCCAAAATATATCAGATCAGTATAAAAACAATTCTTCTGCAAGTTCTTAAAGAAAATCAATTACCAGAATTTCACACTCCAAAGTAGCATTTACTAGGAAAAGGTATGTTCCTCTAAACAAACACAACACATACCTTACGAATTTGACTGTTTAGAAAATCTTCATGAGTGTCTGTATCATGTAAAGGGACTGCAGACTGAGACAACTGATGAACAGTTGGCTTCAAGGTACTTGTTGATGCAGCTACCAGCTCTTGGTCTGATTTGTGAGCTCCTGTAGACTGCACTCCAGACTTAATTGCTGCAAGTACATCCCCCTTCAAAAGAGTTCCACGAGGACCTGATGCCCATAGTGAAGATGGTTCTAAACCATGCTGTGCAATTAGCAACTTTGCTGACGGGCTGATTCTGCTGAAATTTGCCTTTGGAATGCTCACTTTGTGTTCTGCAGTGTCAGTCCATTCCTTAGTCGATTCTTCCCCTTTGGCCTCGAATCCTTTGCATATATCAGCTGGTATGCTTTTAACATCATCTGGATTTTCAACCTTGAGAATAACAATGTTAGAAGACTCATCAACTAAACCTTCTTTAGACAATGTTGAGCAAGTAGCAAGCATGGGATCAAGAAAAGGATAATTGTCATCTAATAAAAATATTCTTAAAATTTCATAGAATAAAATAGATAACCCCAAGGCCAACAAAATTACACATAGCCAACACTAAATGTTAAATTGGTTTATTTGTGTGAAACATCATACCGTAATTGCAATAGGTTGTCCCACAAGCACATCCTTTGAACCTTCAGGTGCTAATATCTTGGCCAAAAACCTACAGAGCATAATGCAACATAAAAACTGCATAGATAGAAGTTCTGCAAGTATGCTCATTGACTTCGCATCAATTCCTTTGGTCACTACTATCATCAGCAAAATTGCATGTACACACTTAAAAAAGCATATATATTTTAAGCAACAGATACAAGCACAGTAATGTAAAGTTGAAATTTGAAGTCTCAAAGCAACTCTATCAAAAACTATCTCAAAGAGATGCATGGCTAGCATGCCCTATGTTGTCCTCGACCGGAATCACACAGAACCCTTCCTTCTCTTGTCCTATGTTGGTTAATGGTTTAAACAAATATTGGGCTGTGGCTTATGGTCAGGCTTAAACAATTTTGAGAAAAAGGATTTATCGGGGTCAGAGCTCCACCGATTGCAGACAATTCTAGCTAGGTTCAAGTCAAAAGAAGACAACCACATAGAGGAATGCCACATTCATACCAACAAACAGATGAACACATATAGCAATGACATGTTATTTTGACAGACTACTAAGCTGGAAAGATGGCACAGAGGAATGCCACATCACGTTACCAAACAGGGAAGAAAGCTTGGAGAATAGAACCATACTAGTATCAAGGTAAACAAGAAAACAAACAACATAAGACTCAATATCATTGCAAATAGAAGAATTTCTATAAGGGAAAATGACAATTTTTCCACCAGACAAGACCTGAATTTTGCTTGCAGGAATGAAAATCACTAGTCAAAGGACATAGTGCTTAGACAATGATATTTTTTTATGACCAAGCATCAAGGTGCCACACGTTATTACATTATCTCTAATACTATGATTTTATTGTAATCTCACACATCCACCTGAACATTTTCATCTCGGTGCCATTAACTCATAGTAGGTGGATGTTATTTTTTAGCTGTCAACATTCTGACCCAAAAAACAAAACTAACTTTAAAACTATCATTTCTTTAATCCAAATATGATCACAAAAGACTCTTAATACCCCTCTCTATTTTAGCTATCATGCTCTAACTCTATGAACAATATCTTCACTGATTCCCCCTCTTGAATGATGGATCAAATATATTTAAATTTTCTGTTTCAGGGAATTTCTAATCCATCTATTTTTAAAATACCATTGGTTCTTTCCATAACATTCGTAAAGTTGCATTGGGCATTCATTCCTAACCTTGTTTAACTAAAACTTTAGTATTCTTAGGTTTGTTCCCATAAACTTAAACCTAGATGCAACAAGGCCATCATCAATAGGGTATATCATCAAAAAACAACATGAACCATGAAAACTTAACGCAAATAAGCTTAATAACTTTGTTCATTACTAGTCCTAAACACTCTTTTTATCCATTAGAGACTGATCCAATGTATATATCTTTTAATACTTTTAAATAACCATTTTCTTTCTATAACATGGTGCTATATTTCTGCAACTCTGACAGAGTCCTTTTCTTAGTCATTGTACATTAGCAAGTTTATAACCACTAATATTTCTCTATACTTTTTAATACTTTTAATTAAAACTTTTTTCTTTCTACAACATCATCCTATATTTCTTTCTACTCTATATGCATTTCAATTAATTATCTCAACAAATAAATGCCGTTTGTTTAAACATCCAGATATAATTGAACCAAGTTATAGAGATACTCATCTCATATCTAGTCCTCACTCAGCTGTCCTCTCATATAGTATCAGAGAATTGCTTATTAACTTAGCTTTTCACAGATAGGTATTGCAAAAGAAGAAATAGCACAAACTTTTTGGATGCTAGTAATTTGTGCCCAAGAAGAAAAAACTTACACTAGTTCAAAACTCTCAATCCAACTATTGTAGTATTTCTGGAAGTCTTAGCCTACATGCATATCAAGCTACTAAGTACTAACACTGCAGACAAATAGAACTTTCTGCTTTTTTTTTGTAATAAAAAGAACTTTAAGTGCAATTGTGAAAAACAGCATATAAAAATTATAACATCATCTGCTTGACAATAAACTGGGATATTACCCCTCCTCAAGGCTTTCAAATTCTAGAGTTGCTTTATCTGTCTCTATTTCACATAAAACATCACCTACTTCAATCTGAATAAAAGATATAAGTTATTAGAATGAATCTGTCAAAGCAGTGGCAGGACAAACCAACAATTATCATAATATGATAGGCTCCTTAATAATTTTGTAAAGATGGCATCTCTAACCTTATCACCTTCATTTTTCCTCCACCTTGCAATGTTACCTTGATTCTGAGAGAATCAGATTGAATCCTATCAATCCTCCTATCATGTTCTTAAGTATAAAAAATATACATGGGACTGTATACATTCAAACAAATGAAAATCTGTTCATGCATTACTCACCATTGTAGGGGACAGTGCTGGCATTCCAAGCACCATATGTGAAGGAAGTCCTGCATCAATAAAAATGATTAAATAAGAAGTATTTAAATTAGCCCCATGAGGTCCTATTGATTTACCTATCAATTCAAAAGGTAATGGTGAATGGATCAGCTGAACATCCCCCTCAAATTCCTTGTATAATTCATACTATTTGAGCATCTTCAAAATCTAAAGCAATAACCAAAAATACTTTACGGAGAGAGGTCATTCATTTGGGATGAGATGAGATATGAAAAGTAAAGTGGGAGGATAAATTTTCCATTCAGATAAGCTCCCTGATTAAAACCAGGGTCAACTAGATTCAGTTAGGCCGCCATTTAAGAAACAAAATGAGAGCTCCTTGAGCTTCAAAATTTATAGTTCAAGGACATAACTATTACGACTCAGTAGATAGAAGGTAACTCAAACAGAGGCATCCGACAGCCTATTGTACCTGTGGGAAAATCATAAACCAAAATGAAAACCATCACAAGTAACTCATGTATTCACCTTATCTTATTTTTCTTCCTCATTTTGTTTAAGAAGCACTATTTACTTGGAGAAGGGAATAGGGAGTGCTTACGAGCTCATAAGTTTGAACCATAAATATTGTTGTCCAATCCAATTAAAACTTAATAGCTAGAAGGATTCAAATATCAATTTGTAACTAATACTGATCAAAATTGTACCAAAACTGATATTGGCTCATATTGTGTCAGTTTGGATCTGTACAAGCGTGACATCAATACCAAAATGGTCCTTTTTCTACATATTAGATCCCCATTTTTTGTAACGAGAAAGCCAGATGTCCAAAGATATCTGTAGCCAACTTGTATTGAGGAGGATTTCCAGTGCTGCTGCTGTTCTTGCATACCAACTTAGCTGCCCAGTGATCCCAATGCATAGCAATCAGTGCACCATAGGTTGACCCAAGCCAGTCCTCCTGTACTAAGGTTGCCTTGTTGTAGTTCTCTTAACACTAATACTAGATAGGAATCAAACTATTTAACGACGTTCTAAACCCAAATCGCGTACATGTTAGTCAGATTTTATTCCCGTGTACATGTAACTTTTAGATGCTACTTTTGATTCTTATCTGACATATGTTTCAATTTGGTATTTTATTGTTTTCTAGATTAAAATCAATTTATTCTATACATTGACCAGCACTTACAGGTACTGATAGCAGCATCATGGCATCATCTAAAATAATAAGTGGATCGTGTTGAGTCATAATGCATGTCAACAATATATTTATGTGACATCCAACTACACTAACACAAGGATATAAATGTAAAATCAACAAGGTAGTATCAGTATAGAGTAGTTCCATTTTGTAAAATAAGCATATACACTATCCTGTAAGAGCATGTCTACATTGAATTTCCACAAGAACTCTGTTGTGTAACACCTGAAGATGCTGACAAGTCTGCTAAGATTCAATTGAACTATAGAAATCAGTTAAGATGCAACTAATTTCTAGAGAATAAAAAAATTTATATCATGATAAAGTTCTTAAAGATTCCAACCTCGAATCCAATGGCTGATTAACAATCCCATTATGATCCAACTTATAAACAAATTATATTTTGGTAAAAGTTGGATTCAACTCCCAACTAACAACTACTTTGTTACAGTTATATAGTGTTTAGTTGAACTTCTAATAAAAAATAAAGTAATCATTTCTTTCATAAATACATAGCAGTGATTTAAAAACCGCTAGGCGCCAAGGTCCAAAAACGCCCGAGGCGCTCGCCCAGGCGCTCGCCCGAGCGAAGTGAGACGCTAAAATATAAAAATATATAATATAATTAATAAATATAATTATTTAAAATTTTAAATAAAAATATGTTATTAAATTAAGAAAATCTAAGGTACAAAATCACAATGTCACATTAACAAAAAAGTCTCAAAATTTTAAAAAAAAAAAAATTTACATCAAAGTCATTCATCATAATCAATATTATCGTCATTTTCAAACAAATCATCTTCATTGAATTCGTCCTCATTCTCTTGTCCTTCCTCTTCATCAAAATATGTTTCATTCTCTATGTCTTCAACAATAACAGGAGCCGAGCTTGATGCTTTTGTACTCATTTTTCTCTTTGTCATATGTCTTGTATATGTTTGTAATTCTCCAGCACCTGAAGCTCTTGTCACATCTCCTCATGTCAATCTATCATCTTCAAATACAAGCTCATCTTCGGCATCTTGCAAGTTGGCACCCATTTCTCCCACCAACCATTCATTAGAATCATCAATATCTTGAAATGAAATTGAATTAATTCTATTTTACAAATCATGACAAGCCTTTAAAGCTTGATTATACTTTATGTAAACAAGATCGTGTAATCGTTGATGTTCCAACTGATTTCTTCTCTTTGAGTGAATTTGTCATGTCATATAATTTAAAAATATATTAATACATCTATCTAAATTAATTAATTAATTAAAACAAAAATATTTAGTGATCCTTACAGGCTCAAAGACACTCCAATTTCGCTCACAACCCGAAGCACTACATATCAAACTAAGTACTTTGATAGTAAATTACAGTAAGTTCAGGGTAGAATTTCCAAATAGACTCCATCATTCAGCTGCAAAATTTATATTATTATTAGCAATAACATAGTAACATATTATAGATGAAATTAATTATATCAAATTATTAATACCTGGAGACGTAGTTGTCCTAGATCGAACGGCCATTGGAATTCCAAAAAGACCTTCGGCATTTTTATATAAAGATAATTCACGAATAATCTTATCTTGCATCTCCAGACTTTGAACTAATCTTGCAACGCACTGATATAACTCATCCAAAACTTTTGCATCAAGCCCAACAGATTTAATCTTACAAAAGAATTCATGGTTCAAATAATATCCTGCTGCATGTAAGGGACGATGAAGTTGACAATTCCATCTTTCGTCAATGATTGTAAAAATTTTCTAATATTTTTCTTTATTTTCATTAAAAGATATTTTAATGGTCTCCTTTGCTCTATCCATATCCTCATAAATATATCTCATTGCAGGCTTATTTTCATTATCCACCAACCGAAGGACTCGAACAAAAGGGCTCAGTACCTTTAATATATAAACTACATGATTCCAAAAGGATGGCATTAGATGATATCAGTAGCCCTCTTGCCTTTTGCTTCTTTTGCCTATTTGCTTGTTACCCATTTCTCAGAGGTAAACATGTTTCTCAGATTATGTTTTTGACGATGCACGCTCTGTAATGTCAAGAATGAAGTAACAAATCGGGTGACACCATATCTCACTAATTCTTTGTTCCCAGTGAATTCTCTCATCATATTTAAAGCCCCAATATGATTATAACGAAATCCAACAACAAAAATTACTCTTTCTAAGGTTTTCTTGATGTCTAAGATTTTTTCAATATTCTCCAACATTAAATCAATATAATGTGCCACACATAGAGTCCAATATAAGTGGTCTTTTTGTTTCAAGCAATTTACCTGAGACAAATGATAACAAATATGATAAGACTTACGAGTTTAACACATTTAATTGAAGATAAAATAATTAAAAAATTAAAAAAATTAAAAGATGAATATTACTAGCTAATACATAGTTGCTTCTATTGTCGGTTATGATTTGAACGACATTTTGTTCTCCAATTTATAAAAGATGAAGCATCTATTGACTTCACAAACATAGTCCCTAAAGAATAGTTAACCATAAAATTAATTATACTCCTACGCCTCATGTTAGTCCAAACATCTGACATAATAGAACAATCATGTGTTGCCTATGATTCTTTATGACCCTTTAGTAAGTCATTTGTATAATTTAACTTTTTTTGCAACAATGAAACTCGTATCTCATAATAACTTGGAGGTTTTAATCCCGCACCATATCTTCCAATAGCTTCAATCATTTTTTTAAAACTGTCTAAACGAGTTATACTAAGGGGAATACCAGCCTGATAAAAGAAGCGAGCAATGTGCTGAATTGTTCTTCCTCTTATTTCTTTATCACAAGCATCACTCATATTTGTTTGTCTAAATTTTGAGCCTCCTGCTTGCCCTTGTTGCTTTTGTAATCCTTGAAACATATATAGATCCATCGGTCCTTTTTTACCCTTCTTAGTACTCATAACTTATTTTCCTTTTTTGTCGTATACTTTTTTCCCACTTAGGTTAATACTCATAGAATAATCTTCTTCTTCATCCCTTATATATTCAAAAGTGTCTTCTGGTAAATTCCCGTAAGATTCATTCTTTTGCGTCTTCTTTTCATTCAGATAACTCAGCAACTCTTCTTTTATCTCAAGTGGACACTTTTTGCAAGTTGCTGCATTCTTGAAATTTCTTACTAGATGTTGTTTTGCACGAAAAATACCACCTTTAGTAGTCTTAACGCAAAACATGCAAGTCACTGCATTAGAATCTTTCGGATCCTTTAGATAATTATACTTCTATGCATGATCTTTTTTTGATGTCATTGGAGACTCTATTGAGTTGCTCTGTACACTTACCATTTATCCTGAAACCTAAGAATAATTTCAAATAAATAAAAATTAATAGTATTAAAATCAAAATAATATATTATTAATCTAATAAATACAAATACTATTACTAGTATACAGTTAATAGTATACTGTATACTGTTAATAGTATACTATCGAAAGAGAAGAGAAGAGTGTAAGGAAAGACCGAGGGTGTTGACCGAGAAAAGCGAGAGCGGGAACGGCGAGCGACGAAAGTGGCAACGGCAACGGTAACAACGAGCAATGGGAGTGGGAGCGGCGAGCGGCGAGCGGCAACAGTGGCAGCAGCAGCGGTAGAAGCGAGCAGCAGCAGCGACAGCGAGAGTGGCAAGCGACGATAGTGGCAGCGGCAATAGCGAGTAGGGTTATGGTTGGGGAAGTCGCGTTGATATCAGTGCTTTAATTAGTTCGATTGAACCAACTAAAGCACCAGAGACCGAACAAGACCTAAAACGCTAGTTCGGTCGCCTGGTTTAACCCAAGAGCTCGCCCGAAGCGCTTGGGCTCGGGCGAGCGCTCAGGCGACGCCTCTTTGAACAACAAATATTGCATTTCTTTAACCTCTCCTTAACAAGTTTCAAGAAATAGATCTAGAGTATATTTTGTATGAGGAAATCAAAAGTTTCATGAAGGTATACATAACACCCCAATTTAATCTCATGTCCGCCCGATTGTGATCATATATGAAACCATAATACGCATAGATATTAGTATATGATAAGCTTCATAAGTTCAAATATATCAACTTATCAAGAAGGATATTAAGGCAATAAACAAAGAAGCAGTACCTGCAGATGAGAACAAATGAACTTGAACAAGCAACTGTGTCAAAAAAGAAAAGAAAACATAATTAAGGGCCCAGATCAGATGATGTACTTGTATATATATCACAACATGACTAACCTTTTTAGATAAAACATATAAAGAGCCACCACTGGGAGATGATACTGCACAATTCCTACAGATAAGTGTATTTAAAAAGCTTAAGAACAAAAAAAAACTAAGGTACCAAAATTTTAATGTTCATTGCAATGCTTCCTTTACAACCAAACATTTTAAAGTATATAATGAAGAATGAGCTAACTACTAAGATCGTTGAAAATTGCAAATAATGTCTCTCTAGAAAGGAACACAACACTAATAAGCCAATACGCATCAGTGTTTGATTGTCATTTCAAGTACCGGACCTGTTTCGATGAACTGGCCGGACTAGTATATATAGTTACCAGTGTGCTGTGTGTTAGTACACCAGCATTTCGGAGAGCAAGAAAAAGAAGAAGAAGAGGAAGGGGGTGGAGGAAGAAGAGAAAGAGGAAGGAAGAAGGAGAGGCACTGAAGGAAGAGGAGGAAGAAGAGGAAGTGGTGGAGGAGGAAGAAGACGAAGGAAGAAGAAGTGTTGGAGTCAAGGAGAAGGAAGAAGAGGAGGAGGAGAATAAGAGGTGGGAGTACACCTAGGAGATAGATTCTGGCGAATGGCAGCAGCGACAACATCGAGCGATGTGACGACGTAGAACAGCAACAGCATCACAAGATGATGGAAGCGGTGAGAAGAACGTTCGAAAAGTAGTAATGGCATCAGCATTGCAACACAAGGGGTCGTGCTAGTGAGCCCTAGTTGATATTTTAGGGTTTTTTTATTAATTACGGAGTTGGATGGCCCATCATTGTTTTAGATTTCATTTTTATTATTTCATGAGTTGGACCGAAATGCCCGAAACGAGGGTGGTCCGCATACCAATCCATGCCCGGACCAAGTACATACCGCCCATTTCATACCATTTTGAGTGGTCCTTGGTTATGTGAACTAACCACAATGGTAAAAATCAAGGTGTAGATCTCAATTAATTGGGGTGAGCCACATGGCTTTTCTCTAACCATTGATCTTTGTTTAAATGTGGTTAACATGCTCAAACTCAATAGCCACAAAAATCCTTTTCCCTATTGTTGCTAATGAAGACATCTCCTCTACCTCTCCTTAAACCACTCATTTGCACTAACTCACCTCCCTTTATTAGTGAATCTACATGTCCTTTGACCATGTCTAAGATACCATTAAGACTTCCTTCAAGATATTTTATATCAGTACCGCCCCTAATTTTTAACAAATGCAAATTTATCTTGTTCAACCACCTTTTGCTAAACAAGTTTTTTTTTTCTATAATACCACATATCTATACATATACATATCACAATTTACAACATTCACATCCCTATGACACTAACACTTTCGATATTTTTGTTTCATTCTCCCAAATATTCTTGCATGCAAACCATACCCACACAACTTTCTTAATCTAAGGAACACTAAACAAACACAACATCACATATTACCCTATCTACCTCAATCATTCCACTTCAGTTCTATAAGCAATATTTGCTTACAATTCCATTCAGATCAATAACGGTCTCATTAACTATTTCATAAAGGTAACAGCTTCTTTGCTTCGAGGGATAAAAATACCTACAAACTAGCAGCAATGAATATATTATGCTAAACTAACTATCATTATTGCAAGAATGAAAGATCTCACATGTGCAAGAAACTTACAGGCTCTCAAGTTTGTAATTAAGTAAACTTATGTGAAAAAACAAAAGGTCCATTTAGAAAATTTCATCACAATAAAAGAGATCATACAAGAACTAGCCCATACGTATATATATCAAAAATAGAACTCTAAAGCATCAAGAAGATTTAAAATGACCATAAAACATCATATCATAATCAAGATCATGGTTTAACGTTCCGCCTAATGTGGTAGCAATATGTATCGGTTCTTCAGCTGACTATTCATTAACCAATCCACTTCGGATGGTACATTGTTAGGGGGACAGACCGGGTGGTACACCTCTTGTAGCACTCGACATAGTCGAAAATTGACCATTACCAATTGATAGCGATCGATAATAGTCGAATTTCATCCATATTGGTCTCCTCTCGGGTCAAACAGGGTCCCAACGATCAAATCGATCATTAAGTCCTGTTTTGACCCTTTAAATCCTCCTCAATCTCATTCTCACTCATTAAATTTTTCATCCAAAATTTTATATTCATTTATGGCTTAGATACACTTTATTCTTATCTAAATATGAATTATATACCAACAAATTAGAAGAGAAAATTCCAAAAATATGTCTGCTTTAATTTCAAGCTATTTTTCGGCCTTTTTTTCAAAGTTCTGGTATGTACCAGCAATCGATACAGACGACCGACATGAGACGGCATTCCTTGATCAAGTTAATCAAGTAAGAAAATAGGTAGCCTCCATACCACCCATGGAAGCAATAATGGCATCATTTTCACATCTTACATCGGGCCATTTCTACATCTTTGGAAGAGACTTGACTAGGTATGAACAACCTTGTGGGTATTTTAGAAGCCACATCCCAAGGCAATCATCAGATATCATTGGTAATTGGTTAGGACAAGATAGAATGCATATTGCCTATAACTTTAAAAGGACCAAAATTACCCTCAATAAAAAGCTCATTAAAGTAGACACATTAGTGACTAACTGTCACTAACTATTTGTGCCACATAGCTGTGGTCTGCCAAGCAATCCTGCGACCCTTAACAAATAAATAAACTATTCTGTCCATTTCAGTAGGCAATATATGATGCTCTCTCAATGTGCACAAAAGGGTTTTCACAAGAAAATTTTCCAAGTAACAATCAAGTAAAACTATAGTTTGTTCAATAGCAAACATTATGTTAAAGAAAATGCAACATAGCTATCAAGAGATTATCTACATTATTCAAGTTTTAAAAAATATATAGTAGATAAGGCCACGTGATATTAATAAAGAAGTTAAGTATAGGATAATGGATGAATGTGCATACCTTGGATATTTACTACTACCAATACCAAAAAGAGAAGCACTTCGTGCCCGTGACAAACTACAAATGAAACAGTGGAAACAAAAAGCAACAAATAGTTAGGAATTTATGTCAGTAAGCTAAGGACAAAACAGTTACATAAGAAGACTAATTTAAATGGCTCCTTTGATCAAGAGAAGTACTGTTAAGAACAAAATGCTTAAATACATATGAAGAAAAGAAAACCTTTATCACAAACATATATACATAATAACTTTGGCAGCCATATCTTTTGTACAAGTGCATTTACCAAGCAAAAATAAGAAACAAGGACATGAATGATAACACAGATATTAATATTATGAAGAATAAGAGTGATATGAAAAATAAATGATGAAAAAATCCAATAAAACATTGAAGGATTTAAGCAATATCAACAGATAAACAAATCTTGCCTCAAGCATGATAATGAAACATATCCTCTTTAAACTTGAATTTCAGCCAACTGCCAATTTATCTCCAAAAAAAGTGCTGAACCAACTAGCACTATCCTAATTATCAAATTTGATTTTTCATTCTAAAGCCTCGAGCTTTAGTCAACACACAAATATGGACAATCCATAATTTATTAAAAACAGCCACTCGATCTAGAAATTTGGGCTACATGGAGACTACACCAGATTGCACACCAAGGATGAATTACGCTCCTAATTATCTAAATATCAAGCTATATACAGGTTTGAAGAACCAAATTTAACCAAACTCGAAGCTGATTGACTAACTCTTTCAGTGGTACAAGTACATGGGAATTTATCAACTTGGTGCTGAATTCAGAATAATTCTCTGCTCCTAAATGCAACAAAATCACTCTAACATGAAATATGCAAAATGTTAACCACATTGAAGTTGACCTTCTAATCATAAGAAAACAATGATGCATAAATTTTACTACATGTTACTTCGTCCTCATAAACGTTAAATCCAGCTATATATGCACCCTTTATTTTTCAGTGGCCAAAACTTAATCAATTCCTATGGCAACCTGTCGGAGATGAAATCAAAAACCAAGCTTATCTTCCTACCATCTTAATAAATCAAAATTTAACTTACCAACTAGACCAGCCAAAAAAACAACATCGACAAGAACTGCAACTCGTCCCAATCCACTTCTAATAAGGAGATGCCAAGCCATCTCCAAATTGCATCATTAGTGAATATTCGCTTTCAATTTAAATCACATGCAAAGAGGCTCTCAAGAGGATTTCAAAATTCTCTTCCATTTAGGTATTCCGCTTTTTGCCCTTCAAGATGTAGTCGGAATATGACAAATAGGAACCTTGACATCCCTTAATTTCTGTAATTTCTCTTGCACCATATGTTACCACTTCAAGATCCATAAAACGAAGACTCATAACACCAACTGTATCACTCTAGATAAACAAAACTTGCGAGTTTCACATGCCTACAAGAGGTCATAAATCAAAGCATGAAACGCCATAGAAAGAGTTTACTATTGATTATTAATACAAATACAATTGTCAATGATGAAAAGAAAAAAGTGAGATTGAATGTCACCTACCCCAAGAGAAGCGAACGAAAATTTGCCATGAGCTTTTCTGGAGGATGTTGAGTCCTCTTCTACCTAAAAGAACAAAATCAGACGCAGATGATGATTAAAAAACGAGGAGACAGATGCCAAGTGCTCCATGTGCTCGATTCATTAATGGTTACAGTTGCGGGAGGATAAAAATTATCGAGCAATATGAAATAGCAACTAAGATTCTAGTAGAGACATGATTATCAAATGTCAAACACTCAGTACTTGTGAGATCCATACGATATATAGCAAACAACAGGATTGAACGCGTTACAAAATTACAAGGGGAATCCTACAGGGTATTCGAACAGGGAAACCAAATCTAACTTGTGAAATCGACAAAGCCATTAGGTAGTATGAGCAAAATCAAACGAAATCGGTAACAGTACCATTAAAGATTGGAGCACAAACGAACCCTAGATTCATGAAGGCCAATAGGAACACAAAGTTTAGAAACGAGGGTAGAACTCGATGAGAAAAATGGGAACAAATTTGCAAGAAGCTGGAGGGTGGAGAGGGAACAAAGACTCAGAACAACCTTTTTTGGAATTGCAAGGAGAGAAAAGGCTAAGGCGGCGGGGCAGCGGATGGAGCGGCCGGCTCCGCGTGGGGAGGAACCCTGGCGACGGATGAGAGATCGGTGGCGGGGGAGATCAAGTGCGGAGGACAGGATCGCCGCGGCGGAGGAAATCGAGCGGAAAGAAGGAACGTTGACCGGTAATTGTCTCGTGGGCACCTCGTCGCGAGTGCAAACGCAACGGAGGGGGTTGGGGGGGGAGTTTGAGAAGAGGCGTCGAGTGGGGTTTGGAAATGCTCACTAATTCGTTTCCTTCGAGACGAAAAGAATTATAAGATTTCATGAACAACAATAAAAAGTTTACTTACTTATAAGTGATTCAGCAAAATATAAAACTTTTTTTTTAGTACAAACTAAATAAATTTATTTTATGTAAATAAAACTATTCTCGATGTCGAGTGGGAGAACGATTGCAGCAGCCCAACTCTGAATCTGTCCCTCGGATTACCTAACGTGCTTTCTGATAACTAAATAAGGCATGTTTTGCTCTCATGACACGTCATAGATGATGTCATACGTCACGTCAGAACTCGTACCCTGAGACTATTCGACATGCCTGGTCCCAACAATCCCGGGACGATAATGCCCCACGGACTGTTCCATCATGTCAATCTACGTATGATCGACCCTTTCACGGTAGTATAAAAACCTCTATCCCGGCCTTCAAAAAAGAGAGAGACTACAGACTTGCTCGTTGGAGGGGCCACGGTCAGGTACCACCCGACGGAGGCCATTTTGCAGGAGGGCTACCACTCATCGACTGTGAGGGACTCGGCACAGGAGCGCGACTCGCCCGGCACCAAGGAGTCGCCAATTAGTCCCGACCTCAACCAACGCCAACTAGCACTCCTTCCGAGAGCTCGAGTACCTCATCATCTGAATCACCCCACAGAAAGCTCCCGACATCAACCCGTGGACCTAACCGTGCTGACTCCCTAGCCACAACACATTTATTCACCAACATTTTGGCCCTAGGAGGGCCATGTCACAGGAGCATCCCTCGGGAGCTCTCCCTGAGGGAGAACCACCGGCCGGTCACCCTTTTGTCGGGCCCAGAGATCAACCCCTCCCCGTCCTTCGAGATGGGGGGATCCCAGCCTCGACGCTAGATCGCTACTGGCGCCCGTTCAACGACCCGGGGTTATCACCTCCCGGACTTACCACGGGACCCTCGGCCGTGTCGCCCGAGGCGTTCCTCGGCTTGACCAAGCAAGTGCAGGCAATGACAGGGATGATGCAGACGCTCATCCCACTCATTCCTCGGATCGTGCGACTAGCAGCTCTCCTAACCAACCTGACCCAATAAAGACCGAACAGGGAGCAGGTCGGGATGGGAGAAGTCCGAGACCAAATGACGGACCTGAGAGGTCCGCCCGAGCAGAGCATACCCGCACCCTATCGAATCACATTGACCCGCTCCGAGCCTGCCACTATATCGTTCGACTCACCGAATGACTCATTCAGGATCCGACTGTCTCAGGTCAACCAACGCATGGATGAGTTCCAACACGAGTTCCAAAAGTCGCAGAGTGAGTCGAACGAAGGCGGCTCGGGCGACTCCCCTTTTACTTAGGAAATACAGGACAAGCCCATACCCCTTAACTTCAGGCTACCAGCATTGGAGACGTATGACGGCAGCTCTAACCACGCGGACCATGTCGCGGCATTTCGGGCTCAGATGACCCTCTACGGCACCTCGGACACCCTGATGTGTTGGGCGTTCCCGACCACCTTCAGAGGACCAGTACGAACATGGTTCAGCTGGCTGTGCCCGCTCTCAATCTCGTCCTTCAACCAGCTCACAAGGGAGTTCGAGCAAAACTTCCTCGCCAGTATGCGACCCAAACCTTCCATTGCCACCCTGCTGGCATTATCTCAACACGAGGGCGAATCGCTCTCCCAATTCGTGGCGCGCTTTGCCATGGAAATCCAGGGATTCCCAAACGCTCACCCTTCTGTAACCATGCAGGCATTCCTGAGGGGCTTGAGGCCATTGAGGCTCTTTTAGTCACTCATCGAGAAGCCACCTATGACCATCCCTAAGATGCTCCAGCGCGCCAATCAGTACATCGTTGATGAAGTGCTAGTCATAAGTGCCCAGCAAGCCAATCACGTGAGTAATGGCATGTGTGACTTAATACAGAATCTTTTTGCTTATTATTTTTTGGCATATATCACTTTATAACTATTGCATAAATGCATACATATATTGTGATGTCCTTGGATTTGTGCAATGGGAATCGGATCGTGATGAGATCACGATAGTGAGATCGATTCACCTTTAAACACATATCCTAAATAATCCCGGTCATAGGTTACTTGAGAGGGATATCGTGATAACCTGACGCATCGGTGGTGTCTTTGTATACCCGTCCATATGATGGATGCAAATGTTTCATAGCTGCTTGTGTAGGGACACTAGGGATACAAAGACATGTGCACATTGGAGAATGAGTTCACCGATTGATCCGCTCATGGAATCTTTGGATGGTTGATGATGCCTTATTGTCGACAAATGATTCCAGTAGTCCTAGTAGTGTATCCCGGTCCTTAGACTTGAGATACCAAGGATGTCCTGTATGAGTGCTCCACTCTTTGATACCGACTTATAGGTTTTGGCTGTCCCAAATCTAGTACAACCGGTCATTGGGAGTGGTAGTCGACCTTTACGGGGCTATTGAGTGTCGATAGAGGATCATCCACTCTCGGCGTCATGAGAGGAATATCCCATGTGTTCTTGCTCAAACAAATCCCCGCCGGGGTCATTCGGGTTGAGAGAAAAAGAGTTCTCCGGAGAATCCGATTAGAGCAAGACTTCGAGTAGAAGCCGTGTGGGTCCGACAACACCATGCTCGATATACGGTTTTACGGTATATTAGATGGATGAGGGACTATAGGTACACAGTGGCGAGGACGACAGTCCAATGGATTGGATTCCCCTCAGATCGTCATGGGGACTACTGCGTAGAGGGCCTAGTCGTCCAAGTAGTCGATAAGTCGAGTGAATTATTACAAAGATAATAATTCACCGAAGTTAGAAGGAGTTCGACAGGTATGACTCACGGCCACTCGATATTGGGCCTAGAGGGTCACATACATATGGTAGGCATTCATGATGAATAGAGGTTCTGATATGAGATATCCCATTTGAGCTTTGTCTTATTGGATGCAGATCCAATACCCACTAGGGGAGGACCCATTAGGGTTTGACAGGGGACCTCTATAAATAGGAGGGATTCAGAGCCCCATGGGCTAGAGAGCTTTTGTTTGCCTTTTCTTATTCTCCTCTCCATCTCCACCTTAGAGTAGGTCTGGAGTTTTGAGGAGCGTCGTCGCAACCCTACTGTGTGGATCACCGCTAGAGAGGAGGACGCTTGACCTCCTTCACCCTCTCCTAAGGATCTGCAAGGAAACATGGATATACGATCTCCCTAGGTAACACAATCTACTCTATACGCATTTTCATGTTTCGCGGATTTTTTGCGTACCAACCTTCGCACGACGACGAACATCTCTTTGGGAATCGGGGATTTTGTTTTTCTTGTTCTTCCGCTGCGCATATGATGTCGCCCCAAGGATTTCCCAACATGAAGCCCTAATGGCGAGAAGGCACGAGGACAACAAGAGGCCGAGGATGGAGCAAGTTCGAGGAGCGGCTCCGATGCCCCCATCGCAAGCTCGCAGGAGGCCCAATCAGCCCGAGTTAGAACCTATGTTGCCCCAGTCAGCACGCCACGTGGTGCGATGACACCGCTCATGACAAAGGGTCTCCCACCGGTAGACCTAAGCCCGAGATCAACTACTCGACCAACGGGACCGGTCTCCTCTCGAGCCACATAGCTCGGTCCCCTGACCAGCGATTGGCCATTATCATCGTGGCATGATACCACCCCTCGAGGACCAGCTGCCACGCTGGCACTACTTCTGCCCGAGTCGCTTCATGTTGATCCCCGACTTGCGACTCGTCGGCCTAGCTCTACCCGAGTCGCTCCATGTCGATCCCTGACTTGCGACTCGCCGGCCCTGCTTCTGCCCGAGTCGCTCAAGATCGATCCCCGACTTGCCACTCACCGGCCCTACTTCTTCCCGAGTCGCTCTATGTCGATCCCTGACTTGCAACTCACCGGCCCAACTTCTGCCCAAGTCGCTCCATGTCGATCCCCGACTTGCGACTCACTAGCCTAGCTTCTGCCCGAGTCGTTCCATGTCGATCCCCGACTTGCGACTCGTCGACCCTGCTTCTGCCCGAGTCGCTCCATGTTGGTCCCCGACTTGTAACTCGTTGGCCTAGCTCTTGCCCGAATCGCTCTAGATTGATCCCTGACTTGCGACTCGTCGGCCCAGCTTCTGCCCGAGTCGCTCAGTGTCGATCCCCGACTTGCGACTTGCCGGCCTAGTCTGCTCGAGTCGCTCCATGTCGATCCTCGACTTGCGACTCGCCGGCCCTGCTTCTGCCCGAGTCACTCCATGTCGATCCCCAACTTGCGACTCGTCGGCCCAGCTCGTGCCCGAATTGCTCCAGATCGATCCCTGACTTGCGACTCGTCAGCCTAGCTTCTGCCCGAGTCACTCCGTGTCGATCCCCGACTTACGATTCGCCGGCCTAGCTTCTGCCCGAGTCGCTCCATGTCGATCCTCGACTTGTGACTAGTCGGCCCTACTTTTGCCCGAGTCTCTCCAGATCACCCCCGACTTGCGACTCGTCGGCCCAACTTCTGCCCGATTCGCTCCATGTCGATCCCCGACTTGCGACTCGTCGGCCCAGCTTTGCCCGAGTCATTCCATGTCGATCCTCGACTTGCGACTCACCGGCCCTGCTTTTGCCTGAGTCACTCCATGTCGATCCCCGACTTACGACTCGCCGGCCCAACTCTGCCCGAGTCGCTCCATGTCGATCCCCGACTTACGACTCGCCAGCCCTGCTTCTACCCGAGTCGCTCCATGTCGATCCCCGACTTGCGACTCGTCAGCCCAGCTCTTGCTCGAGTCGCTCCATATTGATCCCTGACTTACGACTTGTCGGCCTAGCTTCTACCCGAGTTGCTCCGTGTCGATCCCCGACTTGCGACTCACCGGCCTAGCTTCTGCCCGAGTCGCTCCATGTTGATCCCCAACTTGCAACTCGTCGGCCCTACTTTTGCCCGAGTTGCTCTAGATCGCCCCCGACTTGCGACTCGCCGGCACCAAGCCTGAGCCCAGGATTAATCCCTTGGCCCATAGTTCTAATCCTGCCCGAGTCACTCCAGATCGCCCCCGACTTGCGACTCACCGACACCAGGCATAAGCCCGGGATTAATCCCTCGGCCCACAGTTCCAATCTTTCCCAGGTCGCTCTAGATCGCCCCCGTCAGCCCCAAACCCTAAGCCCGAGTATAATCACTCGGCTCGCAGGCCCAGCCTCCAAACCGAGTCACTCTAGCTTGATCCTCGATTCGCGACTCACCGGTCCTCCGCCAAATCACCATATCACGTCCCACGATTTATGACTCGCCGGCGCCAACTCCAGGCATGCCTCTCAGCTAGTCTAATGCCCGAGCCGCATCTCGGCCAATCCAACGCTTGAGTCATGCTTCGCGGCCAATCGCCTCTTAGCCAATCCAATGTGCGAGCCACATCTCGTCGTCCAAGTCACTCCACGTCGATCTCCGGTTCACGACTCGTCAAATCTCTAACCGAGTCGCTCCAACTCGCAACTCGGTGGCCGTAACTCTGAATCGCGCCAAACCAGTTATCTGGCCTACGACACTTTGGTCTCGCCTCGTCTAACCCCGGCTGCCTGATCAGCAGAGCCAATCCTTCCCGAGGCCCGAGGCACCGCCCCTCAACGAGCCGATCCATATCCCATTCATAAGCAAACCGATGCAGTCACACCACTCCAACCCCGGCACGCCTCTCGGCCCTTCTAGGACCCCACGACGCACCATGTTGGGGTGGAGAAGTGATAAGCCATGTTTTACCCCCAGGACACGTCATATCTGATGCCACACGCCACGTCAGAACTCGTACCCCCAAGACTGTTCAACATGCCTGGTTCCGGCAATTCCGGGACAGCAATGCCCCACACACCGAGCCAGAATCCGTACTGATGTCGTGTTATGTCCACCACGCCAATCCACATACGACTGACCCTCTCACGGTAGTATGAAGACCTCTATCCCGACCTCTAAAAAAAGGGGAGAGATTACGAACTTGCTCGTCGGAGGGGCAATGGCCGGGTACCACCCGGCATAGGCCATTTTGCAGGAGGGCTACTGCTCATCGACTGTGAGGGACTTAGCACGGGAGCGCGACTCGCCCGGTACCAAAGAGTCGCCAATCAATCCTGACCTCGACCAACGCCAACCAGCACTCCTTCCCGAGAGCTCGAGTATCTCATCATCCGAATCAACCTGCAGAAATGCTCCTGACATCAGCCCGTGGACCTAGCCATGTTGATTCTCGAGCCACAACACATTTGTTTACTAACACTTTCGATGCCCAAAATGGATCTTACTTGTGTTGAGATCGATGTGATCTCTCAATGTGATACCTAAATTAAATTTAGGTTTGAGAATACAAAAGGTTAGACCTATGGTTGCTGGCCACCTGAGGAGATATTTCGTAATATTAAATAATTAACTTAATTTTTTTTTTCCACATATGCTGATGTGACGATTGACGATTGATTGATTGTTGAAGGGTTCCTTTTTTTTTTTTCTTTAATCTTCTTCTTCTGTTAACTAAGGATAGCATTAACATCTCAACATTTGTGGGATATTAATATAATCTTTTAGATTCTAAAAATACCCTATTACATTATCTAAAATTATAAGATTATCAAAATGATTTAGTGAAAAACCAACATAATTTATATTTTCTATAAGGTGATATTTTATTTATGTATTTTTAAAAGTTATCTTATATCTATTTATATTATTATACTTTTTTATCATATATTTGGGCCACATGAAATCTTTTATGAGATTACATATTTATTTATTTTATTTGCTTATTTACTTAAATAAAAATATGTATTTATTTTTGAAGAAATATTAAAGATATTAGAAGGGCAAATTTATCACAAAATATTCAATAACTTTTGAAATATAATTTCACAAGAGAACACTTATATCGATGTATATTTAAGATGTAGTTTTTATATATTGTTTATTAAACACTTAAAATTTTTCATAATTACATATTTATTTAAATTCTTTTCTTCAACCGCATATTAAAAATGCAAATGTGTTCTCAAACGTGGGAGAGGAAGACTGAGATAGAGAATGTGTCACTCTTAGAATATTTTTCTTGAAAGCTTTTGTTTGTCAAGATTATGAAAGGAAAGAGAGATGTGAGAGGCTTTAATTGGTAAAAAAGAAAAAAAAGAAGAGGAAGAAAGATAAAAACGACTGCTGTTCTCAGGCACTTGTTCTTCTCCTTTTTGAAATTTTGCTCTTTGTTGTAGTATCACTTCCAAGCTTGTTGAACAAAATCTCGTCTTTATGTGTGTAGTCCACAAAAGAAGCATGTTCTCCTAAATCCTGATTCAGAAAACTAGCAAAGTAGAACGATGAGATCAATAGCTGTAAAGCTCCTGTGTTCCTATCACTAGAAAGAATGAATTCGCAGTTCAAGAAATCTCAGCTCCGGAAACACAAATGTTTATTTATTGTTTCAATATTAAACAGAAGCCAAGGTATTCGATTAACATTACAAACTGCAGATGCAAATTGATTATTACTTCTGCTCCTTGTTCCACATCCCTCTGATTCTTCTAAGGACATAGTTTTTCTTCTTCCTCGAGGATTCCTCACCAATGTCATTGGAGAGGCGTAAGCTCATCAACTTCCCTTCAGCAGATTTGCGCTCGGAATCCACAGCTCCGGAAAATTTCCCATTGTTGTCAGCCGTAAGCATCATAATGGCAGTTTCAGCTGCCTTCCTCCACTGTTCCGCTTGCACCTTGAGCTTCCTCAGCTCAGCTTCCATTTCAGACTTCACCGCTTGAACTGCCTCCAGCTCTTCAGCCACCCTTGTAGCCCTTCGGTTGTTCTTCTCAGATTTGTCGGAAATGGATCCTAGCTTCATCAGTGCCTCCTCCTCCGCAGCCTTAGCTGACTTCATCTCGGCTATTGCTTCTTCACAAGCTTTATGGTTCTCTGTTTCATTCCTCCTCAGCTCGGATTTTAGTTGCTCGTTCTCTTCAGATAGTCTCTGTAGATCTATCACCAAATTTGTTAGTTTAGACTTTAAATCCTTAGCATCAGCAATTGATTTTGTTAGCTTTAAACCAAGTTCGGATTCAATTTGATTTTCTCGTGCTTCCTCGCAGTCTGCAAGCAGCTTCTTGTTCATATCTGAGATTCTCTGTAGCTCCTCTTCCTTGTCAAACAGATTGGACTTGAGCACAGTAACCTCTGATTCAGTATCGATTAGTCGCAATTCTAGTTCAGATTCTCTTAGTCTGGAGTCAGTACTCATTTTCTCCATCATTTCACGAGTGCACTGGATCTTCACTGTCCTCTCGATCTGCTCTTGCTGATTCTTGATCCAAGCTTCTTCTAGTGCTGACATCAACTGTTCCACTTCAGAGTCTAAAGAACCGAAGCAGATCTTTTTTGGATTGCCAAAACCAGCTAAGGCTTGGAGATGAGCAGTGAACCGCTCTTCCTGCAGTCTCTTCACAGTTTCTTCAAGTGACTTGACTCGTGATCTGGATTCTTTTAGTTCGGTAGCTACGATACTGAAAGATTCCATGAGTTTTGACCCATCAGTAAGGAGAGCTTCAATTGTACTCTGTGCAACTTCCAGTTGTTTCCTTGTCTCAGCAAGTGTGGATTTTGCTTCAGCTTCAGATTTTTCACTACTTGTGAGCTGAAGTTTAAGGTTTTCAATGGAGAATGACACCTCCGCGAGATCTCTTTTTGAAGACTGCATCTCTATGTGTTCAACTTCAGACTTCTTTGTAAGTGCAGCCTCGGATCGAAGGACCATCTCGAGCTGAAGCCTCAGCCTTCGTATCTCGTTCATGGCGGATGCCAGTGCTACAGTATCAATGGAGTGCTGGTTCTGGATGGCTTCCAGCTCAGACTGCCATGCTCGATCACGTTCCTGAGAAATCTTTCTTAATTCTTGAATCCGTGACTCTTCTGCTGCTGATAGCTCCATCATCTGGCTTTTGGAATCTTCGAGCTTTAGAGCCACGACTAAAAGCTGTTTCTTGGCCTCCTCTGATTCCTGCTGGGCTCGTCTCTTCCATGACTCGGTACAATTCAGCTGATCCCTTGTCTTCTTCAGATCGTCCTGGAGCTGAGCGATCTGACATTCCAACTCGGTGACCCTGCTTGAGCCTCTCTTCTGGATCAGAAGTGAAGTAGGCTATCAATTGGTAATATCCACCTATTCTCGTATGGAGTCGAAAGATCACTTAAAAGAGGAAAGCATAGTTGCATTGAACTGGTTACTGAACTTCCTTACGCACTTAATAGTACCATCTAAGAATCACATAAACTGCTGAATTTACTGAGATGCAGAAGGCTTAGCTTATGAACAAAGGCATGGCATAAACACAGAGTCTGTCAAAGATCAGTATGAGCACACTTGGGCTGAAATTGTTAGATTTTCTAATCTCAGATCATATAAAATAAAACTTGAGAAGAGAGTAGAGATGGAAGGAGAAACTAAAAGGCAGAAACTTTATTAGTCGGACAAAACAGCGACTAGGTATATATGACAGCAAAACCTCAAAGGAAATTATTCTGATCCTACTCTGGATAAACTCAACTCTATCTTCTAATTAAATTTAAATTACATGTCCTAACAGGAATGAGAGGAAGCATGCAAGTATATTGCTAATATTCTAAACTTGAGGATTGTTCAGTCAACCAGATGCCCCACCCACTTCCAGTTTCTTCATCTGTAATCCAATATCGATGCGCATGGATTTCTTTGTATGATATTTCAACGAAGAAAACTAAATTCGAGATCTTTTTTCCTTTTCCTATATTCTCAGTCTTTTCCGAGAGAAACTATCTGTGCCTTTTCACTTGTCAGACTTGAGCATAAAACAACCGCAGCATTACTTATCTTTCCTTTTTTTTTTTTTTAATTTCTTGAATTATTTTAAGCTAAGCTTGCCAAAATAGCATGGTTTTAACTAACTTTTAAGGCGGCCTACGATGTAATGTCTCTTCTTCTAAGAGAGCGAGCAGCTCTCGGTGATCAAGATTGTAGACATAGCATGGTGTCTTGCGTATCTCTACAATGTAATGGCTAGATTGAGTACCTCAGTCTCCATGGTTTTAGCTGTGCGGCATTCGATCTTGGGACTTCTATCAGCGAGAAGTTTGGCTGAATTTGTAGAAGAAGAAGTATTCAATTCCAATCCAGTCACCTTTGTGGGACATTTCGATTTAAGCGTCAGCATAGAATTCTTGCCTGGAACTTGTGATGATCCATTCCTGCTTGAAGTGAAAAAGTTCACAGACAAAAGAGGGATAGCAACGAACATAGATTGCTATGATTTAAGTTCCAAATCAAATAGAAAAAAATGACTGAACCACTCTATTCCTCGACTCATCTGACAGATCTCTAGCTGACCTTGAAGAGTTGGAATCACAAAAAGGAACTAGGTAAAATTTTCAGAGAACGTTTCTCACTCTGCATCCGAGAGATGTATTACTAGATAAACCAGTTGTTGGTTCAATTACCATAGACAGCTTGGTAATGATATATCATACAATGCTTGTCTTATTTTAGGACAAACCAATCCCTCAGCATGGCAACTTTGTTTGCAGGCCTTCCGGCTCAAATAAATGAACAGTGAACGGGAAAAAGAAGTTAAAACCAAAATCCAATAGCACCAGATGCAATGAAACGAAGCACAGGGAAGAAGCCTTCACTGACAGAGAGGGCCTACAGCTCGGAAGAAAGAAGACAAACACGAAGGAAGTCACAGAAAAATCAAACAAGATTAGAGGAAGCCATGAAATGGTAAACGAACAAGTGTCAAAAGTGGATTTTCCTAACACATGGGCCGTCACGGGAGCTGAAATGTTACCACGACAAGAATCCGAGAAGAATCAGAATCACATGGTTAGGATGTCAACTGCAGTATACTCAGTGTGTGCCTTTTGGTTCCTCTTCGTTCTGATACAAGTTTCTTGGATCCCCAGAAGACATAATTAATTGGATAAATCGTACACCAAGTCAGTGTTATACCTTGTTTTGGGTATCTGCATGTTGGTAACTCTCGGTTGTATGTTCTGACAGGCCTACCCTGCAAAGTCAGAAGAACACAGAGACATCATTGTGAGAGAATCATGTGCATGTGACCGTGTTAGTCTTTTTCTTCTTCTTCTTCTTCTTCACTACATTTTTTTGCTAACCCCAAACGGGAGGGGGTTTAGAACAACAACGGAGAGGAACGACAGCCGCGGAAGTCCCTTTACACTTAATCAGGTACTCATTCTCGAAGAGCACCAAACGTAGAAATTGAGGCAAGGATTCGAGCAGAACTGCTGGTTTTCCCTTTACCTCTGCTCCATTTTTCTCAGTGCAGATAGCAGCTGCTTGAAACACCGAGTCAAAAGGTGATCACTCGCAGAAGGAATCCAGTGTACACACTACTCGTCGAACGCCTTTAAAGATCTCTGACCCGAAACAACAACATTAAGAATGATAGGGAAGAAGAATAAAGCACTCCTATTTACATTTTTGTGTATACGATGTCGAAAGCTCCCCGAGTGGAACTCAAAGCGGAGGAGAAATGGTAGTGGGAAGGGGAAGTGACTGAAAGAGTAAGAGACTCACCGGGTTTTGATCGGTTACTCGCCTCCTCCTTGCGGTTCCCAGGCAGGCAGGGCCTCTGCTACTGCATCTTTGTTCTCGCAGCAGCTCTTTGCGTTCCTGTCGAGCCAAGAGACAGACGAACAATGAGAACAACGGGCTTAAAATATGAAACGTCGAATGTAGAACGTGCACATCCTATCCGACGGTCGAGTATTCTGTTGCATATATTCTATCAAAAGGGCAACCGGAGTTAAAGGATGCCGTCGAGATGTGATCGAGTGGCATCACTTCTTTCAAATCGTTCGTCTCTTCTTCACGTTATACTTGATACGAAGTAAAATAGGAAGACGATATACTTTGTTTCGGATCGTGGACCCTATTCATTCACGATGGATGGTTGATTGTCGGAGTGATGATTCGACGGACCGCGCAAACGTTGAAGATAGGGTAATAGATTCATCACAATCATAATAATATTAAGCAGCGATCGTCATTCATGTGTAGTTTTGGAACCGGTGGGTTCGTATTAGGTCAGTTGGGGATAAGAAGTTTGAGCAGCTATGAGATCTGTGACCAAGTTTGAGGAGCATCATGCAATTGGCAGGGCCTTGTGACAGCTGTTTTGTTTTATTTGGTCTCGGGGACACAACATGACAGTCTTGCCATCGAGGTTCCTACAGCCGGTAGGGGCTTATGACCCATTCGTTGCCTCACGTGAACCCAAACGCACAGGAATCCGAGAAATATTGGTCGGTTGATATTAATATTATTACTAGCGTTTTATGTTTATAATGATGGTTGATATTATTTTTATACAATTTTTTTTAAAATTAATTTTAATATTTTTAGATTTTATTATATAAAATTTATATTGTGTAATGTATTTTTAAAAAAAATTAAAATTATCGATTCGATTCGATTCGACCGATGATCGAATATTACTTACAAGTTGGTCTTAATAACTATGGTTGAAATTAAGGTTTGTCGTGTTTCTAGTACCACCGAAACTATCTTAATAATCTTTTGAATCGATGCATATCGATTAGTACTAATATGGCTTCATTAAACTCTTTCACGTGAGGAGGCAAAAGCATCGATGCTAAATGATGTGTCTTAACGAAGAAAGCAACAGTCTATGCTGAGAGGTGGCTTTGTCCGATGAGAATCAGGAAAGGAAAGGGAGTCGTTAAAGCGAAAGCCAACTCCTCCACTTAGTCCCAAGGTTTTGGATTGCTTTGTCCACTTCGGTAAAGTCGATTGAAATCCTTCGCTCTACGCTACTTGTGCAAAGGCATGCATATAAAGAGAAGAAGAAAAAAAACTCAATAATTATTTTTTTAATATTAAATCCAAGTTTCTCTCGGGTGAAAGGCAAGATGAGAAAAATTATCCTTTGGTTTATATGATAGTGTGTACAATTAAAATAATAATAATAATAATAATAATAATAGTTAGTTCTCCAACTAATTAGAGGTTCGATAAAGATGTTACTTTAGAAATAAATTTGATAAAAGAAATATGAAAACAAAAAGGGATGGAGAGAGAATCTTCACTTAGCTCAATCAGTATATCAAAAATATTAAAAAATAAAGACAAAGTGAATTTTTTAATATGAAGGATTATTCAGAAAGAAAGAAAGACTTATTACATCATTTATCAACAAATAAATATCTAGATTTGTAAATTGATGTAGACATAATTTGCATTGAGAAGTTTGATAAAATTTCTTATTTAGGCATTCTATGCAAGGAAACATGAAAAACAACATGATAATCATCAAAAATAGATAGGATGTAAGCGATCAAACAATCAATCATAAGCAACACGTGCATTGTCAGATGATATTTCAAATCATAAGAGGGAATTTGAAGTCACGAGAAATCAGTTATAGTGTTTTCATTCAGATATAAAAAGTACTGTGATTATGTTAACAAATTATTATAAATAGGTAACAAGACACTTTTTTTTCATTCTATAATTTGTCAACAAATAAATATCAAGATTTGTAAATTGATATAGACATAATTTTAATTAAGAAGTTTGATAAAACTTCTTATTTAGAGATTCTATATAAAAAAAATATGATAAATAGTGCTTTTGTTCAGATACGTAAAACACCATGACTATGTTCAAAACACTATAAATGAGTAATAATGCACTTCTTGTGATTTTCTTCATTGCATACAATACAATGTTAATGAATATTTATTCATTATTTTCATTGAGGAGTTTTAAAGGAGAATAAGTTTAATCACTCCACAATTGTACTCTCGTGAGAGATATATTGAGATGAAAATTTAGATAAATCCCACATTTATGGATGAGATTTTATCTTAAAACAATATTTACTTAATATTGATAATATCAATAATATTCTGATCTAATTCTTTTTACACTTTAATTTTTAAATTATTATTTTAATTTTTTTCTTAATTACTTGGTTTTTTTTCTCTCGATAACAATATTTTTGTGGTAGTTTTTTGAGAAGAAATAATCATTCTTTGTATATTTTTATGCTATAATATTATCTTTGTTAGATTATGTGGTCTTATTTAATTATGTAAGATATATTATAGATATGATTAAAATCTGATTATGGTTATTGGCCAGTAGGATTCTTTATGAGATGCTCTTGATAAGAGAAACTCTACTAATAACTTATCTTAGACCCTTTGTTCTCACTTATTAAGAGACAAAACCTCTAAGAGACTTATAAAGAGACATGACCTCTAAGGGTTAAAGAGACGCATCTGAATACAATTGAGATATCAAGGTTTTTCTCTCAATCTCCCTAATCCATCAATCTAAGTGGCCCTGTAAAATGATAGGAAGAGAGGAGAAGGATCTAGTTTTCCTTGCAAATTGATATCTCAGATCCGACGATGGTGCACCTATAGATCAGATAAGGTTTATTCTTATGAACAACAATAAAAGGTATGCATCGTAATATTATTAGATCTAATTTTATTTGATTTCAATTCTAGCATAAAAGTTTTTCTACATTAGAGATAGCATAATTATATGTTTTATGCTAACAATTGGTATCAGTTCTTGAGATCAAATATATTAGATATATTATTTTTATTTACGATACATGAATGATCTATACTCTTTAATGATCGCAAAGTAGTAATGATCGTCATCGACCTTGCTGTGTACAACTAGCGAATATGCTACGTTAGGCAACGTGCATGCTGCAGCGCAACAGGCAACGACTGCACGCGAGCAGCACCACGCCGATATGGCGGTCACCCATGCGGCGGCCAGGTGAGGGCAAACAACCGCCCAGGCGACGGTCACACACGTGCAGGAGCCATGACTAAGCAGCAATCGCGCCCAGGCGATAGCCACACGCAGGCATAGGCTACACCTTGGTGGCGGCCACGCGCTGGCAGGAGCTGTGCATTAGCGACAGCCACGCGCGAGTAGGAGTCACGCACTGGCGACGGCTACGCGCTGTAAGAACCACGGCGGTGGGAGCCACGCATACGGCCGCGTGCGAGTAGTGGGAGCCACGCATGCGCAGGCGATAGCGGTGCAGGCAAGGGTTTGCCTTTTGACATATTTATAATTTTTCCTCGAGGCTAGGGTTTTTATCAAATTATAGTTTTACCTTTTATAAATTTCGTAATTCTAATTTATGTCCTATCAACATATTTATAATTTTACTCCTATGAAATTGAGAATTATAATTTATATTATCAATTATAAAATTAATAAATATGATTTATTATAATTATGATTGAATTTGATTATGATTATATTTTTGATTATTTGATTGGATTTAATTTTTAATTAAAAAACTATAAATTACGGTTTACTTTTATAGTTTTCTCATATGACTTATTGATTATATTTTAACATATGGTAAATAAAATCTAATTATTATTCTTGGATATTCATTTGGTTATTCACATGTATATATTTGAAATTATGAAATAATATTTATTTTTTACATGAAGGCACGATTTATATATTATCATGATTATCATATAAATTTTTTCTTTTGTTGATTAATGTTCAATAATTATTATGATTGTTATTCTATTATTAAACTGCTTTGAAACAAAATAAATAAATTTATGAATATTATTTATAATTTATCTTCCTATATTTTATTTGATCGGTAGCTACCAAAGTAGCTTGGGATGATAGACTTATGAGATATGAATTAAAATAAAGTTCTTGTCATTCATGGGATATTTTAGATTGTATTTTATCTTTTTGAATTGGTTCTACAGCCACCAAAGTGACCTGGACCAATAATCTATAAAATACATTATAGAATTGATCCTAAATGATATTAAATAAAATAATATTCATAATGACACATATAATTAGGAGATTTAGATAATCTAAAAGGAGAATCTATTTCAAATAGTTATATGATTGGATAGGATGATACTATTTTTGGATATCCTTATAGTTTAGGGTTGTATACCCAAATGTAACAATACTATTCCATAAGTATAGTATCAGTCCTCCATAAATGATCTTGAGTGAATACTAGATATGTCAATATTTCACCCAAAGGTGAAATATAGATGATATCAATAGCTCATTATATTTTGAAAATTCAAAGCATTAACGTTATATTATTATTACAGTGGTACGTCCTTCATTATATTTTTGTAAATGTCTCTATACCTTTTGAAATAAATAGCTTGAGTATATACAAGTTATATTGAGTGAGTAAGACCTTGATCAAATTAATTAAATAAAATACAAACTTAATTACTGAAAGTTCTATGGAATAAATAATTAAGGTGACTGATCATGAAAGGTACGAAAGACTCAATTTTATGATACTTATACTTTAGTATAATTTATAACTAGCACATGAGAATATCTAAGGATCGATTTAAATTTTCTAATAAGTCATTAGTTGACACCTTAAAATGATAGTATTTGAGAAATTCAAGATTATATCCTCAATATAAATGATAAAGTTGTAAGCTCAAGACTCATAATATTTTGAGTACTACTTAGGGAGTCGGTAATACTAAAATAAGAATGAAGCATAGGTCACCTGAGTTTATAATTACTATATACACTCATAAAAGAATATCTTCATAATAAAGTATTTCTTCTATACCAAAGAATGTGAAGAAAAAAAAAATGATTTGAAATGAAAAGGTATAAATATAACCTTTATATGGTTCAAATCAAATATTATAGATATTATTGATAGATTAATTTGATGCTTCAACATATTTACCAATAATAGATATTCATTAAAAAAATGAAGGGGATAAAACTGAAAGAGAATGAGATATTCATCACTATAAAAAATCATCTTAAAGTGAAAGCGATATTAGTTTATATTTATCACCACATCTAAAGATGATTCATTTGATAGATCTTGAGGATCCATGTTATGTTCTTATAATTCTGGGAATTTGGATATTTTATTTAGAATTGTTAGAATATTATTTTCCTTTTGATGGTTGTAAACTTACTGTAATTTAATAAAAATTAATATTTAAATTATGTATAATAATCTATACATAATTAATATGAATCTTAAGTTTACAATTGTCCTATAAGTAAATATTAAAATAAAATATAGTTTTATGAACTCCTTGATATTATGCTTATATATGTGGGTCACTCTATGCTTTTATTTTATTAAAAAGAGACATTTCATCACTGTATAGATAACCTATTGAGATATGATTATATATATCTCTAATTCATATAAAGTATATGACCGTTCACACTACATAAATGAAATCGATAGACAATTTGATAGAAAAGTCAAGATCAACAGATAAGGGTGATGAATTTTATGGTATTTATGATGAACCTAATTATAATTCTAATTCTTTTGCTAAATTTTTTAAAAAATAAGGTATATCATTTACTAGATGTATTACAGCAAAATATGATTGATGAAAAATATAATCATACCTTTATAGATATGGTTAGGAGCATGATAAATTATTATTCGTTTGTACCAAAATCAATATGAGAAGAAACTCCAAAGATAACTATGTGTTTCTTGAATGGTGTTCCTAGTAAGTAAATTACATGACTTCTTTTAAGTTATGAAATAAAAGGAAACCTAACTTAAGATATTTACATATTTGAGATTGTCCTATAGAGATAAGGATCTTTAACTCATATAAAAGAAAATTAGATTTAATAACTATTTTTGAATATTTTATTATCTATTCAAAAAAAGTTTAGAATGGTACATATCTTATTGCTTCAATCATAGTACGAAGATAATTAAATCTGATAATGTAAGATTCCTATAAAATAGAAAATCAGTAGGAGTGAAAATCTTGAAATTCAATTTTGATATAGAGGAGATATAAGTTGATACTCCTTTATTATTCGAGAGATTGTTGTTACCCAAATTATTAAATGATTTGATAAAAGTGAACAATAAAATAACATTACTAAACTCCAACATTATATTGATATCGATGTTAATGGTCTTATAGAATAACCATAATTGACAACCTTGAGAATATCTCAAAGGGAAATGAATCTTGCCATTTATGGTTATTATGTTGCATATCTACAAGAATTATATTATGATATAAGAATCAGAATGGATCTCTTATTATTTTCATAGGTCATGAAAAGTAATAATTTTAAAAAATAATATGATGCAATAAAAGAAGAGTTAAAATCAATAACTAAAATAGTGTTAGATAAATTTATCGAATTATCCAATAATTGTAAAAGAGTCTATTGTATAAATATGACTGAAAGAATAATGTCGAACGATGTAATGGTCAGAATTGTGGTTAAAAGTTTTACTCATAAAGAATGTATCGATCATAACGAGATATTTAGTTTTTAATGAACTTATTAAGAATCATCGTGACATTAGTGACTCATTATGAGTTTGAGTTATATCATAACGATATGAAAATAATGTTTTTAAAGATCTAGCTTTATTTGGGTTACTCTAAACGATTTACAAAGAAAATGAAAGAAATATAAAATTTGGTATACAAATTCAGGAGTCCATTTATGACCTTAAACAAGCTTCAAGATAATGATATATAAAGGTTCTTGATATTATTATTTTTAGATTTAAGGAAAAAACTATTGATCAGTATTTATGTTAGTGATAACAAGTTTATTATATTGGTCTTATATGTGAATAATATTTTGCCTTACCTAGTGATCTTGGTTTATTATACTAAATCAAGAAATTTATCACTAAGAGTTTTAAGATGATTAATATGAATGAGACATCTTATATTATTAATATTGAGTAATTCAAGGATAGATCTGGTTGTGAAGACTATCTTAGAAAGGATATATCAATCGAGTCTTGAAAAGATTTAATATACAATTTTATTTAGTAAATCATAAAAATAAAATTTTAGTTAATAGTAAATACTTTAAAATGACTTGAAAAGAATCAGATAAAGAAAATATTCTTTGTATATGCGTAGTTGGAAGTCTGTGCTCAAGCTTGTGTCGAAACATATATCAATTTTACAATTAAAAAGTTGGGTATATATTGGAGTTACCCAGAAGTAAAAACACTAAAGGACTATAAAGAAAGTAATAAGATATCCGAAAGGGACAGAGGATTATATACTCATAAATATGAAATTATATCAATTTGAAATGATGTTATTTTTCAAATGCTGATTGTATAAATTACCTTAATAATAAGAAGTCCACCTTATAGTTATTATCTATATCAATTAGAGAGATAATTTATTATTATTAATAATAAAAGTTGATTTTGTGGCATGCTTTGAGGCATCAAAATTTTTTACTGCGAAATTTTATCTTAGGACTTGGTGTAGTTAGATTCAATTGCCAAGTCGTTGAAGATATTTTGTGATATTGCAGTAGTTTTCTTCTCTAAGAATGACAAGTATTATTGCATCTCTATGCATTATGGTATAAAGTACTTGATGGTTAGAAAAGGAGTCCAGAAATATCCAACGTTAATTAATTATTTGAGTTCCACTATAATGATTGTTGGTCCATTCACTTAGGACTTACAGTCTAAAGTATTTTGAAAGAATATGTTCTTATGATTGGGTTTGTGAGCAACCCATAAAGAATATGGTAATGCATGTTTGAGTAAATACTATAATTGACATTCTTGCTTACGTACTTAAAGTTATTTATTTCTGCTATCTTGTTCACAATTATGTATGTACATATTATGGTTAAATGTGATGATATAACTGTCTTAATAAGATAAATTATAAGGGTCATTTTGGACTATATTAGGAAAGGCTAACAATGTTGTAGTACATAGAAGGAAGTGTGATACTAATGACATACAACCGATATGACTCATATTGTTAGTTAGACTTAATATAGTATTATTATATTTATTAGATTTATTGATCTATTTTTAAAAAATTCACGCACGTGTATATAGTTTTACTAAAATTTCAGAATCCAATTGGGTCAAATTATTTTTTAAATAATTTTTATTTATTTATTTTAAATTTTTTTTGTATCTTACTAATTAATGGGTCAAGTGGGAGAATATTAGATTATGTAGTCCTATTTAATTAGGTAAGATTTATTATAGATATGATTGAATTCTAATTATGGTTATTAGCTAATAGAAAAGAAGTTCATGTTATAGTAGGATTCCTTAGGGGATGTCTTTGATGGGAGGGACTCTCCTAATAACTTATCCTAGACTCTCTACTCTCGCCTATAAATAGACAAGACCTTTAGGGGCTAAAGAGACATATCTAAACACAGTTGAGATATCAAGGTTTTTTTTCTCAATCTCCCTAATCTATCATTCTAAGTGGTTCTGTGAAAAGATAGGAAGAAAGGAGAATGATCTAGTTCTCATTGCAGATTGATATCTTAGATCTGACGATGGTGCGCCTATATATATAGATCGGATAAGGTTTATTCTTCTGAACAACAATAAAAGGTACGCATCGTAATATTGTTAGATCTAATTTTATTTGATTTCAATCCTGACATAAAATTTTTTTCGCATTACAGATAGCATGATTATAGATTTTATGCTAACAGCCTCAACATCTTTAGTATAAAAGAAGAAGACCACATATTATAAATTTTAAGTCTTTTCATGACCATCACTGCAACAATTATATCAAAAAGAAGAAAAGCTCAATCTCCCTTATATTCTCATGGAATTTATCCGTTCAATAAAAATTACTATTGTAAGAAAAAATATTACTAATTATTGTAAGAGGAAAAAAGTATATTTGAAAAAAATCTCTATATTTATTCATTAATTATAAGAGGAGGTAGAAAATCTTATGAAATTTCTGACATTAATGGCCTAGGATATATTATTTATAGGAGCAAATGTGTTTCTCATAGATAATTTGTTATTGATAATTAATAGAGAATCTAACACTTAGGTCATATCACATATGATAATTTTATTATATCTGTAATGAATGCCTAAGATTTTCACTTCTGGTGATATATATATATTTTCTTCTTAGTCTTTAAATTTTTTTTTAAAAATAATAAGGTATTTTACTAAAAAAAACTTATACTATTGGTTTTTTTTACTGAATAGCACTTTTCTATTTAGTTTTACTTATAAGAATCTAATTTTTTATAAATAATAAAAAAACTTATGAACCAAACCTAATTGAATAAGTAAATTATGAACCATTGGAAACTAAATAGATTTTGAATTGATTCAATCAAACCTTCTTCCCCTCCTCCTCATCCTTCACCTCCTTTTCTTCCCTACACTATCACCTCCCCCCTTTAATGCCCTTTTTCTTCCTCTGCTTTATTCTATTCCTCTTTCTCCTCCACTGCCTTTTATCTTCTTCCTCGTTCTCTTTTTATCTCTTCCTCCTATACCTCATATCCTTCCTCTTCCTCGTCATTCTCCTCCACCTCCTTCCCCTTACCTTTTATCTTTTTCTCCTCCCCAATCTTCTTCTCCTCCTCTACCTTATCTCGTTCCTCCTCCAGCTCCTCCCCCCCCCCCCCCCCTTCCCCTCCCTCATTGAAAAAGAAGTGAAGCTTTATTGAAATAACTTTAGCTTGAATACATTAACATATGCCTCCCTCAATAGAATAGAAAGATTTCCTCATATAGTTGGGGAAATCTTATCTTCTATCATGCCCCCACAAGATGGTGCTCTGTTGTTGCGACTACGATGGCTACAGTAGAGGAGAAAGCTGTAATAATAGAAAAAGTTATAGCAATGCTGTAATAGAGGAATAAGATGCAATAGAGGAAAAGTTGCAATAGATGAGGAAGTTGCAGCAGAGGAGGAAGTTGCAGTGATGTTGTAGCGATACTATAGCAGAGGAGGAAGCTACAACAGAGATGCAACAGAGGAGAAAGTTACAATAGAGGTACAGCAGAGGAGGAAGCTGCAAAAGAGGAGGAAGCTGCAACGATGCTACAATAGAGAACTACAGCAAAGGAGGAAAGGTGGGGCAGTGCTAGTGAGCGTAGCACTAGAGACACCACAACGGAAGGGAAAGCAGTAGTAGAAAGCATTTTCTTTTGTCGTTGGAGGTGGAGAAGCAACAGATGAGTCGACAACGAGAAGAGAGCTTGCTCTAGGCAAGTTGCTCTAATACCATGAAGAAAAGAATAGAAGATAAGAATAATTATTGAAGAAGCTTTATTGAAGAAAGTAAAGAAGCTTTATTGATATAACTTTAGCTTGAATACATTAACATATCTCTCTCCTATTTATACAGATTAGGAGAGAGGATTTTCCTCAACAGAATAGAAAGATTTATTGCACCGATGGCCTGACGATGAAAAAGCAGTAGTAGAAAAAGTGGTGACAACAGATGAGGGCCTGATGATGGAAAAGCAGTAGTAGAAAAAGCGGTGACAACAGATGAGTCGACAGTGAGAAGAGAGCTTGCTCTAGGCAAGTGGCTCTGATACCATGAAGAAAAAAATAGAAGATAAGAATAATTATTGAAGAAACTTCGTTAAAGAAGTAAAGAAGTTTTATTGAAATAACTTTAGCTTGAATACATTAACATATCCCTCTCCTATTTATACAGATTAGGAGAGAGGATTTTCCTCAATAGAATATAGGATTTTCCTCAACAGAGTAGAGAGATTTTCTTATATAGTTGGGAAAATCTTATCTTCTATCATGCCCCCGCAAGATGGTGCTCCTGTCAAGGATATCAATTTTAGATCGACGTAAAGAATGATTTACGAGCTAGAGGCTTCATGAGTAGGGCAACAATATGCTGCTACTGTTGTTGCTGTTGTTGTTGTTGCGATTGCGACGGCGACGGTTGCAGTAGAGGAGAAAGCTGCAGTAATAGAAAAAAGCTATAGCAATGCTGTAGTAGAGAAATAAGCTGTAGTAGAGAAGGAAGTTGCAGCGATGTTGCAGCGATACTATAGCAGAGGAGAAAGCTACAGCAGAGGTGTAGTAGAGGAGAAAGCTGCAATAGAGGTACAGTAGAGGAGGAAGCTGCAAAAGAGGAGGAAGCTGCAACGATGCTACAATAGAGAAAAAGGCTACAACAAAAGAGGAAAGATGGGGTAGTGCTGGTGAGTGTAGTACTAGAGACACCACAGCGAAAGGGAACGAACGTTGGTACAGAGTGGCAGTGGAGAAGATAGTTGCTGTTCGCCGAGGAAGAAAGATTTATCACACCGATGGCCTGACGATAGAAAAGCAATAGTAGAAAGCTTTTTCTTTTGCCGCCAGAGGTGACAACAGATGAGTTGACAGCAAGAAGAGAGCTTGCTCTAGGCAAGTGGCTCTGGTACTATGATGAAAATAATAGAAGATGAGTTGACAGCGAGAAGAGAGCTTGCTCTAGGAAAGTGGCTCTGATACCATGATGAAAATAATAAAAGATAAGGACAATTATTGTAGAAGCTTTATTGAAAAAGAAGTAAAAGCGAAATAACTTTAGCTTGAATACATTAACATATGCCTCTCCTATTTATACAGATTATGAGAGAGGATTTTCCTCAACAGAATAGAGGATTTCTCTCAACAAAATAGAGAGATTTCCTCATATAGTTGGGGAAATCTTATCTTTTATCATGCCCCTGCAAGATGGTGCTCCTGTTAAGGATACCAATCTTGGATCGATGCAAAGAATGATTTATGAGCCAGAGTCTTCATGAGTAGGGCAAGAGCAGATCACTGTTGCTGTTGTTGTTGTTGCTGTTGTTGCGACTACGACGGCGACGACTGTAGTAGAGGAGAAAGCTGCAGTAATAGAAAAAGTTATAACAATGCTGTAGTAGAGGAATAAGATGCAATAGAGGAGAAAGTTACAACAGAGGAGGAAGTTGCAGCGATATTGTAGCGATACTATAGTAGAGGAGGAAGCTACAACAGAGATGCAACAAAGGAGAAAGCTATAACATAGGTACAGCAGAGGAGGAAGCTGCAACGATGCTATAATAGAGAACTACAGTAAAGGAGGAAAAATGGGGCAGTGCTGGTGAGCATAGCACTAGAGACACCACAACGAAAGGGAAAGCAGTAGTAGAAAGTATTTTCTTTTATCGCCGGAGGTGGAGAAGCAACAGATGAGTCGACAGCGAGAAGAGAGCTTGCTCTAGGCAAGTAGCTCTGATACCATGAAGAAAAGAATAGAAGATAAGAATAATTATTGAAGAAACTTTATTGAAGAAGTAAAGAAGCTTTATTGAAATAACTTTAACTTGAATACATTAACGTATCCCTCTCCTATTTATATAGATTAGGAGAGAAGATTTTCCTCAACATAATAGAAAGATTTATCGCACCGATGGCCTGACGATGGAAAAGTAGTAGTAGAAAGCTTTTTCTTTTGCCACCGGAGGTGACAACAGATGAGTCGACAGCGAGAAGAGAGCTTGCTCTAGGCAAGTGGCTATGATACCATGAAGAAAAGAATAGAAGATAAGAATAATTATTGAAGAAACTTTATTGAAGAAGTAAAGAAGCTTTATTGAAATAACTTTAGCTTGAATACATTAACATATCTCTCTCCTATTTATACAGATTAGGAGAGATGATTTTCCTTTACCTCAACACCTCATTCTCAAAGAATTGAATTTCATATAAAGCCATATATTATTATTTCTGATAGAAATAGCAAATACTATATTGATTTTTACTCTTTAGATATGAGATGTGTTGTAATATGTCATTTGATATTCAAACATTATAATCAATATTGTATAAATACTTCGTTTCACTTGTGTTTGATGTGCATATGTTTATCTTAATGTGAATGCATATTGGTATCATTGTTGTGAATACCAATATCGATGCAGTTAAGGCTTTAGCAATGTTGCCAAGGCTTTAGCAATACAATGGCAATATTTTCTTTTAATAGTTTAATGATAAGGAGGAGAAAGTAACAAAGGAGAGACAAAGGACGAGGATGAGGAGGAATGGAGCGAGGTGGAAGAGAAAGCAGAGGGGAGAAGGTAGAGGTCAATAGAAGGGAGGAGGAGGTGGAAGAGAAAAATTAGGAGGAAAGTTGAGTTTGGGTTTAAATTTTTTGATTTGGATGGAATCAGTTGAAAAAAAAAGATTGTGAAGTATTTCTTATTTTTAAGGATATTATTATTATTATTATTATTATTATTTAATAATAATCATTTGTTATTTTTTATTTGTTAATTTTTATTTAATAATAATAAAAAAAGAGATAAGGATATTTGGTTTAAATATTTTATAATAATAATAATAATTATTTAATAGTAATTAAAATAATTATTTGTTATTTTATTAATATTATTTTTTTAATAATAATTATTTCTTATTTTTTATTTAATAATAATAAAAAAGAGAAAAAAAAGATAAGGATATTTTTATTTAAATAGAAAAAAAGACACACCAAGGTAAAAATGAATTAGAAGGGCATCATCTGATAAAAAAATAAATAATAATAATAATTATTTGATAAATTACCTAAGATACTTATATTTTATTATTAACTTTTTGATAAGCTAAACACTGACACCTCCTAAGTATCACAAGGCTTGACAAGTATTTGTCTTCCCTAAGCTTAGCATTGGTAGCTTTACACAAGAAAATGGAGAGGATATATATATATATATATATATATATATATATATATATATGGTCCCTAACATAGAAATAAAAAAACTCAAAACACAGTTATAATATTTTTAGTACATCCATAAAAATACAATAACTAGCATAAATGTTAGTTAGTTTTTTTATATGTTATTGTTCTTAAATCAATAAGAATTTCTACTTAAAATTAAACAGGATCGATAAGTTAGTTTATATTAAATTTTGAGTCAGTTACTCTGTTTTGATATAGGATCACATTGTTTTTGTGAAAATATAAAAAAAACACTATAAAAACACTATAAAAAAAAACACTGTAAATATATATATATATATATATATATATATATATATATATATATATATATATATATATATATATATAAGACACTGTAAATAATAGGATTTTTTTTGATTGTCAGTCATAATAGGGTCATTTTCAGATATAGGAAAAAAGTGGGGTACTGATTGGAAAAAAGTACCAACCAAAAAAAAAAAAATCAAAATTAGAGGTGTTTTGACAAAATTTTACCCCATATATTTGATACAATTATATAAAATATTTTTAAAATAATACTTGGACTAAAATACCCCGTTATTTTGGACTAAATGGCATTCACGCCCACCCAGTGGCGGGCGAATACCCACAGCTTTCACACCATATATTTACCGCCATCAATTAAGATTTCCCAATCTCACGTTCTAATCAACACCACACCATACTTCATCCCACTTTTTAGAAGGATATTAACATAAAAAAAAAAGATAACCCATTTATTTAAGAAAACCCAAACAAAAATATCACAGAATTTCTTTTCTTTTTTTAAAAATATAAATAAGAAAGAAAATTCGACTAACCGCTTGGGGTGGGTCCCGCTTCGTGAAAAGGGGGGACGAACGGTGCAGATAGCCAAACTTGGTCTCCCGTCTCCCATCCCAGTCGTCGTCTCCGCCTCCTTGTCTCCAGCGTCCGATCTCCTCTTCCCCCGTCTCTCTCCCTTCCTCCCTCGCTCCTTTGTTGCCTCCCTTCGCTGCGCGCGCGCCAAATACAAAAGCCTTCTCTTCCTCCCATCCAAGCAAAGCAAAGGTACGTCCACGCCCTTTTTCTTCTTCGTTTCCTTCCCCGATTTAGGGTTTGGGTCTCCATGGATCTGTTTGGTGGTTTGTTCGTGGATCTGTCAGGGTCCCAAGCATGGCGGATGCGCCGGCTAGCCCCGGTGGTGGAGGTTGCGGCCACGAAAGCGGAGGTGACCAGAGTCCCCGATCCAGCGTCCGGGAGCAGGACCGCTTCCTCCCCATCGCCAACATCAGCCGGATCATGAAGAAGGCGCTCCCCGCCAACGCCAAGATCGCCAAGGACGCCAAGGAGACCGTCCAGGAGTGTGTCTCCGAGTTCATTAGCTTCATCACCAGCGAGTCTGATTTCGTCCCCTCCCCCTTCTCTCTTCTTGTACTTGGGATGATCCTTTTGGTTGGTTTAGTTAATTAATAGTTTGATAATTTCGTGTTCTAGGGCCAGTGATAAATGCCAGCGGGAGAAAAGAAAGACCATTAATGGCGACGATCTGCTGTGGGCGATGGCCACTCTGGGATTCGAGGACTATATCGAGCCGCTGAAATTGTATCTGCATAAGTACAGAGAGGTTCTTTTCTGTTTTCTTTTTTTTCATTTGAATCTTTCCTGATTAATATGTACTTGAAAATGGGTAGCTTGAGAAGAAATTACTAAGTTTGTATTTTTAAATGGCATACTGGATCTGATGTTCCTTTCCTGTGTTTATTTTGCATGTGCTTTTGCTGCGGTGGTGTTCTGTTCCAGTTGGAGGTAAGGAGCTTCCTTCTTATTGATGCTATATGTGGTTGTTTGATGTTGTTAGGACAGAATTTAGTGCTGCAAGTATTTGCTTCTTTGTTTAATGAAACAATTCTAAACTTTCATTTGATAAGGTATACTTTTTCAATATATTTAACTCTATTAACTTAATGACAGGAAAAAACTAGATGAATTTCAATTGCCAAGCAATGTTGGGAGAGCAACATGCTATCCTAGCAGCTAGGGCAATGCATAGTGCATATGTGGCACATATGGTTTGTATCAAAACACTAAAAATTGCCATCATGTACAAACGAAAAATAAAGGAGCGGCCTAGTCATGAAGCTTCTGCTTCTGTTTGGTTTAGGGAGGGTCTATCTAGATTAAAAAAATAAATATATTTTATGGCCGAACAATTAACTTATGCATTGTTTCACTCTTTAAGAAGTTATCAGTGTAATAAGTTATAAGAAATATAGAAGTCCATTTGACTAAGGTTATATATTATTATTGCAATATTAAATGCAATATAAGAGAATAATACGTGATCACATTTTTATACCTATAGGGACTGCATAAGGGCCCACGTAAGTTAGAGCTACATATGCAGGTTATGAAGTCTTATCTGTAGTTACACGACCTATTCAAGTCACATGAGTCTCGTGGGATGCATTCATATGATGACGTGTGCATTTGTGCCTGCATAAACGACCACAAAAACTGCTTTTTTTCAAATGGTGCTGGCAAGTTTACGATAACAACAATAAAGCTGTGAGTCCTAACACAGTGCTGGCAAGTTTAGTTTTAAAAGATTTGATATCGAAGTTATCTGTACATATAATAAGTGTAAGTTGTATACACAATTACACAACATATTCAAGCCACAATTGTATGTGATGTGTTCATATGCAGTATGCATATGAGGCCATGCAAAAGCTTTTTTTTTTCCCTAAATATTGCTGACAAGGGATAATTCATGTTATCTAGATCCAACTGTAAATATAATAATTAATTATTTATATTCACAATTAAATTAGGTATATGTGTTTGATATGTATTTGGCTTAGTAATATAACTATGCCAAATGAATTCAGCATAATTTTGGCCAAATTCTTTGTCAGCTTTATGATACATCAATATGATATTAACATACATTCATTACTATTGATATAATTATTAAAATATGGCATCAATGGCTTATTGAGATTATGTTTTTACTCACATCAAAACCCATTGATGAAAAGCATGTGTTGCTTTGCATATACCAGTAGATGAGTGTCATATCCATTGCCTCTTCACCTATGAAAGATAAAAGTATATTCTCCATATTGCTTGAAATTGGACTTTTTATGATCATACCATGAACATTTTGGTCTTGTGAAGTTCCTGAAACAGCTCTTTCTTTTTTTCTATAAATTTTTTAATTGTGTTGACAGGGTGACAATAAGGTGTCTGCCAAAGGTGGAGACAGCTCTGTTAAACAGGATACAGCTAGTTCTCATGGTGGAACTCAACCCGGTCCAATATCCCAAGGGGTAGTACTGATTTTTCTTTTAATTTGCATTTGACATTAGATCTGGAAATTTCCTGATACTGATTCCACAATTTAACATATTTCTCAATGACATAAATAGATGGGTCACCAAGGATCTTTTACTCAAGGCATGAGCTATTTGCAACCTCAGGTACTTTACTTTTTTTTTTTTTCTGTTCTTAGTGAGAACTTCAGACGATTTCAATGTACTTTTCAGATTCATGCTGTTGCATTAAACTGAAAGATTTTAGTTCTTTTTTTGTTACATGATTTTCATCGTTTTAGTTGTTACTAAACTAGATTAAGATCATTATTGTTTTTCCGTAGCACTTAATGCCTTTCCTGGAGGGACTTTTTTTTATTTGTCATATGACTGATATATATTCTTACATACAGAATTACATGTATAACTATATAGGTATATGTTTGCTATTTGTTTATATTTGGAGGCTAATGGATCTAAAAGCATCAATGTGCTAACTGCCCCTGATCAATGTCAATTTACGTGGTGCCAAATGAGTAAATTTGAATAAATTTATTATCTTATAAATGCCCACTGGTTTTTGGCTTGAATTTTAGGTACCAAACCTTCTGGTATAACTCTCTCAGGGAAAACAGTTATAACTATTTAAAGGACTGATATTCAACTTCTTCCTGTCTTCTTTTAAATAATTCTTGATAAGTTCATCTTTTTGATCTTATAGCAACTGTTGTGATTTTCTTTTACTATTTTAGGTTCACTTGCTTAAAATAGGTGTCGTTATGCAGTTTTGAGCATACTGTTGTTTATATTAGTAATCACTTATAAACTTTCTCCAACATTGTAGAGAAGATTTTTAGTGTTTTAGCATGAATTGCCTTGTGGCCCCATTCAAACATGGTGCCATTCCATGGTTCTGCATTTTTTTTCATTTTTAACTAGATTTACACTGGAGTATCTGAAAAGAAGCAATGAGTTAATTATGCAACTAATGGAAGTGTATGCAAGCTTTATCCCACCTTTTTCTTAAAATTTACCATCTTATGGGGAAACATTGAGATGATTTTCATGAGAAACTTCATCTTATGTCAAAAACATATAGTGCATTGTTTGTTGGTTCTTTGAATCAAGAGGAATTCATCTTGTATCGGAGATAAATGACAAAAAATGCTTGAAGCCATAAATGTTAAAAATCTAAGGATTAATGTGGTTTCAATTAACATTAGTGTGACTTGTTTGTTTGTAAATGGATTCTAAACACATTTGGGATTTTTTTTGAGTTATTTATTTTTTTGAAATTGGCCCATTTATGTCACAAAAATTATAAGAGACTAGCAGTAGAAGGTTCCTCTTGATGTTTCTGAAGTACTAGTTTATCTGCCCGTAGGAGCAATTTGTTCACAGTAAATTTATTTGCTATAAGGATACATTGAAGATGCCAATCAATGTGGTGAGGACTCTTCAAACTGGGATTGTCTAGCTTGAAGATTATCATAATTAGGTTTGATCATTATGAACTATCGAGTGTGTTAACAAATATATATTGTCATATCTGCTTACTGTAGAGCATTGTGCACTCATTTGAGAGCAAATAGGTGCAATTAATACGACTACCGACATGCAAGGATGTGGAAAGAGTATTGTAAATCGTGCAATCATTGCAATGTGCAATGATGCTAAGGCCTAGTAATATGATGGTGGGCTATCAATACTTCTCATGGCAGCCTTGCTCATATAATTGAAGATCGTAGCCTTGCCTCAGTTCTACAACAGGCTTTGTTGTTTGTAGCACCTCCAGGGATACTTGTGATAATGATGGTTGCAACAAATTTAGGATTCTGTTCAATTTGGATGATTTTTTTTTTTATGGCTTTTGAGGAGGAATTCACCAACTTCTATACTTATTGATGTAAGCCACTGTTCTTATGATGCCCTTGGGCATAGTTGTGGCATCCTCATGCCATGACAATGTTATAGTTGTTGATCATGTAGCTCCCATTCTCCCTCTGTCTCTAAGGCGATATTGTAGTTCCCCTTCTCTTGTTTCTATATTGATCACCTTACTAGGACAAGGGTAATATATTCCTACTAGATTACTAATTATAATGGTGTTCCTCGGAAATTAATTTAAAGTACCCCTAAAATCTTTGGAAAAAACGAAATCACTGAGAAGTAAGGTTTGCTTCCCATGTGGCTCTAATATTTTTAGTACAGATTTTTGGATCATCTCAAAAGATCATCTGTAGAATAGTCCTGCTATTGAATCCCAATTTCACCATTTATCAATCACAAAATATCTTATAGAAGTCATAAGAAAATAAATGTTATGCTCTCTTATTTAGGTAAAATTGGAGTTTTCTGATATCCAGAGTATATATTTCTTGCTTCCCCTAAAGCTTGAGAAGGCTGAAAGATATGTATTCCTATTTTCCTAAATTTATGGATTTAGGAAAACTTGTCACTTTATGATAACGAGTTTTAACTTTTAAGGCTTTCATTGTTTAAAATGTCTCTTCTCTTTGCATTTCTTTTTCTTTCTTTTTTCTCTTTACTTTTTTTTTGTTATTTCTTTTCCTGTTTAATTGACATTAAGACCATTGTAGAATGTATGATAGTGCAAAATGATCAATTTATGTTAAAATATAAGAATTTTATAAGAACCAGGATTTATCAATCTAATTAAAGATTAAAATAAAGTTATCCATATTAACAGTCCAAATAGAAAAGTGTCATGGGTGATTCTCACTTTGATGATTCAAAAAGTTTCAACAAGTCAAGGGAGTTATTGTGCATTGGCAAGGGAGAAGCTGGTTGCAAAGAAAAAGAAGTGCGAGAATCGAGAACTAATGCACCAGACTCTTAAGTTCCCGTGAAAATTTGTTAGGTTAAAATTATGACATTTGTGGTTGTTTTGACGAGATATAAGAATATATTTATATATATTGTTTTTATTAGATTTACTAATCTGGTATGATGCTGATATGTACATATGAGTTAATACGTGACACACATTAATATTTAGATTTTTTCTTCTCCTCCCTTTATTTGTTCAATTATCTTCGGAATTTGTAGGGACTTTTTATTTTTTTTATTTTTATTTAATTTCTAACATTTTGTTTTTGATTTTTAATATCGTTTATATGTTTTATTATTTTACCACTAGTTTTTGGTTCTCTTTTATATATAATAATTTTATAATTTTATTTTTTATTAATATTTATTTTATTATTTTGTTTGACTTTTGCTATTTTCTTTTATGCTTTTAGTTCAATTATGCATTAATTTTAAATTTTGTTTTATTTAAGTTTTTAATATTAACTATTTACGAAGGTTTTGGTTGTTGATACATTTAAATTATACTCGCAATGTGTAAGCAACAGCAAGGTTTGACTTCTCATGCTGGTTGGCATGTGACACGACATGTATCACCTCGTATTGACGTACTATGTGTCGGTATCGTACGATGTGTCGATGGCACAAAAAACTAAAAAAACCTAAAAATTAGGAAAAATAATAGATTAGGGATTTTTATTTGGAAATAAATGTAAGTTTAGCTTAATTTCATACAAAATCATCTAAATTATGAAGGGATAATGATAGATCTTTTTTAGGCTTCGAGGAGCAACTTTGCGGCATGTTCTGAGTTGTTCTTCCATTATTGAATTATTTACAAAGATATGACTTGAGTTGTGAGATTACAAGTTGAAACTTTAAGATTCAAATGAATCAAGTAAAGATTGGATCGATCGATGGGTATACTTGGTTCTACCACCAAAATGAATGGTAGGACTCCATTGGTGGTGGATCGGGATCGTTGATTCTATGTATTTGTGTATCAGTAGGGTATGTTTGTCAGATCCAATCTTGAAATTGCTCCCACAACATGGTATGCTGATAGACCGGATGTCACTGGTGCATCAATGTAGTGACATTTGTAGCCTGATAAAACATGTGTTCAGGATGGCTCCTAAGACAAGTATGATTATGACATGTATTGGTGCGAAGGTTGGAGAACGTCAGAACTTCTATTTTTGCCATTAACTTACTACTTCGTATTATAAGACCGATCAGCCTCAAAAGAGAATGACCAACTATCATCGTATTTTTTTGTTGATCATAAGATTCTCCATAATACGATGACTAGGAAATAGGAATACAACGAACTTCGTTCTGTGTCTATATCGTATAAGCTCTGTCGCATCTGCTCAAAATCATTCACTATCTTCCCTTCTCCTTTTCGTGTAAACATGATGACTACCTTCGCAAGTTCTATGATTCGAATCTTGTGTGACATGTATAAAATGCTGCTCGTCAATCCATGCACCACCTTGAAATTGAGTAGGTGAAACCATCCACTCCTTGTCGTCGCTGCTATCATCGTTGGTTGAGGCATTGCTGTACACGTTGTTGGTATGTTTATTGTTCGAGTGGGTTGCTGAAGTGATTGAGAAGGTGTCTCGTTGGCCGACTCAATTCTTTCTAATGGTTTGGCTGATGTAATTGTCTTCCCCTTTACCTTTGCACGTTGAGCGAACGACTGTGATTGTTGGGTGTCATGACCTCAAGCAGTCCGACTTGAGATTGTCCGACTCCTTTTGCTATGTTTTGACTGAGGGGGATCTTCTTCCTATTGGGGGATGTTGTTCCTTTTTTTTTTGCCTCTATGATAAAACGAGAAGGATGTGGAGGATCCCTCGCTTCATCAAGTAAAGGATTCTCTTGGCTCTCTGTTGTTTCGACCCACTCCAACATCAGTTGTGAATCTTCGTTGTAGTATTGGAGGTCAAAGGGGATCAATCTTTGGTTCCTTTGACTCCTTGTGCGAACTTTGCTTAAACCTCTTAAATTAGAGTAATCCACAAATTGTACCTTTGCTTGAGTTGAAGAATATGAAATGTGAGAAAGAGTGAGATGTGAGTGAGAATAAGTTAGAGTGTAAGAGTGAAAGAGATTGAAAGAGGGACAGGAAAGTTAAAACCCCTTTCAAATGCTGCCAATGGTCAAATTGATCGTTGGAAACATCTAGATCTAGGTCGTTGATCGAAATTGATTGAAATCTGATCGTTATTGATCGGTATAGGTTAGTAATGATTGAGTTTTGACTTTGCTGCCTAGTATATACCCTCGTATCGCCCGATATGTTACCCCTTAATAAAAATCGCCTAGTATAGGGTGGTTTGCGTTTTGGTTACCTGTCAAATCGAATACGTACCACCCATTATCATACTGTATCGAGTGGTACCTACAAACATTGAGTAAAAGAATGAAGAACCAAATAGGAGGTGGTGGGAAGGTGCTATTAAAATTATTCTAATTGATTTTCTGTGACATTGTTTGTCGATTATGTTGCTTTCTTTATAGTAAAATAAGAGGCTTTTGACCTAAGATTTTCATATTTCATTTGTTGTTTTTTCCATTCTACTTTCGTATATATATGTTTTCTATTATTTTATAATAATTTTAAATTTAATGTCTTTATATTATACATTTAAGGCTACATTCCTTTCAATATTATTGATTGAATATATTATGTTCAACATGCTACATCTTTTTTGTTGTTTGTTTTTGCTTTTGCAATTGGAGAGCCTTTTGTATATGTTATTATTTTTTCTGGGTATTGGACCCAACTTAGAAATTCGTTGGGTTGGTACGTATCGATCTATATCAGTGTATCAACACATGGTACATCGGTAAGTACCGATATTTTGGGGAGGAAGTAAAAAGGAAAAAGAGGAAGGGACGGTGGAGGAAGAAAGAGGGAAGAAGAGGAAGCAACGGAGGAGGAAGACGTGGAAGAGGAGAACGACTTACTTGAGACGTGGCGGTGTGTAGTGATATCGCAATCGTACCCTGGTCTAGTAGTCGCCTGTGTGAGAAGCATCGATTGCAACATTGGAAGCGATGCTTGTGAGCCCTACGAAGGAGGAGGCGACACTCTTATGAGAAGTGGGAATTAGGGTTTCCCACTTCTCTTATGCGGCGGATCGGATCGGGGTGGGTCTACATACTGGTTAGCACTCGGACTGGGACATGTTGCTTGTTTCGTACCGGACTAGGCAAAACGATGATCTTTGTTTTTTTGTAAAAACAACTCATGCTGCATTTTATAGTTTATTGTCAATTATAAATTGAATTTTCACTAATATTTACACCCTTTTGTTTCTTTTCTTTTTCTTTTGCTAAAAGTCTTATTTTCACTTTAAAATTTAAATAACAAAAAAAAGATTTTGCATAAACCTCCCCATTTGTTAAATGATTTATAAAATAAAAATATTAATAAAGGAAGCAAATCAAAGAAGCACCAGTTGACAACTTTTCTTGAGTTTATAAATTATGAAATTTGAGGGCATCAAATGGATAAAAGATTGATCTTTTTAATTGGAAAAATGTGCAGATCATGTTTTAGTATAATTACAACAATTGATAGGCATTTTTACTGATGATCATTAAAGGATATTTCTTATTAATTTTTATGAATAATTAATATTGTATTCAACTCACTAGTTATTTGTGTAATTCAATAGTAGATTTCACCTACACAATGCACAAAATATAAACTTGTATCTTTCTATTACCTCAGGTAATGGTGGTGCAACACAATGGCAATCATTGAGACTTGTACAAAATGATATCTGTAGTTAAATTAATAGCATTTAAATCTTTATTTATTGTTTCTAGTAAAGTCTTCTTAGGTTAAATTCGTGCGGAGCTACTAGGAAAGATAGAAAAAGTCTCGTAAATATATATAAAATATTAAGGGGTAAGTTAAGAGGGCAAGCCTTGGCATCATAGTGAATTATCCTGCGTCATTTGGTTGACCAAGGTTGAGACCTAGAAAGGATGGTTTTCTTTGCAGGTATAAGTTTGCCTACAACAATTTTTGTCTAGACCTTCAATTGGTGGATTCCTCATTTACCTGGCTGCTCGCCGCTGACATTAAGTAGTAACTCAAAAGTGCTGATTATTATATATTGTTAATATTTAACATGAATGGGACAATAGAAGAAGAGAGTTTTACTTTTCTATATTGCTACTTGTATACAGGATGACATACATATAGTCGAACTTAGAGAAAAGAAAAAAAAGGAAAGAACTACCTAAATAGATTTAGGCGCTAATATAGGAAATATACAGCAAATAAGTTAGGACTGAATCAACAAACACATCATAGTCTATCACATCAAATAAGGTAGTCTGTCAATAATTAAATCACCACAGATCTTAACAAATCAAATCACAGCAGATTTGACAGATCTGAACATTCCCCCTCAAGTAGGCTCGAAGATATTCAACATCCCCAGCTTGCTAGTTAAGTGATCAAATTGCTGTTTTTGATGTCCCTTTGTTGTTTGATAGGGATAAATGGAATACAAAACAGTCCTTCATCTAACTTCTCTTTAATAAAATGTCGATCGACCTCAATTTGCTTTGTTCTATCATGATGCACTAGGTTGTAAGAGATACTAATTGCTGTCTTGTTATCTGAATATTAGTTCCTTGGTTGGTTCCAAGAAACTCTTAACTCATCTAGAAGTTTTTTTTTACCCAAAGGAGTTCACATATTCCTTGTTCGATAGCGTGAAATTCAGCTTCAACACTACTTCTAGCCACTACATTCTGTTTTTTCGTCTTCTAAGTCACCAAAATTTCCCCTTTGAAGGTACAATATCCAGATGTAGATCTTCTATCATCTATATTGTTGGTCCAATCAGCATCTGTGTATGCTTCAACATACATATTATCCCTCTTCTTAAACATCAACACGTTGCCTGGAGTTCGTATGAGATATTGAAGGTACAATATCCAGATGTAGATCTTCTATCATCTATATTGTTGGTCCAATCAGCATCTGTGTATGCTTCAACATACATATTATCCCTCTTCTTAAACATCAACACGTTGCCTGGAGTTCGTATGAGATATTGAAGAATTCTAATGACAACCCTCTTACGTTCTTCATTAGGTGAGTGCATAGATTGACTTATAACACTAACAGCGAAGGCAATGTTTGGTCCAGTATGTGACAAATAAATTAATTTTCCAACCAAACATTGATATTGTCCCTTATCCACCTCACTACTTGTGTTTGCACTTAGCTTGTGGTTGGGGTCAATAGGTGTTTAGATGGTTTGCAACCCAACATACCAGTTTCCATAAGTAAATCTGTATACTTCCTTTGTGACAGTGAGATCCCCTCCTTGGTTCTGGCCACCTTCTTACCCAAGAAGTACCATAATGTTCTAAAATCTTTGATTTCAAACTCTTTGGCTAGGAAGGTTTTTAGTTTCTCTTGTTCAACAAGATCGTCACCTACTAGGATAATGTTATCCACGAACACAATGAGTATTGAGACCTTTCCACTGCCAGCATTCTTATAAAACATGGTGTAATCTGCCTAACTTTGCAAATATCCATAGCTCTTTATGGCCTTAGTAAATCTATCAAATCAGACTCTAGGAGATTGCTTTAATCCATAGAGTGACCTATTCAGCTTGCGGACTTTTGTCAAATGCTAATGTTCCTTCAAAACTTGGAGGTAGATTCATGTAGACTTCCTCTTCTAGTTCACCATTGAAGAAGGTGTTCTTCACATTTAACTATTGTAGAGGTCAGACAAAAATTGCTACAAGAGACAACAGGATTCGGACGCTGTTCTTCTCTGCCACAGGTGCAAAAGTCTCTTAATAATCTATCCGAAATGTTTGAGTGTATCCGTTAACCACTAGCTTTGTATCTCTCAATTTACCTGCCAACTTTATATTTTCCTGTGAACACCCATTGACAACCAACAAGTCTCTTTCCTTTGGGTAAATTTACAAGTTCCCAATTGTCATTCTTCTCCAATGCCCTTATCTACTCGAACACAACCTTTTTCCACTCAGGTACAGCTAAAGCTTCTTGAATAGACTTAGGAATATCTGTGTTTGACGAGTTAGAAATGAAGGATCTGAAAGAGGAGGACAATCTGTGATATGACACAAAATTGGAAATAGGATGAATAGTACATGACCTCGTTCCTCTTCTAAGAGCAATGGGAACATTAAGATCTTGAAATTCGCAGGGTTCTAGGCATAAAGAATGGTTTGGAGTGCCTGAAGTTTCATGATCAGTTGCACTCAGAGCTGACTCTTGGTAGGTATTATGTGGTTGTTACCCTAAACCTTGTCCTTGTATAGACACGTAGCTTTGATTGCTATTTATTAGTCGCTAAGTTTCCCCCTGTATCAGATTTTTCATGTTCTAGGCTTCTAGTACAATAGATTGAGGTTGCAACATTGGATTGGTGGTACAAGGGATAGGTTGTGGCTGAGAAGGTAGAATTGGGAGAGGAATGGATTTGAATTTAGAAGGTGAATTATGAGGAGATGTACCTGCAATAGGATTGAATTCAGACAGAGAATTCATAGGTAGGGTTATAATAGTTTCCTAAAACTTTTCTTCCGTATGATTCTCCCCCCGAAGAGAAGTTTGGGAGAAATAAAGTTGATTTTCAAAAAAGGTGACATCTATACTTACATAGAACTGTTTTATAAGAGGATCAAAGCATTCTCTTTAGAGTTGGCGAGAAGCCTAGGAAAATATATTTTTTGCTCATGGATCAAATTTTGTGCGGTTATGACTATGCATATGAACAAATGCTACACAACTAAACACCGACAAATTACTAAAGATTTGGGTTTGTGGATTGGTTTGTAGAAGGATGTTTAGAAGTTTTTCAGAATTATGTACTCGGGTTGGCATCCTATTGATTAAATAAGATATAATTAGATAGCCTGTCCCCTAAAATATTAGGAACTTCTATAGTAAACATAATAGCCTAAGCTACCTATAGTAGATGGCAGTTTTTCCTTTCAGCAGTTCCATTTTGTTAGAGTGTATTAACACAAAATGTTTGATGGATAACTCCCTTTTCCATTAGGAAGGTTTTAAGAATGGATTTGAAGTATTCACCTCCATTATCAGTTCTAAGGATTTGTATTTGGGCGTGGAATTAGGTTTTGACCATGTTATAGAAGTTTTGAAACACTATAGCAATTTCAGAATTTTCTTTTAACAAATATACCCTACACACTCTAGTATGATCATCAATAAAGGTTATAAACCACCTAGTCCCAGTGATGTTTTTGACTTTTGAAGGCTTCCAAATGTCATTATGTATTAAGTAAAAAGGTTGGGACTGTTTGTTTGGCTGGTGAAGGGAATATGACATGATGATGTTTGGCAAGTAGATTTCACAGTGAAATTGAGAGATGTTCTTATTCTTAAAAAACAAAGTCAAGTACTTGATACTAGGATGGTTTAGTCTATAGTGCCATAACATTATTTCATCTGTATCAAAAAGGGAAGAGAAGTTGCCTACAGCTTGAGCTTGTCCATCAAAGGAAGCATCACCTTCAAAGTAATAGAGTTGATCAACCTCTCTAGCATGAGATGGAAAGAATTTAGCCACACAATTTGAATATTTACTATTTAGTGAGTTTGCTTATGGATAAGAGATTCAAGGATAGTTTAGGAACATACAGAACATAGTTTAGAATTAGATTATTTGAGAGAACAACATAACTTTTTCCTGCAACTGGGGACAAAGATCTATCAGCAATACAAACTTTAAGGTTTCCAGGACGCGGAGTATACAGGAGGAGAACATGCGAGAAAAGTTGGTCATATGATCACTAGCACCCAAATCAACTATCCAAAGTGCTTGGTTAGAGGATGTGGAGGGCAGTAGGAATATTGCCTTGTATTGCAAGGGAACATGTAGGAGATGGATTGGTAGTTTGAGATTGGTTAAGAAGTCCATACAGATGTTCAAGTTGTTTCTTATTGAACAAAGGTGTCTTGAATCTTCCCTGATTTCCTCCAACTTGAATCTCTGTGGCTGCCTGCATTCCTTTAAACCCTTTATCGTTGCTCTTATTATTTTTCCAGTTTTGAGGTTTACTGTACAATTTCTAGAGTCACGCCTTCGCCCGGACGACGTCTGGCAAATGTCTCGTCCATCCAAAGCTTTCGAGTCAAGTAGCTTCAAATTGCCGGGATCGATTGCTTTGCGAAGTCATGCAACTTCGGCCAACGATCGTCTGGCGGCGTCTCGTCTAATCGATCCATCCGATTTTTCGAATGAGTAGCTCGGCCGAACGAGATCGATTTTGCCCGAAGTCCACGCAACTCGGCCAACAGTCGTATGAGTAGCGTCTCGTCCAATCAGTCCATCCAAAGGCGAAGTCGAGTAGCTTCGGCCAAAAAGATCGATCTTTGCGAGTCACGCGAATTCGGCCAACGATCGTCTGGCGGCGTCTCGTCCAATCGATCCATCCAATTGCGAAATCACGCAACTTCGACCAACGGGTCGTATGAAAGGCGTCTCGTCTAATCGATCCATATGTGCGTTCGAGTAAGTAGCTTCGGCCAACCAGATCGATCTTTGCCCGAAGTCACGCAACTTCGGCCAACATCGTCATGTAAGCGCGTCTCGTCCAATCGATCCCATCGAGTGCCCGAAATGAATAGCTTCGGCCCGGCGAGATCGATCTTTGCCCGAAATCACGCAACTTCGGCCAACGGTTAATATGAGCAACGTCTTGTCCAATCGATCCATCCGGTGCGAAATCGCGCTTCGGCCAATAGTCGTCTGAAAGGCGTCGTCTCGTCAATCGATCCATCCATTGCACGAAGTCGAGTAGCTCGGCCAGCAGGATCGGTCTTTGCTTGAGTCACGCAACTCAGCCAATAGTCGTACGAGTAGCGTCTCACCCAATCAGTCCATCCGTTGCCCGAGTCGAGTAGCTCGGCCAACAGGATCAATCTTTGCTCGAGTCGCGCAACTCAGCCGGCAGCCGCACGAGTAGCGTCTCATCAAATCAGCCCTTCCAGCACCCGAGTTAGATAGCTCGGCCAGCAGAATCAGCCTTTATCTAAGTCATGCAATTCGACCAAAGGACTCACAAGCAACGCCTCGCCAAGTTGCCACCCGACCGTCGCTTTACCAACCCAGGCATGCCCTCAGCTCCTCACAAGGACCTAGAGACACGATTTGATGGGGAGAAGTGATAGGGCACATTATGGATTATCCTACGGGGACCTGACCCTCGCCACATCAGCTCGAGCACAAGACCTTGGGAGGGAGATAGAGCCACGACAGATGTGCCGCCAATAATCCGGGATGCAACGGTCATCTCCCCTGTCGTTCGGCGCCGCGCCAACCAGTCTCGCCGAAACAAAGACCGTTCCGGGAAACTCGGGACGGTGCCGAAAGGCGTCGTCCCACGTATCCCGGAAAGTGAACACTCGAAGGTACATTCGTCGCTCACTAGGGTCGGCCGTACAATCGACCCCCGAGAGTCACAATAAAAACCCCTCGCCAGCATCTGACGGGGGGCATGAGAACATTAGCAGACTATTGACTCAAGTTTCGGAGGGGCCCAAGTCGGGATCATCCCCCATCTCGACCTAGGCCTGTGCACAGGAATCCAAGTGCAGCAACGTCGAACGAGTTCGGGGGAGAAGCGCGTCGCCACCAAGTCCAGTCTCGACCTGACCGATCGAGATCTTCGCCCTCAGGACAATCCTGGACGTCGCTAGTCGGACCAAGCTGTGTCAGCCACGCAGTCACGGCTCGAGGTTCGCGGAACATTATCTTTACTCAAGACACTTACATAATGAACTGAATGGCAATGTTGCACTTTAATAAGAAATTATTATCATATATTTTTTGTAATTATAGCTAATTAAACGTTTTTCCTTTAGAATTATCTGTAAGGATTATAAAGTTATACCTAATGAATGTTTGATAAACCATAGATTGTTGGTATAAGTATCTGTTGGACAAAATGGAAGAGAAAAAAGTGTTAAAAATTACCCCGACTAGGTGGACTTTTAAAGGCAATAATATAAGGATTTTTAAATATACAATAGAGAAAGAGGACATTTGGAACTTTGACGAAGCTAATAGAAATATCATATGGACTATGATGATCAATAAAATTTGGAACGCGACAAAGGAGATTCTTGGGTAACCAAAAGGTAGATGTGTAGCCTGGTAGTGGTACGAGGAAGTTCAAAAAGCAATTACTACTAAGATCATGATAAAAATGAGAACTTTAAAATAAATATAAAATCTAAATAAGTGGCAAAAGAAGTGCTGATGGTTTGGCAAGATATAAAGTTAGGTACTAAGGACAAAAAAAAGATATATCTCAAATTGCTAAGGCTCCGAAGAAAGAGCAGGGATTTAGGTAAGATTGAATGCATGAGTACGAAAAAAAAATGGTAGTGATATGTAGGAAAGATGGAAAGATATTTGATGAACATTTTACACAACTTGAGACAGTATGGTCCGACTGAGGATCAATATTGATATCAGACCGAGTTTTGAGACTTGCGGATAGAATGATTGGTTTTTGACCAATCTTAGCCAGAACACTAGTTTTCGCCAGGATACTTCTGAATTTCAATCTGTTTGGCAAAGAGCTGTGATTAAGATTATCTTATCCAAACATCAACGTGAAAATCAGCATTTCTCATTACTTATCCATGTTACCAAAGACACCTGTAGATTAAATGGGTTAAGAATAATTGGTTTTGAGCAACTTACCCAAAACACATATTTTGGCCTGATAATTTCTAGTTTCCAATCTGTTTGGCCAGGCAAAATGGGGATGTCTGGATGCTGGTCTGGGCTCAGACGTGTGTACCACCCTGTAATGGTACACCAGTAGAGTGTATTAAACTATTAATAACATATGATTTCCATAAGATTTTGACATCTTATGCTGGTTAAGACAATCAAAAGCTTCATGAATTTGTCAAGCATATCATTGTGGTTGGATTTGTCAATTCACTCTTATGTATTTACTCTTTTCTTTTTCCTCTTTTGTCAGTTCAATTATGGGCATGTTTTAAGTTCAAGATTTTTTGTTAATCTCTGCATTAATTCTGCTGTAAAGGTGATAAAAGTGACAGATGTTGCTAATAAGTTTTGTTGCCTTGAATCAAAGCTTAGTGTTGTGGAATGTCAATTTTAGGTAATTTGACTTATTATTACTTTTTACTTAGCCAAGAAAGAACATCGTGAGAACATCAGCAACGCAAGAAAGTGAAAATAACCACTTAATACATGACTTAATTATATAATTGTTCAGAAACTAAGAAAAATCTGAGGTGAAATCTCCAAAAGATTTTTTAAAGTTGTTTTATTTGCTCCTAATTTACTTAAAGCAACTATTGCAAATAAAAAGAATATTTTTTCCCTCTCCTATTTCTGTAAAGTCACCATTACGTGATTCTATTTATTATCAAATTCTAACCATTAGAAATCACAAATTGATGCTTTAGGTGACTTTCAAAAATCCATTATGTTGATAACACTGAATATCCAGACCCTGGTACTGGCAATTGCCTCGTACACTGAAATTACTTGCTATTTTTGCAAATGTATGAAACATATAAAACTTGCAAAAGGATGTATCTGTGATACGCTGTCCATCTTTACTAAAAGATAAATTGCGCAAAACTTGGTATGATGTTTTATTTGTGAAACAATGAAATATCACTTATGATGAGTTTGGTTCATAGTAGTTGATGAAAGCATGTTAGAAAAATACCATATCTCAGGTGGAGAGATTGGTGGATGAGAGTAAACTTGTCATGTCTTTGTATACTGTTAGGTGTTAATTGGGAGTAGGGGTTTCTCTTGCTGGGTTACTCTGTGATCGCTTTGATACTCGCTGTGGTCCATGTTATGAATGACCATATGAAATTACCTTATGATTCTTATTTTTTTATATTTTACCTAATTGTCGTTATATTTGGTTTCCTTTTGAGTGCATTATAAACAATGGAGATTTGGTTCCATGACAATGAAAAAGTGACATGTTTTTGATGGCGATTTCTTATTGTGGTGCAGTGAATGGCTCAGGATCCTATAATATCTTGAAGTCTGACTTGCAGGTCTACAAGCTATTTGGGAAAGAGTTAGTGACATTCCTTAAGCATCCTCTTATGGTGTTTCGGTGTAAATTAGTCTGAAATTAAAACTATTTGTCATCATAGGCTGTGTATGTACCATATTCATCTTTGTTTTATTCCCTGGTTTTAAGTTTGACTACTCTTTAGTGTTTGTGAGATCTGTTCTGTAGCTTTTGCTGATCGACTTTTCTGGGACCTGATGATGTTATTGGAACCACCATATAAATAATGACTTTGCATCTCTTGCATTCCTTGTATTTTTTTTTTGAAAAATAAAATAAATGTTTATTACATCAAATAATATATTGTTCACATGTGAATTCAAAGTTAAGATCTGTTATTTATGCAATAATGTATTAACCAATTTAGATGTTTTAATAGAGATTTTTATGTTTAAGACGTCGGTTTAGTCAGTTTAAATAGTTTGATATAATACGATATCTAACCATTGTTTTTGGATTATTTTTACCCTTGTTTGGGACGCACAATACAAGAATGAGGTTATTGATGCTGAGTCCCCAAACAGGTGGCGTCACCTGCCATTTATTATATCAAACATTCCTATAAACCCGCGGGTAATGCTTCCCTTGTATCATCCCTCCCTCGGTCTCACCTTATTCCCCATTTAGATGAGGTGGGAGGCGCGGAACGGGGAGTCCTCGATGGGGGTAGAGAATCCAGGAATTTTTTTTTAATATCCTTTTAATTAATTTATTTAATAAAAAATAAAATTATTATGAAATTTAATTAATAATAATAATATTTATATAAGATAAATATATTTAAATATAAAATAAAATTGAGGAGAAAGAGAAAAAAATATTGAGGAATTATCATCGTCGTTCATCGTTTGTCATTTGCAATCGTCGATCGAGAAAAAAGTATTGAGGAATCATCACAGTAACAAGTTATAATTTCAAAATCCTTTCAAATCTTTTCATCATTAAAACTTTGGGGGCCCTGAAAAGGATTTTAGGCTACAAACACGAGATCAGTAAAGTGATAACGTACAAACTCGACAAAAAACGCTCACAAGATTGATGTGATTTCTTTATCTATATTCATCAATACATACAGTCTCAAATTTTTGACTAAAGTAAACATTTTTGAATACATAATAATCTTTGTTCACAAAGGAAACTTGCCAAGTTATGAGCTTAAAAGTGCCATATCAATCTTTGCAATCTCAGCAATTTTATTTTATTTTATTTTTTTTTCTTTTCATTTTATATATTTTATAATATATCTGAAAAATCAATTGGGCTTTTAAGTACAACATAGGCTTTGCAAGAATCGGTTGATTTACACAATAGATATATTTGTTTCAGGAGTGAGATCACAAGCTCTCCACCTTATTATCTATATAATGAAAATAATACGAATTACCTATCATTATGTGTGTCACAAACAAAACTTATCATCCTAGTTGTGATGTCCCATAAAAATCCATATCATTTTCAGAATATAAGTTACATCATTTAATGGGTGCATAATTTCATCCAATATTTTGATTTTTACTGCAATAGTATCTATGAGATTTATCAATCTTTTTCTTCACTTAGTTGATAAAGGAATTTGAGCTTCACTTCAACATAAAACAAATGAATTCACATTTTACCTCCCTAGGAAAATCTTATATTTTCATGCAAACAGATTGCTTTTGTCGATTTCAATCACACTTAAACCTTGGGAGGTAACACATGTTTTGGTATTTACTTTGCTTCATCTTTGGTAGTAGAAATTAAATAATTGATCCATTCTTATATATCAAGATTAGGGATCATTATTTGCTTTATCTACCATAAATAAAGATCTTTACACTTTCTTTTACTGTATCTTTTTCTTCTTCCATTGACCTCTCTGTCGCTTCTTAGTACTTCTTAGGCTACCATCTATAGAGTAGTTCCTACGAAGCCGTCCTCTTTTGAAGGGGTTAGTGAGTTTCTCCTTAGTCCTTTCACTTGGAGAGGATTGGATTCTAAGCCTCTTCTGTTGGGCTGATGGCCCATATTCAGCCCATGTGGGCTTTATCAGCCCACAGCTCACACCCCTTCTTAACCTAACCCTAATTAAGATTAGGGGGGTGTGGTGGCTGCGTTTGAGAGGCAGATTAAAGCTATAAAAAGGCAGCAACGAGGCAGATCTTGGTGGCCACGAGATTCCAAAGAGAAGAAGGAGAACAAGGCAGAAAAGGAAGAGAAAGAAAGGGAAGAAGACAAGGACAACGCAGAGAGACTGTTCACAATCATCTAGCAAAGTTCTCATCTCAAAGTTAGATCAAATCTACAATGAGCTCTTCTTTGATTACTTGGGAGGTTTTAGATATTGTGGGCGATAACGTGATCCTTGTATCCCAGTTATTCTCTTGTGGTTGTTGCTTGGGTTTTGGGCAAGAGATTGAGATTTGTATATTCATTATTCTCATAGTGAATTATCTCTAGTTTGCCCTGGTGGTTTTTACCCTTCACATTGAAGGGGTTTTCCACGATATATCTTGGTGTTCTGTTTGATTGTGTTTCCATTTTATTCCAATGCGTATTTTGGTCTTCTAGTATTTGTTCCTATACAAAGGTTATTCCTGTTTATATCCCCATCAACCGGTATCGAGCTGGGGTTTTGGTGATTTAATTTTTGTATTTGAATATGGAGGCCGATAATATTTCTCGCATGATTAGTTTGAATGGAAATAATTGGATGATATGGAAACCAAGAATGGAAGATCTCTTGTATTGCAAAGATTTGTATGGACCTTTGCAAGGGATAGTGCAAAACCTACAACTATGATAGATGATGAGTGGAAGAGAAGAGGTTAGATCGAAAAAAACAATTGGATTTATTAGACAAGTGGCTTGATGATAGTGTATTTCACCATGTTTCTACTGAAATTTCTACATATTCTCTTTGGAAAAAATTGGAAAGTCTCTATGAAAGAAAAACAATTTGCAACAAAGCTTTTTTTTGATCGTAAAACTTTGTGAACCTAAAATATAGAGAGGGTGCTTCTATTGTTGAGCATTTGAATGAAATGCGAGTATTACTAACCAGTTATCCTCTATGAGAATGTCTCTTGATGATGAGTTGCGCATTGTTACTTCTCGGTTCATTACCGAAAAGTTGGGAGACACCGGTGGTTTCCTTAGTAATTCTCAGCCGGATGGTATTGTCACTATGAGTCAAGTAACAAGCAGTTTGTTGAATGAGGAGTTGAGAAGAAAGAGTTCTAAGAAACATCTCGAATGATTCACGTGCACTTATCTCGAGAACGAGAGGAAGGTCAAAGTCTAGAAGCAGTTCACGATGGGTAGGAGCAAGTCAAGATCAAGAAAAGATATTGTTTGCTATAACTGTGGTGAAAAAAGGACATTACAAGAACCAATGTAAGCAACCTAAGAAGAACAAGAAAAAAGGGAAAAGAAGTGGAGTCTACAGAGTCAAAGGATAATACTACAAACTACAAATCTTGGGTGGTGATTATTTGATTTTGTCTCCTTCCGATGATATTTTTTTTGTGTGTGTGTCGATCTTGAGTGGGTGATTGACACAGTGTGCTTTATCATGCTACACCACGGAGGGAGTTTTTTTTGCTACATACAAGTCCGAAAAACTTTGTGTTGTCAAGATGGGCAACTATGGCACAATGAGACATCATTGGCATGGGTGATATCCATTTAAAGACCAACCTTGGTCGTAAGTTGGTACTTAAGGATGTGAGGCATGTGGTTGACTTGAGGCTAAATTTAATTTCAGGTTGGAAGACTAGATGATGAAGAGTATGAAAGCAGATTTCACAGAGGGGCAATGGAAGCTCAAGAAGGGTTCTCTTGTTATAGCTAATGGAAAGAAATGTCATACTTTGTACAGTTGCGAGCTAAAGCTTATGGTGAGCGCTTAAATGCTACAGAGAAAAGACTTCAAAGATGGAGTTGTGGCATAGGCGATTGGGACACATGAGTGAGAAGGGCTGCAAGCTCTTTCCAAGAGAGAGGTATTACCGGATCTCGAGGGTATACATCCCAACCCTTGTATTGATTGTTTGGTCGGTAAACAACATAGAGTTTCATTTGCTAGTGCTTTGCTTTGTCTAGAAAAATGCATGCCTTAGACCGTGTTTATACAGATGTATGTGGTCCTTTGAGGACAAAAAACTCCCAGTGGATCTGTGATGTTCTTGGTATAAGTGGTGCACTTTATTTTGTCACTTTTATAGATGATTTTTTCCAGAAAGTTTGGGCTTATGCTTTGAAGACCAAAGATCAGGTTATTAATGTCTTCAAAGAGTTTAATGCCGGGGTTGAAAGGGAGACGAAGGAAATTGAAATGCATAAGATCGATAATGGTGGTGAGTATATGGGATTGTTTAATGACTATTGCAGGTCGCATGGGATCCAACATGAGATGACAGTTCCTGGTACACCTCAGCATAATGCAATTGCAGAGAGGATGAACCGCACCATCATGGAAAAGATCAGATGTATGCTTTCACAAGCCAAGCTACCCAAAAGGTTTTGGGATGAGGCTTTGAGGACTGCAGTTGATGTGATCAACTTATCACCATGTACAGCCCTAGATGGTGATGTTGCAAAGCATGTATGGTCATGGAAAGATGTTTCCTACAGGCATTTGAGAGTGTTTGGTTGTCGTGTATTTGCACATGTTCCAGATAATGAGAGGTCCAAGCTAGATGGTAAGTCTAAAGAATGTATTTTTCTTGGTTACTCACATGATCATTTGGTTTATTCTGAGCTTTGGGATCCGAAAAAAGCGTAAGGTGTTTAGGAGTAGAGATGTGGTCTTCTTTGAGGATCAAACCTTTGAGGATTTGAAGAAGAAGGCACCAAGAGACTTCAGAGAAGGATTAGCAGATTGACCCGCTTATTCCTCCAAAGATATCGGGTGATGGGGAGATGTGCGGAAAAAATAGTGTAGAGCCCGATATTGATTTACCCCGCAGGACATGTTGAGCAAGAAGAAGTAGGAGAGCAAGTTCCAGAAGAACCTCAATTGAGAAGATCTTCTAGACAACGTCAACCTTCCGAAGATACTCTACGATGAGTATGTGATGCTTACTCGATGCAGAACCGAGAGTTACCCGAGAAGCAAATTGAGAGTGAGCGAAAGAGAAGTGGTTAGTTGCTATCTATGCAGGAAGAGATGGATGCTCTTGGAAGAACCACACTTATGATTTGGTGCTTGCTACCAAATGGAATGAAGGCCTTGAAGAACAAGTGGGTTTTTTAGGTTGAAGACTCAAGAATATTGTTCTCAACCAAAGTACAAAGCTAGATTGGTTGTGAAAAGGCTTTGGTCAAAAAAGAAAGGTATTGACTTTGAAGAGATATTTTCTCCTTTGTTAAAATGTCTTCTATTAGGTGTTGCTCTTGGTATTCTTTGCTAGCCGACTTGGAGGTTGAGTAGTTAGATGTGAAGACAGCTTTTTCCTTCATGGTGATTTGGAGGAGGAAATTTATATGGAGCAAACCGGAAGGCTTCAAAGTCAAAGGTAAAGATAATTTTGTCTCCAAGTTGAAGAAGAAGAGCTTGTATGGGCTAAAAGCAAGCTCCAAGACAAAGGTACTGAAAAGTTTGATTCATTTATGATGAAAAAATGGATACAAAAAAGAACGGCTTCAGATCATTGTGTGTACATCAAATGGTTTGGTGAGAATTTTATTATTCTCTTACTTTATGTTGATGACATGCTTATTCTTGGAAAAGATATGTCTAAAAATTGACAAAGTTGAAGAAGGAACTGAGTGAGTCTTTTTGCAATGAAGGACATGGGGCAAAGAAAAGCAAATACTAGGCATCTGATTTCTCGTGACAGAAAAACAAGAAGATTTGGTTGTCACAGGAGAAATACATCGAGAAAAGGTATTGGAAAGATTTAGTATGAGCAATGCTAAGCCCAGTTGGTTCTCCTCTTGCAGGTCACTTCAAGTTGTGCTCGTAACAGAGTCCGTCAAGTGATGAGGAGAAGGAGAAAATGCAAAAGGTTCCTTATGCTTCAAAGATTGGAAGTTTAATGTATGCAATGGTATGTAACGAGGCCGGACATCGATATGCAGTGGGTGTTACTAGCAGATTTCTTGCAAATCCAGGCAAAGAGCACCGGGCGTGATGAAGTGGATTTTTAGATATCTCCGAGGGAGCTCTAAGGTTTGTTTAAGCTTTGGAGGTGGACCACTGGCAACAAAGTTACACAATCTGCATATATATGGCAAGAGATATAGATACTGAGGAAGTCTACTTCCGGTTATGTACTTACTTTTTTTGGAGTCGTCATGGCAATCCAGGTTACAAAGGTGTATTGCTCTCTCCACCACGTAAGCGAAATATATTCTTTTCTACAGAGGTATGCAAAAAATGTTATGGATGAAAGAATTCTTACAAGAATTGGGGGGCTTGAAACAGAAAAATTATGTGGTGCATTGTGACAGCCCGAGTGCCATCCATTTGTGTAAGAACCCAATGTTTCATTCCAAGTCAAAGCATATAGATGTCGATATACAATTGATTCGAAATGTATTTGAAGAGAAGCGATTCGCGACTTGAAAAATTCATACTATGATGACAACGGAGCGTACATGTTGAAGAAGACCTTAACAAAAGAAAGACAGGAGATATGCCGACGGTTAGTTAGTGTATGGCTTCACATTGAGGAGTCATGGGACAGCCTCTCCTTATGGGTCAAGGGGGAGTTGTTGGGTGATGGCCCATATTCACCCATGTGGGCTTTTATCGACCACAGCTCACACCCCTCTTAACCTAACCCCAATTAAGATTAAGGGGTGTGGTGGCTGCGTTTGAGAGGCAGATTAAAGCTATAAAAAAAGGCAGCAACAAGGCAGATCTTGGTGGCCACGAGATTCCAAAGAGAAGAAGGAGAACAAGGCAGAAAAAAGGAAGAGAAAGAAAGGGAAGAAGACAAGGACAACGCAGAGAGACTGTTCACAATCATCTAGCAAAGTTCTCATCTCAAAGTTAGATCAAATCTACAGTAGGCTCTTGCTGTGATTACTTGGGAGGTTTTAGATATTGTGGGCGATAGAACGTGATCCTTGTATCCCAGTTATTCTCTTGTGGTTGTTGCTTGGGTTTTGGGCAAGAGATTGAGATTTGTATATTCATTATTCTCATAGTGAATTATCTCTAGTTTGCCCCGTGGTTTTTACCCTTCACATTGAAGGGGTTTTCCACGTATATCTTGGTGTTCTGTTTGATTGTGTTTCCATTTTATTCCGCTGCGTATTTTGGTCTTCTAGTATTTGTTCCTATACAAAGGTTATTCCTGTTTATATCCCCATCATCTTCCTCTTTCACATACTAATGAAAGCATATAGGTTGTTGACCTTTTAGTCTACTAGAGAAGATAATCAAGGGATTTCCAAATCAAACGTTTCAACGCTGAAGCTTATTGGGAGAGTGAATCAGTCCTTCCCATGTATTATTGAATGATCAAGTAGTCATATCAATATACGTAACCCCATATATATATATATATATATATCTACAGATGCCTTTGTTATTGGGTTATAATTTTCATTGCGTCTCTCTTTTAGTAGTGAAAATACTTTTGATATTAGGAATAGGGAGGTTATGTTTAATTCTTGAATTTATTTAATTATTTTTATGAGTGAATATCATTTAAATAACATAAATTCTACCCTCATCCTTTTTTTATTCTCACTTCTCTTTGTATTAGTCAATCAAAATATATTATATTGATTTAAGATCTAATTTTAGAGTTAGGAGAGCTCTGAGTTTTGTCAAGTGTTGGAGGAGAAAATATCTCCTTGCCTGAAGTGAGGAGCAATGACCCATTGACTTATTACGGTGGCCACTATCATAGCTCAAGTGACTATGGGGATGATCATTCCGGAAGAAGAGCAAGTTAAGATGTTTTCACATTAGTAATGATTGATTTAAATCGATCTAAACCCTCTTGTAAGATGAGTCTCGTTATGATTTATCTCTTTTCGATGGAGTAATTATGATTTACTTTTGTGCTTCCATACTCCAACAGATTCAAGCAAATTTCTAAAAGAAAGATCCGGTTTAGAATCTCCCATAAGCTTTGAGCTTTGAGCTTTGAGCTTTGAGCTTTGAGCCTTGGGATAGCTTATGTAAGTGATGGGGTATTTAAGCAAACAATCTTTGGCTACTAATAATTATTGATTTTATATTAAAATAATATTTTAATTATCTTAAAGTGATAATCTCATCCATCGAGCTTATGTTGTGGTTGATACGAGTTTAGGATCCCCTCATCTATCGAGCTTAGGATCCCTTGTAAGCTTTGAGCCTTAGGATAGTTTATGTAAGTGATGGGTATTAAGCAAACAAACTTTAGCTACTATCGTTATCTTAATAATTGCTGCTTTTATGTTAAAGTAGTATTTTAGTTGTCTTAAAGTAATAATCTCATCTTCTTCATCATCTACTTCACGTAGCATCTCAATCTACACGTACCAGTGGATGCAAGCTTTAAGCTTTGGCAAGACACCTTCTCAAGTATTCTCTCCCCCTACATAATCTTGAATTACTTTAGTTTGAGATTAGCTCTTTCATCATTTATAGGTTGTCTCTTCTCAGGCCTAATGTTTATGGAGAACTTGATTACGGATGAGTTAAGCAAGCCACCAACTTTTCAGTGACTAGGTAGTGTAGTTTGACATTGTTTTGGACATGATTGTAATAACATTTGGTTGACCCTCATGTCTTCCAATTCATATAGTGGATGAGAATCATTTGGCTACTGAGAATTTAACAATGCTCAAACAAAATTTTTACATAAATAAGACATACTTACAATTTCTTTAATTTGATAGATTATTTTTGTGTTGGTAATTGAACTTATGTTGAGGCTCACTTAGTCATCCGAGGAAGGTCGGTCCATAAATTGGTCTAAATTTTTTTTCCTAGAGTTAAAAAATCGAATCCTCAATTATTTTTATTTTTGTTGCTTATATCATGAATTATTTTGATGTTATAATCGACTCATTAGCTCGATAGATATAAATCACTATTATAAAAATACTTAAGCCTTAAGTTAATAATAGTAAACTCATATAATTTCATATCATAACTATCTTTATATTTGGAATATGAAACTAAATTGGGATATCATAAATTTTCCTAGCTAAAAATTGATGTGTTGGCCAATGTCAAAAATACTTTGTATGGCACATGTGAGATTTAGGATGTTATCCACGTATTACCCTTTTTTTATTTGAATGTCCCATAATATTCTAATATTAAATTAATTTTAATATTATTTGTTTTGGCCCAACTCAAAGAGATTACTAGTCGATTAACTCTACCGACTTAAACTATTAATCTAAAAATATTTAAAAGTAAGTTAATATCAATAGACAATAACATATTATCATGTAATTAATATTCAAGTTATAAAAGAAACTTCACAATATATCTTTATGTTTGTATATTGATATAGAGAAACTTCACCAAGGGGTAATATTATATTTCAAGAGAACAATAATTATATGCTTTCAGATTCTTTCTTTTGAAACTCTTTTCTTGTATCCTAATCATCATTCAGCATCTGCCATCATAATAGTAAAGAAGAAAATGTACCAAAGAATCTTAAATTCACCCGTCTAATACTTAACTAATAAAAGATCATGATAAAGGCAAATATAGAATGATATCATTGTATTCTTTACATCCTCGATCTATTTATGATTTGAGGATCAATCACATATTTGAGTACATGATTGAAGAAATTTTTTTCTCAAAATTTGTATAAATATATATATATTAACTCAATGAATGAAATTACTTATCTTCACGATAAGTTCTTCCTTATGATATTAGAACTCCTCTTGCCTTAGAGCAAGACTATCCCTTCCTTGGTGTCTGATGATTGTAATCCTTGTTCTCCACTAATCTGTCATAGCGATTACATTACTACTATAATGTCAAAGTCTTACACATATTAAATTATAACTAGCATGGCTACAGAAGCATAATTTTACATATACATATATATACATACAAATATATATATATATATATATATATATATATACATATATATATATATATATATATGATTTATAATCATGATATAATTTGTAATATCAATGCTTCATATATATATAAGTACATACTTTCCAAAATATCATTCTTAATATTATACAAAAATATTAGTTGAGTAGGCATAAGTATTAATATTTACATTAAGTATAGTGTAAAAATCGAAAGTATACTAGCGGACTTAAATATAAGATTAAGTTATTTTAATATCTTGTGTAGTATAGAAATATTTATGTTGAAGGATCAATCTTTGAGATAGATAATATCTTAGAGTTTTTATATGAGTTTTAAAATGTTAAGTTATATGCGATGCCATGATGTAATTGATGTCGTAAAGATATATCAATCTTGATTACTTTCCAGATTAGATACATCAATTTTATAGGACTAAACTTTTTATTAAGGAAAGAATATAATACTTTTATCTTTCTGAGGTCCTATTTATGAATATAAATATAACTAGTACTAAATTACAAAAGGTACAAAATAGGGGTGGGGTTTCTTCTCACCGTCTCTCATACATCTCTTAACAGCCTCTGCCTTCCTCGTAAGGAAAATAAAGGCTGTGTCAGTGAAAGAGAAGGGAAGAATGGAGAATAAAGGCCGTGTTAGTGAAAGAGAAGGGAGAAAGAAGAGGAGGAAAGGAAGAGAAGGCTACGTTGATGGGAGAGAAGGGAAGAATGGAGATGAAGGAAAGAGAACAAGAGAAAGGAGGAAGGAGAGAGAGGAAAACAAAGGCTCTGCCGATGGAAGAGAAGGGAGAAAGGGGAGGAGGAAAGGAAGAGAGGCTATGGTGGAAGAGAAGCGAGAAAGGAGAGAGAGAAAAGTAAGAGAAGGCTGCATTTGTAGGAGAGGAGAAGAAAGAAAAGAGAAAGAAGGAGAAGGGAGGAAGAAGAGAGGAGGAAAAAGAAAGGAGAGTAAAGAAGGTTCAAACGGAGGAAAGAGAGATATCGGGAAAGGAAGAAAAAAAAAAAAAGAAGAAAAATAGAAGAAAAAAATCTCAAGATTTTTTATTCATATTTTCGTGTTATTTTATACAAAAAAACAGTGAGGTATTTATAGACCATTTAACAAATAAAGTGAAAAAGTATTTCATCATCGGTTTTTGGGGTACTGACGATACCAATGTCATTATTGGATGATACCACTGTTTGCCAGACTGACAACTAGCGAAACCATCGCTTATCAGTTTGACACTAGGTGGTACCACCACCCAATCTGACACTGACAGTGGGTAGTACCACCGCCTAATTTGATGGTATCACCACTTGACACTGTTTGATAGACTATGTCTGGATGGTACCACTGCCCAGTCTAACGATACCACCACTTGACATAATCTAGGAGATTGTGTTTGGGCGATACCACCCAAACACAAGAGGAAGAAGAAAAAGGAGAAGGGAGGAAGAAGAAGAGAGGAGGAAAAAGAAGATGAGAGTGAAGAAGGTTCAAATCGAGGAAAGAGAGATCTCGAGGAAGGAAGAAAGAAAAAAAAAAGAAAAGAAAGAAAGAAAAATAGAAGAAAAAAATCTCAAGACTATTATTCACACTTTCATACAAGAAAGAGTAGGGTATTTATAGGCCCTAATAGCTTCAAAAATAGAGCCAAAAGTATTTCATTCCTAGTTTTTGGGGTACTGATGGTATCATTATTGGGTGATACCACCATACTGACAACTAGTGGTACCACCGATTGTTAGTCTGACACCGGGTGGTATCATCACCCAATCTGACACTAACACTGGGTAGTACCGTCGCCCAGTCTGGCGATACCATCGCTTGACATAGTTTGGTAGACTATGTCTAAGCGGTACCACCACCTGACATAGTCTAGGAGACTGTGTTTGGGCGGTACCATCTAAACACAGAAGGAGAAAGAAGAAGAAGGGAGGAAGAAGAAGAGAGGAGGAAAAAAAAGAGGAGAGTAAAGAAATTTCAAATCGAGGAAAGAGAGATCTCGGGGAAGGAAGAAAGAAAAAAAAGGAAAAGAAAGAAAGAAAAAAATCTTAAGACTTTTTGTTCACACTTTCATGCAAGAAAGAGTGAGGCATTTATAGGCTCTAATGACTTCAAAAATGGAGCCAAAAAGTATTTCATCGTCGGTTTCAGTGTATTGACGGTATCATTGTCATTATTGGGAGATACCACCATCTACCAGATTGACAACTAGTGATACCACCGCTTGTCAATCTGACACTGGGTGGTACCACCACCCAATTTGACAATGACACTCGATAGTACCATCGCCCAGTCTGGTGGTACCACAACTTGACACAGTTTAGTAGACTATATCTGGGTGATACCACTGCCCAATCTAACGGTACCACCACCTGACATGGTTTGGGAGACTGTGTTTGGGTGGTACCACCACGCAGTCTGGCAGTGCCACTGCCTGTCTCTTTTATGGGTGACCGAATTAGCCTTTTGCTTGGCCCAAAAGAACCCCAACTCAAGCCTAACTAACCCCTAATTGAGTTGACGTTATTTTACCCCAAAACTGACTCAATTAGACCTAAACTAACTCGATCTAGACACACAATTACAAGCATGAATCATATATTATCTGGCATGTCATCGGTTCATCTGACGCTTCGTCCAATCATTCGGTGCATCGTCCTCTCCTTCGGCGTATTACCCAATCGACATGTTTACTCCCGCAACTTCTAATCTCCTTAGCGCAATGTCTGATCCTTCGGCATGATGCCCAAACTCATGGCACGAAGTCCTCGTCAACCATTCCTCTAGCCCGACGTCTAATCTTTTGACACGTTCCATTCTGGCCCAATGTTTGATTCTTCCTGCTTTAATCGAATTGTCTTTCCTTGATCGAGGTTAGTCTTGCATCACTCAAATGCACATTAGATCTTAATTTCATCAATTAATTTTGTCAACAAAATTCGAGATTCAATAGAATATCTCATGTTTTCTTGCTTTGACAAATCTGTAGCTAGGGATTCAGAGTAAGAGAGAAAGAGTTCTCCAGGAGAATCCGATTAGAGTGAGACTCAAGTAAAAATCGTATGAGCCTGATAGCACCATACCCGGTATATGGTCTCTGAGGTATTAGATGGATGAGGGACTATAGATACATAGTAATTGAGGATAGATATGTCTAATGGATTAGATTCCCTTTATCGTCTGGGGACTGCGGTGTAGTAGCCTTGTACGTCTGTAGTCGATAAGTCGAGTGAATTATTATAGATATAATAATTCATTGAGTCAGAAGGAGTTTTGAAAAGTATGACTCATGGCCAACTCGATATTGGGTCTAAAGGATCACACACATATGGTAGGTATTGTGACGAGTAGAGATTTGGATATGAGATATTCGCTGGAATCCATATCTTATTGGATATCCAATAAGCCCATGAATTATTGGATCCTATGGATGATATCCAATAAAAGTAAATAAGAGATTATTAAGTAGAAATACACTAATATAAGAAGCTTGAATAGCTAGATGGAGATCCAACACCCAATATGATAGGATCTATTAGGGTTAAGTTGATAAGGGGCCTCTATAAATAGGAGGGAACCAAAGAGACATGGTCCAGGTTCCTTTTAGTTGCCATATCATAGCCCCTATTTGGGGCATGTGGACAACAAGAAGAGGTAGCTCCTTCTTGATTGCATGGTGCGTGTGAGGAAGAGTTTTGGACAGCGATTTGAGGAGCGTCTTCACAGCCCCTACCATGTGGATCACTACTAGAGAAGAGGGTATTTAAACTCCATCTAATCCTATAGATTTGTAAGAATTCAGGAATATACAATCTCCTTAGGTAATTTTCTTATATATAGTTTTTTAGTTTCACGGGTTTTTTGCGCATAAACTTTTGCACGACGTTAAGAAAAAATTTTTCTACGAGAATTCTGAGATTTTGTAATCACATGAGGAGGTGCAGTGGGAGTATAAAGCAATAACGGAAATTAAAGAAGTGTCTTTACAGCTCTTGCTGTGCTGATCACTACTAGAGAGGAGAGCATTCGAACTCCTTCATCTAATCTCATAGATCTATAGGAATTTAGGGATATACAATCAGGTAATTCTCTTATATGAAAATTTTCAGTTTTGTGGGTTTCTACGTACCAACTTTTGCATGACGATAAGAAACCTTTTTTCTATGAAAATTTTGGGATTTTATTTTTTGTTCTTCCACTGTGCATGTGATGTCGCCCTTATTAGGACCGAAATTTGTACTAAGAGTGAGGGTGAATTAGTACTTACGTAAAAACACATCAGTTTAAAAATTCTCGTTTGATGAAAACCAATATCGAAAAAATGTTTAAACTTAAAACATTTGCAAGAGTAGTATTGAGCAGGTAAAGTAGTTGCAAAATAAGTAAACAAGTAGAGAAAGGGAGGTACACCAATTTTATAGTGGTTCGGTTATCGTGGCCTACATCCATTCCCGATTCATCTTCACTCGAGGCCACCAGCTTCCACTACCAATCATCTTTCAACGGGCGAAGATCAACTACCCTTACAATTCTTTCTTCTTTTCATAGGCTCAGAAGAGAACATTTACACCTCTCTTTTAGACCTCACTCCTCCCTTAGAAAAATTCTAACTCTAGGAGGAAGAGACTCTAAATCCTAAGAGAGTTTCCAATTTTTCTCAAGTATTCTTTCTCCTTTTTCTACTCAATTTCATGCTTAAATCGAGCAGGGATGAGTGGGGTATTAATAGCCCCTAATGGATTCAAATTTGTGTTAGGAACGAGTCGACACTAAGAGAGGGGGGTAAATTAGTGCAGTGGCAAAAATTACGTCGATTCAAAATCTCATTGCGATTAATCCCGTTTAGGAAGTTGTTAACTTGAAAGCATACAGAAGAGTGTAGTGGATGTAAAGCAAGTAAAGAAGCGCAGTTTGCAGTAAATGTAAATTACAAGAAGTAAATGCAAACCGAGTTATAGTGGGTCGGTCGTCGTGACCTACATCCACTCCACCGATTCCTCTTCCATCAAGGCCACCGACATCCACTAACGATCTTCCTTTTGTTGGGAAATCATGGGGGCGACATCATATGCGCAGCGGAAGAACAAGAAAACAAAAATCCCCGATTCCCAAAAAGATGTTCGTCGTCGTGCGAAGATTGGTGCGCAAAAATCCGCAAAACACAAAACTGCGTATAGAGATTGTGTTACCTAGGGAGATCGTATATCCCTGTTTCCTTGCAGATCCTTAGGAGAGGGTGAAGGAGGTCAAGCGTCCTCCTTTCTAGCGGTGATCCACACAAAGGGGTTGCGGCGACCCTCCTCAAAACTCCGGCCTCTCGAGGTGGAGAGGGGAGAGGAGAATAGGAAAGGCAAGCAAAGACTCTAGCCTATGAGGCTGTGAATCCCTCCTATTTATAGAGATCCCGTGTCAAACCCTAATGGGTCCTTCCCTAGTGGGTATTGGATCTGCATCCAATAAGACAAAGGGCTCCGTCGGATATCTCATATCCCAACCTCTACTCATCGCAATGCCTACCATATGTGTGTGACCCTCTAGGCCCAATATCGAAGTGGCCGTGAGTCATACCGTCGAAACTCCTTCTAACTTTCAAACTGAATTATTATCTCTGTAATAATTCACTTTCGACTCATCGACTCTGGACGTATTAGGCCACTACTCATGCCGTAGTCCCCATTTATCTGAGGGGATCAATCCATTGGACCTGTCGTCCTCGTTACCATGTACCTATAGTCCCTCATCCATCTAATATCCCGAGACCATATATCGAGCATGGTGTTGTCCAGACCCATACGGTTTCTACTCAGTCTCGCTCTAATTGGATTCTCCCGGAGAACTCTTTCTCTCTCCCCGAATAACCCCGGCCGGGATTTGTCTGAGCAAGAACACATGGGATATTCCTCTCATGACACCGAGTGGATGATCCTCTATCGACACTCAATAGCCCTCGTAAAGGTCGACTATCACTCCCAATGACCAGGCTGTACTAGATGCAGGACAGCCAAACCTATAAGTCTGGTATCAAAGAGTGGAGCACTCATACAGGACATCCTTGGTGTCTCAAGTCTAAGGACCGATACACCACTTGGGACTACTGAAGTCATTGTCGACAATAAGGCATCATCAACCATCCAGCATTTTAGTAAGTGGATCAATCGGTGAACTCATTCTCCAATGAGCACATTGTCTCAGATCCCTAGTGTCCCTACACGAAGCTATGAGACCAGCTGCATCCATCATATGGACGGGTATACAAAGACACCGGTCTATCCGGTTATCCACGATGTCCCTCTCGAAAAACCTATGACCGGGATTATTTAGGATATGTGTTTAAAGGTGAATCGATCTCATTATCGTGATCTCATCACGATCCGATTCCCATTGCACAAATCCAAGGACATCACAATATATATATGCATTTATGCAATAGTTATAAAGTGATATACGCCAAAATATAATAAGCAAAAATATTCTGTATCAAGTTACACGTGCCATCACTCACGTGATTGGCTTGCTAGGCACCTATGACTAGTAATCTCCCACTTGACCTAAAGCTAATCACCTATGTGTCTGATCCCCATCAGACCCCTGTGACGCTCAAAGAATAAATGAGACAACGGCTTTGTCAGTGGATCTGCAATGTTATCTTCGGATGGAACTCTTTCCACTGCTACATCTCCTCGGGTCACGATCTCTCTGATAAGGTGGAACCTCCTCAGAACATGCTTCGAATTCTGATGAGACCTAGGTTCCTTCGGCGAGCAATTGCCCCCCGTGTTGTCGCAATATATAGGGAGATGGGCTCTTAAGCTGCCCTACGACTCCCAAATTTGTGATGAACTTCTTCAACCGGACTCCCTCCTTTGCTGCATCTGATGCAGCAATGTACCTCCGCCTCTATGGTCGAAGTCGGTGAGTGGTATCTTGCTTGGAACTCTTCCAAAGACACTGCTTGCTCCTCCATTCAAGGTGTACACATACCTGAATTCGACTTGCTATCATCGACATCGGGACTGAAAACTTGAGTCGGAGTAGCCTTCAACCTTAAGGCTATTACCTCCATATACTAGTAAAAGATCCTTAGTCTTTCTCAAGTACTTAAGGATACACTTTCTTGCTTTCCAATGCTCCAAGCACGGATCCGCTTTGATACACCTTTCGTGACACTCCGAGCATGCGCTATATCGTGCCTAGTACATAGCATGACATACATGATAGACCCTATTGCTGAGGCATAAGGTATCATATCCATGTTAAGCCCTTTTCTTACGAGTCTTTGGGGACATACTGTAGAAAGCGATATCCCATGTCTTATCGGTATGAGACCTCTCTTGGAATTTTCCATGCCAAACCTTTTGACAATTGTTTCTCACGTGCACAACTGGACAAGCCAAGCATCCTCTTGGATCTATCTCTATAGATTCTAATCCCCAAGATATAAGATGCTTCCCCTAAGTCCTTCATGGAGAAGTGTCTAGATAACCAAGCCTTTACTATGGATAGCATTCCTATGTCATTCCCAATGATGAGGATGTCATCCACATATAACACCAAAAAAGGTGATAGCGCTCCCACTTACCTTTCTGTATACACAAGGGCTCATCTTTAGTTCTTAAAAGTCATAAGATCAGATTGCCTCATCAAATCTTATGTTCCAACTTGGGAAGCTTGCTTTAGTCCATAAATGGATCTAAGCAACCTACACACCTTATCACGGGCAGTTTTTTGGACCACGAAAATTTAAATTAAGTAGTCAACACCTTGCCTTTGGACGATACCCCTTAGCCACTAGCCTTGCTTTTATAGGTCTCTACCTTTCCATCTACTCCGATATTTTTCTTAAAGATCCACTTGCAACCGATGGGTACAATACCTTGGTAGCATCAAATAGGTTCCAAACCTTATTGGAGTACATAGAATCCATCTCGAAATTCATGGCTTCTTTCCACTTCCCGAGTCTATACTCATAATAGCCTCCTCGTGGGTCCGAGGATCAAAATCCTCTACATCCTCTGTTCTAATATGTCCCACATATCTCTCGGGAGGATGGGATACTCTATCGGACCTGCATAAAGTTGATACTTATGTATTAGGTACCAACAGACTTCGGGCAGTAGAGTGGTGCTTGAGCTTGGTTCTCCAACCTCGCTCAATTCTATCATCCTCCCACCTTGTCTCCGTCAAGAATGTGTTCCTTCTCAAGGAACACTGCTCTCTTTTAGCTACAAAGACATTTTTTGGTCCTCGAGATGATAGAAATAATACCCACAAGTTTTCCTTTGGGTATCCCACAAATTTGCATCGCTCGTCCTTGATTCTAACTTATCGGGTTGTGTCTTCTAACATGGGCAGGGCAGCCCCAGATCTTAACAACCTTAAGATCGGGCTTCTTCCCTTTCCATATCTCATATGGTGTAGACACTACCGACTTAGTTGGAACTCTGTTGAAAGGTAAGTCTGGGTTTCTAGGGCATATCCCCTAATGAGATGGGTAGGTTAGCGAAAACTCATCATGGACCGTACCATATCTAATAATGTACGATTTCTCCTTTCAGAGACACCATTGAGCTGAGGTGTATAAGGAGGTGTCCATTGGGATAATATCCTATGGTCCTTGAGGAACTGAGTAAACTCTGTACTTAAGTATTCACCTCCTCGATATGATCGAAGAGTTTTGATACTCTTTCCCGTCTGGTTCTCCACCTCATTCTTATACTCTCTGAATTTCTCAAATGCCTCGGACTTGTACTTCATTAAGTACACATATCCATACCTTGAGAAATCATCAGTAAATGTAATGAAGTAGGAGTAACCTCCAATGGCATGAGTTGACATGGGTCCACATACATCACTATGTATGAGTTCCAACAACTCATTGGCTCTCTCTCCAGTTCTACTAAATAGAGATTTGGTCAGTTTTCCACGAATGTAAGGCTCACAAGTTGTATATGACACATAGTCGAATGGATCTAGATATCCATCATTTAGCAACTTTTGAATCCTTCTTTCATGGATGTGACCTAGCCTATAATGCCACAGGTATGCACTGTTCAACTCATCTCGTTTTCTTTTGGACATATTTACATTCATGATATGTGGAGTAGTGTCTAACATAAATAAACCATTATGCAATGTTCCTTTCATGATGATCTTATCATCTAATAATATCGAACAACCATTGTTCTCAAAAACAAATTTATATCCATTAACTGTTAAACATGAAATGGAGATAATGTTTTTGATAATAGAAGGAACAAAATAACATGCATCTAATGCAATAAAAGCTCCACTAGGCAGATGTGGGGCGACCTCGCCAACAGCTAATACAGCAACTTTTGCTCCATTACCCATCTTGAGATCCATCTCGCCTCTCTGTAGTCTCCTAGGCCTTGCCAGAACCTGCAACGAATTGCATATATGATAAGCACTACCGGTATCCAATACCCATGTGTTATCATAAGAGTCTGACAAATGAAGACTGATCATGAATGTACCTGAAGCTTCATCAAGCTTTTGTTTCGCCCTTTCTGCAAGGTACTCTTTGCAGTTTCTCTTCCAATGCCCATCTTTACCACAGTGGAAGCACTGGCCTTTGTCCTTTGCTGGGTCTTTCTTAGCAACCTTTGCTTTACCTTGTTTGCCCTTGCCCTTTCCCTTCTTAAGGACCTTCTACTTTTCCTTTTTCTTTTTCGGTCTCACTAGTGTAGAGAACTGGCTTCTCTTTCTTAATAGTACTCTCTGCCTCCCTCAACATATTGAGGAGCTTTGGGAGAGTCACCTAAAAGCTTGTTCATATTAAAACTCATTATGAACTGTGAAAAGGAATCGGTAGGGATGAAGCACAATGTCCACACACAAGTTATCCTCTAGGACCATTCCTAGACCTGTGAGTTTCTCTATCCACTCAATCATCTTTAGGGACATGGTTCTGAACCCGTGTCCCCCCCCTCAGATCATCCTAGCGGAAAAGGGTCTTGGATATCTCATATCGTTGAGTCCTTCCCAATTCCTCAAACAATTTTTCTGGACATGTAGGAGAATGGATCCGACATCCATCTTTTCATGTTGTCTCAGTAACTCTCGAGTCATAGAGCCCAACATATAGCACTGAGCAAGAGTGGAGTCATCAATGTACTTCACGTGGTGAGCGATCTCATCCTCGCTTGCCCCTTCTTCGTAGGGCATCATGTATCAAGTACGCATTACCGATTTTTCTCCGGCTGTGAGAACAATTCTCAAGTTCTGAGCCAATCCGGTATAATTTGGACCAAGAAGGCGGGTGACATCAAGTATGCCACGTAAGAGATTTGAAAGCGACATTTTCTGAAAATAAAGATGTAGCGAGAAATGAATAACATGCAGATTTTGCAAGAAATAAACTATCAAGATGTGGACTTCTATCTTAATATGCTCCCACTATTTTTTACTAACGAGTCACGCGCGACACCCTAAGAAGACGAAACGGAAGTCTCTAGCAGAACTTCTAGTGGGGATCGATCCAATCATCGTCTTAGTGTAACCTCGAGGGACTCGACCAATCACACCGAGCCTAAAAGGTAGGCAACTCTTGCCGATCACAACTCCTTATGATTCCCGTCTGTTCCGGCTCCCAATCACCATGGCCTCGAGGGACTCGACCAACCATGATGCTTTCGGTTAAGTCAACACCTTTCGTTACAAGATGAGTCCGATTTGATGATATACCCTCGAGGGACTCGACCAAGCATACCATGTCCTCAGGTCACCGGTGACATCTCTATGTCGTAAGCAAGATAGCGAATCGCGATATAGGTGAGTCTCAAGGGACTCGACCAACTCAACCTACACCGGGAATCGGTTCCTACTCATAACGATGGAAGGCCACGTGGGTCAATCTAATTGCCTCACGTTTAACGACTTAATATTATCGAGAGATGTTTCTATAATTTGGTCTCCTAATATGACATGTCACACATATACATATTTAATATATATCTACATCGCATGCAAATATATATACATATATAGTATGTGTATAAGCAATCACATCAGATGATCATGGACCACAACCTAATATGATTAGGCCCGAGCCAGTAGGCCTAATCACTCACATCAAGATCTTTGTGTGCAACGGTGCATCTCCATGCCCTTGTGATCGTCCATCTCGTCCTCGTCGGTTCCGTCGACATCTTGATGCATCTCCATGCATCACGATCGTCCGTCTCGTGGGTCCCGCTTATCGCATCCACGCTCCCTTCCAAGCCTCTCCTCATATGATTACAACTTAATCATAGGCACGCAGGCCCGATAATAAACGAGAAATATAATGGAGGTTCGCGGACCTCAATAATAATAATCACAAGTACACACATCACACGGTCCATGATCATCCGTCCACACATCATACATCACATATATAAATAATCATCATCATGTAGGACTACTAGATAATAATAAAAAATAATAATCAATTAAATCTTTTAATTAATTAATATTTTTCTGAAATCAGGGACATGTAGGGAATTTCTGAATTCCTAAGGGTATTTTCATAATTTGGACAAAAGATAGAAACTGGAATTTCTCAAATTCACAGGGGCAAAACTATCCTTTTGCCCAAAACCCTAATTCCCTCTGCTTCTTTGGGCGGCACAATGCAGGCGGCGAGGGCGAGGGCCTGCCTGCGAGTAACGGTGGCACGCCCACTGGGCGCCGCCAGCAAGTGGGCCCCCGGTGCCGCCGCCTCCATGGCGATTCTGCCCTTGAGCAGCGCCATGCAGGCGGTGCTGCCTTCGCCAAGGCCGCCGCTGGGTTTTTGCCGATGGGAGGCGCCGACCGGCGCCACGCCCTGCGGTGCCCTCAACCCGGCTGTTGTTCCGCGGCGCCTCTCTACCCATGGGCTGCCAGCCCCGGCCGCAAAGCTGCTGCAAAGCGAGCCATGCCGGCCAGCTGCTGCCGCAGTCGCTTAGCATCTTCGCCGACGCGACGGTGGTGCGGCTGCGGTGCATGGCAACTGCCGTAGGTGGTGCGGGCATGCGGATCGAGGGCGACAATCGAGGCTGCCCTTCCTCGCTTTTAAGTCAACGATTTTGACGTCAATATTCTTCCTAAACACAACACACGCAGTTCAAAACCAATCATTCGCACGAACAACCCTCTAATAATACCACATGGGGAAATCATGGGGCGACATCATATGCGCAATCGGACGAACAAGAAAACAAAAAATCCCCGATTCCCAAAAAGATGTTCGTCGTCGTGCGAAGATTGGTACGCAAAAAATCCATAAAAACACAAAAACTGCGTATAGAGATTGTGTTACCTAGGGAGATCGTATATCCCCTGTTTCCTTGCAGATCCTTAGGAGAGGGTGAAGGAGGTCAAGCATCCTCCTCTCTAGCGGTGATCCACACCAGAGGGGTTGCGGCGACCCTCCTCAAAACTCAGGGCCTCGAGGTGGAGAGGGAGAGGAGAATAGGAAAGGCAAGCAAAGACTCTAGCCTATGAGGCTGTGTATCCCTCCTATTTATAGAGATCCCTTGTCAAACCCTAATGGGTCCTTCCCTAGTGGGTATTGGATCTGCATCCAATAAGACAAGGGCTCCGTCGGATATCTCATATCCGAATCTCTACTCATCGCAATGCCTACCATATGTGTGTGACCCTCTAGGCCCAATATTGAGCTGGCCGTGAGTCATACCTATCAGAACTCCTTCTAACTCAGTGAATTATTATCTCTGTAATAATTCACTCGACTCATCGACTATGGACGTACTAGGCTACTACGCCGTAGTCCCCAGACGATACAGGGTAATCCAATCCATTGGACCTGTTTGTCCTCAGTTATCATGTACCTATAGTCCCTCATCCATCTAATATCCCAGAGACCGTATATCGAGCATGGTGTTGTCAGACCCATACGGTTTCTACTGAAGTCTCGCTCTAATCAGTTCTCCCGGGAGAACTCTTTCCCTCTCAACCCGAATGACCCTGGCCGGGGATTTGTCTGAGCAAGAACACATGGGATATTCCTCTCATGGCGCCGAGAGTGGATGATCCTCTATCGACACTCAATAGCCCTCGTAAGGTCGACTACCACTCCCAATGACCAAATTACATACTAGATCTGGGGGCAGCCAAACCTATAAGTTTGGTATCAAAGAGTGGAGCACTCATACAGGACATCCTTGGTGTCTCAAGTCTAAGGACCGATACACCACTAGGATTACTGAATCGCTGTCGACAATAAGGCATCATCAACCATCCAAACATTCCGTGGCGGATCAATCGATGAACTCATTCTCCAATGAGCACTGTCTTTGTATCCCTAGTGTCCCTACACGAGCAGCTATGAGACCAACTGCATCCATCATATGGACGGGTATACAAAGACACCGGTCTATCCGGTTATCACGATGTCCCTCTCGAAAACCTATGACCGGGATTATTTAGGATATGTGTTTAAAGGTGAATCGATCTCATTATCGTGATCTCATCACGATCCGATTCCCATTGCACAAATCCAAGGACATCACAATATATATATGCATTTATGCAATAGTTATAAAGTGATATACGCCAAAATATAATAAGCAAAAAGATTCTGTATCAAGTCACACGTGCCATCACTCACGTGATTGGTTTGCTGGGCACCTATGACTGGCACCTTTAATAGGCGACTCCCCTTTTACAACTCTATTATCCTTTTGCAGGCTTAGGAGAGAACCTTTACACCCCCACTTACTTATCTCTCAAACTATACTAACACTTAGATTTTTTAGAGGAGTTCACACAAGATTACAACAGCGTTTTCTTTTTTTTTCGCTCTCAATTCTTATGTTTGTTAATGTAGGATCAGAGGGGTATTTATAGGCTTCAAGTTGATTCAAACTTGGAGCTTAAAAATGTCTTATCCTGAGTCTCCCGGGTACGGGCGGTACCACCACCTGCAACACTGACACTGGGCGGTACCACTGCCTGATAGTCTCTCGGAGATTGTGTCTAGGCGGTACTACCACCCAAACCGGCAGTACCATTGCCTGACACTGACACTGGGTAGTACCATTTACTAAGCTAAACAAGTCCGTAAGTCTAGGTTTCTTCTAGCGAGCTTCCGGCAAACTTTCGACGATCTCTCGACAATGTTCCAATGGACTCCCGACAAACTCCTGGACTTCACGATGATCTTCATGGCGAATTCCGATGAGCTTCTTTGGTAAGCTCCTGGACTTCTCGATCAATTCTGGTAGAACTTCTGACAAACGTCTAGACTTTCGACGAACTCTCGAACTCCCAACGAAATCACATCCTTGACTCCGAGACTTAATTTTGCTTTATGCCTTGCTATCATAGTTAATCCTGCATAGTTAAAACCTACTTCGATCTAGACAATTATTACTAAGCTAATTAAATATTATCCAGCATGTCATTGGTTCATCGACGCTTCGTCTGATTCTTCGGCGCATCATCCTCTCTTGCGGCCTATTGCCCAATCGGCTAGTTGACCTCTGCAACTCCAATTTCCTTGGCACAATATATGCTCTTCTTGGCTCGATGCCCGAACTCATGGCCTGAAGACTGTCGATACGTCGACCGATCCTTGGGCTCGACGTCCAATCTTTTGACATATTTTTCTCCGGCCCAACATGATTCTTCCTGCTTTAATTGTCTCTCCTTGATCGAAGCATCCTACTGATGGGAAATCGTAGGGGGTGACATCATATGCGCAGTGGAAGATCAAGAAAACAAAATCCCCGATTCCCAAAGAGATGTTCGTCGTCGTGCGAAGATTGGTACGCAAAAATCCGCGAAACATGAAACTGCGTATAGAGTAGATTGTGTTACCTAGGGAGATCGTATATCTCCGTTTCCTTACAAATCCTTAGGAGAGGGTGAAGGAGGTCAAACGTCCTCCTCTCTAGTGGTGATCCACATAGCAGGGTTGCGATGACGCTCCTCAAAACTCCAGGCCTATTTTGAGGTAGAGAGGGAGAGGAGAATAGGAAAGGCAAGCAAGAGCTCTCTAGCCTATGGGGCTCTGAATCCCTCCTATTTATAGAGGTCCCCTGTCAAACCCTAATGGGTCCTCCCCTAGTGGGTATTGGATCTGCATCCAATAAGATAAGGGCTCCGTCGGATATCTCATATCCGAACCTCTACTCATCGCAATTCCTACCATATGTGTGTGACCCTCTAGGCCCAATATCGAGTCATCGTGAGTCATACCAGTCGAAACTCCTTCTAACTTTCGGTGAATTATTATCTCTGTAATAATTCACTTAACTCATCGACTACGGACGTATTAGGCAACTCTGCCAGTAGTCCCCGCATCGATCTGAGGGAATCCAATCCATTGGACCTGTCTATCCTCAGTTCCGTGTACCTATAGTCCTTCATCCATCTAATATCCCAGAGACCGTATATCGAGCATGGTGTTGTCAGACCCATACGGTTTCTACTCGAGTCTCGCTCTAATCGGATTCTCCCGGAGAACTCTTTCTCCCTCAACCCGAAAGACCCTGGCCAGGGATTTGTCTAAGCAAGAACACATGGGATATTCCTCTCATGACACCGAGAGTGGATGATCCTCTATCGATACTCAATAGCCCTCGTAAGGTCGACTACCACTCCCAATGACCAGTTGTACTAGATCTGGGACAACCAAACTTATAAGTCTAGTATCAAAGAGTGGAGCACTCATACAGGATATCCTTGGTGTCTCAAGTCTAAGGACCAGATACACCACTAGGACTACGGAATCGCTGTCTGATAATAAGGCATCATCAACCATCCAGCATTCCGTAAGCGGATCAATCAGTGAACTCATTCTCCAATGAGCACCTGTATTGTATCCCTAGTGTCCCTACACAAGCAACTATGAGACCCGCTGCATCCATCATATGGACGGGTATACAGCGCACCAGTCTGTCCGGTTATCACGATATCACTCTCGAGTAACCTATGATCGGGATTATTTAGGATATGTGTTTAAAGGTGAATCGATCTCACTATCGTGATCTCATCATGATCCGATTCCCATTGCACAAATCCAAGGACATCACAATATATGTATGCATTAATGCAATAGTTATAAAGTGATATACGCCAAAATATAATAAGCAAAAAGATTCTATATCAAGTCACACGTGCCATCACTCATGTGATTGGCTTGCTGGGCACCTATGACTAGCAATCTCCCACTTGACCTAAAGCCAATCACCTATGTGTCTGATCCCCATCAGACCCCTGTGACGCTCAAAACAAATCTGAGACAACGGCTTTGTTAGTGGATCTGCAATATTATCTTCGGATGGAACTCTTTCCACTACTACATCTCCTCGGGTTACGATCTCGTAGGTCTGAGGATCAATATCCTCTACATCTTCTCCTCTAATATGTCCCACATATCTCTCAGGAGGATGGGATACTCTATCAGACCTGCGTAAAGTTGAAACTTGTGTATTAGGTACCTGAACAGACTCGGGCTGTAGAGTGGTGCTTGAGCTTGGTTCTCCAACCTCGCTCAATTCTATCATTCTCCCACTATCTCCGCCAAGAATGTGTTACTTCTCAAGGAACACTGCTCTCTTAGCTACAAAGACCTTTTGGTCCTCGAGATGATAGAAATTATACCCACAAGTTTCCTTGGGGTATCCCACAAATTTGCATCGCTCTGTCCTTGATTCTAACTTATCGGGGTTGTGTCTTTTAACATGGGCAGGGCAGCCCTAAATCTTAACAACCTTAAGATCAGGCTTCTTCCCTTTCCATATCTCATATGGTGTAGACACTACCGACTTAGTTGGAACTCTGTTCAGAAGGTAAGTTGCGGTTTCTAGGGAATATCCCCAGAATGAGATGGATAGGTCAGCGAAACTCATAATGGACCATACCATATCTAATAATGTACGATTTCTCCTTTCAGAGACACCATTGAGTTGAGGTGTATAAGGTGGTGTCCATTGGGATAATATCCAATGGTCCTTGAGGAACTTAGTGAACTCTGTACTTAAGTAATCACCTCCTCGATCTGATCGAAGAGTTTTGATACTCTTTCCAGTCTGGTTCTCCACCTCATTCTTATACTCTCCGAATTTCTTAAAAGCCTCAGACTTGTACTTCATTTAGTACACATATCCATAACTTGAGAAATCATCAGTAAATGTAATGAAGTAGGAGTAACCTCCAATGGCATGAGTTGACATGGGTCCACATACATCACAATGTATGAGTTCCAACAACTCAGTGGCTCTCTCTCCAGTTCCATTAAATGGAGAGTTGGTCAGTTTTCCACGAATGCAGGGGTCACAAGTTGCATATGACACATAGTCGAATGGATCTAGATATCCATCATTTAGCAACTTTTGAATCCTTCTTTCATGGATATGACCTAGTCGAATGGATCTACAATGCCACAGGTATACACAGTTCAACTCATCTCGTTTCCTTTTAGACACATTTACATTCATGATATGTGGAGTGGTGTCTAACATAAATAAACCATTATGCAATGTTCCTTTCGTGATGATCTTATCATCTAATAATATCGAACAACCATTGTTCTCAAAAACAAATTTATATCCACTAACTGTTAAACATGAAATGGAGATAATATTTTTGATAATAGAAGGAACAAAATAACATGCATCTAATGCAATAAAAGCTCCACTAGGCAGATGTAGGGCGACCTCGCCAACAGCTACTATAGCAACTTTTGCTCCATTACCCATCTTGAGGTCCATCTCGCCTCTCTCTAATCTCTTAGGCTTTGCCAGAACCTGTAACGAATTGCATATATGATAAGCACTACCAGTATCCAATACCCATATGTTATCATAAGAGTCTGACAAATGGAGACTGATCATGAATGTACCTAAAGCTTCATCAAGCTTTTGTTTCACTCTTTTTGCAAGGTACTCTTTGCAGTTTCTCTTCTAATGCCCATCTTTTCCACAGTGGAAGCACTGGCCTTTGTCATTTGTCTTTTGCTGGGTCTTTCTTAGCAACCTTTGCTTTACCTGGTTTGCCCTTGCCCTTTCCCTTCTTAAGGGACCTTTCTGCTTTCCTTTTCTTTTTTGGTCTCACCAGTGTAGAGAACTGACTTCTCTTTCTTGATAGTACTCTCTGCCTCCCTCAACATATTGAGAAGCTCTGGGAGAGTCACTTTAAGTTTGTTCATATTAAAATTCATTATGAACTGTGAAAAGGAATCTGGTAGAGACTGAAGAACAATGTCCACACACAAGTTATCCTCTAGGACCATTCCTAGACCTGTGAGTTTCTCTATCCACTCAATCATCTTTAGGACATGGTTCTGAACCGGTGTCCCCTCAGTCATCCTAGCGCGGAAGAGGCTCATAGATATCTCATATCGCTGAGTCCTTCCCTGTTCCTCAAACAATTTACGGACATGTAGGAGAATTGGATCTGGCATCCATCTTTTCATGTTGTCTCTGTAACTCAGGAGTCATAGAGCCCAACATATAGCACTGAGCAAGAGTGGAGTCATCAATGTACTTCACGTAGCGAGCGATCTCATCCTCGTTTGCCCCTTCTTCGGGCGCAGGCATCACTGTATCAAGGACGTACATGATTTTCTCCGCTGTGAGAACAATTCTCAAGTTACGGAGCCAATCCGTATAATTTGGACCAGTGAGGCGGTTGACATCAAGTATGCCACGCAAGGGATTTGAAAGCGACATTTTCTGAAAATAAAGATGCAGCAGAAATGAATAACATGCAGATTTTTTAAGAAATAAACTATCAAGATATGGACTTCTATCTTAATATGCTTCCACTATTTTACTAACGAGTCACGCGACACCCTCAGCAAGTGAAACGGAAGTCTCCGGTAGACTTTTAGTGGGGATCAGGATCCAATCAGCGTCTTAGTGTAACCTCGAGGGACTCGACCAATCACACTAAGCCTAAAAGGTAGGCAACTCTTGTCGATCACAACTCGTGATTCTTGTCCTGTTCGGCCTCCGAATCACCATGGCCTCAAGGGACTCGACCAACCATGATGCTCGGTTAAGTCAACACCTTCGTTACAAGATGAGTCTGATTTGATGATATACCCTCGAGGGACTCGACCAAGTATACCATGCCCTCAGGTCACCGGGGACATCTCTATGTCGTAAGCAAGATAGAGAATCGCGATATAGGTGAGTCTCAAGGGACTCGACCAACTCAACATACACTGGGAATCAGTTCCTACTTATAACGATGGAAGGCCACGTGAGTCAATCTAATTGCCTCACGTTTACCGACTTAATATTATCGAGAGATGTTTCTATGATTTAGTCTCCTAATATGACATGTCACACATATACATATTTAATATATATCTACATCGCATGCAAATATATATACATATCTAGTATGTGTATAAGCAATTACATCAGATGATCATGGACCACAACCTAATATGATTAGGCCCAAGCCAGTAGGCCTAATCACTCACATCAAGATCTATGTGTGCAACGGTGCATCTCCATGCCCTGTGATCGTCCATCTCATCCTCGTCGATTCCGTCGACATCTTGATGCATCTTTATGCATCACGATCGTCCGTCTCGTGGGTCCCGCTATCGCATCCACGCTCCCACTGCGCCTCCTCATGTGATTACAACTTAATCATAGGCACGCATGCCCGACAATAAATTAGAAATATAATGGAGGCTCGCAGACCTCAATAATAAGAATCACAGGTACACACATCACACGGTCCATGATCATCCGTCCACACATCATACATCACATGTATAAATAATCATCATCATGTAGGACTACTAGATAATAATAAAAAATAATAATCAACTAAACTTTTTAATTAATTAATATTTTCTGAAATCAGAGACATATAGGGAATTTCTGAATTCATAGGGGTATTTTCGTAATTTGGACTGAAGACAGAAACTGGAATTTCTCAAATTCCGAGGGGTAAAACTGTCTTTTGTCCAGAAAACCCTAATGCCCTTTCCCCTTTTCGCTGTTGCCGCCGCTGCCACCCTGCCAGTGGCGGACTGTGCGGCGGGGCGAGGGCACTACCCTCGCCTGCATGCGGCACGCCCGCTGGTGGCGCTGCCGCTGCGGGTGGGCGCTCCCTTCGGGCGCCGCCACCTCCGCAGGCGGTGCTGTCCCTTCGGGCGCCGCCGCCTCCACAGGCGCCGTTGCCCTGCGGTGCCTCTGCCCGTGGGCTGCCAGCCCCGGCGGCAGCATGCCTGCTGCAAGTAGGCCGCCGGTCGGTTGCAGCAGACGCAGCCCCTATGCTGCCTGCCTTCGACTGCGCTGCACGCACGCAGATCGAGGGCAGCAACTGTTGCTGCCCTTCCTTGTTTTTGCATCAACAATTTTGACGTCAAAATTCTTCCTAAACACAACACACGCAGTTCAAAACCAATCATTCGCACGAACAACCTGGCTCTGATATCACTGTTGGGAAATCTTAGGGGGTGACATCATATGCGCAGCGGAAGATCAAGAAAACAAAATCCCCGATTTCCAAAGAGATGTTCGTCGTCGTGCGAAGATTGGTACGCAAAAATCCGTGAAACATGAAACTGCGTATAGAGTAGATTGTGTTACCTAGGGAGATCGTATATCCCTGTTTCCTTGCAGATCCTTAGGAGAGGGTGAAGGAGGTCAAGCGTCCTCCTCTCTAGCGGTGATCCACACAGCAGGGTTGCGACGACGCTCCTCAAAACTCCAGGCCTATTTTGAGGTGGAGAGGGAGAGGAGAATAGGAAAGGCAAGCAAGAGCTCTCTGGCCTATGGGGCTCTGAATTCCTCCTATTTATAGAGGTCCCCTGTCAAACCCTAATGGGTCTTCCCCTAGTGGGTATTGAATCTGCATCCAATAAGACAAGGGCTCCGTCGGATATCTCATATCCGAACCTCTACTCATCGCAATGCCTACCATATGTGTGTGACCCTCTAGGCCCAATATCGAGCTGGCCGTGAGTCATACCTGTCAGAACTCCTTCTAACTCAGTGAATTATTATCTCTATAATAATTCACTCGACTCAGCGATTACGGACGTACTAGGCCACTACGCCGTAGTCCCCAGACGATACAGGGGAATCCAATCCATTGGATATGTCTGTCCTAAGTTACCGTGTACCTGTAGTCCCTCATCCATCTAATATCCCAGAGATCGTATATCGAGCATGGTGTTGTCAGACCCATACGGTTTCTACTCGAGTCTCGCTCTAATCGGATTCTCCCGAAGAACTCTTTCTCCCTCAACCCGAATGACCCTGGCTAGGGATTTGTCTGAGCTAGAACACATGGGATATTCCTCTCATGACGCCGAGAGTGGATGATCCTTTATCGACACTCAATAGCCCTCGTAAGGTCGACTACCACTCCCAATGACCAGCTGTACTAGATCTGGGATAGCAAAACCTATAAGTCTAGTATCAAAGAGTGGAGCACTCATACAAGATATCCTTGGTGTCTCAAGTCTAAGGACCAGATACACCACTAGGACTACGGAATCGCTGTCTGATAATAAGGCATCATCAACCATCCAGCATTCCGTAAGCGGATCAATCAGTGAACTCATTCTCCAATGAGCACCTGTACTGTATCCCTAGTGTCCCTACACAAGCAGCTATGAGACCAGCTGCATCCATCATATGAACGAGTATACAGCACACCAGTCTGTCCGGTTATCATTATATCCCTCTCGAGTAACCTATGACCGGGATTATTTAGGATATGTGTTTAAAGGTGAATCGATCTCACTATCGTAATCTCATCACGATCCGATTCCCATTGCACAAATCCAAGGACATCATAATATATGTATGCATTTATGCAATAGTTATAAAGTGATATACGCTAAAATATAATAAGCAAAAAGATTCTGTATCAAGTCACACGTGCCATCACTCATGTGGTTTGCTTGTTGGGCACCTATGACTAGCACCTACGTTACTCAAAACGCAGATCAAATCATAAACACTATCAATTGGTTTCATCATCAAAATCCAAGATTCAACAATCTCCTCCTTTTTGATGATGACAACCAATTGATGACGGAGTTAATTTTAACTCCCTCTATCAATATGCCATATTGATAGAACTCTTGGATTCAAAAATCCAAGCAACATGTTATGATAAAATTATGCATAACATAATCATACTTCTCCTTCTTTGTTATCAATAAAAAGGAGAAGTGCAACTTTCAAGTGTTTGAGATATAAGCTTTACAACATTGTATAATAAACATAATCTCAAATTTTATCATCATTGCAGTTTGTAAGCTAGCAAATTTAGCAAGTGTTACATCATATTAAAACATGCAAGCTAGCAGATTTTATATCACTTTACAACATGTATAATCACCAAATCATCATTAACGTTAAAGATGTGTAAGATTGTAAAATTTGCAAGTTTGCATTTTTGCTTCTCTTTTGAGATGAGCAAGCTAGCAAGTTTTGCTCTCTTTGCCATGTGCAAGCTAACAAGTTTTAGCTTCTTCTTCCATATATCATCATGCAAGCTAGCAGATTTTATCTCCTCCTTTGTCATTGTCAAAAAGAAGGGAAGAATACAAATTATAATTCTTTTTCCTTTTACATCAATTTTCAAATCATGATAAAGTTAAAGTATCAATTCTTTTTCAATATGTTTGTGCATCATTATAGTTTCAAATTAAAACATGCATAATTTTAAAACTTTACATTTCATCCTTATGCATGATACCAAATAAATCAATTATCACTATGGGCATATCATACATGATACTAAGACATTAAAATTTTTAAGCATTTATCACTTATTTTCTCCCATTTTCCATTAATTTTCAAATCATCGCATAAAGAATAACAAGAATAATTAATTTATGAGTTATACTTCATAAAAACAAGGGAGTATCGAAACATGGAAGAAAAATCGATTTATGTATACAATGTTCCAAACATCAAAGCACATCTTCTCAAGTTGTGAGAAAAACATAATCAAGAAAATATTATGATTTATTTGGACAAATATTCTATTTAATAAAATGTAAGAAATCATTCGAGAATAAAAAGTGAGTGATCTTGATTCACATAAAGAAAATATCAAGTTTTGATTCCGAGAATTCAATATCATGATTTCAGTTATGTTTCCTTTTAATATATAGCAAGTAAAATCATAGGAGATCAAATAGTAAAAGATGTTCAAAAGAAATTTTGAAGTCATGAATTTCGAAAGAGATATTCTCTTCAGTAAATTATAAAATGAGACATAAGAGATCAAATAATATAATATCTTGATTCATACATAAGAAATCTCAAGTTATAATTCTTGAAAAATCAAGATAAAAGCTCATTCAAATTCAAATCATCAATTCAAAATCATTTTCAAGAGATTTAAAATGGCATATGTAACTTTATCAATCTCTTAGTAAAAAATATTGATAAGATAGAGAAAAAAAAATTTCAAGAAAAATGCTTTCTTCTTTTTAGTTGTTTTAATTCATGTGATTTATTTCATAGAAGCATGTCTTTTTCATTTATTCCAAATAAAAAAAATATGCATCAATATTTAAAACCGAAAAAAAACTTTCATTACGCCAAAGATCAATAATCCATAAATCACAAGAATCATCATGCATAATTTTGAAAAACTCATTAATCATGATTTCAAATTATCATTACATTTTCATTAAGACATCAAGCGTGGTTTCGTTGAACATAATGTTGAATGATTCTTAAAGATATCTAAATTTCTTTAGTTTCAATTTGTGTGATTGACTTTATATTAGCATATCAAAATATTTGTTCTTATGTCAAAACCATACATCATGTTTAAAATCGAAAACCAAAGACAAGATTCATCACAAAAATCATCAAGCCTTGCGTACAAAAGCCATGCATTGTCATCAAAAAGCAATATGAAAATCATCAAAATACTCATTATAGCTTCTTTAAAACATACATAGAATTAATATTTTTAGGTATACAAGCATTAGATTTATATCTAATATTTTATTATATTATCATAAAACATGCAATTGTCATGATCTTTTTCAAAATTACTAGAAAGATAAGCATGATCCTAAAACTTTTAACATTTTCATTACATCATTAAACATGTAATTTTCAAAAAGAAATTTATATGATTTTTTTAAAACTAAATTAAAAATAACTCATGAAGAACATCAAGTAATTTAAAAGTAAACTAAGGGGGTTTCGTTTGAGTATTTTACCTCATTGTTGAGAGTCACCAAAGCGAAGTTTGTCGTTTCATTTTTATCGGTTTGCTCATCTTCTTCGGAGGTACTCATTTCGTCCCAAAGTGCTTTCTTCTTCTTGCATTTATAGCAAGTTGTTACTTTATTTTTAAGTTTACTTTTAATTTTTGATTCTTGTTTTAAAAACTTTTTAATCTTTATTGTGAAAGGTTCAAGTTCACCATTACTTAAGCTTTCGCTCGAGTAGTCTTCATTTGTTCTAAGTGCAAAATCCTTCCTATTCTTTGGAAGGTTATTCTCAAGTTCGTCATATGCCACATTGGTCATTTTGTAGGTCATCAAATACTTGATAAGTTCTTCAATTAAAAAACTATTCAAATCTTTGGCCTCTTGAATGATCGTTACTTTAGGATCCCAAGTTTTAGAAAGAGATCATAAAATTTTGTTCATAAGTTCAAGGTTTAAAAAACTTTTACCAAGAGCTTTTAGACTATTGACGACATCCGTAAAACAGGTGTACATGTCTCCAATAGTCTTATTTGGTTTCATTTGAAACAACTCAAAATCATGCAATAAAATATTAATCTTCGAATCTTTTGTTGAATCTCGGATTTTGATGATGAAACTAATTGATAAGTGTTTATGATTTGATCTACGTTTTTAGTAATGCAGGATGCTTTGATCAGGATGAGACAGTTAAAGCAGGAAGAATTATGTTGGGTCGGAGGAACATGTCAGAAGATTGGACGTTGGGCCGGAGGATCGGTCGATGTATCGACAAAAGGCTTCGAGCCATGGATTCGAGCATCAGGCCAAGAAGAGTAGATATTGCGCCAAGGATATCAGAGTTACGGAGTTAACTAGCTGATTGGACAATACACCACAAGAGAGGACGATGTGCCAAAGAATCAGATGAAGCATCGAGGGACCAATGACATGCCAGACAACATGATTAATGCTTAGTATTAATTGTCTAGATCAAAGTATATTTTACATGTACTGGATTAACTACAATAGCAAGGTATGAAGCAAAATGAAGTCCTGAAGTTAAGGACGCATTTCGTTGGGAGTTCGAGAGTTTGTCGGAAGTCCGGACGTTCGTCGGAAGTTCTGTCGGAACCAACCGAGAAGTCTCGGAGCTTGCCAGAGAAGCTCGTCGGAACTCACCAAGAAGATCATCATGAAGTCTAGGAGCTTGCCGGGTGTCCGCTGGAACATTACTGAGAGATCGTCGGAAGTCGCCGGAAGCACGTCGGAAGAAACCAAGACTTACGGACTTGTTTAGTTAAGTATATCTTAGAGTTCGTAGTTAACATGTAATTGGGTTTGGAATTAGGCCAACCTAATTATGGGCTAGTTGGGCCCATGTAAGAACTATATTGGGCCCAATAAAAAGGCCCAAATAGTGCCCCAAGAGGTGACACCATCGTGGCACAGTCTCTGAGACCGTGTCAGGCGATGGTACCGCCAGTCTGGGCGGTGGTACCGCCCAGACACAGCCTCCGAGAGGCTGCAGGTGGTGGTACTGCCAGTCTGGGCAGTGGTGCCGCTTAGTGTCAGGCGGTGGTATTGCCTAGTGCAGTGTCAGTGTCAGACTGACACTAGCGATGGTACCGCCCAACGCAGGCGGTGGTACCGCCCGTGCCTGGAAAACCTGGGATGAGATATTTTTAGGCTCCAAGTTTGAATCAACTTGAAGCCTATAAATACCCCTCTTATCCCTGGTTAACACACATAAGCACAGAGAGTTTTAAAGTGAGAAAACGCTGCTGCAATCTTTTGAGAAATTCCCTCCTCCACTCTAAGTTTAGAATTCTGTAAGAGAGGAGTGAGTGCTTGTAAGGGTTGTCTTTTAAACCCGGAAAAAGGAGAATAGGGGTGTAAGAAGGAGGTTGATCTTTGCCTATAAAGGAAGATCGGTAGTGGATGCTGGTGGCCTCAACGGAAGAGGAATCGGTGAAGTGGATGTAGGTCACGATGATCGAACTACTCTAAAATCTGGTTTGCATTTACTTCTTGCTATTTACTTTATTGCAAACTAAATTCCTCCTTCTCTATGTTTCCATACAATTTTAAGTTAACATATTTACGAAACTAATTTTATCGAAACGAAACATTTTTGAAGATATGATTTTACCGCTGCACTAATTCACCCCCCCCCTCTTAGTGCTGACCCCGTTCCTAACATCTTTAACTCTACTAGTGCCTTCGTGTATGATTTCAAGAGTGTGCCAAATATTGAAAGCCGTTTTATAAGTAGAAACCCGATTGAATTAATTTTTATCTAAGGCGCAAAATAGAGCATTCTTAACTTTAGCATTTAAAGAAAAAGTTTTCTTCTCCAAATCATTGAATTCTTTTATTGGAGTAGAAGACTTTTTAAATCCATTTTCAATAATATCTCATAAGTTTAAATCCATAGAAAGCAATAAAACTCTCATTCAAGTTTTCCAAGTATAGTCCATCCCATTGAACATAGGAGGACGAACGGTAGAAGAACCCTCTTGAAATTCGAAAAGAGCCATTTCTTTTAGGTGTTAAACCAAATGAGAAATAACCTAGCTCTGATACCAACTAGTAGGAACGAGTCGGCACTAAGAGGGGGGGGCGGGAGGGCGGGGGTGAATTAGTGCAGTAGTAAAAATTACGTCAGTTCAAAATCTCATTGCGATTAAACCCATTTCGGAAGACGTTAACTGGAAAGCATACAGAAGAGTGTAGTGGATGTAAAGTAAGTAAAGAAGGGTAGTTTGCAGTAAATGTAAATTGTAAGAAGTAAATGCAAACTGAATTATAGTGGTTCGATCGTCGTGACCTACATCCACTCCACTGATTCCTCTTCTATCGAGGCCACCGACATCCACTAACGATCTTCCTCTTTCGTCAAAACACAGATTAAATCATAAACACTATCAATTGGTTTCATCATCAAAATCTAAGATTTAACAATTTGGAGCTAAACGATCTTATCCTAGGTCTCCAGGGTGCTGGCGGTACCATCGCTAATACTGGGTGGTACCATTGCCTATCAGTCTGACACTAGGTGGTACCACTGCCCAGTCTGAAATTGACACTGGTGTTGGGAATCTTAGGGGGCATCACATGCGCATCGGAAGAACATAAAAATAAAATATCTAATTTTCCTAAAGATATGTTCGTCATCGTGCGAAGATTGGTACACAAAAATTACAAAACTTAAAACTACGTATATGAAAGATTGTGTTACCTAGGGAGATCCTATATCCCTGAATTCCTATAGATTTATAAGAGAGGGTGAAGGAGGTAAGTGTCCTCCTCTCTAGTGGTGATCCACACAGCAGGGTTGTGACGATGCTCCACAAAAATATTTGAGGAAGAGAAGGGGAGGAGAGCAGGAGAGGCAACCCAAAAAGGCTCTCGACCTATGAACCATTAGTTCCCTCCTATTTATAGAGGTCCTCTATCAACTTAACCCTAATGGATCCCTATTGGATATTAGATCTCCATCCAACTACCCAAGCATATTAAATTAGTGTATCTCTATCTAATAATCTCTCATTGGCTCTTATTGGATCTTATCCATAGGATCCAATAATTCAGGGGCTTATTGGATATCCAATAAGATAGGGGCTCCGGCGGATATCTCATATCCGAACCTCTACTCATCGCAATGTCTACCATATATATATCTCTAGACCCAATATCGAGTTGGCCATGAGTTATATCTGTCAAAACTCCTTCTGGCTTTAATTATTATCTCCATAATAATTCACTCGACTCATCGATTGCGGACATACTAGGCCACTATACCATAATCCCTAGATGATACAAGGGAATCTAATCCATTAGACATGTCTGTCCCAATTACCATTATCTAGAGTCCCTCATCCATCTAATATCCCAGAGAATGTATACCGGGCATGGTGCTGTCAGACCCATACGGTTTCTACTTGAGTCTCGCTTTAATCGGATTTTCCCGAAGAACTCTTTCTCTCTTAATCCCAATGACCATAGCTAGAGATTTGTCTGAGCAAGAACACACGAGACATTCCTTTCATGACACCGAGAGTCTGCATAAGGTTATGTTGGGAAATCTTAGGGGGCGATATCACATGTGCAGCGGAAGATCAAGAAAACAAAATCCCCGAATCCCAAAGAGATGTTCGTCGTCGTGCAAAGATTGGTACGCAAAAATCCACGAAACATGAAACTGCGGATAGAGTAGATTGTGTTACCTAGGGAGATCGTATATCCCTATTTCCTTGCAGATCCTTAGGAGAGGGTGAAGGAGGTCAAGCGTCCTCCTCTCTAGCGATGATCCACACAGCAGGGTTGCGACGACGCTCCTCAAAACTCCAGACCTATTTTGAGGTGGAGAGGGAGAGGAGAATAGGAAAGGCAAGCAAGAGCTCTCTAGCCTATGGGGCTCTGAATTCCTCCTATTTATAGAGGTCCTCTGTCAAAACCTAATGGGTCCTCCCCTAGTGGGTATTGGATCTGCATCCAATAAGACAAGGGCTCTGTCGGATATCTCATATCTGAACCTCTACTCATCGTAATGCCTACCATATGTGTGTGACCCTCTAGGCCTAATATCGAGCTGGCCGTGAGTCATACCTGTCAGAACTCCTTCTAACTTAGTGAATTATTATCTCTGTAATAATTCACTCGACTCATCGACTACGGACGTACTAGGCCACTACGCCATAGTCCCTAGACGATACAAGGGAATCCAATCCATTGGACCTGTCTGTCCTCAGTTACCGTGTACCTGTAGTCCCTCATCCATCTAATATCCCAGAGACGGTATATCGAGCATGGTGTTGTCAGACCCATACGGTTTCTACTCGAGTCTCGCTCTAATCGGATTCTCCTAGAGAACTCTTTCTCCCTTAACCCGAATGACCCTGGCCAGGGATTTGTCTGAGCAAGAACACATGGGATATTCCTCTCATGACGTTGAGATGATCCTCTATCGACACTCAATAGCCCTCGTAAGGTCGACTACCACTCCCAATGACCAGCTATACTAGATCTAGGACAGCCAAACCTATAAGTCTGGTATCAAAGAGTGGAGCACTCATACAGGACATCCTTGGGGTCTCAAGTCTAAGGACCAGATACACCACTAGGACTACGGAATCGCTGTCTGATAATAAGGCATCATCAACCATCCAGCATTCCTTAAGCGGATCAATCAGTGAACTCATTCTCCAATGAGCACCTGTACTGTATCCCTAGTGTCTCTACACAAGCAGCTACGAGACCAGCTGCATCCATCATATGGACGGGTATACAGCACACTAGTCTGTCCGGTTATCACGATATCCCTCTTGAGTAACCTATGACCGAGATTATTTAGGATATGTGTTTAAAGGTGAATCGATCTCACTATCGTGATCTCATTGTTGGGAAATCATGGGGGCGACATCATATGCGCAGCGGAAGAACAAGAAAACAAAAATCCCCGATTCCCAAAAAGATGTTCGTCGTCGTGCGAAGATTGGTGCGCAAAAATCCGCAAAACACAAAACTGCATATAAGATTGTGTTACCTAGGGAGATCGTATATCCCTGTTTCCTTGTAGATCCTTAGGAGAGGGTGAAGGAGGTCAAGCGTCCTCCTCTCTAGCGGTGATCCACACAGCAGGGGTGCGGCGACCCTCCTCAAAACTCCATGCCTCGAGGTGGAGAGGGAGACGAGAATAGGAAAGGCAAGCAAAGACTCTAGCCTATGAGGCTGTGAATCCCTCCTATTTATAGAGATCCCGTGTCAAACCCTAATGGGTCCTTCCCTAGTGGGTATTGGATCTGCATCCAATAAGACAAGGGGCTCCGTCCGGATATCTCATATCCCAACCTCTACTCATCGTAATGCCTACCATATGTGTGTGACCCTCTAGGCCCAATATCGAAATGGGGTAGTGAGTCATACTGTCGAGAACTCCTTCTAACTTCGGTGAATTATTATCTCTGTAATAATTCACTCGACTCATCGACTACTTGACGTACTAGGCCACTACTGCCACTGTAGTCCCCAGGGCGATACAAGGGAATCCAATCCATTGGACCTGTCTGTCCTCGATTACCATGTACCTATAGACCCTCATCCATCTAATATCCCGACGAAGTCTCGCTCTAATCCGGATTCTCCCTAGGAGAACTCTTTTTTCTCAACCCAAATGACCACCCCGCCAGGGATTTTTTTTTGAGCAAGAACACATGGGATATTCCTCTCATGACGCCAGAGTGGATGATCCTCTATCGACACTCAATAGCCCTCGTAAAGGTCGACTACCATTCCCAATGACCAACTGTACTAGATCTGGGGACAGCCAAACCTATAAGTCTGGTATCAAAGAGTGGAGCACTCATACCGGGACATCCTTGGTGTCTCAAGTCTAAGGACCCGGATACACCACTAGGACTCACTGAAATCATTGTCGACAATAAGGCATCATCAACCATCCAATTATTCCGTGGCGGATCAATCGAGTGAACTCATTCTCCAATGAGCACTGTCTTGTATCCCTAGTGTCCCTACGGCGGCTATGAGACCCATTTGCATCCATCATATGGACGGGTATCTGACACACCCGGTCTATCCGGTTATCACGATGTCCCTCTCGAGTAACCTATGAACGGGATTATTTAGGATATGTGTTTAAAGGTGAATCGATCTCATTATCGTGATCTCATCACGATCCGATTCCCATTGCACAAATCCAAGGACATCACAATATATATATGCATTTATGCAATAGTTATAAAAGTGATATACGCCAAAAATATAATAAGCAAAAAGATTCTGTATCAAGTCACACGTGCCATCACTCCGTGATTGGCTTCTTTGGCACCTATGACTAGCAATCTCCCACTTGACCTAAAGTCAATCACCTATATGTCGATCCCCATCGGACTCTCACGTGACAGCTCAAAGACAATGCGAGACAACGGCTTTGTTAGTGGATCTGCAATGTTATCTTTGGATGGAACTCTTTCCCTTGCTACATCTCCTCGGGTTCTGATCTCTCTTATAAGTTTGGAACCTCCTCGAACACTTCGATGAGACCCGGGTTCCCTTATTTGAGTAATCACCCCATAGTTGTCAGCAATATAAGGAAGTCGACTTGTCGCTATCAGTATCGACTCCCAAATCTGTGATGAACTTCTTCACCCGGACTCCCTCTTTTGCTGCATCGTCGATGCACAATGTACTCCGCCTCGTGGTCGAAATGGCGGTGGTATCTTGCTTGGAACTCTTCCAAAGACTGCTTTGCTCCTCCATTCAAGGTGTACACATACCCTGAATTCGACTTACTATCATCGACATCGGACTGAAAACTTGAGTCGGTGTAGCCTTCAACCTTAAGGCTATTACCTCCATATACTAGTAAAAGATCCTTAGTCATTCTCAAGTACTTAAGGATACGCTTTTACTACTTTCGATCTCCAAGTTTGATCCGCTGATACACCTTTCGTGACACTTTCGGGCATGCGCTATATCAGCCTAGTACATAGCATGGCATACATGATAGACCCTATTGCTTTGGGCATAAGGTATCATATCCATGTTAAGCCCTTTCTTCTGGAGTCTTTGGGGACATACTGGTAAAAGCGATATCCCATGTCTCATCGGTATGAGACCTCTCTTGGAATTTTTTTCATGTCAAACCTTTTGACAATGGTTTCTATATACCTGGACTGGGACAAGCCAAGCATCCTCTTGGATCTATCTCTATAGATTCTAATCCCCAAAATATAGGATGCTTCCCCAAGTCCTTCATGGAGAAGTGTCTAGATAACCAAGCCTTTCTTGTGGATAGCATTCCTATGTCATTCCCCAATGATGAGGATGTCATCCACATATAACACCAAAAAGGTGATAGCTCCACTTACCTTTCTGTATACACAAGGCTCATCTTAGTTCTTAACTTGAAGTCATAAGATCTGATTGCCTCATCAAATCTTATGTTCCAACTTCGGGAAGCTTGCTTTAGTCCATAAATGGATCTAAGCAACCTACACACCTTATCACGGGCAGTTCTTGGACCACGAATCCCTCGGGTTGCATCATATACACCTCCTCTCCTCGAGGTTCCCGTTGAGGAATGCGGTTTTCACATCCATCCGCCGGATCTCATAATCATAGTGTGCTTTGCAATAGCCAATAGAATTCTGATGGATTTTAGCATTGCTTACGGGAGAGAAAGTTTCGTCGTAGTCAACACCTTGCCTTTGGACGATACCCTTAGCTACTAGCCTTGCTTTATAGGTCTCTACCTTTCCATCTACTCTGATCTTTTTCTTAAAGATCCACTTGCAAACCGATGGGTACAATACCTTGGCATCAACTAGGTTCCAAACCTTATTGGAGTACATAGAATCCATCCGAGAATTCATGGCTTCTTTCCACTTCCTAGAGTCTATACTCATAATAGCCTCCTCATTGGTCCGAGGATCAATATCCTCTACATCCTCTGCTCTAATATGTCTCACATATCTCTCTCGGAGGACGGGATACTCTATCGGACCTCGTAAAGTTGATACTTGTGTATTAGGTACCGAACGGACTCTCGGTCAGAGTGGTGCTTGAGCTTGGTTCTCCAACCTGCTCAATTTCTATCATTCTCCCACTTGTCTCCGTCAAAGAATGTGTTCCTTCTCAAGGAACACTGCTCTCTTTAGCTACAAAGACATTTTTTGGTCCTTGAGATGATAGAAATAATACCCACAAGTTTCCTTGGGGTATCCCACAAATTTACATCGCTCTCCTGTCCTTGATTCTAACTTATCGGGGTTGTGTCTTCTAACATGGGCAGATGCCCCAGATCTTAACAACCTTAAGATCAGACTTCTTCCCTTTCCATATCTCATATGGTGTAAACACTACCGACTTAGTTGGAACTCTGTTCGTAAGGTAAGTTCTGGTTTCTAGGGCATATCCCCGGAATGAGATGGGTAGGTCAAATGAAACTCATCATGGACCGTATCATATCTAATAATGTACGATTTCTCCTTTCGAGACACCATTGAGTGAGGTGTATAAGGAGGTGTCCATTGGGATAATATCTCATGGTCCTTGAGGAACTGAGTAAACTCTGTACTTAAGTATTCACCTCCTCGATCTGATCGAAGAGTTTTGATACTCTTTCCAGTCTGGTTCTCCACCTCATTCTTATACTCTCTGAATTTTTCAAAGGTCTCAGACTTGTACTTCATTAAGTACACATATCCATACCTTGAGAAATCATCAGTAAATGTAATGAAGTAGGAGTAACCTCCAATGACATGAGTTGACATGGGTCCACATACATCACTATGTATGAGTTCCAACAACTCATTGGCTCTCTCTCCAGTTCTACTAAATGGAGATTTAGTCAGTTTTCCACGAATGCAAGGCTCACAAGTCGCATATGACACATAGTCGAATGGATCTAGATATCCATCATTTAGCAACTTTTGAATCCTTCTTTCATGGATGTAACCTAGCCTACAATGCCATAGGTTTGCACTGTTCAACTCATCTCGTTTCCTTTTGGACACATTTACATTCATGATATGAGGAGTGGTGTCTAACATAAATAAACCATTATGCAATGTTCCTTTCGTGATGATCTTATCATCTAATAATATCGAACAACCATTGTTCTCAAAAACAAATTTATATCCACTAACTATTAAACATGAAATGGAGATAATGTTTTTGATAATAGAAGGAACAAAATAACATGCATCTAATGCATTAAAAGCTCCACTAGGCAGATGTAGGGCGACCTCGCCAACAGCTAATACAGCAACTTTTGCTCCATTACCCATCTTGAGGTCCATCTCGCCTCTCTGTAGTCTCATAGGCCTTGCCAGAACCTGCAACGAATTGCATATATGATAAGCACTACTGGTATCCAATACCCATGTGTTATCATAAGAGTCTGACAAATGGAGACTGATCATGAATGTACCTGAAGCTTCATCAAGCTTTTGTTTCGCCCTTTCTGCAAGGTACTCTTTGCAGTTTCTCTTCCAATGCTCATCTTTACCACAGTGGAAGCACTGGTCTTTGTCCTTTGCTGGGTCTTTCTTAGCAACCTTTGCTTTACCTTGTTTGCCCTTACCATTTCCCTTCTTAAGGGACCTTTCTGCTTTCCTTTTCTTTCTGGTCTCACTAGTGTAGAGAACTGGCTTCTCTTTCTTAATAGTACTCTCTGCCTCCCTCAACATATTGAGGAGCTCTGGGAGAGTCACCTCAAGCTTTTTCATATTAAAATTCATTATGAACCGTGAAAAGGAATCTGGTAGGGACTGAAGCACAATGTCCACACACAAGTTATCCTCTAGGACCATTCCTAGACCTGTGAGTTTCTCTATCCACTCAATCATCTTTAGGACATGGTTCTGAACCGGTGTCCCCTCAGTCATCCTAGCGCGGAAAAGGCTCTTGGATATCTCATATCGTTGAGTCCTTCCCTGTTCCTCAAACAATTTTCGGACATGTTGGAGAATGGATCTGGCATCCATCTTTTCATGTTGTCTCTGTAACTCTGGAGTCATAGAGCCCAACATATAGCACTGAGCAAGAGTAGAGTCATCAATGTACTTCACGTAGCGAGCGATCTCATCCTAGCTTGCCCCTTCTACGGGCGTAGGCATCACTGTATTAAGGACGTACACGATTTTCTCCGCTTTGAGAACAATTCTCAAGTTACGGAGCCAATCCGTATAATTTGGACCAGTAAGGCGGTTGACATCAAGTATGCCACGTAAGAGATTTGAAAGTGACATTTTCTGAAAATAAAGATGTAGCAGTAATGAATAACATGCAGATTTTGCAAGAAATTAATTATTAAGATATGGACTTCTATCTTAGTATGCTCCCACTATTTTACTAACAAGTCACGCGACACCCTCAGCACGTGAAACGGAAGTCTCCGGTAGACTTCTAGTGGGGATCAGGATCCAAACAGTGCCTCATAGGCTAGAGTCTTTGTTTGCCTTTCCTATTCTCCTCTCCCTCTCCACCTCAGAGGCTTGGAGTTTTGAGGAGGGTCGTCGCAACCCTGCTGTGTGGATCACCGCTAGAGAGGAGGACGCTTGACCTCCTTCACCCTCTCCTAAGGATCTGCAAGGAAACAGGGATATACGATCTCCCTAGGTAACACAATCTCTATACGCAGTTTTTTGTATTTTGCGGATTTTTACGCACCAATCTTCGCACGACGACGAACATCATTTTGGGAATCGGGGATTTTGTTTTCTTGTTCTTCCATTGCGATATGATGTCGCCCCCATGATTTCCCAACAAAGGGTATCGAGCCAGGTTGTTCGTGCGAATGATTGGTTTTGAACTGCGTGTGTTGTGTTTAGGAAGAATATTGACGTCAAAATCGTTGACGCATAAAAGCGGAAGAAGGGCAGAAGAACAGTTCTCGGCCTCGATCTATGCATCAGTGCCCTGGGCAGCCCCCCCCCCCCCCACAGGGGCGGCCGCCAGGGCAGCGCCCAGGCAGAACCGCCCATGAGGGGCGGCGCCGGGGCGCCCACCTGTAGCGGCGCTTCCAGTAATCGTGCCGCCTTGGCGAGGGCATCCCCTCGCCCTCGCCCCCTGCCATGTCGCCCGCCAGGGTGGCGGCGGCGGCAGCAGCAGAGGGAATTAGGGTTTTGGGCAAAAGGATAGTTTTGCCCCTGTGAATTTGAGAAATTCCAGTTTCTGTCTTTTGTCCAAATTACGAAAATACCCTTAGGAATTAAAAAATTCCCTACATGTCCCTGATTTCAAAAAAATATTAATTAATTAAAAGGTTTAGTTAATTATTATTATTTATTATTATCTAGTAGTTCTACATGATGATGATTATTTATACATGTGATGTATGATGTGTGGACGGATGATCATGGATCGTGTGATGTGTGTACTTGTGATTATTATTATTGAGGTCTACGAACCTCCATTATATTTCTCGTTTATTGTCGGGCCTGCGTGCCTATGATTAAGTTGTAATCACTTGAGGAGGCGCAGCGGGAGCGTGGATGCGATAGCGGGACCCACGAGACGGACGATCGTGATGCATGGAGATGCATCAAGATGTCGACGAAACCGACGAGGACGAGATGAACGATCATAGGGCATGGAGATGCACCGTTGCACACATAGATCTTGATGTGAGTGATTAGGCCTACTAGCTCGGGCCTAATCATATTAGGTTGTGGTCCATGATCATCTGATGTGATTGCTTATACACATACTAGATATGTATATATATTTGCATGCGATGTAGATATATATTAAATATGTATATGTGTGACATGTCATATTAGGAGACCAAATTATAGAAACATCTCTCGATAATATTAAGTCGGTAAACGTGAGGCAATTAGATTGACCCACGTGGTCTTCCATCGTTATGAGTATGAACCGATTCCCGGTGTAGGTTGAGTTGGTCGAGTCCCTCGAGACTCACCCTATCGCGATTAAACTATCTTGCTTACGACATAGAGATGTCACTTTGGTGACCCGAGGACATGGTATGCTTGGTCGAGTCCCTCGAGGGTATATCATCAAATCGGACTCATCTTGTAACGAAGGTGTTGACTTAACCGAGCATCATGGTTGGTCGAGTCCCTCGAGGCCATGGTGATTCGGGAGGCCGAACAGGGCGGGAATCACAAGGAGTTGTGATCGGCAAGAGTTGCCCTTTTTTAGGCTTAGTGTGATTGGTCGAGTCCCTCGAGGTTACACTAAGACGCCGATTGGATCCCCGATCCCCACTAGAAGTCTCTTTGAGACTTCCGTTTCACGTCTTTGAGGGTGTCGCGTGACTCGTTAGTAAAATAGTGGGGAGCATATTAAGATAGAAGTCCATATCTTGATAGTTTATTTCTTGCAAAATCTGCATGTTATTCATTTCGCTACATCTTTATTTTCAGAAAATGTCGCTTTCAAATCCCTTACGTGGCATACTTGATGTCAACCGCCTTCTTGGTCCAAATTATACGGATTGGCTCCGTAACTTGAGAATTGTTCTCACAAAGGAGAAAATCGTGGTATGCGTCATTGATGATGATGCCTACGCCTTGAAGAAGGGGCAAGCGAGGATGAGATCGCCATCGTGAAGAAGTATTGATGACTCCACTCTTGCTTTCGGTGCTATATGTTGGGCTCTATGACTCCAGAGTTCTGAGACAACATGAAAAAGATGGATGCCAGATTCATTCTCCTACATGTCCGCAAATTGTTTGAGGAACAGGGAAGGACTCAACGATATGAGATATCCAAGAGCCTTTTCCGCGCTAGGATGACTGAGGGGACACTGGTTCAGAACCATGTCCTAAAGATGATTGAGTGGATAGAGAAACTCACAGGTCTAGGAATGGTCCTAGAGGATAACTTGTGTGTGGACATTGTGCTTGAGGTGACTCTCCCAGAGCTCCTCAATATGTTGAGGGAGGCAGAGAGTACTATTAAGAAAGAGAAGCCAGTTCTCTACACCGTGAGACCGAAAAGAAAAGGAAAGCGAAAGGTCCCTTAAGAAGGGAAAGGGCAAGGGCAAACAAGGTAAAAGCAAAGGTTGCTAAGAAAGACCCAAAGAAAGGACAAAGGCCGGTGCTTCCACTGTGGTAAAGATGGGCATTGGAAGAGAAACTGCAAAGAGTACTTTGCAGAAAGGGCTAAAAAAAAAGCTTGATGAAGCTTTAGGTACATTCATGATCAGTCTCCATTTGTCGGACTCTTATGATAACACATGGGTATTGGATACGGTAGTACTTATCATATATGCAATTCATTGCGTTCGCAAGGCCTAAGAGACTACAGAGAGGCGAGATGGACCTCAAGATGGGTAATGGAGCAAAAGTTGTGTATTAGTCTGTTGGCGAGGTCGCCCTACATCTGCCTAGTGGAGCTTTTATTGCATTAGATGCATGTTATTTTGTTCCTTCTATTATCAAAAACATTATCTCCATTTCATGTTTAACAGTTAGTGGATATAAATTTGTTTTTGAGAACAATGGTTGTTTGATATTATTAGATGATAAGATCATCACGAAAGGAACATTGCATAATGGTTTATTTATGTTAGACACCACTCCACATATCATGAATGTAAATGTGTCCAAAAGGAAACGAGATGAGTTGAACAATGCATACCTGTGGCATTGTAGGCTAGGTCACATCCATGAAAGAAGGATTCAAAAGTTGCTAAATGATGGATATCTAGATCCATTTGACTATGTGTCATATGCGACTTGTGAGCCTTGCATTCGTGGAAAATTGACCAAATCTCCATTTAGTAGAACTGGAGAGAGAGCCAATGAGTTGTTGGAACTCATACATAGTGATGTATTTGGACCTATGTCAACTCATGCCATTGGAGGTTACTCCTACTTCATTACATTTACTGATGATTTCTCAAGGTATGGATATGTGTACTTAATGAAGTACAAGTCTGAGGCCTTTGAGAAATTCAGAGAGTATAAGAATAAGGTGGAGAACCAGACTGGAAAAAGTATCAAAACTCTTCGATCAGATCGAGGAGGTGAATACTTAAGTACAGAGTTTACTCAGTTCCTCAAGGACCATGGGATATTATCCCAATGGACACCTCCTTATACACCTCAGCTCAATGGTGTCTCTGAAAGGAGAAATCATACATTATTAGATATGGTACGGTCCATGATGAGTTTCGCTGACCTACCCATCTCATTCTGGGGATATGCCCTAGAAACTGCAGCTTACCTTCTGAACAGAGTTCCAACTAAGTCGGTAGTGTCTACACCATATGAGATATGGAAAGGGAAGAAGCCTGATCTTAAGGTTGTTAAGATCTGGGGCTGCCTTTCCCATGTTAGAAGACACAACCCCGATAAGTTAGAATCAAGGATAGAGCGATGCAAATTTGTGGGATACCCCAAGGAAACTTGTGGGTATTATTTCTATCATCTCGAGGACCAAAAGGTCTTTGTAGCTAAGAGAGCAGTGTTCCTTGAGAAGGAACACATTCTTGGACGGAGACAAGGGGAGAATGATAGAATTGAGCGAGGTTGGAGAACCAAGCTCAAGCACCACTCTACAGAATGAAACTGTTCAGGTACCTAATACATAAGTATCAACTTTACGCAGGTCTGATAGAGCATCCCATCCTCCTCTGATATGTGGGACATATTAGAGCAGAGGATGTAGAGGATATTGATCCTCGGACCTACGAGGAGGCTATTATATATACTCCGGGAAGTGGAAAGAAGCCATGAATTACGAGATGGATTCTATGTACTCCAATAAGGTTTGGAACCTAGTTGATGCTCGAAGGTATTGTACCCATCGGTTGCAAGTGGATCTTTAAGAAAAAGATCGGAGTAGATGGAAAGGTAGAGACCTATAAAGCAAGGCTAGTGGCTAAGGGGTATCGTCAAAGGCAAGGTGTTGACTATGACGAAACTTTCTCACCCGTAGCAATGCTAAAATCCATCAGAATTCTATTGGCTATTGCAGCACACTATGATTATGAGATCTGGCAGATGGATGTGAAAATCGCATTATTCAACGGGAACCTCGAGGAGGAGGTGTATATGATGCAACCTGAGGGATTCGTGTCCAAGAACTGCCCAGATAAGGTGTGTAGGTTGCTTAGATCCATTTATGGACTAAAGTAAGCTTCCCTTAGTTGGAACATAAGATTTGATGAGGCAATCGATCTTATGACTTCAATTAAGAATGAAGATGAGCCTTGTGTATACTGAAAAGGTAAGTGGGGCTATCACCTTTTTTGTTTATATGTGGATGACATCCTCATCATTGGGAATGACATAGGAATGCTATCCACAGTAAAGGCTTGGTTATCTAGACACTTCTCCATGAAGGACTTCGGGGAAGCATCTTATATCTTGGGGATTAGAATCTATAGAGATAGATCCAAGAGGATGCTTGGCTTGTCCCAGTCCAGGTACATAGAAACTATTGTCAAAAGGTTTGGCATGGAAATTTCAAGAGAGGTCTCATACCGATGAGACATGGGATATCGCTTTCTACGAGTATGTCCCCAAAGACTCAGAAGAAAGGGCAAACATGGATATGATACCTTATGCCTCAAAAATAGGGTCTATCATGTATGCTATGCTATGTCTTGGGCTGATATAGTGCATGCTCACGAGAGTGTCACGAGCAAGTATCAAAGCGGATCCGTGCTTGGAGACTTTGAAAGTAGTAAAGTGTATCCTTAAGTACTTGAGAAGGACTAAGGATCTTTACTAGTATATATGAAGGTAATAGCCTTAAGGTTAGGCTGCTACACCGACTCAAGTTTTCAATCGATGTCGATGATAGCAAGTCGAATTCAGGGTATGTGTACACCTTGAATGGAGGAGCGTTATCTTTGGAAGAGTTCCAATCAAGATACCACTGATGGCCGACTTCGACCACGAGAGGCGGAGTACATTACTGCATCGATGCAGCAAAGGAGGGAGTCCGGGTGAAGAAGTTCATCACAGATTTGGGAGTCGATCTGAGATAGCGACAAATTCGACTTCCTTATATTGCGACAACTATGGGGTGATTACTCAAATAAGGGAACCCGGGTCTCATCAGAAGTGTTCTGAGGAGGTTCCAGCTTATAAGAGAGATCGTAACCCGAGGAAATGTAGCAGTGGAAAGAGTTCCATCCGAAGATAACATTGCAGATCCACTGACAAAGTCGTTGTCTCATTTTGTCTTTGAGCGTCACAAGGGTCTGATGGGGATCAGACACATAGGTGATTGGCTTTAGGTCAAGTGGGAGATTGCTAGTCATAGGTGCCCAGCAAGCCAATCACGTGAGTGATGGCACGTGTGACTTGATACAGAATCTTTTTGCTTATTATATTTTGGCATATATCACTTTATAACTATTGCATAAATGCATATATATATTGTGATGTCCTTGGATTTGTGCAATGGGAATCGGATCGTGATGAGATCACGATAATGAGATCGATTCACCTTTAAACACATATCCTAAATAATCCCGGTCATAGGTTACTCGAGAGGGACATCGTGATAACCGGATAGACTGGTGTGCTGTATACCCGTCCATATGATGGATGCAGCTGGTCTCATAGTTGCTCGTGTAGGGACACTAGGGATACAAAGATGTGCTCATTGGAGAATGAGTTCACCGATTGATCCGCTTACGGAATGCTTGGATGGTTGATGATGCCTTATTGTCGACAAATGATTCCGTAGTCCTAGTGGTGTATCTGGTCCTTAGACTTGAGACACCAAGGATGTCCTGTATGAGTGCTCCACTCTTTGATACCATACTTATAGGTTTGGCTGTCCCAGATCTAGTACAACTGGTCATTGGGAGTGGTAGTCGACCTTACGAGGGCTATTGAGTGTCGATAGAGGATCATCCACTCTGCGTCATGAGAGGAATATCCCATGTGTTCTTGCTCGGACAAATCCCTAGCCGTGGTCATTCGGGTTGAGAGAGAAAGAGTTCTCCTGAGAATCCGATTAGAGCGAGACTTCAGTAGAAACCGTATGGGTCCTCGACAACACCATGCTCGATATACGGTCTCCGAGATATTAGATGGATGAGGGACTATAGGTACATGGTAACGAGGACAGACAGGTCCAATGGATTGGATTCCCCCATGGATGCTGGGACTACTGGCGTAGTGGCCTAAGACGTCCGTAGTCGATGAGTCGAGTGAATTATTACAGAGATAATAATTCACCGAAAGTTAGAAGGAGTTCTCGACGGTATGACTCACACGGCCACTCGATATTGGGTCTAGAGGGTCACACACATATGGTAGGCATTGCGATGAGTAGAGGTTCGGATATGAGATATCCGGCCGGAGCCTTGTCTTATTGGATGCAGATCCAATACCCACTAGGGAAGGACCCATTAGGGTTTGACACGGGATCTCTATAAATAGGAGGGATTCACAGCCTCATAGGCTAGAGTCTTTGTTTGCCTTTCCTATTCTCCTCTCCCTCTCCACCTCATAGGCCCTGGAGTTTTTGAGGAGGGTCACAACCCAACCCCTGCTGTGTGGATCACCGCTAGAGAGGAGGACGCTTGACCTCCTTCACCCTCTCCTAAGGATCTGCAAGGAAACAGGGATATACGATCTCCCTAGGTAACACAATCTCTATACGCAGTTTTTTGTATTTTGCGGATTTTTACGCACCAATCTTCGCACGACGACAAACATCTTTTTGGGAATCGGGGATTTTTGTTTTCTTGTTCTTCCGCTACGCATATGATGTCGCCCCCCATGATTTCCCAACAAGCATGACATACATGATAGACCCTATCGCTGAGGCATAGGTATCCTATATATGTTTGTCCTTTCTTCAATAGTCTTTGGGGATATACTCCTAGAAAACGATATCCTATTTCTCATCGGTATGAGATCTCTTGAAATTTTCAATTCCAAACCTTTTAACAATAGTATCTATATACTTTGGACTGGGACAAGCCAAACATCATCTTGGATCTATCTCTATAGATCTGAATCTCCAAGATATAAGATGCTTCATCTTAGTCCTTCATGGAGAAATGTCTAGATAACCAAGCCTTTACTGTGGATAGCATTCCTACATCATTCTCAATGATCAGGATGTCATCCACATATAACACCAAGAAGGTGATAGTGCTCTCACTTACCTTCCTGTACACACAAAGCTCATCTTCGTTCTTAACGAAGTCATAAGATCTGATTGCCTCATCAAATCTTATGTTCCAACTTCGGGAAGCTTACTTTAGTCCAAAAATGGATCTAAGCAACCTACACACCTTATCTGGGTAGTCCCCAAATCTCATAATCATAGTATGTTGCAATAGCCAATAGAATTCAGATGGATTTTAGCATGGCTACTAGTGAGAAGGTTTCATCATTGTCAACACCTTGCCTTTGATGATATCCCTTATTCACTAGTCTTGCTTTATAAGTTTCTACCTCTTCATCTACTCTGATCTTCTTCTTAAGGATCCACTTGCAACCGATGGGTACAATACCCTCGGGTGCATCAACTAAGTTCCAAACCTTGTTGGAGTACATGAAATCCATCTCAGAATTAATAGCTTCTTATCACTTCCCGGAGTCTATACTTGTAATAGCTTCCTCATAGTTCTGAGGATCAATATCCTCAACATCCTCTCCTCTAATATGTTCCACATATCTCTCAGGAGGATGTGATACTCTGTCAGATCTACGTAAAGTCAGAAATTGTATGCTAAGTATCTGAGCAGACTCGGGCTATGGAGTGGTGCTTGAGTTAGGTTCTCCAACCTCGCTCAACTCTATCATGCTCCCACTGTCTCCGCCTAGAATGTATTCCTTCTCAAGGAACACTACTCTCTTAGATACAAAGACATTTTGGTCCTCGAGATGATAGAAATAATATCCATAAGTTTCTTTGGGGTATCCCACGAACTTGCGTTGCTCTGTTCTTAATTCCAATTTATCGAGATTGTGTCTTTTAATGTGGGCAGGGCAGCCCCAAATCTTAACAACTTTAAGATCTGACTTTTTCCCTTTCCATATCTTATATGGTGTAGACATTACCTATTTAGTTGGAACTTTGTTTAGAAGGCAAGTTGTGGTCTCTAGGGCGCATTGTTAGGATCAAGGGCAACACTAAGAGAGAGGGGGGGTTGAATTAGTGCAACGAAAAATTCTCCGATTTCATATAAAGTTTGTCTCGATTCAAATCATTTCGGAAAGATATTAAACTTAAAACTTTTGTAACGAGAAGCTCAAGGAGATTTGTAGTAAAGTAAATTATACAAAAGGAAAAGCAAATCAGAATTTAGAGTGGTTCGGTCAATGAGACCTACATCCACTTTGGATTTCTCCTCTATCGAGGTCACCGGCATCCACTAAAGGCTTTCCTTCAATAGGCAAAGACCAACCACCTTTTACAACTCATTCTTCTTTTGTCGGGTTTAGTGGACAACCCTTACATGTCTCATTCCTCTTTCTTGGATTGTTACAAGGCTGAGAGGGAGGAGGAGAACTTTTTTCACTTTTACAACACTTTTCACACCCTAAATACTTAGAAATTTTCATACATATAATAGCACTTTGTTACCCTTTCATGCAGAAAAGGATGGAGTATTTGTAGACCCCAATGACTTCAAAAATTGGAGCCAAAATGTATAATATCTCCGGATTTCGGGGTCCTAGCGGTACCACCGCCATTACTAGGCAGTACCATCGCCATTACTAAGTGGTAGTACAGCTTGCAATTTGACACTAGGCGGTACCATCGCATAACAAAGCTCGGAGACCAAGCTCTGGCGGTACCATCGCTTGATAGGGGCAGTACCACCACTGGTAGCATTAATTGCCAGCGGTACCACTGCCCAGACCACTTGGGAGACTGGGTCTCCCAAGCGGTGCCACTGCTGACCATATTTTTAGGGGTTGAATGTGCTATTCAATCCGACCCAATTCAGCCCTATTAAGGGTCCAGTTGGCCCCTAATTAAGTTAGTGGGATTACCTCCCAATTCTAACTCAATCCACTATCTAACTATAATAACTAAGACATAATTAAAGCACTCTTGTTCCGGTACGTCAATTGCTCTTCCAACGAGTTTCCAGCGATCTTCTGATGAACTCTTGGTAATGTTTCGACGGACTCCCAGCAAGCTCTCAGACTTTAAGATGATCTTCTTGGCGAGTTCCGACGAGCTTCTTTGGTAAGCTCCTGGACTTCTCGATTGGTTCCGACAGAACTTCCAACGAACTCTTGAACTTCTAATAATATTATACTTTAATAATATTTTTAATAATATCAAAAAATAACTATAATATAATAACATTTGATTTTATCATTTTCAACTCTGGGTTATGGTTCGTTAGAAACAAACATCCATAAATTATCTTAAGAAAGTGATTTTGAGAAAGATTCCTTCATCATCTCTGTCATCCATACGGTGATGTTGATAAGGTTATTAATTTATGGACTATAGTAAAAAAGTATGTAAGCATACATAATTTATTCGAGACATTTCATATGACGTTATTCATGAATATTCGTTTTGAGTGTCCCTATCTCACCTTATGTGTTGTATCAAAGACGATAAAAACAATGTCTTCTGAAGACCAGAATACAATCGAGAAGGCGTATCGGACGCTCTCTTCCCTTCGCCCTTTCGAAGGATATCCATAACTAAGTCATCGTCTAATAAATATCCACTTTGCTTTGTTTTTTTTTGTCTTCCACCGTCTTCCAATTTCTCTCTCCAATAGAACATAGAAATAAGTCTACTGTTTATTGGCGGCAGGACAGATTCGATTCTTCATTAAGAATTTGTTTTTGGTGGTGTTTCTTTGTTCCTTGGTATGTATTGACTTGTAAGGGTAAAGTTAGTAGTTCTCAAGATCGGTAGAGAAGGGGTTGAAGGAACAAGCATGGGCTGATGCCGATGACGATGCCGTGGGAGCTTGCCGTGTACATAATGTACATGGTGTGGGATGCGCTCGATGGATGGATCTCGTCGTGTGTGTTGGTAGCCGATGAGATCGCCCGCTCCCTCAGGACCAGCAACGTCGGCGTACTATGAAGCCTCTGTACATTTCTCCTCCTCTGCCGCCGCCGTCCGAGCTTCCTGTTCTTCTCGTCCTTTACCTCTGTTAGTCTTAAGGTGTTCAAAGGTACATACCTCTTTAAATGTTTGTTCTTCTTGTAACCAAGAGATGTTTGTCCATGTTCAACTGTAGAAAGAGCATTCATCCACAAACAGGATCGAAGATTTTAGCGGAGATCATTACTCCAGAAATGTTTAGCAATTCAGCAAAATTGTCTGTTAATTTGGTCTCCACGGTGAGTTCAGAGGACATGTTTTGCTGCAGGAATGTGTGATGTAACAATTTCACATTTCCCTGGCTTGAAATCTGCTTCCATTCAGTTTAGGCATGGCTTGATTGTTTTTATAGATCAGAGAAAATATTAGAGGATGATGAACTCTTCTCAGCCCTGGACAGAGGAGGAGGATGATGAACTCATGGTCCCGAAGCTAATGAATGCTATTGGATGCAAAACTTAGAAACACACAGGCATACTATGGGAAGCGATACAGCAATTACGGGAAGCAAATTATTATTATTATTATTATTATTATTATTATTTGTTATTATTTTGAAAATTCACATTAAAATTTTATGTAACACCGGTTTTCATGGACATGTCTTGCAATGTTATTCTTAAAAGGCTATCTGATCTACACTAAAGTATTTTATCCTATAAATATTGAGAAGGACTAATCCATTGGTATTTGGTCCGCACTGAAAAATAAAAACCCTTCGAAATGAAGTCAAAATAATTGAGAAATTAAATTAATTGGTTCGGTCTAAATCAGTTTGCTTCACTCATTTGAAAAATTATCAGTCAACTCACATGTATATCGTTATAAAGTTCAGAATCTTATATAATTATATACATATATGTATACATATATATTTATATATATACATATATATATATATACATAAATATATATTTTTAATTCTTTATTAAAACAATAAAAAATTTAGTAAAACAATAAACATTTTGTTAGAACCCTTGCAGATTCTAAACTTGGGGTTGATCTCTTTAGGGATCGGTCTCCTTGGAACTCTATAGAGGTTCCTCCCTTGGAGTTACTGTTCAAAGACTGCAGAAAATATTCATCTATTGCTTATCAAAAGAGAAGGAATACATGGCTATTTATAGGGCTTCTAAACCCTAACTCCTAATAGGACTCCTACTTAAGACTCTTACTTCTAACCAACTCCTAATATGACTCATACTCAAGACTCCTATTCCCTTACAACTCCTAATTCTTCTCTAAGAAAAAACCTGCTAACAGAATGTCCCTCTCAATTAGGACTCTCCTAGTTAGAGTCCTAACAGTGTCCCTCTCAATTAGGACTCTCCTAGCTAGAGTCCTAACCCCACTCCCCTCTTCAAATCAGCCCTTGTCCTCGGGCCGAGATTCCATAAACTTCGGGAACCGGGGTCTTGACTTCTCATATGGTTCCCCATGTGGCGTCTTCAAGTGGTAGATTATTCCAATGCACTAGTACTTCAAGAGAGGATGTCGGCGACGATCACGATCCTGCGATCGAGGATAGCCCGTGGTTGGGCTTGAATAACTCTATCCTCGGTTGTGTTAGGCGGCGTTGGATCCGGGGTGACTCGTGTTCTCCCAACTTGGGCTTTAGGCATGATCGTGGAAAGACAGGATGAATTTTGGCATCCTCGGGTAATTTAAGTCTGCAGATGCCACGGCTCAATCACGCTCTGTGATCCGATAGGGGCCATAAAAACGTAAGGATAGCTTCATGGAGGCTCGAGTGTTGATAGAGAGTTGCTTGTATGGTTGTAGGCAAAGATAAACCCAATCTCCCACTGAAAATTCTCTTTCACTTTGTCGTGTGTCGGCTTGCTGCTTCATTCTGGCTTGAGCGGTAGAGAGATTATATTTTAATAGTTGTAAGAGTTTGTCCCTATCAATCAATTCTTGGTCAACCTTTGATCTACCTTGGCGAGCCAATTACATACTTTGGAATCACAAAAGTCTTTGGTCGACCATACAATGCTTCATAAGGGGCACATTTTATAGATGAATGATATGTAGTATTATACCACCATTCGCCCGGGGAAGCCATTTCGCCCACTTTTTTGGTCGGTTAAGCTAGCGAAACACCTGAGGTAATCTCTAAGCACCTATTTACCACCTCTGTTTGGCCATCGGTTTGTGGATGATACGTTGTGCTCATCTTGAGTTTGGTGCCTTGTAACTAAAATAACTTCGGTCCAAAATTTACTAGTGAAGATCCTGTCACGATCACTTCACGATGGACCTTGGCATCCCATGCGGTTTAACAATATTTTCTATGAAAATCAAGGCAATACTAGTAGCGGTGTAGGGATTTCTCACAAAGACAAAAATGAGCATATTTTCGTAAGTCGATCAACCACCACAAGAATCGTGCTTTTACCTTTGGAAGATGGTAGCCCTTCAATAAAGTCCATGGAGATGTCACCACACCGAGTCCGGTATAGGTAGTGGTTGTAGCTTCCCCGGATTTGCCATAGTTTCACCCTTGTCTTTGTTGACATATATCACATTGTGCCACATATTCAGCAATAATTTTTTCATCCCTCTCCAATAAAAAAAAAAAAATTTTGCTTCACTCTTTTGTAGGTTCTTAGGAATCCAGAGTGCCTGCTGAAGGTATAGAGTGCATTTCATGCAAGATGATTGCGATGCAAGGGGAGTCGGTGTAAGCACAATCGACCTTTGTAGCGTAAATCCCTCGAATCCCGTGTGTAGTGGGCTATTGCACTTGGATCCTCCTCCAATTTTTTTGATCTTGCTGATCTCTGGATCCTTCTTCCATTCTTCCCTAATGTTCTCGAGGAGACCGGTGTTAGGAAGGGAGATGGTTTGAAACCTTAGCTTGTTCGGTAGCCGTGAGAGTGCATCTGCAACAACGTTTTCTTTCCCCTTTTTTGTAAATAATTTCATAATCAAATCCAAGAAGTTTGGTTACCCATTTTTTTGCTGCTTAGGGGATGGTATCTTTTGCTCAAAAAGTACTTGAGGCTTTTATGGTCGGGTTTTAATTTGAAATCGCCCGTCGATCGGTAGGGGTCTCTACCTCGTTATCAGTGTACAATGGCAAGCATCTCCTTATCATATACTGACATATTTTGATGAGAGGGAGATAATGCCTTGCTAGTATATACGAGTGGTCGACCATTTTGCATAATAACGGCTCCAATTCCGACTCGGATCGTCGGCCTCAATGATGAAGGGTCTATTGAAATCACGGTAGCGCAAGTACCTGCGTCGTTGTCATGGTCGCTTTAAGTTTGTCGAACACGCCAGGGCTTTGTCCGACCATTGGAAAAGCATCTTTTTTCAGTAAAAAGAGTGAGTGGTGCACTGATCTTCCCATAGTCCTTAACAAATTTTCGTAGTAGCCCGTTAGTCCAAGGAACCCCGCGATAATTTCGTTTGTAGGTTTCCGCCCGACCTTGCATTGCCTCAATTTTTGTTGGGTCTACCGCCACTCCTTCTTCTGATATTATATGCCCAAGGTACTCTACTTTTTTTTGCTGGAGAAAGCTGCACTTTGGTTGCTTAACAAAAGAGTATTCTCAAAGGATCGTCAAAACAATCAGTAAATGCTTGAAAGTGAGTCTCAAGAGAAGGGTCAGAAAGAAATATCATCGAAAAATACCAGCACAAATTTACGAAGAAAGCTCCAAAATATATCATTCATAAGACTTTGAAAGGTTGAAGGAGCATTAGTGAGTCCAAAAGGCATTACCAAGAATTCATAATGGCCATCATGTGTGCGAAATACAGTTTTTGGAATGTCATCGTCACATACCCGAATTTGGTGGTAACCGGATCGGAGGTCCAACTTCGTGAAGACTCGAGCTCCTTTCAATTCATCAAGAAGTTCATTCACCACTGGTATTGGGTATTTGTCCTTAACGGTGATGCCATTTAAAGCTCGGTAGTCGATGCACATCCGCCAAGTTCCGTCCTTCTTACGTACAAGTAGCATCGGTGAGGAATAAGGGCTACAACTTTGTCGAATCACCCCTGTTTCAAGCATCTCCTTTACGATCTTTTCAATTTCATCTTTCTGGAGGTGAGGATATCGGTATGGTCGAGTGTTCGCTGGTGGCTTACCCGGAAGGATTGGAATTCGATGGTCATGTTGCCGAGAAGGAGGAAGACCGCGCGGTTCAGCAAATATGTCGGTAAATTCAGTAAGCAATTGGGCAAGATTTTGATCTTCAAATTCTATTTTCTTCCCCTTTGGTTGCTGCTGGAGGTGCATCAAAAAGGCACCATTTACCTTATGTAAAACTTTCTCCATTCGTTGGGTCGAAACAGTGGTAACGTTGCTTCCGCGCTTCCCACGTAGGATGATCTGTTTGCCCTTACAGTAGAATTTCATAATTAATTTAGAAAAGTTCCAAGAGACATCACATAGTGTAGTCAGCCATTCTATACCAATCACTGCCTCATAGTCATCGATAGGTAGGAGGAAGAAATCGGTGATAATTTCTTGGTCTTGCAGTAATAGTTTCACCTGTGGGCATCTTTGGTCGCACTTTAGGATTCTGCCGTCGGCAACCTTTACGTCGAACTTGCTGCAACCTTCAATATGCAGTGCCATCCGAGCAGCAACCTTACTATTCAGGAAGTTATTAGTGCTACTCGTGTCGATGAGAACAGTGATCGGCTGTTGTTTGAGAAGGCCTCCAACTTTCATCGTTTGCGGATTTGAGTAGCCGGCTAGTGCGTGTACCGTAATGTCAGTCGGTTGTGGCTCTTCTTCCATATCTTCTTCTTCATGTTCAAGGCTCTCTTCTAGATGTTCAATAACCTCTTCTTCTACTGGTTTAATCATAAGAAGTCTACCTTTTTTACAGCGATGCTCGCGGCTCCACGGCTCGTCGCAATGCCAACATAACCCCTTCGCAGATCGCTCCCGAAGTTCTTCTCTTGTTAACCTTTTCGGTGCAAAGACTCGGTTGATAGTAGGGGGGGCTGAGGGCTTTAATATTGTAGGTCGTGGAGTGATCCTAGTCCTCCGGGCTTCATGGTTCAATCGCTCCTCTTGAAGTCGTGCGAAAGAGATGGCTGCCATAAGCGTGTATGGTTGTCGCGCCTTAACTTTTCCCCGGATCTCCGGCTTTAGGCCCTCAATAAAAGTCCCCAATAACTGTTTTTCAGACCAATCACGAGTTTGATTAGATAACCTTTCAAACCTGGTTTGGTACTCCTGAATGGTGGAGGTTTGTCGGATCTTTGCTAGTTGTCCGTCAATGTTCTCGTAATAAGTTGGTCCGAAGCGGATCAATAGTCCTTTGAATTGTCGCCATGAAAGGACTCCATAAGTATGTTCAAACCAGTCAAACCATTGTATGGCATCCCCTTCAAGATGTATAGATGCAATTTCCACCATGGATGCATCCGCAGTTTTATGGTACCGAAAATATCGCTCCGCGCGCGAGATCCAACCAATTGGGTCTCCTTCTTCCCATCTAGGGAAGTCCACTCTCATGCGCGAATAGTTGGGGTCGGTCGTGTAGAGCCTCCCCTCTCTTGGAAGTTATCTCTTTGGGCATGATGTAATTGGTTAGAGCTCTCTCCTTGATGTGATTTCTTCGGGCTTGGTGGTCGGCCCAGACTGAATTCGGTAAGGAGAGTCCGAATCTTATCCTCCATTCGTGCCTCAAAGGCGTCAAATTTAGTATTGATTGCCTCCTCAGATGCCATAGTATATGACTCCAAATCTGTGATGTTAAGATCTCTCTTTTGTTGACGAGTTAAAGGCATGTATAGGTTTGATAGAAATCAGTGAAAGTTTGCTGCAGAATTGTGTTGTCTTATAAGAGCAGAATTATCATCGAAGAAACAACGGTTTCTCGACGAAATCTCCACAAAAAATTTGAGAGATTTGAGGAGAGAGTTGACAGCAATATCTCAGTTTATATGACAGCAAGGATGTCCATCAAGAAAATTTCGGTAGTAACAGCAAAAAAATTGGTGTAAGTTGCGATAGCAGAATTCTCGTCGAAAAATTTCAGCAACTTACGATGAAATTTTGCAGCAATATAGGAACGAATTTTTTTTTTTTTTTGGATTTTTGGATAGGGATAAATAAATTGCAGCAACAGTAAGGTAGGAAACCAAAACCTATTACAATTCACGGGGAGATCAAAGGATGATCTGCGGTGGTGGAGATGATGGCGGAATTCGGCGATGATCTTTTAAGCAATTGTGGGAATTGCTTTGGATGGTTGTGGAGGGTTGATGGATGGCTATGGAAGGGCAGCGAGATGCCAAGAACGCTGCTCTAATACCAGGTGTTAGAACCCTTGCAGATTCTAAACTTGGGGTTGATCTCTTTAGGGGATCGGCCTCCTTGGAACTCTATAGGGGTTCCTCCCTTGGAGTTGCAGGAAATATTCATCTATTGCTTATCAAAAGAGAAGGAATACATGGCTATTTATAGGGCTTCTAAACCCTAACTCCTAATAGGACTCCTACTTAAGACTCTTACTTCTAACCAACTCCTAATATGACTCATACTCAAGACTCCTATTCCCTTACAACTCCTAATTCTTCTCTAAGAAAAAACTTGCTAACAGAATGTCCCTCTCAATTAGGACTCTCCTAGTTAGAGTCCTAACAAAGTGTCCCTCTCAATTAGGACTCTCCTAGCTGGAGTCCTAACACATTCATTCGTGCACTAATATATTTTTTAATTCTTTATTTTATAATATATTCCTTGGCCGAACAATCAATTTATTATTACTATATTAAATCTCCTTCGAGGGATCTAATCTATCACAGTAGTTAAATTTTTGTCATAGGAAGGAAGGTCCATTATAGGCTAACATATCATCTTGACGATATTAGAACAAGAATTCCTTTATTTTAATGCTTATATTAAGGCTATCATGACAAATTTTTTAATGATTGTTAATAATAATAAACATGTAATCATGAATAATACATTTGACATACATACTTAAAATGTCAATAATAAACATGTCAACAAAAGTATAAACAAATTCATATATACAAATAAGAAATGTAAAATTTAATATGAATTGATAATTTGCTCATGATATTGCACATACAATTTATTCATTACCATTTTTTTCATAAATATCATAGAAGATATTAAATAACATAAATATTATCATTAACATGAATTAAAGCCCCCAAAATTCTAGGATAATTTAACATCAAGAAGTTGACATAAAACTCATGATGTTGCATATGATAGTTTTCCTAACGATTTATAGTCTCAAAACATTTTTCATGATTTTATATATGCATCATATGTATCATAATTTTACTTATGATACTTTGTCATGAAAAACATATCTTAAATTTCATGTACCACAACCCCCACATTTCAAGGGTTATGCGTTATAAATCATAATTATGTAATTAAAAGGATTGCAAGATATCTATAAGATAAATGTGTCTAAAAACATGTGACACTAATATCCATTTTTCAATTTAACATGATAAGAAAATCTTCGCCATCACATATTTGCGAGCATAAATGGATCATATATTTATACATCAAAAACTCCTTGAAGTGGCAAAGAATTTTAGCACATGAATTGCATACCCAGCGTTCTTGTTTGCAAAATTATTAGATAATATGACATAATATAAAATTCAAACATATCTGATCAAGGTTTAATATAAATATACCATGACATAATACAAGATTTGAAACTTAGGAAAATTAGAATATATATATTTAGAGAAGTTGCATTCAATGAAATTACCATCTTATCATTTTGCTAATCAGAACTAGCTTCAGATAATCTAATTTTATTATAAGATGATCATCAGAGAACAATACCAATAGATAATATGTAAAACATTGACTCAATGATCGAACAACTTTGTCTAACCTATCGATGAAAATACACCAACAGCGAGTTGCATTCGGATAACATCATTAATACATTTATGGGAATTCTAAAACATGTAGATGTGTACACAAAATGATGCCTTGTGGCAGCAAAATCAGATAAAAAAAAAATACAAAAAATATAAGATGTTTTGCCTATTATCAATTTCGTAATTGATTTTGCTAGAATCATTGGGTTCTCTTCTTTTCGTATGGTTTCTTCGCATAATCCCTCCAAGTATGATGCCTTGCCGTCTTGAGTCTCCTCTTCCTTCTACGATGTTGATGAGCCCAAAAGAATCTTAATCCTAAGAATATGTCGTTGGCTGGATTAAGCAAGTGGTGTTGACGCAATCCAGCATCAAACATGAAGGTAAATTCTTCATGACATTGCACAGCTAATTTGGTGCATTCAAATCTCCAAAATGATCATGAAACTTTAGATCAGAAAAGATATTCTGAAGTTCAGATTAATCACACTGAATTGATTTAGCCATTGCTAGAATGAAGACACGAAAACAAACGGACTCGAACAGATCATAAGATAGAATGCCATTGTCTTAAATCAAACCTCAAACCTTAAAGAAAAGTGCAACAGTGAAATGCTTCTACACCAGCAGCAATTAAACAAACAAGGATGTCAGAGTTCATCATCATCTGAAATAAACATATTTAGTTCCCTACTAAAGCAAGGAGGAAGCTCTTGTAATGCCCACAAGTCTCGGTACCCACTGCATGTTTGAGCGTGGCATTAGTTCTCTTATGGAACATCTCTTTGATCACCTTCAGATCCTTCTCCGCATGCATGACGATGACGCGAGTGAGTGCATCTTCGTCAGTACCTGCTTTACCGACTGCATTCTGGAGAACCTGCAGCTCAAATTTTAATTACCCAGTCAAGTAAATAACCGGAGATGAATATACACGAGAAAGACGAGATCTTCTTTCGTAGATTTGATGGATGTTCACCTTTGCAAAGTACTTCTGGGGTGACACAATGCATCGTATCGCCATTCGTAGTGCCAATGCAAATTCATTTGGAGACTCAGAAGTCAAAGCCTAGTCATAGCACACGAATCAGCAAATCAATTCAGTACCTAAGACAGTTCGTTCTGTATGAATGCCACTCTAATTGTAAGTCACCTTTGTAATGGGAATGCCGTATTCGTCTTTGTAATAGTTAAAGGTAGCGCAAAGTTGGGCCTTGCTTCTGGTACTCAGGATTCGAATGACCTCACTGTGGTTGAAGGTCTGTGACTTGATAGCATCGTGAAGAGTTTTGGCTTCCAAACGAACAACGCCGGTGTCGGTCTCGTCACCATCGTATCTGTATGTGCTCACCAGTGAAACCAAAAGCTGCAATACAAGCCATTATATAGATGACATATCACCGCCAATGTATATATATAAATGCCACAATTCTGAAGTGCATGCCTGTCTAAAGTCTCCAACAGTGTGGACCGCAATATCTTCTTCCAGGGAACGTTTATAACGAGCATGGTATTCCTCCTTCACCGCCAGCAGCTCTTTCGGGGAATTGACGCATGCAATTTCTATGATCGCTTGGTAGTCGATATTCTTCTTCACGGCGATGTTAGCGATGATAGCCTCTCGTTCAACCGGGTCAAATATCCAGAGGTAGACAGCTCTCTTCAGGAGGAAGTGTGATCAAAGTAAGACGTATAATATATACGTAAGCTAAGGCAAGCAGGATGCAGAAGATAAATGTAGGTACCTCAAGGTCTCCAGATAATTCGGATTCAAGTCGCATGATAAGATTCTCCTTGTACTGTTCCTCGAAAGCCAATCTTATTATCTTCCTTTGAGTAGCATCTCTATGTGCTAATATAGTGATGATTGCCGTCTCGTCTGTTCCCCAACCTAGCACAACAAATTAAAATGTGCCGTTTAGAGCTTACGAGTTTGTGATGCTAATCTTAGATTTCGCTGTGGCAATAAGGCGAAGCTAATTCTTAAATAGTAGCAGCACGTCAAAATGACCTGTTTTCATATGCAAATAGGTTTCCTACAAATACAAGCAAGACTTATCAACATCAAAGAATGGGTGCCACTACACCTAACCAATGCAGAACACAGCCATATATATATATCCATCAAAGGGTTACATCTTGATGCAAATATGTTGTAGTTTTCAAACACAACAGAGTTCGATTCACAGGGGGTGATTTTTAACAATAAAAAAATATTCCATTTGATTCTTTGTTAAAAATAATAGAAAAGAAAGTAAGCAGTAAAGAATCGAAGAATAAAGCAAGATGGGATAGGTGAGATGTTGCATTGCAATATGTGGGCGAGAGAAGCAAAGGGAGACTTTATTTTTCACCGGCTCATCTCACCATGACACCTCGGAGTGGGGTTTACATGAAACCATTTTTACAACATCAAAAAATAAATAACTGTAAGAAGCCTAAGAAAATACACACACAAACATATATATATATATATATGTATATATTCGGAGGATGTGTAACAATAGTGATATCATACTTCCAATTAAATCTTTGCATGTACCAGAGAAGAGAGATGATACCTTTGCATGCCTTCCAGATCTGCTCGGCGTCCTCTGATGCAGACGGAATGGTTTCAGGCACTGCAAGAGTCGCCATGACAGCCTCTCCCTACTATTCCCCGCTCTCTCCACTTGTCTTCAAAGATGAAACCTGAAAGTAGTGGTGCGAGAAGACAGTTTAAATACACCTTGGTGGCATGTATAACATATACGTAGGGCTGAGATGCAGCGAAGGAAACGTAAGGAACTTCGAGGATAACGCCTTGCTGACTCGCACAGAAGAATCGAAAGCTTGCTTTAAGAGCAGAGCGAAACCGTAACGTACGCTACAGGCAAATGTCCTACCCATTTAGTGCCGCCGCTTCATCCCAATCATATCTCGAATCAGCACGGCAAGCCACATCAGTCTAATATAAAAAATATTAAAAGAATTTATCATCTATACTGCAGAATATTTTTTCTGATTTAATTTATTATAAAAATTTTTAGATCGCAATAATCGAAATCAATTATTTTACTAAAAACTTTTATTTTTAGTAAGTTACTGACTTAAGCATAGATCATATCAGGCAGGCATTCCACACTCATATAATCAATCTAACTCCTTTTATCACCCGGCTTTTCCCACTCATATTTCATGACTTTTCCTACCCATTCAATGTCGTCATGTTTGTCTAAGCTCCATGACCACCTGCCTTTTCTTTCCCATTCAAAGTCTTTTTTTTTCCCGCAAGATCTATATCACCTGGCTTTTCCTACGCAAAGAAAAATTAATTTACCTTGTTTTGTCCAAACTCAAAGAGGCTTCGCAATACATGCACATTGAATTGGACTCCAAAGTACATGAAGGAACGACTCAATGGAGGTTTCACAATGTGTGGTGCACATACTTAGACAGTGAATTAGGTTCCGAGGTGCTTGTGCTTATGGATATTCTTAACACGAAGATTCCTATTCCTCTTAGGAAAAGCTTTGAATGTAATTGAGCGTTTGTAAGTATAAAAATATAATTATATTATTATATATAAAAAAATAATATAAAAATTGTAATCATATAATTATAGATCAAATATTATGATTATATATCTTTTAATATCATTCAAAATATATTTCTTTTGATTTGTAAATACATCATCGTTCGATACGAAGGAAGCGTTGATACTCAAATAAGATGAATTGGATTCACTTTTTTTCTTTATAGGAACACCGTAAGCGATAGAATAGACACTAAAGAAGATTAAGAATAGATCTCCTCTCATATTATATACAGTCCTTATGATATCTAATTTATTTATTAGTGGGAGCAGAAGATTTAGGATATCTAATTTATTTATTATCGAAGCAGAAGATTTATATGATAAGTTATTAGAAGGTTCTTTTCATATCTCCTGTGAAATCCTATTTAATGAACTCTTTTTGTATTAGTTAATAACCTTACTCAGAATCTAATCAGATCTATAATATATCTTGTCTAATTAAATAGTGTAACATAATCTAACATTCTCCTACTTGGTATATTAATTGATAAAATATAAATAAATTTAAAAATAAAACAAATAAAATTTTATTTTATTTAAAATTTTTTTTACTTGATTGGATTCTAAAAATTTTGAAAAGTGTTTTACATGTGGCTACAAATTCTATAAAACAAGTTAATAAGTCAAATACATATAATAATAACTAATACATAAAATTTGAATATCAATATGAATCATAGCGATTTTATATTATCAATGTCATACTCCCTTTTATGCATCAAAATATTATTACAATCATGTTATTACATCCAACCATAATATGTACATACATAAATATGAACAGAATAATATAAATAAATAATTTTAATTATGTAAGTAAAATATCAATTATGATATCTACTTAAATATGTATCATCATATCTTTTATAGGTCGCTCATAAACTCAATCATAAGAATATGTTTTTTTTAGATATCTTAGATAGTAAGATATTTGTAACTGGATCAACAAGTAGTAAAATTTAAGTTCTCAATTGACATTAGTTGTTTTTGAACCTTTTTTTCTAACTATCAAGTATTTTATACTATAATGCATAGAATTACTAGAGTATTTATCATTCTTAAAGAAAAATATTACTATGATATGATAGAAAGTATTTTTAGTGACTTGATAATTGAGTTTGACCCTACTAAGTCATGAGATAAACTTTTACAATCGTAAATCTTAATTAGTATCCTCAAAGTATGTCACAAAATCAAATTTTATTTTCAATAATATAATATATATTATACTATTCTTAAAAATTATTTTTTAGTTAATATAAACATAAATCATAAAATAGACTTCTTACTATTAAGGCAATTTGTAGAATCAGCATTTGAAAATATTATTATTTCAAGCTAATCTAATATCTTGTATATGAGCATATAATACTTCATCTTTTACAAAAATTTTATTACTTTATTTACAGCCTTCGAATGTTCTATTTATGGGTAATTCTAATATTTACCTAGTATTTTTATTGTAAAATTAATATCTTATCTAGTATAAACATAAGCATATAATATATTTTCAATTATGCATTTATAAATAATATATATTTTTTATTCTATTCTAAGTTATTCTTAGGACATCAGACTTGACAAAAATTTATCTATGATAATAGGTGTATCATAAGCTAAATAAGATGTATAGAGAATCTCTCCAAGACTCGATGAATATATCCTTTCTAAGATAGTCCTAGCAACCTTTGAAATCTATTTCTAAATATCTTAATGCTAATAACATAAATATTCTTATTCATATCGATTATCTTAAAATTCTTGATGAAAAATATTTTGATTTTATGCAATAAACCAAGATCATTTTTGGCAAGCAAAAATATCATCTACGTACTAGTATAATAAATTTGTTTCCAATGACATTCAAATATAAACACTAATCAACAATATTTTTTAAAATTTAAAAGAAATAATAGTATTATAAAACTTTTATATACCACTATGTAGGGGCTATAGATATCCTAAGTTTACAAGCTAAACTTTTCTTTCTTTTCTCTTCAAATCATTTAGGTCATTCTATGTAATTTTTTTCATCTAGATCCTCATTTAAAAGATTTATTTTTGTTGAATCTCGGATTTTGATGTTGAAATCAATTGGTAAAGTGTTTGATCTAATCTATATGTTGAGATAAGTGTGCAGGATTAACTACGATAGTAGTAAGGCATAAAGCAGATGTTGGGCCAGAGTAAAAAATTGGACGATACGTCAAAGATTCGGACGACGTGCTGGAAGTTTGCCAGAAACTCACCAAGAGTTCATCGGGAGCTCGCCGAGAGTTCGTCGGGAGTTCGCTAAGAGTTCGTTAGGTGTTCGCTAGAAGTTCATCGAGAAGTTCGTCGAAAGATCACCAAAAGAACAATCGACATACCAGATAGAGATTGGCTGTTTAAATATTTTAATTATCGTAGTTAGACCTTAAGTTGAGTTAGGATTGGGAGGTAATCTCACTAACTTAGTTAGGGGCCAACTGGGCCCTTAACAGGGCTGAACAGCTCATTCAGTACCTGAAGTCACGATTGGCGGTGGCACCACCTGGTGACTCAATCTCCCAAGTGGTCTGGGCGATGGTACCGCCGGCAGTTAATGCTGCCAAGCAGTGGTACTGCCCAATGTTAGTCTATAGGTGATAGTACAGCCCAATAATGGTGGTGGTACCGCCAGTAATCCGGAAATCCAGGATGAGATACTTTTTGACTCCAATTTTGAATCCATTATGACCTATAAATACCCCATCGTTTTCTGTATAAAAGGGCACGTAAGTGTGAACAAAATATTAAAGTCTTGGGGTGTGAAAATATTGTAAAAGTGTAAAAAGTCCTCCTCCTCCCTTTCTAGTGTTGTGATTATTCAAAAGATGTGTGAGGCTTGGAAGAGAAGAGAGCTACAAAAGGGTGGTTTGTCTTCGCCCATTGAAGGAAGACCATTAGTGGACGCCGGTGACCTCGACGGAGGAGGAATTATAAGTGGATGTAGGTCACAACGACCGAACCACTATAAATTCCAGTGTGCTCATTTTCATTTTCCTTTTCATTATTGTCATTACTTTCTAAGTTAATTGCTAGTTCATTTACTCTAAAGTCAAGTACTTTCCGACATTGGTTTTCAATGAACAAATTTCTTACAAAGCCGATGATTTTTTCTACTGCACTAATTCAACCCCCCCCCCCCCTCTTAGTGCCACTCTTGATCCTAACAATTGGTATTAAAGCAAGGTCACTCTCGGTTTGGTTTGAAACCGAAGAGACATGACATTTGCTGGCAACCAAGAGGGTCACTCAATTATATGTCCACCCATATTCAATGAGACAGACTACACTTATGGAAGACTAGAATGGAGATTTTTCTATTTTCTATGGATTTTGATTTATGGAACATTATAAAAAATGGCTTTCAAAAGTCTTTTCTTCCAATAAACGATTGAATGAGTTGGAAAAGAAGACTTTCGTTTTAAATGCCAAGGCTATGAATGTCTTGTTTTGTACTTAAGATAAAAACGAGTTCAATCAAGTATCTATTTGTGAAATGACTTTTGATATTTAGCGTACACTCGAAATCACTCACGAATGTACTAGTAGAGTAAAGGAGTCTAAAATTAATCTTTTAATCCATACTTATGAGTTGTTTCGGATGAAACTAAGTGAGACCATTGGAGACATGCACACCCGATTTATTGATGTCATCAATGGTTTAAAAGGACCTGGTAAAAGTTTTTCTAATTCGAACTTGTTAATAAAATATTGAGATCCCTTCCAAAGAGTTGGGACCCTAAAGTAACAATCATTCAAGAGGCCAAGGATTTAAATAATTTTCCTCTCGAAGAACTTATTGGGTCATTAATAACCTATGAGATGGCCAAGGACTTGAATAATTTTCCTCTCGAAAAACTTATTGGGTCATTAATAACCTATGAGATGACTTGCAATATTCATGAAGATCACTTAAAAGAAAATTCAAGTGATGAGGACTATAATGATGACTTGGCACTCTTGACAAGAAAGTTCAAAAAAATCATAAAAAGAAATAAATCTAAAAATAATACTAAAAACAAAATTGAACCCAAGAAAGAACAAGTTATATGTTACGAATGCAAGAAACTGAGACATTTCAAAAGTAAATGTCCCTAAGTAAAGTAGAAGCAACCAAAAAAAGAAGAATATGCTCAAAGCAATGTGGGATGACTTGAGTGATTACGAAGGCGAAGAATAAAACAACAAGGAGATCACCAACTATGCACTAATGGCTATCAGAGATGAGGTAAGTAGTTCATTAGATGTAAATTTATCTTTTGATGAGCTTTTAAGTACTTTTCATAAATTATTTAATGAATATAAATTAGTTAGTAAAAAGTATAAACTATTAAAATAAGGAGCATGCTTCTCTTTTTAGTGATTTTGATAGATTAAAAATTGAACATAATAATAGTTTAGCTTCTGGCACAAAATGTGATGAATTAGAAACGCTTAAAAAGAAGAATTTATAACTACGTGAAACCTTAGAAAAATTTGAAATAAGTAACAAATCCTTAAACATGATCCTTGTAAATAAGAATCATGTTCATAGAAGAGATGGAATTGGCTTTGTGAGTAACACTCATAAAAATCTAACCATCTTTGTTAAAGGCCCAACTTTGTATATTTCACCCCGAAACAAATGTAACTTTTGTTACAAATTTGGACATATTGCTTATAAATGTCCATTTAAGAGATATAGTCTACACAAATTGATTTGGGTTCCTAAAGGAACCATAAAAAACTCCATGCAAAATAATAAGTTGAGTTAATCAACTTTTGAGGCACTCAAGGTCAAATGGGTACTTAAAAATTATCCTTTTTTGTAGAAATATTTACCATCACAAGCTAAGAGCAAGAGATGGTACCTTGATAGTAGATGCTCAAGCTACATAACCAGAGATTCATCTCAATTCTCTAATCTCACTAGCCTAAACGTTGGGTATATCATCTTCGGAGATGACAACAAGGGTAAAATCATTGGCAAAGGAACCATATGTAACAAATCTAACTTTTTTATTAAAGATGTGTTATTGGTTGATGGCTTAAAGTATAATCTTTTGAGCATTAGTCAATTATGTGATAAAGGATATATCACTAGATTGGAATCCAATGCTTGCATTATTGAATAACCACACAAAAACACCTCTATGATTGTCCTAAAACAAAATAATGTGTATGCTATTGACATTGATGATCTTTGTAATGAAATGTGTTTTTTGATTTTGAATGACGATGCTTGGATTTGGCAAAGAAGATTAAGTCATACTAGCATGAAACTAATCTCTCAAATCTCATCCAAAGAACTTGTAAGAGGTATTCCTAACATTAAGTTTGTTAAAGATAATGTGTGTGATGAATGTCAACTAGGAAAACAAATAAAAGGTAGTTTCAAACCAAAGAATCAAATAAGCACCTCTAGACCATTGCAATTGATCCATATGGATTTATTTGGACCAATTGATATATCAAGCATAGGAGGTAGCAAATATGCCTTTGTAATTGTGGACAATTATAGTAGATACACTTGAACATATTTCTTGGCACACAAAAGTGATTGCTTTAGGTTTTTTTTTAAGTTTTGTAAACTTGTTCAAAATGAAAAAGGCTTTATGATTTTATCAATTTGTAGTGATCATAGTGGCAAATTTTAAAACCGTGATTACCAAAATTTTTATGAATCTAATAGATACAACCATAATTTCTCTACGCCGAGAAATCCTCAACAAAATGGGGTAGTAGAAAGAAAAAATAGAAATTTACAAGAAATAGTAAGAACCATGTTGAACAAACATAGCCTACCCAAATATTTTGGATTGAAGCCATTAATACGTCATACTATGTCATGAATAGGGTTCTAGTAAGACTATTACTTTCAAAAACTCCTTATGAATTATGGAATAATAAAAAACCTAACGTTTTATATTTTAAAGTTTTCAGTTGTAAATATTTTATCTTGAATGAAAAAGATGCCATAAGAAAGTTTGATGCAAAATCTGATTAAGGTATTTTTTTTTTGTTATTCTTCTATTACTAAAGTCTTTCGTATCTTTAACAAAAGAACTTTAATTATAGAAGAGTCTATTTATGTTGTCTTTAATGAAGTTTCCGAATTTAAGAAAAATAAGTTTGATGATGATCTTAATTTCGATGCTTTAAATTTAAATGAACCCTCTCATCCAACTAGCAACTTGGATACATCTTCTTCTAAAATATCCTTAATGGAAGTACGTAGATGGTACGTAGATGCTCATCTTAATGAGATAATCATAGGAGACATATCAAAAGGGGTTCAAACTCATTTTTCTCTTAAAAATTTTAGTGCCAACACCACTTTTCTTTCTCAAATTGAACCTAAATGCATCAACGAGGCCTTGAAAGATGATTCATGGGTTATCACAATGTAATAAGAGTTGAACCAATTTAAGAGAAATGAGGTGTGGGAGCTTGTTCCGAGACCAAGTGACCATTTAGTTATTAGTACTAAATGAGTCTTTAGAAATAAGCAAGATGAATTTGTTATCATGGTTAGAAACAATATTAGATTAGCGTGGCCAAGAGTTTCAACAAAGAAGAATGTATCGATTATGAAGAAACCTTCGCTCTTGTGGCAAGATTAGAAGCCATAAGGATGCTCCTTGCTTATGCTAGTTGTAATAATTTTAAGTTATTTCAAATGGATGTTAAAAGTACTTTTCTTAATGGCTTTATTTTCGAAGAAGTTTATGTTGAACAACCTCCCAAATTTGAGAATAATAATTTTTTGAATCATGTGTTTAAATTGACTAAAGCTCTCTATGGATTAAAACAAGACCCAAGGGCTTGGTACAAGAGATTTAGCTCCTTTCTTATTCAAAATAATTTCTCTAAAGACAAGGTCGATACTACATTGTTTATTAAAAATTTTAAAAATAATTTTTTTATTGTTCAAATTTATGTTGATGATATTATTTTTTGTTCTATAAATGAATCATTATGCAAATCGTTTGCTAAGAGTATGAGCCAAGAATTTGAAATGAGTTTAATAGGTGAACTAACTTTCTTTTTAGGCTTACAAATCAAATAATTAAGTGATGATATCTTTCTTAGTCAAACAAAATATGCATTAGACTTACTAAAATAGTTTAATATGGATAATTCAAAGGCTATCAATACTCCTATGAGTACCTCCACTAAGTTGGACATTGACGTAAGTGGAGAAATCTTTGATAAAAAATCTTATAGGGGTATAATAAATAGTTTACTATATCTTACCGTAACTAGACCGAACACCATGTTTAGCATAGGACTTTGTACTAGATTTCAATCTAATCCTAAGTTATCTCATCTTAAAGTAGTTAAAAGAATTCTTAGAATCTCATTCAATACTTGATTAAACATATTGATATTAGAAATCATTTTATTAGAGATCAAATTAATAATAATGATATATCTTTAGATTTTATTGACACAAAACATCAATTAGCAAATATTTTTAATAAACCGAGGAACAATTTGATTTTATTAGAAGAGAGTTAGGCATGTTAAATTTTCAAACACATGAATTCTTCTCATATATTTTATCTTGATTTTTCAATTTTCATGATTTAAGTTTTCCTATGAATCAAGATCGTTCACTATATTTTTAATGGGATCGGTTTTCATGACTTAAGTTTTCATGAATTCTTACTTTTCGCTATAGAAGAGATTTTTTAAAATGAATCATGATGTTTCATATTGATCTTTTATGATCTTTGATATCTCTCAAGTGATGATTGAAATATTAATGTAATTTTTTTTTCCTTTATATCCTTCCCTTCTTTTTTTTTAATGATAAAGGGGAGAAAGAGAAGCAAGATTGTTAAATTGCATATCTAATAGAAGCAAAAAGTGCTAGCTTCCACGTCTTAAAAAAGAATAAAAAATTGCTTGCACATCTGAAGTGAAGTAAAAAGTGCTATTTGAATACTGCATTATTTGTCTAATGTAATGACAAGATCTAATGAGAATTAAATATAATATTATTTCTTTGGCGCATAAAAGAATATATATTTAATATTTGGATAAATCTTCATCTTTTCAATTGTTTTGTTTGTTGAGTTACACCTCAACTTATATTTTATGTCAACAATCATTAATTTTTAAAATTTAAAAATTCTAGTGATTTATTATATATAAAATTTGATATGCTTGTTTAATCTAAAACCAAATTATTGAATGAGGTTCATCAATTTCTTATATATTTTATGTTAAAAAAGAAAATATACAATATATATATCTATTGACTAAAAGTTTTCGAGTGGCACATTTGATCTAAATAATTTTCAAGCTAATTTAGATTTATCTTTTGACTTAGTATTTTAAGAGCTAAATATATTGATTAATATTATTTTAATCAAATTTGAGGACTAAATTTATATTAAATGAGGGAGAAATGTAATCACTGATAATTTCTCCCTTAACATAAATTAATTACTATAAATAATGTATTACTTTATTATTAACTTTCATATTTATGTACTATAGTTATGGAAATGATTAAATTTGATTTCCTTAATCATGTGGATAAGTTTAAAATTCTACTAATCAATTAAATTATTAATTAATTTATTTCCTAATGAGTGATTTAATTTTTAGGAAGTAAATAGTTTACATTCTTTGTGTATGAATCATAAGAAATGAATATTATATTTCTCTATTTATGTGTGAAAGTAAAATAAAAATAAAAATAAATTAAAAATAAAAATTAAATTATTACTTACCTTTCGAGGATATCTCATCTTCTCCTGTATAAAGGGAGCTCTTCTTCCTACATTCCTCACCTAGCTTGATAATAAGAGAATTGAGGAAAGGACTTTCCGAGGAGATAATTTTAAGGAAAAGATAATCGAGAAGAGATAAGATCATTTCCTTTCTTAATTAGTTTTGATTTATATTTTGAAATCTTAATATTGGGATTATTATAATTTTATGATACATAATGATATTTTAATTTTAAAAATTTATGATTAGTAAATAATAATAATTGATTTGTGATGTTAGAATATTTTTTGATGTATATTAATTCTTTAATCTTAAGTGAATTTTAATATTGATTTAATTATTAAAATTCTTATTTTTAGATTAACATAATAGTTCTAATTTATTTAATTAGATATATCTATGTTTCAAGAATTATATGTGAATTTCTATGATGTAATTAGTTTTAAATTTCATATCACAAATTTATTTTTTTTAATTCACGAATTTGAGTTATTCTTTGATAATTTAAATATTAAAATATAATTTGATAAGAGGAGTCTAATTGGGATTTGACTTGAGTTAAGTTGATTTGTCTGACTGAATCGACTCAGCCCATGTGGTCATGTACGACCCAGCCCATGTGATTAGGCATGATCTAGACCATGTGAACAAGTAAAATCTAGCCCATGTGGCGAGGTATGACCTAACCCATGTGGCCAAGCACAACTCAACCCATTTGGCCAGGTATGATCCACTCTATATGACTATATACGACCCAGCCCATGTGATAAGATATGACCCAACCATATGGCTAAGCATGATCCAACTCGTGCGGCTAAGTTTGACCTAGTCTATATGGTTAGACACGACCCCAACTCATGTGTCTAGGCACGACCCAACTCGCAAGCTAAGCATGGCCTAGTTTAGTGGTAAGGCTCAGCCCAACTTGTAAGTGAGGCTTAGCCTAGTCAGTGAAGTTAAGTATGCTCAGCTATGCGATTGGCACTAGGCATATCGTCACTCCTCTATCCAGCCAGTTGTACTTCAGCCCAACCTATTACTTGGGATAAGCATGTGCGACACACGTGACTCGTTTAAGACTCAGGTGGTCGGTTCAATTTAGGAAAGCACTATACGATATAGTCTGATTCCTCTTCTTTTATTGGTTTAAGCTCATTAATTGACTGAATTAGATATATTTGATCCGTTAAAGTTAGTTTAGGGTGATTCTAGATAAACTTGATTAGTTTAAACCTACTTGATCTAATTAGGATCAATTAAATCTAAATTAGACAGTGATTCCAAACTAGTTCTATAAGGATTTAAGATTAGTTCTATTAGGTAATAATCGAATTGAGTTTAGTTTAGTCAATTAAGCTAATCCAATTAGGGTTTTGGTTGATTGAGGACTATTAAGAGATTGATGTTTCATGCTCTTACGATTTGATAAACTTAAAAGTTTTATTTAAAGATGTCATTTAAAAATAATTATTTGATTTTTACTTTTCTTAACTTTATGATATTGATATGATTGTTATCGTGTAGTAGATGTTGTAGAAAAATCTAGGGATGACATTACATGCGCAGCGAAAGAACATAAAATAAAAATCCTAAATTTCCCAAAAGGTGTTCATCTTCGTACGAAGATTGGTGTGCAAATACCTACGAAAATGAAAACCACGTATGAGACAGTTATGTTACATAGGGAGATCATATATCCTTGAATTCTTGCAGATCTGTGGAAGAGGATGAAGGAGGTCAAGTGTCCTCCTCTCTAACGGTGATTCACATGGCAAGAGCTACGAAAAAGCTCCTCAAATTGCTGCCCAAATCTCCACACCTGCTATCGAAGGAGGAGAAGGGGAGAATAAGAGGTGACAACCAAGAAGGTCTAGCTTATGACCCTTTGGTTCTCTCCTATTTATAGAGGTCTTTTATCAACTTAACCCTAATGGATCTTACCTTGGGTATTGGATCTCCATCCAACTACCTAAGCCTCTTAGATTAGTGGATCTCTATCCAATAATCTCTTATCGGCTCTTATTAGATCTTATCTATAGGTTTCAATAATTCATGGGCTTAATGGATATCTACTAAAATAGGAGCTCAGGTGGATATCTTATATTTGAACTTCTACTTGTCGCAATACCTATAATGTGTGTGAACCTCTAGGCCCGCACATTATAGGTGTGACATCACATGAATTATTGGGAAATCTGGAGTGACATCACATGCGTAGTGGAAGAACAGAAAACAAAACACCAGAATTCTCACAAAAAAAATTAATGTTTCATCGTCATGCAAAGATTAGTGCGCAAAAACCCGTAAAACTGAAAAACTACACATATAAGAAAGATGTGTTACCTAAGAAGATCATATATCCCTGAAAACATATAGGTCTATAGGAGGGGATGAAGGAGGTCAATTGTCCTCCTCTCTAATGGTGATCCACACAGGGGCTGCGAAGACACTCCTTAAATCACTACTCAAATATCTTCCTTACGTATACCACATAATCAAGAAGGGGTTGCCCCTTCTTGCTATCCACACGCCCCAAATAAGGGCTACAATATAAGGAGGAGAGGGAGAGAGGAAAATAGGAGATGACATCCAAAAAGAACCTAGCCCATGGCCCTTTGATTCCCTCATATTTATAAAGGCCCTTTGTCAACTTACCATAATAGATCCTACCATATTGGGTACTGGATCTCCATCCAACTACCCATGTTTCTTATGTTAGTGGGTCTCTACCCAATAATCTCTTATTGGCTCTTATTGGATCTCATCCATAGGATCCAATAATTCAGGGACTTATTAGATATCCAATCAGATAGGGGCTCCAATGGATATCTCATATCCAAACTTTTACTCGTCACAACGCCTACCATATATGTGTGACCCTCTACGCTTAATATCGAGCTAGTCATGAGTTATACCTGTTAGAACTCCTTTTATTTTCTCCATAATAATTCACTTGACTCATCGACTATGAACGTACTATGCCACTACGTCGTAGTCCCCAAACGATACAGGAGAATCCAATCCATTGGACTTATCTATCTTTAGTTACCATATATCTATAGTACCTCATCTATCTAATACCCTAGAGACCGTATATCGGGCATGGTATTGTTAGGCTCATACGGTTTCTACTCGGGCCTCACTTTAATCGAATTTTCCCGGAGAACTCTTTCTCTCTCAATCCGAATGACCCTGGCTAAGAATTTGTCTAAACAAGAACACATGAGATATTCCTCTCATAACATCAAGAGCGGAGAATCCTCTATTGACACTCAATAGCCCTCGTAATATTGACAATCACTCCCGATGACTGATTGTGTTAGATTTGGAACTTTCAGAACTATAAGTATGGTCTCAAAGAGTAGAGTACTCATATAGAATATCCTTGGTGTCTTAATTCTAAGGACCAAATACACCACTAGGACTATGGAATCATTGTTTGACAATAAGGCATCATCAACCATCCAACATTCCATGATCGGATCAATCAATGAACTTATTCTCTAATGAGTACCTGCATTGTATACCTAGTGTCCAGACACGAGCAGCTATGAGACCAATTGCCTCCATCATATAGATGAGTATATAGTATACAAGTCTGTCTGGTTATCTCGATATCCCTTTCGAGTAACCTATTGTTGGGATTATTTAGGGTTTATATTTAAAGGTGAATCGATCTCATTATCGCAATCTCATCACGATCTGATTCCCATTGCACAAATCCATTGACATTACAATATATATTCATGCAACAAGCAATATAAAATGATAAAATATCAAATAATATAATAAGAAAAAAGAGTGTGTGTCATGTCATACGTGACATCACTCACGTGATTGGCTTGTAGGGCACCTATTGTTGGGAAATCTAGGGTGATATCACATGCATAGAGGAAGAACAAAAAAATAAAATCCTAGAATCCTCGCAGAAAAGAAGGTTTCATCGTCGTGCAAAAGTTGGTGCATAAAAACCCGCGAAATCAAAAAACTACGCATAAGAGAATTATATATGGAGATCATATATCCCTAAAAACTAACAGATCTGTGGCAGAGGATGAATGAGGTCAAGTGTCCTCCTTTCTAATAGTGATCCACACGGCAAGGGCTGTGAAGATGCTCCTCAAATCGCTGCCCAAAACTCTTCCTCGTGCGCACCACGCAATCAAGAAAGGGTTGCCCCTTCTTGTTGTCTGCATGCCCCAAATGGGGGTTGTAGTATGAGGAGGAGAGGGAGAGAGGAGAATAGGAGGAGGTAGCCAAAAATAACCTCTAGCTTATAGGTTTTTGGTTCCCTCTTATTTATAGAGGCCCCCTATCAACTTAACGGTAATGGATCCTGCCATATTGGGCATGGATCTTCATCCAACTACCCAAGTCTCTTAGATTAGTGGATCTCTTCCCAATAATCTCTTATTAGCTCTTATTGGATCTGTTGGGTAATCTTGGGGGCGACATCACATGCGCAGCGGAAGAACAAAAAACAAAATCCCTAATTTCCTAAAGATTCGTTCGTCGTTATGCGAATATTGGGGTGCAAAAATCCGGGAAACTTAAAACTGCGTATAGAACATATTGTGTTACCTAGGGAGATTATATATCCCTGAATCCTTATAGATCTCTAGGAGAGGGTAAAGGAGGTCAAGCGCCCTTATCTCTAGCAGTGATCCACACAGTAGGGCTCCGACGACGCTCCTCCAAACTCCAGGCCTGCTCTGAGGTGGAGAGGGGAAGGAGAATAGGAGAGGCAAGCAAAGGCTCTAGCCTATGAACCACCGAATCCCTCCTATTTATAGAGGTCCCTTATCAACTTAACCATAATGGATCCTCCCCTATTGGGTATTGGATCTTCATCTAACTACCCAAGCCTCTTAGATTAGTGGATCTCTATTCAATAATCTCTCATGGGCTTTTATTGGATCTCGTCCATGGGATCCAATAATTCAGGGGCTTATTGGATACCCAATAAGATAGGGACTCTGGCGGATATCTCATATCCGAATCTCTACTCATCCAATGCCTACCATATGTGTGTAACCCTCCAGGCCTAATATTGAGCTGGTCATGAGTCATACCTATCAGAACTCCTTCTAGCTTAGTGAATTATTATCTCCATAATAATTCACTCGACTCATCGACTACAGATGTACTAGGCCACTACGCCGTAGTCCCCAAATGATACAGGGGAATCCAGTCCATTAGACCTGTTTATCTTCAGTTACCATGTACCTATAGTCCCTCATCTATCTAATATCCCAGAGATCATATACCGAGTATGGTGCTATCAAACTCATACGGTTTCTTCTTGAGTCTTGCTCTAATCGGATTCTCTCGGAGAACTCTTTCTCTCTCAATCCAAATGACCATAGCCAGGGATTTGTTTGAGCAAGAACATATGAGATATTCCTCTCATGACACCGAGAGTGGATGATCCTCTATCGACACTCAATAGCCCTCGTAAGGTTGACTACCACTCCCGATGATTGATTGTACTAGATCTAGGACATCTAAACCTATAAGTCTGGTATCAAATAATGGAGCACTCATACAGGACATCCTTGGTGTCTCAAGTCTAAGGATCAGATACACAACTGGGACTACGGAATCGCTGTCTAACAATAAGGTATCATTAACCATCCAACATTCCGTAAGCGGATCAATCAGTGAACTCATTCTCCAATGAGCACCTGTACTATATCTCTAGTATCCCCACATGAGCAACTATGAGACCAGCTGCATCCATTATATGGATGGGTATATAGCACACAAGTTTGTTCGGTTATCTCGATGTCCCTCTCGAGTAACCTATGATCGAGATTATTTAGGATTTGTGTTTAAAGGCGAATCAGTCTCATTATCGTGATCTCATCATGATCTTATTCCCATTAAATAGATCAAAGGACATCACAATATATACATTCATATATGCAATAGTCAATATAAAGTGATAAATATCAAAATATAATAAGCAAAACGACTGCGTGTCAAGTCACACATGCCATCAGTCACGTGATTGGCTTGCTGGGCACATATGACTAGTAGGATCTCATTCATAGGATCCAATAATTCAGGGGCCTATTGGATATCTAATAAGATAGGGGCTCCAACGAATATCTCATATCCGAACCTCTACTCATTGCAACGCCTACTATATATTTATGACCCTCTAGGCCCAATATCAAGCTGGTCGTGAGTCATACCTGTCAGAACTCCTTCTGACTCAGTGAATTATTATCTCTATAATAATTCACTCGACTCATCGATTGCGAACGTACTAGGCCACTACGCAGCAATCCCTAGACAATACAGGAAAATCTAATCCTTTGGACCTATCTATACCCAATTACCGTATACCTATAGTCCCTCATCCATCTAATATCCCAAAGACCGTATACCGGGCATGCTACTGTCAAGCCTATATAGTTTCTACTCAAGTCTTGTTCTAATCGAATTCTCTTGGAGAATTCTTTCTCTCTCAATCTGAATAACCATGGTCAGGGATTTGTTTGAGTAAGAACATATGAGATATTCCTCTCATGACACCGAGAGCGGATGATCCTCTATCAACACTCAATAGCCCCCATAAGGTTAGCTACCACTCCCGATGATGGGTTGTGCTAGATCTGGAACCTCTAAACCTTTAAGTCCGATATCAAGGAGTGGAGTACTCATACAGGACATCCTTGGTGTCTCAAGTCTAAGGACCAAATACACCACTAGGATGATAGAATTGTTGTTTGACAATAAGGCATCATCAACCATCCAACATTCCATGAGCGGATCAATTAGTGAATTCATTCTCCAATGAGCACTTGCACTGTATCTATAGTGTCCCCACGTGAGTAGCTATGAAACCAGCTGCATCCATTATATGGATGGGTATACAACACACCAATCTGCCTGGTTATCTGGATGTCCCTCTCGAGTAACCTATGACCAGGATTATTTAGGATTTGTGTTTAAAGGCAAATCGATCTCATTATTATGATCTCATCACAATCTGATTCTCATTGCATAGATCCATGGACATCACAATATATTGATGCAACAAGTAATATAAAGTGATAAAATATTAAATAATAATAATAAGCAAAAATACTACGTGTCAAATCACACGTGTCATCACTCATATAATTAGCTTGTAAGGCACCTATAACTAGCACCTATGACTAGCACATACCTGTCAAAACTCCTTCTAGCTCAGTCAATTATTATTTTTATAATAATTTACTTGACTTATCGACTACGGACGTACTAGGCCACTACGCCGTAGTCCCCAAATAATACAGAGGAATTCAATCATTTGGATTTATCTATCCTTAGTTACCGTGTACCTATAGTCCCTCATTTATTTAACATCCCAGATTTCATATACCTAGCATGGTGTTGTCAGGCCCATATAGTTTCTCCTTAAGTCTCGCTCTAATTAGATTATCCTAGAGAACTCTTTCTCTCTCAATCAGAATAACCTTGGCCAAGGATTTATCTAAGTAAGAATACATGGGATATTCTTCTCATGATACAGAGAGTGGATAACCCTCTATCGACACTTAATAGCTCTCATAAGGTTGGTTATCACTCCCAATGATCGGTTGTACTAGATCTAAAACTTCCAAATCTATAAGTCTGGAATCAAAGAGTGGAGTACTCATACAGGACGTCCTTGGTTTCTCAAGTCTAAGGACTATGTACACCACTGGAATGATAGAATCACTGTTTGACAATGAGGTATCATCAACCATCCAGTATTCCGTGAACGAATTAATCAGTGAACTCATTCTCTAATGAGCACCTGCACTATAGCCCTAGTGTCCCCACACGAGAAACTATAAGACCAGCCGCCTCCATTATACGGATAGGTATACAATATACCGGTCTGTCTGGTTATCTCGATGTCCCTCTTGAGTAACCTATGACAAAGATTATTTACAACCTGTGTTTAAAGATGAATCGATCTCATTATCGTGATCTCATCACGATATGATTCTCATTGCATATATCCATGAATATTACAATATACTTATGCATCAAGTAGTATAAAGTAAGAAAATGTCATAATAATAATAAGCAAAAAGACTGCGTATTATATCACACGTGATTGGCTTATAAGGCACTTATGACTAGTAAATATGACTAGGCTAATGGTTCATATTGGAAGTGCAACGTATGAAATTAACTGTGGGCCCATCATAGTGTAGAGCCACTAATGAACATAATATAGCAGATCATATATCAAGCATAGTCTCTCATAATATTTAATCATATTGATTTCTTCATGCATGTGTGAGTGATTGGATGAATACAAATGTTTATGTATCCTTGCCAAATGTAGGTATGATGATTCCCTTCGGGGATTAGCAAGCTATCATACGTGAAAGTTAGATGGTTCATCCATCCATTATTGAAAGGAATATGTCCCCACTTGGGCGAGTGAAGAATACCACTCCATCCGCTGTTGGGAGTACGATATGGGTTATCTCCATCCGTTATTGGGAGGAATCCATTCCGTGAAGTATGTCTCTCCATCCGCTATTGGAAGAGTGTACTATCAAGTGTGATGTATGCCTTTGTTATATGATTATTATGTGTATGTTGCATGTGGCTAATGAATGATTTTATTTATTATGTAAGAAATTATCATTATTTTTTTGATGCATAAGTTTTATGAGAAATCGATATATTATCATTTTTTTTATTAAATTATTGATATATTTGTATTTTTTATAAATATTGAAGATTATTTTTATGATTTTTCAAATATTCCTACCAATATTTGTGGTTGTTGATATATTTTTATCTTATATTTATTTTCGGAATAATCTATTATTTTATAATATATCTAAAGGTCGGGTGGAAGAGAGTTATGATCCTACCAAGAATGTGATCCATTTTATAGTTAATAAAATATTTACCATTTTAAATGAAAGAATTTGAATTCAAAAATAAAGTAAAAAGTAAATTATGAATAATAAAATGATAATTTATTATATTTTATAAATCTAAGATGTGACACTTTTGGCTTATTTATTTATTGCCAAGGATGGATCCCCTTCTCCGGGAGCTCGAATGCATCTAAAGGGATTTCATAGGCTTTGAGGGATTTACTTTGCCTTATCAGCGAAAAAAAGAAGCTTTAGGAAGCTTATTGGTAAGGAAACTACATTTATTAACATAGATGAAATCAATAATTTTCACAATGTAGCCGAGCTTCTGCATAACTATTCAAGTGCTATCGGTTATTCTCACATGATCTAGTGGAAGAGGTCTTAGCTATTCTGGTCCCTAGGCTTCCTTTTGCTGATTGATATGGACGCCACACCCTCTCAATGCCAATAGCATTTAAGGTGCTTACAAGTTATTGATAGCATCTGGATTGCTGAAAAGATGGTTTGAGCCCTCAATATACCTCCAAAGGTAAAAAATATTCATTCGGAAGATTATTTGGCGTCAGTGCCCAATTTCATCATAGTTATCGAGAATTTATTATTCTCAAATATCTCCAATGTCATATCTATAATTTATTTCAGGATTTAGTTTTTTATATTTTCTTTATATGCTCCTATGTCTCCTCTTGCTAGAGATTGGTGGAATCTAAACTCAATTACTCTTTCAAATTCTTCAATTCTTGGGAACAAGACACTTGGATCAACGAAGAGCAGCGGCGGTGGGTGGGCTGGCCAGAATCAGGGGTGCGTGGCTACGACCTCTTCGTTTTTTTTTTTATTATTATTATGATATCTATAGCAACACTACAACGAAAACGCCAAGGATCATCGCTTTGATACCAATTGATATGACCCTAGGATTTTATCATAAAAGAAATGGGAGAAAAGGGAATGATCGTTTTGAGGGAATCGACCTCCTAGGATTTGTCAAAAGGCTAAATAATAATTCCAGAAAAAAAATGATTACATCACTATTTATAAAGTTCCACCTAGACTTCGACTTTAATAATAAATATTAAATAAATCTCTATCCGACTCTAGCTAAATTAAACAGACTCAATAAATATTATTCAAATGCTTCAAAAGCTTAGAAAATAAAGAAATCCTAACCGATATTTACTATGATGAAGAATTGTTATTTGGTGGAATCAATATAAAAGATTTATAGAAACCAAGAGAGTTAGCAATTAACCCACAAAGGAATCATAGTTACTAGAGATTGGTGGAATCTAAACTCAATTACTCTTTCAAATTCTTTAATTCTTGGGAACAATGCGCTTGGATCAATGAAGGATCCGATCTTGAAAAGGATTCTGATAATTTCCTATATAAGTTAATTGCTAACTCTATGTGGTTTCTATAGATCTATTGGAACAATCATTTGTTACACAACCGCCATTCCATGTTGCTATCCACTTGGTAGTATCTAGACTCTTGCCTTATATTATCCAAATAACAACACCTCATCATAGTTTCTATGCTTAATGTGATGGGTCTTTCAAAGCTTCCTCTAAGTTGGCTTGTATGGGTTCGCTATTTGAACCACTATTTGATCCATTATTGTTACTGGATGAAATTTTGTCATGGTTTTTTCTCCTGATATTATTGAAGTCTAGCTATTTTCATTATCTCTCAAGAGCTATTCAAGAAAGCTTGAAAGACATTTGGATCAAAACAAATTGTGGCTTATTATACTTTTTGACTTAAAACCCAACTTCTTTATCATGGGCAGTCAAAGTGCCAACATAATCTCCTTGGTCTTACATTACTGGTAATATGAACAAGAAAGCTCACATATTAGCCACCTTAGCACGTTTAGAAAGATCTCAGATGTGATCTTCCAACTAATTTTTGTTTGAGATGAATAAATGATTTATATTTTAATAGGCATGTTTCATATTTGTTTTTAAACCAAAAAAAAAAAAAAACAGCCAACAGTTCAAAGTTGTTTCGTCTTCTTTAACAAAGCAACATACTACCAAGACGCATAGTTCACCACACAAGTCATAACTAAAGTTTTACTTAATTCTTATTGCAAACTTCATCTTAAAGCAACAAAATTAAGTATGGTAAAGAAGGATAAAAGATTAGACAATCTAGTCATTAAGTGTCAATCCATTTCTTGTGTCATGATATCTTATGCCATCAGCACATTTCCAGAAGTTGGATTATGCCTATTAATGTGTAAAATAGCTGCTTCCATGCCTGATAATTAATTCCAGTTGAAACTTGAATATACCAAGAAGAGTTTCAACATCAAATTATGAAAGATCAAAATGCTTGATGTATAATTGTAATGCCAACCTGATACTATTATTAGCTAGTTGTAAATATATCATATTTGGCTAGTCACAGTTCATGGAGCAATGATCTGGTTGTTACTTAGTTGAAGCTAAAATATAAAGAAATGATAAAATTAACACAAAACAGATACAGGTAATGTTTCATATCTGTTTATTGCAAATGTCTCTTCATCATTTACTTAGAATCTGATAACCTGTTTGGGATAGCTGCCTGATTTCCCAAGTGCCTTATCTAGTGCGGTACTGAAATCTTCGAAAGGAACCAGCTCCATCCTGCACAATAATATTTCTATCAATGTTAAATTCTCAATAAGAAAGAGTTTTAAAGTATGCCATATAATCAGGTCAGTAGAAAAAAATTAGCAATAAAGCGGTGACATTTTCCTGATAGAGGAATGTTCATAACAAACTCAAGATAAAATACATACTCGTACTTAAGCTTGCCATTCTTCACCAAGGTCAAAATGTGGTCTATCATTGGTATACAATCTTTAGCTTTCTCTGAATTTGTCCACTTCTGCAGCCAAAATCCCCGCAGAGCAAGATCCTACACAGAAAAATATTTGCATCAAATGGAGTTCCTATTAGCATGAAATATTTAGTAAAATAATCAAATGTATGAAAAGGACTACATCTTGATAATTTAATAATTCTAGTTCAATAACCAGTGCTAGCTATTAGTTGATTGGCTCCACTTGGTTCCAGTGAATCCTTCTAACTTGAAATCTAGAAGAAAAAATGTATTCTTTATCAAATTTAAACGACCATGGATCGTGAAGCGGTCAAAGCTAAAACAAGGGCTAAGTTGCATCAATAGCAGCTATTAGTTGATTGACTTATTTGGTTCCAGAGGAATCCTTCTACCTCAAGGTCTAGTAGGAAAACATGTTTTTCTTCTCGAATTTAAACGGCCAGGCTAAGTTACACCATAGCATGGTTTTGTTGTAGGGCCTTCTTATACAGACATCACCATGCTTTTTAGTTTGATTAATGTCGCTACATATGCACCATTTGTTCTTAGTCACAATAAACCACACGTACTTTAACTGGCAGCAGCAACTACAAAATTATTTGGCAACCGAGAAAAAATAAGTTGAGATTTAAACTTGGGATCCTTAAGGTTTTAATAAATCAGCAGGTGCCACAAAACCTAAAGACCTTTTTAATCAAGACAACATGTTGAAAAAACAATTTTCTCTCCTGTTATACAGTTGAATTTGAGGCATCATTTCTCTTCAGGTAACATACAAAATGTCATGCAACTAAAAGAGTACTTAAACTAGATATTGGTTCTTTTCCAGTCACAGAGACTAACCTTGAAAATGAATGCTGAAGTAGGTACAGTGACAGGTTTCCTTGACATGCCTCCATATGTTACCATGGTGCCTCCTTGCCTGATGCAACAAAATTAATAGTACTCAACCAGTTACTGAGGTATTGATCTGCTTAAGCAAAAAGGGAGGAAAACAATTACTCTATGTTGGAGTTACCTCAACAACTTGAGAACCAGTGAAGCAGCACTCCCCCCAACACAATTGAATCCTAAGATGGGTTCTGGCAGATCACCCTGACAATGGTGACTAAATTTAGTGCAAAACAAAATACTCAAAAGATAAAGTAAACAAAAAATATCGTCATGGAAACTTCTCATCAGCAATTACACAATGGGCAAAATAGCAGCGGTAGAAGATATCTATATCTAATATTCTACTCCTAGGCAGACTTGACTAGTTTAAAAGTCATTGAACCAGAAGACTCTTGATGTTCTTCACTTCCAGCTGGCTTTCAGTGTACACCTCGTCTGCCCCAAGATTCTTAAGTTTTCCTTTAGCTTCTTCTGATCCAACTCTTCACATGCACGGTAGAAAAGCAATTGAATCAGGACACTGTTATAATAACCAATTTGAACTCCCAAGATACAAAATTGAACATTTAAGCTAATAAAATATCAAAAATCTACCCAATAAACAATTCTTATTAATTTCACAGCAAACTTTATAATAAAATTTAGTTATTGATCATATGGATATAAAACATTCTTGAAAATCTTACTAGTAACTCCAAATAAATACAAGAAGAACTATTCTGCCTTTCATAATATAACAAGAACAAACTTATTATACTCGCAAATATTTACAACAAAAGTTGTTAAAATGTACTATCTTGCTGCATGAAAGTCTACAAACAACCCAACAGGGCCTAGGACTTGGTCCATGATACTCGTATATTCCAGGGATTAGATATAAAACTAATTCAAGACATTTTACGTAAAATTGCTAATCAGATTTCTTTTAAGTTGTAACATCCTAATAATATGACTTTTAAAAGATTTTTTCTTTCATGCTTACCATACAAAAGAAATAGCTTCAGCCTCTAACTACAAAACAACATTATGTTATATGTATGAATCAAGTAAAACTAAAATTTATTACTATTTTCTCATCTAGTACACATATGTCCACACAGTCAGCAAGGTTACATAGTCCCACTAAGAGTTTGGTGGTGCTGAAGCGAATGGTATACTCTAAAAATAGAGAATCTAAAAATGTTATTATCATCTTCATATATGGAATCAAGATTAAATACTCAGAATAATATGCAAGGATAAACTATATGTATTGTTACTTTAAACTATCAATTGTGTTTGGAAAGAAAGGCTCCAAAAGGTTTGGCTTTTGCTCTTTAGAGATAACATGACTAACTGTAGATTTTCAGCATGATAGGTTCAATTTCAACTTCAGTTTCTAAGTTCATTCAAATTACTGCTGCTTAAGGTCAGAGATACAGTTCACATAAGCAAAGAGGTTAGATCATCAAATTGATTTTTTTTTCTGGTTGAACTTGTCCCAAGTCTTGGTTTCAAAACCCTAGACAAACCTCAAATAATCCAAAAAATGGCAATCTCTAGATACTAGCTACAGAACAAATAAAAAATTGTTTTAATAAGATAAAGTGCATAACAGTAAAAGCAAAATGTTGAATGCCTTAATTAACCTTGATTTTTTGTCTGTTCATGGTGCTCTAGATATTTAAAAAATCATCTAAACCAGAAGCAGCAAAAAAAAGAGAAAAACATGTGCTGCTCCTAGAAAATTTAGCCCTATAAAGTGTGCAATAAGGAAATATCTGTATTAAATATTTTGAGTAATGATGCTGCTCAACTCTTCTTAATCAACAGCATGAAACTTTACCCATCATTGACTGTTGACATGCAAGCAAATGAGAATAAGAAGTAAAGGATACATGAACCAATGGGGAATCAGATAGTTTGATGTGCCATTTTAGTATTTATGAAGAAAGATTAAAAAAGTAAAGGCTATCATCCACTTAGTTTGTATAAAGTCCCTCAAGATTTTGGCAATTGCTAAAGATGTTCTACTCTTCAATGTGATTCTAGGTATGATCAGTTACAATTTAGTTTGTAGTCACCATCAGCATGAAATAAACAAGCACTCGATGAATATTTATCATGTAATCTCTATAATTTTGTATCAAGTCTTTAGCTGAAGAGAAGAAATCAAAATTGTTCAGTAAAAGTTCATTTGCACCTGTCTCTTATAATATTTACACTATGGACACCCTGAATTCTAGCAAGCTGAATAACACATTGTCCCACAATACTCGTAGCACCATTTTGGATGATGGTATCACCTGAATTCATGAAGTGAACAATCAAGGGATGTTGAATGAAAAGAAATCTAGAACTCAAAATCTTTTGTAATATAGCATGCTAAAGAGACAGGACCAGGGTTCAGCTTGACAAAATCTTCCAGCATCCGCAGAGCAGTCAGAGGATTTACATTAATGGTCGCAGCATACTCCATAGGAACATCTTTATCTATTTTGTTCCAAACAGTCTCTTCTTTCACAATATAAGTTTGCCATGTTCCTAAGAGGCAAATACATAATCATTTATTAAAAAATAGGACATGTAAACCATTTATGATTAATGAAAAAAACATAAATACTTAAGAGATGCATTTATCAGGTAGGAAAAAACTTACCAAAGGATGGAGGAGATGGTATGACCCAGTCACCTACTGAGAGATTACACACGCCAGAGCCCACTGAGTATACTTCTCCAACCCCCTCATGTCCTCCGATTGCAGGTAGTATAGGCCTCGCAGGGTAAACACCTTAAAAATATGTTGAAAGAAGACATTAGGAAAACCGAATTTTAATTCATATAATCAATAAATAATAAAAATCAGGTGCAAAACTGAGCATTCGTAAACTCCACTAGCCATAAGGATGAACAGCTCTTTCTATGCAAAGTACTTCCACTGCCTCTTCATTCTCCTACACCACTCCTCTCCTCCTCATCTTCTTCTCCTACGACTCTCCTCCTTCTCATTCTCCTTCTACTCCTCTTCTTCTCCTCCCCCCCCTCCTCTTCTTCTCCTTCTCCTCCTCCTACTCTTATTTCCCCTTCACAGTGCTGGCCGGTATACCATTGTATCATGTGCTAGTATACTAGTATATATCATGCTCGTACTAGTACGACCAGGTCCTAGACTGGTATGGGTCAGATACAGAGATTTAAAAGCTTTTTAAAGAATTGTCAAGGCCTCCAAAATTGTCTCCAAGACAAGGAGAAGATAACATAATAAGTGCTAGAATTATGTTTTGATTTTGCGGCAGGATTTATGCTCTCACTAGTCAAATACAACAAAAATAATGGAGTGGCAACGGAATTCAGGTGTTTTTTATGGTGATGGAATTATGGTGGTCCTTCATAAGATTATCCAATCACTCATCAATTTTTTTCTTAGGTGACTGAGTATTGTTTCAGAGTATTACTGAAACATGATGTCTTCTTTAACTTGCACCACTGCAGATGATTCTGACATGCATCTTCGATAAAGGTCATTGGAATCAACTCAGTTTGTTATCAGTTATTAGATGTGACATTTCTTTCTAGGTTTTCTCCAAGTCAAGGAGCACAAAAGAACCTGCCAGTGAAGAATAAGATTGAAGGAGATTGATTAATCTAACTTTTACTTTTAGTAAGCAAAAAAATTATACATACATAACCAAGAGGCATTATGCGAGAACAATATCCTTTTTAAGAAATCTTGTCACTCAACAACATCCTTTCTAAAAACACATCCACAACTTCAAAGGACAATTCAAAAGGTGTTTTTTAAATACTATCTCTAACCAAAATAGGATCTTTATCATCACAACAACAATATGAGTTTATAAGACATCATAAATTAATCAAGACAAAAAAACAAAAAACTAAACGAAAATCACTAGGAATAGAAAATCCAGCTAAAAGACCCTTGCATATGGCAAACCAAGGTAATACATCCATGGGGAATGATTCAGGGTCCTACTGCATCAGAACAATGCACCATATTATCAAATCAAATTTTCTTGGCTCATAATACTTTAACCAAAAGGACAAAAGCGAGAAATAGAAATAAGAGGTAAACTTATAGGATACCTAATGGACAAACTGTATTTTTTATTACACAAAAATATGATGCAAAAAATTCTCTTACATATAGACACTCCAACACGAATATGCAGAGGGACATAACTGAAACACACAAGCAAGGTACTTATAATTGAAATAGAAAATAGAAATACAATGCTTAGAAGGCAAATATGCAAGCATGAGCGTTCTAACAAAAGGATGCATCAACTACATTAAAAAAGCCATGGCAGTACCAGACATAAAGACTTCTAATAATAAAGATAAACAAACTGCTAGTGAGTCTTAGGGATGCTCTAGCATTATTTAGCGAAACATTTATGGTCACAAAATGTGCTGGTAATAACTTCCAATGAACATTCATTGTCTGCTGGAATAAAACTATCTAAACATAATGGAGTTGACTATATAAAATCATAAGGTGCTTTATTTCAACTTATGATTAAAAGCAGTTTTACCTTTTAATACAACAATGAGGCTTGCTATGTCATATCAATTTGTATGTGAAAAAAAGAGCCATCTAGGCATATGGGGCATAATATAGGTGAGCTTGTGAGGGTGCGTTGGAGATTAATACAATGGAAGGACTAGACTGCAATTAACAGAGGCTAAGGCCAGGGATGCTATAGACTGCAAATGATATAGTTCTTTCTTGGAAATAAATAGGGAAGAAGAACGTATGATTTATTGAAAAAAAATACTGCACTTGTGAGTTGAGACAAAATCCTACTACATAGAGAAAGAAATGTATGAGCGAAATATCTTGTACACTAAAGCAGACATTTCTCCATTTCAGAAAATATGCCAAACCAAGATTCAAGGGAAAAATGCGCACGTAAAACAGCAAGCATCAAATCCTGGTACCTGTTTTCTTCTACTTAGAGATAATGCAGCTAAGCGCAAAATGAACCAAAATTGCTTTACATTCCATAGTGCTGCTCGGACCTCCATCCTAACCCAAAAATTGAACTTTCAAGAAAATGAGCAATAAAAAGGCCAAACCTTCTATCCTGTTGATGTCTGAAGGATTGATAGGAGCCGCAAGCATCTTGACGCACACATCATTCGCTTTCAGTTCCACGGGCGGGAGATCAATTACCCTACACACCAAGTAACGTTATGACATTGAAAACCAGCAGTTGTTGCCTATGTCTAACAATAACGTCTTTAACCAATCTTATTGAAAGTGAAGATAAGGAAATTGAAGTAACAAGGCCAGGAGAATGGTAACCAGCCAGCGGAAGAATCTGATTCAGAATCAGAAATATCCATAGAAGTAGTAAAAGATTAAAGGGACTGGGAATGGACCTGGTGACCTGATCTGGGGGCCCTTGCTGTTCGTAGACGACGGCCTTGGAAGGCGGAGAAAGGTTGGTGGCGAACCCTCGAAAGGTGTTCGACGTAATGCGCGAAGGAGGGAATCGCGGGCAGCTTCGATGCGACACGCCGAGGGACCTCAGAGTCAGCCTGAGAGACGCCATCAGCGTTCACTGCCGCGGTGCAGTGTTTCTTACGCTGCGGAAGCACATAAATTGAGCGAGCCGTCAGGAAGCGTCAAGCAACGGTGGCGTCGTCGCTACGCTCCCAACAAAAACGGAGAAGGTACACTCACCTGTTCTCTCACAAGGAACAGGATTCAGGTTTACACCTGCGCGGAATGGGTGAAGAACCAGCGTAGGCTCCGCTAATCTCACCCTCTTAATTGGCTCAGTTACGAAGCATACCCAGCACACAACCTCTGTCCGCTGGACCCCCCACAGCTCCAAGTCTTGAGACCACCCACGGGGGGCAAGGCGCGTGACGTTATCAATTACGGGACCCAGCCAGAGCTCGTGACCAATCGAAGGAGCGCCTTGTCGAGATCGGAACCGCACCCTTCAACGGGTGGGAACAGCAACCGATGGGAGGAGTCCCTGCTGGAGACCGGAGTGGCAGTCTTTGGTGATGGTTCGTTCACCGAAGACACCAACTTTTGAACAGGGACAATGAGAGGCATTGGAATAAGAAGAAGAGCGAGACAGATTGTTCTGTTTTTTTCTACAATTTTATACCCACGAGTTCTTATATGTTTATTATACACACAACCATTTTCTTTTCACTTTCATGTAGTTTTAGTTACTCGTTATTCTATTATGTAGTTAAGTTTCATGCAGTTGTGATGTGTGGTTGGTTATTCTATTACGACATCACCGACCTTAATCCAACCCACACGTCTCAATTTGAGAACCTCGACCTAATTTCATCATGACTCGGCCATCTTTAAGTTTGTATTCAAGTCCTCTGACATAATCGTGACCAATAATGAGTCAATTATTTTTAGCATTCTTCCATCGTAAGAAGCCTGCCTAATGCTGCTGTTGACTAAAAGGATCATAAAGCTGAACCAACCGGCCCTATTTCTTGCACAATTTTGCTTCGACTACTATTAGGTTCTAAAAATATTACTTCTCTTTTAAACCTCCGTCCGAGTTCCAAAAGTGTGATACGCACAAGTATTTGGAAGTATAATCTACTTGAATGCAGGTACGCTACAGCTGACTGGCTTGTGGCTAACAAAACACTTGAAAATGAGAGCTGCTAGATAGATGTCAAATTATAAACGGGCAACCGCAAGCCTCCATTATATAAAACATAAAGACATAAGAGATGCATAAGTCACCATGCAAAATGTTGCCAAGTTTCGGGTCCGGGGGGGGGTGTTGTTGGACTAGTAGTATTTACAAGTGACGGACGGGCAAGGAATTTTGGGATGAATGGTATGGAAATGTAATCTCGATGACATGCCATCTTTAGTCAGATTTGATGTATTCTAATGAATGCTATCACAACAGTAACTAGCTAAGCTAATCATTTCTATTATTATGTCCAATAAATGACGAGCATAAGAGTTCCTTATCTCATGTTCCACCAGTTTTAGCAATACCCATACGAGTATGAAAACACAACCCCAGAGGCAGCATAACAATACAAGTCATGTATCGTCACTGGCATCAATAAAAAATGACACTACAATTATCATGTCTAATACATGCTAATTCATCCAAAAATAAACAAATTTTCAGACTACGAAACCAAACAAACACATTCATAAAAAAAAGAAAAAAAAAAGGCATCAAGATGTAATTACTCAACTAACCTGGAAGTTAAATATTCAGTGTCAGCATTAGCACCAGAGTCATCACTATAAAAACATGATAAACTTGCAAAAGAGATTAAATAAAATGATATCAACAAAGTAATTTCAGTTTAGCTATAGAGCCCCGTGATAATCATTCTCTGTGTCTTTTTAACTTGTGAAGCAGAAAAAATATGCATCAAAACTTGCTTCTATGGCACAGCAAGCAATCTCTATAAGAATTTAATGAGATACAACCAAATGTAGGACCTTGATTAGAACAGAACCAAGTTCTATCACTTCATGGCTATCACACTACTGATTCTAAACTCAAGCCTTGAAATGCATTGTGCAGAATTGCCATCATAGGTAATTGGCATGCAGGGCCACAGAAAACATCTGGCTACGAGCTGCAGCTAATTGCAAGCATCTTAAGATTGTGATTCTATGCCTGGCTCATGTATCTGGATAGATGTTCTAGATAGGCTTGCTTCCAATTCATTTAGCTCATCGATATCCAGTTCATCATCATCATCATCATCATCATCAAGGATTTCTGAATTCATGTCAACAGAAGGCATGGAACTTGATTCCTCCACCCCTGGCTCACTCTTGACCTGCAACTAAAACCAAATACATCATCAAAAATTTACTCGGAAGAGCATTGAAACATTAATAACACTGCCCATGAAGCTAAAACTAAAAGCAGATATCAAAATGGGATAACAAGCTCACAAGAACTGGGTGGAAAGGTAAAGTTCAGCTTTTCTATAAACTTTACTGGAGTATAAATAACAGATTCCAACGTACAAGTCAACCTCTTAAAAAAAGGTCAGTTATCAGTGTTATCGTGGGTGGCATCCCATCCCATCCATCGAAGAATGTGTAAGACCTATCAAAACCCAATGCAAATCAACATCTGTGTTTTTCTTAGTTTTAGTGGGTTCAGGTTAATGCGCCACCTTCTGAACATTCATATTTAAACTTAATAACTCTATCATTATATCAAGCAGAATAAAAGAGTGCAAAGTAATGTCTATACAGTCAAAAACATCCTGAACAGGACTACTCTGTTGGCACCATAACATCATGAATAATTGGTCATATTCATTCTCATGAGGCACCAGAAGTCCAAAATCTGATGAAAATAAAGAAATTGTTTGGTAGATGGGTCATTACACATTCAATCTTAAAAAGAAGTTTTACAAGCCAACAAAAGAAAAGATGAATTGTATAATGCAAAAAAAGACAATATAAATATAAGCACATGAAAAAGCACTCCGAGGAGCCATATCAATCAGAATGAGAGGTGGCAAGGAAATAGGATCTAAAGCCATCTAGAAGTTTGATTAAAAAAAGTGAGAACCCGATCATTAAAAAAGACAAAATACCAAAGGATGGACAAAAGAATTTATTGCAAATTCTTTAGCAATAAATTTCAGGTGTCTTTTTAATTTTGAGATCATATTTCATTGACGGCCATACTTGCAGCTTTAAGTTTGTTGGATTCTCATGATGTCATTTTCATGATTCTTCTAACACCCCCAATATAATTTAGAGCATAACCATATTGATGATATAAAAATTTTTAAAAAAAGTTCTTTAACCAAAAAACTAATATGAACACAACCTCTGGTATAACAATTTTATTGAATGCTCTCCAAACTAAGGTAAATTAATAATTAAGAGATTACCTTCTCAGTAGATTCAGGTTGTTCTTCTCTATTATACTTCTCATATGCCTCATCATCATCAACAAACAAACTTGAATCTGACAGAAACAACTCACGACCACTGAAATAAATAGAAGGTATTAGTTGCAATGATTAGAGAATAATGTACAATGAATGTACTGGACAATAAAAATAAATTTACCTCATGCGATCATTCTTAGCCCTATCAGCACGCATTGCAGCAAGATCAGCTTCTCTTTCTTCCATCTTTTTCCTTTTCCATTGTGTGAACAACTCAGGAGTAAGAGGAGTTGACGTCGAAACTTTTGCCCGCTGGGGAAGGAAAAGATCATACAAGCATGAAAGAAAGTCCCATCTTGGAAAACCAAGAAACTCCAGACAATAAAAAAAGCATGAGATTGCCATGAGAAGAAAGGGATAAGCATGAAGATGCTACAAAGGCACAAGAAAAAGAAAACAGATAACAAGCAGCAGCACTGCACTTGCCTGATTTTCTATCTCTTCTTCAATTGTTATCTTTTCAGTTTCTTCCTCCAGTAATGCTTTCATCTGAGATTTCAATACATAACCAGGAGGAAGCGCATGCCTATAATGGCAGTCCTTGCCACCATTTGGGCAAACCCAGAACCAACCATACTGCTTCTTCTCCACTGCATCTAAAAAGTATTTACAGACCTAACAAAGAGCAGATGTTACAAAGGAATGATAACAAAGTTTTGAATAGAAATATGTTAAACATTTATTTGGGACCAAACTTCAAAAATATGCTATCAATTTGCTACAAACTATTTTTTATTTGTTTAACGAAAATAAATATCAAACTCAACAAAAACAGAAGTGCAAATCACCAAACCCATTTAACATAAAGAACAAAACAATCGAGCAAATCAAGCTGTTTTATACCAGTGTATAATACCCTCCCCAATTCACATGCTCCATCAACACCCTCTAAGCAGATTGCTTGGTCAAATACTTGAGATCTTTCATATAACACCAAGAATATTGTAGAATCCTTTTTGACTATGCAATTTCAAGAACAACCAATGGAAAATACAGAGCAAAGATGATAGAGAAAAGTGAACATAGCATAAGTCCGATACAGTTGCTTTTAGGAGTATCAAGATGGCATTCCAGACTAAATAAATTGGCTGACCAAGCATAAAATGCTATGGATTATAAGCATATCAAAAAAAAATTTATCTAGGGATAGTGCCATGTAACCAGCAATACCAAGACTACAATCTATGAATCTAAGCCAGTCAGATTTATCCTTCTATCCTGTCAATTTGATCTTCCTTAGATCCACATATATGGACTCTGTAGATGAATAAATCTTTAATATGTATAGCCTCATATGCTCATTCTATATTCCTGTGAAACCAATAAAAAAATTGCTAGGATTGACTTCGCATGGACATATTCACAAGATCAGACACCAAGACATCAGGAGTTTCTGAGATAAAAAGAGAATAAAAGTCTGCATAGATAAAAAATTCCACATGTATATTAGAATAGAAAACTACATTATGTTATAATAAATAGACTTATTCAGCAATGCATTGGATCAGGTCAAGATAATGAGATTGTGTATTTGATCCAGGTTACCATTTGAGACAAGCATCCCCACCATATAAGTCCAAAAAATATCTCAAAGGTAAAGGAAGAAAAACTAGGAAGGCTTCTATCTAATCTTAAAGGAGATGGAATCTACGTATAGATGGTAAATGGCATTCATCATCATTATGAGGGGACACGTATTAGTGAATGACATATTGGCTAGAACTCAGCACTTCCTAAGGTTAGAATTCCAATCTAATACTGATACTGGAATCCTGTTGGACTGATATGTACTGGTTGTGTGGTACTACTACCAGTTGGTACACCCAATAAATATTAGATGTTGTTCGGTATTACCGACATACCAGAACCTAGTAAGTCTACTAAGAAATCTCAAATCATGCTCATCCCCTTCTTGTTAGTGAAAGTGGGTTTTTTGTTCCCCCTCCCCCTTGCATGTTTCGTCAGAATCACTCTTTTTTTCGTGATTCATACTGCAAATTTGCTTAACAAAAGGGACCTCAACCAACAATAACCCAGTTCCATAAATATAGTGATTTTTAGTATATATCCTTTACACGTAGTACAGGAGCGCCTATCCTAGAATTTTGAAGATACATTGGTTAATTTACCCAGAAAAATGGACCATACATACAAACAAAATAATGTCATTTATAATTGTAAAGAGATGGTTAAATAAAGAAAATGAACAATTTGAGATTTTGGTGAAAACTATAAGAAAATATCTGAAACATGCTCAAGAACTCGCAGTATTGCAGTCAGACCTTCAAAAATAACTTCCAACATTGACATTTTTCTCAATGCATGGTTAGCATGCTTGTGGACTTCTGATTATGGTGTTCACTTGATAGGCTGATTATACTGATGCTGAGCTGCAACAAGCAGCTGTAGCTCTTTTCAGCCACAAAATGATAAATTAAAAAAAAAGAGAAAAGCTGGAATAAGCTAAAAAGTTGAGAGGACTACAGATGATAGGCTGTTGCCTCTTTTAATTGTTTTCCTTATTTTTCTAAAGAAGACATAGAAGTTAGTTGTTTCAGCTGTCATTGTCCAGTATAAAGAACTACAAAATTGGCACGGTTGAGTGTATGAGGCTCCCATTGATGTAAAGGCTGAGACTCTAATTAAAATAAGAAAAGAAATCAGCCAACTAATCTTCGTCCTGATAAATCCAACTGCCTTTTCTCTAAACAGAACACAATTCCATTTTTGGAATCTATATAATGCTTCAAATAGCTGAAACTAACCAGTCAACTTGATTTCTGATTCTGAATAACTCTTTTTGGGTAATGAACAGCAGCAGATACATAACCTTAGCCACTTATTCCTTTCACAAGAAAACTGAGTTCTTTAAGTATTCTTTGTAGTGTTTGAGAAGCCCGTTGAAGATCTAAACTGGAAAACAGTGATTAGTTTTTACAAGAAAACTAATCCCCTGAGTCAACATATGACATCCCAAAGAAACATGGGAACAATTAGCTCCTTAAACAGAAAATAATGAAAATAAGAAATACAACTCTGATAAAGCAAGATTCAAGGACTTATAATATTCAATTTAAAGACCATAAATGATTTATCAGCCGATCTAAACTCTAAATTGTGTCCCGAAGAAATTAGAGGTACCCCAATAGAACAAGTGAGTTATACATAAAAGTCATGTATCTTGGAATTCCAAGAGCTCATGCTCCCATTGATAATTGATGAGTTATCATGTTATGTTAATAGATGAAATTCAAATAGTCCCACTAGAATAGACCATCATCAGCGGTTGCCATTCTAGTTACGGATCATATAAGTCCTTGTTTGGACCAATACGGTATCAATTACTTACTGAGGCAGACAATGGAGTATAACCATGTAATTGACCCAAAAGGTCCCCATAATGTACTAAAAAGGGAAAAACAAAGAAGAGAAGAAAATTTCAACCATAGAATTTAACTGAAAGAAAATGAAAAAAAATACTAATCATTAACTATCTTAGAGCTTTGAAGCTACCGGTGGCCAGAGGGGAATGGCGGTCGATTTAGTTATTAGGGCATCAAAAGCAATGAGGGAAAGAAGGCATGAAGTAGATTTTACTTTGTTGTTGCCACCGCAGAAGTGGGCATTCTATCTCCTGCTGCTAATACCATCGTCTAGGAGGAGTCCCCAACCTGGAAATGATGGCACAAGAATGGTCTCGATGGAGTTACAAGAAAGAGAAATATAACTAGTCATGATTATAATTCCTGGAGAAATCAACCAAAACATTTTTCCCTTTTACAATTTCATTGGATAACTGAGCCAGTTAAACCTAGGAGCATCACTTTATGTTGCAAGTCAAGGGTTTAATGTGTCCTGATTGAAATCAATTGCATTTTTGGTAAAATTTTGAGAAAAAAAAGGAACAAAAATGTCTCAAGCAATCCTGCCAAACATTGCCAATCCACATGCTAATATAGCAGTGATTGGTAAGTGTCATTCAACATGGGTGGTATCCTGAGAGAGGAAATCCTTGGCCATCATTAGTTTATTTGGTAGTGCATCTCAATGATTATGGTTACTGTAACCATAATAATACCAACCATTATGTTTTTCAATAAAATGAAAACAAATTATCTGAGCAATAAACAAATAAATTATACTTCCCAAGTATATGAGCTCAACTACATGGTTCCCATTCTGCCATTGTCATGTACACCAAGTTTGTGACAGTTAGAGAAAGCATGTTCCTTGTTACTAAAGAACAGAGGAAGGGAAAAACAGAGGAAAGTGAACATAATAATAGTAACAGATAATAGAAAATTGATAACTATGAGACTCGATCTGGCTCAAGGAGTAATTCTTGAACATGAAGTCACACATCTCATAAATGGATGAGAAAAATCATACCATTGGGAAATAAAATGTGAACCTGCACCACTTACACATAACATGAGTGGTATGGGTTCACTAAATCCTAAGAAAAGAGGCACCTAGAACTCTCCAAATAGAATTCTTAATATTAAACAACAGTGCCTTCTTGTATCCATGTTATGACTCTTAGACACTAATTACCCTCAGTGTAGGATTCTAAAACACCCTAAAATAGCCATTACAACTAGAAAATCCCTGAAAAACAGAAGCCAAATCTACACTCACTAGGAGTGGTAATGAGATTTAGCTTGCTCTCTTTTTTCATAAGTAGGAAGAGTGTTGGTTTAAACCCAAAGCAGGAATGCCCTTAAAGTTTTCTGAACTGTACGCTTGTATTTTCTTCTACTGGTCCAACTAAGAGTACTGTAAGAGCTGGGTTATCCATCTCCAAGTTGGACTGAGCCTTCCTAAATCTATGGGTTGAACCAAAGTGCATTGAAGCTAGATTCAGCTAAAACATGAACAGAATTAAACTCCAACAAGTTGCAACCCATTGAATCAATGTGTATATGGTTAAAAATACACAGTGGTATTCCGCCAAGGTGCCTTGCTGGCCGAAAATGCTGATTTATGGTTAGAAGAGCCTGCGGCTGATAGGGTCAGAGTTGGACCACATTGTAGCATCCATTTAGGAACATTAACCATTTTATTTTGGGAGTAATTGTTGGCCTTGAGCTTTCCATTTATGATTTCTTGATCCACTTCCTTGAGGCATCTCAAAGTTTAAAACTGGCTGCTAATGTGGGACACAGACATAATGATATATTGACATGCCAACAGGGAAAATCATCAAAATTAAAACACAAGGCATCATGGAGACCACAGAAAAAGCATATATTTTCTATTTGTTAATATAACTTTACAGGTTGATATCTATTATGTACAATTTAAATAATGATTGCTGCATTTTGTGAAAGCACTTCAAGTCAAGATCAGTTATTCACATCATACTAGGGGACAGTCTGGTGCATGAGGCACCCACCAATAAGGGTCTAGGAGGGCCGATCTGCATATTTTTATCCCTGCAAGTAAAGAGGTTGTTTCTATTACTCAACTTCTGGTCACTTGGGTAAGAAAAAGAGCAATCCAAGTGTAGGTCCAAGACTTGCCCTCATGTTCACGTCATACTAAGTTGAAAACCAAAATGCATATATTCTGCCAATACTCAATTTACCTGGAAGCTTTAGGTCTATGTTATAAGCATCCAACATTAATACGAGTGCAGATGACATGTGCCCTAATACATTCTGAAATTTCTGATGTATGTTGGTGAGTTCAAACAAGTTTAGTGCTTGACACAAACAAAACATGGATAGAACAAGCATTATCTATGAAATCTTACGAAATAATAATAATGCTTTGCAGTGTTCTTTTGCAGACATCTTATGAAATTCTTACTGCAAGCAACATGCCAAGGCAAAATTCACCTCAAGTCGCCTTCTACTTAACCAAGCTAAGGTAACGGAGCTCATGAAGTTGCAGTACTTGTTGAATATCGAGTTATTATTTATGTGCTGAAAGCCTAAGCTACATTAAAAAAATATATCATAGTCGTATCGACCAAAGTAAAGTTAGTAGGTCAAGTCATCAAAAGAATTGGAGGAAATATGAACGGATAAACATTAAATCATCATATAAGTTGACAATCATCTATATTTAAAGCATAATCAAGCAAAAGAGTGGCGATAACAGTAACATGTTAGGCTAACACTAAGAATGAAAGAAAATCATCCACGTTTAGGAAATTATGGAGAAAAATTAATATTGAGGAAAAGCGGAAAACACTCCATATGATCCTATTACTAAATATTTTTAAGGAATTGAAATACATCATAAGCAAAAAGCAACAACAACAACGCATGTCCAAGGGTGGAAGTAGTTAATGACACATACAATATCAGTAGGTTTGTTCTGATTATACTCCTTATTCTTTGTTTCAACGACCTTCTCCAACATTTCCTGATCCCAATCCTCCATTGTTCCTACACCACATGAAAACCAAATTAGCCCAAAAATATATATACATACTAATATTTCAATTCTTCTAAATACCCAATATCCTAAACCATAGTGCACAACAATCCTTGCAGATTAATGGAACATTCTCACTTTGTCTATTAACATGATAATTTTTTGGCTACTATCCTTTTCTTCCACCTCAAAATCACACATCCCAAAAGTTTAAAGAAACCATCCCTTTGACCTTCTAACCTTTTCTAAGTAACTATTACAACTCTAACATCAACAACTAAGCAATTAATCAATGTCTTTTTATTCGTTAAATTTAGTGATGTACCTCCATTCTTTACCAATTCATCTTAGATATAAGACCTAGAACATTTCAGAGCTCTTAAGGTACAAGTCTTACATTTAGATCTTGAAAGTTGGGTTGGAGGGTTATTAGAACTCTACAAGATAAATGGTTAGAGCACAAAAATATTCTCTCAAAAAAGATATAAATAAAAAATAAAGCAAATAAAGAATTAAGTCACGTTGTGAGGGTTCTTTACCACTGAAAGATAATAGAAAGTAGTTAATAATGAGTGCCTGAACCGAACAAACTATGGACAAATAGGCAGAAGGTCAGATATGTACTATGATTTAAAACCTAAAAAATTGAAAGTAGCAGTGCTCCATTCCTGACCTTGATCACGATCACGCTGATCGCTGTACAGATCGATCTTCTCACCCTTCCTCTGAACATTTAGGTCATGTGAGAACTTGCACTTGAAACCTTTCTGACATTGCCCGACCTTGAAGAACTCGCACAGTATCGACTTGGGGTCGACACCTAAGCCAGAAGACCAATATTCACTTATCAGAAATACAATAACAATCAATTGAACGACCCTCAATGACTTAATATAAATGTTGGTGCTTCAAAAAGAAGAATATCACATACCAACTGGGACCTTAGGCTGGCTGACGGCAATCTTGAACAGATCGTTCAGCTCCTTCTCTCGGGCCTTATCTTCTTCCTTCTTCTTCTGCTCTTGCATCAAACAATACATTGACCAACAAAGTATATTATAGATTTCGCTTTTCTCCATTGGAAGAAAGGGTGATAGAGATCGAGAGAAAGAGAGAGAGGACGGACCTTGGCGGCGATCTTGGAGGAATCAGGTTTGGGCTGGACGGATTGCTGCAGGCTCTGGACGTACTTTTGAACATTCTTGCTCTTGTTCTTGTTCTTGAGCCCGAACGTCTTGTCCTCCACGACCTTCTGCTTCTTGGCGAGCTCCGCCTTGGACGGCTGGCCCTTCGGCGGCATCGGCGGCGAAGTCTACTGAGCTGCGTTTGAAACCAAACGAGGAAGAGAGGCTATCGAGGGAGCGATGCCCCTCTAGATCGACGGGAAAAAGGAAAACGAGAAGGGAATAGGGCTTGAGTCCGTACAGTCGGCTGCCTCGTTTGCTGTGGATTTTGGCAATCGGGTGTTGCGGTGGAACGCCTGGTGTTATCGATGCGATTGAGAAGGTTCGTGGGGGAAGTCCAACTACAAAACGGGCCAAGCCCAAATTATTTTTCTTGGGCTTAATAAGTATTCCTTCTCTGGGTTTACATGTCTCAAATCTTGAGGAGAGGACAATTGGTCCTTCAAAAAAATATTAAATATCCCTTTCATAAGAATAATTTTTTGAGAAAAAAACACATATTTCTAACGCATAAAATCCTTAATATTTTTAAATTTTAAAAATATATTTTAAAATAGTTCAAAAGAATATTGATGTCAAATAAAGTTATGATATGTATGTATATATATTATTTATTTATGTATTCTTAAGTTTTACTGAGAAATATAAATAATTTAAGGTGAATTCAGAGCCTTTCTTTTTATTTTTTCGCATGCAGTTTTTCTATTTTGATTTTTCTTATAGAGCATCTCTTTTTTTTTTTCGATAAGAGAAAAGTACTCTCCTTTGTTATATTATTTATATATAAAACTAGCTTAGATTGGCCCTTCAAATTTTAATATTATTTATATATACATTTAAAAGGACAAGGTTAATCTATATGACCCTCATCAATGTATGCCAAGTTATTTCGGCAAGTCCTAATACGACACGTTGCCCTACGTATTTTCTATGTATATATTTATAATAATAAATGTAGTATGGAATCCCTCTAGATGATATCTATCAAGGATGGGTCAAATAGGTTAAAAAGTTGACCATCGTTAATGACGTCTCTAACCATAAGAATCATCTTTATGGTAACATACTGTATTGAGATTTGTCCTCGTTAAGAACTTTGGAATCGTGTAGGAACAATGTATGACTGTCATTAGAATCTATTACAAATGTTCCAAATTCTCATTTCTTTTTCTTTCTACTCTTTCCCAATCTACTATTACCTGAAAATATTTCTATATTACCATCGTTCATTGGCTTTCCCCTTGTGGGACAGTACAGTATCTGGTTCTTATCCTTTAATTGATGAATATATGGAGTGAAATGGGAACTAAAATCATCTATATGGAGTGAAATGGTAAACCGTATATATATATATATATATATTATTTTAATTTTTTTTTTTGAGCTGAAATCAAAATCATCTAAAATCTATTCGATTCGATTTTAGGTCCAAATTGGACTGAACCTAAATTATCCGATCCTGAACCCGAGATCAGGGTTACAGGTAATTAATTAGTAAGCAAGTGCAAAAATTTCACGTGTCTGTCTTTGATTCTTTGTCTTATTATTCCTCAATTAAAGGCGCTACGTAGTGGAATTCTATTTGCAGATGACGATGCAAAACTGCTTCTTCCATCACCCCCCGATTCACGTCCTGTTGGAGTTCTCGCAGTGGAAGCGCGGCCAGAAATCCCTTGATGTATTCTTTGCAGCAGATGACACCTTCACACACGGCCTCTCCGTCTGTGTAAGCCCCTCCACCCTGTCGAACGTCTTGTCTGCATTCATCTGAGTCTCCTGCTTCAACGCTCCGCTTATAGATCATACTCTGCCTGTCGAACTTCAGAATGTATGCTTGATTGCATCCCTCGAAGAGTCTCTCCCCGAAGGTGTCGACCAGATAGATGGCATCGCCTTCGATCCTGAGGACGAAGAAGTGATCGTTCCAGCTCGCAATGTATATCCTTTCTTCCGACGGTGAACTACGCAGGAGCTCATCCCAAATGTTGTCGAACGACATCGTCCCTTGCAGAAAGTGTAGGCTGTCGGGCCTGTCGTCGAGGCCGAAGAATCCTACGTAGGACATCGTCTTGTTCTCTGTCAGCGGCCGGACTTTTGCTTCCAGTACCGTGTCGAGGTCGAAATGCTGATCCGAGAATTTCTCCTTGTGGGCCTCATCCGCACAAAGCTTTCTCCACTCCAGGGATCCTTGATGTATCAGTTCGTCGAACTGACACCGCAGTGGCAGAGCTTTCGGGTTGTGATGCAGCCAATCGGCGATGACGACGGCGAGCACCGTACAGGCACTCTCACCTGCGGCCTTCTCGCTACGCTGATCGATGGATGCAAGAAAGACGTCGGCGACGAGCTCCATCCCCTCGTCTCTGCTGCTTAATCTTCTTCTCTCCCACACGCCGACCTCGAAAGTTCCTTCATCTTCGAATCCTCGATCTCGAGGTTTCTCCTCACGCTGCAACGCACATTCGGTGCTCGACTGTTGGTGCCGCTCGAGATCGATATCGTCACCTCCAACATCACTGCATGATTTGTTCAGAAGTGGCTCTCCTTTCGGGTGCTTTGTGGCTTTGAACCTGAGTCTCGTCTTGTTCGACAGGAGCCTAACAAGGGAAGGTTGTCGTTTGACTGATGTCTGCAGATTTTGCTCTTCCTCCTCGTGATCTTCGAGCTTTCCAGGCAACTCAGCACCGAGGAGGATGTTAGCAGTGGCTATTCCACTATAACTAAATTCATGCTCATCTTCCGAGGAAGAATTCCCTAACGATGGATGTATCATTCGATTGCTTGAGAATTCAGTACCATAGTTTTGCCGCAACCCCACACACGACAAGGCACGCGAGCTAAGAGCTCGTCGCCGCGCGAAATCCAGGCTGCCTTTTATGTTGAGCTCCACGACATGCAGTTCAACCTGCGCAAATATGGGATACCTCAAATTGTTGAATCGACGACAAAGAAGAACACAACATTAATTACCTTCAGCACAATTTCCGCAGTCTGGTCCTTAATCTCGCATCTGATTGGGATGCTAATTGTTTTCTTGTGATTTGGAGAGGCGTACTCGGCAATGTCTATCTTGGTTTCTCCGTACACCGTAGACTTACCGTTCGAGTTCTTATCAGATTCCTGCAAGCATTTACGATCAAATTACATGATATTTGTTGTCACATGACACATAACATGGTTGACTTACTTGAACTTGTAGATTGACAATCCAACTCTTGTAACTATGGGAATTCATCCTCTTAAGCTTGCAGATGCAGTTGAATTCTTCGTTCCAAATCACGGTGCCGTCCGGTCTCATGTGCTGCTTGGAAGTGCACTTCTTCTTCAACCCCCGGCGCAGGAAACCGACTTTTCTTCCACTTCCTCTCCATTCTATTTCCACCATCAAACTGCTCTTGCCGCAATCCCCCAGCTTCTCCACTGGTATATTCTTGAGTTCATGGATGAGTAGGATTAGCTTAAAGCTCATGGTGGAAGGAAATCTTTGGCTCTGTTGAAATGCTTCTTCAAGCAGATGGAGAAGAAAGGTCTTTAGAACTGGGATTTGGGTTCCTTTGGGGCATTAAGGCTTTTGTAATTATGTCGGATTTGGGTTGTTCTAAGTCAACTGCTTCTCGTGTAAGCAAAGATTGCCTTGTTCGGAAGATTGACTTGTTCGGCCACAGCCGTCCTGCTTCCTTCAGACTTCCTTATCCTCTCACTGTTGTGTCTTCTTTTTTATCGCATGCCCTTGATGACAATATTATCATTTGGACATGCTATTATTTAGATGATTGACATTAAAGACCTTCGAGTATGCTAATTGCTTCGAAATCAAACTGGTTTGTAGTCTAAACTTTTAGCTTCTTTCCATGATATTTGTTTTGTTGCCTTCCATCTTAGCTGAAACTGTTAACTAGTTAGTAGCATTCGACTAATTGTCCGATCCTATAATCCAACAGGCAAATGAACTCTAAACCACATTAATATCTTACAAACAATTTCACATATATTTCTATAAATGGCTTTTTTTTTTTGTATTTACCCTTTTAAATTTTAGTTCAAAATAAATGCACTAAAGGGTGTAATTTTTTAGGGAATTCACTATTGACCATGATTAACTTGAGTTCTACTGGACGGGTTTGGATAGAAATGACATAAATAATAGGGTGATTTTTCTTTTTAAAAATTCAGTTTTTTCCTCAAAATGTGCCCCAATTTTTATTTTAGATATTACTATTTGCAACTCCCTTCTTTTTATTTACAATTCCATGCTAACAATTTTGAATATTCTTAAGTTATCCCTTCATAGACATATATGATCTCAATTTATAATTTATTGTAATAAATTATAATCTCATTTTCTTATCTTTATCATCTCCTCCCCTCCTCTTAATTGGCAAAGGTAACAAAAAATAATTTTAAAAAAAAATGATGAAATGGGATGAACAGAAGATCCAAGAGAATATGAGACATAATTTTTAATATTTATTATAATAATTTAATTTTTTATATATTATATAATAACTCGAAAGATATCATCTTCTATGTCAGTTGTATTAACCTAGAAGAAGATATCGTATTTCAAGTTTTTGAAACTATCCAATAGGATGCATGGACCGTGGAAAGAATTGACGACAAGAGTAAGAGACGGGAGGAAAAAAAATTAGAGGTTAAAAACATAATTAAAGGGATTATGATTAGTAAAATATTATTTTATGAATAGTAAAAAGGTTTACATCCTTTATTTTTCTTAAGTGGTACCGTATTTCAAATAATATCCACAATATCCTTTATAATGTTTTCATAACATTATAAAGTTTATTTGGAAACACAATAAATATTACCAATTGACTCATAATCTCAACTAAATCAACTTTAAATCTAAAAATTTGATATCGTAATGATATGTGAGCAATGACAATCAAAGAAACACAATAAAATGCTATTTATAATGTTTTTAGCACCTCATTAAAATATTATTTGAAAACATAATAAATGATACAAATTGACTCATAATCCCAACTAAATCAACTTCAAATCTAAAAATTTGATACCATAATGATACGTGAGCAATGACAATCAAAGAGACACAATATGATGTTATTTACTATGTTTTTAGCACCTCATTAAAATATTATAACATTATTAGAAAATATTATACGTGAACCAAATGAAATCAAAATATACTAGAATCTATTTGATATATCATACTAGGATTCAAATAGGTATTTATAATAACTTACAAATAATATGACCCAAATAAGGATCAAAATTAGCTTCTTATAGTGTTTTGACGATCACAATAAAATCTACTTGAAAATACTGTAAATGACTTAAATAGATTCCTGACCTCAACAAAACCAACTATAAGCCTAAAAATATGTTATTATAATAGTCTACAAGCAATGATAATAAAAAATATATAATATGATGTCACGTATTTTTCAATAGCTTCATAATATTTGTAGCACCTCAATAAAAACACTGTAATGTTATTGAAAAACATTAAGTCAAATAAAAACACTATAACGATTCAAAACCAATGAAAAAATTAAGAGAAAAAGTATCATTGGAGTTGGTGAGGGGTATTTGAGGTATTATTCAAATTAGAGGCACCATTTAGAAAAACATCAAAACAGAGGATACCCTTTTGAAAAAAAATAAAAAATAAATATTTTTCGAAAAAAAATCACCCTATACAGTATAAGTATTTAGAGGGTTATTTTATTAAATTTGAAAGCGGTGAATATATTATTGGATAATTTGCCTAAAAAGACTCCCAGTAGAGTTTTATGAGATAGCATATGGATTTTATCGAAGGTATCTATTTTATTTAAAATATCAAAATATCTTAAAATTGAGGACCTTTTTATTGAATAGGTAAAGGCTAGGTTGGTTTGGTCGGGGTTATACGAGCTTACATTGAATGAATATAACCTTAATGTAATTGACAGCCGGCCTTCCTCTTCTTTCCTCTACTCCTCTCTTGCAACGACATCCTTCCATCTCTAACGAAAACGAACTCCTCTACTCCTCTCTCTCCTATTTGCAAATGACGAAGACAATGTTAAATCTCCTATTTTAATGATAAAATTAATTAATGAGTTTACGATCTAATCTACATTTTGAGTGACGTAGGACTAATATCGATCGGAAAAGGTAAATCAATTAAAGCAGAAAGAATCAGACGTTGGGCTGGAGTGAACATATTAGAAGATTAGATATTGGCCGAAGGATCGATCGACGTGCTAGCAAAAGAACTTCGTGCTATGAGTTCGGGCATCGGGTCGAAGGATTGGACATTGCGCTAAGGAAATCGAAAGTTGCGGGAGGTCAACATGTCGATTGAGTAATACGCTGAAGGAGAGAACGATACACTAAATGATCGGACGAAGCGTCGGATGAACGAATGACATGCCAGACAATATAGAATTGTAATCTATTGACTTAATTGGTTGTAGTTAGATCATAATTGAGTTAGTTTTGGATGTAAACATGTCAACTCAATTAGGGGCCCATTGGGCCTAAGTTAAGACTGTTTTGGGCCAAGTGGAAGACACATTCGGTCACCCAAGGTGGAACCACCTATGAGTTGAAAAAGTCAAAAGCATACATTTTCAAGCTGTCAAGTGATGATATTGTCAGGTTGAGCGATGGTACCATCTAGACTCAATCTCCCAAACTATGTCAGGCTATAGTACCGTTAGTCTGAGCAATGGTACCAACTAGTATCAGGTAGTGGTGTCGCTAGATTGGGTGATGGTATCCACTACCTAGTGTTAGTGCTACAAGTGGTGGTATCACTCAACAGTAGTGGTACCGTTAGTACCCCGAAATCTCAAAAATTTAAATTTTAACTCTATTTTTTTGAAGCCATTTGAAGTCTATAAATATCTCAATTTTTCCTACTAGAGATAGCATAAAAGGTGGAATAAAACTCTATAATTCTAAGGTTGTAAACCATATTAGAAAGTTGAGTTCCCTCCTTCATATGCTTAGAGGTTGTTCTAAGGGAGAGTGTGAGGGAATACTTGTAATAGAGAGGTGTAAAGGTTCTCTCCTGAACCTGTGAAAGAGAGAAAGAGTTATAAGGATAGTTAATCTTCGCTTATTGAAAGAAGATCGATAATGAAAGCTGGTGGCCTCGAGTGAAGAGGAATCGGGAGTGGATATAGGTCGGGATGATCGAATCACTATAAATCTGGTTTGCACTTTCTTTCTACTATTACATTCTATGTTAATTGTCCATTTCACTTATTCTAAGTCAAGCATGATTTTATTATCGTTTTCGTCGAATAAAGTTTTTAAATTTACATGATTTTACGAAAGCACTAATTCACCTCCCCTCTTAGTGCCGATTTCGGTCCTAACAAACATCCTCTCCTTTCTAACGTGGCAAACTCCTCTGCTCGTCTTTGATAATGAATGGCGGTGGTGAACTCCTCTACTATTCTCTGGTATTCACAAATGATGATGCATCCTCCCCTCTTTAGATGTGGCAAACTCCTCTACTCTTCTTTGATGACGAACTCCTATGCTTGTCTCTAATGGTGATAAAAACTCCTATGCTCCTCTTTAACAATTAATGTCTGTAATGAACTCCTTTGAGAACTTCTCTTTGATACCACCACTTTTATTATTTTTTTTATTTTAGGGTATTGAATTGTCCAAATAGGTGAGTGGGATTGAATTGAGTGCAGCCTGAGTATATTTTTAGTAATTTTTTCAAACATACTAAAACTTCTCTATAACAATCATAATATAATTCAATATATTTAGTATATATATATATATATATATATATATTTTAAATTTTAGATGACTTAAAAATTAATTTTTAAAAAGAGTATTATAGGTTTAACCTGTGATATCACCCCAGGTCAAAGGCCAGTAGAGTACTTGTTTGGAGCGAGACCACCGCTTGTCTGATAATACCACTACCACTAAATAGTATTATTATATTGAGTGGTCTAAAATAAAAATGTGATCGAGTGTAGCTCGAGTTACAATAAACATAATCGATCAAAACTTATTTGAAACCTAATAGGATATGATTCTAAATCGATTACTATTATTTTTTAATTTTTTTTTTATGATTTTAGTGTAACTAATAAATTTTGGCATGCGATGATCCTAAAATTATTTGAAAACAAAACATATCTCAACAAAAAAATTATCCTAAAATCCTCTTTGCAAATATTATGGGAAACAAAATACAATAACGATGGTAACATTAATTGTAAAGTGATAACTTCAAATTTAAAATTATAATAAGTTTAGAATGTCTTACTGTACACTTGTCAAAACTCTGTATACATATATTTATATAGGTATACTATCCCTGTAATAAGTAAGTAGGTTATTCGAAATTAATAATATCAAACTATATTCATTTAATACTATATATATTTTTTATTATTACAGTGAACAATTCATGTTGCGATAGACCGATGCAACCAATGCTTCAGCAACACTGCTGCACAGGACAATGTCAAGGCTTCAACAATACCATGGTAAGAGTCTGAAGCTGCACAAAGTCATGAGAATATGACGATGAACCATTGACTTGTCATTACCTTATACTACTGTTTATCAAACTTTAAAAAGAACAAATAATGTACAATCAGCCAGCTGTTCTTCTACTGTCATTAATTCAATCGTCGTTGACTTGAGAGGAATTAAAAGTTATATTCTGTCCCATCCTTCTCTGGCTGATTCAATCGTCGTTGACTTTTGAACTCGTCCAGTCTTTTTTAGATGTGGCATACACTGACCGATTCAGCCCCATCATCATTCCTATTACACTCTTTTGTTTTTGACCGTGGAAAACACGGCAGGTACATCGAAGCAGAATACGTCCCACCAATGATGACAATAATAAATGACAATTTCATAAATCTTTGAATGTAAAAGTCTAAATCCACATTACGAGAATCGAGAGGGTCTTCTTCTTCTATTTCTATTCCTGCTGCTTCACAATTTCAGACGTTATCCGGAAGGAATGCAGACTAGTATTGTTTTATTATTATTATTATTATTATAATTAATTCATCAGATTTTTTTGTTTCTGCAACAAGCATTTGACCAATTAGTCTTATCGTTGATGTTCCTCTTTGTGTCTTAAATAAAGACCATGCTACTAAAACTCTTAATACGATATTATCAATCACTAGTTCAAATTACATCCACAAATCGTAGCTGTTCCAAAGATCAATTATTATTGGGGTCATCATATTAAGGCACTTAAGAACATGCATGCATACACGTAGCGGTTTATTTAACTTGATACTTCAAAATGGTTCTTGGCATGATGGGAGGGAGGGAGAGCTTCGTTTCCTCCTTCGCGATATCAAAATTACAAACAAGCATTCTTTTTTAGAGTAATTTTTGTACCCGTTTGAGGGTTTAATATTAACTTGCTTTTCTTGGGAGAAAAATATGATCATACACTAAAGAAAAAAGCTATTCAAGTTGTCATTTGTATTTCTACCTGTAGGATCAATTTTTTTTTTTTTAAATTAGAAAAGAAAAAAGAAGCTATACAGTATGGTTCTCATATTATTTTTCTCATTTAAAATTGTTTCCCCAAAAATCACCCACAAGGAAATTGCAAAAAGAGAGAGAGAGAGAGATAGCAGTCAAAACATTTGTTTAGTTGTTCGTAAGTTTCCATCTTCGAATCAAATTATATTTTTAACACTTGTTTTCTTCTTCAAAGCTCATCTTTTTTTAATTGCGAGGAAACTAAAGACTTGTTATTATTGTAGCTTATTTTTTATAAGTAAATAAGAAAATCTCTAAGCAATTGAGAAAAATAAAAATAAACAAATAAGGAAATCTCTAAGCAGTTGAGAAAAATTCTCGATACATGCTGAATATATATAATCTCCCTGCTGAGTATATATAAATAGTTTACTATCAAAATGAACTAGACAATTACTCTTATACATTTCATAGTTTTCTATGACATTCCATCGAATCTTACTTTTTACATCCTCATTTCTAATCATTTCATTGTTTCAATATATTATTTAATTTTATCATCATAAACTAACCATTGTTCGTAACTTTTCATGATTATTTCTTACCCCATTGGTGGTTTATATGTTTAAGGGTCGATTGATGTTGTGTCAGGTGAGAATTAGCAAACGAGAAATGAATGTCAAAACATTAATCAGAGCTAAATCACTTCATTTGGTAATACACTTCAAGAAAAATACAAGGACACAACATTTCTCAAAAGCAACCACTCTAGAAAGAAAAAGTCCAAGGAACACTCATCGCATCAACTTCTTCTAGCATAACTCCTAAAAGGAAAACAAAATTAGAAAGATGAAGCTACATGCAAATCCATTTCCTCTAGATTGCAAGTTTGATCATAGGAATTGAACTAGACCCTAGTTTTGTATCCGTTACCGAAGGTCAGGCTGCACAAACAACTCGGGAAAAGAGGCATTCTGATAAGTAGGCAAGTTCAGAGGGTGGTGGTCCACATTCATGCAAGTGCCTACCGGCTTTTTTGAGTCTCTCTCCATCACACAGTTCCCGTCGAGTTCTGATCCATGTTGGATTGCAATGGCCTGCTGGATCTCCTTGAGCACTTCTGATATCGATGGCCTTTGCGCTCCATGTGGTTTGACACACATGATAGCTATCTCCGCAATTTTCCACACAGATTGTAAGTCGTAATCATCCTGCAATGCCGGATCGACAACAGCCTCGACGTTACCACTCTCGATGAACGATTTTGCCTGCCATATGAAGATTCAGTGATCAGATAACAACATGGTGATGTTTCATTCTGGTCAAAACGTACAGGACAACTTTTTGCAGCAATGAACTATGAACTGACCCATGCAACAATGTTACGGCAGTTGAGGCCAAAGCTTTCACTAGATATCGGCTCTTGACCCGAAATCAGCTCCAGAAGTATAACACCAAAACTGTAAATATCACTCTTCTCCGTCAGTTGCTGAGATACATAGTACCTGTGCATGTTTCACACTAATCAATCTGGAATTGCTGACACTATTTTGCAAGATATGAAACTCAAAACAGAAAGAAAGAAAAATGAATTAAAGAGTTCTTTGCAACATTATGATTTCAGGCAGCAACCAAAATTGATTTCATAAGCATCTGAGATAACCATAAACGAAATAAAAATGTCTTACTCCGGGTCCAAATATCCAACAGTCCCCCGAACCATGCTTGAGACATGGGAACCATCCACTGCATGTTTAGAAAGACCAAAATCAGATACTTTAGCTCTCATGTGATTGTCGAGGAGAATGTTGCTGCTCTTAAGATCCCTATGGATAATGGTAGGAAAGCAGCCCGCGTGGAGATACTCAATGCCTGAAAAGATTCGAGATAAGTGGTCATGTTAACTTCAATCTTTTAAAACTAAAATTATGCATTGAAATAGTGTTCTTGTGATTCAACCTTTTGCAGCATCCTCTGCAATCTCAAGACGATTGATCCAACTAATAGTTCGTTCTCGAGCTGAGGGGCCTGCAATGTTTCCAAATAAGAGGTCCGGTATAGACATTTACCCAGAAACAAATATATGACTTACCACGAAGATGCTCTTTCAAGGTTCCATTGTGCATAAATTCATACACAAGGATGTTTTTCCCATCCTGTTGACTGTAACCGAGAAAAGTTACGAGGTTCCTGTGATGGATTCTTGAAAGCAATGTGACCTGAAAGAATCGTGTTAGTCACTATACTGATGATAGGAAAAGAAATTTTTAGTATTGATGAAACAAAAATAAAAGGCAAAGTAATTAACATTACACGGACAAATGTGATGCAAGTAGTGGCTAAGACATCTTAGGGAGAAGAAAAGTAGAACTGCAACTTTGATCTGGAAAGTGAGCTGATATCCACCAATAAAGTTGAAGTCGAAATGCTGTTTTACAGCAACATAAAACAATTTGGGAAGCAAATGGGAGTCCTAATCCCACTAGAACTACATCAAAGACAGGAAAGCCACGCACGTTTCTGACATGAATAGTCTTGCCAAGGGATAGTACTGTAGCAGTACTATAGCATATTTTGTGGATGATGCTATAGTAGCAATTTAAAATGCTATTCTCAACATATTACATATCATAAATAAGAAATCATAGATTAGGTTAGACACCCAGTTGAATAAGAGAATTTGGCATTAGTAACCCTATAAATAAACATGAATGTAACCCTAAGTTTTGTGTTTGGGACTATTGCTTTTTCCCTACTAGCATGAATAAAGTGGAAGAGGTAATAGTAAACCTAGTTTATCGTTTTCTTTGGATGCTTCTACATCTCAAATGAGATAATGCTTGTTAGACACATTCAGGGAGATATCTACAACCAAACGACAACTAGATTTCAGTAAATTGAAATCCATTTTATAAAGTACAAAACCTTGAATTGAAACATACCGTGATAACTTAGGTACATTTACCTCATTCAAGAATTCCCGGATTCCTTGGAATGAATCATTGGTAAGAACCTTGACTGCAATTTCTTTTCCATCTGCCAACTTCCCATAATAAACTATCCCAAAACCTCCGGAACCAATTTTCCTTTCAAATTTACTGGTGGCACCTTCTATTTCAGACAAAGCAAACCTATGGGCTGATTCTGCAGAAACTTCACTGAAGAAAGTACTCAATTTTTGAGCTGGTTGAACACTGTTGGCATTCTCTGGAGGATGGAAAAATATTCAGGGTCATGGTCCTTTAAAACATCTACAAAGAACTTCCAAGCATACCTTTTGAAAAGTTCTTCCTTGTTTTGTCTAAGAACAAGTAGCATAAGATAGAAATTACAAGCAGCAAGCTAGCTCCAAGGACAGAACATATGATGAGTACCATGCGATTCACATTTTTCTTCCCTTCATGTAGACCTTCATTTCCTGAATAGCTAAACACAAACAAAACAATACCCCTTTTGAAGTTCACTACTAGTAAAGATAAATGGTTGATATTAAAAAGAAAAAGAGAAGATTAAACTTATGTGCAATGTCTGATCACACACATTTCCAAAGGAAAAAAAAACTATAATCACCAATAATTTTCCAACTTAACATAAATTAACTACTATAAATAATATATTACTTACTTAAATTATTAATTTCCTTGTTTGTGTAGTATGATTAAGGAAATGATTAAAATTAATTTTCTTAATCATGTGGACAAGTTAAAAATTTTGCCAATCAATTAAATTATTAATTGATTTATTTTCTAATGAGTGGTGTGATTTTTAGGAAGTAAATACTTTATATATATTTTTGTGTAAACCATAAGAAATGAATATTATATTTCTATATTTGTGTGTGAAAGCAAAATAAAAATAATTAAAACTTAAAAATTAAATAATTACTTATCTTTCAAGCGATAGGAGGATTGAAGAGAGGATTCCCCGAAGAGATGATCTCCGAGGAGAGGTAGTATCCTCTATTCTTTTCTAATAAGCTTTGATTCATGTCTTAAGATCTTTGATATTAGGATTATTATAATTTTATGATGCATAATAATGTTTTAATTTTAAAATTTTATGATTAATAAATAATGATAATTGATTTGTAATGTTAGAATGATTATTGACTAATAATGATCACTTAAGCTTCAATGAATTTTAAGATTAATTTAATTATTAAAATTATTATTTTTGAATTAACATAATAGTTTTAATTTATTTAATTAGATATATCTGTGTTTCAAGAATTATATGTGAATTTTTATAAATTTAATTAGTTTTAAATTTAAGATTATGAATTTAAATTTCTTAATTTAGTGAATTGGTGTTTGACCTGAGTTAGATTGATCTATAAGACCGGGTTGACCCAGCTCGTATGACATGGTACTACCCGAACCATGTGATTAGGCAAGACCCAACCCATGTGACCATATACGACCCAACCCATGTGGCCAGGCATAACCCAGCCCATGTGACCATGTATGATCTAGTCATGTGGCCAAGTAGGAGCTAGCCCATATGACAAAATACAACCCAAATCATGTGGCTAAACATGATCCAACTCATATAGCCAGGTACGATCCAGTCCATGTGATCAGACACGACCCTAACTTGTGTCTAGGGATGACCTAACCCACAAGCTAAGCATAGCTCGGTTCAGTGGTAAGGTTCAGCCTAGTCTGCGAAGTTAGGCTCGCCTAGCTATGCGATTGGTGCTAAACACATTGTCGTTCCTCTATCCAACTCGTTGTATCTTAGCCCAACCTATTACTTAGGACAGGCACGTGCGACACATATGACCCGTCTAAGACTCTAGTGGGTTGATTCGGTTTAGGCTAACACTATACGACATAGTCTAATTTCCTTTCCCTTTATTGGTTTGAGCTTGTTAATTGACTGAATCAGATAGGTTTGATCGGTTCAAGACGGTTTAAGGTGATTCTAGACCAACTTAACTAGTTCAACCTACTTGACCTAATCAAAATCAATCAAATCTAAATTAAACTAGTCTAGGATGATTCAAACTGGTTTTATAAGAATTTGAGGTTGATTTTATTATGTCCTAATTGAATTGAGTTTGGTTCAAGTCAATTGGACTATTCCAATTAGGGTTCTGGTTGATTGAGGACTATTGAGAGATTGATGTCTTACGTTGTGATAATTTATTTCATCTAAAAGTGTCATTTAAAAATGATTATTGATTATTTATATTTTTTAAGTTTATAATATTGATATGATTGTTACCATATAGTATATATAACTATGCTAGTGGTTCACATTGGAAGTGTAACTTGTGAAATGAGCTACAAGCCCATCATTGTGTGAAGCTATCAATGAACATAGTCTAGTAGATCATACATCAAGCATGGTCCCTCATAATATTTTATCATACTATTTCTTGAATGCATATGTGCATGAATGAATGAATGTAAATAAATGATCATAGTTGTTTATGTATCCCTACCGAAGGCAAGTAAGTCGATTTCTCTTCGAGGATTAGCGGGTCGTCAGATGTAACAGTTAGACGATTCCTCCATCTGCTATTGGGAGGAACATATCCTCACTTGGGCAGGTGAGAGATACCACTCTACCCACTTTTAGAAGAAATCAATCCCGTGGAGTATATCCCTCAATCCGTTATTGGGAAAGTGCACCCTCGGGTATAATGTACTCCTTTGTTATTTGACTATTATGTATGTGTTGCATGTGGCTAATGTATAATTTTGTTTATTATACAAGAATTATCATTGTTTTTCTAATGCATAAGTTTTATAATGAATCAATATATTATCATTTAATATTAAATTATTGACATTTGTATATATTTCACGAATATTAAAAGTTATTATTATGTTTTTTCATAGGTTCCTACCAACATATGTGGTTGCTAATATGTTTTTATCTTATATTTTTCAAGTAATCTACTATTTTATAATAGATCTAAGGCTTGGGTGAAAGAAACTTTTTTTTATTATTTGTGGTCCTATCAAGAAGATGTGATCCTTTTTCTAGTTAATAAAATATTTACTATTGTAAAGACAAGGATTTAAATTCAAAGATGAAAAAAAAAGAGTGTCTTTTGTAAATTATGAATAATAAAATGATGATTTATTATTTTTTATAAATTTGGGATGTGACAAAAACTATCATGAATGATGTCTCGATATTAGAAAAAGAATTGAGCAAGCAATTCAGGTACATGAACATATAACATCCCAAATATTTAGAATAAGCTACATGAATTTGTTTTCAATTGTTGAGCCCTCAGTATAGGATAATATTCTTAGATAAATTAAGAGCAATTAAATATTTTTTTATTATTTTAGTTTAAACTTCAGGACTCCCTTCACCTCACACAGAATAACTAATTTTAACTAATTTATTTAATCTAATTAAGGCATCTACCGATCCCTTTGAATATAAAAATATTACCATAAATAATTTTCTCACATTTTATTGATGCACATAATTGTCCAACAAAGGAAACATATATTCTATGTTCCCTTGTTACTCACACATCCACCTCAACTTTCTATTCTTGGCTAAACTAATTTTTTTCCAAGAGTTTTCTTGTTGACGAATAGTTGGTCCATAAAACGCTAGCTTTACAATGGTCTTACAAAATTTTTCATTCATTTAATAAATACACAACAACCTTCTCCACATTAATTACTCTGCTTTAATTTCATTTAACAATGTCTTCACTACTCTTTTTGTCTAATCAAAATTAGGCAGCCAATGACAATATGATCAAAATCAGCAAAATAAAGTAATTAAAAATTCAGAAACTAAAAAAATATAATTAAAAGACTAAATATTAGAAAATATTTTTAAAAATAAAATAAGTAATGTAGAGGAAATTTTTATATTATTTTTGTACAATACTATATATTTTAAGTTTCAGTAAAAGCAATATTCATTTATATTACAAGATATAATTTATTAACTATATATTCATATAGAGATGCATTATCATATTTTCATAAATTATAACTTAAAACCAAAAACTTCAATTTTTTACTTAACTCGAGATGACGTGAGAATGGAGAATGAGCAAAGACAAGCAATGAATAAATTGCAAGCAAGTCATGAGGGATTTATGAGCCAACATCAATCTGATCATGAGTAGAAGCCAGCAATGAGGTAAGTTTCGTCAGTCTCCCTCCAATTCTTCACATCCTCCAATCTCTCCTTCCATATCCTCTCTTCCTTGTCTTTCTCTTTTTTCTTTCTACTATTTCCCCTTCTTTCCCATTTCATGGTTGATCATGCGAGTATAAAACAAAATTGATACTCAAAAGTAGTTATCTCATTTCTTTTCCTTCTTTCAATCACCCTTTACAAGATTTTCATAATATGACATTAACTTAATTTCTTTATTGTTAGAGAAATCTTAAATATCACCCTCGTTCTTGTATATGGATACCCAAAATCTTTTCCTCTCTTCATCAAACATATTTTTACTTCTCATTTTTTGTCAAATAAACTAGTCAATGAAACAATCACATGGTCTCCTAAATTCTTTCAAATCTCAGTAAGGATATCACTAAGTCCTACCATCTTATATCAAATTGCTAATCTGAAAACAAACGGTAGAACCTTACATATATTTCACCACATCAATATACCAATGCTGTGGGTCGCTTTCAGGCAACCTCTTCATCCACCTTTTGTACTTTTGGACATCTGGGAGGTGAAAATGCCTCGCATTACTTTTAGGTGACAGTATGATCCTATAATGAAATCAGTCAAGATCTACCTTTATTCCTTGTATAAAATTAAAATAGATTTTTTCTTCTACCCTTTCCATCTAAACTCAACTAGATTTTTATAAAAGAGATCTGAATAACTATAGCATTGACCAAAGTACCATGAACAGGGACAATCAAACCATTATAAAGAACAGTTGTGTAAATGATGTTAAGCAAAAATTGTGTCTAAATACTTCCTCTACTTGAGGAATTTGCAAGTTTCTGAGTTAATCTGAAGTAGTGCAACAAGGTTAAGATGCAGGATGTGCATCGGAACTCTAAATATAATTGTATAGGTTAGAACCCTTCAAACATAATGAATGAAGACCAGAAAAAAGCTAACATATTAAAAGAAAGAGAGAAAGTAGGGTGTTCTCATTGATGTTATGGTTAGCTAGAGTAATCTTGAATAATTACGTTTCATCTTACGATAGCTAATTAGTATGCACACATATTCTCAATCCCATATTATTAAAATAAACTCAAGTACTAGCGCTAAAAAGCCTATGAAGACAAAGTGATACTCACTTGAGAAAAATATTTTTATGTAGGAGCCCCTTTGGAACTACTCCACTCAACTTATTATTCTGCAAGTACCTATAAAATCAAAATTTGCAAATGAGTTAATTTGTATAAATAACATATGTAGTGGTGCATGTGACAGAGATCTAAGCTTTTGGGATCAACAAAAGAGTAGTATTTATTAGTTGTCTGGTAGAAAAAAAAATAGCTTAATTTCGTGACATGAAAAATGCAGGTAATACCTTGAACTTTCTGGTAAAATAGATACAAAGATGAGCTGCAATTTCTAGATTACTATATTAAATTTAAGTAACAATATCAGGAGCTATAAAACTTACAATTCTCTTAGACTTGGCAGATCTCCCAGTGACGAAGGAAGGACACCGGTCAACTCATTGTTCTCAAGATGACTATATGAAACATAAAACAATTATTTCTTCAAGCATATGGAAAAGCTAAAGGACATTATTACCAAGATGATTGCCTCCTTACATGGTCTTTAGATTTAAGCATTCACTAAAGTCAGGTATTGTACCAGAAAGTGAATTTTCATCAAGCCATCTGCAGTAATCAGCTGCTTCAGTTTTATAATATGAGAAATATTCAACTTATTGAGATAAGAAAGTTTCCAAAGGCAAACAATTAAGAGAAGAAAAGATCCAGATCTTACAGTTCAACCAAGCCTGTTAACTTAGTCAGCTCTAAAGGAAAGTTTCCTGTCAAATTCTTCCCAGATAAATTACTGCCAAACAGAAATACATTTACGAGTTAACTAAAGATTCAAGAAGTGAGAAGATTAGACACTAGAAACTTGAAGAGAGTTTAAGACATAGGAGCATCACTAAGAAATCTGTACCAACTCATAATTTCAGTACATGGAAACTATACTCGGTTGTGGATCTGAACTACATTGCAACCAAGACCATGGTACTGGTAGACATGGGTCACCACCTTCTTTTGCCCAATCTGCTAGTGGATAATGAGAGATGAAACTGGCCATGACAGTTGCTGCAGACTCATGAAACCAATATATCTAGAATCAAATATTTATGCAAAAGCACATGCAAAATAGCTAAATTCAATAGAAGGAATAATTACCATCCCGAGATCCATAATTTATTTCGAGGTACTTATAAATTTCTAGGGCATTTAAGATAGGTCCTCGAGATGAATCATTTGTCTTCTTAAAAGCAAAAGAGAATACAAATGGAAAGGAGACATTGGTGTATCCAGGTTCATACAATCGGTATTTTCCCTGAGCATTTTCTTGAACATTCACAGTGGGTTTACTAAATTCTGGCAAGCCTGGAATTATTAGCTTAAACTTTCTGGTTTCATTTGAACCAAAATCTTCAATTTCTGCAAAGTATGAGAACGCCCAACCATTCCCCGGAAAACCATCCAGATCAAGACGATAAGTTAAGGATCCATTTCGTCCCAGTACTGCTGTCTGCATGACCTTTTCAGGTGGTCTTTCACCACTACTAACATCAACTGGCATATCAGTTGATATTGTTTCAGTTCCAGGAGCAACATCAACAAGGTAATTTGGCCTCCTAACAGTATCAGATTCCCATATTCTATCAAATGGATCATCGGGATATCTGCAAGAATAATGAAGAGATCGATTAAGACAAATCCAAGCGGAAATATTTAACCTTATAGATACTGAAAGACAAGCATATGGATCTTGAGATTAAATTGAAAAACACATGCAAGAATAAATAATCATAAAAGATAAAGGTATGATGTTAGGTGCGTAGACATTATCCTTTAATTTTGACCTTAATTTCCAACTATTACTTAACTACCTAGGAGAGATTGTGCTTCTTATAACCAAGGCTTCCACCATCATAAATTTTATCAAGGCTGCAAGATTGAATATATGATGGAATGGCAGAAAATCGAGAGTCTGATATCCCCTTTGTTTATCTTCATTTTAACTAATGCAATTTACTAAAATCATATGACTAGTCCAAAGAGAATTTGTCCCCTGTAATTCAACATAGTTGTTATAAGCACTGAAGCAGATCTAAGTTTTTGTTAGTCAACTTTCTGTTCACTTTATCTAACCATCTGGATCCTCAGCCAGTCATCCTGATAGTCAGTCATAGCTACAATTCAAATTTCACCATTTTAATAAAATTTTGAACTTATTTTTATTTTTTGCAGAAACATTGTGTCCACCCTACAAGAAAAATGTTGACATACATGAAATTGTAAATTACAAATATCAACTGACAGCAATAAATCTTTTATTTTTTTCTTGGGCGCTTCTTGTAGATCCATCTTTCAAAAATTTGAAAAAAATATTGTTAAAGGATATGATGTATAATCTATAAAATTCATTGTTCCCCATCAAACTCCTGTTGTCTCCTTGCCAAATCATCCATTCAATTAACGTCAAACTCTCTTGTGTGGCACTATGAAACATCTAATTAGTAATCTAAAATAAATTGGGTATTTGATGTTTCCTAGAAAGTACAATTTCAAGTGCAACAACATTACTAAGTGATCCAGGACGATGTAGCTGAGTTCGAGTCGAACTCTAATTTGGCTCAACCAGCATTCAAGTCAAACTCGAAATCAATCCCAATCCAACCGAACCAAGGTCAAGCTTGAATCCGAGCTCAAGGATCATATTCAAGTCAACTCAAGTCTCACTCAAGTTCCGCTTAACCCGAGTATGATTCAAACTCCAATTCAGCTCAATCGGACTTCGACTCAAACTCCAATTCAATGTTGGAACCAACTCAAGCTCAATTTCAAGCCCAGAAGTCGGATTTGATCAGCTCCAACCTCGGTAAGATTCAACTCGAGTTCCATTCGGATTGGAAGAGTTGGCGGCCAAATTGAGGAAGAGAGCTAGGGGCACCGGCCCTAGCAAGGTAGAGTCCTAACCTAGTTAGGGATCTAGGACTAGGAAGAGAGAGTCCTACTCTAGTTATTGTTGGGAAATCATGGGGGCGACATCTTATCTTGCAAAAGAACAAGAAAAAAAAAAAAATCGATTCCCAAAAAAAAAGTTGTTATTGCGTCGTAAAGATTGATGCAAAAAATCCAAAAAACACAAAAAGCTGCGTATAGAGATTGTGTTACCTAGGAGATCGTATATCCCCTGTTTCCCTTTGCATCCTTAGGAGAGGGGGTGAAGGAGGTCAAGCCTCCTCCTCTCTAGCGGTGATCCACACAACAGGGTTGCGGCGACCCTCCTCAAAAACTCCGGGCCTCTCGAGGTGGAGAGGGAGAGGAGAATAGGAAGGGCAAGCAAAGACTCTAGCCCATGAGGTCATGAATCCCTCTTATTTATAGAGATCCCCGTGTCAAACCCTAATGGGTCCTTCCCTAGTGGGTATTGGATCTGCATCCAATAAGACAGGGGCTCCTGATCCGGATATCTCATATCCCAACCTCTACTCATCGTCGTAATGCCTACCATATGTGTGACCCTCTAGGCCCAATATCGAAATGTCCGTGAGTCATACCGTCCGAACTCCTTCTAACTTCGGTGAATTATTATCTCTGTAATAATTCACTCGACTCATCGACTTCACGGACGTACTAGGCCACTACGCCGTAGTCCCCGAACGATACTGGGGGAATCCAATCCATTGGACCTATTCGTCCTCGCTTACCATGTACCTATAGTCCTCATCCATCTAATATCCCAAAGACCGTATATCGGCATGGTGTTGTCGACCATCACGTTTTCTACTGAGTCTCGCTCTGTCGGATTCTCCCGAGAACTCTTTCTCTCTCTCCCCCGATGACCGGCGAGGGATTTGTCTGCAAGCAAGAACACATGGGATATTCCTCTCATGACGCCAAGAGTGGATGATCCTCTGTCGACACTCAATAGCCCTCGTAAGGTCGACTACCACTCCCAATGACCACCAGTACTAGATCCGGGACAACCAAACCTATAAGTGCGGTATCAAAGAGTGGAGCACTCATACAGACATCCTTGGTGTCTCAAGTCTAAGGACCGATACACCACTAGGACTTCACGGAATCGCCGCCCCGACAATAAGGCATCATCAACCATCCAAAGATTCCGTAAATTTTATCAATCGATGAACTCATTCTCCATGAGCACATTTTCAGATCCCTAGTGTCCCTACACGAAAGCGGTATGAGACCAAATTGCATCTATCATATGGATCTGTATACTGAAGACACCGGGTCTATCCTGTTATCACGATGTCCCTCTCGAAAACCTATGACCGGATTATTTAGGATATGTGTTTAAAGGTGAATCGATCTCATTATCGTGATCTCATCACGATCCGATTCCCATTGCACAAATCCAAGGACATCACAATATATATATGCATTTATGCAATAGTTATAAAATGATATACGCCAAAATATAATAAGCAAAAAGATTCTGTATCAAGTCACACGTGCCATCACTCACGTGATTGGCTTGCTGGGCACCTATGACTAACAGTTATGGCTCCACCTGTAGAAGCACTAGGAAGAGGGAGTGCTAACCTAGCTAGGACTCCATCCCTCCATCAATTAAACATGGGGGTGCACAGCCCCTTCAGCTCATTGAGTCCCAGCAGTCCTAGGAAAAGTCCTAGCCGAAGAGAGGAGAGTAAAGAAGGTAAGAAGTCAACAATCAGCAGCCTACTTCTTACGGCCTGCAGCAACACCTATGCTGCAGAGATTCTTCCAAAAATCTGTCGTCCCTAACAGCTTTCAAAGGAGCCTTTGACAGCAGCAAGGAGAGGAGAATAAAGCAGAAGGAGAAGAGAAAGAAAAAGAGAACCTGCGGCAGCTCTCCTTCAAGTTGCAGCCGACAGTAGTCCTTCCTTGCAGCAGAGCACGCCTTCTTGTACCACAAGTCCAGCAACTTCTTTCCCAAAGGGCAACAGCTTCCAGCTGCTACTAAGACCCTCAGCAACCTCTGAAAGGGAAGTAGACAGCTGAGAAGAAAGGAAAAGAGAAAGGGAGAGCTCGGCAGCAAGTTCGCAGCCCGAACAGTCCACGCTTGTCGAGCGAGAAGTTCAAGGCTATGTTTAGTTCCCTTACTTTTATTTCATAGCAAAGTAGATGGATTTCCCTCTTGGATTTCTGTTTTCTGCAGCAAAAGACACAACTCCTCCACGAAGACATAAATCTGCTCGAGGGAAAGTTCAACATCATTGAATCCTTTCCCCATACGGATCACTAAGATTCCATCGGGACTTGTTACTTGTATGGTTCATTTAGGGTTCCATTAGCATCTCCACTGGGCAGTAGACTTTCCACCCAGTATATAGCTCAGTACTGGTCAACTTACCACTTGTTACGCCCTATGATGAATTCATTGAGCATTAAAGCTCATGTTAAAATTGCATGATGTATGGACCAAGGTATGCAATATCATACCGTATCGAAGTTTCGACGTTCGCTCGGTACGGTACGATATTGTATAATGAGCAATATACTGTTCGATATATCGCTTGGTATATATATATATTTATACATATATATATAATTCGACGACATCGTCTCTCTCTTCTCTCAAGCGGGGTGACATCGCCTCGTTTATATATATATAAATTAATAAATATATATTTATATATAAAAGATTATATATATTTATATATATTTTTTTTTATAAAAGGCAACGTCGCATCGCCTCGGCGACGCGACGTTGCCTCGTTTATATATATATAAGATATATATTTATATATAAATATTCTTACAAAAGGCGACGTCGTCGAAAAAAGCAACGCGACGTCGCCTTTTATAATATATATATATATATATATATATATATATATATATATATCGTTCCGTCCAGTAACGGGCGATCCGTGTACCGGTCAACTGACGGACCGATACATACTGCCCGTACCGAGCGGTATTATTCGAAATTGCATACCTTAGTATAGACTACACAAGAGTCTACGAGTTAGTAAGCTTAGTTTTGGATCAAACTACATGAAATTGCTCGATGCAAGCATTGGGTAGAACTGTGTGTTGAGAATTGATTCATAGTAGTTACCTAGGTAGTTACCATGTTCTAGGTAGTTTTAGGCATGTTTCAAGAAGTGGCCTATGATCTAGAAGTTATAGGGTAGTTCCTACAACTAACTCAATCATGGGTGACATGGTGGAGTGAGGTAGTTACCACTAGGTCCTATAAATAGGATCATAGTTCATGAAGCAAGATAGAATATGAATACACTTGGGAATATCTTGTAAGTGTTCTATGTCAATCCTCTTATTTTAAATACTACATCGGTTTTCTTGATCGAAATGATTCTTTTTACTTGCATCATAGTATTCTGTTTTTATCGTTTCCTTGCTCCTCCATCCCCAACATTTGTGGTATCAAAGCTTAGGTTCAATCTGAACTGGGCATTATGGCTTTCAATGGCAATTCCATGTCGCAACCCCTTATTCCTATCTTCTCGTGCAAATGCTATGAATTTTGGAGTATCAAGATGAAGACTCTGTTCAAGTCTCAAGATCTTTGGGACTTAATAAAGAATGGATATGTAGATCCAGATGAAGAAATCAGGCTAAGCGAGAATAACCTCAAAGCAAGCTTGGTTGATACTTCAAAATGAATTTCAAGGCTCATCAAGGGTGATTACAGTAAAACTTCAAATCCTTCGTCGTGAGTTTGAAATTTTGTTCATGAAAAGCAATGAATCGGTACAAGATTTTCTTTCTCGAGTGATTGAAATTGTTAGTCAAATGAAATCTTATGGTGAACATCTTCCTGATCATATAATTGTTACAAAAGTTTTGAGAAGTTTAACTCCGAAATTTGATCATGTTGTTGCTGCAATTGAGGAGTTAAAAAATTTATCTACATTTTCATTTAATGAACTAATGGGTTCCTTACAAGCACATGAAGCAAGGTTGAACAGGTCACTTGAAAAAAGTGAAGAAAAAACATTTTAGGTTAAGGGAGAGTTTTCTACTTCAAAAGAAGACAAAAAATCAGCAGAAAGAGGACGTGGTAGAGGAGGATTTCGTAGTAGAGGAAATGAAAGAGGACACTTTGATAGGCATGATGAACAAAGGCAATCAAATTATGATAAAAAAAATTACAAGAGTGGAATTCAATGTTACTATTGTAAAAAGTTTGATCACATGAAGATAGATTATTAGAAAAGAGAAAAGCAAGCAAGCTATGTGGAGGAAAATAAAGGAAATAGTATGTTGTTTATGAGTCATTCACAAGTTAATGATATCTCAAATGATATTTGGTTTCTGGATAGCGGATGTTCTAATCATATGTCAGGCATAAGATCAATGTTTAAATATATTGATGAAACTTATAAGTTGAAAGTTAGATTTGAAGATAACAAGCAAATCCAAGTGGGAAGAAAATGAACAATTGAGATGAAGACAAATCAAGGGAAGGTAAAATACCTTGATAATGTTTTCTTTGTTCTTACTTTATTACATAACTTGTTGAGTGTTGGACAATTGATAGATGATGGATATTCAATTATATTTGATGATGGTTCATACACTATTAAAGATAAAAAATCTGGTTTGATTACGGTAAATGTTTGCATGACGTAAAACAAGATGTTTCCACTTGATATTTCAAATATTGAAAAGCATACTATTGTCGTAACTCATAAGAATAATTCTAATTTATGACATTTAAGATATGAACACCTTAACATTAAGGGTTTAAGGTTGTTAAATCAAAGATGAATGGTTTTCAGATTGCCTAAAATTAATACACTTAATGTATGTGAAGGATGCATTTATGATAAACAAAGTAAAAAATCATTTCCTATTGAAAAAGCATGAAGAGCATCTAATTATCTTGAATTAATTCATGCTGACTTATGTGGACCTATGAATATAAAATCATTTGGTGGAAGTCAATATTTTCTATTGTTTACTGATGATTATAGCCGCATGAGTTGGGTATATTTTCTGAAACTGAAATCTAAAACATTTGATAACTTTCGAAAATTCAAAGCACTTGTCGAAAGGCAAAGTGGTAGATACATAAAAACACTTCGGACAGATATATGTGAATTTTTATCTAATGAGTTTAGTTCTTTTTGTGAAGAAAATTATATTCACAGAGAATTGACAACATCATATACACCGGAGCATAATGGTATAGCTGAACGTAAGAATCGAACTGTCGTTGAAATGACAAGAAGTTTGCTTAAAGGAAAACACATTCCAAATCAGTTTTGGGCAGAAGTAGGTACAACAGCAATTTATTTGTTAAATATTTCACCAACAAAGGCTATTATAAATCAAACTCCTTTTGAGCCTTAGTATGGTATGAAATCAAGTGTAAACCATCTAAGAATTTTTTGTTGTATTGCTTATGCTTTGGTGAATTCACAAAATCATCACAAGCTTGATGAAAATTTTGAAAAATACATCTTAATTGGTCATTCCTTACAATCCAAAGCATATTGATTATATAATCCTATTAGTGGCAAAATTTTTATCAACAAAAATATTGTGTTTGATGAAAGGACAAGTTGGAATTGGGAGACCAATAAAGGTGGAAAACAAATTCAGATTCCAACAGAACTAGACACTCCACAGAATCAAATGATAGATCTAGCTCTAACAAGTTCATCGTCAACCTCACCTAGTAGTAGTTCAAATTCTGATTTCTTAAATGAAATGGCATGAAGAAAAGGGCATAAACCTCACCATAATCTAATTAACTCAACCTGAAGGATTTTTGGTTAAAGGGCATGAAGAAAAGGTGTATAAGCTAAAGAAAACTTTTTATGAGTTTAAACAAGCTCCAACGACATGGTATAGTAAAATTGATTACTATTTTCTTCAAAATGAATTTAAGATGAGCAATAACGAACCTACTCTTTATGTAAAGAAGGAAAATGAACATAATATTCTAAATGTTTGCCTCTATGTTGATGGTATTATATATATGGGTTCATCTAACTCTTTTGTGGCAAAATTTAAAAAGTGTATGATGAATAAGTTTGAAATGTCAGATCTAGGTTTACTGCATTATTTTCTCGAGTTGGAAGTAAAGCAATTATCAGATGAAATTTTTATTTCACAAAGAAAGTATGCAATGGATCTACTTAAAAAATCTAATATGATTAATTGCAAAGCTACAGCAATACCAATGAATGTAAATGAGAAATTAAAACTTGAAGATGGTATATGTCTGACAAATGCAAGATATTATAAAAGTTTGGTTGGAGGTTTGATTTATCTAACTCATACTCAACCAGATATTACCTTATCTGTTAGTGTAGTATCCAGGTTTATGTATAGCCTAAGCAAACATCATCTCAGAGCTGTTAAAAAAATTCTACGTTATATTGTTGGAATAACAGATTATGGTATTTGGTATTCTCATAATTTTAAATGTAAATTATTTGGTTTCACTAATTGTGATTGGGCAGGAGCTTTAGATGATAGAAAGAGTACTTCAAATAATATTTTTAGCCTCGGATCAGGAGCTATATCTTGGAGTTCAAAAAAGTAAGCAATAACTACGTTATCGATATCAGAAGCAGAATATGTAGCCGTAACATCAGCAGCTTGTCAAGCAATATGGCTTAGAAGACTTCTTGAAGATCTTCATCAAGAACAAAAAGAAGCAACAGAAATATTTTGTAATAACAAAGCCACAATTGCAATGACAAAGAATTCAACATTTTATAGAAGAACGAAGCATATAGAGATACAATATCATTTCATCCAGGATCTTGTAGCAAATGGAGCCATATCAATGAAGTATTGTGGAACAGATAAACAAGTTACGGATATCCTCACTAAGTCGCTTCCAGTTCAAAAGCATGTTTATTTCATATCGCAAATCGGTGTATGTAACTATGAATCAAGGGGGAGTGTTGAGAATTGATTCATAGTAGTTATCTAGGTAGTTACCATGTTCTAGGTAGTTTTAGGCATATTTCAAGAAGTGGCCCATGATCTAGAAGTTATAGGATAGTTCCTACAACTAACTCAATTATAGGTGACATGGTGGAGTGAGGTAGTTACCACTAGGTCCTATAAATAAAACCATAATTTATGAAGCAAGATAGAATGTGAATACACTTGGGAATATCTTGTAAGTGTTCTATGTCAATCCTCTTGTTTTAAATACTACATCGGTTTCTTAATCAAAAGGATTCTTTTAACTTGCATCGTAGTATTATGTTTTTATCGTTTCCTTGCTCCTCTATCTCCAACACTGTGGTCCTTGTACCATACCCTTATTGGATAGTTAAGTCCTGGTCTGTACCAACCATTATAGACAAAGCTTAAAACCATGTATTCTAGTATGATTTTAGGCAAGGATTGAAATATCGTACCATACCGGAGTTTCTACATTCGCTTGGTACGATACGATACTGGATACCGAGCGGTTGCCTCTCTCCTCTCCCCAAGCGGGGCGACGTCGTAAAAAAACGAGATGACGTCGCCTCTATATATATATATATATATATATATATATATATATATATATATATATAAATAAAAAAGAATTTTCGACAACGTTGCCAAAAAAGGCGACACCCCTTTGCCTTTTTCGGCAACGTTGCCAAGGCGACGCGACGTCGCCTTTTCCCGCTGGGGAGAAAGAGGGTGACATCGCATATTTATATAATATATATATTATATATATAATACCGCTTAGCAGCAGGCGATTCGTGTACCGATCTACTGACGGACCGATATGTACCGCCCGATACGGGTGGTATTATTCGAAATTGTAATCCTTGATTTTAGGTAGGCTCTTCATATTATTTAAGGTTTTGGAGATTGTAATATTCCACATAAAATGCTCTTAAGATCCATTAACCTGTCCATCCTATCAAGGCCATGTGTGACTTCAATCTCCAATAGGAAAGTCTCATTTCCAGCATGCACTGCAGAAAAGGCTAAATTCATGACAGTCCACAAGGCTTATTCAATCTTATATCCTCCTACAAAAATCATTTGATCGTGAAAGTTTACTTTGATGGTAGCAAGAGCCAATTCAACAATGCGATAGATATTATGGTAAAAAATTTCTCAACTCTAGCGTACACTTAGAATTGATGATGAATTCTAATTGATAAACTACAAAGCATACCTTACAGGATCACTGCTCCTGGCACCAAAGTTTATTCTTGCGGCCAGAGAGAGAAAGAATTGATTTTCATATGTTGTATAGTATAGAGAACCATTGAACTGCCGAAGCTCAAGTGTTGAGATAAATGGTTGCCCCGTAGTGGCATTTGATAGACACACACTAACTGTTGGAGAAGATGCTAACATAACTACCTCTTGAACTTCGATAATGTTTGCATCAGATATCACAATGGTCGACCAATAAGTTGCCCCAAGAGATATGTCAAACTTTGGATAAACATTGCTTCTATCGAAGTTCCCATACAAGAAAGTTGCTCTTATGAGGTAGCGGGTTCTAACTTTCATGCTCAACATGTAACAGTACTTCTTGCTGTCCGCAGGGAAGTATCGTACTTTCATATATTGCCTTCTCTTCTCATCTGGAACAGATATGCTGGCAGTCTGACCAAAAGTAATCTGATTGTCAGCACTCCACTCAAGCCCAATTTCATCTGTATAATTATCTGTTCCTCCGCAGTCCAAACTTAAAAAACCTGCCGCAGGACATGCAATAATGTAAGACAGTGCTAGGAAAATTTATCCTCACATTATGTACTTCAAAAGAATATTGTTTGCTTATTCGGATCATCCATATGGACCTTCTGAGGTAAACACAGATAAGGATGTTGCCAGGATTTATATCAAGGGTATAAAAAAAAACACTAAATACTATCCAAGACGACTATCAGAATTAAAGCAATCGAAAATAATGTTTTCTACAGTAAGCTTATGGAGCACAAAAGTTCATACACACATAATTAAAATGGTGTAGATGTTTTTACATTTTGAATGCACATAGTAGCAACTCATGATTGATGAAAAAAGCTTATTAAATTGTCAACGCAAAGTTATAACAGATACAAAAATACCTGACTACCATGGTAGAATAACATCATTGACTAGAGACTATCAGAAACAAAAGATGTACGTCATATATAATTGCATGGTAGAAACTCACGATAGCAGCACTTCGTTTTTTATATAAACCAAAACAAAATGTCTAAAGATATATGACAAATCCTAAAACTGGAGTAAGGCAAAAGAAAATATGTAGCATAAATAAACAAAAATGTATATGCATACAATTTTATTAGGAAAACAAATAATATCCGCGCAAAGATATTTGTTATAGACTAAATGATAAGTGGCCATAATCTAGATGCCTATTGAGAAAGAAAATAGTGACAAAAGAATATCTTAGCTACATGATCACAGTTTATCATGCTGTTTAAGATCCGATGAAGTGACTTGCATTAAAAAAAGATTGCAAGATAGTGCTTAAAAACATGTGAAAAATTAAAACACAGATCCTTTGATTCCATGGTAAATTAAATATGGAAAAACAATGGAATCTGATCGATGATAAAATGTCCTGGTGCCTCATATTACATCAACCATTTCCAAACTGGACCCCATACAAAATGAGTACAATTTGCAAGTGACCAAGAAAATATCCGCATAATACATTGATCATGAAGCAATAGGAAATAAGCTAAGCTAATTATTCCTCTGCGTCACCCCTTTTTTATGTATCAGTGGCCACCCAACATACAATCATTTATTGTCACCCTGGCCTTTGAGAAAATTGTTTCAGAGAAATGCTATACCATGCACGGGTGATCAGACATCCCCTTTTGCCACACACATTTAGTTTCAAAAAAGAAAATCTGAATCAACAAACATCTGCTGGAAGACAAACTAAATTTCGACATCGGATGTAAAAACAGATAAGAAACCCCTTCACATAAAAGTTGCTCCTTTTAACAGTAGAAGAAGCCAACTCTTTTTTTTTTTTTTTTCCTTTTCAGTTCTATTGACCGCTAGCACTGCTCAAGCACTTAATTCCTAAAACGTCTAAGACAAACCAAATTATTGTTTAAGATGCCAATATATTGTCTCACTTCTGGAGCTACTGACAGAGGCCCTTGAAGTGTCAAACACCTGTGCTGACATCTACAAGCACATTCCACACAGTAGATCATCGGAGGCATTGTTGGTTCCATCAGACTCCTAACTAAATTGACAAGATTCAAGATACTTGTGCATATGATCTACAGATTAATAAGCGGGAAAAGCCCACAACACCAGACTCACCAGGCATCTGAGCTCTTGAGGCAGAGTAAAGAAAGAGGTGGAAGATGAGTAGGTGGAGAAGAGTGGCCATCTGCCGCCGGTGACAGTGAGCGAACTCTCTCGCCTCACTCCCTGCCGTATAAGCTTCGAACAGTGTGAGTAGGAAAGCTGGTGCAGTGGCCTATGATGGCCTCCAAGACGCCCCATACTCCCTGATATCATGCTGTAAGAAAGAAATATGCCCTCCTTCCATCTTTTTACAGTGGAAGGAAGGTGGTGGAGGCGCGTTGGGTACTTTTAAGACGGTGGCAGGGAAAGCGAAAGGCCAACTAAAGCAAGCAAAGAACAGAACCGAAAAGAAAAAGAGCGTGGAAAGCTGGTGGCCGATGGTTGACGAGATTCCCCCATCGGGCGGTGATGGTAGCGCTGTGGAGGTGGAACGGACCAATTTCCAGCAAATACAGCCAATCATAGGAAGCCACGATTTAAATTCGATACGTGGCGTGATTCCATTACTGCCGCTGTCGGAATTGTGTGTATACGGTTTTGGCCCTGTTATGCGGTGAGGGGACGACATGAACACCTTCCGAAAGCCAAACAAGTATTCCTTATATATAATGCTCCTTTTAATTTATTCACAGCAAAAGATATCCACAGGAAGATTCGTGCCTTATTAATTAGCTTCAAATGTTCATGCAAGTCTTGTTTTTTTACATCTAATAAACGACAAGAAAATGTTGCTTATATCATGGTTAATGAGCTTATTTCGGTAAAACTTCGTAAGCATCGTACATGACATGATATATATACACACATACGTACTCAAAAAAATATTATATTAATTTCACTCAGCCAAGCACTTATTGATAACAAATCTTAATACAGTCCGTATATTATTTTTATTACAATGTGGATAATAATATTTCAAAATTTCCTACTTAAAGTATATTAACATCTTATCTGATAATCTAAATCAATGTTTATGATGGGAGTATATGTAATTTAAGCTGCCACCAGTCGCGTCAGTTCATGATTGCATGGCGAGGGAGGAGACCCCTTCAAGCTAAGTAAGGTTACTTCGACGTTAAGCTAAGGGACCGACCAAAGGCTCTTCCCCCAAACTCTCTCACCTCTCACGTGGCCCTTCCACGCACGGGGCCCACCGGCAGGTGTAGAGGTTTGGCGGAGGGGCCTTTGCTACGTGAAACATTGCTTCGTTCTTTCCCCTGCCACGAGACGTCCGGAAAGGTCGGAAAGCATAAATGCTGGTGTCAGCTGATGCAGCGCTTCTTCTGCGGTGGCTTATGGTCACAGCAATTTATTATGAATCGAAAGATGGAAGTTCATGAATCGAGTAATTTATTACGAGGGATGATTTTATTTATCGAGAGAGTTATATATATTTAAATTATTTAATCAAATTATATGATCCTCAAATCATATATAGATTGATAATGTAAGAAATATAAGTATGTCATTTTATTATCTCTTTATAAAATTAAATATCCATAAAAAATATCAATCATATAGTCGAAATATCTTGTTCAAAAATATGAATGTGAAAAATACTTATTTATGAGGTAGTCAACTTATCGTTCAAAAATATGAATGTGAAAAATACTTATTTGGTGTTTGATAACTTGATCTTTAATAAAATAAAAATCGATAACAATATGTTTAATATGTTTCATGGAACACCGAATTGATACATCAAACACCGAATTGATGCATAGGTAAGTGACACTAATATTATCACAATATATTGTAGGAGTGGATTCGAAGGTAATACCAATTTCATATAGTAGATTGGTGACCTAGTTAAATTTATTATGATCAAAATTGACACTATGAGGGGGGGATGAATCAGTGCTTATAATAAAAATATTAGTTTTAAACTTCGTACGATGAAAAATGACATCTCTTTCTTATACCTCACTTTTCGAAGAACTTTTTAATACTAGGAAGAAGTGACAGTGACCCTACACTTCAAGAGAGATTATAACCTTTCTTTCTCAAGAATATTTTCCCCCTTTTTCAACTCAATTCTTGTTTCTCCATGCATGAATAGTTGGGGTATTTATAAACTCCAAATAACTTCAAAATTAAAGCCAAAAAATGTCTCATCCTAGGTTTCCTAGGTCATGACAGTACCACTGCTTGTGTTGAGTGGTACTATCGCTTGCAGCACTAACACTAGGCGGTACCACCGCTTGACACTGGGCGGTACCATCGCCCAGTCTGACTGTACTACTACTTGACATAGTCTCGGAGACTGTGTTTTGGAGATTGAGCCTCTAGCGGTACCACCGCCTGACCCAACTTTTGGGTCACTAAATGAGTCTTTCTCTTGGCCCAAAACAGCCTCAACATAGGTCCCTAATTGAGTTGGCCTAATTTTAACCCAATTACAACTTAAAACTACTTCGATCTAGACAATTAATATAAAGCATTAATCACATGTTGTCCGGTATGTCATTGGTTCATCGGCGCTTCGTTCAATCATTTGACGCGTCATCCTCTTTTGCAGCCTTTTGCCTAATCGGCATATTGACCTCTGTAACTCTGATCTTTTTAGTATAATGTCCGCTCTTCTAGGCCCAATGCCCGAACTCATGAATAAAGCCTTCTATCGACTCGTCGACCGATCCTTCGGCTCGACGTCCAATCTTCTAACATATTCCACCCGGTCCAACATTGATTCTTCCTACTTTAATTATCTCTTTATAATCGAAGCTAATCTTACGTCACTCAAAATGTAAATTAAATCATAAACGCCATTAATTGGTTTCATCATCAAAATTCGAGATTCAACAATCTCCCCCTTTTTATGATGACACCAATTGATGACAGAGTTTTAAACTAAACTCCCCCTATCAATATACCATATTAAAATGGACCTTGAATTCAAATTGAATTCAAGTCAAAATAATTTTAATCATGATTCACATCATATGCAATACATCATATATATCATCATAATTAAATTATGAGTATTGCATATATAATCATAATTTCAAAACATCAAATTTCATAAACATCAAAGTGTATTATATTATACATAATTCAAATCATCATCATACCTTCCCCCCCTTTATCATCAACAAAAAGGAGAAAAGTGCAACTAGTATATTTTTGAAACATGTAATTTCTACTTCACTATCGAACATGCAAACTTAGCAAGTTTTAGAGATATGAAAATTAGCAAAAAAAAAAATTTAGATGTATAAGATAGCATGTTTTTGTATCTTCTTAAAATATATAAGTAATTTCTCTTCAGATTTGCAAGATAGCACTTCTTGTTTCTCTTTTAAGATGAGCAAGCTAGTAAGTTTTACCTTTCTTTGCAATATGCAAATTTATAATTTTTACTTCTTTTTTGAGTTGAGCAAGCTAGCAACTTTTGCTCCTCATTTGTCATTGTAAAAAAGAAGGGATTGTTATAATAGTACAAAACTTTTCCCATTACATCAATTTTTAAATCATCATATCAAATATATTAAGAAAATTTAACTTGGTGATGAGATATATAATTCATGAAAATAAATTTTAAGTTGTGAATATCAAGAGATAAATTATGATTCATTTGGATAAATTAAATAGCGAAAAGAAAAATCATATTAAACAGTCTTGATTCATAAGAATCTCAAGTTATAATTATCAAAGAATCAAGATCATGATTTGAATAAAACTCCTCTTTTATATAAAGCAAAAAGAATCATAGGAGAAATAAATAAAATATCTCGATTCTTGCATAATAAATCTCAAGTTATCAAGATCATGATTTATATATTAAAAAAAAATCTCAAGTTATAATTCAAAAAATCATGATTCATAAAAAAAACCCCTCTTAAATAATACGAGAATACATAATAAGATATATTAATTCATAAAAGATTTCAAGTTATAATTCCGAGGAATCAAAATCATGATATAGGTAAAATCCCATTCAAATTCAAATTCAAATAATCAAAATCACTTTCAAGAGATTCAAAATGACATGAATAAAATTATTATGAATTTTATAGGATCTTTTGTTATTATGAATTTAATTATTATGAATAAAATTTACATGAATAAAGAGATTCAAGAGATTCAAATTATTACTCTCTTAGGATCTTTTGTTGAAAAATTTAATAAGTTTTTGGGGATAGTGTCATTGTCAAGAAAAATAATGCATTCGTCTATGTGATTGATTTCGTACAAGCATGCCATTGTTTTCTAGGCCAAAACCATGCATTATCGTTTAAACTTGAAAAATAAGATTTATCATAAAAATCATCAAGATCAAAAGTGTAACACATAATTCCAAAACTTAAGATTTTAAATCATCATTACTTCAAATCCTCATGCATAATATAAAATCATCGTTCATGAAACCAAACCTTTTAACATTTTCATTACATTATTACATCATTAAAACATCAAACACGATTTCATGAAATATAAAATTTTTTCAATCAAAATTATTTTGTTTATTATAGTAATACATTTTTTTTTTAAATGAATCTAACTTTTCATGCTTAGTGCTAGGAGTTAACATGCAATTGTGATGCTCAAATTTTAATTTTTTTTAAATCATTAGAAAAAAAAGCATGATTTTTTTATTTTTATTTTTTACTAACTAATTTAAAAATAACTGATGAAAAGCATCAAGTAATTTCATAATAAGATAAAGAGATTTTCGGTGAGTCATTTACCTCATCGTCGAGAGCTACCAAGGCATAGTTTACCACTTTGTCTTTGTTGGTTTGCTCCTCGTCTTCAAAGGTACTCGATTTGTCCCAAGTCGCTTTAAGTGTCTTCTTCTTCTTCTTTGACAATCTCTTATTTTTAAGTTCATTTTTATTTTTTAGTTCTTGTTTTATGAACTTTTTAAACTTTATTTTTAGGAGTTCAAGGTCATCATCACTTGAGCTTTTGCTCGAGTGGTCTTTTCTTTGTTCTAAGTGCAAAATCCTTCCTATTCTTTAGAAGATTATTCTCAAGTTCGTCATGTGCCACATAAGTTATTTCGTAGGTCATCAAAGACCCGATAAGTTCTTTAAGTGGAAACTTGTTTAAATCTTTTGCCTCTTGTATTGCAATTACTTTTGGATCCCAACATTTTAAAAGGGATCTTAGTATTTTATTTACAAGTTCAAAATTCGAAAAACATTTGCCAAAAGCTTTTAAACCATTGATGACATCCGTAAAATAGGTGTACATATCTTCAATAGTTTCGCTTGGTTTCATATGAAACAACTCAAAATCATGTATCAAAAGATTTATCTTATAATCTTTAACTCTACTAGTGTCTTCGTGTGTGACTTCAAGAGTGTGTCAAATGTCATGTGCAGTTTTATAAGTTGAAACATGATTAAATTTATTTTTATCAAAAACACAAAACAAAGCATTCATTGCTTTAGCATTCAAGGAGAAAGTCTTCTTTTCTAAATCATTCTATTCGTTCATTAGTTTGGAAGACTTCTTAAAACCAAATTCGACTATATTCCATAAATCAAGATTCATAAAAAGCAAGAAAACTCTTATTAGAGTTTTCTAATATGTGTAGTCTGTCTCATTGAACATAGGAGGACGAAAGACAGAGTGACCCTCTTGAAATCCGATAAAAGCCAACCAAATGAGAAAAATATGGCTCTGATACCAACTGTTAGGATCGAGTCGGTACTAGGGGGTGGTGAATTAGTGCTTTCGTCAAAATCACATCGGTTTTGAAACTTCATACGATGAAAAATCGTATCGGAAAGATGTTAACTTGAAAGCGTACGGAAGCATAGTGAATAAGTAAATAAAGCGGTTTGCAATGAAAGTAAAGAGCTTAAAGTAAATTCAAACCGAGTTTTATAGTGGTTTGGTCGTCATGACCTATATCCACTCCCGATTTCTCTTTCGTCGAGGCCATCGACATCCAGTAACGGTCTTCCTTTAATGGGTGAAGACCAACTACCATTACAACTTTGTTCTTCTTTTGATAAGCTCAAGAGAGAACTTTTGCACCCCCACTTACTCCTTTCTTAAATAGAAATTAACACTTAGACTAGAGAAATCTCACAAGATTATAATAGAATTTTTCATTATTTTTGTTTTTAATTCTTGTGTAATCTAAGCAGGGATGACAGAGAAATTTATAGGCCCCAAATGTATTTAAATTTAGAGCCTAAAAGTTTCTCATCCTTAATTTTCAAGATACTGCCTAACATAGTCTTGGAGACTATGTCTCGAAGATTGAGCCATTGGTGATGCCACCGCCTGACCCAGCGTTTAGGTCACTGAATGAGCCTTTCTCTTGACCCAAAATAGCCCCAATTTGGGCCCAGTTGGCCCCTAATTGAGTTGGCTTAATTATATTCTAAACCAACCCAATTACAACTAAAACTACTTCGATCTAAATAATTATTATAAAGCATTAATCACATGTTGTTCGGCATGTCATTGGTTCATCGATGCTTCGTCCAATCCTTCAACGCATTATTCTCTTTTATGGCCTTTTGTCTAATTGACATATTAACCTCTGCAACTTCGATCTCCTTGGCTTAATGCCAACTCTTCTAGGCCCGATGTCTAAACTCATGGCATGAAACCTTCTATCGACACGTCAACCGATCTTCTGGCTTGACATCCAATCTTCTGGCATGTTGCACTCTGACCCAACATTGATTCTTCTTACTTTAATTATCTTTCCTGATCGAAGCTAATCCTACATCACTTAAAATATAGATTAGATAATAACATCATCAATTGGTTTCATTATCAAAATTCGAGATTCAACAACCTATTGGTTGCAAGTGGATCTTAAAGAAGAAGATTGGAGTAGATGGAAAGGTAGAGACCTATCAAACAAGGTGTTGACTATGATGAAACATTCTCACCCGTAACCATGATAAAATCCATATGAATTCTATTGGCTATTACAACACATTATAATTATGAGATATGGCAAATAAATGTAAAAATCATATTCCTCAATAGTAATATAGGACTAACTTCGATCATGGAAAAGCAAATCAATTGAAATAAGAGAATCAGACGTTGGACCATAGAGCATTATATCAGAAGATTGGACATTATGCTAGAAGATATACTTCATGCCATGAGTTCAGGCATCGGGCCAAAAGGATCGAACATTGCACTAAGAAGATCGGATGTTGCGAGAGGTTAACATGTTGATAGATCAGACAATACACTGAAGGAGAGGACGATGCACCGAAGATTCAGACGAAGCACCGGATGAACCAATAACATGCTGAACAATATAGGATTCATATTTGTAATTGGTTGCGTCTTGATCGAAGTAGTTTAGGGTTTAATTGAGTTAGTTTTGGGTGTAACCAAGCTAACTTAATTATGAGCCCATCGGGCTTGAATCAACGCTGAATAAAGCCTATTGGAAGACTAATTCAGTGACCTAAAGTTGGGCCAGTCAATGGTATCGCCAAGCTAGGTGGTGGAATCGCTTATGAACTAGAAAGTACTAAATGTACTTTTTCAGAAAACCCGATCGTGGTACCACCAAGATCAATGATGGTACCACCCAGTGTTATGTGATGGTATCACCTAGATTAGTGGTGGCACCACCCAAACACAGTCTCCTAAACTATGTCAAGCAGTGGTACCGCCCAGATTAGGTAGTGGTATCGCTAGTGAACAAGGTGATAGGCGATGGTACCGCCCAATGCAGGCGATGGTACCGCCAATACCCTAAAAACCTATGGATTTAAATTTTTAGCTCTATTTCTGAAGCCATTTGAGGCCTATAAATATCTCACTCATTCTTGCTTGGGATAACAATAAAAAGAGTAGAAAGAGAAAATAATTCTTGAGGATAAAAGTATTATAATTGTTGAGAAATCTAGGGTGATATCACATGCACATTGGAAGAACAAAAAACAAAATCCCAAAATTTTTCATAAAAAAATAAGGTTTCATCGTCTTGCAAGTATTGGTGTGCAAAAACCCACAAAACCAAAAAACTGCATATACATATGAGATTATGTTATTTAGGGAGATCGTATATCCCAAAATTCCTATAGATCTATGAGAGAGGATGAAAGAGATAGGTTGTCCTCCTCTCTAGCGATGATCCAAACATTAGAGGCTGCGAAGATACTCCTCAAATCACTACGTAATCCTCCTCGCTGCACACACCATGCAATCAAAAAGGGGCTGCCCCTTCTTGCTATCCACATGCCTCAAATAGGGGTTGTAAGTTGAGGAGGAGAGGGAGAGAGGAAAATAGGAGGTGGCCGTAAAAAACCCTAGCTCATGGCCCTTTCGTTCACTCCTATTTATAGAGGCCTCATATCAACTTAATCCTAAAGGATTCTACCATATTGGGTACTGGATTTTCATCCAACTACCCAAGTCTCTTAGATTAGTGAGTTATTACTCAATAATCTCTCGTTGTCTCTTATTAGATCTTAAATACCAGATCTAATAATTCAGGGGCTTATTGGATATTCAATAAGATAGGGGCTCTAATAGATATCTTATATTCGAACATCTACTCGTTGCAATATTTACCATATGTGTGTGACCCTCTAGGCCCAATATCGAGCAGGTCATGAGTCATATACTAGTCATAGATGTCCAGCAAGACAATCACGTGAGTGATGACATGTGTGACTTGACATGCAGTCTTTTTGCTTATTATATTTTAGAATTTATCACCTTATATTGCTTGTTGTATATATATATATATATATATATATATATATATATATATATATATATATATATATATATATATATATATATATATATATATATATATATATATATATATATATATATATATATATATATATATATATATATATATATACATACATATATATACATACATATATATATATATACATATATATATATATATATACATATATATATATATATATATATATATATATATATATATATATATATATATATATATATATATATATATATATATATATATATATATATATATATATATATATATATATATATATATATATATATATATGTATATATATATATATATATGTATATATATATATATATATATATATATATATATATATATATGTATATATATATATATGTATATGTATATATATATATATATATATATATATATATAAACTATATATATGCATATATATATATATTTTATATATATATATATATATATATATATATATATATATATATATATATATGTATATATATATATATATGTATATATATATATATATATATATATATATATATATATATATATATATATGTATATAATATATATATATATATATATGTATATATATATATATGTATATATATATATATATATATATATATATATATATATATATATATATATATATATATATATATATATATATATATATATATATATATATATATATATATATATATATATATATATATATATATATATATACATATATATATATATGTATATATATATGTTCATATATATATATATATATATATATATGCGTATACATATATATACATATATATATGCATATATATATATATACATATATATATATGTATAATACGTAATAATAATAATATATATATATATATATATATATATACATATATATATATATACATATATATATATATATATATATATATATATATATATATATATATATATATATATATATATATATATATATATATATATATATATATATATATATATATATATATATATATATGCATATATATATATATATATATATATATATATATATATATATATATATATATATATATATATATATATATATATATATATATATATATATATATATATATATATATATATATATATATATATATATATATATATATATATATATATATATTGGATCTATATATAAATGAAAAATGGGATATATGATGATATATCATAAGACCTATTCACCTATAAAAGAAAATAATGACATATGCTAAAAATAATAATAAAATAACCAATAATAATAAAATGGGTTACTTTCCAAACCATAGATAGACATCGAAATAACTAGACAAACTAGTGTGCTGTATACTCGTCCATATGATGGATGCAATTGGTCCCATAGCTGCTCGTGTGGGGACACTATGTATATAGTATAGGTACTCATTGGAGAATGAGTTCACTGATTGATCCGCTTACGGAATGCTGGATGGTTGATGATGCCTTCTTGTTAGACAGTGATTCCGTAGTTCTAGTAGTATATCTGGTCCTTAGACTTGAGACACTAAGGATATCCTATATGAGTGCTCCATTCTTTAATACCGGACTTATCTGTTTAGATATCCTAGATCTAGTACAATCGGTCATCGGGAGTGACAGTCAACCTTATGAGGGCTATTGAGTGTCGATAGAGGATCATCCACTCTCGGTGTCATGAGAGAAATATCTCATGTGTTCTTGTTCAAACAAATCCCTGGCCAAGGCCATTCGGATTGAGAGAAAGAGTTCTTTGGGAGAATCTGATTAGAGCAAGACTCGTATAGAAATCGTATGAGTTTGACAACACTATACTCGACATATGGTCTTTGGGATATTAGATAGATGAGGGACTATAGGGACATGGTAACTGAGGACAGATAGGTCCAATAGATTAGATTCCCTTGTATCGTTTGGGGATTGCGGCGTAGTGGCCTAGTATGTCCGCAATCGATGAGTCGAGTGAATTGTTATGGAGATAATAATTCATTGAGCTAGAAGAAGTTCTGACAAGTATGACTCATGGCCAGCTCGATATTGGACCTAGAGGGTCACACACATATGGTAGGCATTGCGATGAGTAGAGGTTCGGATATGAGATATCCGTCGGAGCCCTTATCTTATTGGATATCCAATAAGCCCTTGGTTTATTGGATCCCATGGACGAGATCCAACAAAAGCCCATGAGAGATTATTGGATAGAGATCCACTAATCTAAGAGGCTTGGGTAGTTGGATGAAGATCCAATACACAATATGGGAGGATCCATTAGGATTAAGTTAACAATGAACCTCTATAAATATGAGGGATTCAGTGGTTCATATGCTAGAGCTTTTGCTTGCCTCTCCTATTCTCCTCCCCCTCTCCACCTCAGAGCAGGCCTAGAGTTTTGAGGAGTGTCATCGCAACCCTACTGTGTGGATCACTACTAGAGAGGAGGATGTTTGACCTCCTTCACCCTCTCCTAGAGATCTGCAGAGAAACATGGATATACGATCTCCCTAGGTAACACAATCTTTCGGAAAGAGTTCCATCCGAAGATAACATTGCAGATCCACTGATAAAGTTGTTAGCTTAGATTATCTTTGTGAAACATAGGGGTCTGATGGGGATCAGACATATAGGTGATTGACTTTAGGTCAAGTAGGAGATTACTAGTCATAGGTACCCAACAAGCCAATCACGTGAGTGATGACATGTGTGACTTGATACGTAGTCTCTTTGTTTATTATATTTTGATATTTATCATTTTATATTACTTGTTGTATATATATATATATATATATATATATATATATATATATATATATATTGTTATGTCTTTGGATCTATGCAATGAGAATCAGATCATGATGAGATCACGATAATGAGACCGATTCACCTTTAAACACATATCATAAATAATCTCGGTCAAAGGTTACTCGAGAGGGACATCGAGATAACTGGACAGGCTGGTGTGCTGTATACCCGTCCATATGATAGATGCAGTTGGTCTTATAGCTGCTCGTGTGGGGATACTATGGATATAGTACAAGTGCTCATTGGAGAATAAGTTCACTGATTGATCCGCTTACGGAAAGTTGGATGATTGATGATGTCTTATTATTAGACAGCAATTCTGTAGTCCCAATGATGTATCTGGTCCTTAGACTTGAGACATCAAGGATATTCTATATGAGTGCTCTATTTTTTGATACCAGACTTATAGGTTTAGATGTCCCAAATCTAGTACAACCAGTTATCGGGAGTGATAGTCAACTTTACGAGGGCTATTGAGTGTCGATAGAGGATCATCCATTCTCGGTGTCATGAGAGGAATATCCATGTATTCTTGCTCAGACAAATCCCTAGCCAGGGTCATTCGGATTGAGAGAGAAAGAGTTCTCCGGGAGAATCTGATTAGAGTAAGACTCGAGTAGAAACCGTATGGATTTGACAACACTATACTCGGTATATCATCTCTGGGATATTAGATAGATGATGAACTATAGGTTAATGGTAATCGAGGATAGATAGGTCCAATGGATTAGATTCTCCTGTATCCTTTGGGGACTACGGCGTAGTGGCCTAGTACGTCTATAGTCGATGAGTCGAGTGAATTATTATGAAGATAATAATTCACTAAGCTAGAAGGAGTTCTAACAGGTATGACTCACGGCCAGCTCGATATTGGGCCTAGAGGGTCACACAACTATGGTAGATATTGCGATGAGTAGAGATTCAGATATGAGATATCCGCCGGAGCCCCTATCTTATTAGATATATAATAAGCCCATGAATTATTGGATCCCATGGACGAGATCCAATAAAAGCCCATGAGAGATTATTGGATTGAGATCCACTAATCTAATAGGCTTGAGTAGTTGGATGAAGATCCAATACTTAATAGGGAAGGATCCATTAGGGTTAAGTTGATAGGGGACCTATATAAATAGGAGGGATTCAGTAGTTCATAGGTTAGAGCTTTTGCTTACCGCTCCTATTCTCCTCCCCCTCTCCACCTCAGAGTAGGCCTGGAGTTTTGAGGAGTGTTGTCGCAGCCCTACTGTGTGGATCACCGCTAAAGAGCAAGGTGCTTGACCTCCTTTACCCTCTCCTAGAGATATGTAGGGAAACAGGGATATACGATCTCCCTAGGTAACACAATCTTTATTATACGTAGTTTTTTGTTTTGCGAATTTTACACACCAATCTTCGTACGATGACGAACAAATCTTTGGGAAATTGAGGATTTTGTTTTCTGTTCTTTTGTTGCGTATATGATGTCGCCCTCAAGATTTTCCAACATCATATCTATCAGAACTCTTTCTAGCTTAGTGAATTATTATCTCCATAATAATTCACTTGACTCATCAACTTCGGACATACTAGGCTAGTACGCCATAGTCCCAAATGATATAGGAGAATCCAATCCATTGGACTTGTCTTTCCTTAGTTATCATGTATATATAGTCCCTCATTTATCTAATATATCAAAGATCATATACTGGGCATGGTGCTATCAGGCCCATATGGTTTCTACTCAAGTCTCACTCTAATTGGATTCTCCTAGAGAACTCTTTCTCTCTCAATCTGAATGATCCTAGCTAGGGATTTATTTGAGCAAGAACATATGTGATATTCCTCTCATGACACCAAAATTGGATGATCCTCTATCGACACTCAATAGCATTTAGAAGATTGGCTGCCACTCATGATGACCGACTGTGTTAGATCTGGACATTCCAAGCTTATAAGTCCGGTATCAAAGAGTGGAGTACTCATACAGGACATTTTTAGTGTCTCAGGTCTAAGGACCAAATACACCATTAGGATGATGGAATCAATGTCTAACAATAAGGCATCATCAACAATCTAGCATTCCATGAGTGGATCAATAAGTGAACTCATTTTCCAATGAGATGTGCTCTCGACCAATGTTGCAAATAGCCTTCAGCCAAATTGTAGGGCAGCAACAATTACTGTCCTTTCTCCCCTTTTTACATCAACAATTTTTAACTTCAAAAGCCCTCTCTAAACTACCTCTTTAATAGCAAGAAAAAGTGTAGTATAGATTTCAATACTATAACAAAAATATTGCAGCAATCACATAAAATAATTCTATGTGATTTAACATAACACATAGTTTAAAAATCAATCTTTTGCAAGAGCAACCTGGCTTCGATATCACTGTTGAAAAATTTAGAGTGACATCACATGTGCAGTAGAAGAATAGAAAAAAAATCCTAGAATTTCCTATAAAAAATAAGGTTTCATCGTTGTGGATACATAGGTGATTGTGTTGTTGGGAAATCCCTTGGGGGTGACATCATATGTGCAGCGGAAGAACAAGAAAAATAAAATCCCCGATTCCCAAAGAGATGTTAGTCAAATTAGATGCGATTGGTTGATGCAGAAAAAAATCCATGAAAACATGAAACTGCGTATATAGTAGATTGTGTTACCTAGTGAGATCGTATATCCCTATTTCCTTGCAGATCCTTAGGAGAGGGTGAAGGAGGTCAAGCATCCTCCTCTCTAGCGGTGATCCACACAGTAGGGTTGCGACGACGCTCCTCAAAACTCCAGACCTACTCTGATGTGGAGATGGAGAGGAGAATAAGAAAAGACAAACAAAAGCTCTCTAGCCCATGGGGCTCTGAATCCCTCCTATTTATAGAGGTCCCCTGTCAAACCCTAATGGGTCCTCCCCTAGTGGGTATTGGATCTGCATCCAATAAGACAAGGGCTCCGTCGGATATCTCATATCCGAACCTCTATTCATCGTAATGCTTACCATATGTGTGTGACCCTCTAAGCCCAATATCGAAATGGCCGTGAGTTATACCCGCCGAACTCCTTCTAACTTCGTGAATTATTATCTCAGTAATAATTCACTCGACTCATCGACTTCACGGACGTACTAGGCCACTATCGTGCGTAGTCCCCGAACGATCTTGGGAATCCAATCCATTGGACATGTCTGTCCTCGATTCGTGTGTACCTATAGTCCTCATCCATCTAATATACCGTAGATGGTATATCGAAACGCGGTGTTGTCGGAACCCACACGGTTTCTTCTCGAGTCTCGCTCTAATCCATTCTCCTAGGAGAACTCTTTCTCTCTCAACCGAATGACCCTGGCCAAGGATTTGTCTGAGCAAGAACACATGGGATATTCCTCTCCACGGCGCCGAGAGTGGATGATCCTCTATCGACACTCAATAGCCCTCGTGGGTCAACTACCACTCCCAATGACCGGTTGTACTAGATCTGGGACAGCCAAGCCTATAAGTTTGGTATCAAAGAGTGGAGCACTCATACAGGACATCCTTGGTGTCTCAAGTCTAAGGACCCGATACACCACTAGGGACTCTGGAATCATTTGTCGACAATAAGGCATCATCAACCATCCAAAGATTCCGTAAGCGGATCAATCGGTGAACTCATTCTCCAATGAGCACCTGTTTGTATCCCTAGTGTCCCTACACAAGCAGCTATGAGACCCGCTGCATCCATCATATGGACGGGGTATACAAGACACCAAGTATGTCCTGTTATCACGATATCCCTCTCGAGTAACCTATGGCCAAGATTATTTAGGATATGTGTTTAAAGGTGAATCGATCTCACTATCGTGATCTCATCACGATCCGATTCCCATTGCACAAATCCAAGGACATCACAATATATGTATGCATTTATATAAAGTGATATATGCCAAAATATAATAAGCAAAAAGATTCTATATTAAGTCACACGTGCCATCACTCACGTGATTGGCTTTGTTTGGGCACCTATGACTAGCAATCTCCCCACTTGACCTAAAGCCAATCACCTATGTGTCCCATCCCCATCGGACCCTCGTGGACGCTCAAAACAAATCCGAGACAACAACTTTGTTAGTGGATCTGCAATGTTATCTTCTTGGATGGAACTCTTTCCACTACTACATCTCCTCGGGTCCGCGATCTCTCCGGTAGGTGGAACCTCCTCGGAACATGCTTAGATTTCACGATGAGACCTAGGTTCCTTTGCTTGAGCAATCGCCCGTTGTTGTCCATAATATAGGAAGATGGGCTCTTAAGCTGCCCTAAGACGACTCCCAAATCATGTGATGAACTTCTTCACCCAAACTCCCTCCTTTGCTGCATCTCGATGCAGCAATGTACCTCACTCCTCGTGGTCGAGTCAACAGTGGTATCTTACTTGGAACTCTTCCAAAGACACCTGCTCCTCCATTCAAGGTGTACACATACCCTGAATTCGACTTGCTATCATCGACATCGACTGAAAACTTGAGTCGATGTAGCCTTCAACCTTAAGGCTACTACCTCCATATACTAGTAAAAGATCCTTAGTCCTTCTCAAGTACTTAAGATACACTTTACTGCTTTCCGGTGCTCCAAGCACGGATCCGCGATACCGCTTTCGTGACACTCAAAGCATCGCTATATCGTGCCTAGTACATAGCATGGTATACATGATAGACCCTATTGCTGAGGCATAAGGTATCATATCCATGTTAAGCCCTTTCTTCGGAGTCTTTGGGGACATACTGTTAGAAAGCGATATCCTATGTCTCATCGGTATGAGACCTCTTTGAATTTTCCATGTCAAACCTTTTGACAATGGTTTCTATGTACTGATGGGACAAGCCAAGCATCCTCTTGGATCTATCTCTATAGATTCTAATCCCCAAAATATAGGATGCTTCCCTAAGTCCTTCATGGAGAAGTGTCTAGATAACTGTTTCTTTGTGGATAACATTCATACGTCATTCCCAATGATCAAGATGTCATCCACATATAACACCAAAAAGGTGATAGCGCTCCCACTTACCTTTCTGTATACATAAGGCTCATCTTCGTTCTTAACGAAGTCATAAGATCTGATTGCCTCATCAAATCTTATGTTCCAACTTCGGGAAGCTTGCTTTAATCCATAAATGGATCTAAGCAACCTACACACCTTATCTGGACAATTCTTGGACACATATCCCTCAGGTTGCATCATACATACCTCCTCCTCGAGGTTCCCATTGAGGAATGCGGTTTTCACATCCATCTGCTAGATCTCATAATCATAGTGTGCTGCAATAGCCAATAGAATTCTGATGGATTTTAGCATTGCTACGGGTGAGAAGGTTTCGTCATAGTCAACACCTTGCCTTTGACGATACCCCTTAGCCACTAGCCTTGCTTTATAGGTCTCTACCTTTCCATCTACTCCGATCTTTTTCTTAAAGATCCACTTGCAACCGATGGGTACAATACCTTCGGGCGCATCAACTAGGTTCCAAACCTTATTGGAGTACATAGAATACATCTCAGAATTCATGGCTTCTTGCCACTTCCCGGAGTCTATACTCATAATAGCCTCCTCGTAAGTCTGAGGATCAATATCCTCTGCATCCTCTCCTCTAATATGTCCCACATATCTCTTAGGAGGATGAGATACTCTATCAGACCTGCGTAAAGTTGAAACTTGTGTATTAGGTACCTAAACAGACTCGGGTTGTAGAGTGGTGCTTGAGCTTGGTTCTCCAACCTCGCTCAATTCTATCATTCTCCCACTATCTCCACCAAGAATATGTTCCTTCTCAAGGAACACTGCTCTCTTAGCTACAAAGACCTTTTGGTCCTCGAGATGATAGAAATAATACCCAGAAGTTTCCTTGGGGTATCCCACAAATTTACATCACTCTGTCCTTGATTCTAACTTATCGGGGTTGTGTCTTTTAACATGTGCAGGGCAGCCCCAAATCTTAACAACCTTAAGATCAGACTTCTTCCCTTTCCATATCTCATATGGTGTAGATACTACTGACTTAGTTGGAACTCTGTTCAGAAGGTAAGCTGCGGTTTCTAGGGCATATCCCCAGAATGAGATGGGTAGGTCAGCGAAACTCATCATGGACCGTACCATATCTAATAATGTATGATTTCTCCTTTCAGAGACACCATTGAGCTGAGGTGTATAAGGAGGTGTCCATTAGGATAATATCCTATGGTCCTTGAGGAACTGAGTGAACTCTGTACTTAAGCACTCACCTCCTTGATCTGATCGAAGAGTTTTGATACTCTTTCTAGTCTGGTTTTCCACCTCATTCTTATACTCTCTGAATTTCTCAAAGGCCTCGGACTTGTACTTCATTAAGTACACATATCCATACCTTGAGAAATCATCAGTAAATGTAATGAAGTAGGAGTAACCTCCAATGGCATGAGTTGACATGGGTCCACATACATCACTATGTATGAGTTCCAACAACTCAGTGGCTCTCTCTCCAGTTCCACTAAATGGAGAGTTGGTCAGTTTTCCACTAATGCAAGGCTCACAAGTTGCATATGACACATAGTCGAATGGATCTAGATATCTATCATTTAGCAACTTTTGAATCCTTCTTTCATGGATGTGACCTAGCCTACAATGCCACAGGTATGCACTGTTCAACTCATCTCGTTTCCTTTTGGACACATTTACATTCATGATATGTGGAGTGGTGTCTAATATAAATAAACCATTATGCAATGTTCATTTCATGATGATCTTATCATCTAATAATATCGAACAACCATTATTCTCAAAAACAAATTTATATCCACTAACTGTTAAACATGAAATGGAGATAATGTTTTTGATAATAGAAGGAACAAAATAACATGCATCTAATGCAATAAAAGCTCAACTAGGCAGATGTAGGGCGACCTTGCCAACAGCTACTATAGCAACTTTTGCTCCATTACCCATCTTGAGGTCCATCTCGCCTCTCTCTAGTCTCCTAGGCCTTGCCAGAACCTGCAACGAATTACATATATGATAAGCACTACCGGTATCCAATACCCATATGTTATCATAAGAGTCTGACAAATGGAGACTGATCATGAATGTACCTGAAGCTTCATCAAGCTTTTGTTTCGCCCTTTCTGCAAGGTACTCTTTGTAGTTTCTCTTCCAGTGCCCATCTTTACCAAAGTGGAAGCACTGACCTTTGTCCTTTGCTGAGTCTTTCTTAGCAACCTTTGCTTTACCTAGTTTGACCTTGCCCTTTCCCTTCTTAAGGGACCTTTCTGCTTTCCTTTTCCTTTTGGTCTCACCAGTGTAGAGAACTGGCTTCTCTTTCTTGATAGTACTCTCTGCCTCCCTCAACATATTGAGAAGCTCTGGGAGAGTCACTTCAAGCTTGTTCATATTAAAATTCATTATGAACTGTGAAAAGGAATCTAGTAGGGACTGAAGCACAATGTCCACACACAAGTTATCCTCTAGGACCATTCCTAGACCTGTGAGTTTCTCTATCCACTCAATCATCTTTTGGACATGGTTCTGAACCGGTGTCCCCTCAGTCATCCTAGCGCGGATGAGGCTCTTAGATATCTCATATCGCTGAGTCCTTCCCTGTTCCTCAAACAATTTGCGGATATGTAGGAGAATGGATCTGGCATCCATCTTTTCATGTTGTCTTTGTAACTCAGGAGTCATAGAGCTCAACATATAGCACTGAGCAAGAGTGGAGTCATCAATGTACTTCATGTAGCGAGCGATCTCATCCTCATTTGCCCCTTCTTCGGGCCCAAGCATCATTGTATCAAGGATGTACACGATTTTCTCCGCTGTGAGAACAATTCTCAAGTTACGGAGCCAATCCGTATAATTTGGACCAGTGAGGCGGTTGACATCAAGTATGCCACGTAAGGGATTTGAAAGCAACATTTTCTGAAAATAAAGATGCAGCAGAAATGAATAACATGTAGATTTTGCAAGAAATAAACTATCAAGATACAGACTTCTATCTTAATATGCTCTCACTATTTTACTAACGAGTCACGTGACACCCTCAGCACGTGAAACGGAAGTCTCCGGCAGACTTCTAGTGGGGATCAGGATCCAATCAGCTTCTTAGTGTAACCTCGAGGGACTCGACTAATCATACTAAGCCTAAAAGGTAGGCAACTCTTGTCGATCACAACTCCTTGTGATTCCCATCCTGTTCGGCCTCCGAATCACCATGGACTCGAGGGACTCGACCAACCATGATGCTCGGTTAAGTCAACACCTTCGTTACAAGATGAGTCTGATTTGATGATATACCCTCAAGGGACTCGACCAAGTATACCATGCCCTCGTGGTCACCGGTGACATCTCTATGTAAGTAAGCAAGATAGCGAATCGCGATATAGGTGAGTCTCGAGGGACTTCGACCAACTCAACCTACACCCGGAATCGGTTCCTACTTATAACGATGGAAGGCCACGGGTCAAAAAATAATTGCCTCCATGTTTACCGACTTAATATTATCGAGAGATGTTTCTATGATTTGGTCTCCTAATATGACATGTCACACATATACATATTTATTATATATCTACATAAGCATGCAAATATATATACATATCTAGTATGTGTATAAGCAATTACACCGAGATGATCATGGACCACAACCTAATATGATTAGGCCCGAGCCAATAGGCCTAATCACTCACATCAAGATCTATGTGTGCAACGGTGCATCTCCATGCCCTGTGATCGCCTATTTAGATCCTTTGTTTGTTCCGTCGACATCTTGATGCATCTTCATGCATCACGATCGTCCGTCTTATGGGTCTCCGCTATCGCATCCACGCTCCCAGGTGTGCCTCCTCATGTGATTACAACTTAATCATAGGCACGCAGGCCCGGCAATAAACGAAAATATAATGGAGGTTAAGTAGACCTCAATAATAATAATCAAAACACACATCACACGGTCCATGATCATCCGTCCACACATCATACATCACATGTATAAATAATCATCATCATGTAGGACTACTAGATAATAATAATAAAAAATAATAATCAACTAAATCTTTTAATTAATTAATATTTTCTGAAATCAGGGACATTATAGGGAATTTCTGAATTCATAGGGGTATTTTTGTAATTTGGACAAAAGACAAAAACTAGAATTTCTCAAATTTCGAGGGGCAAAACTGTCTTTTGCCCAAAAAACCCTAATGCCCTTTCCCCTTTTCGTTGCTGCTGCCGCCGCCACCCTACTGGCGGCGGGCGGGCGGGCGAGGGTACATTACCACCAGCTCTTGCACGCATCACTGGCGGCGTTAATTCCGCGGTGGAGCCGCCAGCCTCAGCAGGGCGGCTGTTCCATCCGGCGGGCGACCCCCCTTGGGGTTTCGCCCAGCGAGCGGGCGGCGGGCACCGGGCTCCTCTGCGACGCCTCTCTTCCCGGGTCGCCACCGACCCGGCCGTGGCGAAGAAACTGCTGCCAGCAGGCCCCGGCCGGCAACATCATACGAGCCCCTGTGATGCCCACTGGCTCTTCGCTGCACGACGCAGATCGAGGGCAGCAACTGTTGCTGCCCTTCCTTGTTTTTTAAGGCAACAATTTTGACGTCAAAATTCTTCCAAAACACAACACACGCAGTTCAAAACCAATCATTCAGATTTGAGCAACCCCGGCTCGATACCCTTTGTTGGGAAATCCCTTTGGGGTGACATCATATCGCCCAAGAAGAACAAGAAAAACAAAATCCCGATTCCCAAAGGGATGTTCGTCGTCGTCTTGAAAGATTGGTGCATGTAAATTGGAAACATGAAACTGCGTATAGAGTAGATTGTGTTACCTAGGGAGATCGTATATCCCTGTTTCCTTGCAGATCCTTAGGAGAGGGTGAAGGAGATCAAGCGTCCTTCTCTCTAGCGGTGATCCACACAGCAGGGTTGCGACGACGCTCCTCAAAACTCCAAACCTACTCTGAGGTGGAGATGGAGAGGAGAATAGGAAAAGGCAAACAAAAGCTCTCTAGCCCATAGGGCTCTGATCCCTCCTATTTATAGAGGTCCCTTGTCAAACCCTAATGGGTCCTCCCCTAGTGGGTATTGGATCTGCATCCAATAAGACAAGGGCTCCGTTGGATATCTCATATCCGAACCTCTATTCATCGCAATGCCTACCATATGTGTGTGACCCTCTAGGCCCAATATCGAGTCCGTGAGTCATACCCGTCGAAACTCCTTCTAACTCGGTGAATTATTATCTACGTAATAATTCACTTTCGACTCATCGACTCTGGGCGTACTTACTAGGCCACTCTGGCTGTAGTCCCAGGGCGATCTGAGAGGAGTCAATCCATTGGACTGTCATTCCTCGATTCTCGTGTGTACCTATAGTCCCTCATCCATCTAATATACCGTAGACCGTATATTAAGCATGGTGTTGTTGTCGACCCCCACGGTTTCTTCTCGAAGTCTCGCTCTAATCCAGTTCTCCTAGAGAACTCTTTCTCTCTCAACCCGAATGACCCTGGCCGGGATTTGTGCGAGCAAGAACACATGGGATATTCCTCTCATGATGCCGAGAGTGGATGATCCTCTATCGACACTCAATAGCCCTTGTAAGGTCGACTACCACTCCCAATGACCAACCGTACTAGATGCGGGACAACCAAACCTATAAGTGCGGTATCAAAAGAGTGGAGCACTCATATAGGACATCCTTGGTATCTCAAGTCCCGGGACCGGATACATCACTAGGACTACTGGAATCATTTGTGCGATAATAAGACATCATCAACCATCCATCATTCCGTAAGCGGATCAATGATGAACTCATTCTCAAATGAGCACCTGCTCTGTATCCCTAGTGTCCTTCCACAAGCAGCTATGAGACCAGCTGCATCCATCATATGGATGGGTATACAAAGACACCGGTCCCCTTATCCACGATATCCCTCTCGAGTAACCTATGACCGGGATTATTTAGGATATGTGTTTAAAGGTGAATCGATCTCACTATCGTGATCTCATCACGATCCGATTCCCATTGCACAAATCCAAGGACATCACAATATATGTATGCATTTATATAAAGTGATATATGCCAAAATATAATAAGCAAAAAGATTCTATATTATGTCACACGTACCATCACTCACGTGATTGGCTTGCTGGGCACCTATGACTAGCATATGTTAACTAGGGAGATCGTATATCCCTGAATTTTTATATATCTATGGGTGAGGATAAATGAGGTCAACTATCCTCCTCTTTAGCGGTGATCCACATGGCAAGGGCTACGAAGATGCTTTACAAATCACTGCACAATCCTCATTGCTACGCGCACCACATAATAAAAAAAGGAATGCCCCTTCTTGCTATCCATATACCCCAAATAGGGGCCCCAAATAGGGGCTACAGGTTGAGGAGGAGAGGAAGAGAGAAGAATAAAAGGTGATAACTAAAAAGAAACTAGTCTGTGATGCTAGTCATAGGTGCCCTACAAGCCAATCACGTGAGTGATGGCACGTGTGACATGATATATATTCTTTTTACTTATTATATTTTAACATTTTATCACTTTATATTACTTGTTGCATATTTGCATATATATTATGATGTACATGGATCTATACAATGAGAATCAGATCGTGATAAGATCACGATAATGAGATCAATTCACTTTTAAACACAGACCTTACATAATCTTGGTCATAGGTTACTTGAAAGGGACATCAAGATAACCGGATAGACTAATGTGCTATATACCCATCCATATGATGAAGACAATTAGTCTCATAGTTGCTTGTGTGGGGACACTAGGGCTACAGTGCATGTGCTCGTTGGAGAATGAGTTCATGATTGATCCGCTCACGGAATGCTAGATAGTTAATGATATCTCATTATCAGAGAGCGATTCTGTTATCCCAATGGTATACCTGGTCCTTAAACTTGAGACATCAAGGATATCCTATATGAGTACTCTACTCTTTGATACCAAACTTATAGGCCTAGAAGTTTCAGATCTAGCACAATCGATCATCGAGAGTGGCAGTCAATCTTACGAGGACTATTGAGTATCAATAGAAGATCATCTACTTACGGTTTCATAAGAGAAATATCATATGTATTCTTGCTCAGATAAATCCCTGGCCAGAGTCATTCAGATTGAGAGAGAGAGTTCTTTGGGAGAATCCGATTAGAGTGAGACTCGAATAGAAATTGTATGGGTTTGACAGTACCATACCCGATATATGATATATGAAATATTAGATTGATTAGGGACTATAGGTACATAATAACTAAGGATAGATAGGTCCAAAGGATTGGATTCTCTTGTATCGTCTAGGGACTACGACGCAGTGGCCTAGTACGTTTGCCGTCGATGTGTCGAGTGAATTATTATGAAAATAATAATTCAATGAGCCAGAAGGAGTTCTGATAGGTATAACTCACAACTAGTTCGATATTGGGCCTAGAGGGTCTATACATATGGTAGGCATTGCGACGAGTAGAGAATCGGATATGAGATATCCGCCGAAGCCCCTATTTTATTGGACATCTAATAAGCCCCTGAATTATTGGATCTTATGGATGAGATCCAATAAGAGCTAATGAGATATTATTGGATAGAGATCCACTAATCTTAGAGGTTTGGATAGTTGGATGGAGATCCAATACTCAATAGGGTAGGATCCATTAGGGTTAAGTTGATAGGGGGCCTCTATAAATAGGAGGGAACCAAACACTCGTATGCTATAAGTTTTCTTGGTTGCCACCTCCTATTCTCCTCTTCTCTTCTCCTCCTTAGATAGTAGTTGTGGAGATTTGGGCAGCGATTTGAGGAGCATCATCGTAGCCCTACTATGTGGATCACCGTTGGAGAGGACGCTTGACCCCCTTTATCCTCTCATACAGATCTACAAGGATTCAGAGATATATAATCTCCCTAGGTAAAAAATAATATTTCATATACGCAGTTTTCGATTTTGAAGATTTTACGCATCAATCTTCACACGACGACGAACATATCATTGGAAAATTTGGGGCTTTTTGTTTTCTATTCTTTTGCTATGCATGTGATGTCCCCCCATATTTCCCTACATATAGCCCTTTGATTGCCTCCTATTTATAGAGGCCCCTATTAACTAAACCCTAATAGATCCTGCCATATTGAGTACTGGATCTCCATCCAACTACCCAAGCCTCTTACATTAGTGGGTCTTTATCTAATAATATCTCACTGGCTTTTATTGGATCTCATTCATTAGATCTAATAATTCAGGGGCTTATTGGATATCTAATAAAATAATGGCTCTAGTGGATATCTCATATCTGAACCTCTACTCATCGCAATACCTACCATATATGTATGACCCTTTGAGCCTAATATTGAGCTAGTCATAAGTCATACCTGTCAGAACTTCTTCTAGCTCTGTGAATTATTATCTCCATAATAATTCACTCAACTCATCGACTATGAACGTACTAGGCTACTACGTCGTAGTCCATAGATGATATAAGGAAATCTAATCTATTATACATGTCCATCCTTAGTTATCATGTATATATAGTCTCTCATTTATCTAATATCCCAAAGACTATATACTGGGCATTGTGCTATCGGGCCTATATAGTTTCTACAGAGTCTCGCTCTAATCAGATTCTCCTAGAGAACTCTTTCTCTCTTAATTCAAATGACCTTGACCAAGGATTTGTTTGAGCAAGAACACATAAGATATTCCTCTCATGACACCGAGAGTAGATGATCCTCTATCGACACTCAATAGCCCTCATAAGGTTAGTTGCCACTCTCATTAATATATTGTGCTAGATCTAGAATTTTCAGGCCTATAAGTCCGGTATCAAAAAGTGAAGTACTGATACACGACATCCTTGTTGTCTCAAGTCTAAGGACAAGAAGATATACCATTGGGATGATGAAATCACTATCTAATAAAAAGACATCATCAACCATCTAGCATTCCGTGAGCAGATCAATTAGTGAACTTATTTTCCAATGAGTACTTGTATTGTATCTTTAGTGTCCCCACAAAAGTAAATATGAGACAAATCACCTCCATCATATGGATGAGGATATAGTACACCAATCTGTCCGTTTATCTCGATGTTATTAAAAAATCTATGGTGATATCATATGCATATTGGAAGAACAGAAAAATGAAACATAAATTTCCCACAAAAAAAGTTTTTTATCATCATGCGAAGATTGGTACGTAAAAATCCACGAAACCGAAAAACTATGTGTATATAGGAGATTGTGTTATCTAGGGAGATCATATATCTCTAAATTTCTACAGATCTGTATAAGAGGATGAAGGAGGTCAAGTGTCATCCTCTCTAGCGGTGATCCACATGGTAGGGGCTGTGAAGATGCTCCCAAATCATTATACAATCCTCCTCGCAATGCGCACCAGACAATCAAGAAGGGGGTGCCCCTTCTTGCTGTCCACATGTCTCAAATAGGGGTTGCATATTGAGGAGAAGAGGGAGAGAGGAGAATAAGAGATGGAAACTAAAAAGAACCTAGCCTATGGCCCTTTGGTTCCCTCTTATTTATAGAGGCCCCTTGTTAACTTCCCTCTTATTTATAGAGGCCCATCTTCGACTAGTGTGTTGAATCTCAGATTTTGATGATGAAATCAATTGGTAAATTGTTTGATATAATATATGTGTTAAAAAAAGTGTTCAGGATTACCTACAATAGTGGTAAGACATAAAGAAAATATTATGCCAAAGTCAAGATCGAGATTTCGTTGGGAGTTCAGAGTAAGGTCACTCTCGTTTGGTTTGAAACCCAAGAGAGATGGTATTTGTCGACAACCAAGAGGGTCACTCAATTACACATTCACCCATGTTCAATGGGACAGATTATACCTATTGGATGACTAGAATGAGGATTTTTCTAATTTCTATAGATTTTGAGCTATGGAACATTGTAGAAAATGGTTTTCAAAAGTCTTCTCATTCAATGAACGATTGGAATGAGTTAGAGAAGAAGACTTTCGCTTTAAATGCAAAGGCTATGAATGTCTTGTTTTGTGCATTAGATAAAAATGAGTTCAATCGAGTGTCTATTTGTGAAACGACTTTTGATATTTGATATACACTCGAAATCACTCACGAAGACACTAGTAGAGTAAAGGAGTCGAAGATAAATCTTTTAGTTCAAACTTATGAATTATTTCGGATGAAGCAAAGCGAAACTATTGTTGATATATACACCCATTTTACGAATGTTGTTAATAGTTTAAAAGCTCTTAGCAAATATTTTTTGAACTTTAAACTTATTAATAAAATTTTGAGATCCCTTCCAAAGAGTTGAGACCCTGAAGTAATGACCATTCAAGAGGCCAAGGATTTGAATAACTTCCCTCTCGAAGAACTTATCGGGTCACTAATGACCTATAATATGGTGGTGGTACCGTTAGTACCCTAAAATCCAGGGATGTAAAATTCTGAAGCCATTGGGGGCTATAAATACCCCACCATTTTCTGCATGAAAGGGCACGAAAGTGTGAACAATATCTTGAAATCTTAGGATCTTAAATGTGTTGTAAAAGTGAAAAGAATCCTCCTCCTCCTTTTCTAAGTATTGTGATCATTCAAGAGAAATATGAGGCTCGTAAGGGTTATCTCTTAAACCTTTGAAAAGGAGAAAATGTTGTAAAGAGGTAGTTGGTCTTCGCCTATTGAAGGAAGATCATTAGTGGACGCCGGTGACCTCGACGGAGGAGGAATCAGAAATGGATGTAGGTCACAACGATTGAACCACTATAAATTTTGATGTGCTCATTTCCCTTCTACTTTTTATTACTGCCATTACTTTCTAAGTTAATTGCTAGTTCATTTACTTTAAAGTCAAGCACTTTCCGAGATCAGTTTTCAATGAACGAAAAATTTACAAAACCGATGATTTTTTCACTGCACTAATTCACCCCCCCTCCCTCCTTAGTGCTGCTCTTGATCCTAACATAGCGAGTCTCTACCCAATAATCTCTTATTAGTTTTTATTGGATCTCATATATAGGATCCAATAATTCAAGGGCTTAATGGATATCCAATAAGATAGGGACTCCGATGGATATATCATATTTGAACTTCTATTCGTCGCAACACCTACCATATATATGTGACCCTCTAGGCCTAATATCGAGTTGGCTATTAGTCATACCTATCGGAACTCTTTCTGGCTCAATGAATTATTATCTCCATAATAATTCACTCGACTCATTGACTAAAGATATATTAGGCCACTACGCCGTAGTCCCCAGATGATATAGGAGAATCTAATCGTTTGGACTCATCTATCCTTAGTTATTATGTACCTATAGTCCCTCATCCATCTAATATATTAGAGACGGTATACCAGACATGGTGCTATCAAGTCCATACAATTTCTCCTCAAGTCTCGCTCTAATCGGATTCTCCCATAGAACTCTTTCTCTCTCAATCCGAATGACCTTGGCCAAGAATTTGTCTGAGCAAGAACATATGAGATATTCCTCTCATGATACCAAGAGCGGATGATCCTCTATCGATACTTAATAGCCCTCATAAGGTTGGCTGTCACTCTTGATGATCGGTTGTGCTAAATCTGAAACTTCCAAACCTATAAGTCTGGTATCAAAAAATGGAATACAAATATAGGACATCATTGTATCTCAAATCGAAGGACCATGTACACCATTGAGATGATGAAATCATTGTCTAACAATGAGATATCATCAACCATCTTGAATTCCATGAGCAGATCAATCAATGAACTTATTCTACAATGAGCACCTGCACTATAGCCCTAGTGTCCTCACACAAGCAGCTATGAGACCAGTCGCCTCCATCATATGGATAGGTATACAGCACATTAGTCTGTTTGGTTATCTCAAGGTCTCTCTCAAGTAACCCATTGCATAGATCTATGGACATCATAATATATTTATGCATCAAGCAATATAAAGTAAGAAAATACCATAATAATAATAAGAAAAAAAGTGTATGTCATGTCACATGTGCCATCACTCACATGATTGGCTTGCAGAGCACCTATGACTAGCATATGTCCCTCTCGAGTAATTTATGATTATGATTATGATTATTTAGGGTCTTTGTTTAATGGTGAATCGATCTCATTATCATGATCTTATCATGATCTGATTCCCATTGCATAGATATATGAACATCACAATATATTCATGCAACAAGCAATATAAAGTGATAAAATATCAAATAATATAATAAATAAAAAAGAGTACATGTCATGTCATATGTGTCATCACTCACATGATTAGCTTATAGGGCACCTATGACTAGTAGTAATCTTTCTTGAATTATTGAGTTTCTTTCTCCTAAAGTTAGAAGTTTTCTAAGAGAGGAATGAGATATAAATATTCTCTCCTGAGCCTATGAAAAAAAGAAAGAGTTGTAACAAGAGTAGGTGATCTTCGCATGTTAAAACGAAGATCAGTAATAAAAGCCGGTGACTTCTGTTAGGATCGAGAGCACTAAGAGGGGGGTTGAATTAGTGCAGCGGAAAACTTTCAGCGATTTAAAAACAAAAGCCACGTTCGTCCGATAAAAACGATTTCGATGTAAATGTCGATTCACAGTTTGTAGTTTACGTAGTTTGCGTCTAAATGCAGTTTGCGTCTAAATGCAGATTGCGTCTAAGCGCAGTTTGCATTTAAGCGCAGTTTGCATCTAAGCGCAGATTGCGTCTAAACACAGTTTGCGTCTAAACACAGTTTGCGTCTAAGCACAGTTTGCGTCTAAACACAGTTTGCGTTTAAGCGCAGTTTGCGTCTAAGCGCAGTTTGCGTTTGAGCGCAGTTTGCGTCTAAACGCAGTTTTAGGTCTAAGTGCAGTTTTACGTCTAAGTGCAGTTTTGCGTCTAAACGCAGTTTTGCGTCTAAACGCATTTTTACGTCTAAACGCAGTTTTGCGTCTAAATGAAGTTTTACGTCTAAACGCAGTTTTACGTCTAAACGTAGTTTTGCGTCTAAACGTAGTTTTACGTCTAAACGTAGTTTTACGTCTAAACGTAATTTTACGTCTAAACGCAGTTTTGAACTTTGAAAACCGTTTTATGAGTACGCAGAAAGCAATTTGCAGTTATAAATGGAATCAAAACTTAAGCGTAAACTGCAGTGTGAAGATCGTACAAAAACACCGATTTACGTCTGATGCAGATTCGGAAGGATCATAACTTAGAGACTCATTCGTAAAAGCGCAGAGGGCAGTAGGTATGTAGGAGGTTTGCAGTAATGATAAAGTGCTCAAAGTAAAAGTAAACCAGAGATTTAGAGTGGTTCGGTCAGTCTTGACCTACTCCACTTTTGGCTTCCTCCTCGGCGAGGTCACCGGCGTCAACTAGCTGCCTTCCTTCAATGGGCGAAGGCTAACTGCCCTTTACAGTTTCTCTCCTTTTGGCCAGGGCTCAGGGACAACCCTTACAGATCCTTTCTCTCCTCTCTTTACAACTCAAGACTTGAAGAACAAAAGAGGAGAACTTTTGGACTTTACACAAATTTGAGCTCTTAGAATCACTGAAAAGATCAAAAATTCGGTGTGGATCTGTATCTTTTCAGTGCTGAATGGGTGGGGTATTTATAGGCCCCAACCCAGCTCAAATTTGAGCTCAAAAGCGATCAAATCCGGAATTCGGGGATCGGTGGTTACCTCTTGGATGGAGAGGTTGCAAAAAGCTTGCTTCGAGACTCGAGCCCAAGCGGTTGCACCTCTCTTCGGGCGGCGGTTGCACCGCTTTGAGTCTCGCTCGGAGATCGAGCCCCGGGCGGTGCCACCTCCCCGATTGAGGCGGTTGTACCTCTGCGCTTTCGCTCGAAGGCCGAGCTCAAGCGGTGCTACCTCTCTCGTCAAGGAGGTTGCACCGCCTAGCTTTCGAAGATCGAAGCTCACTGGCGGTTGCACCTCTGGCTGGGGGCGGTTGCACCGCCTGTCTCGCTGGGAGACACAGCCACGGCGGTTGCACCTCTGGCCTAGGCGGTTTTTTGCTGGTGCAATCGGTCCGAATGGTTAGCTCCATTCGGCCCAATTTTAATCTTTTTTCGGGGGCCCAATGCCCCAAGATTAAGCTAATGGGATCACCTCCCATTTTCAAGCTTAATCAACGTGCTAACTACGATTAAATCTAAGACAACTTCTGCAGCTTTGCTCCGTCGTCAATCGCTTCTTCCGGCGAAGTTTCGGTGAACTTCCGTCGATCATCCGATGAACCCTCGGTGGTTCTTCTGCGGACATCCGGCAAACTCCTGGACTTTCGCGACGATCCACTTGGCGAGTTCGGCGAGCTTCACTTGGCAAGCTTCTGGACTTCTCGGGATCTGTTCTCGCCCAGAACCTCCGGCGACCGTCCAACTTCCGTCGAACTCTCTCGAACTCCCAACGTGATTATGATCTTGACTCCGCAATCCCTCCTGCTTGTCTAACTTTTCATCGTAGTTAATCCTGCACAACAAAACAAAAACTTCGATCGAGACAATTAATCCAAAGCAATTAACCAAGTTGTCCAGTATGTCATTGGTCCCTCGACGCTTCGTCCGATTCTTCGGCGCATCGTCCATTCCTGCAGCCTATTGCCCAATCGGCCAGTTGACTCTGCAACTCCGATATCCTTAGCACAATACCCGCTCTTCTTGGCCCGATGCCCAAGTCCACGGCCCGAAGCCTTCTGTCGATACGTCGACCGATCCACCGGCCCGACGTCCAAATTTCTGACATGTTCCTTCGGCACAACATGATGTTCCTGCTTTAATTGTCTCATCCTGATCGAAGCACCCTGCGTCACTCAAAACGCAGATTAAATCATAAACATATATCAAGTAGTTTCATCATCAAAATACGAGATTCAACAATCTCCCCCTTTTTGATGATGACAACTACTTGATGACGGAGTTAAACTTAACTCCCGGAGTTTAAACAAACTCCCCCTATCAATATGCTATATTGATAGAACCTTGAATTCAAACTGAATTCAAGACATTGCAATATTCATCATGAATACTTGCAACACGTCAACATGAACATATGCATAAACTTATGCATCACATGTCATGTCATCAACATACTTTCATCAACATACTTCTCCCCCTTTGTCATTAACAAAAAGGAGAAGTATCACAATCAATCGTTTGTGATATTGATTCAACTCATTGCATGAAAAACATAGTATCAAGTTTTATCATCATGCAATCTTGGAGCTAGAAGATTTAGCAAGTGTTACATCATGCTTAGAACATTCATGCTATCAAGTTTTAGATATGCAAGTTTTATAGCATATAAGATAGCACTTTTGGTAATGTTCAAGATAGCAAGTTCTACATCATGCAAGCTAGCAAATTAGAGATGTTCAAGAAGGCAACTCTTGCTTCTTGAAAATTTTGTTCACTTTACTAGATGCTAAGTTAGCATTTCTGCCTCTTGAGATAGGCAAGATAGCACATTTGCTTCTTTTGAGATAGCAACTTTTTGCTTCTCTTTAGACCAACAAGCTAGCAATTTTTATGATATACAAGTTTCACAATATATAAGCTAGCAAAAAATTTCGAAAGCAAATGCAAGATAGCTTTCTTTGTGTAAGCTCATGATTCTTGCTTCCTATTGCAATGTGCAAATTGCAAGTTTTGCTTCTTGAGATATTCAAGATAGTGATGTTCAAGAAGACAATTTTTCTTCTTGAAATAAGCTAGTTAGCAATCTTTGCTACTTAAGATAGGCAAGCTAGCAATCAAGTTTTTTGCATCTTCTTGACTTGTACAAGCTAGCTATCTCCCCTTTGTCATTGTCAAAAAAAAGAAAGGAAGAATACAGTTTTGTAGTTCTTTTTCCTTTTACAATGATTTCAAAATCATAACAAAGGATGAATAATCAAGTCATGAATGTCAAGACAATTTTTTATCATGAATATCATTGCATGCATCGTTATCATAGGTTGAAGTATTACATGCATAATTTCATATCACCATTCATAATTACATTAATGTTTCAATATAGCAATTTTTTTTTCTCAAGGTGTGTAACTTAGCACTCATAGCATTTTAAATCATGATTTACATCATATGCAATACATCACATCATAATTAGAAAGTACAAGTATTGCATGCATAATTGCACATTATAAATGTTTCATATCATGATGGTATCAATTTTGTCAAATTATATCCTACCATGCATGATCAAAACTTCTCCCCATTTTATCATTGAAAACAAGAAGAAAGTAGGGGGAAGAGCATAAAAGTTAAATATTTCAATCATTTCAAGGCATTTATATCATAGATCAAGTTATGATTCGTGATTCTTTTTCATCTAAGCATGCCTTAGTCTTTATATGCCAAATTAAGATAAGCATGAAGGTTCAAGACATAAGGCAAAGAAATCTTGTTATTTCTATATTATGAAATATATGATATCAAGGCTCATGATTCATTTGAAAAGATACAGTACAAAGAACAACTTGTAACATTCTTATCAAGATCACATTTTAAAATATTCCAAGTTTCAAGATATCAATATGACACTTCATTGAATTCTAAGAAATCAAAAGACAAGTTGCATTTCATTTGAAGAACTCCTTTTTGATAGATGTAGGGAGCATAATGAACGATCTTGATTTATAAAGAGCTTCATGTTATAATTATCAAGATCATGATTTTAATAATTATTCTCTTTAGCAAAAAACACTATCATTCATATTTCAAGATGGAATTTATAAGCAAGAATCATTTCATCAAATCCATTTTAGAAAAATATTTTTTATAAGTTTATGAAAAAATCCGATTGTTAGGATACCAATTGTTGAGTGAATCCGAAAAAATGAAATTAACACTTTCATATATTCGGACATGATTTTTTTATATAGATCTTGAAATTAAATCATGAAGATCAAACAAGCTCATGATCATGGATAACTTAAAATCTCATGCATAAAATTGTTAATTATTGTATCATAACCATTTAATGTTACATCTTTATGCATTACTTTAAATCAAACGTGATTTCATTCAACAATGTTAATCAAACATGATACACATTATTACTTCTTAACCATGATTTCTCAATCAAAATCATTTTGTTTGTTTATCATAAAATATGCAATATTATCATTTTCGAAATTACCAAAGATGATCATAATTTTTTGTATTTTTTATTTTTAAACATGTAATTTTCAAGAAAATTAATTCTAAACTAAAAAAAGAAAATACATCATGAAAGCATCAAGTAATTTCAAAATAAACCAAAGGCATTTTTAATTACCTCAACGTCCGAAAAGCATGAAAGGCGTGGTTTGCCACCTTGCCTTTGTTGATTTTCTCCTCGTCTTCGGAGGAGCTTCGATTCATCCCAATTTTTGTTCTTCTTCTTCATGTTCAAAGCAAGTAGTTCCATTCTTTTTTTTTTTTAATTTTTCGTTTCATTTGCAGTTTAAGTTCACCATCACTTGAGCTTATGCTCGAGTGGTCTTCAAATGTTCTATGTCCCAAATCCTTCCCGTTTCTTTGGAAGGTTGTTTTGTTCATCATTGTCCTCATCACTTGAGTCATCGCTCAAGTGGCATTCATTTGTCCAGAGTTCCAAATCCTTCCTGTTCTTTGGAAGGTGATTGTGTTCAACATGTTCATCATGTGCATTGTACACCATTTCATATGTCATCAATGAACCAATTAGTTCTTCAAGTGGAAATTGGTTCAAGTTTTTTCGATTCTTGAATAGCAGTTACTTTTGAATCCCAAGTTTTAGAAAGTGAGCAAAAACTTTGTTAACGAGTTCAAAATCCGAAAAGCTTTTACCAAGTGATTTTAAACCATTGACGACATCCGTTAAATCGAAAAGGGTGTACATGTCAACAACGGTTTTAAACTTGGTTTCATATGAAAAAAAGCTTCGAAATCATGCAGTAAAATATTAACTTTCGAGTCTTTGACTCTACTAGTTCCCTCGTCGCGTGATTTCAAGAGTGCGCCCGGATATCGAAAAGCCGTTTAAGCACAAAGAAACCCGATTGAACTCATTTTTTTGTCCAAAGCGCAAAATAAGGCATTCATAGCCTTTATGTTTAAAGAAAAAATACTTCTTCTCTAAATCCGACCATTCGTTCATCGGTTTAGAGGGAAGTTGAAAACCGTTTTCAACGATATTTCATAAATCCAGATTTAGAGAGATCAAGAAAACTCTCATTCGAGTTTTCCAATAGGTGTAGTCCAATCCGTTAAAGAACGGTGGACGAAAGACCGAAAAGCCCTCTTGAAGAGCCATTTCACTCAGTGTAAATCCGAAATGAAAATACCCGCTCGATACCAATTGTTAGGATCGAGAGCACTAAGAGGGGGGGGTGAATTAGTGCAGCGGAAAACTTTCAGCGATTTAAAAACAAAAGCCGCGTTCGTCCGATAAAAACGATTTCGATGTAAATGCCGATTCACAGTTTGTAGTTTACGCGGTTTGGCGTCTAAATGCAGTTTATGCTAAATGCAGATTGCGTCTAAAAGCGCCAGTTTTATGCGTTTAAAGCGCGGTTCGTCCTAAGGGCAGTTTCGCTTTTGGCGCGTTTGCGTCTAAGCGCGTTTATGTTTGAGAGCGGTTTTGCGTCTAAACGCAGTTTTACGCCTAAGTGCAGTTTTTTCGTCTAAGTGCAGTTTTACGTCTAAACGCAGTTTTGCGTCTAAACGCAGTTTTATGTCTAAACGCAGTTTTACGTCTAAACGCAGTTTTGCGTCTAAATGAAGTTTTACGTCTAAACGCAGTTTTACGTCTAAACGCAGTTTTGCGTCTAAACGTAGTTTTACGTCTAAACGTAGTTTTACGTCTAAACGCAGTTTTGAACTTTGAAAACCGTTTTATGAGTATGCAGAAAGCAATTTGCAGTTATAAATGGAATCAAAACTTAAGCGTAAACTGCAGTGTGAAGATCGCATTTAAAACACCGATTTACGCCCCGAATGCAGATTCGGAAGGATCGAGAACTTAGAGACTTCGTTAAATGGCCAGAGGGCAGTAGGTATGTAGGAGGTTTGCAGTAATGATAAAGTGCTCAAAGTAAAAGCAAACCAGAGATTTAGAGTGGTTCGGTCGGTCTTGACCTACTCCACTTTTGGCTTCCTCCTCCGGATGAGGTCACCGGCGTCAACTAGCTGCCTTCCTTCAATGGGCTAAGGCTAACTGCCCTTTACAGTTTCTCTCCCTTTTGACCAGGCTCGAGACAACCCTTACAGATCCTTTCTCTTCTCTCTTTACAACTCGGACTTGAAGAACAGAAAGAGGAGAAATTTTGGACTTTACACAAATTTGAGCTCTTAGAATCACCAAAAGATCAAGAATTCGGTGTGGATCTGTATCTTTTCATTGCTGAATGGGTGGGGTATTTATAGGCCCAACCTAGCTCAAATTTGGAGCTCAAAACGATCAAATCCCGAATTCCGGATAAAGGCAGCACCTCTTGATCGGAGAGGTTGCACCGCCGCGAGTTTCAGAGATCGAGCCTGTGGTTGCACCTCTTCGTTAGGCGCGTTGCACCGCCGAAGTCCCGCTCGGAGATCGAGCCCCAGGCGGTGCCACCTCCCTAATTGAGGCGGTTTGCACCTCTCTGCTGAGCTTCGAAGACCGAGCCCGGCGGTGCTACCTCTGTCGGGGAGGTTGCACCGCCCGATCTAGCTCAAGATCGAAAGCTGCGGGCGGTTGCACCTCTCGGTCAAGCGGTTGCACCGCCTCAGCCTCGCTTGGAGACACGGCCTGGGCGGGATCACCTCCCATTTCAGGGCCCAATTGCCCCAAGATTAAGCTAATGGGATCACCTCCCATTTTCAAGCTTAATCAACGTGCTAACTACGATTAAATCTAAGACAACTTCTGCAGCTTTTGTTCCGATCGTCAATCGCTTCTTCCGGCGAAGTTTCCGGCGAACTTCCGCCGATCATCCGATGAACCCTCGGTGATTCTTCTGGACATCCGGCAAACTCCTGGACTTTCTGACGATCCACTTGGCGAGTTCCGACGAAGCTTCGCTTCAGCAAGCTTCGGACTTCTGGATCCGTTCTCCATGAAACCTCCGACGGCCGTCCAACTTTGCGTCGAACTCTCGAACTCCCAACGTGATCATGATCTTGACTCCGGCAACTCCTGCTGCTTGTCTAACTTTCATCGTAGTTAATCCTGCACAACAAAACAAAAACTTCGATCGAGACAATTAATCCAAAGCAATTAACCAAGTTGTCCAAAGATGTCATTGGTCCCTCGACGCTTCGGGATTCTTGGCAAGATCGTCCATTCCTGCAACCTATTGCCCAATCGGCCAGTTGACTCTGCAACTCCGATATCCTTGGCACAATACCCGCTCTTCTTGGCCCGATGCCCGACTCCACGGCCCGAAGCCTTCTGTCGATACGTCGACCGATCCACCGACCCGATGTCCAATCTTCTGACATGTTCCTTCGGCACAACATGATGTTCCTGCTTTAATTGTCTCATCCTGATCGAAGCACCCTGCATCACTCAAAACGCAGATTAAATCATAAACATATATCAAGTAGTTTCATCATCAAAATACGAGATTCAACAACTTCAAGTGAAGATGAATCGGAAGTGGACGTAGGTCGGGATGACCGAATCACTATAAATCGATTTGCATTTTTCTTTATACTTTTCATTCTTATTGCTTACTGATTTAGCTACTTATTACTTTTACTCATATTCCAAGTTAAACGTATTTCAAATATAGGTTTGATCAAACAAAATTTTTTGAATCATTTCAACTTTTCGAAAGCACTAATTCACCCTCCCCCGAGTGCCTTTACAATCCAAACAGAGTCCAGCTCTCTCAATTAGTCTAACACCCTAGAGATATTATATAACTTTTCCATTAATCAAGAGGGTCACTCTATCACTCGTCTTCCTATATTCAATATGACAAACTACATATATTGAAAAACACGAAAGAGGATTTTTTAAATTTCTATGTATTTTAATTTATGAAATGTCATTGAATTTAATTTTTAAAAACCCTCTAAACCAATGAATAAATGGAATGATTTTGAGAAGAAAATATTTTTGTTAAATACTAAAGTTATGAATGCTTTATTTTGTACTTTGGACAAAAATGAGTTTAATTATATTTCAACTTGTGAAACTACACATCATATTTGGCACACATTTAAAATTACTCATAAAGGCACAAATAAAGTTAAAGAATCTAAGATTAATATTTTTGAATTATTTTGAATGAAGCCAAATGAATCCATTGGTGATATGTATACCCATTTTATAGATGTTATCAATGGTTTGAAAGCTCTTGATAAATATTTTTATTAATCTTAAACTTGTTAATAAAATTTTATGATTTCTTCTAAAAAATTGGGATCCAAAGGTAATTGCTATTGAAGAAGCAAAGGACTTAAACAAATTTTCTTTTGAAGAACCCATAGGGTCATTAATGACTTACGAAATGATTTACATAGCACATGATGAACATAAGAATAATCTTCCAAAGAACATGAAGGATATAGCACTTAAAACCAAACAAGACCACTCGAGTGAAGGCTCAAGTGATGACGATGACTTTGAACTCCTCATAAGAAAATTTAAAGAGTTCATAAAATAAGAATCTAAGAATAAAAATGAACTTAAAAAAGATACAATAACTTGTTATAAATGCAAAAGGCCAGGACATTTTAAAAGTGAGTGTCACGCCCCTCAAAATATCAATAATATTAAAAATTTTCATCATAAATCAATCCAGGATCCAAACTAACATTTGAGGATACTAAGAAACATTCAGTCAAATTCACATCTATAAAACCTATACAGTTTATAATCATATATCATATCACTCGAAAATTCACTTTTATGGAAACCCAGTTTATATAATCAGAACTCCAACCATTTCTTCCACAAATTCATATCATCATAAACTAGACTTAACATTCTAAAATTTTAAATAAGAAAGATCTTCTAACACTTTTACATGGTATATCTGAAGAAAATAATAGAAGATAAGAATAATAGAATATAAGAAGCTTTATTAAAGAAGAGAAAGCTTTATTGAAGAAATGAAAATGCTTCAGCTTCCATACATTAACATGTTCCTGCTCCTATTTATACAAATTAGGAGAAAGGATTTCCCTAAATAGAATAGAGGATTTTTCTCAACAGAATAGAGAGATTTCCTCATATAGTTAGGGAAATCTTATCTTCTATCATGCCCCCGCAAGATGGTGCTCCTGATAAGGATACCAATCTTGGATCAATGCAAAGAATGGTTTACAAGCAAGAGACTTTATGAGTAGAGCAAGAGCAGATCGCTGCTACTGTTGCGATTGCTATTGCTATGAGGGTATAGGCGTTCCCTTTGTTTTCCTTAAGTCCGCCCTTCGTTCTCCTTAAGTCCACTGTCTTTTGGCAGATCAGCAAAGGCAGCGAAAGCTACCGCGGTGAGGAAGATGAGGATTGGCCGTGGAGCCTCTTAGAAATGTGGCTGTAGCGGCGTTGGTCGCTGGCCGAAAATAAGGATGAAGCTTCGCTTTTCTCAACGACGTTGGTCGCTGGCCAAAGGCAAGAGCGAAACTTCGCTTTTCTCACTGCTATGATACCATGAAGAAAATAATAGAAGATAAGAACAATTATTGAAGAAGAGAAGAAGCTTTATTTAGAAATGAAATAGCTTTAGCTTTAATACATTAACATGTTCCCTCTCCTATTTATACAAATTAGGAGAAAAGATTTCCCTAACCAGAATAGAGGATTTTTCTCAACAGAATAGAGAGATTTCCTCATATAGTTAGGGAAATCTTATCTTCTATCATGCCCGCGCAAGATGGTGCTCCTAATAAGGATACCAATCTTGGATCAATGCAAAGAATGGTTTACAAGCAAGTGACTTTGTGAGTAGAGCAAGAGCAGATCGCTGCTACTGTTGCGATTGCTGTTGCTATGAGGGCATAGGCGTTCCCTTCGTTCTCCTTAAGTCCGCCCTTCATTCTCCTTAAGTCCACCGTCTTTTGGCAGATCAGCAAAGGCAGCGAAGGTTACTACGGTGAGGAAGATGAGGATTGGCCGTGGAGCCTCTTAGGAATGTGGCTACAGTGGCGTTGGTCGCTGGCCGAAGACAAGGGCGAAGCTTCGCTTTTCTCAACGACGTTGGTCGCTAGCCAAAGGCAAGAGCAAAACTTCGCTTTTCTCACTACTCTGATACCATGAAGAAAATAATAGAAGATAAGAACAATAGAATATAAGAAGCTTTATTAAAGAAGAGAAAGCTTTATTGAAGAAATGAAAATGCTTCAGCTTCGATATATTAACATGTTCCCTCTCCTATTTATACAAATTAGGAGAAAGGATTTCCCTAAACAAAATAGAGGATTTTTCTCAACAGAATAGAGAGATTTCCTCATATAGTTAGGGAAATCTTATCTTATATCAATATCCATTTCGATTCATCGACAACATTTCATTACATACAAAATATGCTTATACAACAATAACATAATAACCAACAAGACTTGCCCATAATTCTGAATAGTTCTCCACTGCCTCAGCCCAATTCAAACATCTCAAAGTGTGACAAGCTGACCTGAAAGATCTATATAACAATGAAGTGAGCTAAAAACAGCTCAGCAAGTGACAAAATATATCAAGAATAAAAGGGACAGTTTTAAACAAATAAGGTATCACAATGCAAGATAGAATACAAGAACTCTCAAGATACCATATCATTAGATACAGAATCGTAAATGTCATATCATTCAAAACACATTTGGTTCATAACAAATGAAGCACAGAGTAATTGGAGCATATCAATAGTATATGAAATGTTCCAGAGTATATCAACGATATATGGAATATTTCGAAGTGTAACAATAGCAGATGAAACATTTCGGAGTATATCAATGGCATATGAAATGTTTCGGAGCATATCAATAACAAATGAAATATTTCGAAACATATCAATGGTATGTGAAATATTTTAAAGCATATCAATGGCATATGAACCATTTCGGAACATATCAAAGAACAAATACGAAACAGAAGCTCAAACGTCAAATTTGATGTTGCATTCATATCATTCTTATCCAAAGCATATATAGAAACACATAACAAAAGCTCTGGATATCATATCAAACACATAGAAGTTGAAGTAGGACCATAATATAATATGGTACATCCATTTTTGAATGACCACCAAACATAAGTCTCCCACATTTGGAAGCTCCATCCACCCACGTCTAAGTGAAGTCATAGGGTGCCGACAGAGCATCATAGGCTCTATGCATAACTCCCTTCACTATTTCTAGCAAAGGTTCACAATATCCCACAAACACCAAAGTACAAAAGGATAGTATGAACAATAAATAGCACATATCGGAAGCATACGCAGAACAACAAAACGTACATGTGCTTTTATGAGTCAATACGATGCAAGCATAATATTTCATAAATGTATTGATATTTGAAAGGAAATGAAAGCAAAAGCATACAAGGATTCCAAGCAATCACATATAGCTCAATTCAAATAAGAAGGTTAGATGAATTCAATGTCCAAATAAATGAAACTGAAATAGGCACATATCGAAAGCAAATGCGGAACAATAGGATATACATGTGCCTATATGAGTCAATACGATATAGCATAAACATTACACAATAGTTTTCAAGAATACAAATAATTTTAAGGACAAGAGTATATAAGAATTCAAAGTAGTAATATAAAACTCAATTGAATAAGAAAGCTAAATGAAATCAATTTCCAAAGGAATGAAACCAGAATATGCGAAATCAACCAAAACTCGATTTTTGGCAGAATTCGAAAGGCACATTGAACAAATGATTCAAACTATCAATCGTGCTCCAATACACTCAAGAAAGCTATTATGGAAAGAAATTTCAATCTATTTTCAGATAAAACAAGTTTCATATAAATCGAAGTTTCCAACAAAGAGTTACAATTGATTTAGTAACCAAAGGTCAGAAAACAAAATCTTTGTTTTGCAGAATTCATAGAGTCGGTTTCAATAGATAATTGGATAGGCATTTGGACTCTAAATCTTTCAATCCAAGAATCAAAAGCAAGATCTACGAGTCTAGTTTCAATGAAATATGTTTTGAATAAATCAAAGTTTTCAATAGAGACTTATAGGCATTTTAGTATCGAAATGTCAGAAATTACGATCCCTATTTTGGAGAATCCATAGGCTTATTTGAAACAGAAGTTTGGGCAGGCAAACTTACTCTGAATTCTTAAAAAAAAGCTAGCAAAAGAAAGGTTTATGAGTTTATATTTTGATCAAATAAGTTTTGTCCAAATCAGAGGTCAGTGCATGAAGTTATAACCATAACAATGTAGAAAGGTCAGAATCTCGAAAGTTTCACAGATTCAAATCATTATATCTAAACAAGAGATATATCAAATGCTATGCTAGAACAATTCAAAGTTTCTCATATTCAAAGCAAATGTAGAGATAAAATTACAGTAAAGAAAGATCAGGACACTTGCAATAGAAAAGATTAGAAAGCTTGCAATAGGAAGGATCGTAACACTTGCCTTTTGAAGATTTTGATCTGAAGATCCGAAGAAGGTGTACGCCCGAATCCTTCTTCTATTTTTCTTTTGTCTCCTCTTCCTGTTTTCGTTTTTTGCTCCAATCTTCTTTCTTCCTCCATAACTGCAGCTCGTACAGAACATAAGGGCACATTCACCTGCTCTTCCTTACTCTCGTTCCTTTTTTTTTTTTTTTCTTTCCCAAACGTAGCTGCCGCAGACACTGCCGTTGCCGTTGCCATAGTCACAGCCACTTCCATCACACTGCCTTCTTCCTCCTCTTCTTTCGCAGACGCAGCTGCTGCAAATGCAGCCGCCGCCTAGTTAACCTAACTCGCATATCGGAGTCGAAGGAACAAGTATAAGACTAAAAGCAAAGAAGTATAGAGGCTAAGTTGTGGTAAAGCTAGGTTCGAGGTTAGTAGGGAAGGCTTAGAAGCACCAGTCGAATTACTGGTTATGAGTTAAAGTCCTGTTTTACTGTAATATCAGATTCGAAGCAAAGAGCAGTAGAATGAGATAGAGCAATGCTGGACTGAAAACAAAGAGAGGTAGCCTTGGTTAGTTTGTGAAGTAAGTATCTTCTAAGTGTTATGGGATGCAAGTATTCTAAGTAGTAGGCCGGGTTCCCAGTTTATTGTTGAAGTATTAGAAGCACTAGCCCAACTACCTATCATAAGGTAAATAATGAAGTTAAAGCGGGGCAGGCTCATGGGGAAGGAATATAGGCGGAGTTCCGAGGTTAGCGCTTACTAGGAGTAGGTTTATCCCTGAGTTAAGTCTTGTTGGCATTAGTTCGATCCTTTAGGAGTGGGGGTTGATTCCTGAGTTAAGTCTTGTTGGCATTAGTTCGATCCTTGTCGGTGGGAGCTCTAGCCCTGTTCGCGGTGTTTTCATCCTCATCAGTAGAGTGGGGCAAGCTACGTTCCGGGCTAAGGTCCTTTTAGAATCGAGAGAAGCATTGGTTGGATTCCCTCCGATCCGATACCAGCTCTTTGCCTTCTTACTTGCATTATGTATTCCTTGTTACAGTCGTTAAGGGTACTGGTGAATTACCTGTCTTGAGCTATAGTCTTGTTAGCCGATGTTCGTACCTTGTTATCCAGTAGGTGTTCCATTCGGGTAGCCTATTGCTTTACTAAGAATACTGAGAATAATAGGGATGTTTACTTCACACCGGAACCATAGCTCCAAAGCAGTTTCGAATCTTGTTTCGGATGTTGGCGATGCGAGAAGAGTTGGTGATTGACTGAAGCATTTAACGTTGTGTTCCACATATGTATGCTGTGTTTATAGAAGTTGTTTACTTGAATTTATATGAGATGAGGCGACTAATTCATTTGAAACTTCATGGTAAGGTATTAGACCCGACAACACTGTTAACTTCCGAGTAAAACACTGGATAGGCACTGACATCTCTGAAACTAGGCACCCAACAAACAAGCATATAAAGTAATTAATAGAAGAATATGGATAGATCTCTTCTACTTTAGAGCACCCCAAAGCATATAAAGTAATTAATATAGGAATAGGGATGGATCTAGTTGACTGATTTCTCGCCTTAAGATCAGTTTCCTTGATAGAAGTAAGGCAACAACTCACTTATAGTCTACTGCTGACAAGCGTTACTCTGACTATCCTCTGCCTCTAGCAACTAACAAACAATGAAACCATCCCTTAATAGTTGCTTGCCTACTAGCTATGCGTTTGAGTGCTCTTTCTCTCACTAGTCAGAATTCAACCTAACCAAAGTATGAATTGAACTCTAAATGAATAAATAGAATAAGAGGCTGGCGCTCCAGAATCAGAATTTGCCGTTCCTGTTCGAGCAGTTCCAAGATCAGGAGGGGAGACACAGCCAACGGAATCGGTAGTTCCAGTATAAGAAAAAGCGGGTTCAGTATATTGAAAAACAGATATACCAAGTGCTCAACCAAGGGAAGAAAGAGATGATGCATCAGTTAGATATGAAGCGGGAACAAGATCAGTTGAGCAAGCTGTATCCGGCGTAGGAACAGGAGAATATGCGGGAACTCTATCTTATATGGGATTAGAAGCATAAGCTGGATCAAGAGTCAGAGTAGGAACAAGAGAATCTACTGGAGCAGTAAAGTATCTAGACCTATTCTTTCGCCCTGCCCTTTCACTTTGGCTTTAGCTTCTTGCCCTTGCTTGTTGAAGAGAGTATATCCATACAACTTATGTTATTTAGTAAACCAACAGCTTCCCTTTGTCAACCTCTCCTTTCAGACACGATGAAACTAGTATATAGTAACAGTCTACAGCAAGTCTTAAGTAGTAGCTTGGCCGCTAGATCATACCATATTCTCATTCTTATACTTATTGTTTGTCCTATGAATTCTTATTACCCGTTACTATACAAGTCGTCTTTAGTAGTTTGCCCACATGTTATGTGCTTATGGAGCCATTCTATCGGTCTGCTTGTCTACTTGGCCGGTAGCTTGGCTCTTCCAGTGTTGTTGGTTGTTGGGTCAGAATCAAGTTCCAGCGGGGCTTAGGATATAATACGGAATAACTTTTATATATGAACAAGTACTAGGAGAGCATAATACACAGCGGAATTAAATAAAATTATAATCAAATAAAACATCAAGATATATGTGAAAATACAAGCACGGGGTAAACTAGAGATAATCCACAATAATAATAATGAATATACAAATCTTAATCTCTTGCCCAAAACCCTAGCAACAATTACAAGAGAATAACTAGGATACAAGGATTACGTCACCGTGCTCAATATCTAAATCTTCCCTAATTCTCCCCAAGTAATCACAGTAAGAATCTATTATAGATTTAATCTAACCTAAGATGAGAACAGTAAGAACAGTCTCTCTGCGTTGTCCTTTTTTTCTTCCCTTTTTTTTTCCTTGGATTTCTTTCTTTTTTCTCCTCCTTTTTGTTGCTGCAAGGATCACCATGTTGCTATAGTTTTTTTCCAAAAACACAGCCACCTACACCTCAAAACGCAGCCACCACACCCCCCTTGATCTAGGGTTATGTTAAAGGGGTATGAGTTGTGGGCTAATAAAGCCCACCATGGGCTAAACCCACTTTGGGTTGTCAGCCCAATAACCTCCCCCTTCAGCCCATAAGGAAGGTTGTCCCATGATTCCTTAATGTGAAGCCATGCCGATTAGTTGTCGGCATATCTCCTATCTTTCTTTTGGTAAAGTTTTTGTCAACATGTCTGCTCCGTTGTCATCTGTGTGAATTTTCTGAAGCTGCAACTGCTTCTCTTTAAATACATTTCAAATCCAATAGTATTTGACATCTATATGCTTTGACTTGGAATGAAACATTTGGTTCTTACACAAATGGATGGCACTTTGGCTGTCACGATGCACCACATAATTTTCCTGTTTCAGTCCCAATTCTTGTAAGAATTCTTTCATCTATAATATTTCTTTGCATACCTCTATAGTAGTAATATATTCTGCTTCTGTGGTGGAGAGAGCAATACACATTTGCAACCTGGATTGCCATGACACAGCTCCCCCTGCAAAAGTAAGTACATAACCTGAAGTAGACTTCCTCGTATCTATATCTCTTGCCATATCTGCATCTGTGTAATCTGTCAACACATGTGGTCCACCTTCAAAGCTTAAACAAACTTTAGAGCTCCCTCTGAGATATCTAAAAATCCACTTCACTGCTGCCCAATGCTCTTTGCTTAGATTTACAAGAAATCTGCTAGTAATACTAACTGCATATGCGATGTCTGACTTCGTACATACCATTACATATATTAAACTTCCAACTGCTGAAGTATAAGGAACATTTTGCATTTTCTCATTCTCCTCATCACTTGACGGACTTTGTTCTGAGCACAACTTAAAGTGACCTACAAGAGGAGAACCAATTGGTTTTGCATTGCTCATACTGAATCTTTCCAATATCTTCTCGATGTATTTCTCCTATGACAACCAAATATTCTTATTTTTCTTGTCACGGGAAATATGCATACCCAGTATTTGTTTTGCTGGCCTCATGTCCTTCATTACAAAAGACTCACTTAATTCTTTCTTCAATCTATCAATTTTAGACATATCTTTCTCAAGAATAAGCATGTCATCAACATAAAGTAAGAGAATAATAAAATCCTCACCAAACCATTTAATGTACACACAATGATCTGAAGCCGTTCTTTTGTATCCATTTTCTGTCATAAATGAATCAAACTTTCTGTACCATTGTCTTGGAGTTTGCTTTAGCCCATACAAGCTCTTCTTCAATTTGCAGACAAAGTTCTCTTTGCCTTTGACTTTGAATCCTTTTGGTTGCTCCATATAAATTTTCTCCTTCAAATCCCCATGAAGGAAAGCTGTCTTCACATCTAACTGCTCAACCTCCAAGTCCTAGCTAGCAGTAATACCAAGAGCAACACGAATAAAATACATTTTAATAACAGGAAAAAAAGTCTCTTCAAAGTTAATACCTTTCTTTTGACCAAAGTCTTTTACAACCAATCTAACTTTATACTTTGGTTGAGAATAATATTCTCGAGTCTTCAATCTGAAAACCCACTTGTTCTTTAAGGCCTTCATTCCATTTGGTAGTAACACCAAATCATAAGTATGGTTCTTCTGAAGAGCATTCATCTCTTCCTGCATAGCAACTAACCACTTCTCTTTCTGCTCACTTTCAACTGCTTTTTGGTAACTCTCTGGTTCACTTACATCAGTAAGCATCATATACTCATCTGTAAAGTATCTTCTAGAGGGTTGACGTTGTCTAGAAGATCTTCTCAACTGAGGTTCTGCGGGAAGTTGCTCTCTAACTTCTTCTTGCTCAACATGTCCTACAGGTAGATCAACATCAGGCTCTATACCATCTTCTTGCACATCTCCCTCATCACCCTGATATACTAAAGGAGTAACTGGGTCACAATCTGTTAATCCTTCTGTAGAAGTCTTGGCTGGTACCTTCTTCTTCAAATCCTCAAAGGTTTGATCATCAAAGAAGACCACATCTCTGCTTCTGAACACATTCTACTTTTCTGGATCCCAAAGCCTATAACCAAACTGATCATGTGAGTAACCAAGAAAAATACATTATTTAGTCTTACCATCCAGCTTGGACCTCTCATTGTTTGGAATATGTGCAAATGCATGATAACCAAACACTCTCAAATGCTTGTGGGAAACATCTTTTCCTAACTATACATGCTCTGCAACATCACCATCTAGGGCTGTACATGGCGATAAGTTGATCACATCAACTGTAGTCCTCAAAGCCTTATCCCAAAACCATTTGGGTTGCTTGGCCTGTGAAAGCATACATATAATCTTTTCCATGATGGTGCGATTCATCCTCTCTGCAATTGCATTATGCTGATGTGTATTAGGAACTGTCATCTTATGTTGGATCTCATATAACCTACAATAATCATTAAATAATCATGTATACTCACCACCATTATCTGATATTATGCATTTCAATTGCCTTTCTATCTCCCTTTCAACTCTGGCATGAAACTCTTTGAAAACATTAATAACCTGATCTTTAGTCTTCAAAGCATAGACCCAAACTTTCCTGAAAAAATCATCTATAAAAGTGACAAAATAAAAGTGCACCACTTATACCAAGAACATGAACAGATCCACTATGAGTTTTTGTCATCAAAGGACCACATACATCTGTATAAACACGGTCTAAGGCATGTATTTTTCTAGATAAAGCAGGACTAGCAAATGAAACTCTATGTTGTTTACCAGCCAAACAATCAATACAATGGTTCAGATATATACCTTTGAGGTCTGGTAATACCTCTCTCTTGGAAAGAACTTGCAGCCCCTTCTCGCTTATGTGTCCTAGTCGCCTATGCCACAATTCCAGAAGTCTTTTTATGTAGCATTTAATTACTCACCATAAGCTTTAGCCTGCAACATGTACAAAGTATGATATTTCTTTCTACTAGCTATAACAAGAGAACCCTTATTGAGCTTCCATTACCCTCTATGAAATCTGCTATCATAATCTTCATCATCTAGCCTTCCAACTGAAATTAAATTTAGCCTCAAGTCAACCACATGCCTCACATCCTTAAGCACCAACTTGCAGCCAAGGTTGGTCTTTAAATGGATCTCACTCATGTCAATGATGTCTACTATGTCATAGTTGCCCATCTTGACAACACCAAAATTTTCAGACCTGTATGTAGCAAAAAACTCCCTCCGTGGTGTAGCATGATAAGAATCACATGTGTCAATCACCTACTCAAGATCCTACCACACAAGAAAAAATATCATCAGAAGGAGACAAAATCAAATAATCATCACCCCGCACTATAGTTGTGATATTATCTTTTGACTCTGTATACTCCACTTCTTTTTCCTTTTTCTTATTCTTCTTAAGTTGCTTATATTGATTCTTGTAATGTCCTTTCTCACCACAGCAAACAATATCTTTTCTTGATCTTGACTTGCTTCTACCTACACGTGAACTGCTTCTAGACTTTGACTTTCCTATGTTCTATGATATAAGTGCCTGTGAATCATTATGAGATGTTGCTGAACTCTTTTTCTCAACTCCTCATTCAACAAACTGCTTGTTACTTGACTCATGGTGACAATATCATCTGGTGTAGAATTAATAAGGGAAACCACTAGTGTCTCCCAACTTTCTGGCAATGAACTGAGAAGGTAACAATGCTTACAACTCATCATTAAGAGACATTTTCATAGAGGATAACTGGTTAGTAATACTCTATATTTCGTTCAAATGCTTAGTAATAGAAGCATCCTTTCTATATTTTATGTTCACAAGTTTTCTGATAAAAAAGTTTTGTTGCTAGTTGTTTTTCTTTCGTAGAGACTTTCCAACTTTTTCCAAAGAGAATATGTAGAATTTCAGTAAAAACATGATGAAAGACACTATCATCAAGCCACTGTCGAATAAACCTAATTGTTTTTCGATCTAACCTCTTTCACTCATCATTTGTCATAGTTGTGGGTTTTGCACTATCCCCTTGCAAAGGTCCATACAAATATTTGCAATACAAGAGATCTTTCATTCTTGGTTTCTATATCATCCAATTGTTTTCATTTAAATTAATCATACGAGAAACACTACTGGTCTCCATGTTAAAATACAAAATTAGATCACCAAAAACCTACTCTGATACCAGTTGATGAGATATAATGCGGAATAACCTTTATATATGACAAGTACTAAAAGACCATAATACGCAGTGGAATTAAATGAAATCACAATAAAATAGAACACTAAGATATACGTAGAAAGCCCCTTCAATGTAAAGGGTAAAAACCACGGGACAAACTAGAGATAATTCACTATAATAATAATGAATATACAAATCTCAATCTTTTGCCCAAAATCCTAACAACAATCATAAGAGAATAACTAGGATACAAGGATCACGTCACTGTGTTCAATATCTAAATCCTCTCTAATTCTCCCCAAGTAATCACAGTAAGAATCTACTGTAGATTTGATCTAACCTGAGATGACAAGTGTTGGATGATTGAGAACAGTTTCTCTGTATTGTCCTTATTTTCTTCCCTTTCTTTCTCCTTGGATTTATCTTTTTCTCCTCTTTTTTGCTGTTGCAAGGATCACCACGTTGCTACAATTTTTCTCCTAAAAACACAATCACCTACACCTCAAAACGCAGCCACCACACACCCTTTATATTGATTTAGGGTTAGGTTAAAGGGGTGTGAGCTGTAGGTTGATAAAATCCACCATGGACTGAACCCACTTTGGGCAGTCAGTCGAACACCAACAAGTCCTCTCAAGTTCCGCGATTCCTTAATTCTTTATTGAGTATTTGTTGTCGGCTAATGGTGAGTTCCAGTTTTCGGTTTAGGGGAGCTTGTTTGCAAGGAAAGGAAATGTTGCAGTAATGTTTTGCTAAGGAGTTTACTCGGGGCACTATAATCAATGGTAATAGAAAGTGGAAGAATGATTTGCCCTGAGAAGGGAGAGTATCTAGTGGAAAGTGAAATAATTGTTTTTGGCGATAGGGAGTTCGAGGAAGAATAAAAAGATTCCCAGAGAATAAGGAGAAGTTGCTGGATCTGAGGTGTCAGTTCAATTACCATTTATTTCTCTGCGCGAGCAAGTTCCATTATTGTTTTCGATTCTTCGAGAGCCGGGTCAGCAGCAAGTAAAGAAGCTAGTTCCAAATCCAGAAACAAGATTGAAACTATACCGTCAGCAGAAGCCACAGGTTCAAGGTACGACTTAATCATTTCGATTCTGTTCTTAAAGTATAAACTCTTTGTGCTTCTTCGGCGCTAAGTCAATCAGTGTAATCTCAGGTCAGCGCTAAAGGAATCTAACTCAGCAGCCCTAGGTGGTGTTGAAGAAAGGAAGTAAGCTGTAAGTGAAGTGGGAAGTCTTATTAAGGGGAATTATAAAAAAGTAAAGGCTTCTTTAAAGCTTGAGTTCCTTAAGTGAGCGGTTCGTTCAGGTTAATCAAGTGTAGTTCAAGGATCGATTTGGGGAGTCTTAAGTTTAAGTAAAGTTTTCCGCTATAGTATAGACTATAGAAAGTATTGTTGCAGAAGCGGAATGTAATAAGGAGAAGACTCACGGGAGGAATAGAGGTCTTACTTAGAGAAAGATTATTGCCTTTACCTATGTCTGCACAACGGAATAATCTACGCGTTATAAAAAGTAAGTTAGGATACATAGAATGTAGTAAGAAAATCTAAAACTGTAGTTACAAGTGGTTAGTGATAGCAGATAAGATTTCGAAGAAATCTCATACTCTATCGAGGAAAATCCTCGAGGAAAATTCTTTCTCCTAGTCTGTATAAATAAGAGAGGGACATGTTAATGTATTAAAGCTAAAGTTACTTTAATAAAACTTCTTCAATAATTATTCTTATCTTTTATTATTTTCATCATGATATCAGAGCAGTGAGAAAAACGAAACTTCGCCCTGACATTATAGCAGATAAGATTTTCTCAACTATATGAGGAAATTTCTCTATTTTATTGAGGAAAATCCTTCCTTTTAATTTGTATAAACAGAAAATGAACATATTAATGTATTAAAACTAAAACTACTTTAATAAAATTTTTTTAATAAAATTTCTTAAATAATTATTCTTATCTTTTATTCTTTCCATCGGTTAGTACCCTATTCATACGTTCTTTTTGCATATTGAGTTAATTTCCACTTTCGATTAGCGCACTCAAATCCATTCCTTCTTCGGCTTCGGCAACAGAGTTTACATCTCACTTAAAGAACAAACTAGCATATCGCCCCCACTCAGAAACTCACTCCTGACATGTGTAGGGCCTAAACTCACTCTTGACTTTTCATGTGCCCAGCCCAGAGCTGCTTTCGAATTATAAGGAATGCCATATAATAAAGCTACACTGGGCGAGATCCACTATACACTTGCTTGCTTTTTACTGTTCCGAGATACAACACCGCAGCATTGCTGATAAGCACATAAGATTTCCTCAAGACAGTTGAGGAAATCTCTCAGCAGTTGAGAAGCAGATAAGATTTCCTCAAGACAGTTGAGAAAAATTCTCTATGAATGTGTATAACCTCCCTACTGAGTATGTATAAATGGCTATCAAGAGCTCACTATCAAATTGTATTAGGCAATTATATCTTATACATTTCATAGTTTCTTCTACTATTTCTATCTTTCTATCTTCTTCGTTTAATATCTATCATGGTATCAGAGCAATTTGCCTAGAGCAAGCCCTCTTCTCGACCATCCCTCTCGTGGCGACATCTCCGCCCGTCAATCAGACCATTATTCATTAGTGCGACCTACTACAACACTTGTGGTCGCTAATATCGATCCGTGGGCAATGCTCCTAAAGGAAGCACGATCCGACCTTTTGTTTCTACCACCGATTGCCGCTCCCTTGCCAACCAAAGTCTTCCGCTCAAAACTCCGCTGCTCTTCCGGCCACCAAACTCCAATCAGATTATTTGCAACTATCTCCAACCTTGCAGATTTCTCCAAAGATCGCTGCAGAAATCGCTGCAAGCCGCAGAGATTTCTTTCACCTCGCCGCAACAATCTCTCCTCAGATTCTCAATCATTGCGACCTACCGGTTGCCTCTGGAAGAAGCAAAGCAGCCCCTCTTCGGCATTGCATACAGACTACTCTTCTTCTACATCCGATGTCTTCATCATCTACCTCCCGCCACAGCCATCATTTCGCTTTCTTCTTTGCAGATTGCTCGCCATCATCTGCAGTTCATCACGCCATGCCCTTTCTTCTCAGAGTTCATCGTCTCTTTCTCCTCCTCCTCTGCAGCGCATCGATATGCTTTTCTCCTCCTCCCTTCCTCCTATATCTTTACATCTTCTATAAAGATCACTTGACCCGCCACAAAATATCTGGGATGTCTTCATTTTCCTCTTCCGATATTCCTGTCCCTATTTCTGTAGGGACTCTGAGCACTTCTCAAAGTCTTATCACCATCAATGCTGCAGCACTCATTCCCTTTAAATTATCCAAAGGCGGTAACTACGCATCTTGGCGGGCACAACTTTCTAATCTTTTATTTGGCTATGATCTCCTAGGTTACGTTGATGGCTCTCTCCAGTGTCCACCTGAAATGATCAACATCCCAGGCGAACCCAATCCAGTGCCAAATCCAGCCCACCAACTATGGTTACGTCAAGATCGCCTTATCCTCCAAGCTATTCAAGCTTCGGTTGCTGGATCTATTGCCCCGCTGATACCCTCATGTACGACTGCTGCAGAAGCATGGTGCAAATTACAAACAACTTTGGCAAATCGTTCGCGTACTCGCATGCTCGGACTTCTCTCCAATCTGATGAAAATGAAACAAGAGGGAAGTACTATTGCTGATTATCTACAAAATATCAAAGTTATCATCGATGATTTAGCTTTGATAGGTCATTCTCTCAACGATGAAGAAGTCCTAATCCATACCCTCAATGGCCTAGGAGGCGAGTACAAAGAACTGACAGCAGCACTTCGGGCACGTGACTCACCAATATCATTCGAAGAACTTTATGATAAGTTGATCGACTATGAGACGTACTTGAAGCATGATGATAAGTTGCCCGGACCACTTATTACAGCTCAAGTCAATCAAAAATCCAAGAGGAAGAGCAACCAGTACAATAAGCACGTCAACATCGATTTGGCTAAGCTGCCTCCTAGCTTTATGGGGCCCAGACCAAACCCTCGTTATCCATATCAAGGTGGTAACTTTCATAATGCTCAGCCATCGCGTCCTGACTTCACAGGCCGCCAACGAGTCGTTTGCCAACTATGTGATAAAGTTGGACACTCCGCGAAAGTCTGTCGGTCTCGTCCCAAACTCCCTACTCCATCACAATGGCCTCAGGCGAATTTCATGGCTACTCCAACTCCTACTCAACCTAATTGGATTGTGGATTCGGGCGCCTCTCATCACATCACCTATGATCTTCAAAACTTGTCCATCCACAACAACTATGACGGAAATGAAGATATCATCATCAGTGATGGTAAAAGAATTCCTATTACTTATTCTGGTTCCTCAACGCTTAGTTCACTTACCACAACCTTTACACTTGATGATGTTCTGTGTGCACTTAACATTAAAAGAAACCTCATTTCCGTTTCTCAATTCTGTAAACAAAATAATACATCAATTGAATTCTTTCCTAACTTTTTTCTTGTCAAGGATTTGAGCACGGGGGCATCCTTGATCCAGGGCCAGAACAAAGACAACATTTATGAGTGGCCATCCACTTCACAAATTACCCTTCCTACTGCTCACTCCTCAATCGCAGCTCCGGTTGATGTATGGCATCGTCATCTTGGTTATCCCTCCCCTTTTATTCAGCAAAAATTACTTTCTCGTTATTCTCTTCCTACCTTGAAAATCAATAGCACTATTAATCATTGTGATACTTGTCTTTGCAATAAAAGTCATAAACTGCCTTTTGGGACAACCTCCATTTCTTGCTATAAACCATTTGAAATCATTTATACCGACGTGTGGGGCCCTGTCCCAATTCCTTCTTTTGACAAGTTTCGTTTTTTTATGTTTTTTTGTAGACTATTTTACTAAGTACACATGGTTATATCCTCTCCATCATAAGTCCGATGTTTCTACAAGATTTTACCAACTTTCAAATTTGGTCGAAATTTTTTCAAACTTCCATTAAAACTGTTTTACTCGATGGTGGCGACGAATATCAAGCCCTCACATCCTGTCTCTCTCGCTTGGGTATACAACACCTCAAGTCACCCCAACATACTCCCCAATTGGTTGGTTCTTCAAAAACAAACATTGGCATATCGTTAAACCGGTCTCTCCCTTCTACATCAAGCATCCATGCCACCATCTTTTTTTGTCAAGAGCTTTTCAAACTGCAGTTTATCTCATTAATCGATGCTCACTCCAGTCTTATAATACCGGTCACCATTTGAAAAATTATTCCACAAACTTCCAAACCTTCATAAACTCGAGTTTTTGGTTGTTTATGTTATCCATGGCTCGGTCCCCTATCGTCGATAAGCTAACACCACGATCTAAGCCTTGCACTTTTATAGGCTACTCTCTTGAACATAATGCTTTTTTCGATGCTATGAACCCCAAACTAAAAGGTCTTTATATCACGTCATGTTATCTTTGAGGAGTCCGTTTTTCCTTTTCAAAATAATCCTACCATGCAAACTACTCGATAAACATACATCATTTGAATATCCCTCCGATCTCATCACACCTAACCTCCAATGACACCATCTAGTTCTTACTCTCAAGATTCACATACTACTATTACTCCAGTTCAATGACTTCTCACTCCCTCTATTCCTCCACTCCCTTCCTCACAAGTTTCCCTATTAATGAAGTCATACCCTTGGCAACATTGCCACTGGCTTTACCTTCTCCTAGATCTAGTGACATTGTTGTTGCCGACGGTTGGTTGGCGGTCCATGACATGACTAAGCCCTCGGCTATACCACCAACACAACCTACCACTTCCACCCCCTCCGGACATCCAATGACAACACGCTCCAAAAGTGGTATTTTTTGAACCACGCCAAGTCCTTGACTTACATGCTATAACAAATTCCTCCACTAAGGCCGGTGAACCCACTACAATCACTCAAGCTCAAAAATCTTCTCATCATGTAAAAACCATGTGTGACAAATATGATGCTTTCCTCCATAACTCTACATGGACCTTAGTACCCTTTCATCACACACAAAATATCATCGGTGTAAATGGGTCTTTTCAATTAAAAGCGGAACCCAGACGGATCCGATGCTAGATACAAAGCACGCCTAGTCGCCAAAAGGTTTCATCAACGACACGGTGTGTCGACTTCACAGAGACATTTAGTCCCGTTGTTAAACCCACAACAATTCGTCTTATCCCGAGTTTGACTATCTCAAAAGGGTCGGCACATACGACAATTGGATGTTAACAATGCCTTTTTACAGGGGTCACTTACTGAAGATGTCTTTATGCAACAACCTCCTAGTTTCGTTCATCCTCAATATCCGAGGCATGTCTGCAAACTTCAAAAAGCTATTTATGGACTTCAAAAGCTCCACGGGCTTGGTATAACGAGCTTGGCTCGTTTTTGACCTCAATTGGCTTTATCAATTCAAAGTCTGATACCTCGTTATTCATTTGCCACTGACAATGGAGGCATAATATATCTTTTAGTATATGTGGATGATATTATTGTCACGAAAATGATCCTTTGAAGACTTCGGGCATTTCTAAAGCACTTGGTCGATCGATTCTCCCTCAAAGATCTAAGAACTTTAAGCTACTTTCTAGGAGTGGAAGCAACATTTACGTCTTCGGTCTCTTCCTATCACAAAGAAAGTATATTCAAGATTTATTATCAAAGGCAAACATGCGGGATGCGAAAAGAGGTTACAACTCCTCTTTCTACCGAATCACTTAAATTATGTGATGGAAGTCCTGCTAAAATTCGACTTCAAGATCGACAAGTCCTTGGCTCCTTACAAAGTTTGGCTGGCTCTCACCGTCCGGATATTTCATTTGCCGTCAATAAGTTATCGCATAATTCATGCATCGACCATCTACTACGCATTGGTCTGCGGGTCAAAAACGAATTTTGCGGTATCTTAAAGGGACTCTTAATCATGGCATTTTTTTTTCAAAAAAATACTTCACTCCATCTCCATGCCTTTGCCGATCTTGATTGGGCGGGGAACTTTGATGATAGAACATCTACGTTCGGATACATTGTCTTCCTTGAGTCACTCCAATCAGTTGGAGTTCTAAAAAAAAAAAAAGACGGTTGCAACGATCTACAACCGAAGGTTGAATATCTTTCGCCGCCACCACCGTTGTTGAACTCAATTGGGTCACAAATTTGCTCAAGGAACTCAACGTCAACTCCACGGTTATTTCTACAATATATTGTGATAATATTGAGCTACTTATTTATGTGTGCCAATCCAAAGTTCCATTCCCGCATGAAAACACATAGCCATCGACTTCCATTTTGTGCGAGATCAAGTTGTCGACATCAACTCGAAGTTTCTCCGCGTATATCTGAGATCAACTAGCCGACTCACTCTCAAAAAGCCTCTGCTTGAAACTATTTTCATCTCATCGGTCCAAGATCGGCATCCTTGATGGAAGCTCAATCTTTATGGGGCATGATAAGCAGATAAGATTTCCTCAAGGCAGTTGAGGAAATCTCTCAGCAGTTGAGAAGCAGATAAGATTTCCTCAAGACAGAGAAAAATCCTCTATGAATGTGTATAACCTCCCTACTGAGTGTGTATAAATGGCTATCAAAAGCTCACTATCAAAATGTATTAGACAATTATATATTATACATTTCATAATTTCTTCTACCATTTCTATCTTTCTATTTTCTTCGTTTAATATCTATCAATTGCAACGGTGGAGAGCTTACTTGGATTCCCTCGCATTATTGAACTATCTTAAGAGAGCGGGTCAGATTACACAATAAGGAGTCGTCTTCATCTATATCTATTATCAACCACTTCTTTTCTTCAGTGACATTAATAGAGCGCATAGCATTATTTTAAGTGTTTTTTTGCGCATAGCATTCTTTCGAGTACTTTTCCTAGATATCCTTATATTGACTCTATGCCTTCTGCTTCGACTTTCAATTCAATGTTTCTCTATGCTCTTCCAGATAGAAGGAGTGAGTTTATTTTTGGGGTATCTACGAATATGAGAAAGGAAGCTTTATGAGCGATCTGTCCCTGTCCTGTAACTATAAATCACTTGAATAAGAGAAGGCATCCTAGGGAAGATGGTATGTCCCTTTCATGATCTTGGCATCGCCTTTATTTATTATACTGATTATCTATCCTTGTCAAGATAGAGTTGGTGCGCAATCTACTTATCATTGGTATAATATAAATAGAAAGAAAAAAAAGAAGGCTTGTAGAAGAGAAAGAGAAGTCAAATAAATATAGCTTCCCATTAATCGACCAGCTGAAGAATGTAGATTGGATTCGAAAAGGCAAGCTGATTAGACTAAATGAAATAGGCTTTCAGCACCTTTATCGAATAAGGCGCTACCCTAGTCATTCAGCAACGGAATCCTTATGTGTATACGCGGGGATCCATCATTCATTCCTACGGTCATGTAGTTGCTTTCTACGCGCTTGCTTCTAATAAGTCAAGTAAGCGCATACTCGCCTTACAGTGGTCTGCGCTTTCCACTCCATAAGCATTTATTAAGGATTCTCCAATCGGTAAATCTCATTCGACTCGGTAATTCCTTTGGCTGTCTAGAATTAGAAATTCCATAGCTAGAAGAAGACCTTGAGTAAATACTCCTATGTCTCACTCGAGCATATACGAACCCTGGATTGACTATCCCATAACTTAACTCGTAAACTCACTCCGATCCTAGCTAATCTAAGTGCTAAGAGCTTTAATTTCCCTCCGTTCCTTTGCTTGCCCTACTGTTTAGTCCGGGAGCACATCCTTAACGAAACTCCTTTCCAGCAGCTGCAGCTGAAGAAGATTGGTTTCCCTTTCCCTGTCTCAGTCTTGGTCCAGCGGATTAGTACCCCGGCAAAGAGAAAGAAAGAAAGAAAGAAAGACGACAATCAAAAGGATTAAGAAGCTAGCAAGAAAAGATTATAACAGCTTAATGGCGCTGCTAAGAGCGAGGAAATATTAGCCTATTAAAATCAAAGAGCACTTGATCTTATCTTTAAACAAAACAAACCGTTTGGGAGACGTCGAGGCCAATAACAATCAAAGGGGAATTAGGATGGTACATCATCTTTTCGAAGCCCCTGAGCCAAGTAGTTGACGCGCTAAGATAACTAGAGTATTAGGAGCAGGCACAACTATCAGCTTAGGTAATATTTGGATGCGGTTGTAGTGAGCAACGAGAACAAAAGGTTCAATAAAGAGCTTTTCGCACTAAGGGATGGATGATGCGGTGGTACTTTTAACTTTATATGCTACCTCACGTATTAATGAAGCATTGAGTATTGAGGGGATAGCATAATAAAAATATGTATAGCCAGCCTCGGATACGCTTGCCTCAGGTGTGCCCCGAGACTTTTGGAATGAATAAGAAAGCAACTGTGTAACAAAGAACAAATGGAACTCCACTAGAGGCTATATAGTTAAGGCATAATAAACCAAACTAAAGGGCTGTTATCAAAACGATTTCTTGGCAGATAAAAGAATACCCACCTTTCCGCCTTCACTGCTACGAAATGAATCTTCCCTATCTCCGTAAGCTTACATACGCCTTCCACACCACCTGCTAAGGTCCTAATGTCTTCAACAACCAAACTGAAATCATGGATGGGGAAGTAGCGATAGCTCATTGAGGATGATAGCTCCGAAGCTAAATCAATGTTAGTTTAGTCGATGTGAGTTAGGGGACTTGTTGAATGAAAGGCATCTCCCTTCTTTCTTATTGGTGAGAACACCTATTCGGGGTCAACCCAAGAAATCAAGGAAGGGTTGGAAAGCTCGTCAGTAAAGGAGAGGGTTGGAAAGCTATGCCAAAACTTAGCCTTAGGCTAGTATAGACACATCTCTAATGATGACTCTGGGTAACATGTAGCTGTTCTGGAACCATGGATTTAGCATCTTCTAAGATTAGGAAGTCATCCTATTCCATCAGTGAGTCATAGGAGCCGTGGACTCATCGATAGATTGACTGCGGGTTTGGGATTGGACAGAGTCTACGGTTTGATGCGTACGCGAAGTACCCGGTGTATGGTTGATGGCCAAGGACATTGATTCTTTCCTTCAAAGTTCTCACCAGCAAAATGGGAAGTAGAATTCCAAGATGTAACGAACCTTAACATTGCTAATGCCACGTTATTGTATCCTTCTTAGAAAAAACCCTATTTGGGTGAGGAGATCACTTAGCATTGGCCAATTCCCCCGCTCTAACCCTGCCTGCTTCGGAAAATGCCTTGCTGGCAAACTAGAAAGAAAGAGTATACCGGAGAATATTACCTTTTCTAGGCATAAGGCCGGTAAGTCGAGTGTGCTAAAAATATGATCGTTCGTTGATCAAGTTTACATTGTTACTCCTAAGGAAGAGGGGCCCCCTCTTAATAATAGTGTTTTCTCTTCCGGTAAGAGCTGTTGGAGGACTCGCTAGTGAATCAGCTGTTATGGGAATATCTGAAACCCGACATTCGTAGCCAAAAGTGCTTGGGGAAGGAAGGGTATAACAATCCGTAAGGAGCTTTTCCATTCGGGGGCCTCTCCTACTAAGCTTGCGGACAATTTGTAGCAGCTAGAGAGATTCCTAAGATCGATAATTCCGCATCGAAAAGGGAATTTAGTGAGGCTGGCCTGGCCCTACTCAAGTTATATAAATAGGCAAGACACGCTACGCCCCAATGTTACAGAGGTAAATCAGCCTAGAGGCTTCCTTTACTGAAAGCTTATGATGCGTACTTTTACTTAACAGCTCAACAATCTCCTATTCTTCATCAATCAGAGGCGTAAAGATGATTCTTTTGAAGAAAGACGGACGGAAGACTAACCTTACCGTGCGGACTGAAACAAGGCCAACCCTCGTTCTCCAATGGGTTGGATTAAAAGGGAGGGATTAAAACCTTTAAGCAGAAGGAATCATCCCCAATTATTATACTGACTTTAGGGAATTAGGAGCTTTGGAACGGATTCAAATCGTAATTTGAATTCCTCCCTTTGTTATTCGGATGTCAAACAAGTCTGGAACTTTTTGTAATAACAGAGGTTTCTTTTGCAAGGTGCTTTCCTTTGCTTGTTTGAAGGAGTAGGCATAGTAAGTAGTGATAGAATGAGAGAACGAATAATGAAATTATAACGATAAAATAAAAAGGCACACTTCAAGTAGTATCATGTGAAGTCTATTTATACATAGTAAAAGAGGATATTTCTTTAACTGAGCAGAGAGTATGAGTAAAAGTCGATGACGATGTGTTTCATGCGCGAGTGGAACATTGGATTGACACATAAGTAGGTAGCTCCAATATTGTCACAATATATTGTGGGAGTATGAGTAAAGCTAACTTTGAGTTCCTTGAGGAGATTTGTGATCCAGTTGAGTTCAGCAGCAGTGGTAGCAATAGCACGATATTCAACTTCAGTTGTAGACCGGGCCACTGTCTTTTGCTTCTTAGAACTCCAGCTGATTGGATTAGACCCAAGAAAGATGACATACCCTGATGTGGAGGTTCTATCATCAAAGTTTCCCGCCCAATCAACATCAACAAAGGCATGGAGATGAAGTTGAGTGGTTTTGCGGAGAAAGAGACCATGATTAAGGATCCCTTTAAGATATCGCAAAATTCGTTTAACCGTAGACCAATGTATAGTAGAAGGTCGGTGCATGTATTGAGACAATTTATTGATTGCAAATGAGATATCTAGACGGGTGAGAGCCAAGTATTGTAAGGAGCCAAGTACTTGTCGGTATTGAGTTGAGTCCGTGGTAGGGCTGCCATCACATAATTTGAGTGATTCACTAGTAGAGAGAGGAGTAGTAACTACATTCGCATCCTACATATTTGTCTTTGATAATAAGTCTTGAATATACTTTCTTTGAGAGAGGAAGAGACCGGAGGATGTAAATGTTGCTTCCATTCCCAGAAAGTAGCTCAATAGTCCTAAGTCTTTAGGGAGAATCGATCAGCCAATTGATTTAAAAATGTCTGAACCTCCAAGGGATCATTGCCTGTAACAATAATATCATCTACATAAACTAGAAGATATATTATATTGCCATGATGTTGTCGGAGGAATAAAGAGGTGTCAGACTTGGAGTTGATGAAGCCAATTGATATCAGAAACGATCCAAGTTCAGTATACCAAGCTCTGGAAGCTTGACGGAGACCATAAATGGCCTTTTGTAATTTGCAAACATGTCTCGGATACTGGTGATGAACAAAGCCAGGGGGTTACTGCATAAATACATCTTCAGTTAGAGTCCCTTGTAAAAAGGCATTGTTAACGTCCAGTTGTCGTAAGTTCCAACCTCTGGAGATGACCAAACTTAGAATAAGCCGAATTGTTGTGGGTTTAACTACAGGACTAAAAGTCTCTGTAAAATCAACTCCAGGTCGTTGATGAAACCCTTTGGCTACTAATCGTGCTTTATATCGAGCAACGGACCCGTCGGGGTTTCGCTTAATTCGGAATACCCATTTACACCCGATGATATTTTGTGCAGGATGAGAAGGTACAAGAGTCCATGTGGAGTTATGTAGAAGAGCATCATATTCTTCACACATAGCTTGATGCCAATGTGAAGATTTTTGTGCTTGAGTAATTGTGGTGGGTTCACTAGTCTCAAGAGAAGAATTGGTGATAGTGTGGAGGTCGAGAACCTGACGTGGTTTAAAGATACCACTTTTTGAGCGTGTTGTCATTGGATGGCTAGGAACTGCAGGTTGTGTTATTAGTAAGAGTGGTGGAGAGACATCGACAGGATGCAAGAGAGGTTGAGATACATCGATGGCACTAGGTAAAGAAAGTTGTTATGTTTTTGAGGATACGACTTCAGTGGTAGGGGAGACTTGTGAAGAAGGAAGGGGAGAAGGAATGGGGGGAGTGGAGAGTTGTTGAACAGGGAGAACAAAAGAGTGTGGATCTTCAACAATAGGACTGGATGGTATAGGAGGAGGTTCGTTTGAGGGGATCGAATGTATACTCCAGGAATGAATATTTGTTGGAGTGATATGAATGGTAGGAGATTCATGGTGTTGAAATGGAAAGGCAGATTCAACAAAAACAACATGTCGTGAAATAAAGACTTTTTGAGATTGTGGTTCGTAGTACCGAAAGGCATTATGCTCAAGAGAATATCCTATGAAGATGCAAGCTTTAGATCTTGGCGCTAACTTGTGTGGGGCATAGGGACGTAGCCACGGATAACATAAACAACCAAATATTCTAAGTTTTTGAATGTTTGGGGATTTGGAAAATAGTTTTTCAAATGGAGACTGGTATTGAAGAACTGGAGTGAACAAACGATTAATAAGGTAGACAGCAGTTTGAAAGACGGCAGACCAAAAAGTTGGTGGCATGGAGGCTTGATGTAGAAGTGTGAGACCAGTTTCTACGATATGTTGATGTTTACGTTCAGCAGAGCCAACTAGTTGAGGAGTGTGTGGAGGTGACTTAAGATGTTGGATGCCACAGGTTGAGAGGTAGGATGTGAGGGCTTGAAATTCACCTCCACCATCAGAGTAGACTGTTTTAATTGTAGACTGAAAGAAGTTTTCAACCAGCTTTTTAAAGTTGGTGAAGACTTTTGAAACTTCTGATTTATGACGAAGAGGATATAGCCATGTGTATTTAGTAAAATAGTCGACAAAAATAACATAAAAGCTAAACTTGTCAAAAGAAGTGACAGGAGCAGGGCCCCAAACATCAGTATAAATAATTTCAAATGGTTTAGAACATGATATAGAGGAAACACTGAAAGGAAGTCTATGACTTTTATTATGAAGACAAGCATCACAATAAGTGACAACCCTATTATTTGTAAGAGTAGGAAGAGAATAACGAGAAAGTAATTTATTTTGGATAGGGAGAGAGGGATGACCGAGACGACGATGCCACACATCGATTGAAGTTGCAACAGAGGAGTAAGCAGTGGGCTGTTTTATTTGTGGAAGTGACGGCCATTCATAAACATTGTCCTTACTCTGGCCTTGGACCAATGATGCCCCCGTGCTCAAATCCTTAACAAGAAAAGAGTTAGGAAAGAATTCAATGGAGGTATTATTTTGTTTGCAAAATTGAGAAACGAAAATGAGATTTCGTTTAATGTAAGGTGCACATAAAACATCATCGAGTGTAAAGGTTGTGGTAGGTGAATTAAGTAGTGTAGAACCCGTATAAGTAATAGGAATTCCTTTACCGTCACCGATGATGATGTCCTCAGTGCCACTATAGTTATTGTGGATGGACAAGTTTTGAAGATCTGAGGTGATATGGTGGGATGCGCCAGAGTCCACAATCCAATTATGATCACTAGTCGTTGGAGTAGTCGTGAGATTTGCTTGAGGCCAATGTGATTGAGTAGGAAGTCTGGGTCGAGATCGATAGACCTTTGCAGAGTGACCGACTTTATCACATAGTTGGCAAACAATTCTTTGTTGGTTTGTGTTGTGAGGGCGCCAGGACTGTGGATGATTGAAGGAGCCACCTTTGTTGACAATCTTGTTATACGAATTGCCCCTCTTTTTTTAAGTGACTTGAGCTGTGATAGATGGTCCTGGCGGTTTGTCCTCGCGCTTGAGATATATCTCAAAGTCAATCAACTTGTCGAAAAGTTCTTCGAATGTGATTGGTGAATCACGCACCCGTATTGCTGCTGCCAATTCCTTGTACTCGTCTCCGAGGCCATTGAGGATATGAACAATAACTTCTTCATTACTGAGGGAATGACCTACCAAGGTCAAGTTATCGATGATAACCTTTATGTTATGTAGATAATAAGTAATATTACTTCCCTCTTGCTTTATCTTCATGAGGCTGGATAGGAGACTAAGCATGCGAGTGCGAGAACGATTGGCCAAGGTGGTTTGCAACTTGCACCAAGCTTCGGCAGTAGTGTCACATGAAGAAATGAGTGGGGCAAGGGATCCAGCGACCGAGGCTTGAATTGCTTGAAGGATGAGGCGATCCTGGCGTAACCATAGTTTGTGATCCGGATTTGGTATTGGATCGGATGCGCTTGGGATGTTGAGCATCGCCGGTGGACAACGAAGAGAGCCATCGACATAGCCTAGAAGATCATAGCCAAATAGTAGATTAGAGAATTGAGCACGCCATGATGCGTAGTTACCACCGTTGGATAATTTGAAGGGGATGAGGGCTGCTGCATTTATGGAGATAAGGCTTGTATGTGGGAAGGTACTATGGTTCCCTGCGGGAACAGTAATGGGAGCATCAGAGGTAGATGATGATGACATATGGAAGATATGATCAGGGAGAAAGAAGTGTTGATATAGATCAATGTCACCTGAGGTGGTGGCAAATAAGATCTGTGAAAGAATAAGGTCTTCGTTGAAGGAAAAGACCTATGCAAGAAGGTGTAAAGCTGTAGATCTATGTGCAATAGATCAACAGTGAGGAATCTTGGCAACGAGGCAGCAGCGTGGAAAGTTACCGAAGGCTGCTTGTCTCTGCGAAGGCAGAGCAGGATGCTGGTTGTTGGGAGGCCTGCACCCAAAAGGTCCTCTCGGAAGCAGTGAGGATAATATTGTCGGAGTCGAGGACAACGATGGCGGAGGTGTTGGAGGGAGAAGGCCAGGAGCTGGTCGATGGACCAGCGCGCGGAAGCAGAGCAGATCTGGAGCAGAGGTTCAGTGACGGGGCGCTGGCGATGATGAAAGGTGGGAAGTGAGAGGTGGATGACTGCAGTGGTTTGATGATGATACAACAGCAGCTTCCATGGCTTGACGTGAAGCTGATGGGTGAGGTTGAAAGACTCAAAGAGGAGAACACCGTTCTGATACCATGATAAAATGAGAGAATAAAAAATGAAATTATAAGGATAAAACAAAAAGACACACTTCAAATAGTATTATATGAAATCTATTTATACATAGTGAAAGAAGATATTTTTTTTTAACTGATCAGATAAATTTATTCGTGCAGTTATGTAACTATGTGAAAAGGTGTGTCTAAATACTGTTATATAAATGTCTCTCCTCGCTAGGTGAAGGTACTGGCAAGGCAAGGGGCATTCAAAAGCCGATGTTCCTTGAGTAGTTTAGTATGGAAAGCAAAGGAAACCTACGGTTTTCCCGGTGTCCTTTCTATGTTCTTCTTTCATCTTCACTTGGGCAGGTGAACAAAGAGTGCATTTCCATTTCATGACTATAGGTAGTATAAAACCACTTAAGAAGTTTACACTTTACTTATCTGATTCGGATGATGCTAACTACGTAGTATACGCCTGAATCCTCCTATTTTTCCTCTGTCTCCTTTCCCCTCCCTGTTTTCGTTTTCTGCTCCAATCTTCTTTCTTCCTCCACAACTATAACTCGTGCAGAACATTGGGACACATTCACCTGCTCTTCCTTAGTCTCGTTCCTTTTTTTTTTTCTTTCCTAAACGCAGCTGTTGCAGCCACCGCCGTTGCCGTTGCCACAATCGCAGCCGCTTCCACCGCACTGCCTTATTCCTTCTCTTCTTTCGCAACACAGCTGCTGTAAACGCAGCCGCAATCATGACCGCAGCCCCTTTTTTTGCCCTTTCCTTTTTTCTCTTTCCCAAAAGCAGCTGCTGCAGCCACCACCGCTGCCGCAGCTACCGCAGCCACCTTCCCCTCTTCCTCTTCTTCCTCTCCTTCTTCTCTTCTAGCTGCAGCTGCCACCACCGTAGCCGCAGCCCCTTCTTCTTTCCCTTCTCTTCTTCCCTCTCCTTCCCTTCTTCTTCTTCTTCTTCTTCTTCTTCTTCTTCTCTTCTTTTCCTTCCTCCCCTTCTTTTCCCCGACGCACAGCCTCTCTTCTCTTCTGTTTCCTCCTGCGGGAAACAGAGGTGCCGCAGCCTCCTCCTCCCTCCTCTTCTTCTCCACTGCTTCCCTTCTCCTCCCAGGCGCCACACACACCCTCTCCTCTGTTTCCTCCTGCAGGAAACAGAGGTGTCACAACCTCTTCTCCCGCTTCTCCTTCTTCTCTTCCTCTTCTTCTTCGCCTTCTCTTCTTCTCCTCTTCTTCCCTTCTCCTCCCCGACGCCCCACACCTCCTCGCTGCAGCCCTTGCCGCAGCCACCCTCGTCTCTCTTCTTCTCCTCTTCTTCCTTTCTCCTCCCCAACGCTCCACACATGCATTCCTCTATTTCCTCCTACAGGAAACAGAGGTGCTGCAGCCCTAGCTGCTGCAGCTACCTCTCTCTCCTCTCCCTCTTCCCTCTCTTCTTCTCCCCACGCCCCACAGCTCTTCTCTCTGTTTCTCGGGAAGCAGATAGCGTGGGGGAGCGGTGGGATAAAACCGAAATTGTCGGTGTTTTTTTTTTTTTACAACTTAACAGTTTAGTTCTTGAAATTTCTATATTTACATATAGATCATTTGATTTATAAATAAACTCTTATTAATAAATTTTAAAAGTCAGGAATATTACAGTGAGATGCTAGTATAAAAGAAAAAGAAAGCATACATGATTTGGGATATTCAAGTGTATCAAAAGATGAAGAGCAAATCACTGAAGATTAGGTGACAAACTATATTTTGATGGCTCTCAACAACGAGGCATATGATTCAATCGAAACCCCTTTACCTTATAATGAATTACTTAATATATTTCATGATTTATATGATAAATTTAAATTAATTAGTAAAAATATAAATTATTAAAAAATGATCATATGTCTCTCTAATGAATTTGATAAATTAAAAAATAGTATGATAAATACTTATTAATACCTTGTTCTAAATGTGAAGAGTTAGGGTCATGCAAAAAGGAATATTTATTATTACAACAAACATTATAAAAAATTAAAATTAGTAGTAAATCATTAATCATGATTCTTGCTAATAAATGTCATATACGTAAAAAGGAATGAATCGGTTTTGTGAGTAACGAAAGCCAACTACATTTATTAAAGGATCTACATTACATGTTTAAAAAGTATAGCTCTTATAAATTAGTTTGAGTTCTTAAAGAAATCATAAATGACTTTATGCCAAAAGTTAAGGTAGATTTGATAACGAAGGACCTAAAGTTAAATAGGTACCAAGAAGAAACCTATTTTTCTTGTAGAAATGTCTACAATCAAAAGCTATGAGCAAAAGATAATGTCTTGATAATGGATGCTCAAAGTATATGACTGAAGATCCAACACACTTAAGAAAGCTCACTAGCTGAAATAATAATAATAACGGAAAGATTAATTGAATTAGAATTATTAATAAAAATCAAATCTTTTGATTGAAAATATTTTATTATTTAATGTGTTATACTATTCATCTTTATCATGACAAAACTCATTTTTTGGTTTTAAATGACATGGCTCTAGCATAGAAGACTAGAGCATACTAGTATTAAATCAATTACATGAATTGAAACTAAAAAGGAATATATATTTTTTTAAATTATATATATAAAGCTTATCGAGTTTTTATTGTAGAGATCCTTAGTGATGAATCTATTTATGTTATTTTTTTTAATCTCTTGAACTAAGAAAGTGATTTTGATGATTTGATAAATTAAATTTGAATGAGATTTATTCAAATGAATCATGATCTTTTTCTTGATTTCTCAATATTCAAGACTGGTTTCTTATATTTTACTATTTAATCTTCAATGATTCTTTTTGCTATTTGTTAAAAAGAAAAATTATCTAAATGAATTATGATTTTTCTTTTCATTTCTCGGAATTATAACTTGAGATTTTTTATATGAATCAAGATTTCTTAATATTTGTTCTCATATGATTTTTTTTCTTTTTACCAAAGAGGACACTTATCAAAATGAGTCACAATCTTTCAATATTCATAACTTGATATTTGTTTATTTCATATGACTCCTTTATATTTATGACATTTATATCTCATCATCAAATTGATCTTTCATGATTTAAACTTATCTTTGATATTTTTCATATGATGATTGGAACATTAATGTATATTTTTTACCATTATATCTTTTCTATCTTTTTGACAATGACAAAAGGAGAGAAAGAATTGCTAGCTTGCACATCTTAAAAGAGAAGTAGAAACTTTGCTAGTTTGCACATTTCAGACAAAAACAAAATTTGCTAGCTTGCACATCTCAAAAGGGAAGCAAAATTTGCTAGCTTACACATTTCAAAAACAAGCAAAAACTTATAAACTTGCACATATCAAGAAAAGCAATAACTTGCTAGCCTACACATACTTTAAAGAGAAGTAAAAGACTTACACTTTTGTTGATAACAAAGGGGGAGAAGTTATGATGATTTGAGAAATAATGATGATTTAAAATTTTAATATTTTGGAATCATGCATATACTTTGATACTTTAAAATTTTGATGATTTTAAATTATGCATGTAATACTCATGATTTTATGATGTATGTTAGGATCGGAGCGACACTAAGAGGGGGGGGGGGTGAATTAGTGCAACGGTGAAGTGGGATAAACTTTTCACAATTTAAACACTTTTTGGAAACTTCATACGATAAAAGCAACGTTTTCGTTTAAAACCGTTTCAATTGCGTTTTAACTTGAAGAGATAAGTAAGACGGAGACAAAGCAGTATAACATTAAAGTGCAAATGGTTTGCAGTAATATAAATGACAATAAGTAAATGCAAACCAGAGATCACGTCGATTTTACAGTGGTTCGGTCAAATGACCTACATCCACTTGCGAGGCCCCTCTTCGATAAGGCTCCCACCTTCCACTAGCAAATCTCTTGAAAGGGAAGGGTAAATACCCCTCTTACAACTTTTACAAGCGGTTCACTCTCTTACAGATTTTCAGCAAGAAAGAAGGAGGTGAACACTAGCAAATTGAAAACAAGACTAGCAAAGACTCTTCTAAGACTTTTCTCTCAATCAATTGCTTCTCAAAAAGTTGTTATCTCAACTGAGATTTGAGGGGTATTTATAGGCTTCAAGAGGATTCAAATTTGGGCTCCAAAATTTGAATTCTCTTTGGGTTCCCGATGCTGGCGGTGCCACCGCCTGTCAGTTTCTGACACTGACAGTGGCTAGCGGTGCCACCGCCTAGGCCAATTCAGCTCACTGGTTGGGCTCCAAACTTGGCCCAAACCAGTCCGAACTCTGGCCCAATTGGCCCCTACTTGGGTTATAGGATTAACACCTAATCCTAACCCTAATTAACGTGCTAACTACGGATTTAAAGACATTTTCTAAGCTATTACAAAGTTCGTAAGTCAAGACTTCTTCCGGCGAGCTTCCAACGAACTTCCGACGGTCTTCCGATAAACTCTCGGAAACCATTCTGCGGACTCCCGGCAAGCTCTTAAACTTCACGATTTGATCTTGGCGAGTTCCAACGAGCTTCTTCGGCAAGCTCCGATCTCTCTCGGCGAGCTCCGAGAACTTCTCACGAACCTTTCGGTGAGCTTCCAAAAAACCCTTCGACAAGCTCCCTACTCATTCTCGGCTAGTTCCGACAGCATTCCCGACGAACCTTCGGACTTCCGTCGAACTCTTGAACTCGCAACAAATCCTTTGCGCTTGACTCCGACACTTTATTTTGCTTTATGTCTTCATCATTATCGTAGTTAATCCTGCACATATAAGCCAAAAATCTACTCCGATCTAGACAATTATTACAACGCGAATTGACATTCTGTTGCCCGGCACGTTATTGGTTAGTGCTTCGTCCAATTCTTCAGCGCATCGTCCTCTCTTGCGGCTTGTTGCCCAATCGACGGTTGACCTCCGCAACCCCGATATCCTTGGCGCAATTTCGCTCTCCTTGGCCCGATGCCCGACGTCCGAAGCCTTCTGCCGTCCAATATCCTGACGTGATCTACTCCGGCGCAACGTCAATTCCTCCTGCGTTAACTGTCTAATCCTGATCGAGTAGACCTGCATAACTCAAAATGCAGTTTAAATTATAAACACATATCAAGTGGTTTCATCATCAAAATACGAGATTCAACAATCTCCCCCTTTTTGATGATGACAACCACTTGATGACGGAGTTAACCTTAACTCCCAGAGTTTAAACAAACTCCCCCTATCAATATGCCATATTGATAGAACCTTGAATTCAAACAGAATTCAAGTCATTGCAATATTGATCATGAATACTTGCAACACATCATCATGAACATATGCATAAAACTATGCATCACATGTCATGTCATCAACATACTTCTCCCCCTTTGTCATCAACAAAAAGGAGAAGTACCACAATCAAGTGTTTGTTATATGGGTTCAACTCATTGCATGAAAAACATAATGTTAAATTTTTATCATCATGCAATCTAGTAATTTTATAACATTTTAGAACTCGCAAGCTAGCAATTTAGAGATGTTCAAGAAAGCAACTCTTGTTTTTTGAAATATGCAAGTTTTATAAGCTAGCAAATTCAAATATATGCAAGTTGGCATATTTGCTTTTCTTGAGATAAGCATGATAGCACATTTTTGTATTTTCTTGATGTTTCAAGCTAGCAATTCTCGGTGATGTTCAAGATAGCAATTTCTTCTCTTTTGAGAAGTGCAATTTTTGCTTTCTTCTTGAATTGTGCAAACTGACTATCTCCTCCTTAGTCATTGTCAAAAAGAAGGGAAGACTCTTTACATCAATTATGACAAAGGTAAGTATCAATATTATTTGTACATCATTATATTTTCAATTTAAAACATGCACTATTTGAAAAACTTTATATTTCATTCATACACGATATTGAATAAATCAATCAACATTATGAGGATATCATACATGATACTAAAATTTTTAATTATTTGTCAACATTTTGATCTTGATACCAAACATTCATCATTTAGAGTATTCATGATACAAAACATTAAATCAATATTTATAATACATCATTTTAGCAACAACTCATAGTATTTTAAATCATGATTTACAACATATGTAATACATCACATCATAATTAGAAAGCACAAGTATTGCATACATCATTGCGAATCATAAATGTTTAATATCATGATGGTATCAATTTGTCAAATTATATCCTACAATGCATGATCAAAACTTCTCCCCATTTGTATTTCATGCATAATTTTACTTCATCACATTAGGAGTATCAAGAGGAATTAATTGGGTGATGAGATAAATATTTCACGAATACATGAAATTGTATATAAAAAAAAATCATATCATAAGTGTTTCATACATTTATATCATCACATGAAGAAATATAAACAAAAATTAGTGATGAGATATTACTTCATGAATACAATAAAATTTATATAGCATATCATGGTTTATTAGAATTAGTCTTCCTTTTGGTGAATAGCAAAAAGAACAGTAGGAGAGCAAGATCTCAATTCATGCACATCAAATATTCAATCATCAAAATCATGATTCATCTAGAAAATTCTCCTCTTTAAATATTCAAATCATGATGAACATTCTTGGTTTACATAAAGTTTCAAAACATAATTATCAAGATCATGAATACTAAAAGACTATGAAACATTTCGACAAATCTCCTTTTAAATAGAAAACAATGTTGATTCATAAAGAATTTCATATTATAAATTTCAAGAGATCAAGATCGTGATTTTGATAAAAAAATATTCAAATTTAAATCATCAAAATCATTAACAAAATCCAAGAGATTCACAAAGATGATACAAATGGATTCATCAAAATCAATAAGATTGAGCAAAATAATTTTCAAGAATGTTTTCCTCTTTCTGATTGTTTCAAAACATATGATTTTGTTTCATTTATGCCTAATAAAAACATGTATCATGTTTAAAACCAAAAGAGTAAGATTTATTACAACAAAGATCAATAAGGTACTTTCATTATGATAAAAATCAATAATCCATAAATCGTAAGATTCATCATGCATAATTTCAAAATTTATTAAGCATGATCAATATACATGACACTAAAACATGGTTTCAAAATGTTTAATATTTTTATTACACAATTTCATCATTATGCATCATTATATATAACTTTACAATGTCATGCATAAAATCATCAAATCATAGTATTAAAATATTAATATTTTCATTACAACTTTATGCATTGTTAAGTATACAATTGTTAAGCATGACACTTCACTATTTCCTACAAGCATGCCTATTTCATTTATGTCAAATCAAAATATACATCATTTTTTAAAACCACTTTTATGTCAAATCAAAAAATACATCATTAAGCATCATCATTAAGCATTACTTCAAATCAAACATGATTTCATTTATTTTTAAAATATTTATCATGAAAGAGCATATAAGCCAAAGAAACTATTAAACATAAAGCATATTCATCAATGATGGTTTCATTGAGTATAAAGTATTTTCAATCAAAATCATTTGTTATTTGTTATAGTCATACAATTTTCATTTTAGGTGAATCTATTTTTTCATGCTTAGTTTGCATACAAAAGTCATGCCTCATTTTCGAAAGCAACTTTCATCATGGTATAAATCGATAATTCATAAATCGTAAAAGATCATTATGGAAATCATCAATAATTAATAAACTATAAATTACCCAAAACTCATCATCATGCATAGCCTCAAAAAATAAATTTATTAGGCATGATATCATATTTCATAAGGTATTTTTAATCAAAATCATTTTGTTTATCATAAACATACAATTTTCATGATTATTTTCAAAATTACTAGAATGATAAGCATGATTTCTAATTTTTTATTTTTATGTAATTTTTAAGAAAATTAATCCTAAACTAAATTAAAAATAACTCATGAAAAGTATTATGTAATTTTGAAATAAATTAGGGAGATTTCGATTATCTCATTGTTGAAAGTGGTTGAGGCGTAGTTTGCCAACTCGCCTTTCTTGATTTTCTCCTCGTCTTCGGAAGAGCTTAATTCATCCCCATTTTTGTTCTTCTTGCGTTCAAAGCAAGTAGTTCCATTTTTTTTTCTTTTTTTTCTTTTTGTTTCATTTGTAGTTTAAGTTCACCATCACTTGAGCTTATGCTCGAGTGGTCTTCATGTGTTCTATGTCCCAAATCCTTCCTGTCCTTTGGAAGGTTGTTCTTGAGTTTTCTTTTTGTCACATTGTTCATTTCATAGGTCATTAGAGACCCAACAAGTTCTTCAAGAGGAAATGTTTTAAGGTCCTTAGCCTCTTGAATAGCCGTAACTTTTGGTTCCCAAACTTTTTAGAAGGGATCTTAAGATTTTAGTGACTAGTTCAAAGTTAGAAAAACTTTTACCAAGAGCTTTGAGTCCATTGATGACATCCGAGAAACGGGTGTGCATGTCTCCGATGGACTCACTTGGTTTCATCCGGAAAAGTTCGTAAGAGTGCACAAGAATGTTGATTTTGGACTCTTTCACTCGGCTAGTGCCTTCATGAGTGACCTCAAGAGTTCTCTAAATATCAAAAGCCGAATCATAAATCGAAATGCGATTAAATTCATTTTTGTCAAGTGCACAATATAAGGCATTCATAGCCTTTGCATTTAAAGCAAAAACTTTCTTCTCCAATTCATCCCATTCGCTCATCGGAAGAGAAGATTTTTTAAATCCATTTTCGATAATATTCCAAAGCTCGAGATTCAACGAAAGTAAGAAAACTCTCATTCGAGTTTTCCAATAGGTGTAGTCCGTCCCATTGAAAAAGGGAGGACGAATGAGAGAGTGACCCTCTTGAAAGCCATAAAGAGCCATTTCTATTTGGGTGTTAAACCAAAAGTAGAAAACCGTGGCTCGATACCAATTGTTAGGATCGGAGGCACAAGAGGGGAGGGGGTGAATTAGTGCAGCGGTGAAGTGGGATTAACTTTTCACGATTTAAACACTTTTTTGAAACTTCATAATGATAAAAACAACGTTTTTAGTTTAAAACCGTTTGATTATGCTTTTAACTTGAAGAGATAAGTAAGACGGAGACAAAGCAATATAGCATTAAAGTGCAAATGGTTTGCAGTAATATAAATGACAATAAGTAAATGCAAACCAGAGATTACGCCAATTTTATAGTGGTTCGGTCAAATGACCTACATCCACTTGCGAGGCCCCTCTTTGATGAGGCTCCCACCTTCCACTAGCAAATCTCTTGAAAGGGAAGGGTAAATACTCCTCTTACAACTTTTACAAGCGGTTCACTCTCTTACAGATTTTCAGCAAGAAAGAAGGAGGTGAACACTAGCAAATTGAAAACAAGACTAGCAAAGACTCTTCTAAGACTTTTCTCTCAATCAATTGCTTCTCAAAAAGTTGTTATCTCAGCTGAGATTTGAGGGGTATTTATAGGCCTCAAGAGGATTCAAATTTGGGCTCCAAAATTTGAATTCTCTTTAGGTTCTCGATGCTGGCGGTGCCACCGCCTGTTAGTTTCTGACACTAACAGTGGCTGGCGGTGCCACCGCCCAGCCAAGCGGTGCCACCGCCCAGCTCTCGGGTGCTGGGTGGTGCCACCACCCTCACTGGTTGGGCTCCAAACTTGGCCCAAACCAGTCTGAACTCGGGCCCAATTGGCCCCTACTTGGGTTATAGGATTAACACCTAATCCTAACCCTAATTAACGTGCTAACTACGAATTTAAAGATATTTTCTAAGCTATTACAAAGTTCGTAAGTCAAGACTTCTTCCGGCGAGCTTCCGACGAACTTCCGATAAACTCTCGGAAACCATTCTGCGGACTCCCGGCAAGCTCTTAAACTTCACGATTTGATCTTGGCGAGTTCCAACGAGCTTCTTCGGCAAGCTCCGATCTCTCTCGGCGAGCTCCGCGAACTTCCCATGAACCTTTCGGTTAGCTTCCAAAAAACCCTTCGGCAAGCTCCCTACTCATTCTCGGCTAGTTCCGGCAACATTCCCGACGAACCTTCGGACTTCCGTCGAACTCTCAAACTCGCAACAAATCCTTTGCGCTTGACTCCGACACTTTGTTTTGCTTTATGTCTTCATTATTATCGTAGTTAATCCTGCACACATAAGCCAAAACTCTACTCCGATCTAGACAATTATTACAACGCGAATTGACATTCTATTGCTCGGCACGTTATTGGTTAGCGCTTCGTCCGATTCTTCATCCATCGTCCTCTCTTGCGGCTTGTTGCCCAATCGACGGTTGACCTCCGCAACCTCGATATCCTTGGTGCAATTTCGCTCTCCTTGGCCCGATGCCCGACGTCCGAAGCATTCTGCCGTCCAATATCCTGACGTGATCTCCTCCAGCGCAACGTCAATTCCTCCTGCGTTAACTGTCTAATCCTGATCGAGTAGACCTACATCATTCAAAATGTAGTTTAAATTATAAACACATATCAAGTGGTTTCATCATCAAAATACGAGATTCAACAATGTATGCAATGATATTTTAACTATGACGTGAAAGTCATTATCATTGAAAATGTTTCGACTTGAACTCAAAAGATATCATTTTCTGAATTCAAGTTTATTTCAACATATCATATAGACAAGGAGAGTTATAGCTAAAACTCTATTATTAATTGGTTATCATCATAAAAAACGAGGAGATTGTTGAATCTCAGATTTTGATGATGAAATCAATTGATAAAGTTATGATTTAATGAGCGTTTGAGTGATATAGGACTAACTTCAATCATGGAAAGACAAATCGATTGAAGCAGGAGAATCAGATGTTGGCCGGAGAGCATCATATTAGAAAATTAGACGTCATGCCGGAAGATAGACTTCGTGGCATGAGCCTAAGCATCGAGCCAAAAGGATCGGATATTGCGCTAAGAAGATTGGATATTACAGGAGGTCAATATGTCGATAGATTGGACAATACGTTAAAAGAGAGGACGATGCATCGAAGGTTCAAATGAAGTGTCGGATTAACCAATTGCATACCGAACAATATAGGATTTATGTTTGTAATCAGTTATATCTTGATTGAAGTAGTTTAGGATTTAATTAAGTTAGTTTTGGGTGTAATCATGCCAACTTGATTAGGGGCTCATTGGGCCTGAATTATGATTGAATTGGGCCTATTGGAAAACCAATTCAATAACCTGAAATTAGGCCAAGCAGTGGCACCACCAGACCAGACAGTAGAATCACATGTGAGTTGGAAAGTACAAAATATATTTTTTCATAAAACTCGATGATGGTACCGCTAGGGTCAACGATGGTACCACCTAGTGTTAGGCGATGGCACCACCCAAACTGGAGATGGTACTACCCAAACACAATCTCCTAAACTATATCAGGTGGTGGTGTCACCTAAATTGGACGATAGTACTACTAGTGCATTGGGTGGCAAGTGGTGGTATCACCTAATGCAAACAGTGGTACCATCAATATCCCAAAAATTCAGGGATTTAAATTTTTGGCTCATTTTCTAAAGTCATTTGGGGCCTATAGATACCCCAGTCATTTTTGTTTGGGATAGTAAGAAAAATGGTAGAAAGAAAAAAAGAATTCTTAAGAATAAAAGTGTTGTAATTATCTTGAATTATTAAGTCTCTTTCACCCTCGAGTGAAGAGGAATTGAGAGTAGACATAGGTCGGGACGATCGAACTATTATAAATCGGTTTATATTTTCTTTGTGCTTTTTATTCTTATTGCTTACTGATTTAGTTGTTCACTATTTTTATTCACATTCTAAATTAAACAGATACGGGTTTGATCGAATAAAATTTTTTGAATCATTTCAATTTTTTGAAAGTATTAATTCACCCCCCAAATGCCTTTACAATCTTAATAATAGTAGCATAATTATAATTTTTTATACTTATATTCTTTGACTTAATTTATCTTTGTTTATAGAGAAAAAAGAAAATTATCATTCTTTTTTACTGGAGTATAACATATAGGTTATCTCATGATAAGTTGCAATCATCTAGTTGATACGTGAATAAAATCCCTACAAGATTAACAACATGGTATCGACAAGGATACTAACTCAATTTTATTAAGGCAATCTATTCGAGACAACAATTGATAGTCTCGATACCAAGATAAATTACTACCTCATAACCATAGTCTCGATGGTTTAACACATAATCCCATGACTCAACAAGAGCCAAGTAACTTGTGTAACCATCCTCAGCATTAATCACTAAATTAGTTCAACTATCACGGTGACATACTATAAATTCCCTCTAGTATATCCTAGAAAGGAACTCTGTCCAAGCTCTTTCACTATATTTTCGAATACTCAGTGTCCCCTCTAAATTAAGTATCAGGCCTCTGTCAAGTATGCTTATGATGTAATTTTGTAGGGTCATCACCCGAATCCCTAATTCGAAAGATACCTACTTACAACAATTGCAGAAATAGACTTTGTTGGATCAAATCCTTTCCACCTGTGGGATCGTTAAAATCCATTTTAATAGTAGTACAAAAATTAAAAAACCATCAATTTAGTTCTAATTTTGATTTGACTCACTACTCTCAATTAAAAAATAAAACTACTATATCAATCGAAACTATGTTTCTTAAGCATAAACGGTGAAGATGGAATTAAAGCCAAGTATAAACTATTAAAATTTTTATCAACTAAATTAGTTAACTGCTATACTAAAGACTTTATTTATGTTTTCTTTTTATTTTTCCATATTTAGCTAGTTTAGAATTAGAACTATTAGTTTGGAATTGAAATCGTAAATTATGATTTGATAATCAGATGTATTCGATTCCCACTTCAATCTGGTTCGATTCTAATTCGAACCGAACTTGATTCACATAAGGTGAGTGTTGTCACATAAAAAGCTAATTAATTCATAGTCTGGTTGTCTTTCCTAAAAAAATGAGAAAACTTAATCTCTATAAAATTTCTCTTAATAAATAATATATTCTGACATCGTTTAAAATAGATTTTGAACGATTATTACATTTAGTCCGGATTGCAATATATGTTTTCTGAGTTGGCTTCCACTTGTAAGAAAAACAGAATTTGATCTATCTTATTATTTACTTGTACATGAATTTCATCCTTCGCTTGATATAGTTGAAGTGTTGTGATAGGGGTTGAATATCATATTTTAATGATGAAATTAATTAATGAGTTTATAATCTAATCTAGAAAAGTGACGTAGGATTAATTACGATCATAAAAAGATAAATTAATTAAAGCAAGAAGAATCAGACGTTAGGCCAGAGTCAGAAAACAGGCATCGAGTCGAAAAAATTGGATGTTGCACTAAGATCGTATATTACAGGAGTTAACATGCCGATGAATTGGGCGATATGCTGAAGGTTCGGATGATGCATCGGAAGTTCATCGGGAGTTCGGATGAACAAATAATACATCGAACAACTGAGATTGCTTATATTATAATTGTTTAAACCTTAATTATCATAGTTTAAGTCTTAATTTAAGTTAGGTTTGAGAGTAATCCAACTAACTCAAATAGGAACCAATTAGGCCTTAATTAGGGTTGAATTGGGCCTGCTATTTGGCCCATTCAATGATCTGGAGCCATATCAGGTGGTGGTACCGCTAGGGCTGGCAATGGAACCACCTAGGCTCGACCTCCCAGAATTTGTTTGGGCGATGGTACCACTAGTAGTTAATTTTGTCAAACGATGGTACCATCCTATCAAGTAGTGGTATGTTAGGACTCTAGCTAGAAGAGTCCTAATTGAGAGGGACATTCATGTAAAACCTACCTAAGCCGACCCCTATTAATGAGGTGAAGAGGTCGGTTAGGGTTAGGAGACTGTTTCTTAGAGATGAATTAGGAGTTGTAAAGAAATAGGAGTCTTGATTAGAAGTCCTATTAGGAGTTGGTTAGAAGAAGGAGTCTTGAGTAGGAGTCCTATTAGGAGTTAGGGTTTAGAAACCCTATAAATAGCCATGTATTCCAACACTTTCCTGCTTGACAAAGCATGAAAAGTGAATAAAAAGCTTTGAGATTCTGAGTTGTAAAAGTCTTAAAAAAATGCTAGGTATCATCCTCTTTCATAAGATTTGTGATCATTCTAAGAGAGATGTGAGACTTGTAAAGTTTGTCTCTTAAACCTATAAAAAGGAGAAAATATTATAAAAGGACAGTCGATCTTCGCCTATTAAAAGAAAATCGATATTAGAAGCCGGTGGTCTCGACGGAGAAAGAACCGAGAGTATATTGGTCATGACGATCGAACCACTATAAATCTAGTGTGCTTTTTTCTTTTATTATTTACTTTCATTACCTTCTTATTTAACTGTCTACTACTTTTGTATGCATTCTTACGAACGTTTTTAAGTTTAAATGTATTTTCATTACGAGCTTTATCGAACATAATTTTTTAAAATCATTAAAAGTTTACAATAGCACTAATTTAGGGAGAAAAAAAAAATGATGTAGCCAAATAATATAATAAAAAAATATATATGACAGTTAAGATAGGAGATGTATATGTGTATTACATGTCATTTCATAGTAATCTTTCATATATGATGATTATTAACATTTCGGGACATATTTTATTCTGATAATTAAATCATTTTAAGTACAGCGAAAGCATCTAGATTTTTTTTTATTATTAAAAATATTTTAAATAATTTACTAAATACAGCTCACCATAATTTTTTTTTTTATCATATAGGCCTCATAATTATTCTTACCTGAGGTAGTTTTTTTTAATATCAATTTTATCCTTTCAAAATTTTTGAATCGATTCGGATCAAATCTATAAACCCTCCTTCACTAACTCTGCCCTCCCTCTCCTTCTTTTCCACCACCATGATGATTTAAATTAGATTAGACCATTTTAACAGAAAATAAAAATAAAAAAGACTATAATATCTATCTATCTATCTTGATTCTAATATCATTCAACATAAATAGTGTGATTGTTTTCATCCAAATAAGAAAAAAAATATTCATAACTAAAATAATTATGAGATCATCCGATAAAAAATCAATGATGAAAGTTTTTTCAATAAATTATTCAAATATTTTTATAGATTATTTTTTAATAATATTATAGATATATTCAAGTATTATAATTAATAATAATATCTGAGGAGATATTCTACATGGCTTTGTTACTCGTCGACGTTACGCACGGGTCCACGTTTCATCATTTAGCCTTGCTGGGGTCCCACCCTCATCGATCGGTTCTCTGCGCACGTAAACGTTGCGCGTCGGGGATCATTTTCCCCCATCGCCGGCCGTGCGCTCACGCACTAATGCCATCCCCTTCCATGCGAGCCCCCTTTTCGCCGCCTGTCATTCCAATAAAAGAAGCGCTCCTCCTTTCACGATCCGCGGGTGTCGGCGATTCTTGGGATCCTCGCAGGCAACCGGACTCTCTCGCTTCGCAAAAGGGCGTGGACATGGCTCCTTGCGATCCAGATTAGTTCGTCTTCCCTCCGGTTGCTTGGTTTTCGTAGTGCCGTGATCTGGGGTCAGGCCCAGGGGATTCTGTGCTCGAGGAATTAGATTTTCTGGTCATTGTGATCGATTTCTTGTCTGGTTTTGCATAAAGTTTTGTTCTTTTTGTGATTTTCCTGTGATTGCTGAGCGCTAGGGTTTGGATTTTGGCTTCCAAGTATAAACATTTGAAGGACGAGGGTTGGTTATGTTTCAGATGGTTGGTTGGATTGGTGTGAAGAAGCCAGTAGGAGCTGCAAGAAATGTGGAATTTTTATGTGATTCCCTTTGGCTTCTGAATGTTTTGTGGAATTACTGATAAGTGTTAAGTCTAACGAGGACCGAATTGGACAAAATTGATTGAGGACTTCGCTTCTGAATGATGCGATATGGAGGGAAACTTAAATGCTGGAAGCATGATGTCGGGAGCTTCGTATGGTGTGCTGGCTTTGCAAGGAAACATGTACATGCATCAGAGCTCGATGATCCATCACCCACCGGTGTGTGACGCCTTCGGTGTATCAGGCAGCCACTTGCAGGAATCTGATCACCGAGCAGATGTTTCCATCATGGACTACCATAAAGGAGAGCGTGGCAGGACCTCAATGAGCGATGACGATGAGCCAATCTTGACCGAGGATGGAGTTGATGCTCAAAATGAGGCTGGCAGAGAGAAGAAGGGCTGTCCGTGGCAGCGAATGAAGTGGACTGATGCAATGGTTAGGGTTTTGATAACTGCGGTCTCTTACGTAGGAGAAGATGCTCCTTCTGAGTGTGGTGGGAGGAGGAAGTATGCAATATTGCAGAAAAAGGGGAAGTGGAAGGCCATATCAAAAGTTATGGCCGAGAGGAGATGTTATGTGTCACCTCAACAATGTGAAGATAAATTCAATGATCTTAATAAGAGATACAAGAGGCTCACCGATATCCTTGGTAGGGGTACATCTTGCAAGGTGGTTGAGAATCCGGCACTTTTGGACCGTATGAGTAATCTCTCAGAAAAGATGAAGGATGATGTGAGGAAGATTTTGAGCTCAAAACATCTTTTCTACGAGGAGATGTGCTCCTATCATAATTGTAACCGGTTGAATCTACCTGCTGACCCAGCTCTTCAACGATCGTTGCAGTTGGCACTTGGAAGTAGAGATGAGCATGACAGAAGGAGAGGCTCACATGAAGATGTTGATGAAGATGATCAAAGTGCTGATGGTGATGACGAGGAAGGTGATGCTGAAGAGCATAATGTGCACGGGAATATGGTGGCATCATGCTTCCCCAAAAGGATGAGGCATGGGTTGAACCATGAAGAAGCGGTTTTTGGTGACACATCTGCTTTACAAAATTCTACTAGAAGCCTTCAACCTCAAGGCTTAACCTTAGATATGAACCAAGTATTTTCAGAAGGATCTAAATCAACACTGATACAGCAGCACTGGGTTAATTATCCGCTTCAGCTCGAGGAGAAGAAATTGCATATTCAGGCTCAGATGCTGGAGCTCGAAAAACAACGCTACAAGTGGCAAAGGTTTAGTAAGAAGAAAGACAGAGAACTAAATATGATGAGAATGGAAAATGAACGAATGAAGATTGAGAATGAACGCCTATCCCTTGAATTAAGGCAGAAGGAAATGGAGTTGGATCTTACTTCAATGAAAACACAGTGATGCAAGATTAGTTGATTGAAGGAAGCCATGGAAGTATCAGTATGGTAAGCTTTGCTGATTCGAGGAAGTAGCTAATGATAAGCTTTGCTAGTCAATGGTTACTGCAGTCCTGGAGATCGAATGAGTTTATGACTCATTCTTTTTCTCTGTCTACTTTTCCTTGTAAAGATGATCGGTAGCTTTTCTCAGGGTTGCCAGTTCTTGACTCTTATAAGTATGATATGGTTTCTGTTGAAGATGATTTTCTCTTCTAGTGCAGGTGCAAAAGTATTTGTGTTCACTAAGAGGAACTGCATAATTATATTTTGAAAGTTACTCTTAAAACATTGGCCTGTGTCTGGTGGTGGTGGTGTCAGATTCACTTGCCAAAGGCTGAAAGTTTAAAACCTCAATTGACATTTTTTTTTTTTCTTACCCTTTTCCCAAAAAAAAATTTTATTTTTTGAAAGTTTACATACACATCAGAATTGTTTAGAGTGATATGTTAATTACAGAAACACAGGTTGAGTATGAGGCGCCAGAAATTTTTTTTTTTTTTTTTTTTTCCATATGAGTTATCAAGTAAACAGGAATGTGAATGTCTCTCACTTTTGGTTCCGTGAATTGTGTGTGTCAATTTATAATAATTGACCGTAAGCTGAATGAGCTCTTCTTGCTTAAAACTTGATTCTTCTTTTCTGACTTATTTGAGGGCTATTTGTGTTTGTTTGTTCATGGTGCTCCAAGCATTTCTTATCATTTTAATATTTTTATCTTATAGTAGATTGGCCTTTTTTTCAAGAACCTAAGTTCTCATAGTTGTCCAAGATCCAATTTAAAGCATTTATTGTAATTTTTTTTTTTAACTGACTTGTGTTTTCTCATCATACTTTGATAAGTTAGGTCTTATTCTTCGATATATTTGTTTGACTTCTCAAGTCTTTAAATTCCCAAGTATCAACTAGCAGGATTTTGGCCTGATGTTGTAGATGTTTGTGATTAAATTAAATGGGGGAAAATTTTAGTTTTAACACATATAATAGGGAAAGGCAAAAATACAACTTATGTGATAGAAGTATATCCCTGGTTAAATATTTGATGAATTAAAATGATGGCATCCGCAGGAGTATCAGGTGAGATGGCAAAGTTAAAAAGTACCATTGACGATAGACAAGTCTGAGCCCAGTAAGATTGAAACTTGATCTCATGGTTAGATTGTTCCTTTTTCAAATAAATAAAAAACAATTGTTTTGGTCCTTTGCATGTGTCAAAGTTGTCTATATTGTGACCTTATGCAGACTCATATTTATTGATTTTTATTTTTGAGTTCTTCTACAGTTGATGTGAAAATAGTATATCCATTTAGTTTGGCTGAAATCAATCCCTTTTTTTTTTATGATATGGATTTCATATTAAGATCTCAATAGATAAGAGATCTGCTTCCTATTTTTCCTAGTTAACTAAAGCCTTAAGCCCCAACCTATATAAGAGTTAGTGTTTGGGACAACTTATGTTACTCTTAAGCGTGTTAGTTTACTTATAAGAGTTAGTATTTAATGTGTCAATTAACTTAATAAGATCTTGATAGTTTATAGGAAGGTTCGCCTCCAAATTCATTTTACGAAGATTTGATCATCTAAAGTAATTTTCTTTTTTAAGTTAGTACTAAATCTTCGATTGAATGAGGTTATGGGTAGCGTCTAAGCTACGTGAGCATGCTTGTTCCTCGCTTCTGTTTCCCCACGTCTCTCTAGCTCGATGCTTTATATAACCCATTAATGCTTTAGCATATGATTCCTATTAATCACAGCAGTGTAACCACAAATTGAATTAAAAGGATGATGAAGAAGAAGAAGAAGAAGAAGAAATGTTTGACAAACGCAATCTTCCCCCTATGTATATGTACATATACATATACATATACATATATTACTTAATCACTAGAAATAATGAAGTTGGAGGATTCAAAATTTTCAGTTCATCCTTCAAAGGTAGTAATCAGAAATTAATAGCTGCAGCATATGGATCTCAAGGTTGTATTATAATGCTGAAGGTTTTAAATCCTTCAGCATTCAGACAATCGAATTCTGACGGTAACAAATGAGACCCATCTTTCAAGGAACACAAGGCATAAAACGAACAGATAAATCAACAAATGCATGTTTTTTGTAGAACTCGCAATGTCATCAAATGTCTCTGTATAATTTCCAATACTAGTCCTAATTGACTCGTCTAGAAAACACCCTAGCTTGACTTCAGGCTCTTGCAGAGTGTTTTGTATGCTTCCACGCAGAGCTTGAATTTTTCCTCTGCTACTGCCTGCAGTAAAAGAAGATGCTTATTAAACATGTGATGCCAAGAAAAATGGCCAGTTACACAGCCGAGCAGGTGCAGCATGACATGCCATTGCACAAATAAGAGGTTAAAGAACTTCATGGAGGAAACATATCAAGCCTAGAATGGACATCAGCTGCTTGGCTAAAGCACATTAATAATCCGCTCCTTCAAACAGTAACTCGGATAGAAAACTCTCCCTCCTCAATTCAAAAGGCAAATTCAAGACTGTTGCATGGTTGCAGAAGGATTAAGTGTGATACCATATCAAACTGGGTTCACTTTTTCTCTCTGTCATTAGCACTAAATTGTAGAGTAAGACTTGGAAATCTTGCTATTGAAAAAATGTAAAAGAAATCTGCCTCATGAGTACAGGTATAAAGGACATGAATTGAGCATACTCCTCAGAACACAGCAAAGCCATGAGTAGTTGGCAACCAAAATTCAATACAAGAAATAGGTTCCATTCCTTCCTTTTGGGTATTGAGCGGATAAGTAAATTGGTAAAGGAAACAAACCACAGAAGAAAATCAAACCCAAGGTAAAGATATAGTGGGCCAAGATAGTAGATATACTAATTCAAAGACGGTCACAATTGGGCCAAATTGAGCTTTGCTTTCTACGAGCTTGACTAGATTTATATTAGGGGAGCTCAAGCTCAGCTCCATACTTGAGTCAAGCTAGAAATAATGTTCGAGCTTGACAACTATAGTGTTTATAGGCTCAAGCTTGGTTTAAGTTCAGTTCACCACAAATTTATTTAACTAGGCAATAGGTTTACATGTTACATGTTAGGGTTAAGGTTCATTTTAACCTCTATGGTTTTGGTCATGGACCTCTTAAGCCCTTATGGTTTACTCATGTCTAAAATAATCCCTACATTTTAAAAAATGTAACATATAAGCCCCTCCAATCAAGTTTGAATTAACAAATGTTAGAATCTACTTACATGACATACTAACTCACAATAAATCATTAATATAATGACACGTGTAATTTAGGATTAAAGTCTATTTTAGACCCTATAGGTCCATTTTAGACCCCATAGTTTTGACCATAGACTTTTTAAGTCCTTCTGGTTTACTCGTGTCTAAAAGAACTCTTACATTTTCGAAAACATAATATATAAACCTCTCCTATCAAGATTGAGTTAACAAACGTTAGAGTTTGCTTACGTGACATACTGACTTACAAAAAACCATTAATATTACACGTGTAATTTAAGTTTTTTAAAAAATTAAGACATCTATCAATGGCAGGAGGAGACGTCATCATAAAAGCGACCACCAGCAACAGCACCGAGCCGCTGCTGCCTAGCAAGGCGTCATACGCACATAGCCTCTCCCGCGTTGAGCTTAGGAGTTTCCGAATGTCACTCGCCAGCTCCAGGACGCATGCCACCACGGCGCTGCCCGCCATCACGAACAACACCTGCTCCGATCCCGATGAGTACCACCATACCTTGTAAGCTACCTCCCTTGCGAAGCATGGCATCACGAAGACAGAGAGCATGCAAAAGGGTTGAGCTGGTCCATGAAGCCCTCCCGCTCCCGCTCGCTCTCCCTGACCAGCTTGTCGAGGAAGCAAAAGCGACGAAGGTCGTAACGACGGACGAAGGCGGAGAGGCAGAGGTAAGAGAGACCGAAAGCAGAGGTGAGGGAGAGTTGGACCACCATATCATAAGCACGGTGGCGGGTGAGGGCGCAGGAGAGGACGAAGTGGGAGGTGGTGGGGACAAAAACGCCCAGGAGGAAGAGGGACCAAGAGACCACTGTGTGCTTAGCGTCGGATTGATCGACGCACATCCACTTGAGGCAGGACCAGAAGCTCCTGAGCTCGTCATCAGAGCGAGAGAGGCTGCATGCATACAACGCCCTGCTATGCAACAGTAGTTTGGTGCTACTACTGGTGGTCGCTTTCACGATGACACCTCCTCCCGCCATTGATAAAGGTCTCAGTTTTTTTTTAACTTAAATTACACGTGTTATTATATTAATAGTTTTTGTGAGTCAGCATACCACGTAAGCAGACTCTAACATCTATTAACTCAAACTTGACGGGAGGAGCTAATATGCTATATTTTTTAAAATGTATAGGTTATTTTAGACACAAGTAAACCATAAGGGCTTAAGAGGTCCATGACCAAAACCACAAGGGCTAAAATGGACCTTAACCATAAATTACACATGTCATTATATTAATGATTTATTATGAATTAGCATACCACGTAAGCAAACTCTAACATCTGTTAACTCAAACTTGACGGGAGGGGTTTATATACTACGTTTTTAAAAACGTAAAGGTTATTTTAGACACGAGCAAACCATAAGGGTTTAAGAGGTCCACGGCCAAAACCACATGAGCTAAAATAAACCTTAACCCTAGATGTTACAAGTTTAGTTTTCACAAAATTAATTTTGGTCTTATTTTTTAAGAGTATTGGATCCATCCACTTTGATACTTAATAGGGTCAATTTTTAGTCTCAAATTGTAAAAGAGTATTTTTGTGATCACTCATCTACTCATGATTGGAAGTTATGAACTTGTCCTTGAAATTTTTCATTAACAAATGAGCTCGTTCAAGAATCAATAAGTGGGATTATTCACGATAAGGATTGAAATATCGTCCATCACCTAAATTTCGACATTATTCTTCGATGCGGTATAGTAAGATTTATGACGATCTTTGTATCTGAAAGCGGTATCTTGGATTCGATATATATATATATATATATATATATATATATATATATATATAAAATAAAAATTCGACGACGTCGCCTCTCTTCTCCACACCGAGGTGACGTCGTAGAAAAACGAGGCGACATCGCCTCCGCAACATCGCGTATATATATATATATATATAAGTAAAAAAATCTTATATATATTTATATATAAATATTTTTATAAAAGGCGACGTCGCCCCATGTGGGAGAAGGGAAAGGCGACCGACATCACCTTTTTAATATATATATATATATTTATTTATTTATTTATTTATATTTATATTTATATATAAATATAAATATAAATTTGAATTGAAGACCTTGGTTCACGAGCTTACTAAGCCTAAATGTGTAAGGTTTGCCTTGCTCTAGCTTCACTCATTTAACAAATGAAATAAAAAATGGTGAACTAACTTTGGCAAACAAGCTTGAGAGAGGCTTTAACGAGCCAAAAAACAAGCTGTTTTGCAAACAGTTTTTGCAACCCTAATCAAAGGATAAAGATTGTATATTATAATAATGTTCAAGCAAGAAAGAATTTTCTCCACTACAATAACTGATCTTGGACATTCCTGACTTTTGCAGTAAATAATTAACTTTATTATTTGTTCTCCAATGGCTGGTGAATGAAGTCTTGATCAAGTAGGCCTCTTACTATCCCATTTTATAGAGATGATAGCTCAACATACCAGCACAAGATAATGAGAAAAGTTTAAAGCAGACCTGTGAAGTTCCTTCATGCTTGTCAGGGTGCCACTTTAAAGCAGATGAGCGGAAACTGATAAATAAATCAGAGATGAACAAGAAATTAGAAAGCTAGAAGCATTATATCTTGAAGCTGAGCTGTCCAGGATAACATTAACTTTCATACAGCTACAAAAAATAACTTACGCGCATTTCACATCATCTAATTTTAGGGGACCCACTAGTGGCAGTCCAAGAGCAAATCTATGGGATTGCAGGCCAATATCATTTGATTCATCTTCCTCTTCAATATCGCTTTCGCTCCACACTCGTGTCCTAGCTTTAGCCTGCTGTGAATGATCTCTCCACTCAAATCCATTAGTAAAATTCTCAAAATGAAGTCTGTCCTGAGAATTAAAAGACCATGTAAAACATCTTTGTCCGCCAAAGCTAGCTGAGAATTTTGTCTTAGGATGCCCACAGTCATCATCCTCATCATCAAAGCTTTGCCCATTTTTTCTACCTAAACAAAGATGTTATGTTTGTGAAATGAGACTCAAAGCAATTATCTACAGTAACAGCACAAACTATGAAAAACAATATAGAACAAATCCTTGTTGAATATGCCTATCCGCGCTGGTAGAACTTGTAGTTAGAAAAACTGCTGCACCTTGAATTGTTCTTTTTTCCTTAATCTACTTAGTTGCAGTGGTTTAAATAAGCACCTAGGCGCTTGCCTAGGAGCTCGCGTGAGGTAAGGCGAGGCAAGGGCCGAGCACCTCAAGTTTCAACCAGGCAATGCGCTTCAATGAAGCATCGCCTGGGCACTTGCCTAAACCCAAGCATCGGGTGCTTCGAGTAAGCGCCCGATTCAAACGAAGCAACTGAACCAAAGTTTTCAATATGGTTCAATTGAACAGTAGCTAGTTGGTTTGATTGAACCAACTAGCTACTTTCTTTTACTGTACCCGCAAAACCCACCCCTTGCACCCCTACATGACCCCGAGCCATAAACCCTAGCGTAGCTTCTACCTCCGTCGTTGACGCTTTCTTTGCTACTGCCTCTGTCACTATTGCATAGGACCAAGGCTTCCTCTATCGTCGACGGACGAGTCCAACGATCTAGCTTTCTTGCACAGTTTCTTCTATTGTCGTTGTTTCTGTATGCAGCTCCTTCCACCGTCGAGGGAGAGGATTGAAACTTCATCCACCATCGATGAATATCTCTTAAGCTTCCTCCACCCACGACGTCACTGTCCACAACTTCCGTCGTCGCTACTAGTGTCTGTAACTTCCTCTGCAGCCTCTATTGTCATCCAAAGCTTCCTCCGCCTTTGCCTCTACCTCCGCTGTCGTCATCCGAAAGTTCCTCCACCATCACTGCCCTCTCCTCTACTTTCCCTTGTCGGTGACTCTTTTCTCCCTCTCTAACTACTGTTAATAGTTTTGTTCTCCCCCTCTAATTATTGTTAGTAGTAAATAATATACTGTTAATAGTAAATTATTAACTACTGTACAAAGCAATCTCTATTTAGATTAGTAATATACTATTTAGACTTTAAACTGCTAATCTTTATTCGTTTAGAACTATTACTAAGGTTTCAGGATTAATGACAAGTATACAAAGCAATTCTGAAGATTCTTCAAAAAATTCAAGAAGGATCCTGCTTCGAAATATAATTATCTAAAGGATTCTAAAGATCCTAATACAATTACTTGTATCTTTTGTGATAAGACTCGTAGAGGTGATATTTTTCATGCAAAGCAGCATCAAGTAGAAAATTTCAAGAATGTATCAGCATGCAAGGTGTCCACCTGATGTAAAAGAAGAGTCGTTGGCTTATATGACTTAAAAAAAATTGCAAAGGAATGAATCTTATAGGAGTTTACCCAAGGATAATGTCAAACATATTAGAGATGATGAAGAAAAAGATTATTCTAAAGGTGTCAATTCAAGTAAAAAAAGAGTATGACAGAAAAGGAAAAATATCATAGTTGTTAAAAAGGGTAAAAAGGGACCGATAGACTTATAGAAGTTTCAAGGATCACAAAAGCAACAAGAGCAAGCAGGAGCAAAATTAAGACAAATAAATATAAGTGATGCTTGTGATAAGGAAATAAGGAGAACAATTCAGCACATTACTTGCTTCTTCTATTAAGCTAGCCTTCCCCTTAGTACTCGTCGTTTATATAGTTTTAAGGAGATAATTGAAGCTATTGGAAGATATTATGGAAAATTAAAACCTCCAAATTATTATGAGTTGCGAGTTCTATTATTAGAAAAAGAGTTAGATTATACAAACGACTTATTAAATGTCAAAATCATAAGTAAAGCATAATTGCTCTATTATGTCACATGCTTAAACCGCCAAAAGACATAGGAGTATAATTAATTTTATGGTCAATTGTTATTTAGAAATCATATTTGTAAAGTCAATAGATTCATCATCTTTTATAAAATCTATAGAAAAGATATATGAGTTGCTTGACAAGTTTGTGAAAGAAATTGGGAAACAAAATATCGTCCAAGTTATAACTAACAATGAAAGTAACTATGTGTTAGCTAGTAAGATTTATCTTTTGAATTTTTTAATCTTTTAATTACTCTATGTCTCCAATTTGAATGAAAGAACAATGTGACTATCTTATCAATTTTATTATCTTTTGTCTTGAGTAAATTACTTGAAGCAAAAAGGCAACACTTATATTGGACTCTATGTGCGGCAAATTGTATTGATTCAATGTTAAAGGATATTGGAAAGATTTCTAAAATAAAAAAAACTTTGTAAAGGGTAATATTTATCGTTGGATTCTCTATAATCATATTGGGGTTTTGAATATGATGGGAGAATTCACAGGCAATAAGGAATTAGTGAGATATGGTGTCACCCTATTTGCTACTTCTTAACATTACAGAGCGTGCATCTTCAAAAACATAACCTGAGAAACATGTTTACCTCGAAGAAATGGGTTATAAACATATAAGCAAAAGACGCAAAAGACAAGAGGGCCGATGATATCATCTTAATGTCATCCTTTTAGAATCTTATAATTTATATATTAAAAGTAATAGGCCCTCTTATTCGAGTCCTTCGGTTGGTAGATAATGAAAATAAGCTTATAATGAAATATACTTATGCCGCTATGGATAAAGCAAAGGAAACGATTCAAAAGTCTTTTGATGAAAATAAAGAAATGCATTAGAAAATATTTACAATCATTAACGAAAGATAGAATTGTCAACTTCATCGTCTATTACATGTAGCAAGATATTATTTGAACCCAGAATTCTTTTATAGAAATACATCCATTGAGTTCGATGCAAAAATTGTAAATAGGATATATTAATGCATTGCAAAATTAGTTCTAAACCTTGAGATACAAGATAAGATCATACGTGAATTATCTTTATACAAAAATGCTGATGCTCTTTTTGGAATTCCAATGACAATTCGATCTAGGACAACTACATCCCCAAGTTTTACTAAATTTATATTATTAATTTTATGTATAATATATTATTACTAATAATCAAGTAAATTTTACAACTAAATGATAAAATCTATTTGAAACTTACAATAGTTGGCTATCAAAATTCTTAATTTGACATGTAGTGTTACGGGTTATGAATATAACTAGAGTGTCTTTGAGTATATAAGGATCACATAATATTTTTGTTTCAATTGACCTATTGTTCTTAGATGCATGTATTAATATATTTTTAAATTATATGGCATGACAGATTTATACAAAGAGAAGAAATCGATTATAGCATCAACAATTATATGATCTTATTTATATAAAGTATAATCAAGTATTGAAGACTCGTCATGATTTACGAAATAATATTGATCCAATCTCATTACAAGACATTGATGATTCAAATAAATGATTAGTGGGGGAAATAGGTGTGAACTTACAAGATGCCAAAGATAACCTTGTAATTGAAGATGATAGGTTGACATGAGGAGATATGGCAAGAGCCTTAGGTATTGGAGAATTATAAGTATATACAGGACAAATGATGAAAGAAAAAATAAGTACAAAAGCCTCAAGCTTATCTCTTGCCATTATCGAAGAGGAGTTAACATATTTTGATGAAGATGGACAAAAGAAAGAAAAAGATGATATATTTAGGAATGACAAACAAGGAGGGAGAGCGGCACCGATCTCCAAGTTCTTCTCTTCTTCTCCGTTTTCTTTCTTCCTCGGTTAATACCACCCTTCTCCCTCTTCTTTCTTCTCCCTCAATCACCACCCGATTTAGGACGGTAACGAGACAGAAATAGCCCCAATCGACGGTACCACCCGGTAGCGGGGGGTCCGTGTACCGGTCTGCTGACGGACCGATACGTACCACCCGATACAGGCAGTATTATTTGAAATTAAAATCCTTGTTCTGAATAGCAGTAGCATGGTAGTTCCAGAAAACTAATTAGTCTGCCGAGTCTTGTGATTGTACATACTACACCTCACAATTTAACTATTATAATATGGATCCCACAACGACACTGTTGTTAAAATGTCTATTAAACAAAGAGCAAGGTAAAAAAGTGACTCACGTTGGATTCTGCCACATTTGCTTTTTCGATGGTTTGATGTTCTCTGATGCTTTGGTGTACCCGTATATTTTGGTCGTTGATGTTTGTCTGATTCATGTGAACTATCTTCTACTTTGAAATTTCTACTGCTTTTTCTATCAGCACGCCATGTAATATCTTCATCCTAGCAATATCATGCACAAAATAGGTAAGTTTGACTAATTGCACTCGGAAAAAATGCAAGAATTTACGAAGAAAGAATAACATATATTCAAAGGATAGAACTGTGTTTACAAGAGAAATTCAGTGAGTACCAATGGGATACCCTGTGGCTCTCAACATGCTAGGAGAAAGGTGACAATGGAAGTTATAAAGCTGGCCCCAAAAAATCACTAAAGAGATGCATAATGCATATCGGGCACAAAGTACTGAAAACTGTACCTGAAAATACTGCTTGGAGTGTGTTCCATTGAAAAGAATATTTTTAAGAGCACCCCTTGCATCTGCTCGCTTTTGATGAACTGAATATCTGATGAAATTCTGTTCATAAGATGGTTTTGTTACTGTGATAAAGTAGACAAGCAAATGTAAGATAAATCATTAAACTACTGCTAAACAATCAATCAACCAATTACTGCAGATTCATTGCATGAATTGGATCATTGCTTTTCCAAGATAGACATATTCCAATAAGCACATACAGTTACCAAGGATCAACAATTGGGCAACTATAGATGGACTCAGCATTTTTTAAAAACAAATTTCGGATTTGCATGGCAGGCACATTAGGCAGCAAGGACTATTCCATGTAAATGTGTGACATTATTTTAATTTTCCTTTTCTGTGGCTAACTATTAACAAATTTGTGATATTAATAAACCAAATGAAAGTGATGAGACTCGGAGTGTAGCAAAATTAAAGGTATAAGAGAATAAACATAAAAAAGTGAATAAGCTAGAAAAAAAGTCATTTTGTATCAAATTACAAAATTTTCATCCTCTCCCGAGATCAAAACACATAAAACAGGTAAAAAAGAGACAAAGGAAGTTTCATATCAAATGGAAAGGAAGCAGACCAAGGATACGGATAGAAGCACTTGAAGTCAAAAGAAAAAGTTCTGACCATGAGAATATAATCAATGTGTTTATGAGGAATGAGACAATCTACTGTCCAGTACAAGTCCAAGCCGAATTAAATACCCTACTTTACAGAAAATCGTATTAGGCCAAGTTTAATCCAAGGATTCAAACTCAAAGAGAGCAACATGCTAGAGTTAGTCTTTTCCTTTTTCTTTCTTTTTCCAGCTTGCTGCTCCTTTACAAACCCAAAATTCACCTCAATCAAATCCTTGTTTAATTACAAGAATTGTTGATTCACGGAAGGGGACCTTTCTAGCTAAACACAATTGGTTAATCATGCTAGTTGGTATGCCACTGTATCAACCAGCATAGGACAAAAGCCATCTAGCTACAGAACAGCACAGCATAGATCAACGTATCTTGTACAAATACCTTGCTGGCATGGTAGATTTCAGCCCGGTGCCAATAAAAAAGACAATCCTTATCTGATGTTAGACATAATGTCACCTCCGAACATCCAACTCAACCAAAGACAAATATGTAATCTCATGCCAAACAGAATGCAAGCAGATTGTATAGACAGACAATAGTACCATATGTCATCACCAAGCATCATGAATTATACCTTTTTTCTTTTCCATTTTTTTTAGTATGAATCAAGTCTTTTAAAAAGTCACAACATATTGGGTAAATATGGCATTTACAAATATGAAAATAGTTACATGCTAATTGAATTGTCGATGAGGAGCCTTTACAAAATGTGTGCTGCTATTTAGGGGGTGGGTGAATCATATGGGCCCCACACATCATGTTTGGGAGAGAGGAATCACCCAGGGAAGAATCTTGGTAGTGAATCAAAGCAGCATTTTTGTTAAGGAAAGCACAGTTTCGAAAGTACCACGTACCCAAAAATACTCAACAATAACTAGAATCAAACTTAATAATTTCCTCGTGCTTTCCTTTCCTTCCTCTTTTTCATAGCCTGGCATTTCTCTTTTATTCATTGTTTTGACTGTTCTGATATTAACCCTCAATAATGTGTCATATAGACCTTTGTTCTAATGGTTATCCACATGTCAGTATTCTATGTCCCTTAGAAACCAGCCCTGCAGGAAAAAGGAAGTATATAGCAGTCAACAAAGAAGCATTTGAAATCCGTGGTACACTGATTTGTATCTGATGAGCAAACATGTAGAATGCTGGTGTTTCTCCACCATCCCTCTCAAAAAAAATTGTAATTTACACAACCTGGCCTCATGAATGTTCATGACTAATGAACAAAGATATTTACATTGGCATGATATATGCAAACAAAAGACCTAGAAAATGGAGCAACGTAGTTAATTAGAAAAGTACGGATGGTTCAGATTTATCGCACCTTTGATGGTTCTTCATGTCTTCTTTCATCCTGAAATAATTTGATCACAGAAGTTATGGTCAATTCATGAGACAAAAAGGCAACATATTTACTCATAAATGTTAAGAAAGTAGCCATCCAACTCAAAGTGAGCAGAACACTTTTTCTTTTTCTTTTTTTGTTTTTCTGAAACAAGATTTGATAACACGGAGTCAGTCATGCTTCTCTTCCAACTTGTATAATTTAAGAAGATAATATAGTCAGTTATGCTTCTCATAGTAGGCTATGCTTCTCTTTCAATTATCGAACTAGCAGATTTCACATGAATATGCCTAAGACACCCAAAAGAAAAGCAAAAGAAGCAACTGAAGCAAAGCTGGTAAATAATTTTAGGAGTCCACAAAAAATATCAATATAATCACCTGGTGAATATCTGAAGAGATGGTAGATATGCAATTAAAAAAGACTATTGTATCACAGAATTTACTCCTTAACTATAAGCACATAAAAAAATCTCCTGACCGGTGTAAACATATCTACCCCTGCAATTGCTTACGTGACTCTATCATCGAGAAGAAATCCTCGTGTATCAAACAGCATTGAAAGACGTGAAAATTTGTATCTTGTATTATCACATAAGTACGAAAGAAATGATGGCAAAAGGCAACAATTTTCCTACCCAAACAAAAAAAATAGCCTAAAGTATAAAAAAAGAACCCACAAGTGAATCTCCAGAAGTAACCGCAACAACAACCGACCAAGAAAAGAGAAATGCCAGTTCTAGGTCGAGCGAACAAAGACGAAAGAACAAAAGAGAGGGGAGAAAGGGAAACAAGGGGGATTCGGGCACCCACCTCGCGGCCCAAATTGGAGCTGCGTTTGGCGAGGGAGACCGGAGATGAGTGAAACAACGCGGAAGCGATTGGCGGCGAGAGGGAACTCCATTCCCGTGACCTGAGCACGTTCTTCAAGGCCGCCACTTGCATCTCTATGCATTCAGATACGGCATCTCCAAACTCACGGCTCGTGACATGGAATTCGAATGTCGCTGATTGTAAATCTAGGATCGTACGAAGTTCGCGTTGCCTCCGTCGTCTCTCTCCCTCGTCTTTAGGTTTTAGCCTTCCCCTTATATCAAGTCATCCCTGGCCGTGGGCAAGCTGGGTTAATCCCCTAAATAGCAGTAGATTGGGCCGGGCCGGGCCGGGCTGATGTCTCCTACTTAGACTATGTTTCAAAAAATAAAATGCACGCGATCTTAAATTCAATTATATTTTTATTGGGTCAACAGAAAATAAGAGTGAAAACAGCACTCATGTTCTGATCAAGGAAAAATAAATCATTGATTTGAGTCCAAATGTTTCAAATGTATGCATAACAAAATTCACTATATCGTGTGTTGAATATACTGATTTTTCTTTTTTATACATACATATATACATATATATCGTAAATAATTGCTTGTGTAAGAACAGCACTCGTATATTTACTATATAGTTAACCTTCTAACTACTGCAAATTAAATGTTAGCTAAAACTCTAATTTACTTTGATACCATTTTTTTAACCATTAAAGACTCTATTGATGCTAAAATATTTATGGTTCTTTAAGCATCTTATTATATTTTTATATACATCTTTTAACTCAAACAAACTATTATTAATCTTGATTAGAATAGATTAACTTATTCTTTTTTTTTTTATGAAAGTTAACTACAATAATATATATGGAGAATCTTAAATTAGTTATCAAAGTTAGATTGAGTGGAATGATCGGATTGAAAAATTAGGAATCAAACTAGCGATTGATATGAAATAAACTCACTTACTTGATCGGTTATTTTAAAAAAAATTGAAATAAACTTATTGTCCAACCCCATTTTTGGATAACCCAATCTAGTTTTATAATATAGCTAAATTTATTTAAATGCTCTTAACTTATATCTTTTTTATTATTTATTTGAAGGAGATATACAACAATCTTGATATTATGGTTAATGCAAGAAAGAAAGTGGTCATTTTCTCTCCCAATGATTACTCTCTTTTTACATTTTTTTTAATCTTCTGTTAATCGCTCTCTTATGGTTAATGCAGGAAAAAAAAGTGGTCTTTTTTTCAAAGAATTCAATAATTTATTTATAAATTACACGTTATAAATAGATTGCTTATCTGTTTTCCTCTTGCGATGTTATCCTCTACACGATAATAAGTTTTATAAAGTATATTAAATTTAATAAGTTTTTAGGGAGACTTCCGCATAGAGCTTCAGTTTTTTTTTTTTTTCCATATAGTCCTATTTTTTATTTTTACTCTTTACGGTTGTGTACTTGCCCAAAATGATGCCTAAGAATCGGTTTAAGATGGCTTACTCTCTCCTTCATCTAGTTTAAATCTTTAGTTTTTATATTTATAAAGTTTTAAATTAAGAAGTTTATTTGGAAAAAAATATCGTTGGCATCTTGATTAGCTCGATGTAGTTCAAACTTGTATGCGAAAGTGTTGAATGTTGAATCTCGAATTTTGATGATGAAACTAATTGATAGTTTTTATAATTTAATATGCGTTTAAGTGATGTAGGACTAGCTTCTATCAAGAAAAGATAATTAAAAGCATAAAGAATTATATTGGGCCAGAATAGAACATGTCAGAAGATTAGACGTCGAGCCGGAGGATCGGTCGACATATCAAAAGAAGCCTTCGGGCCATGGGTTCAAGCATCGGGCTAAGAAGAGCGAAAATTACGCTAAGAAAATCAGAGTTGCGGAGGCCAACTGACCGATTGGATAATAGGCCGCAAGAAAGGATGATGTGCCGAAGAATCAAACGAAGCGTTGATAAACCAATGACATGCCGGACAACATGATTCAAGCTTTGTAATAATTATTTATCAAAGTAGATTTTACTTGTGTAGGATTAACTACGATAATGATTAAGGCATAAAGCAAAATGAAGCCCCGAAGTCAAGAACGAGATTTCATTGGGAGTTCGAGAGTTTATCGAAAGTCCAGACATTCATCGAAAGTTCTGTCGGAATTGACCGAGAAGTCCAGGAGCTTGCCAGAGAAGCTCGTCGGAACTCGCCAAGAAGATTGTCTTGAAGTCCATGAACTTGCTAGGAGTCCGTTGGAACATTGCCGAGAGATCATCGAAAGATCGCCGAAAGAAACCTAGACTTACAGACTTATTTAACTTATTGTATGCCTTAAATTTCGTAGTTAGCACACAATTAGGTTTAAATTGGTCCAACCTAATTAGGGATCAGTTGGGCCCATGTATGGACTATGTTGGGCCCAATGAAAGGCCTAAACAGTGACCCAACAAGTGGCATCGTTGTGACACAATCTCCAAGACTATGTCAGGCGATGGTACCGCTAGTCTGGACTTAGTCTCCAAGACTGTCAAGCAGTGGTACCGCCAGTATAGGTGGTGGTACCGCCAAGTGTTAAGCTGCAGGTGGTGGTACCACCCGTACCCCAAAATTTCGAGAATTTAAATTTTGGCTCAAAGTTTTGAAGTCATTTGGGGTCTATAAATACCTTAACTATTCCTACATGGAGTATGAAGAAAAGTGAACAAAAACTCTATGTTTCTAGAGTTGAAAACCCTTGTAAAGTATAGAGTCCCTCATCTAAAATTTAGAGACTATTTTAAGGGAGAGTACGAGGGAAGCTTTATAAAAAGGGGGTGTAAATATTTTCTCCTGAACCTGTTAAAAGGATAATTAAGTTGTAAGGGTAGTTTATCTTTACCCATTGAAGGAAGATCATTGGTGGATACCGGTAGCCTCGACAGAAGAGGAATTGGCGGAGTGGATGTAGGTCACGATGATCGAATCACTATAAAACTCGGTTTACATTTCCATTCTTGTCATTTATATTTACTACAAACTGCCTTATATCCTTATTACTTTCACTATGCTTATATACTCTTTCAAATAAATATCTTTATGAAATAATTTTCATCAAAATCAGTTTTTATCATATGATGATTTTTCGAAATGGTGATTTTATCTACTGCACTAATTCACCCCTCCCCCTCTTAGTACCGACTTGTTCCTAGCAGTTGGTATCAGAGCCACGTTATTTCTCATTTGATTTAATACCTAAGAGAAATGACTCTTTTGGATTTCAAAAGGATTTTTTAATCGTTCGTCCTCCTATGTTCAATAGCTACACTTATTGCAAAACTCAAATGAGAGTTTTCTTGGATTTAAACTTATGGAATATCATTGAAAACAGATTTCAAAAGTCTTTTACTCTAATGAAAGAATGGAATGACTTGGAGAAGAAATTTTTTTCTTTAAATGCTAGAGCTATGAATGCTTTATTTTGTTAGGAAAAGAGTTGGCACTAAGAGGGGGAGGTGAATTAGTGCGGTAGTAAAAATTACATCGGTTCAAACCTTTATTGCAATTAAAATATGATTTCGACGAAAACCATTTCAGAAAGATCTTTAAATTGAAAACATACGGAAGTGTAGTTGATGTAAGTAAGAAAGGTAGTTTGCAGTTAAGATAAATAGCAAAACAAAAATACAAACCGATTTATAGTGGTTCAGTCATCATGACCTACATCCACTCCTCTAATTCCTCTTCCTTCGAGGCCACCGGCATCCACTATCGGTCTTCCTTCAATAGGTGAAGACCAACCTCCTTCTTACAACTTGATTCTTCTTTTACCAGGTTTAGGAAATAACCCTTATACCCCCACTTACTCCTCTCTCAACCTATTCTAACACTTAGAACTTTGGGAGGAGTTTCATACACAATTACTGTTAGGATCAAGAGCACTAAGAGGGGGGGGTGAATTAGTGCAGCGGAAAACTTTCTGCGATTAAAATCGAAAGCTGCATTCGAACGACCAAAACGATTTCGATATAAAATCCGATTCTAAGACTACTTTAGCTTAAGATTAAGCAAGACGGCATTAAAGTAAATCTACAAAGGCAATTTGCAGTTTATGATAAAAATCAGAATGCAAGCGCAAATTGAAATGCGACGTTCGTACGATAAAACCGGTTTATGTCTAAACGTCAACTTTGAAGATACTGAACTTTGAGATATGTTTTGTAAATGCGCAGAAGGCAGTTTGCAGTTATAATTAGAGTCAAAACGTAAACGTAAACTGAAATGTAATGATCGTATGAAAACGCCGATTTACGTCTAAACGCAGATTCGGAAAGTTCTGAACTTAGAAACTCGTTCGTAAAAGCACATAAGGCAGTAGCTATTTAGGAGGTTTGCAGTAATGATAAAATGCTCAAAGTAAATGCAAACTGAGATTTAGAGTGGTTCGGTCAATCTTGACCTACTCCACTTTTGGCTTCCTCCACCGACGAGGTCACCGACGTCAATTAGAGGCCTTCCTTCAATAGGCGAAGGCCAACTGCCCTTTTACAGTTTCACTCCTTTTGACGAGCTCAGGAGACAACCCTTACAGAACTTTTCTCTCCTCTCTTTATAACTCAAAACTTTGAAGAATAGAAGGAGGAGAACTTTTGGCCTTTACAACAATTTTGAGCTCTAAGAATCACAGAAAAGATCAAGATTTCACTGTGTGTCTGTATCTCTTCAGTGCTGAATGGGTGAGGTATTTATAGGCCCCAACCCAGTTCAAATTTGGAGCTCAAAACTATCAAATCCCGGAATTCCGGGATCAGGCGGTTACACCTCCTGACTGGAGCGGTTGCACCGCCTAGCAGAGCTCGAAGACTGATGTAACACCCCTTATTTTCGAATTTTCGTATAAGTTTCTAGTTGTAATGTAGGTATCTATTTTAAATTTGATAAAAAGTCAAAGTATGAATCTGAGAACTTATTCATAAGAGTTGGAGGATTTGTTAAAAGAAAGAATCTGAGGACCTATATGTAAACCCTAAGGACTAAATCATGAATATGATAAATCCAAGGACTAAACTGTAAAATGTACAAAAATACAGATTTCACCGTTTAAGCCTCTCTGCCTTCGTTCTTAAGGAAGCAGAGAGGGCAGCTCGTGGGTGATCAAAGAAAGAAAGAAAGAAAGAAAGAAAGAAAGAAAGAAGAAGAAGAAGAAGAAGAAGAAGAAGAATAAGAAGAAGAAGAAAAAAATTGGGGTTTTAGGGTTCTTGCTTTAATCTTTTCACTTCGGGTCAAAATTCTCAAAGGCAAGTGTTCTAACCCCATCCTACAGAATTTTTAGTCTCTCTTTTTATGTTGAATCAAAATAAATTGAAGGATTTCTATTTAGAAACTGATATGTCTCTCTTTGGACATAGAACCATGGATTTTGAAGCCTTTCTCGGTAAACTGACCCCTATACACTATTTCAGCTATAAGTTTTAGTACAAAATGTGAATTCGGACAGGAACTATTTTGTTTGAAAATTAGACTCTTATATCTTCCTGTTGACACTGATTTTATAGATTTTGGACACCGAATACTTATCCAAACATCTGATTCAATTGAGCCTATAGACGCTGTAAAACAGGGTTCGAGATTTCTGACCTGTCGATACTAAAATGCCTATAACTCCCTGTTGAAAATTCTGAATTGTACCAAACTGATTTTATTTGAAACTAGACTTGAAAATCTTTCTTTTGACTTATAGTTTGAAAATTTTGGATTTCAATTGCCTACCCTATTGTCTGTTGAATCCGACCCTATAAATTCTGCAAACCAGTGATTGTGTTTTTGATCTTGTGTTACCAAATCAAAGGTAACTCCGCGTTGGGAACCCTGTTTCGTATGAAATTTGTTCCATCAGAATATAGATTGATATATGGTTCGACCATAGTTTTCTTATGGGTATTGGAGCATAATTGATATTCTGAAATATTTGTTTGATGTGCCACTGGAATTCTGTCCGAAATTGAGCTTTGGTCGATTTCGCATATTCTGCTCCGTTCCTTTGGATATTTGAATTCGTTTAACCTTCTTATTGGATTTGAGCTAAATATGATTGCTTGGAAATTCCTGTACACTCTTGTTTTTATTTCATTCCAAATCTGAATACATTTGTGAGAGATTTGTTCTTTGTTTCGTATTGTTTCGAAAAGGCACATGCACGTTTGTTGTTCCGCGTGTGCTTCCGATATATGCTACTTATTGTTAAAACTGCCCTCTTGTACTCTGGTGTGTGGGATTGTCTGGACCTTTGCCAGAAATGGTAAAGGGTATGCGCTTATTACCCGCTCTGTGGGGTCCCGCTCGTGGGATATTCTGACCTTTGCCGAAAATGGTAAAGGGTATGTGCTTAGAGCACTGCGATGCTCTGCCCCCCCCTCGACTTCACCTAGACGTGGGTGGATGGATCTCCCCGTGATGTGGGAGACTTTTTGTCGTGGTCATTCAGAAATGGATGAATCACATTCTGACCGAGATCCCACCACACCTTCTATATATTTGATATGGCATCCAGAGTTTTGGTGAGTTATTTCGCTCATGCTCTGGATAAGAATGATATAATTGCAACGTCAAGGACGACGTTTGAGCTTCTGTTCGATATTTGTTTTGATATGCTCAAAATGCTTCATTCATCGATGATTTTGCTTCAAATGTTCCATATGCCGTTGATATGCTTGAACATTTTATATGCCATTGATAAGCTCGATATGTTACCTTTGTTCTTGATGTGCTCCAATTAATCTATGCCCCAATCTGTCGAGAACCAAATACGTAAGATTGAAAGGACAATTGTGTTTCTACTCTTAATGATATTATGTCTACGAAATCGTATATTCTGCCTTGTATTTTGGAACTGTATCTCTTTGGAAGTTGTACTATTTTGATATGGATATGTTAGTCACTTGTTTGAGCTCTTTATGCTCACCCCGCTTGTTGATAAATTTTTCAGGATAGCATATTGCTTGCTTAAATGTTAAGATTGGGCCGAGGCGGAAAGTTTAGAAGATTTTGGGCAGATCTTTGTTAGCATATGTGTATTTGTTGTATAAGATACTCGCATCTTATGAAATGTGACGATGAATCTAAACCTCGTGGATTTTGTGTAAGATAAAGGATCCCTCATGTATAGGATTTTGGTATGTTAAGTTATATTCGTGTAATGATATGATCTTATGGTAATCGTTGGTTTGGTGACTGCATAGACTTCCCCATTTGTGAATTTATATTGTGGTTATTATTTTGATGAGTTGAGTTCTGATTGTATGAATTATCGAGTGATATGTGGTATGTTTATGAATTGTGCAGGGGTTATGAATTTGTAGACTATAGAGGTGAAATTTTGATCTGAATGTTTTCTTTAGTGACCTCAAATGTGTGCTTGGATCCCGGGTTAGTTATGATAAAAATTTTAAAAATATTGTCGATATATTTTTTGAGGGGTGAGAGGTGGTATCAGAGCATGATTTGAGAATCACTAAGAATATCATTTTTTTTTTAGGTTTATTGACTATCAATTAGAGATTGATCAAAGAAAATATTCTTTTGATGTTTTAGGAAGGCATTCAAAGAGAGGTTTAGCGATAAATATTTTCCAGATTGTATAAAAGATAAAAAAGAATTGGAGTTCTTGAATCTTATCTAGGGAAATCTGATTTGCAAAAGTATGAATCTAAATTCAATCGAAAGCTCGGTTTTGCCACACATATGACCTGATGATGAATCTAGAAAAGCAAGAAGGTTTGAAAGGGGATTACGACCAGCGATAAAGAAGCCTCAATGTCACTCTAAAATTACAAACATATCTTGTCTGATAGAAAGAGTTTTGAAAATTGAAAGAGACATGGAGGAAATTCAAGAAATCATTGGCAAGGACAAAAGGAACAAATTTATCGGGCAAAAGCAGGAGAGAAAAATGAATATGAAGCTAGTAACAAGAGGTTTAAGACATCCGGATTTGAGAAAAGGAAACCATTGTGGAGGACTCAGTCATGTGCAAATTATGAATTAAATCATGAAACAAGTCAAGTGTTTTTTGGATGACTGGGGCATGTTTTGGTTGTGGAAAGTTGGATCATCAAATAAAAGATTGCCCTTTGAGGAAGAAGAAAGAGCCACTGTCTCCTAGACCCTCACCCATGCTAGAGTGTATGCTATCACCGAACAAGATTCTAAAGCTTCTAAATCAGTGGTGGAAGGTATTCTTCATGTTTCTAAAAGAAATGCAAAAGTTTTGTTTGATCCCTACTCCAACTTATCGTTTGTTTCACAATACTTTGCTTGTCACTTGGATATTCTACCTAAACCCCCGGATTATATGTTATATGTAACAACCTAGCATTTTGGAGATTCATTGGCAACAAACTTGGTCTACCCATCTTGTTTGATCTCTATTGGGGACCACGAACTCCTTCTTGATTTGATTCTCCTAGAGATCCGTGGCTTTGATATTATACTTGGCATGGATTAGTTATCTTCTCATCACGCTAGTATTGATTGTTACAAAAAAAATAATTACTTTCTGCATACCGATCGACCTATATTTTTCTTTGAGGGCATTAGGCATGATTTGCCTCCTTGCTTGATATCAAAGACTTCAAGTTTATCGCCTTATACGAAATGTTGTTTTTTTGTTATATGGTGTGTGTAAAGGAGCATTCAAATCAGAAACCCACCTAGATCGAAATTGTAGTGGTCAAAGAATTCCCCGATGTATTCCCGGATGACTTGCACGGTTTACCTCTAGATAGAGAGGGTGAATTTGCTATTGATCCGGTCTCCAAGACAACCCCAATATCTAAGCCTCCCTACAGAATGGCACCACTCGAAAGCTAGAGGAATTAAAGAAGCAAATACAAGAATTATTATATAAGGGTTTCATACGACCTAGTGTATCCCCATGGGGTGCTCCAAACTATTAGTGAAGAAGAAGGATGGAACATTGAGGCTTTGTATTGATTATAGACAGTTGAATCGGTGACCATCAAAAATAAGTATCCCATACCTAGAATTGATGATTTGTTTGATCAACTGCAGGGTGCACAAGTATTCTCTAAGATTGACCCGAGGTCGTTACTATCGATTGAAGATCAAGGAGGAGGATATTTCAAAAACAACTTTCGAAACTTCGATATGGTCATTATGAATTCTTGGTGATGCCTTTCGGTTTGACAAATGCCCCCGCAGCCTTTATGGAACTAATGAATAGGATATTTCAACCGCTCTTGGATATCTGTGTAATTGTATTTATTGATGACATATTGGTGTATTCAAAGAGTAATCGAGAGCATGAGGAACACTTGAGAGATGTGTTGTCCATACTAAGAGAAAAGAAGTTGTATCACGAAGTTCAAAGAATGTGAATTTTGGTTGAATGAAGTTGCTTTCTTAGGCCATGTGATTTCGGGAAGGGTATATCTGTTGATCCAAGGAAAATAGAAGTCAGTAGTTGAATGGGAAGTACCAACAAATGTAAATGAAGTTCAAGCTTTTTTTGGGCATGGCAGGGTTATTACGGAGATTTGTGGAGGGATTTTCTCGATAAATCGCTCAACCTCTCACCAACCTCACTAAAAAGAATATAAAATTTGTATGGGGTGATGATTGTGAGCAAAGTTTTCAAGAGTTAAAAAAGAAGATTGACTAGTGCCCCTATTCTCACTATTCCAAGTGGTAGTGAGGGATTTGTAGTTTATCTTGATGCTTCAAGAAAAGGCCTAGGATGTGTTTTGATGCGTGAAGGGAGAGTAATTGCTTATGCTTCTAGGCAACTTAAAGGTTATGAATTGAATTATCCAACTCATGATTTGGAATTAGCAGCAATTATTTTTGCTCTAAAGATTTGGAGACATTATTTGTATGGTCGACAATTTGAAATCTTCACTGATCACAAGAGTTTAAAATACATTTTCACTCAGAAAGAGTTAAACATGAGGCAAATAAGATGGATAGAACTTCTGAAGGATTATGATTATGCCATCCGTTATCACCCCTGCAGCCAATGTTGTAGCCGATGCACTTAGTAGGAAATCTACAAGTTTTATGGCTAGTCCGGTTGTGAAGCAATGGAAGTTATTAGAAGAAAATTTTGATTTGAAAGCTTTGAGGAAAGAGCAAGACTTCGATGATATTGATGGCCTCCATTCAAGTGCATTCCGATCTTATTCAACAAATTAAGGAAGGACAATTACGAGATCCACATTTAATCTACTTGAGGAGTGAAGTAGAAAAGGAATTGAAGCCACAATTTCAAGTTTCAAAGGATGGCCTATTGAGATTTGGGGAGAGGGTATGTGTACCAAATGAACCGGTATTAAGAATCAAATCCTGAAGGAAAGTCATACTTCAAAGTACACCATACATCCCAGGAGCACTAAGATGTATAGAGATCTTCAAAGTCATTATTGGTGGGAAGGCATGAAGAAGGAAATTGCAATGTATGTTTCAAAATGTTTGACTTGTCGACAAAAATCAAAGTAGAACACCAAAGACACGGAGGGTTGTTACAACCTTTAGATATTCCCGAATGGAAATGAGAATGCATTACTATGGATTTTGTTTCAGACTACCCGGAACCTCTAAAAAAAGCATGATGCTATTTGGGTTATCATTGATAGGTTAACAAAATCTGCACATTTCCTACCGATTAATATGACTTATTCGCTTGATAGACTTGCAGATTTATATGTCGAAGAAATAGTAAGACTTCATGGTATTCCAAAGGAGATCATCTCGATAGAGACTCCAGATTTCTCTCTAGATTCGGAGAAGATTACAGAATCTATGGGCACTAAAGTTAAGTTTAGTAATCGATATCATCCTCGACCGATGGTCGGTCGAAAGAACAATTCAAACGCTTGAGGATTTGCTTAGAGCCTATGTTATGGATTGGAAAGGCGAATGGGATAAGGATATTTCACTTGTTGAGTTCACTTATAATAATAGTTATCATTCAAGTATTCAGATGGCTCCTTATGAAGCTTTATATGAGCGAAAAGTGCATAACACCTATATGTTGGGAAGAAGTTGGTGACAGAAGTCAAGCACCGGATAAGGTACAAGAAACTTCCGAAAATTCAAGTTATAAGTGAAAGGTTAAAAAAGCGCTTAAAGTCGTCAAAAGAGTTATGCCGACAATAGAAGACGAGACATTGAGTTTGAAATCGGAGATTTTGTATTTTTAAAAGTCTCCCCTTCCAAAGGCATTATAAGGTTTGGGAAGAAAGGAAAGTTAAGCCCAAGATTTATTGGACCTTTTGAGGTTCTTGAGAGGGTTGGTTCTGTCGCTTACAGGATTGCCTTGCCACCAGCATTGTGCCATGTTCATGATATATTTCATGTCTCGATGATTAGGAAATATATATATATGAACCTTCTCACATCATTAAGTATGAGCTGGTGGAGATTGATAAAGATTTATCTTATGTGGAAGAGCCTATTCAGATCGTTGATAAGAAAGAAAAAGTCCTAAGGAATCGGGTCATCTCACTGGTTCAAGTAATTTGGAGACATCATTCTAGAGAGGAAACAACTTGGGAGCTAGAGGAGGAAATGACAAAGGTGTACCCCCGTCTTTTCATCGATAGAGGTACGATAAATTTAGAGGACTAAATTTTTCTTTTAAGGGGGGGAGAGTGTAACACCCCTCATTTCCGAATTTTCGTATAAGTTTCTAGTTGTAATGTAGGTATCTATTTTAAATTTGATAAAAAGTCAAAGTATGAATCTGAGAACTTATTCATAAGAGTTGAAGGATTTGTTAAAAGAAAGAATCTGAGGACCTATATGTAAACCCTAAGGACTAAATCGTGAATATGATAAATCCAAGGACTAAACTGTAAAATGTACAAAAATACAATCTTCACCGTTTAAGCCTCTCTGCCTTCGTTCTTAAGGAAGCAGAGAGGGCAGCTCGTGGGTGATCAAAGAAAGAAAGAAAGAAAGAAAGAAAGAAGAAGAAGAAAAAGAAGAAAAAAATTGGGGTTTTAGGGTTCTTGCTTTAATCTTTTCACTTCGGGTCAAAATTCTCAAAGGCAAGTGTTCTAACCCCATCCTACAGAATTTTTAGTCTCTGTTTTTATGTTGAATCAAAATAAATTGAAGGATTTCTATTTAGAAACTGATATGTCTCTCTTTGGACATAGAACCATGGATTTTGAAGCCTTTCTCGGTAAACTGACCCCTAGACACTGTTTCAGCTATAAGTTTTAGTACAAAATGTGAATTCGGACAGGAACTATTTTGTTTGAAAATTAGACTCTTATATCTTCCTGTTGATACTGATTTTGTAGATTTTGGACACCGAATACTTACCCAAACATCTGATTCAATTGAGCCTATAGACGCTGTAAAACAGGGTTCGAGATTTCTGACCTGTCGATACTAAAATGCCTATAACTCCCTGTTGAAAATTCTGAATTGTACCAAACTGATTTTATTTGAAACTAGACTTGAAAATATTTCTTTTGACTTATAGTTTGAAAATTTTGGATTTCAATTGCCTACCCTATTGTCTGTTGAATCCGACCCTATAAATTCTGCAAAACCAGTGATTGTGTTTTTTGATCTTGTGTTACCAAATCAAAGGTAACTCCGCGTTGGGAACCCTGTTTCGTATGAAATTTGTTCCATCAGAATATAGATTAATATATGGTTCGACCATAGTTTTCTTATGGGTATTGGAGCATAATTGATATTCTGAAATATTTGTTTGATGTGCCACTGGAATTCTGTCCCAAATCGAAGCTTTGGTCGATTTCGCATATTCTCGCCCGTTCCTTTGGATATTTGAATTCGTTTAACCTTCTTATTGGATTTCAGCTAAATATGATTGCTTGGAAATTCCTGTACACTCTTGTTTTTATTTCATTCCAAATCTGAATACATTTGTGAGAGATTTGTTCTTTGTTTCGTATTGTTTCGAAAAGGCACATGCACGTTCGTTGTTCCGCGTGTGCTTCCGATATATGCTACTTATTGTTAAAACTGCCCTCTTGTACTCTGGTGTGTGGGATTGTCTGGACCTTTGCCAGAAATGGTAAAGGGTATCGCGCTTATTACCCGCTCTGTGGGGTCCCGCCTGTGGGATGCGCTTATTACCCGCCTGTGGGGTCCCGCTCTGTGGGATATTCTGACCTTTGCCGAAAATGGTAAAGGGTATGTGCTTAGAGCCTGCGATGCTGCTCACCAGCCCCTCCGACTTCACCTAGACGTGGGTGGATGGATCTCCCAGACGTGGGGAGACTTTTGTCGGTGGTCATTCGAAATGGATGAATCACATTCTGACCGAGATCCCACCACACCTTCTATATGTTTGATATGGCATCCAGAGTTTTGGTGAGTTGTTTCTGTTCATGCTCTGGATAAGAATGATATGATTGCAACGTCAAGGACGACGTTTGAGCTTCTGTTCGATATTTGTTTTGATATGCTCAAATGCTTCATTCATCGATGATTTTGCTTCAAATGTTCCAGGATGCCGTTGATATGCTTGAACATTTTATATGCCATTGATAAGCTCCGATATGTTACCTTTGTTACTTGATATGCTCCAATTACTCTATGCCCCAATCTGTCAGAACCAAATATGTAAGATTGAAAGGACAATTGTGTTTCGCTCTTAATGATATTATGTCTACGAAATCGTATATTCTGCCTTGTATTTTGGAACTGTATCTCTTTGGAAGTTGTACTATTTTGATATGGATATGTTAGTCACTTGTTGAGCTCTTTATGCTCACCCCGTTTGTTGATAAATTTTTCAGATAGCATATTGCTTGCTTAAATGTTAAGATTGGGGAGGCTGATTGGAAAGTTTAGAAGATTTTGGGGCAGATCTTTGTTAGCATATGTGTATTTGTTGTATAAGATACTCTGCATCTTATGAAATGTGACGATGAATCTAAACCTGTGGATTTTGTGTAAGATAAAGGATCCCTCATGTATAGGATTTTGGTATGTTAAGTTATATTCGTAATGATATGATCTTATGGTAATCGTTGGTTTGGTGACCGCATAGACTTCCCCATTTGTGAATTTATATTATGGTTATTATTTTGATGAGTTGAGTTCGATTGTATGAATTATCGAAAGTGATATGTGGTATGTTTATGAATTGTACAGGGTTATGAATTTGTAGACTATAGAGGTGAAATTTTGATCTGAATGTTTTCTTAGTGACCTCAAATGTGTGCTTGGATCCTGGGTTAGTTATGATGAAAATTTTAAAATATTGTCGATATATTTTGAGGGGCGTGACAACTGAGCCCAGGCGGTTGCATCTCTCTGTCAGGGGCGGTTGCACCGCCTCAGTTTGGCTTGGAGACTGAGCCCAGGCGGTTGCACCTCCTGACTGAGGCGGTTGCACCGCCTGCCAGAGCTCAAAGACCGAGCTCAAGCGGTGCTACCTCTTTGTTAGGGGAGGTTGCACCGCCCAATCCTTCGGAGATCGAGCCCGGTGCCACCTCCTCTGGCTGGGGGCAGTTACCTGCCCGCTCCCCTGGAGACTTAGCCTAGGCAGTGCTACCTCCCCGCTTGGCGGTTGCACCTCCCCACAAAGAATCGGGGTCCAAATTGTTAGCTCCATTCGCCCAATTTCGGTTTTTTTCAGGGCCCAATTGCCCCAAGATTAAACTAATGGGATCACCTCCCATTTCCAACTTAATCAATGTGCTAACAACGATAAATCCTAAGACAATCTCTGCAGCTTGCTCCGGTGCGTCAATCGCTTCTTCCGGCGAGTTTCCGGCGAACTTCCGTCAATCATCCGATGAACCCTCGGTGATGCTCCTGCAGACTTCCGGCAAACTCCTGGACTTGCGACGATCCACTTGGCGAGTTCCGACGAGCTTCTTTTGGCAAGCTCCTGGACTTCTCGGTTTGTTCTGCCAGAACCTCCGACGACCGTCCAACTTCCGTCGAACTCTCGAACTCCCAACGTGATCATTTTCTTGACTCCGCACAACTCCTCGCTGTATGTCTTTCTTCCATCGTAGTTAATCCTGCACACTTAAAACAAAACTTGATCGAGACAATTAATCCTAAGCAATTAACCAAGTTGTCCGGGCATGTCATTGGTCCCTCGACGCCGTCCGATTCTTCGACGATCGTCCTCTCCTCGCAACCTTTATTGCCCAATCGGTCGATTGACTCCGCAACTCCGATATCCTTGGCACAATACCCGCTCTTCTTGGCCCGATGCCCCATTCCACGCCCCAAAGCCTTCTGTCGATACGTCGACCGATCCACCGGCCCGACGTCCAATCTTCTGACATGTTCCTTCGGCACAACATGATTTTCCTGCTTTAATTGTCTCATCCTGATCGAAGCATCCCGCGTCACTCAAAACGCAGATTAAATCATAAACATATATCAAGTAGTTTCATCATCAAAATACGAGATTCAACAATTACAACAGAGTTTTCTTTCCTTTTTGCTCTAGGTTGTGTGTGCTTTAACCAGGGATGAGAGGGGTATTTATAGGTCTCAAGTTGATTCAAACTTGGAGTCTAAAAATATCTCATCCCGAGTTTCCTGGCTACGGGCGGTACCACCACCAGTGTCAGTTTGACACTGACACTGCATTGGGTGGTACCACTGCCCAGACTGGCGGTACCATCGCCTGGCATTGGGCCACTAGGCGGTACCACTACCCAGACTGGCGATACCACTGCCTGGCACCCTGCCAAGGTCGGTACCACCGCCTAGACTGGTGGTACCACCGCCTAACACAGTCACGAAGACTATGCCACGACGGTGCCACTTCTTGGGTCACTATTTGGGCCTTTCACTAGGCCTAACATAGTCCTTACATGGGCCCAACTAGCCTATAATTGGGTTAGCCCAATTCCAATCCTAATTACGTGCTAACTACGAAATCTAAGATATTTACTATGATAAACAAGTCTGTAAGTCTAGTTTCTTCCGGCGAACTTCCGACGATCTCTCGGCAATGTTCCAGCGGACTCCTGACAAGCTCCTGGACTTCACGACAATCTTCTTGGCGAGTTCCAATGAGCTTCTCTAACAAGTTCTAAGACTTCTCGGTTGGTTCCTCCAGAACTTCCGACGAATGTTCGGACTTCTGATGAACTCTCGAACTCCCAACGAAATTGTGTTCTTGACTCTGAGGCTTCATTTTGCTTTATATTTTGTTATCGTAGATAATCCTACACATGTAAAAACATACTTCAATCTAGACAATTAATACTAAGCATGAATCATGTTGTTCGGCATGTCATTGGTCCGTCGACGCTTCGTCCGATTCTTCGGCACATCGTCCTCTCTTATGGCCTATTGCCCAACCGGCTAGTTGACTCCACAACTCCGATATCCTTAACTCAATATATGCTCTTCTTAGCCCGATGCCCGAATCCATAGCCCGAAGCCTTCTGTCGATACATCGATCGATCCTCCAGCCCGACGTCCAATCTTCTGACATGTCTTCCTCCGGCCCAATATGATTCTTCTTGCTTTAATTGTATCATCTTGATCGAAGCATCCTACGTCACTCAAAACGCATATCAAATCATAAACACTTATCAATTGGTTTCATCATCAAAATATAAGATTTAACAATCTCTTCCTTTTTTATGATGACAACTAATTGATGATGGAGTTTAAACAAACTCCCCCTATCAATATGTCATATTGATAGAAACTCTTGGATTAAAAAAATTTAAGCAATATGTTATCATAAAACTTATGCATAACATCATACTTCTCCCCCTTTGTCATCAACAAAAAGGAGAAGTGCATCATCTAAACAAGTGTTTAGACATAATTTCAAATCATTGCATAACAAACACTTTTATCATCATACAAGCTAGCAAGTCTTGGTGATGTTTAAGATAGCAAGTTCTATATCATACAAGCTAGTAGTAATTAGAGATGTGCAAGTTTAGCATGTTTGCTTTTCTTTTGCAATGTGCAAGTTGCAAGTATTTTTCCTTACAATTTGTGAGCTAGCAAATTTTACACGTATAAAAGTTGGCAAAGTTTTATATCTTTTGAGATAAGCAATCTTTTTGCTTCTGATTTTCAAACTAGGAACTGTTGCTTTTCTGTGCTATGCACAAATTAGCAAATTTTGCTTCGTTCTTGAATTGTGCAAGCTAGCATCTTTCTCTTTAAGATGTATACATTTGTAACTCTTTCTCCCCCTTTTCATTGGCAAAAAAAGAGGAAGAATACAATTTTGTAGTTCTTTTCCCTTTACATTAATTTTCACATTATGATAACAATAAATTTGCATTATAAATATAATCTCATGTAGCATATATTTTTTGTTCTCTTTTGCAATGTACAAGCTAACAATCTCCTTTTTCTTTTACAATAATGATTCAATTATATCATAGGATATACAAATCATAAATATTTCAAATCATGATGATATCAAAAAGTCAAATTACATTACATCCTACCTTGCATGATCATAACTTCACATTTGTATGCATCAAAATAATATCAAGAGTATTTCATGTATAATTTTATATCATCACATGAAAAATATCAAGAGAATTTTGGTAATGAGATGCATAAATAATGAAAATAAATTGTGAATATCAAGAGATATATTATGATTCTTTTTTTAATAACTCAAATAGTGAAAAGAAAGAATCATAGTAGATAATCTTGATTTATAAAAAGAATTTTCAAGTTATAAATATGAGAAATCAAGATAAAAATCATGGCTAGATGAAACTCATTCAAATCATCAAAATCACTTTCAAGAGATTCAAAATGACATAAACAACTTTATCAATCTCTTAGTGAAAAATTGATAAGATAGTGAAAAAAAATATTCAAGAAAAATATTTTTTTTCTTTTTAATTGTTTTAATTCATGTGATTTATTTCATAGAAGCATACCTTTGTCTTTTTTATGCCAAATGAATATATATATATATATATATATATATATATATATATATATATATATATATATATATATATATATCATTGTTTAAAACGAAAGTGTAAGATTTATTAAGACAAAGATCAATAAGCCACTTTCATTATAAGTATAAATTAATAATCCATAAAGCACAAGATTCATCATACATAATTTTTAATTATAAAACCATTAAACATGATTTCAAATCAATATGCTCAAAACCATCCATCTTGTTTAAAATCGAAAAAGCAACATTTCATCATGAATAACTACAAAGTCTCATGTATAATTTAAATATAAAATCATCAAGCAAAATACTTACATTATTTCATATAAACATATCTTTTTCATTTATGCCAAATGAAAAAGTAAACTCAAAGATCATTTTTAAAACCGAAAAAGTAACTTTCATTATGGTAAAAATCGCAAAGATCATCATGCATTATTTCTAAATATAAACTCATTAAGCATGATATCAAATCATCATTACATTATTTCATCAAGCATGATTTTATAAGGTATTTTTAATCAAAATTATTTTGTTTGTATATCATAAAAGATGTAATTTTTAAAATCACTAGAAAGGTAAGCATGTTCCAATTTTATTTTTGTATTTTCCTTAAATATTATTAAACATACAATTTTTAAGAAAAAAAACTAAACTAAATTAAAAATAACTCATGAAAAAACATCATGTAATTTTGAAATAAACTAAAGGCATTTTGATTACCTCATCGTTGAATGTCGTTCAGGCATAGTTTGCCACCTTGCCTTTGTTTTTCTCCTCATCTTTGGATGAGCTTGATTTGTCCAAAATGGCATTCTTCTTCTTTTTAAGTTCATTTTTAATTTTCGATTCTTGTTTTAAAAATTTCATGAGTTCAAGTTCACCATCACTTGAGCTTATGCTTGAGTGGTCTTCAATTGTTCTAAGTCCGAAATCCTTCATATTCTTTGGAAAGTGGTTCTCAAGTTCTTCACATGCATTACATGTTATTTCATAGGTCATCAAAGACCCTATAAGTTCTTCGAGTGGAAAACGGTTTAAATCCTTGGCCTCTTGTATGGCCATTACTTTAGAGTCCCAAGTTTTAGAAAGCTATCGTAAAATCTTGTTTATAAGTTCAAAATCCAAAAAACTTCTACCAAGTGCTTTTAAACCATTGACGACTTCCGTAAAAAATTATGAAACAACGGTGTACATGTCAACAACAGTTTCACTTGGTTTCATATGAAACAATTCGAAATCATGCATTAAAAAATTAATCTTCGAATCTTTTACTCTATTCATGACTTCGTGTGTGATTTCAAGAGTGTGTCATATATCGAAAGCCATTTCGCAAGTAGAAACCCAATTAAACTTAGTTTTATCTAAAGCACAAAATAAGGCATTCATAGCCTTTGCATTTAGAGAAAAAGTCTTATTCTCCAAATCATTCCAATGGTTTATTGGAAGATAAGACTTTTGAAATCTATTTTCGACCATATTCCATAAATTTAAATCAATAGAAAGTAAAAAAAACTCTCATTCGAGTTTTTCAATAAGTATAGTCCATCCCATTGAAAAAGGGAGGACGAATGAGAGAAGTCCCTATTGAAAGCCGAAAAGAGTCATTTCTCTTGGATGTTAAACCAAATGAGAAATAACGAGGCTCTTATAGGAATAGAGTTGGCACTAGGAGGGGGGGGTGAATTAGTGCAGCGATGAAAATTACATCAGTTTGAAAAACCTGCGTACGATAAAATCTGATTTCGACGAAAACTATTTCAGAAATATCTTTAAATTGAAAGCATAAGGAAGTGTCATTGATGTAAAGCAAGGAAGACAGTTTATAGTTAAGATAAATAGCAAAACAGAAATGCTATAGTGGTTCGGTCGTCGTGACCTATATCCACTCCTCCGATTCCTCTTCCGTCGAGGCCACCGGCATCCACTATCGGTCTTCCTTCAATAGACGAAGACCAGCCTCCTTCTTACAACTCGATTCTCCTTTTACCAGGTTTAGAAGATAACCCTTACACCCCCACTTACTCCTCTCTCAACCTATTCTAACACTTAGAACTTTGAGAGGAGTTTCACACATAATTACAATAGAGTTTTCTTTCCTTTTTACTCTAGGTTATGTGTGCTTTAACCAAGGATAAGAGAGGTATTTATAGGGCTTAAGTTGATTCAAACTTAGAGCCTAAAAATATCTCATTCCAGGTTTCCTAGGTACAAGCAGTACCACTGCCTATACTAGGCGGTACCACCGCTAGTGTTAGTTTGATACTGACACTGCATTGGGCGATACCATCGCCTGACACAGTCTCGAAGACTATGCTATGACGGTGCCACTTCTTGGGTCATTATTTGGGCCTTTTATTGAGCCCAACACCATCCTTACATGGGCCCAACTGTCCCATAATTGGGTTGGCCCAATTCCAATCTCAATTACGTGCTAACTACGAAATCTAAGACATTTACTAAGCTAAACAAGTCTGTAAGTCTAGTTTCTTTTGGCGAGCTTCCGGCGATCTTCTGGCAAACTTCTAACGATCTCTTGGCAATGATCCAGCGGACTCCCGGTAAGCTCCTGGACTTCACGATAATCTTCTTGGCGAGTTCCGATGAGCTTCTCTGGCAAGCTCCGAGACTTCTCGGCTGGTTCCTGCAGAACTTCCGACGAACGTTTGGACTTCCGACGAACTCTCAAACTCTCAACGAAATCACATTTTTAACTCCGGGACTTTATTTTGCTTTATGTCTTGCTATGGTAGATAATCTTGCACATGTAAAAACATACTTCGATCTAGACAATTAATACTAAGCATGAATCATATTGTCCGGTATGTCATTGGTCCATCGACGCTTCGTCCGATTCTTCGACATATCGTTCTCTCTTGCGACTTATTGCATAACCGGCCAGTTGACTCCGTAACTCCGATATCCTTGGCTCAATATCCACTCTTCTTGGCCCGATGCCTGAATCTATGGCCTGAATCCTTTTGTCAATATGTCGACCGATCCTTCGGCCCGACGTCCAATCTTCTCACATATTTTCCTCTAGCCCAACATGATTCTTCCTGCTTTAATTGTCTTATCCTGATCGAAGCATCATGCGTCACTCAAAATGCAGATCAAATTATAAACACTTATCAATTGGTTTCATCATCAAAATATGAGATTTAACATATTTTACGCCTTAGACAAAAATGAATTCAATCGTGTTTCTACTTGCGAAACGACTTTTGACATTTGTCACACACTCGAAATCACACACGAAGGCACTAGTAGAGTTAAAGACTCTAAAATAAATCTTTTGATACATGATTTCGAGTTATTTCATATGAAACCAAGCAAAACTATTGTTGATATGTACACCTGTTTTATGAATGTCGTCAATAGTGTAAAAGCACTTAATAAATTTTTTTTGAATTTTAAACTTGTTAATAAAGTTTTACGTTCACTTTCTAAAAATTGGAATTCTAAAGTAACGATAATATAAGAATCAAAGGACTTGAACCGTTTTCCCATTGAAGAACTGATTGGGTCTTTAATGACCTATGAAATGAATTATATTGAACTCAATGAACTTAAGAACAACCTTCCAAAGAACAGGAAGGATTTTGCACTTAGAACAAAAGAAAACCACTCGAGTAAAAGCTCAAGTAATTGTGAACTTAAACTTCTCACTATAAAATTTAAAAAGTTCATGAAACAAGAATTAAAGATTAAAAATAAACTTAAAAAGAACGCAACTACGCAAGAAGAAGGAAGCACTCTAGGATGAATCAAACTCATCCAAAGACGAGGAGAAAACCAACAAAGGCAAGGTAGCAAACTACGCTTTAACAGTTTTCTACAACGAGGTAATCAACATCCCCTTAGTTTACTTTGAAATTACTTGATATTCTTTATGAGTTGTTTTAAATTTAGTTTAAAAAGTTATATAATTTTTTTTTAAAATTACATGTTTAATGATGTAATGAAAATATTAAAAGTTTTATGATCATGCTTATTTTCTAGTAATTTTGAAAAAGGTCATGACAATTGCATGTTTTATGATAATATAATAAAATATTAGATATAAATCTAATGCTTGTATACTTAAAAATATTAATTCTATATATGTTTTAAAGAAGCAATAATGAGTATCTTGATTATTTCCGTATTGCATTTCGATGACGATGCATGGCTTTTGTATGGAAGGCTTAATGATTTTTGTGATGAATCTTATCTTTGGTTTTCGATTTTAAAAATGATACATGGTTTTGACATAAGAACAAATATTTGGGCATGCTAATATAAAGTCAATCACACAAATTGAAACTAAAGAAGTTTAGACATCTTTAAAAATCATTCAACATTATGTTCAACAAAACTATGCTTGATGTCTTAATGAAAATGTAATAATGATTTGAAATCATGATTAATGAGTTTATATTTCGAAATTATGCATGATGATTCTTGTGATTTATGGATTATCGATCTTTACCGTAATGAAAGTTCTTTTTCGATTTTAAACGTTGATGCATATTTTTTTATTTGGCATAAATGAAAAATATTTTTATGAAATAAATCACATGAATTAAAACAACTAAAAAGAAGAAAGCATTTTTCTTGAAAATTTTTTTTTCTCTATCTTATCGATTTTTTCACTAAAAGATTGATAAAGTTACTTATGCCATTTTGAATCTATTGAAAATGATTTTGAGTTGATGATTTGAATTTGAATGAGCTTTTATCTTAATTTTTTAAGAATTATAACTTGAGATTTCTTATCCAAGAATTAAGATATTATATCATTTGATCTCTTATATTTTTTTTGTTATTTACTAAAGAGAATATCTCTTTCGGAATTCATGACTTAAAATTTCTTTTGAACATCTTTTATTATTTGATCTCCTATGATTCTACTTGCTATATATTAAAAGAAAGCATTATTGAAATCATGATCTTGAATTCTCGGAATCAAAAACTTGATATTTTCCTTATGTGAATCAAGATCACTTACTTTTTATTCTTGAATGATTTCTTATATTTTATTAAAGAGAATATTTGTCCAAACGAATCATAATGTTTCCTTGATTATTTTTTCTCACAACTTGCGATGATGTGCTTTGATGTTTGGAACATTATATATATAAATTGATTTTTCTTCTATGTTTAGATACTCCCTTATTTTCATGAAGTATAACTCATCAACAAATTAATTTTTCTTGTTATTCTTTATGTGATGATTTGAAAATTGGTGGAAAGGGGGAGAAAATAAGTGATAACTACTTAAAAATTTTAATGTCTTAGTATCATATATGATATGCCCATAGTGATGATTGATTTATTTGGTATTATGCATAAGGATGAAATATAAGGTTTTAAAATTATGTACAACCATATTAAAAAAGGAATGATACTTTAACTTTGTCATGATTTAAAAATTATTGTAAAGGAAAAAAGAATTACACAATTGTATTCTTCCATTCTTTTTAACAATGACAAAGGGGGAGAAATAATTGCTAGTGTGCACATCTCAAAAGAGAAAGATTTGCTAGCTTGCACAATTGAAGAAGATGCAAAAACATGCTAGCTTGCTTATCTCAAATGAGAAGCAAAGATTGCTAACTTGCTTATTTCAAGAAGCAAAAGTTTCTTTCTTGAATATCTCAAATATTGCTAGCATACACTTTCTAAAATGATGAAAAAATTTGCTAGCTTGTATGTTGTAAAACTTGCTATCTTACTACCTTGCATATCTAAAACTTGCTAGTTTACTCATCTCAAAAGCAAGAATTGTTAGCTTGCAATCTCAAGAGAAGCAAAAGTGCTATCTTGTCTATCTCGATAAGCAAAAATTACAACTTGCACATTCCGAAAGAAAGCAAGAATTTCTAGCTTGCACACTTCAACGAGAGGCAAAAATGCTATCTTGCATTCTTTTTCGAATACTTACTAGCTTAAACATTGCAAAGAAAAGCAAAACATTGCACTTCTAAAAAGAGAAGAAAGAAAATTACTTGCTTGTATGATGATAAACTTGAGATTATATTTATAGTGCAATGATTTGAAACTTGCTAAATGCACTTCTCCTTTTTGTTGATGACATAGGAGGAGAAGTTATGATAACGATCATGCATGGAATGATGTATTGTAAATTTGATTATGCATGATTTTATGATGACGTGCTATAAATATTCTTGATTAAATTTGCTTTAACTTGAATTTATTTTGAATTCAATATTCATCTCTCGTATTGATAGGGGAAGTTAAAGTTAACTCCGTCATCAATTGGTTGTCATAATAAAAAAGGGGGAGATTATTGAATCTCAAATTTTGATGATGAAACCAACTTATAGTGTTTATGATTTAATGTGCGTTTAAGAGACACAAAACTAGCTTTGATCAAGGAAAGACAATTAAAAGCAAGAAAAATCATGTTGGGTCGGAATATAACATGTCAGAAGATTGGACATCGAGCCAAAGGATCGGTCGACGTATCAGCAAAAGGTTTCGGGCCAAAAAGAGCAAAAATTACGCCAAGAAAATTGAAGTTACGAAGGTCAACTGGCCGATTGGGCAATAGGCCACAAGAGAGGACGATGCGTCGAAAATCGAACGAAGTGTCGATGAACTAATGATATGCCGAACAATATGATTCAAGCTTTATAATAATTGTTTAGATTGAAGTAGGTTTTACTTATTCCGGATTAACTACGATAGTGATCAAGGCATAAAGCAAAATGAAGTCCCGGAGTCAAGAATGAGATTTCATTAGGAGTTCGAGAGTTCGTCGAAAATCCGGACGTTTATCGAAAGTTCTGTCAAAATTGACTGAGAAGTCCAGGAGCTTGCCAGAGAAGCTCGTTAGAACTCACCAAGAAGATCATTGTGAAGTCCAGGAACTTGTTGAGAGTCTGCTGGAATATTGCCGAGAGATCATCGGAAGTTCGCCGAAAGTTCGTCGGAAGCTTGTCGGAAGAAACCTAGACTTACGGACTTATTTAGCTTATTGTATGTCTTAAATTTTATAGTTAGTACATAATTAGGTTGGAATTAGGCCAACCCAATTAGGGACTAGTTGGGCCCATGTATGGACTATGTTGGGCCAATTGAAAGGCCCAAACAGTGACCCAACATGTAGCACCGTCGTAGCATAGTCTCCAAGACTGTGTCAGGCGGTGGTACCGCCTAGACTCAGTCTCTAAGACTGTCAGGCGGTGGTACTACCCAGTGTCAACCTACATGCGGTGATACCGCCCATACCCCGAAATTTTGGGGATTTAAATTTTGGCTCTAAGTTTTAAAGTCATTTGGGGTATATAAATATCCCAGCTATTTTTGCATAGAGTAAGAAGAAAAGTTAACAAAAACTTTGTGTTTCTAGAGTTGAAAACCCTTGTAAAGTATAGAGTCCCTCCTCCTAAAGTTTAGAGACCATTCTAAGGGAGAGTGTGAGGGAAGCTTTGTAAAAATGGAGTGTAAATGTTCTCTCCTGTTAAAAGGAGAATCGAGTTGTAAGGGTAGTTGATCTTCACTCATTGAAGGAAGATAGTTAGTAGATGTTGATAGCCTCGACGGAAGAGGAATTAGTGGAGTGGATATAGGTCACGACGACCGAACCACTATAAAACTCGATTTGCATTTTCATTCTTACAATTTATCTTTATTGCAAACTGTCTTACATCCTTATTGCTTTCACTATGCTTACATACTCTTTCAAGTTAATATCTTTATGAAATAGTTTTCGTCGAAGTCAATTTTTATCATACGAAGATTTTTTGAACCAGTGATTTTATCTATTGCACTAGTTCACCCCCCCCCCCCCCCCCCTCTCCTTAATGCTGACTCATTCCTAACAAAAAGGTCATCCGAGGTACTTCCGAGATAAAAACATAGAGCCCTCGAGGTGTCACTTATACGAATACCAAGGTCGAAAGAAATTTTTATCTATCCGAGGTGTCACTTATAATTCCTAAATATGACTATTGCATATTTTAAAAAATTATCATCTTTCATAAGAGATTGCAAATGACCAAGTTCATTGTGATTTTGAGATTTTCAATTGATGATGCTAATAAATTATTTTTAATTATATTTATAGATTGAAAGTATGAATTTATTGTATTGCTTCTTACATAAGTTGAGGATATGAATTTTGGATTGTCTAAACCTAATTGGTATTAGTGATCATAATCTAATAACTATGAAGAAGAGTCTTTCGTAGAAACATTAATATATATTTTATTTTAAAAAACGTATAATTGTTGTATAATATAGAGATACTGTAAAACTATTTTGAACGACTACTAAAAGTATTCCTATGTAAAAATTAAATAAATATTTTAATGAAAAATCATAGAGAAAGTTTCCCTCAGATATCAACTTGAGAAGAGAAATATACAACTACATTTTCCCCTATTCCACGCTTTAACATGCTCACAATAAAATGAATCAAAAATATGAATTCTTTGCTTAAAGAAGATATTCGTAGTAACATATTATTTATATTAAAATTTATTATGAAAAATAATTCAACAATGTCTAACATACTTATGAAAAATAATCTCTGAAATAACCGAAGATGACTAGCTCACTTCATTTTGTTTTAAGACTTTTGACTCTAAATATATATATATATATATATATATATATATATATATATATATATATATATATATATATATATATATATATATATATATATATATATATATATATATATATATATATATATATATATATATATATATATATATATATATATATATATATATATATATATATATATATATATATATATATATGTATGTATGTATGTATGTATAAAAATCCATGGGAAATAGGAATATTATGGATGTTATGAAATATTCAAATGGAGTTCACTTTAGAATATCCAAATCATAAGCTGCTAATGAAATTGACGCTGAATCACCTTTAATATGTCTAGTTACAATCTAGATTATATACGTTTTTCCCTTATCTTCCTTATCAAATTATGATGATTTATATCAACGTATGGAACTACAAAAATATGATTAATAATAATAATAACGATAACCCATGATTACTTTACTTTGACAAAATAAGAGACAAAAATATATATAGTATGTATATTTGACAAGAGTCTAAATAATATCATCCAATGTTTCCGATGCGTGCCTATAATGTATTTTATGTATGTATGATAAATACCTATCATAAAGATACTCGATGATTTTGATTTCAAATCAAATATATCTATCTTTTATCCAATAGACAAACAAAGATACTCATATGCCTTTCACTTCAAATCAAATATATCTTTTATCCAATCGAAAAGAAGAGAAAAATCGATCATCGAGGAAAACTGTTAGGATCGGAGCGGCACTAAGAGGGAGGGGGGTGAATTAGTGCAGCGGATTAAAACTCATAAGTTTAAAAATAATTTCGTAAATGCGTAGAGATTTCGATTCGACAATGAATAACTTGGTGAAAATAACTCGAGTAAAGTGAGAAGATAAAAACTGAAAGCTTGCTGCTATATAAATAATGCTTTAAGAAAGGTAAACACTTACACATTCAAGGAACACACCAATTTAAAGTGGTTCGGTCAAAATGACCTACATCCACTTGCGAAGCCTTCTTCAACGAGGCTCCCAACTTCTAGTAGCAAATCACTTTAAAGGGAAAGGACAAATACCCCTCTTACAACCTTTTTACAAGTGGTTTACACTCTTACAAATTTTTCAAAGAGAAAGAGGGAGGTGAACACTTAAGCTATTGAAAACAAGACTTTTGCTAAAGTTTTTCTCAATTTCTAACTTCCCAAAGGTTGTATTCTCTGCTGAGAATTGAGGGATATTTATAAGCCCTAAGAGGATTCAAATTTGGGCTCCAAATTTTGAATTCTCTTAGGTTTTCAAGGCTGGCGGTGCCACCGCCGAACCTCTCGGGTGTTGGGCGGTGCCACCGCTCAGTCCAGCGGTGCCACCGCTCGGTTCTCGGGTTTTGGGCGGTGCCACCACCTACACTATTTTAGCTCACTGGTTGGGCTCCAAACTTGGCCCAAACCAGTCCGAACTCGGGCCCAATTGGCCCCTACTTGGGTTATAAGAATAACACCTAATTTAAGCCTAATTAATATGCTAACTATGAATTTAAAGATATTTCCTAAGCTATTACAAAGTCCGCAAGTCAAGACTTCTTCTAGCGAGCTTCCGGCGATCTTCCGGCGAACTTTCGACGGTCTTCCAGCGAACTTTCGGCGGTCTTCCGACGAACTCTCGAAAACCATTCTGCGAACTCCTGGCAAGCTCCTAGACTTCATGATTTGATCTTGGCGAGTTCCAACGAGCTTCTTCGGCAAGCTCCGATCTTTCTCGGCAAGCTTCGCGAACTTCCAACGAACCTTCTGGCGAGCTTCCGAAAAACCTTTCGGCAAGCTCCCTACTCATTCTCGGCTAGTTCCGGTAGCATTCCTGATGAACCTTCGGACTTCCGTCGAACTCTTGAACTCGCAACGAATCATTCGTGCTTGACTCCGACACTTTGTTTCGCTTTATGTCTTCGTCGTTATCATAGTTAATCCTGCACACACAAGCCAAAACTCTACTCCGATCTAGACAATTATTACAACGCGAATTGGCATTTTGTTGCTCGACACGTCATTGGTTGGTGCTTCGTCCGATTCTTTAGTGCATCATCCTCTCTTGCGGCTTGTTGCCCAATTAGCGGTTGACCTCTGCAACCCCGATATCCTTGGCGTAATTCTGCTCTCCTTGGCCCGATGCCCGACGTCCGAAGCCTTCTGCCGTCCAATATCTTGATGTGATCTCCTCCGGCACAACGCCAATTCCTCCTGCATCAATTGTCTATTCCTGATCGAGTAGACCTGCATCACTCAAAATGCAGTTAAACATCTAAACATAATCAATTAGTTTCATTATCAAAATCCGAGATTCAACAATCTCCCCCTTTTTTATAATGACAACTAATTGATAACTAACGGAGTTAACCTTAACTCTCCAGAGTTTAACTAAACTCCCACTATCAATATGTCATTGATAGAATACTTGGATTATCCCAAATCCAAGTAACATTCATCACATATTATTTAAACCATCATGTAAATATATAAAATATTCAATTCAATGAAGTCATCAATATACTTCTCCCCTATGTCATCAACAAAAAGGAGAAGTAGCTCTAGCTATTTTAAAAGATATGCAAGTTTTTGCAACATGAAACTAGATTTTTATCACAACATATAAGCACAAAAGCATAACAAGATTCTTAAGTTCAATCATGACAATTCAACACTTGAATTTTTGTGCAAGATTGCACTTTACTTTTCTTTGCAAGTAACAATATTTATGATGTTTAATATAACAAATTTCTTCTTCATTCAAGTGTGCAAGCTAGCAATAACTTTCTCCCCCTTTGTCAATGTCAAAAAGAAGGAGAGGAACCAATAATTTAGACTTTTACATCTTTGTATCAATCAATATTTTAATCATCACATGATGCATACAAGACAATAATGCAAAGAAATCATTTCATGAAGGATATCAATGTGAAAATTTACTAAGGATCACATGATATAATCGTAAATCATGATATCATTATGTGATACATCATGAGATGATAATTTATCATATCAATGAAAGATATCAATTGTTAAACATGATATGATAATAGTCTCAAAATTTTTAATTTGTGATACATGTGATACATTGCGATACACTAAAAAATTTAATACGATGCTTTTAAGGATATCAACTTATTTTTGATACAAAACATGGTAAAAGCAATTTTGTTGCAAGTTTTTTAAGTTTTGCACTTTTTGCTTCTTTCAATAGGCAAGATCTTTCTTCTCTTTTTAAGAAGTGCAAATTTGCAAGTTTTACTTCGTTAGCATGCTAGGAAGTTTACTTTCATTTTCAATGCACAAGCTAGCAAAACCTTCTCCCCCTTTATCAAAGTCAAAAAGAAAGGGATGACTCAATGGCTAAAAATTTCAACCATTCAACAAGCTAAATATGCAAAGAATTCATGAAATATATCAATAAGGATCAATTCATGAATACCAAAGATATGATTCATGTTTCATTAAAATTTTTCTTAACAAGTTCACGATCAAGATTCATATAATTCAAAATAAAACAAATTGATGTACAATCATCACATAAGGCATACAAGGCAAAGAAATCTTGTTATTTCTATATTATGAAATATATAATATCAAGGCTCATGATTCATTTGAAAAGATATAGCACAAAGAGCAACTTGAAACATTCTTATCAAGATCATATTTTAAAATATTCCAAGTATCAAGTGTTTAGAGATAAAAATTTTAATACAAAAATATAATATCAAGTTTTATCATTATGCAATGTAGCAATTAAAGATGTGCAAGTTTAGCATTTTTGTTTTTCTTGAGATAGCAACTGTTGCTTCTCTACAAGCTAGCAATTTTTACGATATGCAAGTTTTACTACATACAAGCTAGCAAATTTAAAGATTTACAAGTTTTTACATTTTCTTGACTTGTGCAAGCTAGCTAATTTCTTTTTGAGATGACCCTTTACATCAATTCAAGATAGCACATTAGCAACTCTTTCTCCTCCTTTATCATTGGCAAAAGGAAAGGAAGATTCAAGTCATGAATATCAAAATAATAATTTTATCATGAATATTTCAACATTGCATGTATCATTATCATACGTTAAAGTATTGCATACATAATACCAAATCATCATATATATTTTTAAAACATATAAACTCATCATTATATGCATGATTCCAAATCATCATTCATATTATTTCAATCATTGTTTCAATCATCACTACAACTCATCATGCACAAAATGTAAAATCATCTAACATGATACAAACATTTATTTTCAAAATATTTATCACTATTTTCATGTATGATCATAAAGTATTCATGATACACATTATATGCATATATCATCACAATAAAAAGTAATTGCATGCATAATTTCAAATCATAAATGTTTCAAATCATGATGGTATTAACTTGTCAAATTTCATCCGACCATTCATGATCATAACTTTTCATTTGTATACATCAAAATAATATCAAGAGTATTTCATGCATAATTTTATATCACCACATAAGGAATATCAAGAAGAAAGTAATTAGGTGATGCGATAAACATTTCATGAATACAAGGAATTGCATAAAAATCATATCATGAAAGATTAGAACATGTGAATACCAAAAGGCATGATTTCTTTTTGAAAAACCTACTCATAAATAATCAAAAGAAAATCTTAGGAGATCGATTAATGAAAAAATCTTGATTCATAATAAATCTTAATTTGTAAATATCACGGAATCAAGATCATGATTTTGGATAAAACTCATTCAAATTCAAATCGTCCAAATCATCAAAATCTCAACATTTCATTCAAGAGATTCAAAATGGCATAAATAATTTTATTGGTCTCTTAGGTAGAAATCAATATGATAGAGAAAAAGAAAATTTTTAATAAAAAATTCTTTCCTCCTTTTGTTTCAACTTATTGATTGATTCCATACATGCACGTCCTTTTTTTTTTTTTTTCAAATCCATGCATCATCGTTTAAAACGGAAAGATCAAAAATCATAAAAAAAAAAGTACAACACATAATTCAAAAAAAATTATTTCAACTCATTATTTCAAGTCAAACATGATTTCATTTAATCAAAATTGAACAACTTCAAGTCCAATAAATCATCATGTATAATAATCATCAAGTATGATACAAACTTTTCAAAACGTTTATCATGATAAGGCATATAAGCCAAAGAAAATATTAAATATAAAGCATATTCATCAATTATGGTTTCATTGGGCATAAGACATTTTCAAATAAAATCATTTTGTTATTTATTGTAGTCATGCATTTTTCTTTTTAGGTGAATCTATCTTTTTCATGCTTAGTTTGCATATAAAAGCCGTGCATCATTTTTAAAAGTAACTTTTATCATGGTAAAAATTGATAATCTATAAATCATAAAAGATCATCATGGAAATCATCAAAATTAATAAATTATAAATTACCCAAAACTCATCATCATCATGCATAGTTTCAAAAAATAAATTTATTAGACACGATATCATATAAGACATTTTTAATCAAAATTATTTTGTTTATCATAAACATACATTTTTCATGATTATTTTCAAAATTACTAGAATGATAAGCATGATTCCTAATATTTTCATTTTCATTACATTAAGCAATTAAAAATAATTTTTCTAAACTAATAAAAAGAAAATGCATTATTGGAAGCATTAAGTAATTTCAAAATAAATTGGGGGGATTTCGATTACCTCATCATTGAAAGTGGTTAAGGCGTAGTTTGCCACCTCGCCTTTCTTGATTTTCTCCTTGTCTTCGGAGGAGCTCGATTCATCCCAATTCTTATTCTTTTTCTTATATTCAAAGCAAGCAGTTCTGTTCTTTTCGTTCTTAAATTTTTGTTTCATTAACTTTTTAAATTTCTTAGTGAGTTCGAATTCACCATCACTTGAGCTTATGCTCAAGTAGTCTTCAAATGTTCTATGTCCCAAATCCTTTCTGTCCTTTGGAAGGTTATTCTCGAGTTCTCTTTTTGCCACATTGTTCATTTCGTAGGTTATTAGAGACCCAATAAGTTCTTCGAGAGGGAATATTTTAAGGTCTTTGGCCTCTTGAATGATCGTAACTTTTGGATCCCAACTTTTTGGAAGGGAACTTAAGATTTTAGTGACTAGTTCAAAATTAGAAAAACTTTTACCAAGAGCTTTGAGTCCATTGATGACATCCGTGAAACGGGTGTACATGTCTCCGATGGACTCATTTGGTTTCATTTGGAAAAGTTCGTAAGAATGCATAAGAATATTGATTCTGGAATCTTTCACTTGGCTAGTGCCTTCATGAGTGACCTCTAGAGTTCTCCAAATATCAAAAGCCGAGTCACACATCGAAACGCGATTAAATTCATTTTTGTCAAGTGCACAAGTCATTCATAGCCTTTGCATTTAGAGAAAACATCTTCTTCTCCAAATCATTCCAATGGTTCATTGGGAGAGAAGACATATCAAATCCATTTTCGACTATGTGCCATAAATTTAAATCCAAAAAAAGTAAGAAAACTCTCATTCGAGTTTTCCAACAAGTGTAGTCCGTCCCATTGAAAAAGGGAGGACAAATGAGAGAGTAACCCTCTTGAAAGCCATAAAGAGCCATTTCTATTTGGGAGTTAAACCAAAGTAGAAAATCGTGGCTCTGATACCAATTGTTAGGATCGGAGCGGCACTAAGAGGGGGGGGTGAATTAGTGCAGCGGATTAAAACTCGTAAGTTTAAAAACGATTTCGTAAATGCGTAGAGATTTCGATTCGACAATGAATGACTTGCTGCTATATAAAGTGAGTGAAAGTAGCTCGAGTAAAGTGAGAAGATAAAAACCGAAAGCTTGCTGCTATATAAATAACAGTTTAAGAAAGGTAAACACTTACATATTCAAAGAACACACCAATTTAAAGTGGTTCGGTCAAAATAACCTACATTCACTTGCGAAGCCTTCTTCAATCCGGCTCCCAACTTCCACTAGAAAATCACTTTAAAGGGGAAGGACAAATACCCCTCTTACAACCTTTTTACAAGTGGTTCACACTCTTACAAATTTTTCAAAGAGAAAGAGGGAGGTGAACACTTAAGCTATTGAAAACAAGACTTTTGCTAAAGCTTTTCTCAATTTCTAACTTCCCAAAGGTTGTATTCTCTGTTGAGAATTGAGGGATATTTATAGGCCCCAAGAGGATTCAAATTTGGGCTCCAAATTTTGAATTCTCTTGGGTTTCCGAGGTTGGCGGTGCCACCGGCTATCAGTGTCTAACACTGACAGTGTACTGGTGGTGCCACCGCCCAGTCCGACGATGCCACCGCCAAACCTCTCGGGTGCTGGGCAGTGCCACCGCTTAGTCTAATGGTGCCACCTCTCGGTTCTTGGGTTCTGGGTGGTGCCACCACCTACACTATTTCAGCTCACTGGTTGGGCTCCAAACTTGGCCCAAACTAGTCCGAACTTGGGCCTAATTGGCCCCTACTTGGGTTATAGGATTAACACCTAATCCTAACCCTAATTAACGGGCTAACTACGAATTTAAAGACATTTCCTAATCTATTACAAGGTCTGCAAGTCAAGACTTCTTCCGACGAGCTTCCGGTGAACTTCCGACAGTCTTCCGGCGAACTCTCAGAAACCATTCTGCGGACTCTCGGCAAGCTCCTAGACTTCACGATTTGATCTTGGCGAGTTCCAACGAGCTTCTTCGGCAAGCTCCGATCTTTCTCGGTGAGCTCCGCGAACTTCCAACGAACCTTCCGGCGAGCTTCCGAAAAACTTTTCGGTAAGCTCCCTACTTATTCTCGGCTAGTTCCGGCAGCATTCCCGACGAACCTTCGGACTTTCGTCGAACTCTCGAACTCGCAACGAATCCTTCGCGTTTGACTCTGACACTTTGTTTTGCTTCATGTCTTCATCGTTATCGTAGTTAATCCTGCACACACAAGCCAAAACTCTACTCCGATCTAGACAATTATTACAACGCGAATTGACATTTTGTTGCCTGGCACGTCATTGGTTGGCGCTTCGTCCGATTCTTCAGCGCATCGTCCTCTCTTACGGCTTGTTGCCCAATCGATGGTTGACCTCCGCAACCCCAATATCCTTGGCGCAATTCCGCTCTCCTTGGCTCGATGCCCGATGTCCGAAGCCTTCTACCGTCCAATATCTTGATGTGATCTCCTCCGTCGCAACGTTAATTCCTCCTGCGTCAACTGTCTAATCCTGATCGAGTAGACCTGCATCACTCAAAATGTAGTTAAACATCTAAACACAATCAATTAGTTTCATCATCAAAATCCGAGATTGAACAAAAACAAGTAAACCCTATGAATTAAATATATTTTCATCACTCATGAATAGATAATAAAATTTCAAAAAAAACCTACAAAATAAGAAAACCATACATTTCCATAAAATATCTAAATTGGTGTGCTTTATATTTTGTAAACGATTAGCTCTTGATAAAATTGACATAGAATCACTTGTGCGGTGGCCAATGAAATGTGAAGTAGTGCCATAAATGAATAATAATAATAATAATAATGGATATGTTTTTTTCTCTTCTCTTCCTTATCAAATTATGATGATACAAATTTATTAACATATGAAACTATAAGTCTCTATTGATTAATGTATTGTTGTATAAAGGGATAGGTCTATATGTAAGCGAATATAATTTAATAAAAATGTAACACAACAGATACGCTTAATTCTTTTTTATTATCTTTTTTTTTCTATTCTAGAAATATAATAGGCTTTTGATGATATGATTATTATTTTTTAAGCAAAAGGCAAGTGGTTAAAACGTGATTTGAACTCGACCTTAAGTTGAGCCATCAAATTATTTACCAATTAAATCACCTAATATATTAAAATATGTTGAATGAAATTTTGAACCCTCAACGGATTTGATACACTGTTAACAGATTAATATTTTAATTGGTCATGTCAATTATTTTAGAAATTAAAAATTTAAACGATATCAATGTTAAATGAATTGAAATAATTGTAAATTCTCATTTAAAGTAGAAAAAAGGAGAATATATATATATATATATATATATATATATATATATATATATATATATATATATATATATATATATATATATATATATATATATATATATATATATATATATATATATATATATATATATATATATATATATATATATATATATATATATATGGAAAATCATTAATAAACGGTCCAAAATCAGTATAAACATGTGGAAAATCAGTAACTTAATTTCCACATTCTTCTTCATGAAAGTTATTAGAAAATGTTATCTAAGCAAAGTGAAGAAAAATTGAGTTAGAAAAAAAAAGAGGAAAATGGAGCATTAATTAAATGTCTCCACAACCAAAATTTACATTAATTCAACTGTAGAGTCAATAAATGTTCAAAAGGTAGAAAGACGAAAAAGTGGTCAATCTGAGTTAATAAATCATTGACAAAGTTAGGGTTATCTAACTTTCAATTATTTTCATCAGGTTTACATTTATTTTAAATGAAAAGTCAGTCAAATTTTTTTAGTCAACAAAATACATAATGGAGATTTAATATCCCCCAAAACTATTTTCCACCTATTTCTGCAGCCTTAAATGATGTGAATTAATTGTAACATAATAATTTAAAGGGATCTATCTATCTAAAATAAATAAATAAAAAAATAAAAAAGGGGGATCATAATTTCAATAAAGGGTAAAAATAAACAAGTAATTTAACTAACTTATTATAGAGCAATTATAAAAACATAATTTCTGTAATATCCCATTAGTCCCACGTGGCAATATATATGATTAACTTATAAGGGCCTGATGAGTGGTGAATGGAGTCAGAGAACTCATTACGGCGTGGAGCTACCACTGAGTTAATCCTCACATGCACTATGTTATTGGCCAGTTAGCTCATCCGACTCGGGTCGTGACAATTTCAATAAAGAGTAAAAAATATGAAATCTGATCGAAGATGAGTTTTCCTTTAAAAAAGTCTATGAGAATATGTCAAAAACTGATTTGAATAAATGGTTTTCAAAAAGAAATTCTTTCGTCATAAGTAATCAGGATAACCCTAAACCAAGTCTTATCCGAACCAAATATCAATGAACTAACAACAACTGGACAGTATTTCAACCTGAAAATTTATGTACACCATATCTTTTTATTATACCACTCATATCAGAATAAAATTTACTTCAGATGATTCGATTATAAAACGATAATTGGGTTCTAAAAAGCATGGTTTTTAGTTTAATTAGAAATGTCAAAGTTTGTATTTCCATAATAATTTACGCGTCTATTGTTGAGAAAATTAAAAAATTAAATGAAAAATATGGTATTATATTTTGGTTTACATTTTAGATATTAATGAATGCTTTTGTATTATAATATTGAAAACTATATATTTATAATAATAATTTTTAAAAAATAGAGAATAAACAAAAACCCATCATTGTAGTCCACAAAGATGCTTTGGAAAAAAAGACGGGTAGGATGTATTAGATTCACTCATCATAAATTAAAGATTTAAGGTCTTATCCGATAAATTTATAGTTAAAATTACTATTTTTATAATGATGGATTTATTATATCTATTTTCTAAGGATTCAATAAATTTTAAAATCACTAAATTCAACATTCTCATCTATATTTATAACCGCTGCTAAATACGTCTTTCCATATATATATATATATATATATATATATATATATATATATATATATATATATATATATATATATATATATATATATATATATATATATATATATATATATATATTCTGCGCTGCGGAACAAACGTCGGAATAGCTAACATGCAGTCTATATTTAACCTGCGGCGCAGAAGGAACGTCGGCATGGCAGCGCCAGTTCGCGCCCCGTCGTTATATTGCCTCGGCTTCCTTCCATTTTCCTCCCCCCCCCTCTTCCGGAAGCAGGGCGGCAGGCAACGGGCGCACGAGCGAGCTAGCAAGAGAGAACCATGGGAGCGTGCGCCACGAAGCCGATGGCGCAGGGGGACGCACCCCTGCCGCTGGAGCAGCCGCCCTCGCCGCGCGGTTCCGAGGTGGAAGATGCCCGGAAGGAGGAGGAGCAGGAGGAGATGGTGGCAGCGGCGGGGCAGGACACCAAACAAGGGACGGAGGATAAGAATAGGCAGAAGTCGCTGGGTGACTTGTTCGAGGTGCGTGTCGCAGTCTTCTTCTCATATGATGCACACAAAATAGCTGCAAACTTTTATGACATTTGGTTATATTTTATATCTTGAGACTGTTATGAGTATCGATCGATTCAGCTGCATAGTGGGAGGGAAGTGGATGCAACCAACTAAATTAGTCCTTAAGACTATGATCGCCACTTGCTAGTTGATGTCGGTGTTTCAGTGCCTGCATCCATCCATCGTAAATTATCTGTGTGACTTAATCAAGAAGAACCCCCCCCCCCCCCTGATTTGGAAGCTTTCATGCAAGGAAACATACAAAGTCTAGAGAGCAATCTTAATTGTGTCGTCATGCCCATAAGTGACTAATCTCTGATCTGAATATCTAATGTAGCATTCAGATATTGCATCATCATCATCATTATTATATTGGTTCATTTTCATTCATATTATTAGCCCTTCACCTTTTGAGATTGGCCCCTCCTACATTATACAAAAAGATTGTAGGGTTGTATATAACTAATTCATAAACAATAAGGCTTGGTTAAATCCATTAGATTATAAACACTTTTATATAGGTTTATTATACCTCTCAAGATTCTTGCTCTGAGAAAACTTTGGAAGGTTGTTTCGATTCACATCATCTTTCACAATCATGGATTAGGGCAGCGATTGTCATAAAACAAAACACTCGTAAAACACCAGTCGTAAATCTGATTGATTTACGACTAAAACTACTTTTTCAGCCTAAACGTCAACCTTCTTGGCAGAGATTTGATGACCAATTACAATTTGAAGCTTGCAAATGCTTTTTTTTTCTAGTCATAGTGAGCGACAAAGTTAGATATGCCGAGTGACTAATGGAGTCCACAAAAAACTAGTTTGACTTTGGTATTCATGCTAATTAAGATTGGCTCGATTGGGACCTGCAGACTGAAGAGATTACTGAACCCACCGAGACCGATAAGCATGTTGTGTCGGAGACTGCTGCACCCGAAACAGTGCAAGTGAAGGAAGAAGTGATCGAGCACGATGAAATGGATGAAGCAGTAGAAGAAGATGGAACAGAAGAACAACTCGTCGAAATCTTTGAATCGGAACCTGAGGAAGCCATCGCAAATGTCACACCGCCGAAGACCTCGGTACCTTCTCCGCCAACAAATTCTGAAGAAAGCGTTGGAGATGTGGAACCATCGGATTCACAAGTAAACAAGGCCTCAGACCAGATTGCCAAGGTGGAGCCAGTGGAATCTATTCCTAAAGATGGTCCAGCTGCCGAAGAGAAGAAGGGAGATGTGTTTAGCGCCCTGTTTAATGCATACAACAACTTGCTAAACAAGACTTGAAGCCCAACATCGGATGATCAGGTTCTTACCTCCCAAGTGTGCTCTAGTGTGTAGCTTCTGTATGGTATCATCTATGTCGAATGTCCACTCGTATCCTCCCCGAACTACATCTTTGATTGATTACATTGGAAAAGCACTCTCTCATGCCTATTCCTCCATACCAAAATTCTATTAATCAGATGCATCTTGCTGAGTCATTTTTCATCGTCCCCTCCAAAACACAACTTCTCGAACAAAAGTGCCACAGAATGTAACAGAGTTGGGACGCGAGAGAACTCCCAGTCTTTCCAACATCTTCAAAATTCTTGGCATAAGAAAAGGGAAGAAAAAGTCACAATTGCCTCTTTGATTGTAATTATTACTATTTTATAGCCAAAAATACTATAAAACCATTTAAAAAATATTATAAGTGACATCATATTTTATGTCTCTTTGATTGCAATTATTTATAAATCATTATAACATCAAATTTTTAGACTTATAGTTAGTCTGACTGAGATTAAAAATTTATTTGGGATATTTACAGTGTTTTTAAATAGATTTTGCAATATTTGCATAGAAATAATATTTTTGATATTTTCAAAATAGAAGCGCCTTATGATAAAAATAAAGTCAGTAGGCACCTTTAATTAAAAGAAAGAAAGAAAAAAAAATAATGCTCAATTTATATCGGACACATGGGATAAATTAAAATAATGCTCAATTTATATAGTTCAAAAATCATATGCAATCATTTAGAGTTGAGTTAAACTCTATAGTATGCTCTAAACCTTTTTGGGTTCCGGATTGAGTTTTTGAGAGAAAAAAAAAAGATTAATATTATTCTTAATTTGTGCAAAAGTATTTTGACCAACAAAAAATAATTATACATATTTCTTTAGATTAATACAAGGAAACAAACACATAAAATTGTGTATTAAGATAACGAAACATGTAATCATAAAATAAGTTTATAACGAATATGGCAACACATAATTTAGGTGTAACTCATAGAGAGAAAAAGAGGTATAACACACAATTCAATTAAATCGTGTGTTCGATAGGCTCTTAGAAGAAATTAAATTAAAAATAATGCTCAATTCAAGTGAACTCGAGAATCATACACAATCATTTAGAGTTGAACTCTATAGTCTGCTCTAAACCTTAGGTTCTCGATTGAGTTACAAGATTTGAGAAAAGAGATTGACATTGTTCTCAATTTGCACACAAACATTTTGACCAACAAGAAACAATTACAAATATTTCTTTGGATTAACACAAGAAAACAAACGCATAAAGTTGTATATTATGACAAGGAAACATATAATCATAAAACAGGTTTATAGCAAACATGTAACACACATAGAAGGTCACACACAGACTAATCGGTGTAACCGAGAGAGTGAGAAAGAGGCGTAACACGCAAGGACCGTGGTGGCTAAACATCCATGGTGTCATGAGCTCTTAGAAGAAATGATGGTGCTTTTTCTCGTGAGCCTCTTTGGTCTCTTCCTTGGCTTCCTTCTTCTCGTGGTGCTCGTGAAAGGCGTACCCTCCGCCGCCCACTGCAACCGCGGCAGCGATCTCCTCCTCTATCTTGTGCCTGTGCGCGTGCTCCGGGTCCTTGTTCGCCTCGTGCTTCTCGTACTGCACTCGTCATGCATCTCCATAAGATCGAATCCAAAGCTATGAATGATGTGCAAAAGATAAGGATGAGTTACCAATGCGAAGGCACCGGCGGCGAGGGCGCCCATCTCGCCGACGTGCTCCTTGTGCTTGTGCTGCTTCTCCTCCTTCTTATACTTGTCGTACACGTCGGTGGACGACTCCGTCACCACCGCTTCCTCGGCTGTCTGGGAGTAACCAGTGGTATATCCGCTGCCAGCAGAATCTGCATCGTCGGCATAAGCTCCAACGGCGGTCTGCCCGTAGCCAGTCGAGTACTCGCCGCCGGTGTAAGCATCATCAGCAGCGTAAACGCCGCCGCCGCTGGTGTAGGCGGTGTGAGAGTAGATCACCTCCTCGGCGGGCTTCTCATCCTCCTCGTTCTTGTGGTGGTGAAAGAAGTGGTGGTGGTGGTGCTTCTCCTCGGCCATCAGTTGCCAGGATCAATCAACGGGTAATTGATTACGGAACGACGGGCCTCGAAGAATATATATATAGGAGAGAGCAGCCAATGGGAGCACTCCACGTATAAGGAGATATTTTCATGGGGTTAAAGGTGATGGACGGTGACGATCTCGATATGGTCATGAATCTGATTCCCCGTTTATACGAGAAGTATATTAAAATTATAAGGATATATTAAAAACCACAAGACCTCACGGAGAATAATTTGACTTTTAGTGGCGATAAACCATGCTGTTCCAATTATTTGAAATCGATTGAGGATATTTTAATATTAATTTATAGTTCTTAGTAAAATCTTTTAAGGTCTAACTGCCAACCAATGTAATGAACATGGATTCTATGGTTATGTGATCAAACTTGGTGAATTAATCTCTTATTGACTTCGTATTAATGCATGTACTGAGTGTTTCTTTTTTTGTTTTTTTCTTTAATTATTTCCCCTATTATTAATTTTGAGACAAGATCAAAATTATTCGAACATAGATATATATATATATATATATATATATATATATATATATATATATATAAATTAATTTTGAACATAGATATAGGTAAGTATGTATATATAAATTAATTGTACTATACTTGATTATGTAATCAAATATAACATAGTTTATTGATGAGTGTAAAACCTAAAAACTTATTGAATTAACCTTAGAATTAAATGACATAAATAGTTACTCCATATGTTTTTATATTTTTATTGATTTTAGAGAATTTTATAATTTAATTCACTACATTTTTATCTTGATTATACAAAGGCATTATTACTCTTTTGCTTTACTGATAGGCTTTGGTCATGCATGTGCATGGAGGACCACCCACCACCAACCACTATAACAATGGGAGGCCGGCGGGATCAGAACTTATGGTGCACTTTCGACATGGGAAACGAGGAGAAAGCATCGTTTGTTGATGATATTGGAGCACAAATGCGGCGACAAGAATCTCATCATCGAGATGGAATGTTTCCTCCATTAAAGCTGGATGTCGATAAAGACATTGCGCCAAGATTGGAATTCTGATTCTTCTCCATCGATGAATTCATTCTCAGACACAAAGATGACTGATAGATTTATAATTGGATGATGAGTATTCATCCCAAGTACATGATGCAAACCAATTAACATTATACCAATTAAATATTAGATGAAATAAAGAAACACGAATATAATTTTGAACTCGTGATAAAATTTTTTTGAATCGGATAACCAGTAATTCTATAAAACTTAATCAGTCGCAAAGAGATGGAACTCTTTCCCAGTTGAATGATTATCCTTTAGCACAATTTGTCTGCTTGTTTTAGCCCACCAAAATGAGCTGAATGCATTTCAAGAAATATTAACTGAAAGGTTTTTTCAAACATATGAAATGAGAAATACAATGTATGTATGTATATATATGCATATGTATATATATACATGTATATATATATATATATTAAGAATGATTAGTAAATATCTTTATTGTAACCTAATAATAATAATTTATTGATATTTCTATGGTTAGTTAGTGATCTAAATAAAATTATTAAGAATGGGTTTCTTAATATAGATAAAATTGATCACGCATTATTTGACATTATTAAGAGATGGTATAAATATTATCTTTTACTTTCGTCTGTAAACTAAATATATTAGTAGCTTGATATTTTAAAAATATTTTAATATTAATATGTATTTGTGATATATAATAATATATGTTAGGATATATATGAATGCAGACATAAATAGAGATAAATATTGAAAGTTAATTCAATTAAGAAATATGCATGAATAAAAAGCAAGTAAACATAGAGGGACAGTTCAATTTATAGTAGTTCCATCATCCCAACTATATCTATTCCTAATTTCTCTTCGTTCAAAATCACTAACTTTCATTACCAATTTTACTTTCGAAGATTAATAATTATTTATAACGTTCTTTTTTCAAGACTTAACTTAAGAGAGAACTTTTAAATTTAATTACTCTAAAGAATCTCACACCTTCTAAATTTACTAACTCAATGAGAAACTAAAAAAAAGGTGAAACTCAAGTTAAGACTTTGAAGAATGATTTAAATACTTAAAAGTTCAATAATTATTATCTCTTAGCTATAAAATATAGGATATTTATAGTCCCAAAAAAATCAAAATATAGAATAAATTATTAAAAATATCCTAAATCTAGGGTACTAATGGTACTATATATTGTCTAGTTTGTTCACTATTTTGAGTGGTACCATTATTGAGACTATCATTATTGAGACTAAATGATATTATTATCCTAAAGTAGTATCACATTAGCTTTGGATAATATTGTTAGGATTGTAAAGGCACTATAGGGGAGGAGTGAATTAGTACTTTAGAAAAATTATGATTTATTAGTGCTTTCAAAAAATTACGATTTAAAAGTTTAACCAATAAATTCGTATCGAAAATATAATTGACAAAATGTGCAAGTAAGAATTGCTTAGTAAGTAAATCAGTGAGCAATAATAAATCAGGGCAAAAGAGAAAATACAAACCGATTTATAGTAGTTCGGTCGTCTCGACCTACGTCCACTCCCGATTCTTTTTCCTTTGAGGTTATTAATTTTTACTAGCGATTTTCTTTCAATCGGTAAAGATTAACTATTCTTGTTATAACTTTTTCTCGATTTCGAGAGTATCCTTTACACCCCTCTTTTACAAAAAACTTCTCACATCCCTTAGAATACCTTCTAGAGTTAAGGAGGAAGAGACTCAACACTTTTCAATAGTTTACAATACTTTAAAATCACAAGATTTTCATACTCTTGCAAGCAAGCAAGCATGGGAGGGGTATTTATAGGAACCAAATGACTTTAGAAATGAAGCCAAAAATTTAAATCTCTAGGTTTTTGAGGGTACTGATAGTACCATCGTTTATATTGGGTGGTACCACCGTATAACATCCTGAGCACTAGTGGTATCACCACTTACCCGGGTAATACCACTGCTTGACACAGTTTGAGAGACTATGTCTTAGCGGTACCACCACTAGTCTTGGCGATACCATCGCTTGACACTACATGGTACTATTGTCAAATTTTTTTGGAAAAGTACATTTCATACTTTCCAACTCACAAACGGTTCCACTGCTTGGCCTGGTAGTGTCATTGCTAGTTATAGGTGTCCTACAAGCCAATCACATGAGTGATGACACATATGACTTGACACGTAAATTTTTTACTTATTATTATTATTTGGTATTTTATCACTTTATATTGCTTGTTGCATGAATATATTCTGATGTTCATAGATCTATGCAATGAAAATCAGATCGTGATGAGATCATAATAATGAGACCAATTCGCCTTTAAACACAAACGTTAAATAATCCCTGTCATAGGTTACTCGAGAGGGACATCGAGATAACTGGACAAACTGGTGTGATGTATACCCATCTATATGATGGATGCAACTGGTCTCATAGCTACTCATGTGGGGACACTAGGGATACAGTGTATGTGCTTATTGGAGAATGAGTTCACTGATTGATCCACTCACGGAATGTTAGATGGTTGATAATGCCTTATTGTCAAATAGCGATTCCGTCATCCCAATGGTATATCTAGTCCTTAGACTTGAGACACCAAGGATGTTATGTATAAGTACTCCACTCTATAATATCGGACTTATAGGTCTAGAGGTTCCAAATCTAGCACACCCGGTCATCGAGAGTGGTAGCCAACCTTACGAGGGCTATTGAGTATCGATAGAGGATCATCTGCTCTCGGTGTCATGAGAGGAATATCTCATTTGTTCTTGCTCAGACAAATCGCTGGCCAAGGTCATTCGGATTGAGAGAGAAAGAGTTCTCTAAGAAAATCAGATTAATGTGAGACTCGTGTAGAAATTGTATGGGCTTGACAGCGCCATGCCTAGTATACGATCTCTAGGATATTAGATGGATGATGGACTATAAGTACATGGTAATTGAGAATAGATAGGTCAATTCCCTTGTATTGTCTAGGGATTATAGCTTAGTGGCATAGTACGTCCGTAGTCGATGAGTCGAGTGAATTATTATGGAGATAGTAATTCACTGAGCCAAAAAGAGTTCTGACAGGTATGACTCATGACCGGCTCGATATTGGGCCTAGAGAGTCACACACATATGACAGGTATTGCGATAAGTAGAGGTTCGGATATGAGATATCCGTTGGAGCCTCTATCTTATTGGATATCCAATAAGACACTGAATTATCAGATCCTATGAATGAGATCCAATAAGAGCTAATAAGATATTATTGGGTAGTGACCCACTAATCTAAGAGGCTTGGGTAGTTAGATGGAGATCCAATACCCAATACGGTAGGATCCATTAGGGTTAAGTTGACAAGGGACCTCTATAAATAGGAGGGAACCAAAGACTCATAGGCTAGAGGTTCTTTTTGGCTGCCTCCTTCTATTCTCCTTTCTCCCTCTCCTCCTTATACTACAACTCCTATTTGGGGCATGTGGACAGCACGAAGGAGCAGTAGCCCATTCTTGATTACGTGGTGCACGCGAAGAAGAGTTTTGGGTAGCGATTTGAATAGCATCTTCACAGCCCCTGCCATGTGGATCATTGCTAGAGAGGAGGATAGTTGACCTCCTTTATCCTCTCCCATAGATTTATTGGTTTTCAAGGATATATGATCTCCCTAGGTAATTAATTCTCTTATACGTAGTTTTTCGATTTCATAGGTTTTTGTGCATCAACTTTTGCATGATGATGAAACCTTCTTTTATGCGAGAATTCTAGGATTTTATTTTTCTGTTCTTCTATTACGCATGTGATGTCATCCTAGATTTCTCAACATTAGTATCAGAGCCAGGTTGCTTATGCAAAAGAGTAGCTTTTAAACTATGTGTGTTATGTTCAATTATGTTGAAATTATTTTGCGCGATTGCTATGATTTTTTTGTTGTAGTTTTCAAATCTGTGCTGCACATTTTCTTACTATTAAGAGGTGTTTTAGATACGGCTTTTGATGTCAAAGTTGTTGAGGAGCAACAATTGTTGCTGCCCCTTGGATTGGCCGAAGGCTGCTTGCAGCCTTGGCCGAGAGCTCCAATTTACTGCTCTCAGCCTGGCCAAGAATGATAGCAGCATGACTGCCCTCGACCTGCTGCATGGCAGCCCCTACAACTAGGTTTCCTAACTGCAAGGGGCACCCCTAGCGGCCAAGGTGTCCTGGCCGTATGGGGCACCTGCAGCCCATGGCACCCTTGCAACCATAGTTTCCAAGCTGCAAGGGACTCCTTGGTGGCTAGGGTTTCCTAGCCATACAAGGTAGTCTAGTGGCCTAGGATTCTTGGTTAGGGTTTCCTAGCTAATTTACTACTCTTGGCCTGGTCAAAAGCAGTATGACTGGCCTCAACCAATTGCATGGTAGCCCCTATAACTAGGTTTCTTGGCTGTAAGGGGCACCCCTGACGGCCAGGGTTTCCAAGCTACAAGGAACTCCTTGGTGGCTAGGGTTTCCTAGTCTTACAAGGCACTCCAATGGCCTATGATTCATGGTTTTTGGGGAGTCTCTATATAGTAAGATTTCCTTGCTTAATAAGGAACTACTTATCATGTGGGAATCGGCCATGTGGGGCACCCTATAGTAGGGTTCCCAAAATACTACATATAATTAATTAAAGTAATTTAATTAATTATTATTATCTAGTAGTCCTATATGATGATGTGTACATGTGATGTATAATGTGGATGGATGATCATAGATCATGTGATGTGTGTGTATGTGTGATATGATTATTATTATTATTGGGACCTACGAGTCTCCAATTTATTTCTTGTTTATTGTCAGGCTTGTGTGCTTGTAATTAAGTTGTAATTACATTCAGAGATGCAACGGGAGCGTGGAAGCGATAGCGGAACCCACGAGGTCGAGATGGACGATCGCAATACATAGAGATGCATCGAGATCCCAACGGAACCGACGAGGATGTGATGAACGATCATAGGGCATGGAGATGCGTTGTTGCACACATAGATCTTGATGTGAATGATCAAGCACACTAGCTCGGGCTTGATCATATTATAATATTATCCATGATCATCTGGTGTGATTGATTATACACCTACTACATATGTATATATATTTGCATGTGATGTACTTATATATATTAAATATGTATGCGTGTGACACATTACATTAGGAGACCGAATCAAAATCCTCTTTCTCAATAATATTAAGTTGGTAAACATGAGGCAATTAGATTAACCCATGTGACCTTTCATCGTTATAGATAGAGACCAATTTCCGACATAGGTTAAGTTGGTCGAGTCCCTCGAGACTCACCTATGTCGCGATTCGCTATTTTGCCTATGACATAGTGATGTCATCGGTGACCTGAGGATATGAAATGCTTGGTCGAGTCCCTCGAGGGTATATCATCGAATCAGACTCATCTTGTAATGATGGTGTTGACTTAACCAAACATCATGGTTGGTCGAGTCCATCGAGGCCATGATGGTTCGGAGGCCGAACAGGATGAGAATCTCAAGGAGTTGTGATCGGCAAGAGTTGCCTACCTTTTGGGCTTAGTATGATTGGTCGAGTCTCTCGAGGTTATACTAAGATGCTGATCGGATCCTGATCCTCACTAGAAGTCTACCGAAGACATCTGTTTCACCTGCTGACGGTGTCACGTAACTTGCCAGAAAAATAGTGGGAGTAGATTAAGATAGAAGTCCATATCTTATTTGTTTATTTTTCTGTAAAATCTGTATGTTATTTATTTCTACTTCATCTTTATTTTTAGAAAATATTGCTTTCAAATCTATTACGTGGCATACTTAATGTCAATCGCCTCACTAGTCCGAATTATATGAATTAGCTTCACAACTTGAGAATTGTTCTTACGGTGGAGAAAATTCCATACGTCCTTAATACAATGATGCCTATGTCCGAGGAAGGGGCAAACGAGGATGAAATCGCTCGCTACATGAAGTACATAGATAACTCCACTCTTGCTCAGTGTTACATGTTGGGTTCCATAACTCCTAAGTTACAAAGACAACATGAAAAAATAGATGTCAGATCCATTCTCTTATATGTCTACAAACTGTTTGAGGAATAGGGAATGACTCAGTGATATAAGATATCCAAGAACTTCTTCCACGCTAGGATGACTGAGGGGACATCGGTTTAGAACCATGTCCTAAAGATGATTGAGTGGATAGAGAAACTCATAGGTCTAGGAATGGTCCTATAGGATAACCTTTGTGTGGATCTTATTTTTCAGTCCATACCAAATTCATTTTCATAGTTTATAATGAAGTTTAATATGAACAAGCTTGAGGTGACTCTCCCTGAGCTACTCAATATATTGAGGGAGGCAGAGAGCACTATCAAGAAAGAGAAACCAATTCTCTATACTAGTGAGACTAGAAAGAAAAAGAATGTAGAAAAGTCCCCTGAGAAGGGCAAGGGCAGACCAGGTAAAGCAAAAGTTACTAAGAAAGACCCGACAAAGACAAAGGCCAGTGCTTCCATTGTGGCAAATATTGGCACTAGAAGAGGAACTACAAAGAGTACCCTGTAGAGAGGGCGAAACAGAAGCTTGAAGAAGCTTTAAGTATATTTATGATCAGTCTCCATTTGTCGGACTCTTATGATAACACATGGGTATTGGATATCGGTATTGATTATCACATTTGTAATTCGTTGCAGGTTCTGGCGAGACCTAGGAGATTGGCGAGAGGTGAGATGGACCTTAAGATGGGTAATGCAGTAAAAGTTCCTATAGTAGTTATAGGCGAGGTTACCCTACATCCGACTAGTGGAGCTATTATTGTATTGGATGCATGTTATTTTGTTCATTCTATTATCAAAAATATTATTTTCATTTCATGTTTGACAATTAGTGGATATAAATTAGTTTTTGATAACAATATTTGTTTAATAATATTAGATGATAAGATCATCATGAGAGGAACATTACATAATAGTTTGTTTATACTAGACACTGCTCCACATATTATGAATGTAAGTGTATCAAAGAGAAAATAAGATGAGATGAACAGTGCATACCTATGGTATTGTAGACTAGGTCACATCCATGAGGGAAGGATTCAAAAATTGTTAAAGGATGGATATTTAGATCCATTTGATTATGAGTCATATGCAACTTATGAGTCTTACCTTAATGGAAAACTGACTAACTCTCCTTTTAATGGAACTCGAGAGAGAGTCATTGAGTTATTGGAACTCATACATAGTGATGTATGTGGATCCATGTCAACTCATGCCATATGTGGTTACTCATACTTTATTACTTTTACGGATGATTTCTCAATGTATGGACATTTATACTTGATGAAATATAAGTCTGAAACATGATTTTTCTTGTAAATTCTTGGAATTATAATATGAGATTTTTTATGAATCAAGATCATTTACTATGATTCTTCTTTTCGCTATTTGAGTCATAAAAAAAGAATCATAATTTTTCTCTTATTTTTTCGATATTCACAATTTGAAATTTGGTTTAGGATTTCCTTGTATTTATGAAGTGTATATCTCATATTCATGAAGTGTATATCTCGTCACCCAATTAATTTTTTTTGATATTCTTCATGTGATAATATGAAATTATATATGAAATACTCATGATATTATGTTGAGAAGTTATGATCATGCATGGTACGATGTAATGTAATTTGATATTTTAATACCATCATGATTGAAATATTTATGATTTGGAATGATGCATGTAATACTTATGGTTTTTTTTATGAAATAATGTGAAAGTCAACAACTATCATTTTCTGAAATGATACCTTATTTTGATATGCCATATTGAAATAAGATTGATACTGTATTTTTGTCTTGATTTGAAAATTGATATAAAGGGAAAAGAATTATAATATTGTATTCTTCCCTTCTTTTTAACAATGACAAAGGGGGAGAAAAATTGCTAGCTTACACATTTCAAGAAGAAAAACTTGCTAGGAAGCAAAATTACTAGCTTGCACTTCTCAAAAGAGAAGAAAGAACTTGCTATCTTGAACATTACTAAGAATTGCTAGCTTGTAATTTCAAGAGAAGCAAAAGTGCTATCTTGCCTATTTCAAGAAGCAAAACTTACAAACTTACATATCTAAGAAAAAGAAACTAATTCTGTAAACTTGCATAACTCAAAATTGTTGCTAGCTTGTATGTTGTAAAACTTGCATATCTCAAAAACTTACTAGATGCATTTCTCTTTTTTGTTAATGACAAAGGGGGAGAAGTAATGACGATGATTTAAATTATGTGTGGTATGATATATTTTTATATTTTAAAATATTATATAATTTTTTAAATTTAAATGTTCTATCAATATGACATATTGATAGAGGGAGTTAAGGTTAACTCCGTCATCAATTGGTTGTCATCATAAAAAAAGTGGAGATTGTTGAATCTTAAATTTTGATGATGAAATCAATTGATAATGTTATGATCTAATCTATGTTTTGAGTAATGTAGGACTAGCTTCGATCAGGAGAGATAAATTAATTAAAGCATGAGGAATCAAATGTTGGGCCGGAGTTGAATATGTCAGGAGATTGGACGTCAGGCCGGAGGATCAGTCGACGTGTCAGCAGAAGGCTTCAGTCCGTGAATTCGGAAGCTGGGCCAAGAAGATAGGATATTACGCTAAGGAGATTGGAATTTGCGAGTGTTAATATGCTGATTGGGTAATACGCCGAAGGAGAGGACGATGTGCCGAAAGATCGGACGAAGCACCGGAAGAACCAATGACATGCTGGACAACAAATGATTTGTGCTTTGTAATAATTTGTCTAGATCGAGTTAGTTTATGTTGTAATTGGGTTGGTTTAGAACATAATTAGCCCAACTTAATTAAGGGCCAATTGGGCCCGAATTGGGTTTTTTTGGGCCAAGAAAAAGGCTAATTCTGTGAACCAAAAGTTGGGTCAGGCGATGGCATCTCTAGTGGCTCAGTCTCTGAGACATAGTCTCCAAGACTATGTCAGGCGATAGTACTACCAGATTGGGCGATGGTACCGTCCAAACACAGTCTCCCAAGTGATGGTATTGCCTAGTGTCAATGCTGCAAGCAGTGGTACCATCCAACACAAGCGATAGTACCACTAGTATCCAAAAATTGAGGATGAGACTCTTTTAGACTCTAAGTTTGAATCCATTTGGGGCCTATAAATACCCCTCTCATCCCTACTCAGAGACACAAGAACTGAGAGCAAAAAAAAAGAAAAACTCTATTGTAATTTTGTGAGAACTCCTCTCAAGCTCTAAGTGTTGGTAAAGTTTAAGAGAGAAGGTAGTAGGGGGGTTGTAAAGGTTCTCTCCTAAATTTGTTAAAAAGAGAATCGAGTTGTAAGGATAGTTGATCTTCGCCTATTGAAAGAAGATTAGTAGTAGAAGTCGGTGGCTTCAAGTGAGGAGGAATCGTGAGTGAATGTAGGTCACAATAATCAAACCACTATAAAACTTGGTTTGCATTTCTATTTTTGCTATTTACCTTTACTACAAACTGTCTTACTTGCTTATTTCTTTCACTACGCTTACGAACAAGCTTTCAAGTTAACATCTTTTCGATATGATTTTCATCAAACGAAAGTATTTCAAAACCGATGTTTTTATCGTAAACACTAATTCGTCCTCCCCCCCCCCCCCCCCCCCACCTCTTAGTGCCAATTTGATCATAACAAAATCCTCAATAGTAGTTATATGAAGAAAATATTTATGAATAAATTAAAAAAATTTCACTATAAGTAAATTGGATCACAATATTCTCTCTAATACAATTTAAACTCAGAAAAACACGACACTTATGCTCTTTAATTAAAAAAAAATCGAGGAACGGAGAAAAAGAAAAAAATTGATGAGAAAAGTAATTACTTCTGTCTGTTGGGTAAACTTGTGATATTTTGACAAATCCTTCTCCCGCACCCCCCGGGGGGCCGCGACCGGTTCACTTGCTGACCTCGCCCTTGCCATCGCCGCTCAAGGAAATGGTCGCCCTCTCCAAATTTTATTTTATTTTATTGTCTGATCGGCTGGTTATTGATTATGGAGCACGATAGGGATAGGGATAGGGATAGGAAAGGAAATGTTTGATGCGTGTTACTTGGACTTCGTTATCCAAGTGGGTTTTGCAAATCATACGTTGCTCTTCTCTATGAACTTGAATCTCAGAAACCTATCAATCCATTTTTTCGATTGTGTTATTTTTATAATGATCCACGGAGGAAATCTATGTATTTTCATTAATACAAATCTTTAAATCATATTGATACTCATGTGTTCATGTTCATTTAAGTATGAAAATTAAGGTATTAAGTCAAATCATACACTAACATCATCGATATAGATGCAGAAAATATTTTTGTTTCACAATTTTATTTAGTTGACGTCTGACAACTTGTTCTTGCACAAAGTAAAAGTCAATGACGATGTGTTTCATGCGTGAGTGGAATACCGGATTGGCGCATAGATAACTGGCTCCGATATTGTCACACTATATTGTAGGAGTAGATTTGATGTTGATGCCAAGTTCCTTGAGGAGATTCATGACTCAATTGAGTTCTGCAGCAGCGATGGCAATGGCATGGTATTCAGCTTCAGTTGTAGAACGTGCAACTATCTTTTGCTTCTTGGAACTCCAACTGATTGGATTAGGTCTAAGGAAGAGAATATACCCCGATGTGGATGTTTTGTCATCAAAATTCCTTGCCCAATTAGCATCAACAAAAGCATGGAGATGAAGGGGGGAGTGTTTGCGAAAAAAGAGGCCATGATTGATAGTCCCATGAAGATATCGTAATATTCATTTGACTGTAGACTAATGCATAGTAGATGGTCGATGCATGAATTGGGATAATTTATTGACCACAAATGAGATATCTGGACGGGTGAGAGATAAATATTATAAAGAGCCAAGGACTTGACGGTATTGAGTTGGGTCTGTAATAGGGCTTCCAGTACATAGTTTGAGCGACTCGCTAGTAGACAGAGATGTTGTAACTGCTTTTGCATCTTGCATGTTTGTTTTAGATAATAGATCTTGAATATACTTTCGTTGTGATAGGAAGAGTCCGGAAGATGTGTATATCGCTTCCACTCCCAAAAAATAGCTCAAGGTTTCTAGATCTTTAAGGGAGAATCGATCTGCTAAATGCTTAGGAATGCCTTGATTTCCATAGGATTGTTGCCTGTGACAATAATATCATCCACATATACCAGAAGATATAATATATTGCCACTTTGGTGATGAAGAAATAAGGAGGTATCGGACTTAGAGTTGATGAAGCCAATTGATGTAAAAAATGAGCCAAGTTCGGTGTACCAAGCTCTTGGAGCCTAACGTGCTTTGAATATTAAGGGTGGATGAAGCCAGGAGGCTGCTGCATGAAGGCATCGTTAGTTAGGGTCCCCTGTAGAAAGGCATTGTTAACGTCGAGTTGACGTAAATGCCAGCCTTTTGAGATGGTCAAACTCTGAATAAGTCGGATTATTGTGAGTTTAACAACAGGGCCGAATGTCTTTGTGAAGTCAACACCAGGTCGTTGATGAAACTCTTTGACCACTAGACGCGCTTTATATTTGGCTACGGATCTATCTGGGTTCTGCTTAATTCGAAAGACCCACTTACACCCGATGATGTTTTGTGTAGGATGAGAGGGTATAAGGGTCCATGTAGAATTATGAATCAGTGCATCATATTCTTCGCACATGGCTTTACGCCAGTATGGAGATATTTGGGCTTGAGTAATTGTGATAGGTTTAGTGGTCTGTGACGAGGATGTTGTGATGGTACGTAGGTCAAGGATTTGTCATGGTTTAAAGACACCACTTTTAGACCGTGTTGTCATTGGATGTCCAAGGGCTATAGAGGGTGTTGTAGGTATGGGCGGTGGAGGGGCACAGATTAGGGTAGGCTGAGAGACTTCAGTGTCATTGGTCCTAGAAGAGGATAAATGTAGTGAATGTGATTCCGAGGATAAATGTAGTGAATGTGATTCCGAGGGAACCTTGTGAAGAAGGGAGAGACTCAATGGACGGGGTGAGGAGCTGTTGCACCAGGAGAAGGAGAGAGTGTGGACCTTGAGGAGAAGGACTGAATGATATTATGGGAGACTCGGTTAACGGGATTGGTGGCGTACTCCAGTGATGTATATGTGATGGAGTAGGTCGTAAAGCAGGAGACTCAAGGTTGTGAAACGAAAAGGTAGTCTCTATAAAAATAACATGATGGAACATAAAGACTTTTCGAGATTGGGGTTCATAGCATCAAAAAGCATTATGGTTAAGGGAGTATCCAATGAAAATGCAAGGTTTAGATTTTGATGTTAACTTATGTGAGCCATAGGGATAGGGCCATGGATAACATAAACATCCAAATACTTTGAGTTTTTGAAGGTTTAGGGATTTGTGAAATAATTTTTCAAATGGTAACTCATACTCAAGGACAGGAGTGAGCATACGATTAATGAGGTAGACGACAACTTGAAATGCTGCAGTCCAAAAAGTTGGTGGTATAAAGGCTTGGTGTAGGAGTGTGAGACCAGTTTTAACTATATATCGATGTTTGCGTTCAGCAGAGCCGATGAGTTGAGGAGTGTGTGGAGGTGACTTGAGATGTTGTATACCACAAGCAGATAGGTAGGATGTGAGGGCTTGATATTTACTGCCACCATAAATAGTTTTAATTTTAGACTGAAAAATGTTTTCGACTAATCTTTAAAAGCTGGTAAAGACTGTTGAAACTTCAGATTTATGGTGAAGAGGGTATAACCATGTGTATTTGGTGAAATAGTCTACGAAAATAACATAAAATCTGAATATGTCAAAGGAAGTGATTGGAGCGGGGCCCCAAACATCAGTGTAAATAACCTGAAGGGGTTTAGAGCAAGATATGGAGGATTTTTCAAAGGAAAGTCTATGACTTTTATTACTTAAACAAGCATCACAATGAGTTATGATGTTATTGGTTGTAAGCGTAGGAAAGAATAACGGGAAAGTAATTTTTGCTGAATAAAAGTTGAGGGATGACCAAGACGACGATGCCACACATCAGTTAGAGCTGCGACCGAAGAGTAAGCAGTGGGTTGGGTGATTTGTGGAACTGACGACCACTCGTAAATGTTGTCTTTACTCTGGCCTCGGACCAAGGGTGCCCCCGTGCTCAAATCCTTGATAGGAAAGGAGTTAGGAAAGAATTCAATTGAGGTGTGATTCTGTTTGTAGAATTGAGAAAGAGAAATGAGGTTTCGTTTGATGTGGGGAGCACACAAAACATCATCTAGCGTAAATGAAGTGCTATGTGAATTAAGCATTATAGAACCAGTATGAGTAATGGAGAGTCTGTTACCGTCACCGATGATGATGTCTTCGTTTCTGCCATAGTCATTGTGGATGGACAAGTTTTGTAAATCAAAGGTGATGTGATGAGATGCGCTAGAGTCCACAATCCAATTTTGATGACCAATGGTCGGAGTAGCTGTAAGATTTGCGTGAAGCCAATGCGATGGAGAAAGAAGTCTAGGTCGAGTTCTACAGACTTTTACAGAGTGGCCAACTTTGACACATAGTTGGCATACAACTCTTTGTTGATTTGTGTGATTAGGATGCCAAGGTTGAGGATAATTGAAATAGCCGCCTTGATGGTTGTAATTGAAATGTTGAGGAGGGGAGGTTTGTTTGGAGCCCACAAGTGTAGGCATGCTAGACAAACCTTTGTTGATAGATTTGTTGAACCGGTTGCTCTTCTTCTTAGATTTTTAACTGACTTGAGCTGTGATGGATGGTCCTAGCAACTTGTCCTCACGCTTGAGATATATCTCATAGTCAGTCAACTTATCATAGAGTTCTTCAAATGACACTAGTGAATCACATGCACGTATTGTTGCTGCCAATTCCTTGTACTCGTCTCCTAGGCCGTTGAGGATATGGACAGTAACTTCTTCATCACTGAGGGAATGACCTATCAAGGCCAAGTTATCGATGATAATCCTTATGTTATGTAGATAATTAGCAACAGTACTTCCTTCTTGTTTTAACGTCATACGATCGGACAAGAGACTAAACATACGAGTGTGGGAACGATTGGCTAGGGTGATTTGCAACTTGCACCAAGCTTCGGTAGCAGTGTCATATGAAGAAATAAGTGGGGCGAGGGATTCAGCGATTGAGGCTTGAATAGCTTGAAGGATGAGATGATCCTGGCGTAACCATAATTTGTAGTCCGGATTTGGTACTGAACTGGGTGCGCTTGGGATGTTGAGCATCGCTAGTGGACAACGAAGAGAGCCATCGATATAGCCTAGAAGATCATAACCAAATAGTAGATTAGAGAATCGAGCACGCTAGGATGCGTAGTTGCTACCTTTGGATAATTTGAAGGGAATGAGGGTTACTGCATTTATGGAGATAAGGCTTGTATGTGGGAAAGTACTGTGGTTCCCTACAGGAACAATAATGGGGGCATCAGAGATAGATGATGATGACATATTGTCACGGACTTAGCTGGTTTTGCCTAAGTCGTGCGGCACCCTTGCGTGTCCGTCCGCAAAGGCCAGCCTCCCCGAAGCCTCCCATGGTCCCTTAGGTCCCACAAAAGATAAAACAGGACAGAGAAAAGGCCTCACTCGGGATCCACAAGCAAACATCTCCGAAAAACACTTTATAGACAATGCAAATTACAAACAGACTTTACAAGCTCTGAACAGTTGCACAACAAAGGGTAAAATGGTCCATTATAGATCGAACATCTCTCACATGTGTCCACATGACACAACCTTTATTTACAAGCCTAAAAAGCCCCCGACCCAACTAAAATGGGACTATCAAGCCTTCTACGTCCCCTACATCTTTGTACAAAAGCATGGACATACCAAAAGACACGGACATACATAAGCATTACATCAAACACCCTGTTTAGAAGTTTGTCCGCGACATTCTCCCCACTTATTCCTTCGACGTCCTCGTCCAGCCTTTGTCGACACTTGCAACTCCTTGCCTCTCTATCGAAGTCTTCAATCTTCGCTCCGGTACAATCGTCCCTTGGCTCCCAACCGCTCTCCACTATTGTTTTCGAAGTCGTCGAACCTTTTGATCGCCATGCTTTGCTTCAACTCACCAATGACTCTGACTCCGATGTGGGGTTGGCTGAGTTGTGTTGATCATTGTTGATTCCTACAGATCCTTCAAATGAAGGAAAAGACCATCCTTACTGCACCAGTCTCTCAAATGCCTCATGCTGCTTGAACTGGGTGGATGCTTGTTGGAGCTTTTAACGAGCATCGTCTCGCAAACTTCTAAAGATTTGGGTCCTTCCTCCACAAAATTTGCTCATTGACTCTTCTTTCACTTAGTTGTCACATCCAAGTAGGTTCGCATCACTTCCGCTTTCGATTGGCATTTCGTTGGGAAATGAAGCGGACAATCTACTCTCAGTAACACTGATCACCATTTGGTGAGGATTTGACAACTATTGTCTTCCATTATCTTCGAAGGGTCTTTGAACTTTTGCAGAGCTCCTCTGCTGGATAGATAAGTGAATTGGGGTACTTTTCGGTTTAGCCCATTCTCTTAAGGGTTGAGAAGGCAAAGGTTACTTGACTTCGCCCGCCTCCCTCGAGGTTGTACTCCATGCATCGAAGCTGGTTCTTGGCCTTCGCTTTGCTCTTTGCTCACACTTCCGAAGCACTTGAAGTGTTTGCACTCCTTGCGTTGAGTTAGCTACTGTGATTCACCTTCTCAATGCCATTGAACTTTTGGAATGCGGGAAGTTTTCACCCCAACTTGGAGTAATTCTCTAATAGGTTTGGTCGCCTCTGGGATTATACCGTCTTCTCCATCAACTCTGCTGCCTACTCCCCTTAGTAGCGAAGGTCCAGCACCGTGTACTGACTACTTCGTTCCTTGGTCGTGCACTCTTGCATGACCCGAAGTCCTTCACTTTCGGCTATCTTGATGAGAAACTCATTGACACCGGTCTTATGAAGTTCCTTGGCCTCTGCCCTTCAGCCTTGTCTCGGTACTTGAACTTTGCCTCTGCATGCTCCACCTCCTCGGCCCCTTTCACGACCAAGCGCTCTCCCTCCATGAGAGCAAGGGATCAATGATTTTCACGGAAGTCCCGCCTCTGCGGTACCATAGCGTTGCCATGCCCATGGCACTACTATCCGTTGACTCGCATCTGTATCCCTTTTCTTCACAATCAGTAGACATGCCTTTGTGGTACTCCTCCGAGTCCACCTCCATTCTAACTGATGCTTGATTTTGGGTAACTAAGTCCCTCTGGACTCGTCCGCTTCCTTGCCCGTTTCGATCCCCTACTTCAACACCTCTGTGTTCTCCAAGCAGCATCCTTTGGTCGATGGACAAACAGACTGCAACTCCCATGCACGGCCTCTGCCATCATCACGTTGTAGGGTTTGCACTGATTCTGTTCTCCTTAGCTTCCTTGGTAGCAACGTTCGCTTACTCGACCTTGTCCTCTGACTTGTCGGGCTCCCTTAAGCGAATATGAGCTCTGGAGCAGTCCAACTCTCCAATTGCTTTGATCATACCGATGTATGATCAAGTCCCTCCCATGGGACTTACTGGTACTTGCATTCGAACTTTTCCCTTGGTGGAACACAGCCCCCATATGTTGATGACCAAGGCTTTCATCCGATGCAAAATTCGATGCACGCACGGAAGACCCGCCTCTGTGGTACCATGGCCTTCACTCCTTGAATCCATAGCCCTTCTTGCCGTCGTGTTGTTCACCGAAGTGGAGCTTCCAATAGCTCCCGATCATACCTCTGTATGATCTAGTCCCTCACGGGGCTAGGTTATGTGAATCGCATTGCCACGAACTGTTCCACCATGATCCGCTGCACCATGTCGCCTCCTGATGACATCTCTATTGCATTCTGATCCTTGTGGGATGAACTCGAATTGTGAACCCTTCATGTGTGGCCTCTACCAATACATCGCAGGGTCTCTTCCACCTTCGATTTTGTTCGCTCCTTTAGCAATCAATCTTCATCCACCCACTCTTGGGTCACACCATGATGAAGCACCGCTCTAGGACAGTCCGTTGCCTAGTAGCTCCCAAAGTCCCCCGACTTCGCTGCAATTAGTACACCATTGTCTGGATCCTGGGCCTCTACCCCTACCAGCACAATCTTCGCTGCGCACCGCCTCCTTTATAGTAACTTGAATGACAACACTGTGGCATATTCTTCAAGAGTACCCGCCTCTGCGTCCTCTTGCCCCGTGCTAAGGCCTTCTGATCCCAACTTCGCCTCCACAAATTGAGTCACCTTAGTTCCTCCATCAAATGCTCCTCCAAGATAAAGTGCATGTGCCCAGAAGCTCCCTTCGTCTTTGGCACCATGCAAGATGAGTCTGCTCCGATAGAATGAATGACCCATGGAACAACATGATCCTGCTCTTGCCTCTGCAAGAGTTCGTGTCCTTGACCTCTGTCCAAGGAAAGCACTATGCCTCTGGTCCATGTTCCATCTTCTATGCTGGCTCCCTTCATGCGGCTTGGGTACTTCGCCAAGTTACACCCAAGTTGCTCCGCTCCTCGTTTTTGCATTGAGTCGATGGTGGCCCTCGCGCCCACCATTCCACGGGTCAGCCCTCCCTTGGGTCCGATCTCCATATCGACTCCAAGTGTGCCTTCATTTGTGTTGCTTTGGGTCGCTCCCCCACTTGATCTCGCAATGCATCCACCAATGCATTCTCTCAAGCGAGATCATGCGACGACTCCTCACCGCTTGCTCAGTCCATTGAGCTTCATGGAGTTGTTGTTTGTTGAGGTACTCCTCCTCAACTTGTGAGGTCTATCCCACATGATTCTCCCTCTGGAGAGCTGAGACTTATCCCTCTTGGATAACTGTCTCGTTGGAGCAACATCTCTCTTCGTTTCGGAGACCACCATCCCCTTGGACTACTCCGATCTGCTGAACAAACTGTGCATTGTTCTGCCTCTTGCAAACGCACTTGCTAGATTGTGACTCCACGTCAATACAGTCCCCGCTGCACCCCTCAAGGCCTAGCAACATGCTGAACTAGTTGCACCATTCAGCCTCCTACAGACGTATCCTTTACATGCCGAAGAGAAAGTTTCAATACTCCATGGCGCCGAGTTTCGATCGCCTTGGGATGGCCACGAACATTCCGTCGTCCGCATACAAGCCCATGTATGAGTACCAAATTCTTCAAGCTAGCAATTCCCCTCACCTCTGTGAGCTTTGCATAACTCTTTTGGTCGTTGAGCAACTCATTCCACCTTGGATGGTCTCATCCTTTACCAAGAGCCTCGCTTGCCTTGAGCACCATCAAGTATGGTTGTCAACGTTGAGCCGTAGCTCAAACTCAGCCATCCCAACCTTTGTGCGCTTCACATTCTTCCAAGCTTGTCTGTTCTCGTGGTGCCTCTTGCGCGAAGGGTTGGCCATTCCTCTGAATGCCAATCTCAGATGCCCGCTCCTCTGAGCGACTCCTCTTCCCTACATCTCCATGCCCGTTTTCCTCCAAACGGTCGCGCGTGTGCTGACTGCCCTCAACGCAGCCCCGCTAGGTCCCCCACGTTTGCATGCTAAGTGTTTCTATGAGTGCTTGTCCCGCTCTGATACCATCTGTTACGGACTTAGCTGGTTTTGCATAAGTCGTGCGGTACCCTTGCGTGTCCGTCCGCAAAGGTCAGCCTCCCCGAAGCCTCCCATGGTCCCTTAGGTCCCACAAAAGAGAAAACAGGACAGAGAAAAGGCCTCACTCGGGATCCACAAGCAAACATCTCCGAAAAACACTTTATAGACAATGCAAATTACAAACAGACTTTACAAGCTCTGAACAGTTGCACAACAAAGGATAAAATGGTCCATTATAGACCGAACATCTCTCACACGTGTCCACATGACACAACCTTTATTTACAAGCCTAAAGCGGCCACCGACCCAACTAAAATGGGACTATCAAGCCTTCGACCGTCCCCTACATGTTGTACAAAGCATGGACATACCAAAAGACACGGACATACATAAGCATTACATCAAACACCCTGTTTAGAAGTTTGTCCGTGACAATATGGAGGATATGTACCAATATATAGGAGCAACCAGAAGTCTACAGCGAGACAATGATTAGGGAGGAAGAGGTGTTGGTGGCAAATGAGTTGTGGTGGCAAATGGGTTGTGGGTTGTTGATCAATATTGACAATGATCAATATTGTGTAAAGGTGTAGATCTTTGTGCAGTAGTTTTGCAGTTGGGAACTTGGAAATGGTTCTGGATGCTACTTGTCAAGGCGAAGAAGAAGCAGAGGATAGCAGCTTGGGAGAAGAGCATATCACTACTGCTGCAGTTACTGTGATAGAGAGGGCTGCTGCGGTTGCGAGGGTTGCTACGGCAAGGACGACGGCAGCAGCACTTCTCACTCGAGCGAGATGTGGGAACGAGGAGGAGAGGTCACTGGCCGGGAAGCAGTTGCGAGGCTACATCATTTATGCTTCCGCAGGAAGAGGCAGATGAAGGGCGACAGTAAAGAATGCCATTGGCACAGGGAGGAGAAGAGGGAGAAGAAGAGGGCGCGGCATGGTGGCCCTTGTTCAGCTTCGAAGGAGGCTGACGCAACGATCCTGGAGGACGTCCGTGGAAAATGCTGCACTACTTTAAGATAGAGTCACGATCCACGAGGCAGTAGGAGAAGGAGCCAAGATTCGATGGAGTCCGACGGGGAGACGGGTCTACTTCGAGATGTTTAGAAGTGGTCTTCACGACGAAAGTTCTGATACCATGATAGAAATGAAATAGAAAGAAGAAGATTATATTGATTGAAACAATACACAATACTCTATATTTATACATGTTTAGAAGAAAGAATTTTTCTTAACAGAGGAGGATGATTTACGATATCTCATCGTATAGTTGAAGAGATCTTGGATATTGTCGAGGTTGTTGGTGTTCTTCTGTTATCACTTTCGTGTTCTTCTATGTATGGTACGCTATGTTGATTGTTAAGCGATAGTTCATTTCCTTGATTTCACTATTCTACTTTATTGATAACTTGGTTCTAAATGATTATTTGTAAGAGTTCTTATTCCCTTCATTCCCCCCTTTCTTTTTCTTTTTTTTCCATCGATTGTGTCAAATGAAGACATGCAAGGTGATTATTCTTTAGATTATTTATTTTCATTGAGTAAACATCGATATGAATCGACACTCCTATACAAAACAGAATCGATCTATTTATATCTTAGTTGCTCATTCGCAAAAGTGATGCATTGGCATGTTCACACTCACATTGAATGTTAATTTTCTTGTCATACTCACATGTTTTGGCTATTGAAGAAACAATCCTTAGTGAGGTTAAACACTTGGAAACCGTGGTTCTTTTGTTCCTATTATTATTTAGAAAAATGATGCTAACTATCGCATAGTGATGTTTCTTGTAATCAAAAGAAAATACTAGCAAAAAAAAAACAAAGACAATACTATAATATATCTTTAAAGGCATAGTTATGTTATTTTCGTGTTGTTGTTCAATGACGAATTTCTTATCGTATAATCTTTGAATATGTGTTATGAATTCATGTGTTATTTATGATTAGAATAATAAAAGAATATACAAAGTTATTTTCATCCCTCTATTTTTATTCCTTGTATTGTGTAATCAGGAAGATGCATTCTGGAGTTTCTTACCTTATTAATCTTTTATCCATTCATTTTTCATATTTATGTGTGACTCAGATAAGTGATAGGGTTGATGGATGCTGATAATGGTCCTATAAATAAGGTTTAATTATTTATAAAAACATGTTGATTAGGTTTATGTAAGAACCTTAATCAGTTGGACCACAGATTAGCGAGGTAAGACTAGGTGGCATATGAGGTATCCTCCCATATAAATAAGACTTGTTTTAGACTAATTTACTTCCGATTTCACTTTTCACCTTTTGTGATTCCTTTTCATCTATGTTAGAAGCAATTTTAAATTGATTCCATACTATCTCCTTTTTTTTTCAACTTGCTTATGTTGGCATAAGTTGGATGCATTGGTTCCATAGCATCTGATATTTTTCATACAATAATAATATCTTAAAATGGAGACATCTCTACAGTTTGTATGACACTAATGAAAATTTAAAGAATGATAAACTATTATTATTGGTAGATCTTAGTGTTAAACGTTTGCTTATTCATATCTTTTAGTTGATTTGAAATTATTAATTAGCATGCACTACTCTCTAACATGCATCTCACTGTTTATTAATGCTCATAGTTATGATTTAGATTCTATGTCAAGCGTTGGTTGTCGTTTGTTTATTATTTTAACTGTATAATATGCCTATCATAATCCAACTATTGGATGCTATCACAAGTACTATAACATTTAGCCATCAATAATATTGAAATTATAATCCTAAACTATTGTATAATTTATGAAGTTTCATGATTAGCTTTGTTAGGATCCAAGAGCGGCACTAATAGGGGTGGTGAATTAGTATAGCGAAAATTTTTTCCGATTTCAAAAGTCTTTATTTCGATTAAAACTGATTCGGATGAAAATGGTTTGATTTAAATTGCACAAATGAAAAGTAAACCAGAATTTAAAGTAGTTTGATCAATTTGACCTACATCTACTTTCGGATTCCTCCTCCAACGATGTCACCGGCATCCACTAAAGGTATTCTTTCAATAGGCGAAGGCTAACCACCTTTTACAACTCTTTCTCCTTTTGTCGGGTTTAGGAGACAACCCTTACAAATCTCACTCCTTTTTCTTAGATGGTTACAAGGCTAAGAAATAAAAGAGGAGAACTTTTCTCACTTTTACAATACTATAAGACTCAAGAACTCAAGATTATGCCAATAGCTTTTGTGCCCTTTCATATAGCAAAGGGTGGGGTTTTTATAGGCCCCAATGGCTTCAAAATTGGAGCCAAAAAGTATCTCATCTCGAATTTCTAAGATACCGATGGTACCATTGCCATTACTGGGCAGTACTACCGCTTGCAATCTACACTAGGCAGTACTATCGCCTGATAGAACTCAAAGACCGAGCTCTAGTGGTATCACCACATAACAGGGGTGGTACCACCGTTGGCAGGTAATAACTGTCAGCGGTACCACCGCCCAGATAACCTGGGGCATTGCTTTCCAAGCGGTTCCATCTATTAGGATCAAGAGCACTAAGGGGGGCGTGAATTAGAGCAGTGGAAAACTTTCGACGTTTAAAACTGCATTCGTACGATGAAATCGTTTCTGACGTAAAATCATTTTTGGAAACTTAACTTGAAAGCGAGTTCATAAAGGAGTGCAGCAAATGTAAAGAGAAAGTAAAGCACATATAGAGGTTTGCAGTAAGGTAAGTAGCAAGAATAAATGCAAACTAGAAAGCATCACAATTTTAGAGTGGTTTGGTCAATCTTGACCTACATCCACTTTTGGCTTCCTCCTCCGACGAGGTCAACGAAGTCCACTAGAGGCCTTCCTTCAATAGGCGAAGGTCAACCGCCCTTTTACAGTTTTACTCCTTTTGACGGGCTTAGGAGACAACCTTTACAGAATTTTCTTTCCTCTCTTGACAGATCAAAATTTAGAAGAAAAAAGAAAAGAGAACTTTTAACTCATACAACACTTTTGAGCTCTAAAAATCACATAGTAAGATTGGATTTTCGGTGGTTTGGGTACCATTTTATTACTGAAAGGGTGGGGTGTTTATAGGCCCCAAATGCTAGTCATAGGTGCCCAACAAGCCAATCACGTGAGTGATGGCACATGTGACTTAATATAGAATCCTTTTGCTTATTATATTTTGGCATATATCACTTTATAACTATTACATATATGCATATATATATTGTGATGTCGTTGGATTTGTGCAATGGGAATCGGATCGTGATGAAATCATGATAATGAGATTGATTCACTTTTAAACACAGATCCTAAATAATCCCGGTCACAGGTTACTCGAGAGGGACATCGTGATAACCGGACAGACTGGTGTGCTGTATACCCATCCATATAATGGATGCAGTTGGTCTCATAGTTGCTCGTGTAGGGACACTAGGGATACAATATAGGTGCTCATTGGAGAATGAGTTCACTGATTGATCTGCTTACAGAATGCTAGATGGTTGATGATGCGTTATTGTCAGACATCGATTCCGTAGTCCTAGTAGTTATCTGGTCCTTAGACTTGAGACACCAATGATGTCCTGTATGAGTGCTCCACTCTTTGATACTAGACTTGTAGGTTTGACTGTCCAAGATCTAGTACAGTTGGTCATTGGGAGTGGTAGTCGACCTTACGAGGGCTATTGAGTGTCGATAAAGGATCATTCACTCTCGGCGTCATGAGAGGAATATCTCATGTGTTCTTGCTCAGACAAATCCCTGGCCAGGGTCATTCGGGTTGAGAGAGAAAGAGTTCTCCGGGAGAATTCGATTAGAGCGAGACTCGAGTAGAAACCGTATGGGTCTGACAACACCATGCTCGATATACGGTCTCTAGGATATTAGATGGATGAGGGGCTATAGGTACACGGTAACTGAGGACAGACAGGTCCAATGGATTGGATTCCCCTGTATCATCTGGGGACTACTACGTAGTGGCCTAGTACGTCCGTAGTCGATGAGTCGAGTGAATTATTACAGAGATAATAATTCACTGAGTTAGAAGGAGTTCTGACAGGTATAACTCATGGCCAGCTCGATATTGGGCCTAAAGGGTCACACACATATGGTAGGCATTGCGATGAGTAAAGGTTCGGATATGAGATATCCGACAGATCCCTTATCTTATTGGATATCCAATAAGCCTCTGAATTATTGGATCCCATGGACGAGATCCAATAAGAGCCCATGAGAGATTATTGGATAGAGATCCACTAATCTAAAAGGCTTAGGTTATTGGATGCAGATCTAATACCCACTAGGGGAGGATTTTGACTGGGGACTTCTATAAATAGGAGGGATTCAGAGCCTCATAGGCTGGAGGACGCTTAAAACAAGGATATACGATCTCTCTAGGTAACACAATCTACTCTATACGCATGTTTAAGTTTCGCGGATTTTGCGCACCAATCTTCACACGACGACGAACATCTCTTTGGGAATCAGGGATTTTGTTTTCTTGTTCTTCCGCTGCGTATGTGATATCGCTCCCAAGATTTTCCAACAGTGGTATCAGAGCCAGGTTGTTCGTACGAATGATTGGTTTTGAACTGCGTGTGTTGTGTTTAAGAAGAATTTTGACGTCAAAATGGTTGATGCAAAAACAAGGAAGGACAGCAACTGTTGCTGCCCTCGATCTGTGTGCGTGTAGCGCAGCCGAAGGCTAGCAACACAGGGGCTGCGCCTACAGCAGCCGGAGGCGGCCTGCTTGCAGCCTGTGGGGCTAGCAGCCCGCGGGTGCCCCACCCGCGGTCGTTGTCGCACGGCGCCGGCAGGCAGGGCTACAGGCAAGGCGGCCACCTACGTGCGGGCACTGTGCCCGCGCGCAAGGGCGACGCCTGCGGGTGCTGGACCCACGGGCAGAGGCACCGTAGGGCGAGGCGCCTGCGGCCGTAGCGCCCGCGGGCGGAGGCGCCACAAGGCAACGACGCTTGAGACCGCTGCTCCTGCGGGCAAACCCCCCCGCAGGGGTGACCGCCCGGCGGGGCACTGCACCCGCAGGCACAACGCTCACGGGGGCAGCGCCACCCGTAGGGGCGCCAACCCACGGTGGCACCCACCTACAGGGGCAGTGCCCCCGCCCCGCTGCACAGGCCGGCGGCGGCGACAGCAGCAAAGGAGAGTAGGGCATTAGGGTTTTCTGGGCAAAAGACAGTTTTGCCCCTCGGAATTTGAGAAATTCCAGTTTTTGTCTTTTGTCCAAATTACGAAAATACCCCTATGAATTCAAAAATTCCCTATATGTCCCTGATTTCCTAAAATACTAATTAATTAAAAGGTTTAGTTGATTATTATTTTTTATCATTATCTAGTAGTTCTACATGATAATAATTATTTATACATATGATGTATGATGTGTGGACGGATGATCATGGATCGTGTGATGTGTGTACTTGTGATTATTATTATTGAGGTCTGCGAGCCTCCATTATATTTCTCATTTATTGTTGGGCCTGCGTGCATATGATTAAGTTGTAATCACATGAGGAGGCGCAACGGGAGCGTGGATATGATAGCGGGACCCACGAGACGGACGATCGCGATGCATGAAGATGCATCAAGATATCGACGGAACCGACGAGGATGAGATGGACGATCATAGGGTATGGAGATGCACCGTTGCATACATAGATCTTGATGTGAGTGATTAGGCCTACTGGCTTGGGCCTAATCACATTATGTTGTGATCCATGATCATCTGGTGTGGTTGCTTATACACATACTAGATATGTATATATATTTGCATGCGATATAGATATATATTAAATATGTATATGTGTGACATGTCATATTAGAAGACCAAATCATAGAAACATCTCTCTCGATAATATTAAGTCGGTAAACGTGAGGCAATTAGATTGACCCACGTGGCCTTCCATCATTATAAGTAGGAACTGATTTCCGGTGTAGGTTGAGTTGGTCAAGTCCCTCGAGACTCACATATATCGTGATTTGCTATCTTGCTTACGACATAGAGGTGTCACCGGTGATCTGAGGGCATGGTATGCTTGGTCGAGTCCCTCGAGGGTATATCATCAAATCAGACTTATCTTGTAACGACGGTGTTGACTTAACCGAGCATCATGGTTGGTCGAGTCCCTCGAGACCATGGTGATTCGGAGGCCGAACAGGACGGGAATCACAAGGAGTTATGATCGGCAAGAGTTGCCTACCTTTTAGGCTTAGTGTGATTGGTCGAGTCCCTCGAGGTTACCTTAAGACACTGATTGAATCCTGATCCCCACTAGAAGTCTGCCGGAGACTTTCGTTTCATATGCTGAGGGTGTCACGTGACTCGTTAGTAAAATAGTGGGAGCATATTAAGATAGAAGTGCTAGTCATAGGTGCCCAGCAAGCCAATTACGTGAGTGATGGCACGTGTGACTTGATACAGAATCTTTTTGCTTATTATATTTTGGCGTATATCACTTTATAACTATTGCATAAATGCATATATATATTGTGATGTCCTTGGATTTGTGCAATGGGAATCAGATCGTGATGAGATCACGATAATGAGATCGATTCACCTTTAAACACATATCCTAAATAATCTCGGTCATAGGTTACTCGTGAGGGACATCGTGATAACCGGATAGACCGGTGTCTTTGTATACCGTCCATATGATGGATGCAACCGGGTCTCATAGCTTTCGTGTAGGGACACTGGGATACAGATACAAGTGCTCATTGGAGAATGAGTTCACTTGATTGATCCGCTTACGGAATGCTTTGGATGGTTGATGATGCCTTATTGTCGATAGCGATTCCGTAGTCCTAGTGGTGTATATGGTCCTTAGACTTGAGACACCAAGGATGTCTTGTATGAGTGCTCCACTCTTTGATACCGGACTTATAGTTTTGGCTGTCCCGGATCTAGTACACCTGGTCATTGGGAGTGGTAGTCGACCTTACGAGGGCTATTGAGTGTCGATAGAGAATCATCCACTCTGGCGTCATGAGAGGAATATCCCATGTGTTCTTGCTCGGACAAATCCCTGGCCGGGTCATTGGGTTGAGAGAAAAAGAGTTCTCCTGGAGAATCCGATTAGAGCGAGACTTCGGTAGAAACCGTATGGGTCCGACAACACAATGCTCGATATCTGGTCTCTAGGATATTAGATTGATGAGGGACTATAGGTACATGGTAACTCGAGGACGGACAAGTCCAATGGATTGGATTCCCAGATCGTCTCGGTGACTACGGCTTAGGGCCTAGTATGTCCAGTAGTCGATGAGTCGAGTGAATTATTACAGAGATAATAATTCACTAAGTTAGAAGGAGTTCCGACAGTATGACTCACGGCCAGCTCGATATTGGGCCTAGAGGGTCACACACATATGGTAGGCATTACGATGAGTAGAGGTTCTGATATGATGATATATCCGACCAGCCCTTGTCTTATTGGATGCAGATCCAATACCCACTAGGGAAGGACCCATTAGGGTTTGACACGGGATCTCTATAAATAGGAGGGATTCACAGCATCATAGGCTAGAGTCTTTGCTTGCCTTTCCTATTCTCCTCTCCCTCTCCACCTCGGAGGCCCAGGAGTTTTTGAGGAGGGTCGTCGCAACCCTGGCTGTGTGTGGATCACCGCTAGAGAGGAGGACGCTTGACCTCCTTCACCCTCTCCTAAGGATCTACAAGGAAACAGGGATATACGATCTCCCTAGGTAACACAATCTCTATACGCAGTTTTGTGTTTTGCGGATTTTTGCGCACCAATCTTCGCACGATGACGAACATCTTTTTGGGAATCGGGGATTTTTATTTTCTTGTTCTTCCGCTGCGCATATGATGTCGTCCCCAATGATTTCCCAACAAGAAGTCCATATCTTGATAATTTATTTCTTGCAAAATCTGCATGTTATTCATTTCTGCTGCATCTTTATTTTTCAATTCCCTTACGTGGCATACTTGATGTCAACCGCCTCACTGGTCCAAATTATACGGATTGGCTCCGTAACTTAAGAATTGTTCTCACAATAGAGAAAATCATGTACGTCCTTGATACAATTATGCCTACGCCCAAAGAAGGGGTAAGCGAGGATGAGATCGCTCGCTACGTGAAGTACATTGATGACTCCACTCTTGCTCAGTGCTATATGTTGGGCTCTACGACTCCTGAGTTACAGAGACACCATGAAAAGATGGATGCCAGATCCATTCTCCTACATGTCCACAAATTGTTTGAGGAACAGGAAATGACTCAGCAATATGAGATATCCAAGAGCCTCTTTCGCGCTAGAATGACTAAGGGGCCACCGGTTCAGAACCATGTCCTAAAGATGATTGAGTGGATAGAGAAACTCACAGGTCTAGGAATGGTCCTAGAGGATAACTTGTGTGTGGACATTGTGCTTCAGTCCCTACGAGATTCTTTTTTCACAATTCATAATGAATTTTAATATGAACAAGCTTGAGGTGACTCTCCGCTCCTCAATATGTTGAGGGAGGTAGAGAGTATTATTAAGAAAGAGAAGCCAATTCTCTATACTGGTGAGACCAGAAAGAAAAGGAAAGCAGAAAGGTCCCTTAAGAAGGGAAAGGGCAAGGGCAGACCAGGTAAAGCAAAGGTTGCTAAGAAAGACCCAGCAAAGGACAAAGGCCAGTGCTTCCACTATGGTAAAGATGGGCATTGGAAGAGGAACTGCAAAGAGTACCTTGCAGAAAGGGCGAAATAGAAGCTTGGAGAAGCTTCAGGTACATTTATAAATGTAAATGTGTCTAAGAGGAAACGAGATGAGGTGAACAATGCATACCTATGGCATTGTAGGCTAGGTCACATCCATGAGGGAAGGATTCAAAAGTTGCTAAATGATGGATATCTAGATCTATTCGACTATGTGTTATATGTAACTTACGAGCCTTGCCTTCGTGGAAAACTGACTAACTCTCCATTTAGTGGAACTGGAGAGAGAGCTATTGAGCTATTGGAACTCATACATAGTGATGTATGTGGACCCATGTCAACTCATGCCATTGGTGGTTATTCCTACTTTATTACTTTTACTTATGATTTCTTAAGGCATGGATATGTATACTTAATGAAGTACAAGTCCGAGGCCTTTGAAAAATTCAGAAAGTATAAGAATGAGGTGGAGAACCAGACTGGAAAGAGTATCAAAACGTTTCAATCAGATCGAGGAGGTGAGTACTTAAGTACAGAGTTTACTCAATTCCTCAAGGACCATAGGATATTATCCCAATGGACACCTCCTTATACACCTCAGCTCAATGGTGTCTCTGAAAGGAGAAATCGTACGCTATTAGATATGGTACGGTCCATGATGAGTTTCGCTGACCTATCCATCTTATTCTAGGGATATACCCTAGAGACCGCAGCTTACCTTCTGAACAAAGTTCCAACTAAATCAGTAGTGTCTACACCATATGAGATATGGAAAGGGAAGAAGCCTGATCTTAAGGTTGTTAAGATTTAAGGCTGCCCTGCTCATGTTAAAAGACATAACCCCGATAAGTTTGAATCAAGGACAAAGCGATGCAAATTTATGGAATACCCCAAGGAAACTTGTGGGTATTATTTCTATCATCTCGAGGACCAGAAGGTCTTTGTACCTAAGAGAGCAGTGTTCCTTGAGAAGGAACACATTCTTGGCGGAGATAGTGGGAGAATGATAGAGTTGAGCGAGATTGGAGAATCAAGCTCAAGTATCACTCTACAGCCCGAGTCTGTTTAGATACCTAATACACAAGTTTCAACTTTACGTAGGTCTGATAGAGTATCCCATCCTCTTGAGAGATATGTGGGACATATTAGAAGAGAGGATGATGAGGATATTGATCCTCAGACCTACGAGGAGGCTATTATGAGTATAGACTCCGGGAAGTGGTAAGAAGTCATGAATTCTGAGATGGATTCTATGTACTCCAACAAGGTTTGAAACCTAGTTGATGCGCCCAAAGGTATTGTACCCATCGGTTACAAGTGGATCTTTAAGAAAAAGATCGGAGTAGATGGAAAGGTAGAGACCTATAAAGCAAGGCTGGTGGCTAAGGGGTATCGTCAAAGGCAAGGTGTTGACTACGACAAAACCTTCTCACCTGTAGCAATGCTGAAATCCATTAGAATTCTATTGGCTATTGCAGTACATTATGATTATGAGATCTGGCAGATGGATGTGAAAACTGCATTCCTCAATGGGAACCTCGAGGAGAAGGTGTATATGATGCAACCTGAGTGATTCGTATCCAAGAACTGCCCATATAAGATATGTAGGTTGCTTAGATCCATTTATGGACTAAAGTAAGCTTCCCGAAGTTGGAACATAAAATTTGATGAGGCAATCATATCTTATGACTTCGTTAAGAACGAAGATGAGCCTTATGTGTACAGGAAGATAAGTGGGAGCGCTATCACCTTTTTGGTGTTATATATGGATGACATCCTGATCATTGGGAATGACGTAGGAATGCTATCCATAGTAAAGGCTTGGTTATCTAAACACTTTTCCATAAAGGACTTAGGGGAAGCATCCTATATCTTGGAGATTCAAATCTATAGAGATAGATCCAAAAGGATGCTTGGCTTGTCCCAGTCCAGGTACATAGAAACCATTGTCAAAAGTTTTGGCATAGAAAATTCCAAGAGAGGTCTCATACCAATGAGACATGGGATATTGCTTTCTACGAGTATGTCCCCAAAGACTCTAGAAGAAAGGGAAAACATGGATATGATACCTTATGCCTCAGTAATAGGGTCTATCATGTATGTCATGCTATGTACTAGGCTTGATATAGCGCATGCTCTGAGAAAGCAATAAAGTATATCCTTAAGTACTTAAGAAGGACTAAGAATCTTTTAATAGTATATGGAGGTAATAGCCTTAAGGTTGAAGGCTACATAGACTCAAGTTTTCAGTCTGATGTCGATGATAGCAAGTCAAATTCAGGGTATGTGTACACCTTGAATGGAGGAGTAGTGTGCTAGAAGAGTTCCAAACAAGATACTACTACTGACTCGACCACAGAGGCGGAGTACATTGCTGCATCAGATGCAACAAAGGAGGGAGTCTGGTTGAATAAGTTCATCACAGATTTGGGAGTCGTGTCGGATAGCGAGAAGTCGACTTCCTTATATTGCGACAACTATGGGGTGATTACTCAAATAAAGGAACTCGGGTCTCATCAGAAGTGTTCTAAGGAGGTTCCAACTTATCCAAGAGATCATAACCCGAGGAGATGTAGTAGAGGAAAGTGTTCCATCCGAAGATAACATTGTAGATCCACTAACAAAGTCGTTATCTCAGATTGTCTTTGAGCGTCATAGGGGTCTGATGGGGATCAGACACATAGGTGATTGGCTTTATGTCAAGTGGGAGATTGCTAGTCATAGGTGCCTAACAAGCCAATCACGTGAGTGATGGCATGTGTGACTTGATACAGAATCCTTTTACTTATTATATTTTGGCATATATCACTTTATAACTATTGCTTATATGCATATATATATTGTGATGTCCTTGGATTTGTGCAATAGGAATCGGATCGTGATGAGATCACGATAATGAGATCGATTCACCTTTAAACACAAATCATAAATAATCCCGGTCACAGGTTACTCGAGAGGGACATCGTGATAACTAAACAGACTGGTGTGCTATATATCCATCCATATGATGGATGCAGTTGGTCTCATAGCTGCTCATGTAGGGACACTAAGGATACAGTATAGGTGCTCATTGGAGAATGAGTTCACTGATTGATCCGCTTACAGAATGCTGGATGGTTGATGATGCCTTATTATCAGACAGCGATTCCGTAGTCCTAGTGGTTATCTGGTCCTTAGACTTGAGTCACCAAGGATGTCCTGTATGAGTGCTCCACTATTTGATACCAGACTTATAGGTTTGGCTGTCCCAGATCTAGTACAACTGGTCATTGGGAGTGGTAGTCGACCTTACGAGGGCTATTGAGTGTCGATAGAGGATCATCCACTCTTGGCGTCATGAGAGGAATATCCCATGTGCTCTTACTCAGACAAATCCCTGGCCAGGGTCATTCAGGTTGAGAGAGAAAGAGTTCTCCGGGAGAATCCGATTAGAGCGAGACTCGAGTAGAAACCATATGGGTCTGACAGCACCATGCTCGATATACGGTCTTTGGGATATTAGATGGATGAGGGGCTATAGGTACACGGTAACTGAGGACAGATAGGTCCAATGGATTGGATTCCCCTGTATCGTTTGGGGACTATGGCATAGTGGCCTAGTATGTCCGTAATCGATGAGTCGAGTGAATTATTACATAGATAATAATTCACTAAGTTAGAAGGAGTTCTGACAAGTATAACTCACGGCCAGCTTGATATTGGGCCTAGAGGGTCACACACATATGGTAGGCATTGCGATGAGTAGAGGTTCGGATATGAGATATCCGACGGAGCCCTTGTCTTATTGGATATCCAATAAGCCCCTGAATTATTGGATCCCATGGACGAGATCAAATAAGAGCCTATGAGAGATTATTGGATATAGATCCACTAATCTAAAAGGCTTAGGTTATTGGATGTAGATCCAATACCCACTAGGGGAGGATCCATTAGGTTTTGACTAGGGACCTCTATAAATAGGAGGGATTCAGAGCCTCATAGGCTAGAGCCTTTGCTTGCCTCTCCTATTTTCCTCTCCCTCTCCACCTCAGAGCAGGCCTGGAGTTTTGAGGAGCGTCGTTGCAGCCCTGCTGCGTGGATCACCGCTAGAGAGGAGGACGCTTGACCTCCTTCACCCTCTCCTAAAGATCTACAAGGAAACATGGATATACGATCTCCCTAGGTAACACAATCTACTTTATATGCAGTTTTAAGTTTCGCGGATTTTGCGCACTAATCTTCACACGACGACGAACATCTCTTTGGGAATCGGGGATTTTGTTTTCTTGTTCTTTTGCTGCACATATGATGTTGCCCCCAAGATTTCCCAACACCAAACCAGTTTGAATTCCGAGCTCAAAATTATCATCTCCCGAAATTTCGGGGTCTAGCAGTTGCACCGCTTGACAAAGCTCAGAGACTGAGCCTCTGGGCAGTGCCACCGCCTGACAGGGGCGGTTGCACCACCCAACCTCGCTCGGAGACTGAGCCCAGGCGGTGCCATCGCCTGACTGGGGCGGTTGCACCGCTTGGCAGAGCTCGGAGACCGAGCTCAAGCGGTTCCACCGCTTGTCAGGGGCGGTTGCACCACCTAGCCTAGCTTGGAGACTGAGCCCGGGGTGATGCCACCGTCGACCCAAGTAGTGCCACCGCTGGCCAAGAAATCTGGCTCTGAATGGGCTGATCCATTCGGCCTAATTTGGGTCTGTCAAGGGCCCAATTATCCCAAGATTAAGTTAATGGGATCACCTCCCATTTCTAACTTGATCATCATGCTAACTACGATATTTCTTAAGACATTTACTGCAACTTGCTATGGTGCGTCAATCGCTTCTTCCGGCGAGCTTTCGGTGAACTTCCGTCGATCATCCGATGAACCCTCGGTGATGCTCCTGCGGACTTCTGGCAAACTCCTGGACTTGCGACGATCCACTTGGCGAGTTCCGATGAGCTTCTTTTGGCAAGCTCCTGGACTTCTCGGATTTGTTCCTGTAGAACCTCCGATGACCGTCCGGACTTCCGTCGAACTCTCGAATTCCCAACGTGATCATAGTCTTGACTCTGGTGCAATTCCTGTTGCATGTCTTACTTCCATCGTAGTTAATCCTAAATATATAAAACAAAACTTCAATCGAGACAATTAATCCTAAGCAATTAACCAAGTTGTCCGGCATATTATTGGTCCATAGACACTCCATCTGATTCTTCGGCGCATCGTCCTCTCCTATGGCCTATTGCCCAATCGGCCAGTTGACTCTGCAACTCCAATATCTTTCGCACAATACCCGCTCTTCTTGGCTCGATGCCCGAGTCCATAGCCCAAAGCCTTCTGTCGATACGTCGATCGATCCACCGGCATGACGTCCAATCTTCTGACATGTTCCTCCGGCACAATATGATTTTTCCTACTTTAATTGTCTCATCCTGATCGAAGCATCCTGCGTTACTCAAAACGCAGATTAAAACATAAACATATATCAAGTGGTTTCATCATCAAAAAATGAGATTCAACAATCTCCCCCTTTTTTATGATGGGAACCACTTGATGATGGAGTTAAACTTAACTCTCAGAGTTTAAATAAACTCCCCCTATCAATATGCCATATTGATAGATCCTTGAATTCAAACTGAATTCAAGTCATTGCAATATTCATCATGAATACTTGTCACACGTCATGAACTTATGCATAACATCATACTTCTCCCCCTTTATCATCAACAAAAAGGAGAAGTCCAACTATTCTTGTGTTTGGAATATAGGTTCAACTTATTGCATGAAAAAGATAATATCAAGTTTTATCATCATGCAGTTTTGAAGCTAGAAAATTTAGCAAGTGTTACATCATGCTTAGAACATTCAAGCTATCAAGTTTTAGATATGCAAGTTTTACAACATACAAGATAGCACTTTTGCTTCTTTTGAGATAGCAACTTCTACATCATGCAAGCTAGCAAATTAGAGAGGTTCAAGAAGGCAACTCTTGCTTCTTGAAATATATAAATTTTGTCAACTTTGTTAGATGTGCAAGTTAGCATGTTTTGCTTCTTGAGATAGGCAAGATAACACTTTTGTAATTTTTGTTTCTTAAGATGTTTAAGATAGCAAGCTCTACATCTTGCAAGCTAGCAATGTTATAACATTTTAGAACATGCAAGCTAGCAATTTAGAGATATTCAAGAAAGCAACTCTTGACTCTTGAAATATGCAAGTTTGTCAAGTTTTGCTAGATATGCAAGTTAGCATTTTTGCGTCTTGAGATAGGCAAGATAGCACATTTGCTTCTTTTGTTTGAGCTAACAATTTTGCTTCCTTTGCAAAGTGCATGTTTCTAAATTTTGCAAGATGAGCTAGCGATATTTCTCCCCCTTTGTCAATATCAAAAAGAAGGGAAGACCCTTTGCGTCAGTTTCTAAATCATGACAAAGGTAAGTATCAATCTTATTTGTGCATCATTATATTTTTAAATTAAAACATGCACATTTTCAAAACCATATATTTCATTTTTCATGCATGATACAAATAAATCAATCATCATTATGAGCATATCATACATGATATTCAAGCATTAAAATTTTTAAGCATTTATCAACATGTTGATCATGATATCAAACATTCATCATTTAAAGCATTCATGATACACATCATATGCAATACACCATGTACATCATTATCATAAGTATTGCATGCATCATTACAAATTTATGAATATTTCATGCATTCATATCATTATATAAGGAATATCAAGAAAAATTAGTTGGGTGATGAGATAAACATTTCATGAATACAAGAAATTGCATAAAGGTCATATCATGAAAGATTTGAACATGTGAATACCTAAAGACATGATTTCTTTTTGAAAAACCTCCTCATAAATAATCGAAAGAAAATCTTAGGAGATCGATTAAACAAAAAATCTTGATTCATAATAAAATTTCATGTATCGAATATAGAGAAATCAAGATGATGATTCATAAAAAAAAACATATCATAAGTTATATTCTAGAGAAAAATCATCATTCATTTTGTCAAATCAACATTTCTTGGGTATGCATGATATCAAAACATGGTTTCAAATCTTTAATATATAATATGCATAAATTCAAAAATCGAAAGGAGAAGGGAAGAATTCAAATGTACAAAGATTTCAACCATCTCATAAACAAATGAAGGATTAAGTTATGAATCAAAAAATCCATGAATCATTTCGACAAATCTCCTTTTAAATAATCGAGCTGATCATCAAGGGAAATCTCATGTTATTCTAAGAAATCAAGATCATGATTTTGATAAAACTCATCTCAAATTCAAATCACCAAAATCATTTTTATGGTTCACAAAATTCATAAGATTCATGATTTCATTGATAATATATTTTTCCTTTTTTAAGTATTTCAGTTTAAGTGATTGATTTAGCATGCTTTTTCATTTATGTTAAATAAAAAAAAACATGCATCAACGTTTAGGATCGAAAAATGAATTTCATCATAAAACCATCAAGATCAATAAATCACAAAAATCAAGAGAATCCGAAAATGAAATCTAACACTTTCATGCATTCGGACAGGTTTTGCCATATGTTTTTCAAATACACTCATGAAAATAACACATGCTTATCATCATGTATAACTTAAAATCTCATGCATAAAATCGTTAATCATGGTATCAAAATGTTTAATATTACATCATTATGCATTTCTTCAAACATGATTTTATTTAATCAAAATCGAGAAATAACAATGGAAATCATGATACACATTATTACTTCTTAACCACATATTGCATGATTTCATATTTTTAATCAAAATTATTTTGCTTGTTTATCATAAAATATGCAATATTATCATTTTCAAAATTACTAGCATTATCATAATTTTTGTATTTTTATTTTTAAAATATAATTTTTAAGAAAATTAATTCTAAACTAAAAAAGAAAATACATCATAAAAGCATCAAGTAATTTCAAAATAAATTAGGGGGATTTTGATTACATCATCATTGAAAGCGGTTAAGGCGTAGTTTGCCACCTCACCTTTCTTGATTTTCTCCTCGTCTTCAGAGGAGCTCGATTCATCTGACTTTGTGTTCTTCTTCTTTGGTCTCTTCCTCCGTTCAAGTTCATTGTTTATTTTAGATTTTTGTTTAATAAACTTATTAAGATTTAGTATTCGAAGTTCAAGTTCATCATTGTCCTCATCACTTGTTATCGCTCAAGTGGTATTGATTTGTCCAGAGTTCCAAATCCTTCATATTCTTTGGAAGGTGGTTCAAGTGCTCATTGTGTTCATCATATGCATTGAACACCATTTCATATGTCATCAATGAGCCGATAAGTTCTTCAAGTGGAAAAATATTTAAATCTTTTATTTCTTGTATTGCCGTTACTTTTGATTCCTAAGCTTTAGAAAGTGATCGTAAAACTTTACTAACAAGTTCAAAATTTGAGAAACATTTGCCAAGAGCTTTTAAACCATTAACAACATCTGTAAAACGGGTGTACATGTCAACAATGGTTTCGCTCGACTTCATTCGAAAAAGCTCAAAATCATGCATTAAAAAGTTGATTTTCGAATCTTTAACTCTAGAAGTGCCTTCGTGTGTGATTTCAAGAGTGTGCCATATGTCGAAAGCCGTTTCGTACAAAGAAACCCGATTGAACTCATTTTTGTCCAAAGCACAAAATAAGACATTCATAGCCTTTGCGTTTAAAGAAAAATACTTCTTCTCCAAATCCGACCATTCGTTCATTGGTTTAGAGGGAAGTTGAAAACTGTTTTCAATAATATTTCATAAATCCAAATTCATAGAAATCAATAAAACTCTCATTCGAGTTTTCCAATAAGTGAAGTCCAATTCGTTAAACAACGGTGGACGAACAACCGATAAGCCCTCTTGAAAGTCATGAAGAGCCATTTCTCTCGGGTGTAAATCCGAAATGAGAAATACCATGCTCTGATACCAATTGTTAGGATCAAGAGCACCAAGAGGGGTGGTGAATTAGTGCAGCAGAAAACTTTTGACGTTTAAAACTACGTTCGTATGATGAAATTGTTTCCGACGTAAAACCGTTTTCAGAAACTTAACTTTAAAGCAAGTTCGTAAAGGAGTGCAGCAAAAGTAAAGATGAAGTAAAGCACATATGGAGGTTTGCAGTAAGGTAAGCAGCAAGAATAAATGCAAACCAGAGAGCACTATAATTTTAGAGTGGTTCGGTCAATCTTGACCTACATCCACTTTTGGCTTCTCCTCCGACGAGGTCACCAACGTCCACAAGAGGCCTTCCTTCAATAAGCGAAGGCCAACTACTATTTTACAGTTTCACTCCTTTTGACGGGCTTAGGAGACAACCCTTACTGAATTTTCTTTCCTCTCTTGATAGATCAAATTTTGGAAGAAAAGAGGAAGGAGAACTTTTAACTCATACAACACTTTTGAGCTCTAAAAATCACAGAGTAAGATTGGATTTTCGATGGTTTGGGTTAACCTTTCATTGATGAAAGGGTGGGATATTTATAGGCCTCAAACCAGTTTGAATTCCGAGCTCAAAACTGTCATCTCCCGAAATTCCAGGGTTTGGCGGTTGCACCGCCTAACTGGGGTGGTTGCATTGCTTGGTAGACCTCGGAGACTAAGCCTCTGGGTGGTGCCACCTCCTGTTAGGGGCGGTTACACCGCTTGGCAGAGCTCGGAGACTGAGCCTTTGGGCGGTGCCACCGCCTTACAAGGGCGGTTGCACTGCCCAGCCTCGCTCGGAGACTAAGCCCAGGCGGTGCCACCACCTGACTAGGGCGGTTGCACCGCTTGGCAGAGCTCAGAGACCGAGCTCAAGCGGTTCCACCGCCTGTCAGGGGTGGTTGCACCGCCCAGCCTAGCTCGGAGACTGAGCCCTGGGCGGTGCCACCGCTGGCTAAGAAATTTGGGTTCGAATGGGCTGATCCATTCGGCTCAATTTGGGTCTGTCAAGGGCCCAATTGCCCCAAGATTAAGTTAATGGGATCACCTCCCATTTCTAACTTAATCATCATGCTAACTATGATATTTCTTCAGACATTTACTACAACTTGCTCCGGTGCGTCAATCGCTTCTTCCGGCGAACTTCCGTCGATCATCCGATGAACCCTCGGTGATGCTCCTACGGACTTCCGGCAAACTCCTGGACTTGCGACGATCCACTTGGTGAGTTCCGATGAGCTTCTTTTGGAAACTCTTGGACTTCTCGGATTTATTCCCGCAGAACCTCCGATGACCGTCCGGACTTCCGTTGAACTCTCGAACTCCCAATGTGATCATAGTCTTGACTCCGGTGCAACTTTTGCTGCATGTCTTACTTCCATCATAATTAATCCTGCATATGTAAAATAAAACTTCGATCGAGACAATTAATCCTAAGCAATTAACTAAGTTGTCCGGTATGTCATTGGTCCCTCGACGCTCTGTCTGATTCTTCGGCACATCGTTCTCTCTTGAGGCCTATTACCCAATCGGCCAGTTGACTCCACAACTCCGATATCCTTGACACAATACCCGCTCTTCTTGGCCTGATGCCCGAGTCCACGGCCCGAAGCCTTCTATCGATACGTTGACCGATCCATCGGCCTGACGTCCAATCTTCTGACATGTTCCTGTTGGGAAATCATGGGGGCGACATCATATGCGCAGCAGAAGAACAAGAAAAGAAAAATCCCCGATTCCCAAAAAGATGTTCGTCGTCGTGCGAAGATTGGTGCGCAAAAATCCGCAAAACACAAAACTGCGTATAGAGATTGTGTTACCTAGGGAGATCGTATATCCCTGTTTCCTTGCAGATCCTTAGGAGAGGGTGAAGGAGGTCAAGCGTCCTCCTCTCTAGCGGTGATCCACACAGCAGGGGTTGCGGCGATCCTCCTCAAAACTCCAGGCCTCGAGGGTGGAGAGGGAGAGGAGAATAGGAAAGGCAAGCAAAGACTCTAGCCTATGAGGTCATGAATCCCTCCTATTTATAGAGATCCCGTGTCAAACCCTAATGGGTCCTTCCCTAGTGGGTATTGGATCTGCATCCAATAAGACAAGGGGCTCGTCGGATATCTCATATCCCAACCTCTACTCATCGCAATGCCTACCATATGTGTGTGACCCTCTAGGCCCAATATCGAGTGGCGTGAGTCATACCTGTCGAAACTCCTTCTAACTTCGGTGAATTATTATCTCGTAATAATTCACTTTCGACTCATCGACTTCTGGACGTACTAGGCCACTACGTAGTCCCAGGGCGATACTGGGGAATCCAATCCATTGGACCCGTCGTCCTCGCCATTACCATGTACCTATAGTCCCTCATCCATCTAATATCCCGAGACCGTATATCGAGCATGGTGTTGTCGGAGACCCATCACGGTTTCTACTCGAGTCTCGCTCTAATCGGATTCTCCCGGAGAACTCTTTCTCTCTCAACCCGAATGACCCTAGCCAGGGATTTGTGCGAGCAAGAACACATGGGATATTCCTCTCATGGCCCAGAGAGTGGATGATCCTCTGTCGACACTCAATAGCCCTCGTAAGGTCGACTACCACTCCCAATGACCAGTTGTACTAGATCTGGGACAGCCAAACCTATAAGTCTAGTATCAAAGAGTGGAGCACTCATACAGGACATCCTTGGTGTCTCAAGTCTAAGGACCAGATACACCACTAGGACTACGGAATCGTTTGTCGACAATAAGGCATCATCAACCATTCAAAGCATTCCGTAAAGCGGATCAATCAATCGTGAACTCATTCTCCAATGAGCACCTGTACTATATCCCTAGTGTCCCTACACGAGCAGCTATGAGACCAACTGCATCCATCATATGGACGGGTATACAAAAGACACCGGTCTATCCGGTTATCACGATGTCCCTCTCGAGTAACCTATGACCAGATTATTTAGGATATGTGTTTAAAAGGTGAATCGATCTCATTATCGTGATCTCATCACGATCCGATTCCCATTACACAAATCCAAGGACATCACAATATATATATGCATTTATGCAATAGTTATAAAGTGATATACGCCAAAATATAATAAGCAAAGAGATTACGTATCAAGTCACACGTGCCATCACTCACGTGATTGGCTTCTTTGGGCACCTATAACTAGCAATCTCCCACTTGACCTAAAGCCAATCACCTATGTGTTCGATCCCCATCGGACCCTTTTGTGACCTTCAAAGACAAAATGAGACAACGGCTTTGTCGGTGGATCTGCAATGTTATCTTGGGATGGAACTCTTTCCACTGCTACATCTCCTCGGTTTCGATCTCTCTTATAAGTTGGAACCTCCTTAGAACACTTCGATGAGACCCGGGTTCCCTTATTTGAGTAATCACCCCATAGTTGTCGCAATATAAGGAAGTCGACTTGTCGCTTATCGGCACGACTCCCAAATCTGTGATGAACTTCTTCAACCGGACTCCCTCCTTTGCTGCATCGATGCGCGCAGCATGTACTCTCATACTCGTGGTCGAGTCGTGATGGTATCTTGCTTGGAACTCTTCCAAACTGCTTGCTCCTCCATTCAAGGTGTACACATACCACGAATTCGACTTGCTATCATCGACATCGGACGAAAAAAACTTGAGTCGGTAGCCTTCAACCTTAAGGCTATTACCTCCATATACTAGTAAAAAAGATCCTTAGTCCTTCTCAAGTACTTAAGGATACACTTTCTTGCTTTCCGGTCTCTCAAGCACGGATCCGCTTTGATACACCTTTCGTGACACTTTCGAGCATCGCGTTATATCGAGGCCTAGTACATAGCATGGCATACATGATAGACCCTATTCTTTGAGGCATAAGGTATCATATCCATGTTAGTCCTTTCTTCTAGAGTCTTTGGGGACATACTTTCGTGAAAAGCGATATCCCATGTCTCATCATTATGAGACCCTCTTTGGAATTTTCCATGCCAAACCTTTTGACAATAGTTTCTATGTACACGGATTTGGGACAAGCCAAGCATCCTCTTGGATCTATCTCTATAGATTCTAATCCCCAAGATATAAGATGCTTCCCCTAAGTCCTTCATGGAGAAGTGTCTAGATAACCAAGCCTTTCTTGTGGATAGCATTCCTATGTCATTCCCAATGATGAGGATGTCATCCACATATAACACCAAAAAGGTGATAAGCCTCCCACTTACCTTTACGTATACACAAGTCTCATCTTAGTTCTTAACGAAGTCATAAGATCTGATTGCCTCATCAAATCTTATGTTCCAACTTCGAAAGCTTGCTTTTAGTCCATAAATGGATCTAAGCAACCTACACACCTTATCTGGGCAGTTCTTGGACACGAATCCCTCGGGTTGCATCATATACACCTCCTCCTCGAGGTTCCCGTTGAGGAATGCGGTTTTCACATCCATCCGTCGGATCTCATAATCATAGTGTGCTGCAATAGCCAATAGAATTCTGATGGATTTTAGCATTGCTCTGGTGAGAAAGTTTCGTCGTAGTCAACACCTTGCCTTTGACGATACCCCTAGCCACTAGCCTTGCTTTATAGGTCTCTACCTTTCCATCTACTCCCATCTTTTTCTTAAAGATCCACTTGCAACCGATGGGTACAATACCTTTGGGCATCAACTAGGTTCCAAACCTTATTGGAGTACATAGAATCCATCTCGAATTCATGGCTTCTTTCCACTTCCCTGAGTCTACACTCATAATAGCCTCCTCGTAGGTCTGAGGATCAATATCCTCTACATCCTCTGCTCTAATATGTCCCACATATCTCTCGGAGGGATGGGATACTCTATCGGACCCTGCGTAAAGTTGATACTTGTGTATTAGGTACTGAACGACACTGGTGTCAGAGTGGTGCTTGAGCTTGGTTCTCCAACCTCGCCAATTCTATCATTCTCCCACTGTCTCCGTCAAGAATGTGTTCCTTCTCAAGGAACACTGCTCTCTTTAGCTTCTAAAGACCTTTTGGTCCTCGAGATGATAGAAATAATACCCACAAGTTTCCTTGGGGTATCCCAAAAATTTGCATCGCTCGTCCTTGATTCTAACTTATCGGGGTTGTGTCTTCTAACATGGGGCAGGGGCAGCCCCGGATCTTAACAACCTTAAGATCGGGCTTCTTCCCTTTCCATATCTCATATGGTGTAGACACACTACCCACTTAGTTGGAACTCTGTTCAGAAGGTAAGCTGCGATTTCTAGGGCATATCCCCCAGGAATGAGATGGGTAGGTCAGTGAAAACTCATCATGGACCGTACCATATCTAATAATGTCTGATTTCTCCTTTCGGAGACACCATTGTGCTAAGGTGTATAAGGAGGTGTCCATTGGGATAATATCCCATGGTCCTTGAGGAACCCGAGTAAACTCTGTACTTAAGTATTCACCTCCTCGATCTGATCGAAGAGTTTTGATACTCTTTCGATCACGGTTCTCCACCTCATTCTTATACTCTCTGAATTTCTCAAAGGCCTCAGACTTGTACTTCATTAAGTACACATATCCATACCTTGAGAAATCATCAGTAAATATAATGAAGTAGGAGTAACCTCCAATGGCATGAGTTGATATGGGTCCACATACATCACTATGTATGAGTTCCAACAACTCATTGGCTCTCTCTCCAGTTCTACTAAATGGAGATTTGGTCAGTTTTCCACGAATGCAAGGCTCACAAGTCGCATATGACACATAGTCGAATGGATCTAGATATCCATCATTTAGCAACTTTTGAATCCTTCTTTCATGGATGTGACCTAGCCTACAATGCCACAGTATGCAATTGTTCAACTCATCTCGTTTCCTTTTGGACACATTTACATTCATGATATGTGGAGTGATGTCTAACATAAATAAACCATTATGCAATGTTCCTTTCGTGATGATCTTATCATCTAATAATATCGAACAACCATTGTTCTAAAAAAACAAATTTATATCCACTAAACATTAAACATAAAATGGAGATAATGTTTTTGATAATAGAAGGAACAAAATAACATGCATCTAATGCAATAAAAAAAAGCTCCACTAGGCAGATGTAGGGCGACCTGCCAACAGCTAATACAACAACTTTTGCTCCATTACCCATCTTGAGGTCCATCTAAGCCTCTCTGTAGTCTCCTAGGCCTTGCCCGAACACCTGCACGAATTGTATATATGATAAGCACTACAGGTATCCAATACCCATGTGTTATCATAAGAGTCTAACAAAATGGAGACTGATCATGAATGTACACGAAGCTTTATCAAGCTTTTGTTTTAGCCCTTTCTACAAGGTACTCTTTGCAGTTTCTCTTCCAATGCCCATCTTAACCACGCAGTGGAAGCACTGGGCCTTTGTCCTCTGTTGGGTCTTTCTTAGCAACCTTTGCTTTACCTTGTTTGCCCTTGCCCTTTTCCTTCTTAAGGGACCTTTCTACTTTCCTTTTCTTTCTGGTCTCACCAAGATTAAGAGAACTAGCTTCTCTTTCTTAATAGTACTCTCTGCCTCCCTCAACATATTGAGGAGCTCGGGAGAGTCACCTCAAGCTTGTTCATATTAAAATTCATTATGAACTGTGAAAAGGAATCTGGTAGGGACTGAAGCACAATGTCCACACACAAGTTATCCTCTAGGACCATTCCTAGACCTGTGAGTTTCTCTATCCACTCAATCATCTTTTAGGACATGGTTCTGAACCGTGTCCCCTCAGTCATCCTAGCGGAAAAAGGCTCTTGGATATCTCATATCGTTGAGTCCTTCCTGTTCCTCAAACAATTTTTTAGGACATGTATGAGAATGGATCGCATCCATCTTTTCATGTTGTCTCTGTAACTCTGGAGTCATAGAGCCCAACATATAGCACTGAGCAAGAGTGGAGTCATCAATGTACTTCCACGTGGCGAAGCGATCTCATCCTCGCTTGCCCTTCTTCTTCGCGTAGGCATCACTTTATCAAGGGCGTTACCCGATTTTCTCCGCTGTGAGAACAATTCTCAAGTTACGGAGCCAATCCATATAATTTGGACCAGTAAGGCGGTTGACATCAAGTATGCCACGTAAGGGATTTGAAAACGACATTTTCTGAAAATAAAGATGTAGCAGAAATGAATAACATGCAGATTTTGCAAGAAATAAACTATCAAGATATGGACTTCTATCTTAATATGCTCCCACTATTTTACTAACGAGTCACGCGACACCCTCAACACGTGAAACGGAAGTCTCCAGCAGACTTCTAGTGGGGATCAGGATCCAATCAGCGTCTTAGTGTAACCTCGAGGGACTCGACCAATCACACTAAGCCTAAAAGGTAGGCAACTCTTGCCGATCACAACTCCTTGTGATTCCCGTCCTGTTCGGCCTCCGAATCACCATGGCCTCGAGGGACTCGACCAACCATGATGCTCGGTTAAGTCAACACCTTCGTTACAAGATGAGTCTGATTTGATGATATACTCTCGAGGGACTCGACCAAGCATACCATGTCCTCAGGTCACCGGTGACATCTCTATGTCGTAAGCAAGATAGCGAATCGCGATATAGGTGAGTCTCGAGGGACTCGACCAACTCAACCTACACCGGGAATCGGTTCCTACTCATAACGATGGAAGGCCACGTGGGTCAATCTAATTGCCTCATGTTTACCGACTTAATATTATCGAGAGATGTTTCTATAATTTGATCTCCTAATATGACATGTCACACATATACATATTTAATATATATCTACATCGCATGCAAATATATATACATATCTAATATGTGCATAAGCAATCACATCGATTGATCATGGACCACAACCTAATATGATTAGGCCCGAGCCATGGGGCCTAATCACTCACATCAAGATCTGTGTGTGCGCGGTGCATCTCCATGCCCAGTGATCGTCCATCTCGCCCTCGTCGGGTTAAATGACATCTTGATGCATCTCCATGCATCACGATCGTCCGTCTCGTGGGTCCCGCTTCTCGCATCCACGCTCCGCTTCGCCTCCTCCTGTGATTACAACTTAATCATAAACGCACGCGGGCCCTCGAAATAAACGAAAAAATATAATGGAGGTTCGCGCAGACCTCAAAAATAATAATCACAAGTACACACATCACATGGTCCATGATCATCCGTCCACACATCATACATCACATGTATAAATAATCATCATCATGTAGGACTACTAGATAATAATAAAAAATAATAATCAACTAAACCTTTTAATTAATTAATATTTTTCTGAAATCAGGGACATGTAGGGAATTTTTTAATTCCTAAGGGTATTTTCGTAATTTGGACAAAGAGAAAACCGAATTTCTCAAATTCCGAGGGGCAAAATTGTCTTTTTCCCAAAACCCTAATTTCCTCTGTTGCTGCCGCCGCCACCCTCGGCGGCGGGGTTCTGTCTTGGCGGGCGAGGGCGATACCCTCGCCTGCCAGTGCTGCGCCACGTGAAGGCCTGCCATGCCGGTGTGGGCCCCGGGCCGCGCCCCCCATGGGCGGTTCTGCCCATGCGCTCATGCATGGCGGTTCTGCCAGGCGGCAGCTGCCCAGGGCGTCTTTACCTCATTGGCGGCCCCCCCCTGGGGGTTTTGCCAATGGGAGCGGCGTGACCCGGTAGTAGCGCCCTGCCTCATGCCCTCGGCCATTGCTGTTGCCCAGCTGGCGGCGTCGCTGCCCTCTGGCGGCGGCGGGCCCGCTACTCTCATGGCGCCTGCGGTCGCAGGCTGCCTGCCCAGCGTATAAACTTCTTTACAAGCAGAACCCGGCCGGCCGCTTTAGAACCACCAACGCGCTTATCTTGTGCGAAGGTGCCTGGCATGGCGGCTGTTGCTGTCCTTCCTCGCTTTTCGTCAACGATTTTGACGTCAAAATTCTTCCTAAACACAACACGCGAGTTCAAAACCAATCATTCGCATCGAACAACCCGGCTCGATACCACTTTGTTGGGAAATCATGGGGGCGACATCATATGCGCAAATGAAGAACAAGAAAACAAAAATCCCCGATTCCCAAAAGATGTTCATCGTCGTCGAGAAGATTGGTGCGCAAAAAATCCATAAAACACAAAAACTGCATATAGAGATTGTGTTACCTAGGGAGATCGTATATCCCCTGTTTCCTTGCAGATCCTTAGGAGAGGGTGAAGGAGGTCAAGCGTCCTCCTCTCTAGCGGTGATCCACACAGTAGGGTTGCGACGATCCTCCTCAAAACTCCAGGCCTCTAAGGTGGAGAGGGAGAGGAGAATAGGAAAGGCAAGCAAAGACTCTAGCCTATGAGGCTGTGAATCCCTCCTATTTATAGAGATCCCGTGTCAAACCCTAATGAGTCCTTCCCTAGTGGTATTGGATCTGCATCCAATAAGACAAGGGCTCCGTCGGATATCTCATATCCGAACCTCTACTCATCACAATGCCTACCATATGTGTGTGTGACCCTCTAGGCCCAATATCGAAATGGGCCGTGAGTCATACCTCTCGAACTCCTTCTAACTTTCGGTGAATTATTATCTCTGCAATAATTCACTTTCGACTCATCGACTCACGGACATACTAGGCCACTACTCCACAGAGTCCCCCCGAGCACGATCTGAGGGAATCCAATCCATTGGACCATCATCCTCGCCACCATGTACCTATAGTCCCTCATCCATCTAATATCCCGGAGACCGTATATCGAGCATGGTGTTGTCGGGACCCATACGGTTTCTACTGAGTCTCGCTCTAATCGGATTCTCCCCGAGAACTCTTTCTCTCTCAACCCAATGACCCTGGCCAGGGATTTGTTTGAGCAAGAACACATGGGATATTCCTCTCATGACGCCGAGAGTGGATGATCCTCTGTCGACACTCAATAGCCCTCGTAAGGGTCGACTACCACTCCCAATGACCACCAGACTAGATCCGGGACAGTCAAACCTATAAGTCTGGTATCAAAGAGTGGAGCACTCATACAGACATCCTTGGTGTCTCAAGTCTAAGGACCAGATACACCACTAGGACTACGGAATCGCCGGTGTCGACAATAAGGCATCATCAACCATCCAAAGATTCCGTAAGCGGATCAATCGATGAACTCATTCTCCAATGAGCACTGCACTATATCCCTAGTGTCCCTACACGAAAGCAGCTATGAGACCAGCTGCATCCATCATATGGACGGGTATATGACAGACACCAGTCTATCCGGTTATCACGATGTCCTCTCGAGTAACCTATGATCGGGATTATTTAGGATATGTGTTTAAAGGTGAATCGATCTCATTATCGTGATCTCATCACGATCCGATTCCCATTGCACAAATCCAAGGACATCACAATATATATATGCATTTATGCAATAGTTATAAAGTGATATACGCCAAAATATAATAAGCAAAGAGATTCTGTATCAAGTCACACGTGCCATCACTCACGTGATTGGCTTGCTGGGCACCTATGACTAGCAGTTCCTCCGGTATAACATGATTTTTCCTGCTTTAATTGTCTTATCCTGATCGAAACATCCTGCGTCACTCAAAATACAGATTAAAATATAAACACATATCAAGTGGTTTCATCATCAAAATACGAGATTCAACACCATCGTCGGCCAAGAATTCAGGGCTAAATGGGCTGCTCAATTCGGCTCAATTCAGCCCTATTAAGGGCCCAGTTGGATTCTAATTAAGTTAGTGGGATTACCTCCCAATAATAACTTAATTTACGATCTAACTATGATAATTAAGACATAATCATAGCACTTCTTGTTCCGGTGCGTCAATTGCTCTTCCGGTGAGCTTCCGGCGAACATCCGACGAACTCTCAATAATGCTCCAGCGGACTCCCGGCAAGCTCCTGGACTTTACGACGATCTTCTTGGTGAGTTTCGACGAGCTTTTTTGGCAAGCTCCTGGACTTCTCGGTTGGTTCTGATAGAACTTTCGACGAACTGTCACGAACGGTCATCACGCACTCGCAACAACTCCGTTCAATGAACCGTTCGTCGCTCACACCTACATGTACAGCTGCTTAACAACATGTTTTCTCTTGGTTTTGGGTCATTTTGCTTATAAAAATGTAAGTTCGATCAAGCTGCAGCATTACAAAGTGATCGCTCACCGAACTGAGCAAAACAGCCCCGTTTTCGTGTGCCGCGGGCTGATTTCTGGAATCTGCCTCCGCTCACCAAAACGTCAGCCATCTCAGCCCCTTTGAACCCCCCAGGTGGGATAGGATGGGGCTTCGGATATATACTGGGCATTGAACACTCTTTCGCAAGTTCGCATGTTGCCTTAACGGGAACTTGTTGTCGCGCCCGGTACCAGGTGAGCGGCTATTTGTGGGCTTGCAGTTGTTCGTTCAACCTTCTAAAGCCCTTATTTTCCCCCTCTCCCTCTTTTCTCTTATGCACGCAAGATGCTCGCTGAATTGCTTGTAAAGCTTCCCCTTTTCGTGAGACATCGGGACTTGTCCGCCGCTCGTTCTTTCAAACTAATCAACTTTCTCTTTTTACAGGTCCTTCGGGACCTGTGAGAGGTTACAAATGGGTTGATCCTTGTGGAGCAATATCGCAAGGGCGAAGCGCGACTTAGGCAATGCAAGCTAAGTTTGCATCTTTGCCGCAAGGGTGACTCGCGACTTAGGCAACGCAAGCTAAGTTCGCGTCTTTGCCGCAAGGGTGACTCGCGACTTAGGCAATGCAAGCTAAGTTCACATCTTTGGCCGCAAGGGTGCCTCACGCCTAAGGCCATGACATTGTGGTATCAGAGTGGGCAAGCACTTTAAGCGAGCAGTGAACGAACTTCACAACTTCGCCATGGCAAAGCATCATGGCGAATCTAGCAAGACGCGGCAAGCCGGACCCTTGCCCCAAGCAACCGCAGGTGGGCTGCATATGCACACTCGCTCTCATGTTGTTAGAGCCACTCAAGAGGAGCGTGGCGGCGAACATGATGAGCGAGAAGTTGGCTACTCTCTGCGAGTGGAGGAAGCGCAATCTGGAGTGCTAACTGGGAAAAAGAATCACAAGGAGAGACTCACGACGGTGGAAACCCGCCTAGATGTTCTTGAAGCGAGCATGGAGGAACTCTACCATGGCCAACAAAGGCTTGTTGGGGTAGAGAGCTCACAAGAGGAAGCGGAGTCTATGATCGACACGGTCAAGGCCCTAGTCGACCGACTGTCTGATGACACCAAAGACTCCGTGCAACACTTACAGGATGTTGTAGCGGAACTCACTTCAAAGGTGGCCATGCTCACAAGAGCACTAAATGTGGGAGAAAGCAACACCCGCGTTGCACCACCACAAAATTTGAGGGCACCCGAGCCTCATGGATATAGAGGGGCCAGAGATGCCAAAGAGCTCGAAAACTTTCTGTTCGACATGGAACAATACTTTCGAGCTACGAGGCCCGATTTTGAAGATACCAAAGTTTCTATAGCAATAATGTATCTGAACGGATATGCAAAACTTTGGTGGTGAACTCGCTGGGAGGAGATCCAACAAGGTCGGTGTCGGGTTGACACTTGGGAGGACTTGAAGCGGGAGTTGAGAACTCAGTTCCTACTGGAGAACACAGAGTTCGTCGCAAGAAGGAAGTTGAGACAACTCCGCTAGAGTACCACCATCTGAGACTATGTGAAACAGTTTTTTACACTAATGCTGGACATACAGGACATGTCTGAGAAGAACAAGTTGTTCAACTTCCTTGATGGTTTGAAGCCATGGGCTCAACAAGAACTAAATCGAAGGAATGTTACCGATGTGGTCGGGGCAATTACTACTGCAGAAAGGCTCACCGACTTTGTTTCCTCTGAAGACCCAGGGAGAAGGAAACAATCTTCAAGCAATCGTCCTCCAAAACATTCTTGAGGGAAGGAGCTCGGGGGCGAACAAAAGAAGAAGAGTTCCCACAAAGGGCTAAACCCGAAAGACAAGGCCTCAAAATCTGGAGGATGCTTCTTGTGCGGAGGACCGCACATGGTGAGGGAGTGCCCACAAAAACAGGCACTCAATGCTTTAACGGCTTCCATCCACCCCCCATCAGACAAGGGCAAAGCTGTTGCTCTTAGTTCGAGGAGTTCTGAATCCAGCAGTGATGACGAGGAGTCGCAAGGACCCTGGATGGGAGCAATGCATTTGTTGAATGCTATGCGGGGTCAAGTGGGGGAGAACATGAAGACAAAGCTACAAAAAGCAGGAAGTAGTGAACCGATGTATGTGGACATCAAGTTAAATGGCCAAACGACCTGTGCGATGGTGGACACGGGCGCTACCCACAACTTCATAGCCGATCGAGAAGCACAGCGACTTGGGTTGATCTTGGAGAAGAGCCCAAGCCGAATGAAGGCGGTGAACTCAAAGGCCAGACGAATCTTTGGGTTAGCGAAGGGAGTCCCCATCAAAATTGGGACATGGAGCAGGAACACCAACATGATGGCAGTGCCGATGACTTCCAAGTGATTCTTGGAATGGAGTTTATGCACGCGGCGAAGTTGGTGCCAATGCCGTTCTTGAACTCCCTATGTATGATGGGAGGCGATGACCCCTGCGTAGTTCCCATCTCTCAGAGAGGAACCAAGGAGCCCCAACATATATCGGCATTACAACTGAAGAAAGGAGTACGAAAAGGCGAATTGACATTCGTGGCTGCTGTGAAGCTAGAGCCACTCAACGAGAAGGTCATTCAAGAACCTACTGTGGTGGCGAATGTCCTGAAAGAGTTCAAGGACGTTATGCCACCTGAGTTGCTGAAGACTCTTCCACCACGTAAAGGCGTGGATCACAACATCGAGTTGGAGCCAGGAGTGAAGCCTCCAGCGAGACCACCCTATCGTATGCCCTCGCCAGAGTTGGCAGAACTCAGGAAGCAGTTAGGTGAACTACTAAGCGGTGGTCTCATCTGCAGCTCTAAAGCACCTTTCGGAGCTCCAGTTCTCTTCCAGAAGAAATAAGATGGGAGCCTCCAATTATGCGTTGACTACCGAGCCCTCAACAAAGTGACAGTGAAGAACAAGTATCCCATCCCGCTCATTGCGGACTTGTTCGACCAATTGGGTAAAGCTAAGTATTTCTCAAAACTCGACCTTCGGTCAGGGTATTGGCAGGTGCGCATTACTGAAGGCGACGAAGTGAAGACTACTTGTGTGACCAGGTATGGAGCGTTTGAGTTCTTGGTGATGCCTTTAGGCTTAACCAATGCTCCGGCCATATTCTGCACTCTCATGAATCAGCTATTCAAGGAGTATTTGGATAAGTTCGTGGTCGTCTACTTGGACGATATCGTCGTCTACAGTCAAACGCTTGAGGAGTACGTCAAGCACCTTCGGACGATTTTCAAGGTTCTCAGGGAGAACACTTTGTTCGTGAAAAGGGAGAAATGCTATTTTGCTCAAACTGAGATATTATTCTTGGGACATCGAATCGGTGATGGCTCCATTCGGATGGATAAGTCGAAGGTGCAAGCGGTTGCGGAATGACGAACTCCAAAGAAGGTGCCAGGGTTGAGATTCTTCCTTGGTTTCATCAATTATTATCGACGCTTCATAGCGGGATATTTGAAGCGTGCAACCCCACTGACGGAGTTGCTGAAGAAGGAGCAGCCTTGGAAGTGGTCTAACAAATGTGAAATAGCATTCCAAGATCTGAAGGCTGCTGTTATGGAAGAACCAGTGCTCAAATTTCCAGACTATGGGGAGCCTTTTGAAGTCCATACAGATGCTTCAGACTTCGCTATTGGGGGAGTACTCATGTAGGAGGGTCATCCGGTGGCCTACGAGAGCCGCAAACTCAACGAGACCGAGCGACGGTATCCAGTGCATGAGAAGGAGATGACAGCAGTGATCCACTGCCTACGAGTTTGGCGACACTATCTCCTCGGATCGCGATTTGTGCTGAGGACGGACAACATCGCTCTGAGCTATTTCCAAACTTAGAAGAAGCTCTCCCCAAAGCAGGCGCGTTTGCAAGACTTCCTGGCCGAATTTGATATGGCAATGGAGTATAAGCCTGGGAAGGCAAATGTCATGGTCGATGCATTGAGTCGGAAGGTGGAGTATGTGAATGCCGCACAATTGGAGGGTGGAGGCCAAGCAAGTCAGTTGCACTCCAACTTCTTTTCAAGAATCAGGGATAGACTGTATAGTGACCCCCAAGCAGTTATCATGATGCAGCTCATCAAAGAAGGCAAGTCACGACGATTTTGGGTCCAGGAGGGACTCGTTTACACAAAGGGGAATAGAGCTTATATTCCCCGAGTAGACAATTTAAGGCGTGAACTCTTAAAAGAGTGTCACAATTCCTTTTGGGCTGGACACCCAAGCATTCACAGAATGTTGGCTCTCGTGGAGAGGGTCTTCTACTGGCCGAAGATGGGGACTGATGTGGAGGAATATGTTCGAACATGCCTTACTTGCCAACAAGACAAGGTGGAGCAGCGGAAGCCGGTAGAACTTTTGGAACCGTTGCCCATACCAGAAAGGCCGTGGGAGAGCATTTCCTTGGATTTTATATCAAGCTTGCCACTTGTAGGGAGACTCAGATCGATACTCGTGGTGGTCGATCGGTTTTCAAAGTATGCAACTTTCATTGCTGCTCCCCTACACTGTTCAGTAGAGGAGGCAGCCAAGCTGATGATGAAGGATATGGTGAAGTATTGGGGAGTCCCACACAATATCATTAGTGATCGAGATGCTCGGTTCCTGGGATGATTCTGGACCGAGCTATTCAAATTATTGGGGTTGAAGTTATACTTCTCTACAAGCCTCTACCCCCAGACGAATGGCCAGACTGAAAGGATAAACTCACTCCTGGAGCAATATCTCTGGCACTACGTGAGTGCCAACCAACGAAATTGGGTGAAGCTGTTGGACATTGCCCAATTCTCCTACAACTTACAACGGAGCTCTGCATCCAACAAGAGCCCTTCGAGATCATCACAGGACAACAACCGTCGAATCCGCACACCATGGCAATTGGGTATACTAGGAGTAGTCCGTCAGCCTACCATTTCGCAAAGGAGTGGCATCAAAATGCAGATATTGTGCGGGCTTACTTGGAGAAGGCGGCAAAAAGAATGAAGAAGTGGGCATACTTGGGAAGGCGATTGCAAGAGTTCAAAGTTGGCGATTTAGTGTTAGTAAAGCTCCAACCAGCATCACTCCAATTCTTTAGGAACAAAGTCCACAAAGGATTGGTGCACAAGTATGAAGGGCCCTTCCCAATTATCAGCAGGGTAGGCAACGTCTCTTACAAGTTACAGCTACCGGCATGGTTCAAAATTCACAACGTTCTTCACGCCAACAACCTAAAAGCCTACCACTCGAATCCGCAAGATGCTTCTCGAAGTGTTCCAACTCGGCTACCTCCCATCACAGCCTCCTACGAGAAGCGAGTTGAAACCATTCTGGCGGACCACAAAATAAAGCTACCCAACGGAGCTGAGCAGACAGAGTACTTGGTAAAGTGGCGAAAGCTCCCCCGAACTGAAGCCAGTTGGGAGCCTGAAGATGCCTTGCGACATGAAGAAGAGATCATCAACAACTACCAACAAGCGTCGATGAGGGCGTCGACAGTTTAAGTGGGGGAGAATGTCATAAATGGTCATCGCGCACTCGCAATAACTCCGTTCAACGAACCATTTATCGCTCACACCTACATGTACAGCTGCTTGACAACATGTTTTCTCTTGATTTTGAGTCATTTTGCTTGTAAAAATATAAGTTCGAACAAGCTGCAGCGTTACAAAGCGATCGCTCACCGAACCGAGCAAAATAGCCCAAAACAGCTCTGTTTTCGCGTGTTGCGGGCTGATTTATGGAATGTGCCTCCGCTCACCAAAACGTCAGCCATCTTTGCCCCTTTGAACCCCCCGGGTGGCACAGGGTTGGATGGGGCTTCGGATATATACCAGGCATTGAACACTCTTTCGCAAGTTCGCACGTTGCCTTGACGGGAACTTGTTGTCGTGCCTGGGACCAGGTGAGCGGCTGTTTGTGGGCTTGCAGCTGTTCGTTCAACCTTCTAAAGCCCTTATTTTTCCCCTCTCCCTCTTTTCTCTTGTGCACGCAAGGTGCTTGCTGAATTGCTCGTAAAGCTTCCCCTTTTTGCGAGACGTCGGGACTTGTCTGTCACTCGTTCTTTCGAACTAATCAACTTTCTCTTTTTACAGGTCCTTCGGGACCTGCGAGGGGTTACAAGTGGGCTGATCCTTGTGGAGCAATATCGCAATGGCGAAGTGCGACTTAGGCAATGCAAGCTAAGATCACGTTTTTGCTGCAAGGGTGACTCGCGACTTAGGGAACGCAAGCTAAGTTTGCGTCTTTGGTTGCAAGAGTGCCTCACGCCTTAAGCAATTCAAACTAAGGCCGTGACAGAACGTCTGGACTATCGACGAACTCTCGAACTCTCAATAAGATCTCGATCTTAACTCTGGCACAACACCTGCTTTACGCCTTACTACTATCGTAGTTAATCCTATACACTTATCTCAACACATGGATTAGATCAAATAATTTATAAATTGATTTCATCATAAAAATTCGAGATTCAATTAGCTTGTTATAAAATATCAAGGGTTTCCTTATACTATAGGTTAAATCGGCTGAACACTGCAGTTATATATATAATATCATATCCTAATAATATCCATTAGTCTCGTGATGCATATTTATTTCATGCGTACAAGAAATGATCGAATGTGATACATAAATTAAGTAATTCAATTTGAAATTACTTGCGAAGCTTATCATACAAAATATTATGATTCTATTTTTCTTTTTTGTTGTAAACGTGGAGAGCATATGGAACATAATTAATTTTTGTAAGTACTGTTAAAATCATAAATGTTCACATGTTATTTAAATTGATCATTTGTTATCCATTTGATAATATATATTTATAAAGTTACTTTTCTAAAAGTATAAACTATATTTCATCTTTAATGTGATTGAGAGGATAGAAAGTAGGGTGAAAATTCAATCACTGTAATAGGGGATCTTAAATACGGTAACAAAAAGTCAATTGATTTATCCAAGAGCACACCTGTAAGCACAATAATATATAGAGGTATAGCAAAAGTATAACTCTAAAAAAAAATCTAAGACAAGATTTTCTCGAAAATATGATGCTACATGTATCCCTGATACAAACTCTTCTATATGAAAATGTCATAGATGATCGTAGTTAGAGATATGAATAATCCTTAGAATCTTTTATGAGTAAATAAGATACTTTTGCACCTAGTTTTTAGGTCTATTTCTTTCAAATGAATGCTAATACACATTATTGATGGTACAAAAAATGAACCAATAATTTCTTTATTTTTTAATTAAAATATTTTGTTTTGTGTGGGATTATTAAAAATAAAAATATAATCAATATGAAATCATGTATTTACTATTTTGTCCCTCTTCAATTTGAAATCGTTTGCTTCATCCATTTCCAATTTTACTTTTCCTAAGTGTAAAAAGATCACACGTAGGTGAATTTTTCCTAATTGTGTCATGGGGCGGATTTTTTTTTATCATACATGCACGAGACATTCGAAATATGCCTTAAGACAATGAATAGTGTCTTCATATTCTTTTGAACCATTTGTTTTAATTATATTTATATTTTTTTTAATTTAAATAACATATATGGCACTCACTAGAGATATAAATAACATGAACAGAATATATTTAACTCGGATGTCTCAATAGAGAGATATTTACATATTATTTGATTAGATTTTTAAACAGAATATATTTTATTTTTGAATATATTTATGGCTAAATTTCAAGATATAACTATGAATATGACAAAGATCTTCCTACACTAGCAAAATCAAGAAGAAAAGTTCAAAGCATATGGAAGTTAGTAGAAAATCTATAACAAAACCTCTCTCTCCAAAAACCATCTCTCTCAAATATGTGGCCCCAAGGAATCGCTCCTAGAAATGATGTATAAGAAAAGGTTTTATTGGGTCTCAAGGAATAACCGAAGAACCATCGTAAGAACCTAACAAAATGGTGATGGGATAAGATGGAAGATGGACAAAACAGTAAAAATAAAATTTTAAAGTTTTTTCTTCTTCTAATAATCCCTTATAAAATAAAATAAAATTTAGATAACAAAATAAATAAATTGCTCGTATGAGATGTCCTTTCAAAGACTTAATCTCATTTAATCAAGAACACATTATGACAGAATGAATATCGTGGATTCAGACCTTATTAGTCATGCATAAGTATCTTATTTATTCATAAGAGATAAGATTGTTTAAATCCTTAACCTGCAATCATCTACGATGGATGATGCTTTATAATAAATGATGAATATATATAGTCTTAAAAAATATCACCATCATTGTTTTTCAAATTTATGTTGTTCCTATACCATCACACAAGAGAGAGCTCATGCAATAATCCCTGCATAGTGATTTACACATTTACCCATTTAACTCTAAGTTTAGCGTGTGTATATATATATATATATATATATATATATATATATATATATATATATATTGATTATTTAAATTTATATGTGATGTATGTTAGTTAGTTAGCATAAATCGACGATATATAAACCCGTGTAGTGTAATCTATATTTGTTAGTTAGAATGTTGAAATAAAATTAACATTCTCTAAACATACCAAGTGAAAGCATCATCTAAAATTTTGAATTTCAATTTATTAATGTCATTATTTAGAGCGATAGCGATGCATTTGTCTCATCAATTATTCTTTTAACTGAAATTTATAAAAAATTAATAAATTAATTCTTAATTTCTTAACCTTTGCTAAGTGAATCTAATGCATAAACCAGAACAATGTCTCTTAATTTTATTCCAAAAATTAAGCAGCAGTAGACATTAAACATAAATTGTGTGAAATGTAGTTGAATCCTGTGATCGGACCGACAGTGTGAAGGAAGGCTAATAATGGCTGGAGTCCGTCGAAGGTGGAGGATGCAGGAAATCCGTTTCTTGTGGTGTTTCTGAAGGAAACAGAGGCGGAGGAGGACTTACAGCAGTCGCAAATGAAGATGAATTGGAGGAACAAGTAGAGAATGAAGAAGCCGTAGAAGCTCCGGAATATGTCGTTTGATCGAACAGAGGAGTGAGAGTCATTCTCTGGTACTCCCCGCCTCCCTGCAGCAGCGTCGAGTACAGCAAGTAGTCGCTCGCCATGGCCGCCGCAGCGTCGGATGATGGGTGCCCCCCGAACGGCTGGAGGTGGGCCTCCTCGGGGAAGTTGAGCTTGGCTCTGCTTCCACGGAACCGGAGGGCGACCTCGTCGTAAGCTCGGGCGGCAGCCTCGGAGGTGTCGAAGGTGCCGAGCCAGACGCGGGCGGCCCTGTGAGGGTCCCTTATCTCGGCCGCCCATTTCCCCCAGGGGCGTTGCCTGACCCCTCTGTATCGTCTTCCCCCGCCTTGCTCTGTTCCTTCTGCGGTGGGAGCGGTGACCGCCTCTGCTGCTGTTGAAGATAAACATAAACGTGAATTAGAGGTAGATGGTAAGCAAGTAAGAACAAAGTAATCATCAGATCACCTGAAGGAGCTGAAGACGACTCCCCCTCGCGCACGAATTCCTCCCTCCCTCTCTTCTGACCTCCCTGCGACGACGAGAACATCGGAGACGTGCACCAGGATGAGCCGGTCCGTCCCGCCGCTGCCTCGGCGCCACCGTCTCCGGCGGCCACGCGTGCCAGCGCCGACACGATAACCGTCGTCTCGTACTCCACGAAGGACGGGGTCACGTCGTCGCGGTCGTCGGGTCCGGCGAAATCGCCGGCGGAGTTGGGTGGAAGATTCGCCACTGTGACTGACGCACATGCAACTCCACCAATGGGGAGTCGAACGAAGGGTTCATACACATAAAGAGATGAGCGACTCCCATGATCTAATGGCGCCGCCATTGGAGCACCCTTTCAGGAATTACCCATTTTCGGCATCCACTGGCGGTCAACGTCAAACTTATAACGAGCAGCATTTGGCACTCGAGAGGAGTCGAGTTCAAAGTCGTTGTTCTCCGTTGCCTTTGGTTGCCGACATCAAGATTCGTGCATGCTTGCCGACTGCTATAATCCACAACATGCCATTCCAAACACAGATTACTTTCCTTGAGAAATTATTTTGTCTTTATTACTTTTGGTCATTATTTCAAAAAGAGACCAACTTGTAGCCTTTGGTACAGTCGCATGGGAAGACTTCTTCTGCTTATGTTCTTGAAGCTGCCATTAATTAATTTAATGCACTTGTACAGCCTTTTACCAAAGCAAGAACCCATGGATGAGTGACTTCACATATTTCTAGCATTTTTCCAACTTTGATTTAAACACCAGTGTTAGGTAAACAGGATTCTTCCCGCAGTGGTAGCACTTCTTTGGAATAGAATTCCTGAGTTGCCTTTCCCAAGGCATGCATCAAGTACAAAAGCCAACAGAGTGCATGCATGCATGCAAGTTTGTGAGGATCATGTCTTTGTTCCCACCACATTCTTTTAGCCTATCGATATATATATTTAAAAGATGCAATTAATAACTACAGCAGATATTTATTAAATATTCTTTTTCAACTAGGAAAAGATACATGTGTTACCTTGCTGCCTCATCCAACTTGGGCTACACAAACTATAGGGGTTGACATCTTGTAATGACAAATTCTCTTAGTTTATTGGGTAAAAATTAAAATTATCATATAAAAAATTAATATTAGGATTAAAATCAAGTATCTCATATGTTACAAAGCAACACATCATGATCTTCTCTTTTTTTTTTTTTTTTCAGAACCACTTAAATTATCTTTTTATTATGATATGATTATTAGAGAGTCTTGTACATATAGGTTATAAGTGAGAGCATATGATCGAGAAGTCCCTCTCATTAAGTTTATTTATGAAATCCTATTATAATTTAATTATAATCAAAATTTAATCGAATCTATAATATATCTTATCTAATTAAATAGGATCATATAATCTAGTATTCTCCCATTTCACCCATTAATGAGTAAGATATAAAAGAGTCCAAAATTAAAATATATAAAATAAATTTATTTAAAAATAATTTTATTCAATTGGATTCTGAAAATATTTTAAAATCATTTATATGCATATAAATTTAAAAATAAACCAATAAATCCAATAAATATGATAATGCTATATTAAAGTATAACTAACAATATAAATTATAGCGATTATATGCCATCAATATCATACTTTCTCATATATACTATAATACTATTATTTTTTCAAATGTAATATAAAATGACTCTTATAATTTATCTTATCAGGAAATATTATTATTCAAATTTAAACATAATATGTACATATATAAATGTATATAGGATAACAAATAGCTTTAATTACGTAAACAAGAATATCAATTATGATATTCATTCAAATATACATCATTATACTTTTTGTGTGATACATACAAACCTAATCATAGGAATATATTCATTTAAATATTTTAGGGTATAACGCATAAATGAATGGATCAACAATTAATACGATAGAACTCAAATTCTTAATTGACACTAGCTATTTTAGTTGTTTCTTAATTAACACTAGTTGTTCGGTAAATGACTAAGTACTTTATCCTAATATGTCTAGAATTACTACGGTATTTGTCATTCTGAGAGAAAAAAGATATTGTAGTATGTCACAAAATATTTTCAATGGCTTGGCAATTGTGTTTGCCTTGAGATAAAATTTTATAGTAATAATGCTTGATTAATGACTTCAAAAAAATCATAAAATCAGTTTCTAATGTTAATGATATAATTTATATTATATTATTCTTATGATTGCCCTTCTAACTAATATAAACATAAATCATAAAGTGGACTTCCTACTATTGAGGTAATTTATAAAATCAACGTATAAAAATATTATTATTTCAGACTGATTTGAAGCATATAATCTTTCATCCCTTACAAATTATTTTATTATTTTTTAAAACTTTTAATATTTTATTATTATTTAATTCTAATATATACCTAATATTCTAATTATAAAACTATATAGACTTAAGTATATAATAAACTTTTAATAATGCATATATAAGGAATATTTTTGTTAATTATTTTATTTGATTTTTTTTCCAAGTCAATTTTAGAAAATATTGGATTTGATTGAATCTTATACTTTTATCATTTATTAAATAAAAATATATACTAAATCTCTTCGAGACTCAATTAATAAATCCTTTTAGTGATAGTCATAATAATTACAAAGATATATCTTTAAACATCTCTATGTGAATAATATAAGTTATCTCAATCAAATCAATCATCTTAGAATTCTCAGTAACAAATAGATCACTACTACAAGAAAAATATTATTTATATAAAAGACTAATACAATAAGTTTACTTCTACTAATTTTTAGAGATAAATATTAATCAATAATATTTTTCTTGAATATAAAAGAAGTAATAATATCTTAAAACTTTATATACCATTGTCTAAAAGTTTATTTATAGTCATAAATAGATTTTCTATATTTATATATCAAAATTTATATTTCTTTCTTTTATTTATGAATCATTTAAGTTAATCCAAATAAATTTCTTTATCTAGATTTAAAAAAAAATATTTTTATATCTATATAATGTAACTTAAGATCATAATGAACTACTAATATTGTAATGATTCTTAGCAAGTCTATTTGATAAACTAGAGAAATATCTCGTTATGATTAATTTTTTTTTATAAGTAAAACCTTCGGTCATAAGTCTAACTTTTATATCATTCGATATTGCCCTTTGAAACATATTTAATATTAAAGACTCATGTATAATAGACTCTTATAATTATTAGACAATTCAATAAGTTCTCAGATGTTGGTCTATTGATTTTTATTTTTATTTTATTATATTATACTATTGAGAATCGTTACTTTTCATAACTTGTAAAAACAAGAAGTGATCCTTTCATTTTTAGAATCATTACTAAATACTTCACTTTTTTAGAATCTAACAAAATAATCATAATTATGATCGATCTTATAATATCAATCATAAAATTTACTACCCCTGTCAGATTTGATAATTTTAGTATTTTTATCTAATTATCTCTTGATTTCTTCTTTGTATATCTAGAAGGGTTAATAGCTTGAGACTAGATATGAATTAGATATATATAGCCATATCTCAATAAGTTACCTATAACAGTGATCTAATGTCTTTCTCCACTAAAATAATAAATATAAAGTTCGGTAGATACAAGCATATATAATCTCAAGAAGTTCATAAAATTATATTTTATTCTAATATTTGATTATAGGATAATTATGAACTCAAGATTCATATTAATTTTTCTATGTAAATCATCATACAAAATTTCATAGCCAATTTAATCATAAATATATTGAGTTTATCATTACCTAAAGAAAATAATATCCTAATAATTTTAGATAAAGTAATCAAAATTTTAGAATTGTAAGAACATATACGCATCTATAAGATCTATTGGATGAACCTTCTCTAGATATAAGTGATAAGTATTTATTTTTGTTGCTTTCATCTCAAGATGGTTCACTGTAATGATGATCCTTTTATACTTTTTTGTATTTTTGAGTTTAAATGATTTATTACACATTATTGGTAACATAAGTTAAAATATCAAAATCAATTTATCAAATATTATAATAAGACTTTCATAATATTTGATTCGAAACATATAAAAGTCAACTTATATTTTTCGCTTTTGAACCAAATTTTATAGTCTTTTTCACATGAGATTTCTTACCATAGAAGTAACACTTTCTTTTATAAGTTTGTATAACATTTATAAACTCAGTTGATTTATTTGATAAATTATGCTTCAAACTTTTATTATTAATTACTCTTCGAGTACTACTCAAAATATTATGAGTATTTTTTATTTTAATCTTAATTCTTCCTAAACACATATATTAGTCAACTTATTTAAATTTCACTTATCCTTTATCTATGTTATAGTGAATTTTAAATGAACCAAATAAAAAGAAAGAAAACTAAGAATAAAAAGGACTTATCTGCATTCATACCAAATATCTTTTAGTTTTATAATTTTGTTAGTCATAACGAGGATATATCATAGAATTTTTTAAATATTGTAATACTAAGCTGAAGTCAATTCTATTATTAAGATACTAATTAATGACTTATCAATAATTTTAAATCAATCCTTAATATTTCAATGCATAAGTTCTTTTCTATAATAAAGTCAAAGTATTATTATTAAGTAAAATATTGACATATTTAATATTCACATAATATTTTATTATTACGAAAAACTGATATTATCTTTGTAGAATAGAGTTACTAACTTTACGTATAAAACTTAAATTATAAGAAATTTTAAAATAATATTATCCTACCTTATTACATAATTATTCGCATTTGAAGTAGATTCAACTTTAAAATGATCTAAATATTCTAATTATATATATAATTAAGAATATTATTTTTCTTAATATTATTTAACATTAATTTTTTAATATAATTTTATAAATTTATTAGTCCAAGCCACTTTGTGGGCTACAAGACTAATATAATAATATAAATATAATTTAAAATATTTTATAAATAATAAAATATTTATTATAATTTAGATCCTATAAATCTATCATCCTAGGCCACTTTGAGAGCTACTAGCTAAATAAAACTTAGGGATATAAGTTACAAATAATATTCATAAAATTATTAAATCTAATTTATTTTAAAATAATTTAATAATTATAAAAATTATAAAAATATTAATTAATATAAAAAGAAAATTCATAAGATACTATAATTATGATAAACATAAATCATGCCTTTATATAAAAAATAAAGATTATTATATAGTTTCAAACATATATATTAAAAAATAATAATTAAAATTTATGAATCACATGTAATAAGATTTTACCAATATATCATAAGAGAAAACTATAACAAAAATTTATAATTTATATTTTTTATATTCTATCTATCCCCTAAATTAGGCTAATTTAAATGTCCAAATTGGACTCACAGATTTGTGTGTAATATCAACTGAATAGGTCCTTCAGAATTAGAGTTAACCAAAGTTAAAATTGATTAAAATTATGGTTCGATCAAATGAAGGTTGATCGAGGTCAAAAGTTATCAAAACTTAAATTAGTTTTAAATTAGATTGTGCCCATGATTCAATCAAATGACAAGGTAAAATTGACCAAAGTCAAAATCAAAATTCGAACAAAATAGGGTCTAACCCGATTAAAATCTAGATGCCTAAATAAAAAAAGCCAAGTCTGATCAAAATCAAATTAGATAGGTTTTGGGTCAAAATTGATTTTGATAGAATATTTGATAAAAATATTTGATTTTCAAAAGGTAAAAACCATTTTTTTATATATACCAAAAACATAATATCATTTAGGATCAATTTCATAATGTATTTTATAGATTATTGATCTAGGTCACTTTGGTGGCTACAAGACCAATACAAATGGATAAAATACAATCTAAAATATCCCGACAAGAACTTTATTGTAATTCATATCTCATAAGTAAATCATTCCAAACTACTTTGGTAGCTACCAATCAGATAAAACTTAAGAAGATAAATTATAAATAATATTCACCAAATTTTTTTATCTTTATTTATGCTGCTATTGTGAATATTATTTTATTTAATATCATTTAGGACTAATTTCATAATGTATTTTATAAATTATTGGTCTAGATCACTTTGGTAGTTGCAGGACTAATACAAAAATATAAAATATAATCTAAAATATCCTATAAATGATAAGACATTTATTGTAATTCACATCTCATAAGTCTACCATCCTAAGCTACTTTGACAACTATCGGTTAGATAAAACTTATTAAGATAAATTATAAATAATATTCATAAATTTATTTATCTTGATTCATGCTGAAGCAATTCAATAATAAAATAACCGCTATAATAATTATTTAACATTAATCAAAAAAAAAAAAACTCATATGATAATCATGATAACATATAAATTATAAAGAGTGAAAGATAACTATCATTTCATAATTTCAAATATATACTTGTGAATAACCAAATGAATATCCAAGAAGGATTTTATTTATCACATGTTAAAAATATAATCAGTAATTCATATCAGAAAACTATAAAAGTAAACCATAATTTATATTTTTTAATAAAAAAATTAAATCCAATCAAATAACAAAAAATATAATCATGATCAAATTCAACCACAATTATAATAAATCATATTTATCAATTTTTTATAATTAAGAATATAAATTAGAATTCTCAATTTCATAAGAGTAAAACTATAAATATGTTGATAGGACATAAGTTGGAATTACAAAATTTGTAAAGGAAAAAACTAACAAAAGAATTAAAGGATATTAATAAAATATAAAAGGGTAAAGCTATAATTTGACCAAAGGAAAACCCTAGGGAAAAACTATAATTTTTGCCCAAAAATTTGATCTGTAGCTTCGTCGCCTTTGCGTGTACGGTGTTGCCACGTTGCTACCCATGCACGGTCACTATCACGACGGGGCTGCCTTTGCCTGCGCGCGGCTGCTCGTGCGTGTGGCTGTTGCTTGCATGGCTGTTGTCGCCTACGCATGGCTAGTCGCGGCTGTTGCCAACGAGCGACTGTCGCTTGGGCGCAGCCTACCAGCGCATGGTCGTCGCCTGTGTGTAGCTTGTGCCCACATGCGGTTGCCACCTAGGCACGGCCTACCGCACATGGGCGTGGCTCCTGCACATGCACGACCGTAGCCTGGATGTGGCCTACCCGCGCGCGACCGCCGCTTAGGCGACTGCTTACCCTCGTGCGACCGCGGCATGGGCGCGGTGCTGCCCGTGTGTGGCCGTCGCCTACTGCGTTGCGACGCACATGCTGCTCAGCGCAACTGCTGCGACGTGCACACTACCCAATGCTGTAGATTCGTTGGTTGTACACAATAAGGTCAACGACGACCATTGTTGTTTCGTGATTATTGGAGATCGCATTTACAACAAATCTAATATTGCCAGCAAGTAGGCGACAAAACAAAATAGATAGGAATACATATCAATGAAATACGGATCATTCAAGTCTCGTAAACAAAAATAATACATCTAATATATTTGATCTCAAGAACTTGGCTCTAATACCAATTACTAATATAAAATCTATAATCATGCTATTTGTAATGCGAAAAAACTTTTATGTCAGGATTGAAATCAAATAAAATTAGATCCAACAATATTATAATGCATACCTTTCATTGTTATTCAAAAGAATAAATCTTATCTGATCTACAAGTGTCCCGGATCTAAGATATCAATCTGCAAGGAGAACTAGATCCTTCTTCTCTATTCCTATCTTTTCACAGGACCACCAGGGAGATTGAGAGAAAAATTTTAATCTCTCAACTACATTGAAATGCGTCTCTTTAGCCCCTAGGGGTCTCGTGTATTTATAGGCGAGAGTAAAGGGTCTAGAATAAGTTATTAGGAAAGTTTCTCCCATCAAGGGCATCCCCTAAGGAATTCTACTATAACATGAACTTTTTTTCTATTAGCAATAACCATAATTAGAATCCAAACATATATATAATATATCTTACCTAATTAAATAGGGCCACATAATCTAATACAAATAAATTAAAATATAGATCTAATATATAAATAGATCTAGTTTCTTTAATGATTTACATTAATTTAGATTTCAATGACATGACTCTGAAACATAAGAAATAAAACTATTATATAAAAATTTAATACTAGGATTAAAATCAAGTATCGTATATGACAGAAGGTGAATAGCTTTTAAACATAGTAATTAATATAATACCTTGGATGTCATTAAGCAATGCACCATGATCTGCATGCATCGTGAATCTACACAGAGAAGAAGATAAACTCATTTTCTTTTCTCTTCTTATTTTCAAGACCACTATAATTGATAGAATAAGGACTTGTCGAGAGGTGAGAGAAGAGATCTCTATATTATTATATGATCATCCCTAGAAAGCGTTGTGAGAACAGAGAGTCTAAGAAAAATAATTACGAGGATTCCTCCCATCAATAATTGAACTTCCTTAAAAAAAAAAAAAGGTTAGAAATCCTATCATACTATAATATATCTAATATACTCAATCATTAACCCAAGAAATTTTATTATAATTAAACTTTCTTTCTATTAATCTATAATATATTGTATCTAATTAAATGAGATCAAATAATCTAATATACTCAACTTCTAATTAACCTATGTGACTACTTCCATATTAGATGATTGACCAGCTTTTATCCACTTATGATGTCTCACACACATGAACTATTTCAAACCTTAGAGAAAAAGTTGCTATGCATGGTTTCAGGTTCTTTGATCAACTACCAGTCGAGATCGCGAGGGCTACGATTAGCCCACGATACAAACACCTTGTGAAGAGTTCAAATTTTGCGCGCAGTCAGCAACGAAGAACATGCTGCAAGACTTTTAATGTCAAAGGCTGAATTCGTCTTCAAATAAACTCGAGTAGATCTCCATGATCTCGGAACTGGCACGGTTAAGTCAAACCTTTTGATTCCAAGTTTGTCATGGAGAAGTATCAATCTGCACCAACTTTAACCACACAACTGCATGCACAACGACAAGAAGTAGACATCAGAAACTGCAAGTGGACGAATTCAGTGAAGTTTGTGCAGGTTGTTTTCCTGGCATTGTCAACCACACAGCTGCATATATTGGAATCATGGCCTTTTATCAGGGAGAAACGAAGGTTTGTCTCCATTTTGTTGGTTTGGAGAAGTGAAGAAGCATCTGCTGACTAAAGCAAATTGAATGCACTGAGGTGACCAGAAAACCTCAAAGTCAGCCCTGAATTCCAAACCAAAAGTCTCAGAAATCATCCAAGTGGGGCTCTTCTCGGTCGCAAGTCATCATCAAGGTCATGCAACGAGAGAGCGAAACCCTAAAGTTGACAGAAATGGCAGGAGAATTAGTAAGCGTATACTCTTCCTGAGCTAAAGCGTGAACTGGAATGTGTGTTTGTGTGCTCTCCTTTTGTAGAACGAGTTGCACCACCAGGAAAGAAAAGTCTGCAACGTCAAGAATATCTCCTCCTCGCTTGTGCTTATGACATGATATCTGAAGAGAATCTAAAGATCATATGCACAGAAAATTTTTAAGCATCCACATCACACACATTGTTGTCAGCAATCTCGTTTGGCAGATTTTCTACATGTCATTGTTCTCAGGAACTGTGAGGCGTGTACCATATAAACATAAATTCTTGATCTACTTGTAGCACACCGTAAGGATGAAGGCAACAAGTCTGATTTGGTGTTTATCAAAGTCAACAAACTTTGACATATACAGAGACCTCTGATAAGATGCAAAAAATCACGAGAGGTTACCCTAATGTGCCTCAAGAATCAACATTGTGACAAGTCTTGAAAGAAGGTCAAAGTAAAAGCCCTGAAATTGGATGTAGCAATTTGGTCTTCCTATGGGTTTGAGATTACCGATTCTTGATTTCTGAGCAATCTTTCACTTGCATGGAACCACCAAAATGAGAAAGTTCAAGACAATTGCAAGACATTATTCCTCGTATAAATGCGATTGAAGATTGTATCGTTTTATTGATATGTATGTCGATACAATTGTCTTTTAATCATGTTCATGAATCAAGGTAATTATTCTTATATCTTGAGTTGATTGAGTGTGGTACACTAAAGATACAATGGATTTTTTATAGCATGTGTATCAAGATTTCCTATGATCATTATTTGTCAATCATTTATTATCTAACACTACTCTTATCAACAATTCTCTATCATGTCCATGCAAGACTAAGTTTCCATCATGTAATACTAATCTTGAAGCGATATAAGTAGAATATCTTATAAGCAAATGACTTCATAAGAGAGTCTACTAGTTGATGCACAGTATGAAAATGGGATATACATCTATGATGTCTTTCTACTTGGTTCTAATGAAATAAAAATCGATGATGATATTTTTCATAGGAGAATGAAATACCGAATGAGAGTTCTAAGTAGATAGCACCGACATCATCATAGTGGATCGTTGGGGTATATTAAGAGATGATACAAAATTCACGAAACAAGTTGATGATCAAGTTGAGTTCTATGATGTACCGGCAATGACAAAATACTCAACTTTCGTGATAGATTGTGTAATTATTTTTTATTTCTTAGAGTTTCAACCGATAGATATTACTATAAGAAAGATAATATATATTAATATGAATATTATATTGTTAGTGTTACTTACTTGTTCATTCAACAATAGTAACGAAGATGAAGAGATGAATATTTTTAAATGATAAGACCATAATTAAGAATCTATTTAAGGTATCATACGATACGTTTCATCAATAAATAATAGAGGATTGATACATAAATTATGATAATTTGTTAATTATAAGTAAAATATTTATTGATATTGTGTGAAGAGTCTAAGTCACAATCACTTTAACGTTTTGCATATTTATTTTTAATAATAAATTTTAAATTTATTATTATTGTTTTTTTTAGAGGAAGATAGAATGATCGATAGCAGTAGACTAGTGGTAAGAGAAAATTTATACTGGCTTAAGGCAAGAGCGAATATCTATCCGTATTGTATCATTAATATATGCATTATATATGTTAAATAGAGTGACTGTGCTTGAATCATATTCATATTCATATTCATGAATCATGAGCTGATTGTAGAGTTAAATATCCAATGAGTTGTTAAATATCATTAATCTACTAACATCGTATGGTCGATTGATGCCTGTCTAAAAAGGATAAAAGTAATTTACCATTGCTCAATTGTTAATTTTACATTTAAAAAGGATACGATTATCAATGAGGATAAATATACAACTTTCGCAGGTTAATCACGAGTGGTGATGGAATCGAACGGACAAGACAACAAGTCCTCAACCACCGTCGGGCCATTCTTCTGTAATTTCCATACGAGAGTCGTCTCATATGGAAATTACAAGCCGCCTTATTCGTCGAACGAAACTTATCGTTTACCTGACTTGGGGATGGAGAATAAAGAAAGTTAAATCAATTCATTTTAAGTACTGTGACGGTACGCCGGCGGGTGTGTTCGTCTCCTCAACGAGGCCTTGTGAGACGAGATGGTTGTTCTCAAAGATAAAAACATTCATACTGAGATGAGACGCTACGCGATGGTAGCACCATTCAACAACGCAAACTTGTTCCATTTAATTAGCTCCAATGTTTTGAAACTTAAGTAACATCTAAATCCACCTTCAAATAATATATTAGAAAAGGTTGTTAAATAGTTGATGATTGAGACATGTTAGTGTATTATTATACAGTGTAAGCATAAAATTGTAATATATTGAATTAAATACGGAAACAATCATTTATGTTAAGATTGAAATTAAATACTTAGATATAATTTAACGATGCATATCTTTTGATGTCATCTAAAAAAAGATCTTTGTTTGACCTATAAAGATAATGTCTTTAATCCAATATCACTATCAATCTGCACAGAGAAATTAGATCGAGATCTCTATTTGATCTAGAAAGGCACTGTCTTTAATCAAGATCACAGTCAATCTACAAAGAGGAACTAGATCCTTCTCTTCTCTTCCTATTCTTTCACGAGACTACCTAGATTGATGGTTTAGGGAGAAGAGTTGGGGGAAAGACTGTAATCCCTCAACTATAATCTCTACGAGATGTTCACTTCTTATTATCTTCAATCCCTAGAGGTCCTATCTATGTTATCTCCTAAGAAATCCTACTTTAAAAGTGGACTTCTTTTTTATTGGCCAAAATATTTCATCAGAATCAAATTAGTTATATTATATATATCTTATATAATAATAAAGGGTTATAAAATCTAATATATAGTTGATAGATTTTTCTCCGGGAGACCAAAACTATATATATAAACTTAATGATAAGAGTGCACTCGATAATTGTGTTATTGTGACAGCTCTCGCCTATATGATTAGTTCAATGTACTCATCAGTGGTTAGGTTAGTTCAATCCAGTGTCCAACTCAAAGATATAAATCATTAAAGTAAGGCACACTAGCAAAATGTACTCTTTCTAATTAAATCGAAGCTTAAAACCAAACAAACGTATCTTCCGGAGGATAGATGAAGCATTTCAATTGGGATTCATTGTAAGTTTAACTTTCTAATTCATTTTGTGAGATCTAGGTGGTGATGGGATATAAAAAGAAATAAACTTTTGTATATGAACAAATACTACCAGGCTACAACACACAACATAATTAAATAGAATCACAATCAAATAGAATACCAAGATATACGTGGAAAACCCCTCCAATGTGAAAGGTGAAAACCACGGAGCAAACTAAAGATAATCCACTATAAGAATAATGAATATACAAATCTCAATCTCTTGCCCAAAACCCTAGCAACAATCACAAGCGAATAATTGGGATACAAGGATCACGTCACTGTGCACAATATCTAAATCCTTTCTAATTTTTCCCAAGTAATCACAGTAAGAATCTACTATAGATTTGATCTAACCTGAGATGAAAGTATTGTTAGATGATTGAGAACAGTCTCTCTATGTTGTCCTTGTCTTCTTCCCTTTCTTTCTCTTGCTTTTCTATCTTGTTCTCCTCATTTTTTTTTTAATCCCATGGCTGTCAAAAACTGTCTCGTTGTTGCCTTTTTCTGCCACTTTTTATAGCCACCACACCCCCCTAATATAAATTAGGGTTAGGTTAAGAAGGGGTGAGCTATGGGCTGATAAAACCCACCTTGGGCTGAATATAGGCTGTCAGCCCAACAACCTTCCCCTTCAACCCACAAGGGAGACTGTCTCATGATTCCTCAATATGAAGCCATGTCGACCAGCTATCGATATATCTCCTGTTATTCTTTTGGTAAGGTCTTCATTCCATTTGATAGTAGTACTAAATCATAAGTGTGGTTCTTCTAAAGAGTATTCATCTCTTCCTGCATAGCAACTAACCACTTCTCTTTCTGCTCACTTTCAACTGCTTCCTAGTAACTCTCTGGTTCACCTGCATTAGTAAGCATCATATACTCATCTATAGAGTATCTTCTGGAGGGTTGACGTTGTCTAGAAGATCTTCTCAACTAAGGTTCTGTAGGAAGTTACTCTCCAACTTCTTCTTGCTTAACATGTCCTATAGGTAGATCAACATCAGGCTCTACATTATCTTCCTGCACATCTCCCTCATCACCCTGATATACTAGAAGAGTAATTGGGTCACAATCTGCTAATCCTTCTACAGAAGTCTTGGCTTGTATCTTCTTCAAATCCTCAAAGGTTTGATCCAAAAAAAAGACCACATCTCTGAACACCTTCTGCTTTTCTGGATCCCAAAACCTGTAACCAAATTGATCATGTGAGTAACCAAAAAAAATATATTATTTAATCTTACCATCCAGCTTGGACCTCTCATTGTCTAGAACATGTGTAAATGCATGACAACCAAACACTCTTAAATGTTTATAGGAAACATCTTTCCCTGACCATACATGCTCTGCAATATCACTATCTAGGGCTATACATGGTGATAAGTTGATCACATCAACTGCAGTTCTCAAAGCCTCATCCCAAAACCTTTTGGGTAACTTGGCCTATGAAAGCATACATCTGATCTTTTCTATGATGGTGCGGTTCATCCTCTCTGTAATTGCATTATGCTAAGGTGTACCAGGAACTATCATCTTATGTTGGATCCCATATGACCTGCAATAATCGTCAAATAATCCTGTGTACTCACCACCATTATCTGTTCTTATGGATTTTAATTGTCTTTCTGTCTCCCTTTCAACCCTAGCATAAAACTCTTTGAAGACATTAATAACTTAATCTTTTGTCTTCAAAGCATAGGCCCAAACATTTCTAGAAAAATCATATATAAAAGTGATAAAATAAAGTGCACCATTTATACTATGAGTATCAACAGATCCACCGAGAGTTTTTATCCTTAAAGGACTACATACATTTGTATAAACACGGTCTAAGACATGCATTTTTCTAGATAAAACAAGACTAGCAAATGAAACTCTGTATTGTTTACCAACCAAACAATCAATACAAGGGTTCATATGTGTACTTCTAAGGTCTGGCAATACCTCTCTCTTGGAAAGAGCTTGCAGCCCCTTCTCGCTCATGTGTCATAGTCGCCTATGCCACAACTCTATGCTGAAGTATTTCTTTGTAGTATTTAACTGCTCACCATAAACTTTAGCCTGCAAACTGTATAAAGTATATAATTTCTTTCCACTAGCTATAATAAAAGAACCCTTACTGAGCTTCTATTGCCCAGTGTAAAATTTGCTATCATAGCCTTCATCATCTAGTCTTCCAACTGAAATTAAATTCAGCCTCAAGTCAACCACATGCCTCACATCTTTAAGCACTAACTTGTAGCCAATGTTGGCCTTTAAATTAATATCACCCATACCAATGTTGTCTGCTATGTCATAGTTGCCCATCTTGACAACACCAAAATTTCTAGACCTATATATAGCAAAAAACTCCCTCCGTGGTGTAGCATGATAAAAAGTATCTATGTCAATCACTCACTCAAGATCTTAATACACACAAGAAAAAATATCATCAGAATGAGACAAAATCAAATAATCACCACCCTACACTATAGCTATGATATTATCTTTTGACTCTGTATACTCCACTTCTTTTTCCTTTTTCTTGCTCTTCTTAGGTTGCTTATATTAGTTATTGTAATGTCCTTTGTCACTACAGTTATAGCAAATAATATCTTTTCTTGATCTTAACTTGCTCCTACCCATGCGTGAACTACTTTTAGACTTTGACCTTCCTTGAAATAAGTGCTTGTGAATCATTCTGAGATGTTACCGAATTCTTTCTTCTCAACTTCTCATTCAACAAACTGCTTGTTACTTGACTCTTGGTGACAACACCATCTGGTGCAGAATTACTGAGGGAAACTACTAGTGTCTCCCAACTTTCTAGTAATGAACTGAGAAGTAACATTGCCTGCAACTCATCATCAAGAGACATTTTCGTAAAGGATAATTGGTTAGTAATACTCTGCATTTCATTCAATTGCTCAACAAATAGAAGCACCCTCTCTATATTTTAGGTTCATAAGTTTTCTGATAAAAAAAACTTTGTTACCAGCTGTTTTTCTTTTAATAGAGACCTTACAATTTTTTTCAAAGAGAATATGTAGAACTTTTAGTAAAAACATGATGAAAGATACTATCATCAAGCCACTGTCGAATAAATCCAACTGTTTTTTGATCTAACCTCTTTCACTCATCATTTGTTAGAGTTGTGGGTTTTGCACTATCCCCCTATAAAAGTTCATACAAATCTTTGTAATATAAGAGATCTTCCATTCTTGATTTTCATATTATCCATTTTTTTCTATTTAAACTAATCATGCAAGAAACATTATTGGCCTCCATGTTCAAATATAAAAATTAAATCACTACAACCCTACTCTGATACTAATCGGATATAAAAAGAAATAAACTTTTGTATATAAACAAATACTAGCAGGCTATAACACGCAATAGAATTAAATGAAATCACAATCAAATAGAACACCAAGATATACATGGAAAACTCCTCCAATGTGAAGGGTAAAAACTACGGGGCAAACTAGAGATAATCCACTATAAGAATAATGAATATACAAATCTCAATCTCTTGCACAAAACTCTAACAATAATCACAAGAGAATAATTAGGATACAAGAATCACGTCAATGTGCACAATATCTAAATCTTCCCTAATTCTCCCCAAGTAATCACGGTAAGAATATACTGTAGATATGATCTAACCGAAAGCACTACTAGATGATTGAGAACAACCTCTCTGTGTTGTCCTTGTCTTCTTCCCTTTCTTTCTCTTTCTTTTCTGTCTTGTTCTCCTCCTTTTCTTTGAAATCCCATGGCTGCCAAAAACTACCTCGTTGTTGACTTTTTCTGCCACTTTTTATAGCCACCACATCTCCCTAATATAAATTAGGGTTATGTTAAGTGGGGACGAGCTGTGGACCGAGAAAACTCACCTTGAGCTGAATGTGAGCTGTCAGCCCGACACTCGTTAATCCCATGACTCCCCCCTCACTATTAAAAATAACCTTACCATCTTTCTAGTATAGGTTTCATGTTTCAATTCATGTGAGATCATCTTCTACGTAGTAATGATAAAATATATTTTAAAAAATAATGGATAAAAATTAACAAAAATGTTTATTTTTATTTTTATTTTAGTTTAGTGTTAATAATGAATAATTAGTTGTTATTAACTTGAGATTATTGAAATGTATTAAAGGAAGTGACATATATGAACGATTTAAATTTTTTGAAGGATATATTTATTTATTTCTAAGGCAAAGTGTTTTTGAATTGAGTAAAAGATCCCACAAAAATCAATATATCATTTTATTAGAACCTTTGGCTAGTCTACTTGCCATCGATTGAACCCCTCTCGTTGACGTCGTCACTCTACATGCTTATACCTCTCGATCCGATACCATGGCTAGTTTAGATAGGGTATACAGAGATCATGTTGATATTTGCGATAACAATAGAAGGTTCCATCCTTTTACACAAGTTGCAAGCTATCTTACTTTAACTCACAGAGGCCAGCAACATAGAATATTGATTTGATCTGCTTTTGGTCGGATTCTATAATTATAGTAGACATCTCAGATACAAGACTCCATAGAATTGTTGGATTATCCTCGAGTAGATTGAGTCGATCTAGCTGAAGTTTTTCTCTTCCATCCATCTAGAAGCGAATTAGACTTCACATTTTTCATACTCACCTTTTTCATCCATCGAGAAATATTACTATTGAGTTTTCAATTGATTGAAATAAATATGTAAAACAAAGAATAACTTCTAGAAGAGAAAGGGGGGCAACGATAGGAAGACTATCATCCGACAAAAGGTGATTAAAAAGATCATCCGTCGAGACAAGGAGTCTGAGATATGCGATAACATATAAGATGCATGAACATCAATACTCTATGTCTACATGAGAAATGGATAGATATATTAAACAATGTTATAAATTTTCAAAAGAACCATATAGACAACACACAACTACATTCAGACAAACTTATGATTTTTATTTTTAAATAAGAAATAAACTTATGATTCAATCAGTTGGCCCATCAATTCAACCAATGATATGATGATTTGATATTTTATTGTTCCAAATCGGATCTAATTATGATAACTATGCATGAGAGGGTCTGATACACAAAGTTTCACCAACACCAACATCATTGATGGGTTGCAGCCCACCATCTTGAAATCATGCTAGTCCACCCTCTCTATCATAATTAGATCGGTTATGGAACAAAAATCTCAAATCATCACATCATTGGTTGAATTGATGGGCCAACTGATTGAATCATAAGTTTATTTTTTATTAAAAAATAAAATTATATATAAATATAATTATTTGTGGAATAGAGTTGATACTTGATATAAAATCTTAAATTATGAGGATATTCAAAATAGTATTATCTTACCCATCATATAATTATTCTACATTTGATCTTGAATCATCTATATCTTTTAATTATATATTATTATGAATATAATTTTTAATATCATTTAAGATTAATTTTTTGGTATAATTTTATAAATTTATTAGTCCAAGACGGTTATAAGACCAATATAATAATATAAAATATAATTTAAAATATTTTATAAATAATAAAATATTTATTATAATTTATATCTTACAAATCTATTATCTTAGATCATTTTAATAGCTACTAGTTAAATAAAAATTAAGAATATAAATTATAAATAATATTTATTAAATTTTTAATCTAATATATATATAAATAGTTTAATAATATAAAATAATAATTATAATAATTATTAAATATTAATCAATGTAAAAAAATTATAACTGAAATCATGATAAACATAAATCATTAACTCATATGCTTATTTTTTTCCACAACGCTTCCTATATAACCATTTCGACCTCATTTCACTTAAATATAATAAAAATGGATCAATGATATTATCAACTTATTTTATCACTAAAATTCTGAGCACTTTGTCAAGTATATATATATATATATAATCAAACTAACTATAAACTTAAAAATATAATATTATAATGATCTATGAATAATGATAATCAAAGAAACACATTATGATATTATATATATTATTTATTTTTTAATAATATTTATAATATTTTAAAATATCAAAACTTCTGTAAATGAATCAAATAAAAAAATACTATAATAGTTAAAAATTAGTAAAATATGAGCAAAAATTTTAAGGAATATTTTAGATTTTTTAAATTAAAGATATTATTTAGAAAAAGTAAAAAAATATTTTTAGAAAATAATCTAATTATAAATATTTTTTTAAAAATCATATATATATATATATATATATATATATATATATATATACATATATATATATATATATATATATATATATATATATATATATATATATATATATATATATATACATATATATATATACACACACATATATATATATATATATATGTGTGTGTATATATATATATATATATATATATATATATATATATATATATATATATATATATATATATATATATATATATATATATATATATATATATATATATATATATATATATATATATATGTGTATATATATATATATATGTATATATATATATATATATATATATATATATATATATATATATATATATATATATATATATATATATATATATATATATATATATATATATATATATATATATATATATATATATATATATATATATATATATATATATATAGTTTCTGAAGATGTAATGTAGCACAGTATCAGACGGCAGAGACTAACATGTAGGTTCAGAAGCTCTCGCGCAGCAGAGTCGGCAGTCGAGAGTAAAATAGATGAGTTGCAATGTGGACAGTGCAATCGAGACTCGCATGGAGGCTATCCCATCACTGACAGCTGCACGACCTTTAGCTGCTCTCTCTCTCTTCCTCTTCGGTGCCTGCTGCTGTCTTGAAATATTCCTTCTGGATCTCACAGCCTTCCTTCTGCTTCCTCCAATTAATGTCTTGGTTCAGCTCTGCTACTCGCTCTCTGATGCATCTCTGCGGTTATTCCCCACTCTGTCAACTTTGCATACCACCGAACAGTGTGGTCAGTGCCAAACCATCTGTTCACCGTCTACCCTTGGAATTCTTCTTCTTCCTCCAGAATTCCCCCTTCTCTGCTACTCCTCATAGCTCCACATCTGCTATTTCTCCCAAGATTTGATCTTTATCCAAGATCTATTCTTTTCCACGCCCTTTCTCTTTATCTTTGTTCCCAAAATCCCATCTTTCATCTCTGTATCTGTATTACAGTCTCCTCCTGCAGCTGAACTTCTCTTGCCCCCGTAAGACAGAAGTGGGGAAACATTGTCGGGTTATGATCTCTCAAGGAAAACAGTCATCTTTGGGCTCCGTATGTGGGCTGTGGTTGGCATCTGCGTTGGCGCCGCATTCGTCCTCCTCCTCTTCTTACTCTCCCTATGGATCGCCCACAAGCGCAGCAGTAGCTCCTCCTGGAGGCACATCATCCCCAAGGCCTCGAAAGAAATCCAAGAAGTGCAGGCTGGCTCCGCGCCTTGCCCTTCCTCCGAAGCCGAGCCCTCTCCCGTGCCTGCGAAGCAGGCCGAGGAAGAGAGCCCGGTGATGCTCCAGAGGATCCACGTGGAGACCGGGAAGGAGCACCGCATCACCTACCCGGAGCGCCGCAGCGGCGGGGGAGGCGGGTCGTCACACGGGAGCGGGGAGAGCCGGTCGGCGGACCAGGCGCCAGCCTCGGTCCCCGAGGTGTCCCACTTGGGCTGGGGGCACTGGTACACCATGAGGGAGCTCGAGGTCGCGACCGGTATGTTCTTCGACGAGAATGTTGTAGGGGAAGGTGGATATGGCATCGTGTATCATGGTGTCTTGGAAGATGACACTCAGATTGCGGTTAAGAACTTGTTGAACAACAGGTACTCAAATCCCTGATAACTCTTTAATATCTTGAGCACAAATTCTTTTTGTTATACTTGATTCTGTGGTAATCAGTGCTCATTTAGATCTTTAATTTTACTGGTTTTAAATGTGGAACAACAAAATGAATTCAATTACTGCTAATTGGAATGTTTGTGTATGCAAAAAATGTTTATTAACTGTACTGAAATTATCATCTCAAAATTTGGAAGGACGATCACCCATGATACACTTATACAGAACTTCGGTAAATCCAGCTTACTCGGGTATGTTGGCAACAGAACCTATGATTATTACCAATGTACTCTGAAAAGAGAGAGATTTCTTTATTCTCCTCACCTATACATTTGAAGATATTCTCCTTGTTAGGATCGGAGCGGCACTAAGAGGGGGGGGTGAATTAGTGCAGTGGATTAAAACTTGCAAGTTTGAAACTGAATTCGTAAATGCGAGGAGATTTCGATTCGACAATAACTTGAGTAAGGTGAGAAGATGAAAACGAAAGCTTGCTGCAATGTAAATAACAATTTTAGAAAGGTAAGTACTTACACATTCAAGGAACACATCAATTTAAAGTTGTTAAGTTGTTCGGTCAAATGACCTACATCCAATGACCTACATCCACTTGCGAAGCCTTCTTCGATGAGGCTCCCAACTTTTACTAGTAAATCACTTTGAAGGGGAAGGACAAATACCCCTCTTACAACTTTTATAAGTGGTTCACACTCTTACAAGTTTTCAACGAAAAGGAAGGAGATGAACACTCAAGCAATTGAAAATAAGGCTTGCTAAAAACTTTACGAAGGCTTTTGTCTCAATCTATTGCTTATCAAAAGTTGTAATCTCTGCTGAGAATTGAGGGGTATTTATAGGCCCCAAGAGGATTCAAATTTGGACTCCAAATTTTGAATTCTCTTGGGTTCTTGATACTGGCGGTGCCACCGCCTGTCAGTGTCTGACATTGACAGTGTACTAGCGGTGCCACCGCCCGACCTCTCGGTTGTTGGGCGGTGGTACCGCTGGACTGTGCTATTGCCTAGTCCAGCGGTACCACCGCCTGGACTGTTTCAGCTCACTAGTTGGGCTCCAAACTTGGCCCAAACCAGTCTAAATTCGGGCCCAGTTGGCCCCTAACAAGATTATAGGATTAACTCTTAATCCTAACCCTAATTGCATGCAAACTGCGAAGTTAAGACATAGTCCTAAGCAAATCTTATAACCGGCAATGTCGAGTTTCCTTCCGGCGAGCTTTTCGGCGATCTTCCGATACACCCTCGGATTTCTTCCGGTGGACTCCCAACAGGCTCCCGATCTTATGGCGAGTTCAGCGAGTAGCCGAGCCTTCTCGGTGATCTTCGTGAACCTCTGACGATCTCTTCGGCGGACTTCCAAAAACTCCGACAAGTCCTCGATTTCCTCTCGGTTGGTTTCGGCAGCATCTCCGACGAATCTTCAGACTTTCGAACACCCATCAAACTTGACTCCGGTAGACTTACTTTATGTTTTCAAGCTATCGTAGTTAATCCTGCACACTTAACTCAATAATATGGATTAGATCAATTAATCCATCAATTGATTTCATCATCAAAATCCGAGATTCAACAATCTCCCTCTTTTTGATGATGACAATCAATTGATGACGGAGTTAAACATAACTCCCCCTATCTATATGTCATATTATGAGAGGATAAAAACACTTGAATTCAATCTCTTTGAATTCAAGCCTAAGCCGATAAGTTCTATCCGTTTGAACTTATCGTTATTCTCAATAAGCATGAGCAAATATGAAACTTCGTATTTCTTATAATTTCAAGCTATGAAAATTATTTTCAAGTTGAATAATAAAAGACAATTATCATTTCGACAAGAGATATGAACTTTGAACATAAATCTCATGATATAAATGTAAGGCATGATTTCATATGATCATGAGATGAAACGACAACCGATCTAAAAACTTTTATATTGCGATATTCTCAAAAAGTTTTGCGATGCATATAAGACATTTTTAAAATGCATATAAGACATTTGCATTACACAACATATTAGCTTTTGCAATTCATATAAGTCATGCTATCACGTTTGCGATGCATATAAGATATTTACATTACACAAGCTTTTGCAATTCATATAAGTCATGCTATCATATTTGCGATGCATATAAGACATTTGCATTACACAAGCTTTTGCAATTCATATAAGTCATGCTATCGATACATATAAGACATTTGCATTACACAACATATTAGCTTTTACAATTCATATTTTGCACAAGTCATCAATCTTTTGCACATTTTTTTCCTCCTTTGTCATCAACAAAAAGGAGATGAGGTTTTAAGCATAAAACTCGTGATCATTGAAGCCATTCATAAAATCATCTCATAAGAAAAAAATCTTGAAAAGGAGATGACAAAATTAACAAAGCTTCAACTTGACATTAATATTGATCATTCAAGGAAGATGTCAAATCATCCAAAATAACATGAAGGAGCTATCAAAATGTTGATAAAATTTCGGAAAGAAACATCCAACATCATATACTAGGATAATGTCAAACGCATGTCAAGGTAGCATAGAGGTTTACAATAATAAGAAAGAAGTCAAATCCACAAAAACCGAAAAGAGGATGAAAAATTTCCGGAAAATATATACAATCAAGCTCATTCACAAGGACAATTCAACATGCCTAATTCCCTTATAATAAAGTCAAATTGAGCTTCATTTAAGGCTTTGATAAAAATGTCCGCTAATTGATACTTTGTATTAATAAATTCTAGAATGACATTATTATTATTGACATGATCTTGTATAAAGTGATGCCTAATGTCAATATGCTTAGTTCTAGAGTGTTGAATTGAATTTTTCGTTAGACAAATAGCACTTGTATTATCACATTTTATGAGAATATTCTTTAAGTAAATTCCATAGTCTTCCAACGTATTTTTCATCCAAACAACTTGTGCACAGCATGCACTTGCAATGATGTATTCAGCTTCCGTCGTAGATAGTGCAATCGAATTTTGTTTCTTAGAAGTCTAAGAAATAAGTACATGTCCTAAAAATTGACATGTTCCGGATGTGCTTTTTCTATCTTACATCCGCCAAAATCGGCATCTGCATAAACTATTAAATCAAAATTATCGGATTTTGGATACCATAATCCTAAATTAGGAGTTCCTTTAAGATATCTAAGGATTCTTTTAACACTTTTAAGATAAGATATTTTAGGATTAGCTTGAAACCTAGCACAAAGTCCTACACTAAACATGATATCCGGTCTAGTTGCGGTGAGGTAAAGTAAACTACCAATCATTCTCCTATATGTTTTTTGATCAAAGCTTTCACCACTTTCATCCATGTCTAACTTAGTGGAAGTACTCATAGGAGTGTTTATAGCTTTTGAACCATCCATGTTAAATCATTTTAACAAATCTAATGTATATTTAGATTGATTAAAAAATATACCATTACTAAGTTGTTTAATTTGCAATCCTAAAAAGAAGGTTAATTCTTCCATTAGACTCATTTCAAATTAATGACTCATACATTTGGCAAATGATTCACATAGCGATTCATCCGAAGAACCAAAAATAATATCGTCAATATAAATTTGAACAATAAGAAAATTATTTTCAAAATGTTTGATAAATAATATAGTATCAACCTTGCCTTTTGTAAAATTGTTTAAAATAAGAAAGGAACTAAGCCTTTCATACCAAACTCTAGGAGTTTGTTTTAAGCCATAGAGAGCCTTAGTCAATTTAAATACATAATTAGGAAGAAGAGAATTTTCAAATCCAGGAGGTTGTTCAACATACACTTCTTCGGAAATAAAACCATTCAAGAAAGCACTTTTAACATCCATTTGAAATAGTTTAAAGTTATTACTACTAGCATAGGCAAGGAGCATCCTAATGACTTTTAATCTTGCCACAGGAGCGAAGGTCTCTTCATAGTCGATACCTTCTTCTTGGTTGAAATCTTTGGCCACTAGTCTAGCCTTGTTTCTAACCACGATACCGCATTCATCTTGCTTGTTTCTAAAGACCTATTTAGTACCAATGACTAAATGGTCATTAGATCTAGGAACAAGCTTCAATACTTCATTCTTCTCAAATTGGTTCAATTCCTCTTGCATTGCAATAACCCATGAATCATCTTTCAAGGCTTCGTCAATGCATTTAGGTTCAATTTAAGAAAGAAGGGCGGCATTAGCACAAAAATTCTTGAAGGAAAATCGAAAAATTTAAAATAAGAAACATTTGGTTTTTTGTTATTCCATAATTCATATAGAGTTTTTGATAGAGATGGTCTTATTAGAACCCTATTCATAACATAGCAAGCCGTATTAACGGCTTCGGCCCAAAAATACTTAGGTAGACTATGTTCATTTAACATGGTTCTTGTCATTTCTTGTAAATTTTTATTTTTTCTTTCAACTACCCCGTTTTGTTGAGGATTTCTCAGAGTGGAGAAGTTGTGATTATATCTATTAGATTCACAAAAACTTTGGAAGTCACGATTTTGAAATTCGCCATCGTGATCACTCCGAATTGATGAAATCATAAAGCTTTTTTCGTTTTGAGTAAGTTTACAAAATTTAGAGAAACATTTGAAACAATCACTTTTGTGAGCCAAGAAATAGGTCCAAGTGTATCTACTATAGTCATCTACAATTACGAAGACATATTTGCTTCCTCTTAGACTCGTTGTGTCAATTGGTCCAAATAAGTCTAAATGGATCAATTGCAATGGTCTAGTGGTGCTAATTTGATTTTTTGGTTTGAAACTAGTTTTTATTTGTTTTCCTATTTGACAAGCATCACACACTTCGTCCTTAACAAACTTCATATTGGGAATCCCTCGTACTAACTCTCTAGATGAAATCTTAGATATTAGTTTCATACTTGCATGGCCTAATCTCCTATGTCAAAGCCAAGCATCATCATTTAAAACGGAAAAGCACATTTCATTATTAAGTTCATCAAGATTGATGATGTAGACATTATTTTGTTTTAAGGCAATCATTGATATGTTATTGTTTGGTTTTTCAATTATGCACACATTAGATTCAAATCGAACGATGTAACCTTTATCGCATAATTGACTAATGCTTAAGAGATTATGTTTCAATCCATCAACTAGCAACACATCATTAATTGAAAAACTTGATTTGTTACCTATGGTTCCCTTGCTAATGATTTTACTTTTGTTGTTGTCTCCGAAGGTGACATACCCTTCTTCTTTGCTAATGAGCATAGATAAATGAGATGGATCTCCGGTCATGTGCCTTGAGCATCCACTATCAAGATACTATCTCTTGCTCCTAGCTTGTGAGTTTGTCTACAAAAGAGGATGGTTTTTAGGTACCCATTTGATTTTGGGTGCCTCAAAAATTGATATACTAATTTTGTTATTCATCATTGAATTATTTATAGTTCCTTTAGGAACCCATATCAACTTATGTGGGCTAATTTTCTTAAATGGACATTTGTAAATAATATGTCCGGATTTACAATAAAAGTTGCATTTCAAATGAGGTGAAACATGTAATGTGAGTCCTTTAATAAAGGTGGTAGGATTTTACTGAGATCCTCTCACAAAACCAATTTCACTTCTATTTGTAACGTGACCCTTGTTTGCAAGGATCATGTCCAAGTCTTTGCTACCAACCTTAAACTTGTTTAAGGTCTCTTTAAGTAGCAAATTCTCATTTTTTATTGCTTCTAAGTGTTCACACTTAGAGCATGGAGGAGTTTGAAGATTATCAAGCTTATTTTGTAGTAAGGCATGCTCTTTTTTTAATAGATTGAACTTCTTACTAATAGTTCTACACTCATCAAATAATTCGTGAAAAGCGATAGAAAGTTCATCGAAAGATAAATCTTCATTAATTAAATCACATACCTCTCCTCCTAAAGCCATTAGCGTGAAGTTTGCCTCCACTTTGTTGTTAGCTTCTTCATTCTCGGAATCACTTGAGTCGTCCCAAGTCGCTTTCAAAGCTTTCTTCTTCTTCGGTTGCTCCTTCTTGGCTTGGGGGCGTTCATTTTTTAAGTGCCCCGGCTTCTTGCATTCGTAGCATATTACTTGGTCCTTTTTATGTTCAAGTTTGTTTTTGGTGTCATTTTTAAATTTGTTCTTTCTTGTAAATTTTTTAAAATTTTGAGTTAAAAGTATAATGTCATCGTCACTGTCCTCATCACTTGATGTTCCTTTCAAGTGGTCTTGTTGTGTTCTAAGTGCCATATCCTTCCTGTTCTTTGGAAGGGGGTTCTCGAGCTCCTCAAGAGCATGACACGTCATTTCGTAGGTCATAAGAGACCCAATAAGTTCTTCAAGAGGAAATGTTTTAAGGTCCTTAGTCTCTTGAATGACTGTAACTTTTGGTCCCAACTCTTTGGAAGGGATGTTAAAATTTTAGTTACTAGTTCAAAGTTAGAAAATTCTTTACCAAGAGCTTTGAGTCCATTGATGACATCCGTGAAACGGGTGTACATGTCTCCGATGGACTCACTTGGTTTCATCCAGAAAAGTTCATAATAATGCATAAGAATGTTGATTTTGGACTCTTTCACTCGGCTAGTGCCTTCATGAGTGACCTCAAGAGTTCTTCAAATATCAAAAGCCGAATTGCAAATCGAAACGTGATTAAATTCATTTTTGTCAAGTGCACAAAACAAGACATTCATAGCCTTTGCGTTTAAAGAAAAAATCTTCTTCTCTTATTCATCCCATTCGCTTATTGGAAGAGAAGATTTTTAAAATCCATTTTCGACAATATTCCAAAGCTCAAAATCCATGGAAATAAGGAAGATCCTCATACGAGTCTTCCAATACGTGTAATCCGACCCATTGAACATAGGCGGACGTGTAATAGAGTGACCCTCTTGCATGCCGGAGTAAGCCATCTCTCTTGGGTATTAAACCAAATATGAGAGTAAACCTGCTCTGATACCAATTGTTAGGATCGGAGCGGCACTAAGAGGGGCGGGGTGAATTAGTGCAGCGGATTAAAACTTGTAAGTTTGAAATCGAATTCGTAAATGCGAGGAGATTTCGATTCGACAATAACTTGAGTAAGGTGAGAAGATGAAAACGAAAGCTTGCTATAGTGTAAATAACAATTTTAGAAAGGTAAGTACTCACACATTCAAGGAACACACCAATTTAAAGTGGTTCGGTCAAATGACCTACATCCACTTACGAAGCCTTCTTCGATGAGGCTCCCAACTTCCACTAGCAAATCACTTTGAAGGGGAAGGACAAATACCCCTCTTATAACTTTTACAAGTGGTTCACACTCTTACAAGTTTTCAATGAAAAGGAAGGAGGTGAACACTCAAGCAATTAAAAATAAGGCTTGCTAAAAACTTTACAAAAGCTTTTGTCTCAATCTATTGCTTCTCAAAAGTTGTAATCTCTGCTGAGAATTGAGGGGTATTTATAGGCCCCAAGAGGATTCAAATTTGGGCTCCAAAATTTGAATTCTCTTGGGTTCCCGATGCTGGCGGTGCCACCGCCTGTCAGTGTTTGACACTGACAGTATACTGGCGGTGCCACCGCCCGACCTCTCGGGTGTTGGGCGGTGCTACTGCCTAATCCAGCAGTACCACCACTCGATCCTCGGGTTTTGGGCGGTGCCACCGCCTGGACTGTTCCAGCTCACTAGTTGGGCTCCAAACTTGGCCCAAACGAGTCCAAATTCGGGCCCAGTTGGCCCATAACCAGATTATAGGATTAACTCTTAATCTTAACCCTAATTACATGCAAACTACGAAGTTAAGACATAGTCCTAAGCAAATCTTATAATCGGCAATGTCGAGTTTCTTTCCGGCGAGCTTTCTGGCGATCTTCCAATACACTCTCGGATTTCTTCCGGCGGACTCCCAGTAGGCTCCCGATCTTGTGGCGAGTTCAGCAAGTAGCCAAGCCTTCTTGGTGATCTTCGCGAACCTCCGACGATCTCTTCGGCAGACTTCCGAAAACTCCGACAAGTCCCCGATTTCCTCTCGGTTGGTTCCGGCAGCATCTCCGACGAATCTTCGGATTTTCGAACACTCATCAAACTTGACTCCGATAGACTTGCTTTATGTCTTCAAGCTATCATAGTTAATCCTGCACACTTAACTCAATAATATGGATTAGATCAATTAATCCATCAATTTATTTCATCATCAAAATCCGAGATTCAACACTCCTCACCTAGTTTAGTTTTTAACATTAGTTTGGGAGAGTTGGAAAATAGAGTACACCTGATATTTACATTTGATTAAATAAAACTAAATGAACTAGGATAAATCATCAATAAAGACAGAAATGGTTAATGAGTTTTGTTGAAAGCAATGGCTGATGAACCTGTAGTCCTTAAGAAGAAAGCACATGGTGTAGGTACAGGAGCATAGCTATGATAGCCACTGAACTTTAGCTATGAACTTCCAGTCATGCATTGTTGTGAGAATTATAATTTTGATTATTGAAGCTTCACATTGCTGAACTTTGTACTTGTTACTACTATTTAGTTTTGAAGATGATTGTGACCATGCTGTTTATTTCCTTGATCCTTTTTATCTGCTCTAGCAAGATTAGCAGAGGTCACAAAAGGGTTATCTTACTCTTACCTGCATTCACGATTAGGCAGTGAACCCACCATATCTTCCAAAGAGATTGGTTCAAATCGAGTGTTTAAGGAAACAACAAAAGGATAATATTCAGGTCCTAGACATGTAAGTACATAACTGATAAAATTTGTATCATTTACTACACCAATGGCTACTAATTGATTTGAAAATTTTCTGCAGATAATACTGCACTACTAAGATCATTTCTTTGTTGTTTGAAGATTGTACTTCACCTACGTTATTCTTGCTTTTGAGAAGCACAGGCCCTGTAGGAATAATTTTGAACAACTTGACCGGCTGTAAGTCTAAACATGAGCTAAAACATTATCGGTCAATGAAAAAAGAGTCTAGCTAAGAGTAACTAATCTTGCTTTTGCCACGATTGATATTCGAAATTGATTTTCAGAATATCCAAGTTCTTATCTTCGGAATTTGAGTAAAAAATTATGTAGGCACTAATACGATCCATCAGCATAACCTTAAAAAAAATTGGCAGAATTTGCGATTTCCAAGCAGAAAAATAGAATGTCCAGTTTGATGGCAAAGTTTATCACAGTGGAAACTGGAGTGCTTAAGACAGTGGAAAGAGGAATTGGACTTCCATTTGAAGTTGGCTTGAAGAAGTTTAAAGAAGGGCTAACTGGAGGTGTAGTCATTAGATTTCTGTCTAATCAAGCTCTGAGATCATGTGGGAAATTGGTTTTGGGATGAAGACACTTTGATGCCAATTCTCTTTGTATAAGTTTATACATCACAAGTTATCTATTACGAGAAACTTCAGCACCAAAACACACAATACAATAGAAAGCTAACAACAAATAGAATCTAATATGAAAAAAATTATTACAGTCATCTTTATGGATACATGCTAGAGATGTGTATCTCTAAAAACAATGAGCCGATGTCAAATACATAACGGTTTAAAGCATTCAAAATCTTCCAACTATTATCAAATCTCCATTTTCACTTGTTGAGAACATCTTTTTCTGAAGTTGATCTTAGTAATTATTGATGAGATTGACAAGTATTTTTGGATTCTTGGAACTTAGTGTCATAGGAGGATAAGGAATTCTTGCAAAGGAAGATACCATGAAAATTAATGTTTGGTTATTTTACAAATACCCATTGTCTCTAGATTTTGGTAAGGAACAAGATGTGAGAAAATACCTTGAGTGCACCTGATTTCTTTTTAGGGTATCTACACAGGGTGGGAGAAATTTTTTTATAGTTTATGTGAGAGGATGTCTAAGGGATTTATGTTTGAGTTAAATTAACTCAAGAGTTTTATAATTGATCTCATGTAGTGACGAATTTGATTTTCTCTATAAACATAGATAAGAAGTGACAAACCACATTAATCTTGTATCGGATTTATGGTATATTCTTTTTTATTGTTGATCTATGTGATTTCTCTTTTGGTTCCGAAGTCTCCTCTCCCTCTCCAACAATTACTACTATAAAATCGTAACAGTTCTTATGTGGACCAGGAATTGAATCACTATTATTTTCTATTTTTATTATGCATTGATGTTGGTCGACACAGATATATTCGCTTCAGGCCTCTCCTAGATATACTGTAAACCAGGGTCACTCAAATTGTTCCGACTCTGCTTTAAATTTCATTCAATTTTCACTTGACAAATAATTCTTCAGAGTTCCAAAACTACTGCAATGGCAGGATTCCAGTCCACCATGGTAGCGATTTGTCATTTGTGTTCTTTGTTTTTCTAATTTCTTTATTTAAAGAAAGCCCGATTCATCCAAATAGATGCAAGGAAATTATATCTGCACAAGAATTTAATCCAATCAGAGACCAGAAACAGAGTTCTCAGAGTGTAATGGATTGGGGTATCAATCTGACCTTTTGGTTTGTCTTCTCAGGGGTCAGGCTGAGAGAAGGAATTCAAGGTTGAAGTGGAAGCAATAGGACGTGTTCGTCATGATGGGGATATAAACAGGAATAACCTTTGTATAGGAATAAATACTAGAAGATCAAAATACGTAGCGGAATAAAATGAAAACACAATCAAACAGAACACCAAGATATACGTGGAAAACCCCTTCAATGTGAAGGGTAAAAACCACGGGGCAAACTAGAGATAATTCACTATGAGAATAATGAATATACAAATCTCAATCTCTTGCCCAAAACCCAAGCAACAACCACAAGAGAATAACCGGGATACAAGGATCACGTTCTATCACCACAATATCTAAAACCTCCCAAGTAATCACAAAGAAGAGCCTCATGTAGATTTGATCTAACTTTGAGATGAGAACACTTGCTAGATGATTGTGAACAGTCTCTCTGCGTTGTCCTTGTCTTCTTCCCTTTCTTTCTTTTCCTTTTTTTTACTTGTTCTCCTTCTTCTCTTTGGAATCTCGTGGCTACTAAGATCTGCCTCGTTGTTGCCTTTTTTTATAGCTTTTAATCTGCCTCTAAAAACCAAAAAACCACCCCCCCCCTAATCTTAATTAGGGTTAGGTTAAGAGGGGTGTGAGTGTGGGTCGATAAAGCCCACATGGGGTGAATATGGGCCATCATTAACAACCTCCCCCTTCACCCCATAAGGGAGGCTGTCCCATGACTCCTCAATGTGAAGCCATACCGACCAACCTGTCGGCATATCTCCCTGTCTTTTCTTTTGTTAAGGTCTTTTTCAACATGTCTGCTCCGTTGTCATCATCAGATGAATTTTCTCAAGCTGGAATTTGCTTCTCTTCAAATACATTTCGAATCCAAAGTGGTATCGACATCTATATGCTTTGACTTGAATGAAACATTGGGTTCTTACACAAATGGATGGCACTCTCTGTCAAGCAAATGCACCACATAATTTTTTTTCTGTTTCATTCCCAATTCTTGTAAGAATTCTTTCATCCATAACATTTCTTTGCATACCTCTTGTAGCGAATATATTCTCGCTTTACGTGGTGGAGAGAGCAATACACCTTTGTAACTGGATTGCCATGACACAGCCCCCAAAAGTAAGTACATAACCCTAAGTAGACTTCCTCGTATCTATATCTCTTGCCATATCTGCATCTCATTGTAACCCGTTAACGCAGTGGGTCCACCTCCAAAGCTTAAACAAACCTTAGAGCTCCCTCTCGAGATATCTAAAAATCCACTTCACTCATTGCCAATGCTCTTTGCCCTGGATTTGCAAGAAATCTGCTAGTAACACCCATCGCATATCGGCGTCCGGCCTCGTACATACCATTGCATACATTAAACTTCCAACTGGCAAGCATAAGGAACCTTTTGCATTTTCTCCTTCTCCTCATCACTTGACGGACTCGCTTTGAAAGCACAACTTGAAGTGACCTGCAAGGAGAACCAACCGGCTTAGCATTGCTCATACTAAATCTTTCCAATACCTTCTCGATGTATTTCTCTCTGACAACCAAATCTTCTTGTTTTTCCCCCGTCACGAGAAATCAGATGCCTAGTATTTGCTTTTCTTTGGCCTCATGTCCTTCATTGCAAAAGACTCACTCGGTTCCTTCTTCAACTGTCAATTTTAGACATATCTTTTTCCAAGAATAAGCATGTCATCAACATAAAGTAAGAGAATAATAAAATTCTCACCAAACCATTTGATGTACACACAATGATCCAAGTCGTTTCTTTTGTATCCATTTTCAATATAAATGAATCAAACTTTCTACCCTGTTTGTCTTGGAGCTTGCTTTAGCCCATACAAGCTCTTCTTCAACTTGCGAGACAAAATTATCTTTACCTTTGACTTTGAAGCCTTCGGTTTGCTCCATATAAATTTCCTCCTCCAAATCACCATGAAGGAAAGTCGTCTTCACATCTAACTGCTCAACCTCCAAGTCCTCAAGCTAGCAGCGATACTAAGAGCAACACGAATAGAAGACATTTTAACAACAGAGAAAATATCTCTTCAAAGTCAATACCTTTTTTTTTGACCAAAGCCTTTCACAACCAATCTAGCTTTGTACTTTGGTTGAGAACAATATTCTTGAGTCTTCAACCTAAAAAAACCCACTTGTTCTTCAAGGCCTTCATTCCATTTGGTAGCAACACCAAATCATAAGTGTGGTTCTTCCTCAAGAGCATCCATCTCTTCCTGCATAGCAACTAACCACTTCTCTTTCGCTCACTCAACCTGCTTCACGGTAACTCTCTAGTTCACTGCATCGTTAAGCATCACATACTCATCTCAGAGTATCTTCTTTCGAAGGTTGACGTTGTCTAGAAGATCTTCTCAATTGAGGTTCTCATGAACTTGCTCTCCTACTTCTTCTTGCTCAACATGTCCCCGCAGTAAATCAATATCGTGGCTCTACACTATTTTCCTGCACATCTCCCCATCACCCTCGATATATACCGGAGGAATAACTGGGTCACAATCTGCTAATCCTTCTACTGAAGTCTTAGTTGGTGCCTTCTTCTTCAAATCCTCAAAGGTTTGATCCTCAAAGAAGACCACATCTCTACTCTGAACACCTTCTGCCTTTTACGGATCCCAAAGCTCAGAACCAAACCGATCATGTGAGTAACCAAGAAAAATACATTCTTTAGACTTACCATCTAGCTTGGACCTCTCATTATCTGGAACATGTGCAAATGCACGACAACCAAACACTCTCAAATGCCCTGAGGAAACATCTTTCCCCGACCATACATGCTCAAACATCACCATCTAGGGTACATGGTGATAAGTTGATCACATCAACTGCAGTCCTCAAAGCCTCATCCCAAAACCTTTTGGGTAGCTTTGGCTTGGAAAGCATACATCTGATCTTTTTCCATGATGGTGCGGTTCATCCTCTCTGCAATTGCATTATCTTTGAGGTGTACCAGAACTCATCATCTCATGTTGGATCCCATGCGACCTGTAATAGTCATTAAACAATCCCATATACTCACCACCATTATCGATCTTATGCATTTCAATTTCCTTTTCGTCTCCCTTTCAACCCTTGGTATGAAACTCTTTGAAGACATTAATAACTTTGATCTTTGGTCTTCAAAGCATAAGCCCAAACTTTCTGGAAAAATCATCTATAAAAGTGACAAAATAAAGTGCACCACTTATACCAAGAACATCAACAGATCCACCGGGAGTTTTTGTCCTCAAAGGACCACATACATCTGTATAAACACGGTCTAAGGCATGTATTTTTTTTCTAGACAAAGCAAAGACTAGCAAATGAAACTCTATGTTGTTTACCGACCAAACAATCAATACAAGGGTTCAGATGTATACCTCTGAGATCCGGTAATACCTCTCTCTTGGAAAGAGCTTGCAGCTCCTTCTTCTGCTCATGTGTCCCAATCGCCTATGCCACAACTCCATACTTAAGTCTTTCTCTCAGAGCATTTAACTTGCTCACCATAAGCTTTAGCCTCAAAACTTGTACAAAGTATGACATTTCTTTCCATTAGCTATAACAAGAGAACCCTTATGAGCTTCCATTGCCCTCTGAAATCTGCTTTCATACTCTTCATCATCTAGTCTTCCAACTGAAATTAAATTTAGCCTCAAGTTAACCACATGCCTCACATCCTTAAGTACCAACTTACGACCAAGGTTGGTCTTTAAATGGATATCACCAATGCCAATGATGTCTGGCATTGCCATAGTTGCCCATCTTGACAACACCAAAGTTTCGGACACTGTATGTAGCAAAAAAAACTCCCTCCGTGGTGTAGCATGATAAGAAGCACCTGTGTCAATCACCCACTCAAGATCTCGACACACACAAGAAAAAAATATCATCGAAGGGGAGACAAAATCAAATAATCACCACCACCTTGTCAGTAGGCGTAGTATTATCCTTTGACTCTGTGGACTCCACTTCTTTTCCTTTTTTTCTTGTTCTTCTTAGGTTGCTTACATTGGTTCTTGTAATGTCCTTTCTCATCACAGTTATAACAAAACAATATCTTTTCTTGATCTTGATTTGCTCCTACCCATACGTGAACTGCTTCTAGACTTTGACCTTCCTCTCGTTCTCCGAGATAAGTGCTTGTGAATCATTCTCGAGATGTTGCCAAACTTTTTCTTCTCAACTCCTCATTCAACAAACCGCTTGTTACTTGACTCATAGTGACAATACCATCCATCCTAGAATTACTAAGGGAAACCACCAGTGTCTCTCAACTTTCGGTAATGAACCGAGAAGTAACAATGCCTCAAACATCATCATCAAGAGACATTCTCATAGAGGATAACTGGTTAGTAATACTCTGCATTTCATTCAAATGCTCAAAGAATAGAAGCACCCTCTCTATATTTTTTTAGGTTCACAAGTTTTTTCGATCAAAAAAGCTTTGTTGCCAAATGTTTTTTTTTTTCATAGAGACTTTCCAATTTTTTCCAAAGAGAATATGCAGAAATTTCAAGTAGAAACATGGTGAAATACACTATCATCAAGCCACTGTCTAATAAATCAAATTGTTTTTCGATCTAACCTCTTCCACTCATCATCTATCATAGTTGTAGGTTTTGCACTATCCCCTTGCAAAGGTCCATACAAATCTTTGCAATACAAGAGATCTTCCATTCTTGGTTTCCATATCATCCAATTATTTCCATTCAAACTAATCATGCGAGAAATATTACTGGCCTCCATATTCAAATACAAAAATTAAATCACCAAAATCCCGCTCTGATACTAGTTGATGGGGATATAAACAGGAATAACCTTTGTATAGGAACAAATACTAGAAGACCAAAATACGCAGCGGAATAAAATGGAAACACAATCAAACAGAACACCAAGATATACGTGGAAAACCCCTTCAATGTGAAGGGTAAAAATCACGGGGCAAACTAGAGATAATTCACTATGAGAATAATGAATATACAAATCTTAATCTCTTGCCCAAAACCCAAGCAACAACCACAAGAGAATAACTGGGATACAAAGATCACGTTACTGCCCATAATATCTAAAACCTCCCAAGTAATCACAGCAAGAGCCTACTGTAGATTTGATCTAACCTGAGATGAGAACACTGCTAGATGATTGTGAACAGTCTCTCTGCGTTGTCCTTGTCTTCTTCCCTTTCTTTCTTTTCCTTTTCTGCCTTGTTCTCCTTCTTCTCTTTGGAATCTCGTGGCTACTAAGATCTGCCTCGTTGTTACCTTTTTATAGCTTTAATCTGCCTCTAAAACACAGCCACCACACCCCCCTAATCTTAATTAGGGTTAGGTTAAGAGGGGGTATGAGCTGTGGGCTGATAAAGCCCACATGGGCTGAATATGGGCCATCAGCCCAACACGTCACAAGAATTTGGTGAGATTGATGGGATATTGTGCAGAAGGTGAACATAGGTATATCCCAATTTCTCTCCTTGTCTTAACTTCTGATTCCAGTACATATGTGTTGGACATCAAATGAAAGAAAGATAAACGGCTGTGCTATTTCTAATTTTTTTAAATATGCAATTTAGGATGCTTGTTTATGAGTATGTAGATAATGGGAACTTGGAACAATGGCTCCATGAGAATGTTGGACCTGCCAGCCCTCTTACTTGGGATATTCGAATGAACATTATAATTGGTACAGCAAAAGGGTATCTCTCTGCGCTACTTATTATGCGTTAACCTTGATTTTCATCATGCTTGATTAATTTCTTGCTCTGTGAGACCTAACATTTGATCGGAAGTTCTTGATTCATTTGGTTAGTAAGGCTTAGGGTTTCGCGTTAGAGTTTTAGTTCCACAATCTGTGACAATTTGCCTATCCCTCCTTGGTGATAAACAAAATGCCAGATGCTACCATCAGCTATTTCTCCTATCCTGTTTTCCTACTTCGTATCTTGCAAAGAATACCTTTTACATGTTTCCTTTTCTTTTGAGTTCCTGTTCGGCATCATACTTGTCTTGAAATTTGACCTGCAAAGAACAATATATGGTTCTTCGTTCTGTGCGTTCAAAATGTACAGTATATTTATTTTTTATTAACCAAGTTTCTTTTCACGATTGATACCTGCTACTAATGCTCTAAATTTCTGTTGCAAGATATCATCTCGATAGAAACCTTATCTTCTGTCGTGTGCTTTGTATCAGAATCATGGAGCAGGAAAAGATCCAAGGAAGACATACCGTGACAGTCCACAAGAAAGAGGAAAACTGTTGGAACAGCCTGTGACCACTGTACCAAGTAAGGAATGACAATATGTTAGATATTCTAGGTGGAGAAAAATATTTATCTGATGCTATGGAAGGAGCTAGTCTTTGTTATTAAGATCGAGCAACATCTCAGAAAGTTCATTGCTGGTAGACACATGTTCTCTCCATCTGTAAATTATGTTTCATGTTAGCTTACATGTAGAGAGTTTTGTGCAGTTGATTATTCTATTTTTTGTTGTTTTTCCCAATTGTAACTCGATGAAGAGCTTCTGGGTGAATTTTGGTTCAGTAAACTGCCTCATTTTTTGTCCTAATTAAAAGTGCTAAACTTAGTGATAGAGACTTCAGAGAAACCATCACACATTAGAAGCCAAGTGGTTTAAGTTCCACACAATGGATAATTTCTTCTGCATTACAACTCAAGACCACAACACGTGAACACCAAATAGAGAGAGAGGGCATCACCATTTTTTATTTCTTATGCAAACACTCTTTGCACAAACACTTTCTCTTGAAGAAAACTTTTTAAGCACCATAGGACATAAATACTTTGATATTTGTATTGGTATTCCCTCCTAGTAAACAACATCCTGCCACCTTGTGACTGTTGCATAAGATATTCTCTCTTTGCCTGAGCAGGCACTGGACATTGAACACCTTTAATTTAGATGGATGACCTGTTGAGAGAGCCACACCGAAGTTGTTTAACAAAAGGATATATTGGTGAAATGTAATATGATAAGTGTTATGGAAATCACCGATTTGCTACATATTGTGAAAGACATGCAACACCCACATTTGATCCTCATCTTTTCCTGTAAACGGGGGTAACATTTCCATCGGTTGGTACAATGTATGAGCTAACTTTGCAGGCTCTGTATATAAATAAATACATATCAGAAAAGCAGAATATAAACCATCAAACCAAGTTCTTGGAATGCATCAGATAATCTTTCCTATTTGCTGGTTTGCAACCACTTCAGTGGAGCTCTTCTGCTGGCAGAATGCTCTCAATTTTGTAATATGCACATGACTGTGTATTGACCTTTTTTTTTTGCTCAAAAGAGGGTACAAAAGAATCGAATACAAAGAAAGAAACTCTTCAAGCAGGAGGACAATTATTTGCTACAGAAACTAAATATGATTTGCTACGCTTTTGTTCAATGTAAAAATGAAGGCGACATACCAAATAATGGTTGAGACTAGAAAATATTATATACTAACATGCTCAGTGGCTTCTTGCTTGGCATCTGTGAGATACTTTGAAGGTGATAAGCATTGGTTCTGCGGTAATATCATGGTTTGTTGGGAAAAATATGTTAAAGCGGAATAATTCTTTTTCCTCGTATATTTTTCTTATCAAAATATCTTGATATTAAAATACTAATATTAACCAAAATAATATAAATGGTAGAGCAATAAATCAATCAGTGAGATCAAATCTTTTAACGTGGAAAACCTGAAAAAAATCAAGGGACCATAGTCCACTTCAAATTTTCACTATCAATAATAATGATAACATATTTATAGTAAATCTTCTATAGAATAACTAGAGGATCACAATAACATCAAGAATATAGATCTTGGATCAAGAATAGCATATCATCATCACATAGATGAATCTCATCAAAATAGAATTTTAGGTCTCAAAAAGTGAATATAATAGGAAAGTACTTTAGAGAGGGTAAACTATAGATCAACACTATTAGGATTGTAGAGTTTGTTGCAAAGATTCTTCACATAAAATTTGGGTCAAAACTGATAATATTTGGCTATTGATCGTAACTCAAGATCCTAATCTTTCTCTCTCCTTTTCTCTTTCTCTCTCTACACGTTCCCTGCGCCCCGCTGCATCGAACCCTTTCTCTTGTTTTCTGCCCTCAACTCATTTACTTTTTAATTAATAATTTGATTTGGGTTCCAAAGGCCTAATTGTCCAAGCCCACATATGAGCTGGACCCAACAATTCTCTCCCTCCAACTCATATGGTGGGTTGTACCAAGCCTGCTCTTCACTTACATACTTCAAGCTTCTTCTTAGGTAAAGACTTTGTCAACATATCTAAATCATTCTCATTGGTATGTATATTTTCCAATTATAATTCTTTCATCTCAAGCCATCACGAATCCAGTGATATCTTACATCAATATGTTTGGATCTAAATTGATATATTGAATTCTTGGAGAGGTGAATGACGCTTTGACTCACAGTAAATAGTATATCCTTCCTATTTCAAGTCTAATTTTTGTAGAAACCTTTTCATCTATAAAGTTTCCTTGTATGCTTTAGTAATTGCTATGTATTCTGCTTCTGTGGTTGATAGAGCAACACAATGCTCTAACTTAGATTGCTAAGAGACTGCTCTCCCTGCAAATGTCATCAAGAACCATGAAGTGGACTTCTTAGAATTAATATCACCTGTCATGTTTGCATCTATGTAGGCTTCTAATACAAGTTCATCATTGCCAAAACATAAACATAACCTGGAAGTACCTCTTAGATATCTTAATATTCATTTCATTGCTGCCCAATGTTCCTTTCCAGGATTAGAGAGAAATCGATTGACAACTCCAACTATATGAGCTATATCTAGCCACATGAGTTATATCTGGCCTAGTACAAACCATAGCATACATCAAATTGTCTACTGCAGATGAGTAAGGCACTCTGGACATTTCTTCTTTTTCTTTCTCGCTTGTAGGATATTGTTTCGAACTAAACTTGAAATGACCTACAAGTGGAGAACAAACTGCTTTGTCTTTACTCATATTAAATCTTTCAAAAATCTTTTTAATGTAAGTCTCCTTAGATAGCCAAATTTTCCTTTTCTTCTTATCACGAAGAATCTTCATGCCAAGTATTTATTTCATCGATCTCAAGTCTTTCATGACAAAAGATTTACTTAGCTCTCTTTTCAGCTTTTTTAATTTTTTCAACATAATGGCCAACAATCAATATATCATTAATATATAGCAAGAGAATAATGAAATTATCATATGAAAATTTCTTCAAAAACACACAATGATCACATGTGGTTCTATCATACCCTTGGTTCATCATAAATATATCAAACTTCTTGTACTACTATCTAGATGCCTATTTGAGTCTATATAAGTTTTTCCTAAACTTACACACCATATTTTCTTTTCCCTTGACTTTGAAACCTTTTGGTTGCTCCATGTAAATTTCTTCTTCTAAGTCACCATGAAGAAATATTGTTTTCACATCAAGTTGCTTAACTTCTAAATTCAAACGGGCAACTAAACCAAGAACAACTCAGGACATTTTCACAACTAGAGAAAATATTTCTTCAAAGTCAATACCTTTCTTCTAATTGAATCCTTTTACAACTAGTCGTGTCTTGTATCTTTGTTGTGAGCTATTATTTTCAGTCTTTAATTTGTAAACCCACTTATTCTTGAGAGCTTTCTTCTCTTTAGATAACTTTACCAAGTCATAGGTGGTTCTCATGCAAAGATCTCATCTCTTCTTGTATGGCTTTAATTCACTCATTCTTATGCTCATGTAGAGTAGCTTTTTGGTAAATTTCTGGCTCTCCCTTATCAGTAAGCATAACATACTCATGTGGAGGATATCTAGTAGATGGTTGTCACTTTCTAATGGATCTTCTCAATGGAAACTCAACTGATGGTGGAGGTGCTTGTTCAGTTGGTTCAGCATCATCAACTGTAGGAGTATCATCACTTACATTCTCACCATGATCTTCTTGTTCATCTTCCCCATGACCATCATGAACTACATGTGAAGGAACTGGACCCAAACTCTAAGGAATATAAATAGAGGTTTCTGGCTTCTCAACATTATCACTATCATCAAATAATTAGTCATCAAGAAACACAACATCTCTACTTCTAATAATCTTCTTGTTTACTGGATCCCATAATCTATACCAAAACTCTTCATGACCATATCTCAAGAAGATACATGCTTTTGCCTTATTATCAAGCTTGAACCTCTCATCTTTGGGAATATAAACAAATGCTTTACACCCAAAGACTCTCAAGTGATTATAAGATATATCTTTTCCTCTCTATACTCTCTCTAGAATATTACATTTCAGAGGAACTGATGGAGAAAAATTTATCAAGTCAACTATAGTTCTCATAGCCTCCCCCAAAATGACTTCGATAACTTGGCATGAGAAAGCATACATCTAATCATTTCTTCAATGGTTCTGTTCATCCTTTCTGCCACACCGTTCTGTTGAGGAGTTTTAGAAACTATTTTCTCAAGCCTGATACGATAGAACCTGCAATAATTCTCAAAAGGACCCCTTACTCGCCACCATTATCTGATTGAACACACTTAAGTTTTCTGCCAGTTTCTCTTTTAATACTGATATGAAATTCCTTGAAAACATCGAGTACCTGGTCTTTAGATTTCAAAGCAAAAGCCCACACTTTTCTAGAATGGTTATCAATAAAAGTAACAAAATAAAAAGCACCTCCAAGAGTTCTAGTTTGCATAGTACAAACATTAATATGAACTAAATCAATAACATCTGATCTTCTAGATAATGGATATGTATGAAATGCAACTCTATGTGTTTTACTAGCTAAGCAATGATCACAAGATTTAAGAGATGTACCTTGCAAACTGCTTTTTAGCAAGAGTTTGAAGTCATTTCTCGCTGATATAACCAAGCCTCTTGTGCCAAAGATCTATACTTTGATCTTTTTGAATTGCATTAATCTCTCCTTTGTGTAGCTTCGCTTCCATGACATAAAAAGAGTTAAGCTTCTTTCCTCTTGCCACAATTAGAGAACCTTTAGTGAGTTTCCATTTGCTTTCACCAAAATAATGTGCAAAGCCTTCATCATCAAGTCTGCTTGTAGATATCAAGTTAAGACGAATATCTGAAACATACCTTACATCTTTGAGTATCAATTTGCTCCCAATACAGGTCTCCAAGCAAATATCTCCAATACCTACAATCTTAGACGTACCACTGTTTCCCATTCTGACATTACCAAACTCACCAGCAGTGTAAGATATGAAGAAATCACCATGAGAAGTAACATGAAATGAAGCACCAGAGTCAATTACCTAGTTACTATTATAAGCTATAAGACTGACATAACCGTCATCACAAATAATAGTGATATTATTTTCAGCAACAACTGTATTGGTCTCTTTCTCATTTTTCTTTATTTTATTCTATTCTCGTTTCTAAAACCTACGCTCTTTTTTCATGTGACCTGGCCTGTTATAGTGAAAATATTTAATATCTTTTCTAGACTTGGATCTTCCTCTATAACCATGTGGATTTTTGCTATGACTTCTTCCACGTCTTTCTTGTTTTTTAATAACAAATGCCCTAGAAAAAGATTCACCCTGTTCTTTCCTTCTGGCATCTTCATTTAGTAAACTGTCTTTGACCATATCTATAGTTAGAGTTTTCTCTGGTGTGGAGTTACAAATAGTCACCACATATGTTTCCCAACTTTCTGGTAAAGAGTTGAGAAGTAATAATCCTTACATCTCATCATATATATTCATTTTTATAGCAACCAACTTGTTTGCAAGACTTTGAAATAGGCTTATATGCTTAACAATGTTACCATAATCTTTATACTTCAAATTTACAAGCTTTCTAAGGAGAGAAATTCTATTTCCCACTGTCTTTTTTGCAAATAGATTTTCTAACTTTTGCCAAATAATATCAGCTCTGGTTTCATATGAAATATGCTTATGCAAGTTTATATCCATCAATCTTCTAATATAGGCAATAACTTTTCTATGTTGAACTTCTCATTCTTCATCGTCCATAGTAGAATGTTTATCTTTAACCTTGATGGGCTTATACAAATCTTTGTAATAAAACAAATCTTCCATCATACTCCTCTAAGTAGAATAATTTGATGAGTTCAATTTAATCATACCATCTGACTGCTCCATTTCAATCATACAAGAAAAAACTAGCACCAAACAACCTATTACTCTAATACCACTTGTTGGGAAAAACCTATTAAAGCGGAATAATTTTTTTTCCTATTTGTGTATCAAAATAGGTTCCTCATCAAAATACCAACTTAATATTAAAATGCTAATATCAACCAAAATAATATAAAAAATAAAGCAATAAATCAATCACATAGTGAGACCAAATCTTTTAACGTGAAAAACTCTGTGGGAAAAACCACGGGATCGTAGTCCAGCTCAAACTTCCACTATTAATAGTAATGATAACATGTTTACAGTAAATCTTCTCTAGAATAACCAGAGAATCACAATAATATCAAGAACATATATCTTGGCTCAAGAATAACATATCATCATCACATAGATGAATCTCATCAAAAGAGAATTTTAGATCTCACAAAGTGGATATCATATAAAAGTACCTTAGAGAGGGTAAACTATAAATCAACACTGTTCGGATCGTAGAGTTTGCTACAAGGATTCTTCACATAAAATTTGAGTTAAAACTGATAATGTTTGGCTACAATTGTAAGTAGAAAACTCAGGATCCTAATCTTTATCTCTTCTTCTCTCTCTGCACACGTTCCCTGCACCTGCTGCACCGAACCCTTCTTCTTATTTTCTGCCGTTAACTCTTTTACCTTTTAATTAATAATTTGATTTGGCCTCCTAAGATCCAATTGTTTTCCAATTAAAGTTTTACTAATATGAAACACTGAGTCAATTCTTTGTTGACATGTAAATTACAGACTTGCTAGATCATTTAAATAAATATTTGTCAAACATTTTTGTAATGATTCATTTTAGTGTTCTAGCTTAAGTCATGAAAATTGATACTCTTGCAGATGATATGAAGCATAAGTTTGTTTCTTGTTCATTTCGGTTGCCGTTGTCCTGAACCAGAAAACTATTTTTCTGTTCACTCTGCTTGCAACTGTATCCCATTATTAAAGCTTGTATACATAAGCAGGAGTATACTTTTGGAGTTCTTTTCTAAATCCTTTATGATACGAGTAAAAAGAATCTTTTCAATTCAAGAAAACTAATGTAGTATTTAAAACAAGAGGATTGACATAGAACATTCTCTGTCTTTTATCTTGCTTCATAAATTATGATCCTATTTATAGGACCTAATGGTAATTACCCATATCACCATGTCACCTATGATTGAGGTAGTTACTGAAACTACCATATAACTTCTAGATCATGGTAATTACCTAGATAACTACTAGATCATGGTAACTACTTAGATAACTACTATGAATCAATTCTCAACACTCCCTCTTGATTCATAGTTATATACACTGATTTGCGACATGAAATAAACATGCTTTTGAACTAGAAGCGACTTGGTGAGGATATCTGCAACTTGCTCATCTGTTCCACAATACTTCATTGCTATGGCTTCACTTACTACAAGATCCCGGATGAAATGATAGCATATTTCTATATGCTTTGTTCTTCCATGAAATGTTGGATTCTTCATCATTGCAATTGTGGCTTTGTTGTCACAAAATATTTCTATTGCTTCTTTTTGTTCTTGATGAAAATCTTCAAGAAGCATTCTAAGCCATATTGCTTGACAAGCTGTTGATGTTGCGGCTATATATTCTGCTTCTAATGTTGATAACGTAGTTGTTACTTATTTTTTTGAACTCTAAGATATAGCTCCTGATCCGAGGCTAAAAATATTACCTGAAGTACTCTTTCTATCATTTAAAGCTCTTGCTCAATCACTATCAGTGAAATCAAATAATTTACGCTTAAAATTATGATAATACCAAATACTATAATCTGTAGTTCCAACAATATAATGCAGAATTCTTTTAACAGCTTCGAGATTATGTTTGCTTGGGCTATATATAAACCTGGATACTACACCAACAGAGAGGTAATATATGATCGAGTATGAGTTAGATAAATCAAACCTCAAACCAAACTTCTGTAGTATCTTGCATTTGTCAGATATGTATCATCTTCAAGTTTCAGTTTCTCATTTACATTCATGGGGGTTGCTGTAGTTTTGTAATTAATCACATTAGATTTTTTGAGTAGATCCGTTGCATACTTTCTTTGTGAAATAAAAATTTCATCTGATCCTTGCTTCACTTCCAACCCAAAAAAATAGTGCAATAGACCTAGATCTAACATTTCAGACTTATTCATCATATATTTTTTAAATTCTATCACAAAAGAGTTAGATGAACCCATATATATAATATCATCAACATATAGGCAAACCATTAGAATATTATGTTTACCTTCTTTCTTTAGATAAAGAATAGGTTCATTATTGCTCCTCTTAAGTCTATTTTGATGAAAATAATAATTAATTTTGCTATATCATGCTCTTGGAGCTTGTTTAAGTCCATAAAAAGCTTTTATTAGCTTATACACCTTTTCTTCACGTCGTTTAACCAAAAAATCTTCAAGTTGAGTAACAAAAAACTCTTCATGTAAATCTTTATTTAAAAACATAGATTTCACATCAAATTGATAAATAAGCAAACTCAAGTGAGCAGCTAAAGCCAAGAAAGTTCTCACTGTTTTGAATCTAGCAACTAAAGAAAAAGTATCATCAAAATCAATATCTTGTTGCTATGAATATCCTTTTACTACAAACCGAGCCTTATGCTTTTGGATACTTCCATCTACATTAAACTTTGTTTTGAATACCCATTTTAATTCAATAGCTTTCTTTTCTTTTGGTAGATCCATTAGCTCCCAAGTTTCATTCTTCTCAATTGACTTGATTTCCTCCTTCATTGCTTTTCTCCATTCCTCTTTTTCAACTGCTTCCTCAAAAGTTATTGGATCTGAAATAAACAAATCAAATGTTGAGTCATAAATTTCTATTAGTAATCTGAAATTTCTTGGAGGGGTTTCATATGAGGAATTAGAATTTGAACTGCTATTGGGTGAGGTTGACGATGAACTTATTGGAGCAGGATCTGTCATTTGATTTTACGGAGTGTCTAGTTCTGCTGGAATCTAAATTTGTGTTTCACCTTTATTGGTCTCCCAATTCTAACTTGCCCTTTCATCAAACACAACATTTCTATTAATAATAATTTTATCACTAACAGGATTATATAATCAATATGCTTTTGATTGTAAGGAATAACCAATTAAAATATATTTTTTAGATTTTTTATTAAGTTTGTGATGATTTTGTGAATTCACCAAAGCATAAGCAACACATCCAAAAATTCTTAGATGACTTACACTTAGTTTTATACAATACTAAGCCTCAAAAGGAGTTTAATTTATAACAACCTTTGTTGATAAAATATTCAACAAAAAAACTGCTATTGTAATTGCTTTTGCTCAAAACTGATTTGAAAGATGTTTTCCTTCAGCAAACTTCTTGCCATTTCAACGACAGTCCGATTTTTACATTCAGCTACACCATTTTGCTCTGGTGTATATGGTGCTATCAATTATCTATGAATATTATTTTCTTCATAAAAAGAATTAAATTCATTAGATAAAAATTCACCACCTTTATCTATCTGAAGTGTCCTTATGTGTCTACCACTTTGTCTTTCTACAAGTATCTTGAACTTTTAAAAATTATCAAATTTTTCATATTTCAGTTTCAGAAAATATACCTAACTTATGCGGCTATAATCATCAATAAACAATAGAAAATATTGATTTCCATCAAATGATTTTATATTCATAGGTCCATATAAACCAGCATGAATTAATTCAAGACAATTAGATGCTCTCCGCGCTTTTCCAATAGGAAATGATTTTTTACTTTGTTTACCATAAATGCATTCTTCACATACATCAAGTGTATTAATCTTGGGCAATCCAAAAACCATTTCTCTTTTACTTAACAACCTTAAACCCTTAATGTTAAAGTGTCCATATCTTAAATGTCATAAATTAGACTCATTCTCTTGAGTTACGACAAGTGCATACCTTTCAATATTTGAAACAACAAATGGAAACATCTTGTTTTGCGTCATGCAAACATTTATTGTAATCAAACTATATTTTTTTTATCTTTAATAGTGCATGAACTATCATCAAATATTACTGAATATCCATCATCTATCAATTGTACAACACTCAACAAGTTATGTGATAAAGTAGGAACAAAAAAATATTATCAAGGTATTTTACCTTCCCTTGATTTGTCTTCACATCAATTATTCCTTTCCCTTCCACTTGGATTTGCTTGTTATCTCCAAGTATAACTTTCAATTTGTGAGTTTCATCAATATCTCTAAATATTGATTTTATGTCTGACATATGATTAAAACATCCACTATCCAGAAACCAAATATCATTTGAGATATCATGAACTTGTGAATGAGTCATAAACAACTTACTATTTTCTTCATTTTCCTCCACATAGCTTGCTTGCTTTTCTCTTTTCCAGCAATCTGCCTTCATGTGACCAAACTTTTTACAATAATGACATTGAATTCTACTCTTGTAATTTTTTTATCATAATTTGATTGCCTTTGTTCATCATGCCCATCAAAGTGTCATCTTCCTCTTCCTCTTCCATTTCCTCTACCATGAAATCCTCCTCTACAATGTCCTCTTACTATTGATTTTTTGTCTTCTTTTGAAGTAGAAGATTCCCCCTTAACCTGAAATGTTTTCTCTTTACTTTTTTCAAGTGACCTGTTCAACCTTACTTCATGTGCTTGTAAGGAACTCATTAGTTCATCAAATGAAAATGTAGATAAATCTTTTAACTCCTCAATTGCGGCAACAACATGATCAAATTTCGGAGTTAAACTTCTCAAAACTTTTGTAACAATTATATGATCAGAAAGATGTTCACTATAAGATTTTATTTGACTAACAATTTCAATCACTCGAGAAAGAAAATTTTGCACCGATTCATTGCTTTTCATGAACAAAATTTCAAACTCACGATGAAGGGTTTGAAGTTTTACCATAATCACCCTTGATAAGCCTTGAAATTCATTTTGAAGTATCAACCAAGCTTGTTTTGAGGTTGTCGTACTGCAATTCTTGAGAAGATTGTCTCATGTACAACTTGTTGAATGAAGAACAATGCCTTTGAGTCATTCTTTCTATTTTCCCTCAGCCTGATTTCATCATCTGGATCCGCATATCTATTTTCTATTAAGTCCCAAAAATCTTGAGACTTGAATAGAGTCTTCATCTTGATACTCCAATATTCATAGTATTTGCTCGAGAAGATGAGAATAAGAGGTTTAGACATGGAATTGTCATTGAAAGCCATAATGCCCAGTTCAGATTGAAACTAAGCTTAGATACCACAAATGTTGGGGATGGAGGAGCAAGGAAAAAATAGAATACTACGATACGAGTAAAAAGAATCATTTCGATTCAAGAAAATTGATGTAATATTTAAAACAAGAGGATTGACATAGAACACTTACAAGATATTCTCAAGTGTATTCTGCATTCTATCTTGCTTCATGAACTATAGTTCTATTTATAGGACCTAGTGGTAACTATCCATATCACCATATCACCCATGATTGAGGTAGTTATTGAAACTACCCTATAACTTCTAGATTATGGTAACTACCTAGATAACTATTAGATCATGGTAACTACCTAGATAACTACTATGAATCAATTCTCAATATTAATGATGATAAAAACTCTTAAAATTAGTCAAGACCACTTCAATTTGTTATGTTGATCACATAAGGACAACCTAAAGTGTAAATGGTATTATCCTATATACTATTCAGAATGTTTTCTCTGTATACTCATACATATTTAGCATACATAGTTCCTAAGAGGAGCCTATCTATCATTGATTTTACCTTAGCTGACACAGGAGTGTTTAATTTACTACAATTTGATTATATGAATCTTGATTATAATATAATATTTTTTTCAGCCAAAAATAATACTTCATAATTTTTAATTTAGCCCACTCAAATATGACAGCTCATCAACATATTTCCTGCATAAAGTTAAAGCTATTTCAAGGTATTTTTCTTCATGACAAAGGAAAGCATTAAAGGAGTTGGTTAGCAGTTGTGAATATTTCTTCATGACCAAGGAATACATCAAAGAAGTTAGTTAGCAATTGTAAACACTTAATTTTGAAATTTCCTAAAGGGTTGTTTCATACACTAGTATTTATTTTGGTGTTTATGACTTAGAAAGAATTTTAGAAACTGATGATATTTTGGTAGAAGCTCTCTTGGAGAACTCCCTTAAACTCTGTATCTCTTGGATGTTCTGTATCCTCGTTTATAATCCTTGGGGTGGTGAATTTTTGTATCCCTTTGTGATTTTAACTTAGTGGTGAACTATTTTTTTATCTTATTTAAGTTTTATCATGAGTTCGTGCCTTTTTTATTCGAAACACTCATTCCAACAAATACAACTGTACTGCGACTTTTCTTCAAGAGTTCGTTCCTTGTCTACTATGACATTTTCTATATGAAAAACTATTCCATTGGTTTTCTTTCGAAATACATTCTGCATTTTATCCTCCCTAGTATCAGTTTGGTAGCAAAGTTAAAGGCTAGAGATCATGGCAAGGCAGAATGGAAAAGTTATAGTTGGTGAAGGTAGTGACCATGAAGATGATGCCGAGTCGTTGAGGTTGTAGTTACGAAGATTGTTGTATAGTCTACCAGAAAAGAATGAAATAATTGAAAAACTTCAAAGTAGACAAAACCAGCATGAAAATGATGTCCATGAATATACTTCTAATGAAGATACACCTTCTCTCCTAAGAGAACTGAGAAGATGTTGGACAAGAAATAGAGTCCAAGACGAGTGGTATAATAAATATAACCCAAGATTGGAGATTCCAGAGTTTGAAGGTAAAATAAATGTTGATGACTTTATTGATTAGCTTAAAACAATAGAAAAATATTTTGATTTTTATAAACCACCGAACAAAAGAAAGTTAAACTTGTGGCACTAAAACTTAGATGGAATGTATCTTTTTGGTGAGACAATATGAAGAAAAAAAGAGAACGTGAGAGGAAGAGTAAGATCATGACATGGAAAAAATGAAAAGGGAGCTGAAGAAAAAATATTTACTTGACAATTATCGGCAAGAGATCTTTCTCAAAATTCATGATTTTAAACAAAAAAATCTTAGTGTGGAAGAGTACATTGCAGAATTCGATAACCTAATGTTAAAAAGAGAGTTTATGAAATCAAAAGAGCAAACCATTGTAAGATTCTTAGAAGGTCTGAAGTATGAGATTGCTAAAGTTGTTTAATTGCAGCCATATTGGTCTTTAAATGATATGAGCAAGCTGGCATTAAGAGTCGAAAAGCAGAAGTTTGAAAAGAGTTCTCGGTATGACTCAAAAGAAGGCTATACAAAAGGAGAAAGTTCCAAGCCTACTGTCAAAAGTAAGGTGATATCGAAGGTACAAGAAAAGGGTGAAGAATCTGCTGGCAGTAAAAAAATACCTAATTCTTCTACCCTAAGTGGCCGAAAATATTTCAAATATCATGGTTTTGGGCATATTGCTTCAGATTATCCAAATAGGAGGATTGTAACTTTGGTTGAAGATCATAGTGATGGAGGAGAAGATGAAGTTGACGACGAACCAAAATACGATAATGATGAGGAAGAGATTATTGATGCTGATCATAGTTTGTCTATTGTATTGCAACGTAGCTTACAAGTGTCCTATGTGGCCGAGGATGAAAGTTGGGTGAGAAAAAATATGTTTTACACTAAATGTACTTCTCTTGGCAAGGTGTGCTTGGTGATCATCAATAACGGTATCTTTGGAGATGGTGTAGAAGCTAAAGTTGGACACAATCCCTTATCCACATTTATACCAATTATGTTGGCTGCAAAAAGGAAATGATATCAAGGTAACCAAAAGATGTTTAGTTTCATTTTCTATTGGCAAGTATTATAAAGACGAAATATACTGTGATATTGCTCCTATGGACGCGTGTCATTTATTATTGGGAAGACCTTGGCATTATGATAGGAGAGTGTTGTATGACGACTACAAACATACTTATTCTTTTAAGATGAATGAAAAGAAGATTCTCTTAGCTCCATTACAACCTTCAATTACAACTTTCCAATGGAAGTTAGCGCTTTTATGTCCTATGGTGAGTGCAAAGGAGAATTGGAAAATGGTGGTCATGTTATGACTTTAGTGGTAGTAGAAGAGAATGAACAATATAAGGAGACACCGACAATCATGAAATCAATCATAGAGAAATTTTAAGATATTATACCGGAAGAGATTCCACATGGCCTTCTACCTTTGAGAGACATCCAGCATCATATTGATCTTATTCCGTAAGATATTTTATCTAATAAAGCAACATACAAAATAGGTCCCAAGGAGCATGAAGAACTTCGAAGGCAAGTTGATGAATTAGTTAAAAGGAGGTAATTTGGGAGAGCATGAGTCCTTGTACAGTTCTAGCCTTGTTGGTGCATAAGAAGGATGGTTCGTGGAGAATGTGCGTCGATAACCATACTATCAACAAAATTACAGTGGATTATCATTTTCCCATTTCAAGGTTAGATGATATACTCGATCAATTATGTGGTATTTCTATTTTTTCTAAAATTGATTTGAGGAGTTGCTATCACCAAATAAGAATGAGGCTTGGAGATGAGTGGAAAACAGCATTTAAAACTAGAGAAGGCTTATATGAATGGTTGGTTATACCATTTGGGCTATCTAATGATCCTAGTACTTTCATGAGATTTATGAATCATATACTTAAACCATGCATTGGAATATTTATTGTAGTTTACTTTGATAATATATTAGTATATAGTAAGAGCGACGAAGGGCATATGAATCATCTGAAAGAGATCTTTCTTATTTTAAGATAGCAAAAGCTTTATGCTAATCTAAATAAGTGTGATTTCTTTACTTCTAGTGTTGTGTTTTTGGGGTATGTTGTCTTAAAAGATGAAATCATGATGGATCAAAGTAAGATAGAAGCTATTCTCAATTGGCCAACACCTGCTTCATTGCATGATGTGAGGAGTTTCCATGGCTTAACTTCTTTTTACAGAAGATTCATCAAGAGTTTCAGCTCTATTGTCGCTCTAATCACCGAATGTATGAAATGTGATAAATTCAAATGGACTAATGAGGCTAATGATGCTTTTGAGCTTTTAAAAAGAAAAGTGACCGAAGCTCCTATCTTAGTTCTACCAAATTTTGACAATGTGTTTGAGATTGAATGTGATACATCTAATATGGGAATTGATGTTATTTTGAGTCAAGACGAAAAGTCGATTGTATTTTTTAGTGAGAAGCTGAATGATATAAGAAAGAAATATTCTACCTATGATAAGGAGTTCTATGCTATATATCGAGCTTTATCTCATTGGAGTCAGTATCTTTTTGCCAAGCTATTTGTGTTATATTCAGATCATGAAGCATTAAAGTTCATAAATCACCGACACAAGCTAAACAATAGGCATATAGCTTGGGTGGAGTTTTTACAATCTTATAACTTTACAATTAAGCACAAATCTGATGTTCAAAATATGGTTGCTGACGTATTGAGCAGAAAGCATTCTTTATTATCAGTAATAGAAGTCAAAGTTGTTGGATTTGAGACGTTCAAAGATCTCTATGAGAATGATATGGATTTTGGCTCAATATGGCAAAATTATAAATTAAGTCCCTTTCAACAATTTTCTATCCTTGATGGTTTTTTTTTTCGAGCTAATGCTTTATGTGTTCCATCTTGTTCTTTGAGACAAGTAATTCTAGCTAAATCTCATAGTGGTGTTTTGGGTGGACATTTCGATAGAGATAAGACTTTAACTCTTATTCAATCAAACTTCTATTGGCCTAAGATGTTTAGAGATGTGGAAAGACATGTAAAGCAATGTCGAGTTTATTATTTGGCAAAAACAAGAAGTCAAAATTCTGGATTGTACGCTTCATTGCCTATGCCAAATGCTCCATGGGAGGAAGTGAGTCTTGATTTCGTTTTAGGATTGCCAAGAACTCAAAGGAACAAGGATTCTATCATGGTTGTTGTTGATAGATTTTCAAAAATATCTTACTTTGTTCCTTGCAATAAATCGAACGATGCATCTCATATTGCTGATTTGTATTTTAAGGAGATCATTAAATTGCATGGTATTTCAAGAACTATGGTGTCTAATCGAGATTCAAAATTTGTTAGTTATTTTTGGAGAACTCTTTGGAGGAAGCTAGGTACTTCTTTGAATTTTAGCAGCTCGCATCATCCACAAACTGATGAGCAAACTGAGGTAACGAACAGAAGCTTGGGAAATTTGCTTAGAAGCTATGTTGGCAAGAATATTAAGTAGTGGGATCTCATTTTTCCACAAATTGAGTTTGCCTATAATCGTTCTATCCATCATAGTATCGGTAAGAGTCCTTTTGAGGTTATTTATGGTGCTAATCTTGTGAGTCATTTGGACTTAATCCTTTATTCTACAACAAAGCAATTTAGTGGAGATGTCGATGAAAGAGCTAAGCAAGCTAAATGAGGGTGTGAAAGCAACAATTGAAAAGCAAAATGAGAGGTACATGCATGCTGCCAACAAACACAGAAAACATATGGAGTTTAATGCAAGTGATTTGGTCTAGATTCATCTAAGGAAGGAGAGGTTTCCACCGGGCAAATTTGAAAAACTAAAACCAAAGGCTAATGGTCCAAGGTGCTTAAGAGAATTGAAAAAAATGATTATGAGATTGAGCTATCTGAATATTACGGAGTATCCCCAACATTTAATGTGGCTGATTTAAGTCCTTTTTATAATCATGTTGATGAATCAAACAAGGACTTGAGGACAAATCTTTTTTAACCAGGGGAGATTGACACGGGAGTATCAATTTACTACAATCTGATTATATAAACCTTGATTATGATATGGTATTTTTTTCAGCCAACAATGATGTCTCATAATCTTCAACTTAGCCCACTCAAATATGATAGTCCATCGGTATATTCCTTGCACAAAATTAAAGTTGTTTCAATGTGCTTTTCTTCGAAGGTTAGCAATTATAAATACTTAATTTCAAAATTTCCTATGCATGAAGGGTTGTTTCATGTACTAGTATTTATTTTGGTGTTTAGGACTTAGAAAAAACTTTAGAAACCGATGATATCTTGGCAGAAGCTCTCTTGGAGAATTCCTTTAAACTCTGTATCTTTTGGATGCATCCTTGACTAGTGAGTCTTTTGATTTATGTTCTGTATCCTCGTTTATAATCCTTGGGGTGGTGAATTTTTGTATCCCTTTATGATTTTAACTTGGTAGTGAACTATTTTTTGATCTTATTTAAGTTTTATTGTGAGTTCGTACCTTTTCTATTCAGAACACTCATTCCAGCAAATACAACTGTACTATGACTTTTCTTCAAGAGTTTGTTCCTGATCTACTGTGACATTTTTTATCTGAAAAACCATTCCATCGATTTTCTTTCGAAATACATTCTACATTTTATCCTCCCCGATATCATTAGCTCATTGAACCTTGGTAAGTTGAATAGCAAGAGGCAGTACCTATACCTGATTGAGCTTTTTTTTTAATAAAGTGATCATATCATAAAAGGGAAGAATTTTTGTAGAATTATAAAAGAAAACATTGAATACATATATTTGTTTATTTATTTATTTAAAGTAGCAACATCTATACGTTTAGGCAAGCACTTCTAGGTACATCCCTGGATCATCCAAAATGTTGACATGATCTGCTTGGAAGAAGATACCCAGGCGAAACAACTAAAAAACTTCGAACCACATGCTACCTGGCTGGAGCTGGTGACTTGATTTTGAATCCCTGCATTGAGTTCTCGCATTGAGTTCAATCATTGTGGGATCAAGCCTGTCATGGTTTAGTTCCAGCTGAGAGAAACAGGAGGCACCCTGCGGCAATCCATATTCTTCCTTATGTGTTCAAGTAGCCATTTCTTATGATGTAGGTTACTATGCTCCAACTTGTCATCGTCATTGTTGTCATCGGCTGGAGTATAAGATCTTCAAAGTGGCCTGGTTTGTCTCCCAAAGACAGCATCGAACAAATTTCATGTTGATCAGCATAAGATTAGCACATATGCATACTGTTCAATTCATATGATCTGGGGATCATTTACCTCCATTTTCTGCCTCAAGAGCAGATATTTCTCATGTGCTTTTTTTACCACCAACATGCACGATGACATCACATTCAAGATCCATCTATTACACAGAAAAAGAAAGCTACCAGAAAGTTGAAGAATTGATTAGTATAGAATAATATCAGTGGTTATAATCTGAATCACACTGTCCTAAGCTGATTGGACTAAGACGCTGATGTCAGCATAAAAACGGAAAATTTTAATCTGAATTCAAATAATAATATATCAAATTTACTATATGTACCTTGGATCATCGTCTCCAAAAACTATAATGATATCGATAGAGAATTAAACTCGTCTTTTCCTTTCTTCCTATCATTCACAAGACTACTGTAAACGATAGATTAGAAACAAAGGAGAGATAAGATAAGATAAATAATCTCTTATTAACTGATTCATGTGACCAATAGGAGATGAGAGAAGATACTGTCTATTTATCGGTGAAAACAAAGAGTTTAGGATAAGTAATCAGTCTTCATCAAAGTCATCTCCAAAGAAATCATATCATAATTGAATTTACTTTTTATTAATAGATAACCGTAATCAAAATTCAAACCATATCCATAATATATTTTATCTAATTAGATAAGACCGCATAATTTAACAACTGATTAGCTTGAGAAGAAAACATAATAACAAAAACATTTCATCATTGTTAAAACAAAGGGAGATGTAACAACATGATGAACTCAATGAACAAGGCTAAACAGGGTGAATTCTCACAAATGTCACAGCGCCAACATTGCTTGGTTTCGCGAGCTGTACCCTTATGTGCCTGCTCACCAACTTATTGCAAGTGTGAACCTATATTATTCAAATACTAATTGTTAGAATTTCTTCATGGAATATCTACAGTAGGAAACAAATATAGAGTTGAACATGCCGAGCATACAGTTGAGTGTGTAGTCTCAATTTGTCACGCTAAGAAGAAACTTCTACTCAGATAGAAATGTAAATTGTTTTATAAAAAATCCTCCAACTTGTGAGTCTAATAGAAGGATAGAAAATAGGAATGTGTATATAGAATATTTAGCTCATGTCAGTCAACATATTCATTTACCCTTTTATTTAATTTTTTTAGAATTCATATTTCATTAAATAACAACGATGTCAAAAACATAAGCTAACGGTATACTTGATCAAGTTTGATTAGTTCATCAGCATATTTGTGTAAGAGGAGCATATCACACCTTAAAGTCCCTTTCTTTTTGACTCTTCCAGATCTAGGGTTCCGTACGAGGCTGCCTCGTTCTTTCATGAGCATAAATGATAAGTAACATCATGAACCTTCCATTCTCTTTTCTATAACTCTGCTAATTAACCTTCTAAGTGGGAAAGGTGAGACTAATTTCCATTCGAATTAGGTTACTCAGGCCCTAAAGGAGCAACCTTCTCATGATACTAGGTGCATTTTTAGCTGCAGAAATGGTGGGTTAGTTTTAGCTAACATCTGAAAGAAGATTGGACCTTCTCGTCGCACATGGCGCAGAGAGAAGCCTCGTCGGTGGTATAGAAGATGACAACGGCCGTGTCTTCACAGACGTCATAGAGTATGCGCATGGTGGATACAGCTGCGGTAGCTCCTGCTGACACCTTCAGGAGTAGAAGCTCAGTGTCGGTGATTACAACAATAGGCTTGCAAGAGAGGTGGCTACTTCACCCTTCGCCTTTGACAGGGACGCGTCTGAGCTCGGATCACCGCCTTCATAAACAGGTTTTCATGGGCACTTTTGACTTTTGCATCATAATAATGTGATGACTTAATTTCAAGTAATTAAGACTAGTGTTTACTAAGGAATGTAGTAAGTATGATAACTTTCCATATATCAGAAAGGCATTGCAGTAAATGGCAACAGTAGGCCGTTCAATCCCTCATGTGACAAATGAAATGAGAGCAGACTGTCATGTTTATGTTCATTGAATGGCGCAGATTCTCCACCATTTCACTTCATCAAAAGAGGAATATAAAAAGAAAGGTGAGAAATAAACATAAGGGAAACATAACAAGATAAAGCATGAAAGGAAGAAAATTATACAAGCAGTCAATGGTGATACACTGAAAACACTAAGAAGAAAACATAATTATTTGCCTCGAATTTTTGTGCTAAAGGAAAAGTGATCATTTTATTCAGGCACATATAGGAAGTGTCATAGAATCCAAAAAGAAGTCTGAACGTTGGGCCTCACCAACAACACCTCACACCAAGAATACATTTGGAAGCACAACATGTTAGAATAATAATATTAAAATAATCTTTAATTAAATTAAAAGAGGTTTAAATATATAAAAAATTAAAAGTAAAAAAAATTAGAAGAGGAATATGAAGGCATGCAAGCACTATCTAAGCGTATTACTGGACCTCGTGCAAGCATCGTTAAGGAATCACCCAAAATACAACTAGGATGATTCTACGATCGTAAAAAAATTTGAAGATGTTCCACATCAATAATGAAAGAGAAACAAAAATAATTAATGAAATAAGTGAAAGCGAAAAAACTTCTCTATTTTCTTCCTTCCTCTCTTTATTTTTCATAAAATTTTAATATTTTTTTTATGCCCAACCAATTCCTCTCTTTCTTTATTTTTATCAAAATTTTAATATATTTTTTAGCTTTTGATGATAAAATGTATGGTTTTATCTTACATTTGATTCCTACAAATTTATATCTTTTATTCTTCCATTTTGTACAATTATAATTACAACAGCATCAATAGGAAGTTGCAAAGTTTGTTATTGGAAACTCATGCAGTAGTCATATTAGGTACTAGATCTCTATCCAACTATCGAAACATCTTGGATTAGTGAGTTTCTACCTAATAATCTTTCGTTGGTTTTTATTGGATCTCATCTATATGATCCAATAATTCAAGGGCTTATTGGATATCCAATAAGATAGGGACTCCAACGGATATCTCATTTCTGAACCTCTACTCATCACAACATCTACCATACATATGTGGCCCTATAGGCCCAATATCACGCTGGCCATGAGTTATATCTATTAGAACTCCTTCTGTTTCAGTGAATTATTATCTCCATAATAAATCACTCGACTCATCGACTATAGATGTACTAGGCTACTACGCCGTAATCTCCAAACAATAAAGGGGAATCCAATCCATTGGACTTGTTTGTCCTTAGTTATCGTATATCTATAGTCCCTCATTCACCTAATATCTTAGAGACTGTATACCAAGCATGGTGTTATTAGGCCCATACAATTTTGTACTCGAGTCTTGCTCTAATCGGATTCTCCCGGAGAACTTTTTTCTCTCAATCCAAATGACTCTGGCTAGGGATTTGCTTAAGCAAGAATACATGAGATATTTCTCTCATGACACTGAGAGAAGATGATCCTCTATCAACACTTAATAACCCTCGTAAAGTTGGCTACCACTCCCGATGACCGGTTGTGTTAGATATGAAACTTCCAAACCTATAAGTATGGTATCAAAGAGTGAAGTACTTATACAAGACATTCTTGGTATCTCCAAATACATCATTGGGACAACGAAATCGTTATATAACAATGAGATATCATCAACCATCCAATATTCCATGAGCGGATCAATCAATGAACTCATTATCTAATGAGCTCCTGCACTATATCCCTAGTGTCCCTCATATGAGTAGCTATAAGACCAACCACTTTCATCATATGGACAGGTATACAGTACACCAGTCTATCCGATTATCTCAATGTCCCTCTCTAGTAATATATGATCGAGATTATTTATGGTATGTGTTTAATGGTGAATTAGTCTCATTATTATGATCTTATCATAATTCGATTCCAATTACATAGATCCATGAATATCATAATATATATATAACAATATAAAATAAAGTGATAAAATATCAAATAATATAATAAATAAAAAAAATACATATTATGTCACATATGTTATCACTCATATGTTATCACTCACGTAATTGACTTAAATTATAACTACCACATAACGCCTCAATTCTTTCTTTAGAGTTGGTAGTAAGTGGAGTAAGCAGTGAGTCAACAGTTTGAGAGCTTAAAGTCAATTGTTTTGGAGATTGCTTTTACTTTATTCTATCATATGCGACTTAAATTTGACTTAAATTTAGTAAGCAATGGGTAATAAGAAAGTACTTGAAAGTAAGGGCATAAGCTTAAGTTGTAAATTCGAACAAGCACTCATGAAAGAACAAGCAACGATAACACAATTCTATTCAAACAAGCAGTGTTGTTACCCAATTCTAAAGGAAGAAAAGCAATAACGCTAGCAACAAGCAACGGGCAATAAGAAAGTTTTGGAGTCTAGAGTCATTCGGGGTGCTCTTACTCTCGGATCGGGGTGCCTCAACTCTTTTCTTTTTTATTCTATTGTACGTTATGGGTGCTTATTCAGTATTGGGTAGTGTGACTTCGCACTCTCCCTACTTTGTTGCACTCAAAGTGAAGTTGCAAATTTAGTATGGAGCGGGTGCACCTACGATATGAGTTTTGGAAGCAGTAAGCAATGCTGTGTTACTATTTTCTAGATTAACAATGGAACAATTTAGGGAACAAGCCTCGAGAGTAAGTTGTGTTAGGTTCCGCTATTATAGAATAGGAAAGCACTCGATTCATTTTGAAAGTAATATGTATGCTGTGTCTCGATTCGTTCTAAAAGTAATACGTATGCTATGTTTTGAAGCAAAAGGGAAGTCGTTGCAATGTTTTTATTCTTTTCTATATTATGCAACTTATTAATTCTCAATTAAAGGTTTACAGACTTGACTTCACATGCTCCCAAACTCAATTCTTAAAGTGAGTTGAGAGAATAAGCAACAAATTTTGTAATGCTAGCAACAAACAAGGGAAGTCGAGCTTACGTGAGTTAGCTCAGTGTTCATCTCTTATGTCATTTATGTCATATGTGACTGAAATTCTTTCGTTTTGAGTTTTGGGGGTGCACACCGCTCTAATCCAAAGGAAAAGAAGCAATGCAGCAGTTTGTTTATATTCTTCTTAGTGAGTTTACACTCTTGCATATTCTATATTATGCAAGATAGACGAAATGAATGGAACAAGCAACAGAAACAAATGCTTAAGAGTTTCGGAGTTTGTTTACTAGTCTAAATCATATGCGACATAAGAATTAGCTTACTTTCCTGGGTGGGTGCCTGGCTGAGTTCTCAAAGTAAGGAGTATGCTATGTCTTGTTCATCTCTTATATCAGATGTTAGTGATTTGATTTAAAATGATAATGATAATTGACTGAACACTCGTCCTACTTTCATATCAAGTCTAAAGTTTCATAAACAGTTTTTGAACCCCTACCTGTTCGGAGCAAGCTCAAAGAGCACTACTGAGCAAGATTTACTAGACATCACCTTAATATCTGTGTACTGTGGAGCTGAGACTTTCTACTTAAGTGTATAGTGGGCATTCGCATTCTGTCTTCTATTTATGATGAACTACAAGTAACTTGAAACCGTACTCTATGACTACACTCAAACTAGAACTCGTATCCAATACTTACTCTTTCACACCCCAACCGATGCCACTTTATTTAGAGTTGCTTGTTCCATTAAGCGTTAGCGAGTTGAGGTTGTTAGTTCATTTTATTCTTTTCAGACTTTACACTTGAAACTACCTACTATGCCTCAATTCCTTCCTTCTGTGCACTCACATTCTCTTCTGTGCACAAGCTAACTTTTTATTATGTTTGGGGTGTGAAAGGAAAGAAAAGAAAAGGGAAGGGAAGAAGATAAGAATAATGCATCGTGATGTGATAAGATAAAAAGAGAGAAACTTTTGCGGAAAAATAAAAGAAGGAAAGGGAAGAAGATAAGAATAATGCATAGTGACTATTCTTAATCATTTAAGCAGTGTTCTCATCTTAGGTTAGATCAGATCTACAATAGATTTTTGTTGTGATTACTTGGGGGAGAATTTGGATATTGTGTATAGGGACATAATCCTTATATCTCAGTTATTCTCTTAGATTGTTGCTTGGGTTTTGGGCAAAAGACTGAGATTTGTATATTTATTATTCTTGTAGTGGATTATCTTTGGTTTACCTCGTGGTTTTTACTTTTCACGTTAGAAGATTTTTCACGTAAATCTTGGTGTCATATTTTATTATGATTTCTATTTAATTCTGTTGTATGTTACGATCTGCTTGTATTTATTCGTATACAAAGTTTGTTCTTCTTTATATGCTATCAACTGGTATCAAAGTAAGGTTTTAGTGATTTAATTTTTTGTATTCGAACAAAGAGGTCGGTAGTATTTCTCGCGTGATTAACTTGAATAGAAACAATTGGATAATATGAAAACCAAGAATGAAAGATCTCTTATATTGCAAAGATTTGTATGGACATTTACATGGGGATAGTGCAAAGCCCGCAACTATGACAGATGATGAGTGGAAGAGGTTAGATCGAAAAATAGTCGGGTTTATTCGACAGTGGCTTGATGGCAGTGTTTTTCACTATGTTTCTATTGGAAGTTCTGTATATTCTCTTTGAAAAAAGTTGGAAGGTCTTTATGAAAGAAAAACAACTAGCAACAAAGCTTTCTTGATAAAAAAACTTGTGAACCTGAAATATAAAGAGGGTGCTTCTATTACTAAGCATTTAAATAAAATACAAAGTATTACTAACCAGTTATCCTCTATGAAAATGTCTCTTGATGAGTAGTTGCAAGCATTGTTACTTGTCAGTTCTTTGCTAGAAAGTTGGGAGACACTGGTGGTTTCCCTTAGTAATTTTGCGCCATGTGGTGTTATCACCATGAGTTAAGTAACAAATAGTTTGTTGAATGAGAAGTTGAGAAGAAAAAAATTAGCAATATCTCATAATGATTCGCAAGCATTTATCTCAAAGAACAGAGGAAGGTCAAAGTCCAAAGACAAAAACAATTCACGTTTGGGTAGAAGCAAGTCAAGATCAAGAAAAGAAGTTATTTGTTATAACTATAGTGAGAAAGAATATTACAAGAACCAATGCAAGCAACTTAAGAAGAGCAAGAAAAAGAGAAAAAAAGTAGAGTATTCAAAATCAAAAGATAATACCATAACTATAGTGCGAAGTGGTGATTATTTGATTTTGTCTCCTTTTGATGATATATTTTCTTATGTATATTAGGATCTTGAGTGAGAGATTAATATAGGTGCTTCTTATCATGCTACACCACAGAGGGAGTTTTTTGCTACCTACAGATCTGGAAATTTTGGTGTTGTTAAGATGGGCAAATATGACACGACAAACATCATTGACATGGGTGATATTCACATAAAGACCAATCTTGACTATAAGTTGGTGCTTAAGGATGTGAGACATATGATTGACTTGAGACTGAATTTAATTTTAGTTGGAAAGCTAGTTGATGAAGACTATAATAACATATTTCACATAGGGCAATGAAAGCTCAGTAAGGGTTCTCTTGTTATAGCTAGTAAAAAAAAATGTCACACCTTATACAGGTTGTAGGCCAAAGCTTGTGGTGAGCAGTTGAATGCTACTGAGAAATACTTTAACATGGAGTTGTGACATAGGTGACTGGGACACATGAGCGAGAAAGGACTATAAGTTCTTTTAAAGAGAGAGGTATTTTCAAACCTTAGAGATACACATCTAAACCCTTGTATTAATTGTTTAATTGGTAAACAATATAAAGTTTCATTTGCTAGCCCTACTTTATCTAGAAAAATACAAGCCTTAGACCGTGTTTGTATAAATGGTGGTCATTTGAGGATAAAAACTCTTAGTGGATCTGTTAATATTCCTAGATTAGTGATGGCTGCAAAAAATTAGGGAGAAAAACTACAGTAATAAGGTAGAAACCTACAATAGTAGAGGTAGAAAACTACAATAGTAACTTGATTAGAAAAAGGAAAAAAAATAGAAAAATAAGAAAAAAAATTGGAATAAGACAAGGACAACGTAGAGAGACTATTCTCAATCATCCAAGTAATGTTCTAATCTCATGTTAGATCAGATCTATAGTAGATTCTTGCTGTGATTACATATAGAGAATTTAGATATTGTGCACAGTGACATAATCTTTATATTCTAATTATTCTCTTGAGATTATTGCTTGGGTTTTGGATAAAAGACTTTGAGATTTATATATTCATTAATTTTATAGTGGATTATCTTTAGTTTGTCCCGTGATTTTTGCCCTTCATGTTGGAGGGGATTTCCACATAAATCTTAGTGTCATATTTGATTATAATTTTCATTTAATTCCACTGTGTGTTATGGCCTGCTTGTATTTATTCGTATATAAAGTTTGTTCTTCTTTATATCCTATGATAACGTTGTTTTACTTAGTTGTATCAAGAGAGATAAAACTAAAGCGGAAAAGAAAAGAACAAACCAAACAAGTGAACAAGTCTACAGTTAGGTTAAGTTCTTATAGAAATTGTGCTGTGAGTTTATGTTCTTCTAGATTAAGGTAAAAGAAAGCTCTCTTCAATTCTTTAGAGAACAAACAACGTTCCCATTGTGCTAAAGTTGTGCGTTAGTACATAGATTGAATAAGCAAAGGCTATTGGGTGCCTATCTTATATTCAACAAGCTACGACGCAAGAACTAGCAAGGGAGTAAGCAACATCATCCATTATCGAAGTTAAGGTAGCGTTAGGGATAGAAGTGTTAGATTATGTAGTCCTATTTAATTAGATAAGATATATTATAGATATGAATAGATTCTGATTATGATTATTGGCCAATAAAAAAGAAGTTCAGTTAAAGTAGGATTCCTTAGGAGATAACCTTGATGGGAGGAACTCTCCTAATAACTTATCCTAGACCTTATGCTCTCACCTATAAAAAGACAGAACCTCTAGGGGCTAAAGTGCAGCATCTCAGCAATTGAGAAATTAAATTTTTTCTCTCAATCTCCCTAATCCACTAGGGGCTAAAAAAGGGGTGATCTCAATACATCTCAATGTAGTTGAGAGATTAAGGTTTTTCTCTCAATCTCCCTCTCCCCTAATCCCTAATCCCCTAATCCATCAATCTAGATGGTCTTGTGAAAGGATAGGAAGAGAGGAGAAGGATCTAATTATCCTTGTAGATTGATATCTCAGATCCAATGATGGAGGCACTTGTATATCAGATAAGGTTTATTCTTCTGAACAACAATGAAAGGTACGTATAGTAATATATTGTTAGCTCTAATTTTATTTGATCTCAATCTTAGCATAAAATTTTTTTGCATTACGAATAGCATGATTATAGATTTTATGTTAACAATTGGTATCAGAGACTAGGTTCTTGAGATCAAATATATTAGATCTATTATTTTTGTTTACGATGCATCAATGATTCGTCGAATATTATTGATTTGTTTTTTTCTATATGATTTGCTCTATCGTTGATTATGAGCAATATATAATTTTATGTTTGATCGATGAATTTACTGTTTATTATTATCGGGTGTTATTAAGATAATCATCTCTGTTGATCGTTGTCGACGAAGAGCTTACCACCCCGCAGTTGTGCATCACGGTCGTGCGCGGGTAGCGGTCCGCTTGCAAGCTGTGGCGGCACCACAAGCATCCCGCACCACCTATGAATGCAGTGCCCGCGGAAGGTGACGGCTGCCCTCACGCGTAATGGTGGTGCCCGTAGAAGGCACTTACGGAAGGGCGGTGGCCGTAAAGGGCAGCGGCAACGGCCACGTCTAGGCATGCCGCACCCAAGTGGCACCCGCGCACGACTAGGCCGCGCCAAGGTGGTGGCCAAGTGCAGTAGGAACCGCGGTAACTGTGAGCAGGTAGTGGCAGCGGTCGTGCCCGGACACAGGTCGCACAGGCAGTGCCGCGCCAAGCGATGGCCATGCGCGGTAGGAACCACTACAGCGGCCGCGCACGGGTAGAGGAAGACCCGCGGCGGCAACGCCGCGATCGTAGGGGCCGCACACGCAGGCGACGGTGACGCAGGCTAGGGTTTTGACATATTTATAGTTTTACCCTAGATGCTAGGGTTTTGCCAAATTATAGTTTTGCCCTAGTTATACAATTCCACTCTTTATGAATTTCATAATTTTAATTTATATCCTATCAACATATTTACAATTTTACCTTGATGAAATTGAGAATTTTAATTTATATTCTCAATTATAAAATTGATAAATATGATTTATTATAATTATGATTGAATTTAATCATGATTATATTTTTTGATTATTTGATTGGATTTAATTTTGATTTTAAAAAAAATATGAATTACGATTTATTTTTATAGTTTTCTCATATGAATTATTGATTATATTTTTAACATATGATAAATAAAATCCAATTATTTTTCTTGGATATTCATTTGATTATTCACATGTATATATTTGAAATTGTAAAATGATAGTTTTCTTTCACATAAAGGCTCTTCATGATTTATATGTTATCATGATTATCATATGACTTTTTTATTTTGTTGATTAATGTTCCATAATTATTATGGTTGTTATTTTATTATTGAACTACTTCAATCAAGATAAATAAATTTATGAATATTATTTGTAATTTATCTTCATAGTTTTATCTAACCGATAGTTGCCAAAGTAGCCCGGAATGATAAACTTATGATATGTGAATTACAATAAAGGTCTTATCATTTATAGAATATTTTAGATTATATTTTATATTTTTGTATTAGTCTTGCAGCCACTAAAGTGACATAAACTAATAATTTATAAAATATATTATAAAATTAGTCCTAAATGATATTAAATAAAATAATATTCATAATGGCAGCATGAATCAGGATAAAGAAATTTAGTGAATATTATTTGTAATTTATCTTCCTAAGTTTTATCTGATCGATAGCTGCCAAAGTAGCTTGGGATGATAGGCTTATGAGATATAAATTATAATAAAGTTCTTGTCATTCATGGGATATTTTAGACAGTATTTTATTTTTTTGTATTAGTCCTGTAGCCACCAAAGTGATCTAGACCAATAATCTATAAAATATATTATGGAATTGATCCTAAATGACATTAAATAAAATAATATTCATGATGGCACATATAATTAGGAGATTTAGATAATCTCAAAGGAGAATCTATTTCAAATAATTATGTGATGGGGTAGGATGATACTGTTTTGGATATCCTTGTAGTTTAGGGTCGTATACTCAAAAATAACAACACTATTCCACAAGAATGGTATCAGTCCTCCATAAGTGATCTTAAGTGAACACTAGATATGTCAATATTTCACCCAAAGGTAAAATATAGATGATATCAATAGTTCATCATATTTTGAAAACTCAAAGCATTAATGTTATATTATTATAGTGGTACTTCCTTTATTGTACTTTGGTAAATATCCATATACTTTCTGAAATAAATGGCTTGAGCATATACAAGTTGTATTGAGTGATTGAGACCTTGATCAGATTTATTGAACAGAACATAAACTTAATTATTGAAAATTCTATTAAATAAATAATTGAGGTGACTGATCAAGAAAGGTATGAAAGACTCAATTTTATGATATTTTGACTTTAGAATAGTTTACAACTAGCGAATGAGAATATCTAAGGATCAATTTAAATTTTCTGATAAGTCATTAGTTGACACCTTAATATAATAGTATTTAAAAATTTTAAGATTATATCCTCAAAATAAATGATAAAACTGTAAGCTCAAGACTCATAACACTAAAATAAGGATGAAGCATAAGTCACCTAAGTTTATAATTATTATATAAACTCAGTTTATAAAAGAATATCCTCATAATAAAGTGTTACTTCTGAAACAAAGAAAGATTATAAGATTTGATTTGAAATGAAAAGGTATAAATATAACCTTTATATGGTTCGAATCAAATATTATAAATATTATTGATGGATTAATTTGATGCTATTATAAAGACTATAATATGTTACCAATAATAGATATTCATAAAGAAAAAAAATGAAGGGGAATAAAACCAAAAGAGAATATTATTGGGAATCATTTTAAAGTGAAAGTGATATTAGTTTGTATTTATCGCCTACATCGATGATTCAATTGATAGATCTTGAGAATTCATATTATGTTCTTATAATTCTAGGAATTTAGGTTCTTTACCTAGAATTGTTAGAATATTATTTCTCTTTTGGTGGTTGTAAACTTATTGTGATTCAATAAAATAAACCTTTAAATTCTGTATAATAGTCTATACATAATTAATTTGAATCTTAAGTTTACAATGATCCTACAATTAAATATTAAAATAAAATATAATTTTATAAACTTCTTGGGGTTATGTTTATCACTTTATACTTTCGTCTCATTAAAGAGAGATATTTTATCACCATATAAATAACCTGTTGAGATATGATTATATATATCTAATTTATATAAAGTCTATGAATGTTTATACTTTTGAAGTATACATAAATGAAATCGATAGACAATTAGATAGAAAAGTCAAGATTATAATATCTAACAAAGGTGATAAATTTTATAGTATTTATTAAGAACCCAATTATAATTCTAATTCTTTTGCTAGATTCTTAAAAAAATAAGGTATATGATTTACTAGATGTATTATAGCAGAATATGATTGCTAAAAGATATCATCGTACCTTATAGATATGATTATGAGCATGATAGATTATTCTTTTGTACCTAAATCAATATTAGAAGAAGCTCTAAGGACAATTATGTATATCTTGAATGGTGTTTCTAGTAAGTAAATTACATGACATCTTTTAAGTTATGAAATGATAGGAAACCAAACTTAAGATATTTACATATTTGAGATTATCTTATAGAGATAAGGATCTTCAACTCACATAAAAGAAAATTAGATTTAATAATTATTTTTAAATATTTTTTTATCTATTCAGAAAAGTTTAAAGGGGTACATATTTTATTACTCTAATCATAGTACGAGGATAATTAAATCTGGTAATATAAGATTCCTATAAAATAGCAAATCAGTTAGAGTGAATATCTCGAAATTCAATTTTGATATAGAGAAGATACAAGTTAATACTTCTTTATTATTCGAGAGATTATTGTTACTCAAATCATTAAATAATTTGATTAAAGTGAACAATAAAATAACATTACTAATCTCCCACATTATATTGATATCACTGTTAATGGTCTTGTAGAACAACCATAATTGACAACCATGAGAATTATATCTCATAGGAAAAGAAATCTTGTCATTTATGGTTATTATATGACACATCTACAAGAATTATATTATGATATAAGAATCAGAATGGATCCCTTATTGTTTTCAGATGTAATGAAAATTAATGATTCTGAAAAGTAATATGATGTAATAAAAGAAGAGTTAAAATTAATAACCAGAATGGTGTTTGATAAATTTATCGAATTATCTAATAATTATTAAAAATAAAGTCTATTATATAAATATGACTCAAAGGACGATGTCGAACGATATAATGGTCAAACTTGTAGTTAAAAATTTTACTCATAAAGAATGTATCGACCATGACGAGATTTTTAATGAACTCGTTAAGAATCATCATGACATTAGTAACTCATTATGAGTTTGAGTTATATCTTAATGATATGAAAATATTTTATTTTTTAATCTAGCTTTATATGAGTTACTCTAAATGATTTACAAAGAAAATAAAAGAAATATAAAGTTTGGTATGCAAATTCAGGAATCTATTTATGACCTTAAATAAGCTTCAAGATAATGATATATAAATATTCTTGATATTATTATTTTTAAATTTAAGGTAAATACTATTAATCAGTATTTATATCAGTGGGAGCAAGTTTATTTTATTGATCTTATATATGGATAATATTTTGCCTTACTAATAGTGATCTTGGTTTATTATACTAAATCAAGAAATTTATTACTAAGAATTTTAAGATTGTTGATATCAATGAGACATCTTATATTATTAACATTGAGTAATTCAAGGATAGACCTCAATGATTATGAAGATTGTCTTAGAAAGGATATATCAACCGAGTCTTAAAAAGATTCAATATATAGCTTTGTTCAGTAAATCATAAAAGCAAAATTTTAGTCAATAGTAAATGCTTGAAAATGACTTGAAAGAATCAGATAAAGAAGATATTCTTTATATATGTGTAGTTGGAAGTGTATGCTCAAGCTTGTGTCAGAAAAGATATTAGTTTTATAATTAAAATATTAGGTATATATTGGAGTTATCTAGAAGTAAAAATATTATAGGACTGCAAAGAAAGTAATAAGATATTCGGAATGGACAAGGAACTATATGCTCACATGTATTAAATTATATCAGCTTGAAATAATGGTATTTTTCAGATGTTGATTGTATAAATTACCTCGATAATAGGAAGTCCACCTTACAGTTAATATCTATATCAATTAGAGGGGTAATTTATTATTATTAATAATAAAAGTTGATTTTATGGCATGCTATGAGGCCACTAATCAAATTTTTTACTACAAAATTTTATCTCAGGACTTAGTATAGTTAGACTCAATTACCAAGTTGTTGAAGATATTTTATGACACTATAATAGTTTTTTTCTCGACAATACTATTGTATCTATATGCATTATAATATAAAGTACTTGATGGTTAGAGAAGATGAGTGTAGAAATATCTAATGTCAATTAATTACTTGAGTTCCACTATATTGATTGCTAATCCATTCACTTAGGACTTACAGTCTAAAGTATTTTGAAAGAACATGTTCTTATGATTGGGTTTGTGAGTAATCCATAAAGGATATGAGGATGCATATTTGAGTGGATACTATAATTGACATTCTTGCCTACGTACTTAAAGTTATTTATTTTTGCTATTCTATATGTACATATTCTGGTTGAATGTGATGATAGGATTGTCTTGACAAGACAAATTATATGGGTCATTTTAGATTGCATTAGGAAAGACTAATAGTATTGTGGTACATAGAAGGAAGTGTGACACTGATGGCATACAACTGCTATGACTCATATTGTTAGTCAGACTTAATATAGTATTATTATAATTATTGAACTTATTGGCCTATTTTAAAATTTGCGCGTGTGTATATAGTTTTTTCTAAAATTTCAGAATCCAATTTAGTCAAATTATTTTTAAATAAAATTTATTTATTTATTTTTAATTTTAAGTCTTTTTGTATCTTACCAATTATTGAGCCAAGTGGGAGAATGTTAGATTATGTGGCCCTATTTAATTAGGTAAGATATATTATAGATATGATTGGATTCTGATTATGGTTGTTGGCTAATAGAAAAGAAGTTCAGTTAAAGTAGGATTCCTTAAGAGATAACCTTGGGAGGAACTCTCCTAATAACTTATCCTAGACCCTCTGCTGCCTATAAATAGACAAGACCTTTAGGGGCTAAAGTTTAGCATCTCAACAATTGAGAGATTAAAGTTTTTCTCCTAATCTCCCTAATCCACTAGGGGCTAAAAAGGGGGTGATCTCAGTGCATCTCAATGTAGTTGAGAGATTAAGGTTTTTCTCTCAATCTCCCTCTCCCCTAATCCCCTAATCCATCAATATAGGTAGTCCTGTGAAAGGATAGGAAGAGATGAGAATAATCTAGTTATCCTTGCAGATTGATATCTCAAATCCGATGATAAAGCGCTTGTATATCAGATACGCATCATAATATATTGTTAGATCTAATTTTATTTGATTTCTATCTTAGCATAAAAGTTTTTTCGCAGATAACATGATTACATATTTTATGCTAACAAGAACCTTCAAAATTTAGCATTCAAGTAAACTAAAGCATATTTGAAGAACAGCAATGCCTTATAGTTCATATGCTTGACAAAGCAAAAGTCTTTTTAAGTTTAGAGTAAACAAACAACATGCTAACACTTATTGGAGTAAGGAATAAGGAGTAAGCAGGCAGTATTTTTAGATAGAGCAAAGTTGAAGTAAGGTTAATATATTACATTATAGGAGAGAGAATATCGAAAGTATATCATGCTAAAGAAGAGTTTTAGAGTAGTGAAACAAGAAAAAACAACGGGGCAAATAAGTGGTAAAATACTCCGGTTACACACTTATAAGAGTGATACTGAGATTATTTGATAAATTATAATTGCGAGTGAGATTCTTTGATTATTTTTTATATTAGTTGTGCTTATGCTTTGGGAGTTTTCGGAGCTAGTGCAGTGTCTGCTGAAGTAGCCTTTGGTCGTATGGAAAAAGAGAAAGATAGAACACAGGCAGAGAGGAGTTTGCAATCGAAAAAATAGTAAGGGAGTGCATACTCCATCCAACCTGCGAGCTCTAAGAGTAAGCCATAGAGACTCATCATATTCAGTACACTGCACTTTAAAGCCGATACTTGATTCTTTCCTTAACCATATTATGTGAGCATTCGAAAAGATTTGATATTATAGACAACACTCCTATACTGAACTTATTCAATTTCTTCTATATTAGTAGGCTAGCTTAATTCTTTTCTTGTTTCCTTAGTGCTAACATGAGTTTCGAAGCCTAGTGTTGTGAGTTTTGCTCTAGTAATAAGAGTGTTTTTACTCTTGTTTCCTTCTATATTAATCATGTTGGATTTAATAAATGAGTTTAAGTGTTTTGTTATTTTTTTTTATCATATGTGAACAAGCAAGGGCACAAAGGTCAAACTAATAATGAAACTCTACTACAGGATGCTAACGCTTATTCGAGTTTCAGAGTAAGTCTACTATTTTCTATTTTACGTAAGAGAGATAAAATTCAGTATTGACAAGGGTGCAAACCAAAGTGCTAATGCTTACTCGGGGCACTAATGTTATTTATAGTCTAAAAAAGAGTTTTACCTTAGTGTGGAGAAGAAGAAGATAGCGAAATAGCAAGCAAATAAGCAAACAAGCAAGGGTGTAAAAATAAGTAAGGATAAAAGTCGATACGTGTAAGCTTACTTGAGTGGGTGCGTTAGTGAGTTGAGTTCAAAAAGTTATTGCACTTTAGTGAGTTGAGTTTCAAAAGAGAAGCCAAAGTTAGCTTTGGTGTTTGAACAAGCAAGGGCAAGAAGCTAAGTACTCTTATTAAGGGGTCAGCAGCTTATTCATTCTCGATTCAAGGTTTACTAGCCCTACTCACCCTATAGTTCTCAGTCAAGTGGAATGAAATGCTATCTTTATAGGCCAAAAATGCATTAGAATAACCAAACGGGGTCTTTAATGAGCTATAATAAGAGTTTACAATAGCTAAAGCAATCAGAATTACCTTATTGAATTTTCTAGGGCAATTGTCCTATTTATTTTTCATAATTTTATTCATTATCAAATGAGTTTATGAATTGGTTGAACCAATTTTGTGCATTTAAGCTTGTTCATATTAGAATATTATATATCCATATATTTGGATCATGTCCATGTCCATATTGACTTAGTGATTCCAGATTTTTAAAAAAATAAAAAATGTTTTTTTATTAATAAGTCATTGTTTTTTTCAAAATGACTTACAAAATGTATGGGACTTACAACTTCACATTTTTTTTTTCAAAAAATTATTTCTAATGATTAGCACTTGTAATATTTTGATTTTCATACTCCTCAAAAAGGAAAGTTTTGTTGAATCTCAGATTTTGATGATGAAGTCAATTATCATTTGTTGTCTAATCTATGTGTTGAGATACGTGTGTTGTCTAATCTATGTGTTGAGATCTGTTCTCGCAGCAGGAGTTGCGCCGGAGTCAAGATCATGATCACGTTGGGAGTTCGAGAGTTCGACGGAAGTTCGAACGGTCGTCGGAGGTTCTCAAACGAACAGATCCGAAGTCCGAGAGGCTTGCAGCCGCTCGTCGGAACTTCGCCAAGTGGATCGTCGCAAAAGTCCGTGAGTTTGCCGGATGTCCGCAGAAGAATCACCGAGGGTTCATCGGATAATCGACGAAAAGTTCGCGGAAATTCGGAAGAAGCGATTGACGACGAGCAAAGCTGCAGTTGTCTTAGATTTAATCAGAGTTAGCATGTTGATTAAGCTTGAAAATGGGAGGTGATCCCATTAGCTTAATCTTGGGGCAATGGGGCCCTCGAAGATCTGAAATTGGGCGAATGGGGCTAACCATTCGGACCCCGATTACACCAGCGTGCAACCGCCAGGCCGAGAGGTGCAATCGCCGGGTCTGTGTCTCCAATGAGATCGGCGGTGCAACCGCCCAACCAGAGGTGCAACCGCCCCACCCGGAGGTGCAACCGCCCGAGCTCGATCTTGAGAGGCTAGGCGGGCGTGCAACCTCCCCGACAGAGGGTAGCACCGCCTGAGCTCGGTCTTGAAAAGCAGAGAGGTGCAACCGCCTCGATCAAGAGGTGGCACCGCTTGGGGCTCGATCTTCGAGCGACTCGAAGCGGTGCAACCGCCCACAGAGAGGTGCAACCGCCGCTCTCGATCTCGAAAAGCGCCAAAAGCGGTGCAACCTCTCCAAATCAAGGTGTAACCACCGATCCCTAATTCCGGATTTGATCGATTTGATCGTTTTGAGCTCCAAATTTGAACTGGGTTGGGGCCTATAAATACCCCACCCATTCAGCACTGAAAAGACACAGATCCACACCGAATTCTTGATCTTTTCAGTGATTCTAAGAGCTCAAATTTGTGTAAAGTCCATAAGTTCTCTTCCTTCTGTTCTTCAAGTCTTGAGTTGTAAAAAGAGGAGAGAAAGGATCTGTAAGGGTTGTCTCCTGAGCCCGTCAAAAGGAGAGAAACTGTAAAAGGGCAGTTAGCCTTCACCCATTGAAGGAAGGCAGCTAGTTGACGTCGGTGACCTCGTCGGAGGAGGAAGCCAAAAGTGGAGTAGGTCAAGACTGACCGAACCACTCTAAATCTCTGGTTTGCTTTTACTTTGAGCACTTTATCATTACTGCAAACCTCCTACATACCTACTGCCCTCTGCGCTTTTACGAACGAGTCTCTAAGTTCTGATCTTTCCGAATCTGCATTCAGACGTAAATCGGTGTTTTCGTACGATCTTTACACTGCAGTTTATGATTACGTTTTGACTCCATTTATAACTGCAAATTGCTTTCTGCATATTCATATTACGCTTTAGACGCAAAACTACGTTTAGACGTAAAACTATGTTTAGACGTAAAACTGCGTTTAGACGCAAAACTGCGTTTAGACGTAAAACTGCGTTTAGACGTAAAACTGCGTTTTAGACGTAAAACTGCATTTTAGACGTAAAACTGTGTTTAGATGCAAAACTGCGTTTAGACGTAAAACTGCATTTAGACGTAAAACTGCGTTTAGACGTAAAACTGTACTTAGACGCAAAACTGCACTTAAAACAGCGTTTAGATGCAAACTGCGGTCAGACGCAAACTGCGCTTAAACGCAAACTGTGTTTAGATGCAAACTGTGTTTAGACGCAAACTGCGCTTAGACGTAATCTGCGCTTAGACGCAAACTGCGCTTAAATGCAAACTGCGCTTAGACGCAATCTGCATTTAGACGCAAACTGCATTTAGACGCAAACTGCGTAAACTACAAACTGTGAATCAGCTTTTACATCGAAATCGTTTTTATCGGACGAACGCAGCTTTCTTTTTAAATCGCTGAAAGTTTTCCGCTGCACTAATTCACCCCCCCCCCCCTCTTAGTGCTCTAGATCCTAACAATTGGTATCGAAAGGGTTAACTCTCTAACGGATTAAAACCCAAGAGAGATGGCGTGCGTCGAAAACCAAGAGGGGCATTCTATTACACGTCCACCCATGTTCGAGTGGAACGGACTACACCTACTTGGAAGACCCGAATGAGGATCTTTCTTATTTCTATGGATTTTGAACTTTGGAACCTTGTTGAAAACGGATTTTCAAAGTCTTCTCTTCAATGATCGATTGGAATGAATTGGAAAAGAAGGCTTTTAAGCTCTTAATGCAAAGGCTATGAATGCCTTATTTTGCGCACTTGATAAAAAAAACGAGTTTAATCGTGTTTCAACTTGCGAAAACTGCATTTGATATTTGGCACACACTTGAAGTGACCCACGAGGGCACAAGTAGAGTGAAAGAGTCAAAAAATCAATCTGTTGCTGCATTCTTTTGAACTTTTCCGAATGAAACCGAAGTGAAACCATTGGCGACATGTTTACCCGTTTCACGGATGTCGTCAACGGTCTAAAATGACTCGAAAAAAAGTTTTTCGGATTTTGAACTCAGAAATAAGATACTAAGATCCCTTCCTAAAAGTTGGGATCCTAAAGTCACTGCTATTCAAGAGGCAAAAAGATCTCACAAACTTACCTCTTGAAGAACTAATCGGGTCATTAATGACCTACAAAAATGACTTGCAAAGCTCATGAAGAGCAAGAAGACATCCTTCCAAAGAACAGGAAGGATATGACACTTAAAACTTTTGAATGCCACTTGAGAGAAAAAAAACAAGTGATGAGGACTGTGATGATGACTTGGCACTTTTAACAAGAAAGTTTAAGAAATTCTTCAAAAGAAACAAGTTTAAAAAATGATGTGAAAAATAAACTTGAACCCAAGAAGGACCAAGTGATCTGCTATGAATGTAAAAAGCCGGGACACTACAAGAGTGATTGTCCCCAAGTCAAAAGAAGAACATCAAAGAAGAAGGCTCTTCAAGCAACATGGGATGACTCGAGCGCATCTGAAGAAGAGGAGTCCAACACCGAGCAAGTTGCTCATTACGCCTTAATGGCCATCGGAGAGGAGGTAACGAATTTATTAGACGCTGATTTATCTTTCGACGAATTATTAAATGCCTTCCATGACTTATTTGATGAATGCAAGATTATCAATAGAAAATACAAATTGCTAAAAAAGGAGCATGATAGTCTTACTTGTGATTTTAATAAGTTAAAAATTGAATATCATGATAGTTTAAATTCATGTATCAAATGTCATGATCTAGAAACTTTTCAAAAAGAAAACTTGCTACTTAAGGACACCTTGAAGAAATTCGAAGTTGGTAGCAAGTCATTAAACATGATTCTTACAAACAAGGGTCATGTTCCCAAAAGAAGTGGGATTGGATTTGTGAGGAGTCCTCACCAAAATCCAACTACCTTCGTAAAAGGCCCCATCTTACATATTAGACATCAAAGCAAATGCAACTTTTGTTGCAAGTTCGGACATAGGACGCATTATTGTCCATTCAGAAAATTTAGTCCAAACAAATTGATTTGGGTTCCTAAAGGAACCATGACGAATTCTATGCAACATGATAAAAAATGTAGATCTATTTGTGAGGAACCCAAAAGCAAATGGGTACCTAAACATCATCCTTTCTTGTAGAAAACTAAACCATTGCAAGCTAGGAGCAAGAGATGGTACCTTGATAGTGGATGCTCAAGGCACATGACCGGAGATCCATACCAATTCTCTAAGCTCACTAGCATAGATTTAAGGATATATGTCACCTTCGGAGACAACAATAAGGGTAAAATCATTGGCAAAGGAACCATAGGTAACAAATCCAACTTTTCTATTGAAGATGTTTTTTGCTAGTCGATGGTCTAAAACATAACCTCCCTGAGCATTAGTCAATTGTGTGATAAAGGATATATTATCAGATTTGAATCTAATGCTTGCATTATTGAAAAAAACCACACAAAAAATATATCTATGATTGCATTAAAACAAAATAACGTATACACTATTGACATCAATGATTTATGTAATGAAACATGTTTTTCTGCTTTAAATGAGAATGCTTGGATATGGCACAGAAGATTAGGTCATGCTAGCATGAAGCTAATCACTCAAATATCATCCAAAGAACTTGTAAGAGGAATTCCTCATATCAAGTTCATCAAAGATAATGTATGTGATGCCTGCCAATTAGGTAAACAAATTAAGAGTAGCTTCAAATCTAAAAATCAAATAAGCACCTCTAGGCCCTTATAATTGATCCATATGGACCTGTTTGGACCTATCTCCACATCAAGCCTAGGAGGTAGCAAATACGCTTTCGTCATCGTAGATGACTATAGCAGATACACATGGACTTACTTCTTAAAACAGAAAAGTGAATGCCTTAGATCTTTTATCAAGTTTTGCAAACTCGTTCGAGAATGAGAAAGGTTCTATGATTTCACAATTAGAAGTGATCATGGTGGTGAATTTCAAAACCATGATTTCCAAATTTTGTGAACTCAATGGATACAACCATAATTTCTCTACTCCTAGAAACCCTCAACAAAATGGAGTTGTAGAAAGAAAAAAATCGAAATTTACAAGAAATGGCAAGAACCATGTTGAATGAACACAACCTACCCAAATATTTTTTGGGTCAAGTCAGAAATAAATGCACGCTACATCTTAAATAGAGTTCTAGTGAGACCTCTACTAACCAAAACTCCCTATGAGTTATGGAACAATAAAAAAACCAATGTTTCATATTTTAAAGTCTTTGGGTGTAAGTGTTTTATCTTGAATGAAAAAAAGACAACTTAGGAAAATTTGATGCTAAATCCGATGAAGGAATCTTTCTTGGTTATTCTACAGTTTCTAAAGCCTTTCGTATCTTTAATAAAAAAAACTCTAATTATTGAAGAATCCATTCATGTTGTTTTCAATGAGATTTCTGAAATCACGAAAAATGATCTTGACGATGATGTTAATTTTGATTCTTTGAATTTAAACGAAACCCCGTCTCCAACTAGCAACTTGGATGCATCCACTTCTCGATTTCCTTACCCAAGGATTGGAAGTATGTAGATGCTCATCCTAAGGAGCTAATCTTAGGAGACACATCAAAGGGGTTCAAACACGATCTTCTCTTAAAACCTTTTTGTGCAAATGTCGCCTTTCTCTCCCCAAATTGAACCCAAATGCATTGATGAAGCCATGAAAGATGATTCATGGATTATCGCAATGCAAGATGAATTAAATCAATTTGAGAGAAATGAAGTGTGGAAGCTTGTTCCTAGGCCAAATGACCATTTAGTTATTGGTACTAAATGGGTCTTCAGAAACAAGCAAAATGAAAATGGTATCGTGGTTAGAAACAAGGCTAGATTAGTGGCTAAAGGTTTCAACCAAGAAGAAGGTATTGATTACGAAGAAACCTTCGCTCCTGTGGCTCGATTGGAAGCCATAAGGATGCTCCTTGCCTACGCTAGCAGTAATAATTTTAAGTTGTTTCAAATGGATGTTAAAAGCGCTTTTCTTAATGGCTTTATTTCTGAAGAAGTCTATGTTGAACAACCTCCTGGATTTGAAAATAATAGTCTCTCTAATCATGTGTTTAGATTAACTAAAGCTCTCTATGGTTTAAAACAAGCTCCAAGGGCTTGGTATGAGAGACTTAGTTCTTTTCTTATTGAAAATAATTTCATAAAAGGCAAGGTTGATACTACATTATTCATCAAGAACTTTGAAAACAATTTTCTCATTATTCAAATTTATGTTGATGATATTATCTTTGGTTCTACGGATGAATCTCTTTGTGAATCCTTTGCGAAAACTATGAGTCGTGAATTCGAAATGAGTCTAATGGGAGAGTTAACATTCTTCTTAGGTCTACAAATCAAACAACTAAGCAATGACATCTTTATTAGTCAAACCAAATATGCTATGAGTTTGCTAAAGAAGTTCAATATGAATAACTCAAAAGCCATTAACACTCCTATGAGCACCTCCACTAAGTTAGAAATTGATGAGAATGAATAAAGCTTCGATCAAAAAACCTATAGGGGTATGATAGGAAGTTTACTTTACCTCACTGCCACCAGACCAGACATCATGTTCAGTGTAGGACTTTGTGCTAGATTTCAATCAAACCTTAAGATATCTCATCTCAAAGCAGTCAAAAGAATACTTAGATATCTTAATGGAACCACAAATCTAGGATTATGGTACCCAAAATCAGAAAATTTTGAATTAACAGCTTATGCTGATGCGGACTTCGCTGGTTGTAGACTAGATAGAAAAAGCACATCAGGATCATGTCAATTTTTAGGACATGCCCTTGTATCCTGGTCATCTAAAAAACAAAGCTCGGTTGCTCTATCAACAACCGAAGCTGAATATATTGCAGCGAGTGCATGTTGTGCAATATGCTTTAGAAGATTACAAAGTTAATCTTAAAGATATTCCCATTAAATGTGATAATACGAGTGCAATATGCTTAACTAAAAATCCTATACAACACTCAAGAACAAAACATATTGATATTAGACATCACTTTATACGAGATCATGTCACTAATCATGATGTAACCATAGAGTTCATTGATACCAAACATCAACTAGCTGATATCTTTACAAAACCCCTATGTGAAGAACAATTTGATTACATAAGAAGAGAATTAGGAATGTTGATGTGTCCGAATACTTAAACTAGTTAAAATTATTTTTCGGATGTTATTACTATTACATACCTTGGCATCACTTGATCAAATAACATGTTGAAAATTATGTGATAAATGTTTTTAATCAGTAGCTTACTCATAACCGAATGCATGTAAGAAGTTCATTTTTTGGTTTGAATGCTAAAAATGGAATTTTCCTGTACACTCTTATGAAAACTTTTTGAAAAATGACTTTCCTCCCTCAAGCAATGAATTATAACAAGGAAAAGAGATATTCAAAGTATTATATGTCATGCCTTCCTTTATGTGCGTGATAACCTGCTGGAATCACATCTATCATGCTTTTTGATAATGCTATCATGCTTTTTGTTGATGACAAAGGGGGAGAAACATATGAATTGATAAACACTGCCATAATCATGTCTATGTCATAGTTGCAAATACTTGAGTGATGCTATAAACAATGTTATGGTTATGCCATCCTTGCATCACCAAGATATATATGAACATGTGCTATAGTTTGCATTATGTCTTGAGTTGATATCCTATCTTATGAAGTAAATGCAAACTTGCTAGAAAATCGCAAATGTGTGCATCATGTAATAGTCCTTCGCAGCTTTATATGATTACATGATGAATAGTTACAATCATACAAACTTGACATCATTCTTGAAGAGATATATCATGATGGGTATCATGATGGAAGTATTGATAAGTTTAACTGATCTAACTTATCAATACGTCACTTGAATTCTTAGGTCTTGAATTCAAGGTTGACTTATCTCAACCATGGCATATAGATAGGGGGAGTTAAGGATAACTCCATTATCAATTGATTGTCATCATCAAAAAGGGGGAGATTGTTGAATCTCGGATTTTGATGATGAAGTCAATTGTCATTTGTTGTCTAATCTATGTGTTGAGATAAGTGTGCAGGATTAACTACGATGAAAGTCAGACAAGTAGCAGGAGTTGCGCCGGAGTCAAGATCATGATCACGTTGGGAGTTCGAGAGTTCGACGGAAGTTCGGACGGTCGTCGGAGGTTCTGCGAGAACAGATCCGATAAGTCCGAAGCTTGCCAAAAGCGGCTTCGTCGGAACTTCGCCAAGTGGATCGTCGCAAAGTCCGAGAGTTTGCGGATGTCCGCAGAAAGAATCACCGAGGTTCATCGGATGATCGACGGAAGTTCAGCGGAAACTTCGCGGGAAGAAGCGATTGACGATCGAGCAAAGCTGCGAAGTTGTCTTAGATTTAATCGTAGTTAGCACATTGATTAAGCTTGAAAATGGGAGGTGATCCCATTAGCTTAATCTTGGGGCAATGGGCCCGAAAAGATTGAAATTGGGCGAATGGAGCTAACCATTCGGACCACGATTTGCACCGGCGGTGCAACCGCCCAGGCCAGGAGGTGCAATCGCCGTGGCTGTGTCTCCCAATGAGGCTGGGCGGTGCAACCGCCCGGCCGAGAGGTGCAACCGCCCGAGCTCGATCTTCGAGCTAGGCGGGCGGTGCAACCTCCCCGGACAGAGGTAGCACCGCTTGAGCTCGGTCTTGAAGCGGCGAAGAGGTGCAACCTCCATCAATCAGGTGGCACCGCTGGGCTTAGTCTTGAGCGGACTTCGGGCGGTGCAACCGCCTCCACGAGAAGAGGTGCAACCGCCGGCTCGATCTCCGAAGCACGCGGCGGTGCAACCTCTCGATCCAGAAGGTGCAACCGCCGATCCCGAATTCGGGATTTGATCGATTTGATCGTTTTGAGCTCCAAATTTGAACTGGGTTGGGGCCTATAAATACCCCACCCATTCAGGACTGAAAAGACACAGATCCACACCGAATTCTTGATCTTTTCGGTGATTCTAAAGCTCAAATTTGTGTAAAGTCCATAAGTTCTCTTCCTTTTGTTCATCAAGTCTTGAGTTGTAAAAAGAGGAGAAAAGGATCTGTAAGGGTTGTCTCCCCGAGCCCGTCAAAAGGAGAGAAACTGTAAAAGGGCAGTTAGCCTTCGCCCATTGAAGGAAGGCAGCTAGTTGGCGTCGGTGACCTGCGTCGGAGGAGGAAGCCAAAGTGGAGTAGGTCAAGACCGACCAACCACTCTAAATCTCTGGTTTGCTTTTACTTTGAGCACTTTATCATTACTGCAAACCTCCTACATACCTACTGCCCTCTGCGCTTTTAACGAACGAGTCTCTAAGTTCTGATCTTTCCGAATCTGCATTGGGCGTAAATCGGTGTTTTCGTGCGATCTTTACACTGCAGTTTACGATTACGTTTTGACTCCATTTATAACTGCAAATTGCTTTCTGCGTATTCATATTACGCTTTAGACGCAAAACTACATTTAGACGTAAAACTGCGTTTAGACGTAAAACTGCGTTTAGACGCAAAACTGCGTTTAGACGCAAAACTGCGTTTAGACGTAAAACTGCGTTTTAGACGTAAAACTGTGTTTAGACGCAAAACTGCGTTTAGACGTAAAACTGCATTTAGACGTAAAACTGCGTTTAGACGTAAAACTGCATTTAGACGTAAAACTGCGTTTAGACGTAAAACTGTACTTAGACGCAAAACTGTACTTAAAACAGCGTTTAGATGCAAACCGTGCTTTCGACGCGAAACTGGCGCTTAAAAACGCAAACTGTGTTTTAGACATAAAATCTGTGTTTAGGCATGAAACTGCGCTTAGACGCAAAACTAAACTTAAATGCAAACCGCGCTTAGACGCAATCTCTGCATTTAGACGCGAACTGCATTTAGGCATAAACTGCGTAAACTACAAACTGTGAATCAGCTTTTACATCGAAATCGTTTTTATTGGACGAACGCAGCTTTCTTTTTAAATCGCTGAAAGTTTTCTGCTGCACTAATTCACCCCCCCCCCCCCTCTTAGTGCTCTAGATCCTAACAAGTTTATCACTCACAAATTAGATTTACCCTCCTATGATAATATTTTATTCAAATATATGGAATATGATCATATCCATTTTCAGTTCACTGGTATGGATTGGGAGTGACAGCTTTTCTCTTTCTCAAATAATCGTAAATAGGTTTTGATTATTTTTATATAATTACAGTTATTGCTCTTAATTAAAGATCTTTATGTATGATAACGGGTAGGAGGGAGACTATTTTTCAGCTTTGGTTAATTAGGACAACTCTCGAAGTGAGTAAAAATCATTCATATCTCATTGATTTTTCCTATCTCGTCCCAACATGATTAAATGATGTAAGTTTATTGTAATATCATCGACGTATATTTTACTTATATTTACAATATATGATATAAAAAAAATTATATAAAATTACCGAAGATAATTTTGGATGGACGCGTTGGATAAGGATCGGATGAGGTGGAATATGTGATATTATTTCGCTTTGACTCGTTTCGGTTTTAGAAAATTATACTCCAAAATTTGAATTCACTTTAGTCTCCAATTAAAAATGACTAAACCCAATCGGTGATGGTTTGGGCCAATACACCATCAAATTGTCATCGTTGATCTTATGATCTTACTTATCAGTCCTATAAATAATTTTGCTACTGTATCATTTTAGATAATTCATATTCATCCCTATATTACATTACATGCAGACATATATATTGAGGTGAAATTAGTATTAAGAATGCAGTAAGATTGATAAAAATATTTTAGATGATACAGGCAATACATTTAAATCTTATCCATGTCAAACTTATTAAAAAGAATCTCCATCAGCACAAAATTTTGTGTTGGGTTGAATCGTTGGTTGAACAGTTTTAAAGAATATATATTAAATGATATCACATATCTCAGGTAAACTTATGCTCAAGCTTTCATATCCTAGTAGTATTGAATTGATTAAAACAATTCGATATTGCTATTGTCAATCCCAAACATGACATCTTCTCGTTTGATGCAGACTAACCCAAAAAATGATATCCTCCGACTTGTTCTAGAAATGCTCGAAATATCATCTTTTAGACTTATAACTAATATTTTAAATCCTAAAGATATTAAATCAATCTATAAATATAAATAAATATTTCTCACCTCTTCCTCTTTGATCTTCAAATTATGTCATTTGATTTTCTATTTTTATTCTATCATTTTGTATCACCGATAATTAAATATGCTTTGACAATTAAGAGAAAAAAAAGAAGAATAATAATAATATAAAAAAGGGGTTATATCTATTGAAATTAAGTGATAAGTTAATTGAATAATAATAATAATAATAATAATAATAATATAAAGAAGGAAGAGCTTATTGAAATTAAGTGATAAGTTAAGGATATTTACATCTATTAATTGAGGGATGTCTTGGAAATATTAAAAATTCTTAAAATGAGATTGCAAATAGCAACAAGGGGATTGTTAATAGAAAACTTCAAAAAATTAAATGACTCACCATCACTAAAATTAAGTTTTCAAACAAAAATATTTAAACTATTTTAGATAACAATTTGCAATCCCTTTTTGCTATTTACAAATCTATTTTAAAATTATAAATTACCATTTTGTAAATGGACATAAATACTATTTTCTTCTTTCTTCTCCTCCTCCTTCTCCTTCTTCCTCCTTGGATAACGACATTGAGGATGTGATGAGCTAAGTCGAATGGCATTGCCGACAATAATGAGCGGCATAAGTAGTAAGCAAAGAGATAATAAGTGGCATTGTAAGGTCATTGTGCCCATGTCAACAACGTCAATAGCGAAGGAGAGGTGTCAGAGGAGGCGACGAATATTGTGAAGTCATTGTGCGCATATCAACGACATCATTAGCGAAAAAGAGGTGTCAACGAGCAGCATTCACAAGTAGGATTGCAAAGATGGCGTCGGCAAGGAGTGACATTGATAGCAAAGATGAAACAAAGGGTTCTAGGAAAAATAAAATAAAATCAATAATATTAAGATTATAAATAGTAAAATAATATTTTATTATTTTTTAAGGAGTTGTCAATGATAAAAAGGGCTGTGAATATTACACTTCTTTTGTAAATAAGCAAGAAGGGATTACAATAGAAATCTTCAAAAAATTAAACAACTAGCCATCACTAAAATTAAGGTTGGAAACAAAAACGTTCAAACCATATTAATAACTTTGATCCATATCTTTTTCAAAAGATATCAAGTTTAGTTAGTAAAATCCTATCTTTTACAACAATTTCCTTTGTATCTACTCACCCTTTCTGAATCGTAATCAGTTTTCTTCCTTCGTTATGGTTTTCATGCACTTAGTGGAAAGGGAAAAGTTAATTGGCACAAAGCTTGTAACAAGCGCTGCTAAACAGCTTGTATCCAATCATAGATGGCACAGTCTTATACAAACTTAACGATCCAAAACATGTTTGAAGTTTTCAGCTGTATCGATCATCTCCTACATCGCATTAGGCAGTAGTACTCAAAACCACAGGATCGACGGAAACGCCATGCTTCGCTGGGGGCTGTCAGTATGTGTAGCCCTTGACAAACATCCCCTTTGTAGCCTCTGCAGACTCACCCTCGCCTGTATACTTTCCGAGCTGCGCGAGCGAGTTGGCCTTGGCCCGGAAGAGCAGAGTATCTTGCGCGGCCTTTACGTTCTCCGGCCTCCCTCCCCATGTCTTGAGGCAGGTGTTCTGTAGCGCTCTGGCGTAGGAGAAGGAGACGTGCCATGGGTTGGGGCCTTGGTTCATGGCGTTCAGGTTGAAGGTTGCCTCCACCTCCGACTGGCCGCCGGAAAGAAACTGTTATCACAGCAATCAATCAGAAGCACACGAGTATTTATTAAAATCAATAATTACTTTTTAGTATCTTAATCGAAAATATATTATTTGGAGAGTATTTATTTTTAGGATAATGAATCAAATACAAGAGGATATTGAGGTGACATAAAAGAAATATATTTTGAAGGTGTTTGGAATTTCCCTTATCTCTCTCTATCAACGAAAAACTTCGAGGTTGATTGGATTTGGGTTTTCTTTTTCTTTTTTTTAATCATCTCTTCCATTTATATTCTATTATTAATTTTCTTGATTTTTCTTTTTTTTTTTGGTTTTATGTTCTTTGGATTTCTTGCTGTCACTTCAACAAGAGAAGCAAATGTATGCTAATACCATGATGCCAGGAACAGCAGGTGGGATTCTTCTGTGCAGAAGCTTCAAGGTGTACTCAGCAACTTGCTTTGGTGTGGCTTTCTCTGGGCACTCAGCGCCCGGGGTCACCATGCTCGGCTTCAGGAGGATGCCTTCGAACATGACATTGTTCTCGGCCAGGTAGAAGAAGACCTCAGCCCATACTTTCTGTGCAACCTCGAAGGTCCTCTCGATTCCGTGGTCTCCGTCAAGCAGGATTTCTGGCTCCACAATCGGCACCAACCCATTGTCCTACAAACCCATTAGAAGAGAACTTGAGGTCAGCTTAGTTCTTTTAGCCCCCATGTCCCCATAGCTTCTCATATACATAATCCAATGATTTAGCAGTATAAGATGAAGAAACAACACAAGGAACCGAGTGTGTGTACTTGTGCGATGGCAGCGTATCGAGCCAAGCCCCAGGCAGCTTCCTTGACTGCAAGAGCCGATGGGCCATTTGGAATGCTGACCACTGTACGCCTGCAATGTGTTTGATGTAAGTCCTCTGAGAACATGCACGAGGAAGGTTCCTGCAACTTATGAAGTGAATTCTACCATTTAGCAAAGCGGGCACCCTGTTGATAGTATGCTGCGCATCGCGATGCCAGGCCGTCCAGTCCTTGGCACCATGATTCGTCATTTGAGCCAGTGAGTGGCACTAAACCCTGAGGAAAAGACAACATGGCGTCAAACACAGCCCTGCCCATCTCCTTGCAGACGACGTCACAGGAGCATTGGCACATGATTTAAGCGATTACCTTGTCGACCTTGATCCCTGGCATTATGTTCTGTTGAGTAAGAACATCAACCATCTTCTTACCATCTGTGGTCGACTGATAAAGAGTTTCCTCGAACAGGATTGCTCCGGAGATGTACTGACCCAGACCAGGTGCTGAGACAAGGAGGGTCCTGTAAGCTTGTCGGTTCGCCTCGGTGTTCTCCAGCCCGATCGATGCGAGTCTTTTCCCGCAGGTAGCGTTGGATTCATCCATGGCCAGTATTCCTCTACCTGGTGACGCAATACTTTTCTGCATGCAGAAATTTATACCGTGAGAACTGTTTAATCTTTCGTCTTCCATTGTGTGCAAGGGTGCTGAATCTTGATCTCAGTTGCTACAGACCAGACTTGTATATGGATTTCCCATCAGCATATCAAATATAAGACCATGATTGGTTGGGTGTGGATTGAATACTGAACCAAAACGAAGAATCTCTCGAATTACTAAAAAAGCTGTCGTTTTAGTACGTCTGACTTGAGAAGGATTGTTATTAGAATCATCTATTGCTGTCTGCCCCTTTAGTGTCATCAAGCAGCTGATATGACTGACCTCATATGTTGATTTTCATGTTTTTTTATGATGGCTAAATTTTTTTTGGTGAATATATCTGATATACATTCACAAATTATCAGATGAGCAACTTAGTTTTTAGATCATAATGAGAACAACTAAAATATAGCCTCAAAGTTGCATTTGATATGTGGATAGTTAGGTCCTAACATACAGAGACTCCTACTTTGTGCATGAAGAACTTAATAATAATAACGTAGGTGCATACTGCTGTCTTGACAAGCTCGTCGGAGTAGGTGCCAGCACGAACGCTGAAAGCGATGACCGTCGGCTGAGGGGTTGATGATTTCCGTGTAGTGTGCCATTCAGATCTCTTGGGAAGGAAAGAAGACTTCAGGAGAGCAGCTGAGGCCATCTGCAGAGGAACAAGGTATTGGCCTTAAGCTTTGATCTCCTTGAACACTGAGTTTTCTGCTGAAGGGTGAGGGGAATGGCTGTGTATCTTTTAAATTAAGGTAGTGAGCAAATGAATCAAGGACAGGATAGAAGATGTGAGGTGGAGGTTGGCTTTAAGATTTGAATGGTGGATTTAGGTATTAGCCGGGTGGTAGATGCTCAGATAGCTGCGCAGTTCTTTTATTGTTCCAATCATGGTGCTGTTTTCCTTGGAAGGATTTGCTTTGTCTCGCTCTCAGATTTTTTTAGCACCTTATCATTCTTGCTATTGTTCATCTATTTCAACGTCATTCTGACTACAAATACATCTTGAAAATAGTGCAATGAAGGTGCAAGTTTGTGTGGTGGTGATGCACCTTTCTTCTGCACGTCAACACCACACAACTTTTATGGTTAGCTATCTTTCCAATCTCAGAAAATTAAGGGATGGATCATCAAGAATTCTGTGTGGCAGAAGATTGCTGCTGTCCCAAGTTCCCTGTTCCTTTTGCTGAAGAGAGAGTGTGAATGAGAATCAGTATCAGAATTGTGGCACAAGGATTAATCACACTGTTCCTAAGCTGACTGATAACAGTTGCTCTAAACATGACAAAACACACACAAAATATTTTTCAATAAATTTGATCAGATTTCTATCGATAAACTCTGTTTATATATTTATAGAGATATTTTGGACTAGTGTGATACTAAAAAGTACTTGATCTAGTTCAGGTCCAATAATATGATGACTCCATATCATATTTTGGATAAAAGTCTTGATGGAGAAAAGAATCATCTTAGGAAGATTAATCATAAAATTAAATTAAAAAATTCTTTGCTTGTAAAGCTAAAGTATTAACTACAAGGTCAAAAGTAATAAAATTAAAAAGACATAAAGAAACTAATAGACACATAGGGGCACAGGTTATCTTTGGAGCGCACCTGGTTTCTCTCGATAGATTGTATATCATTGTTTTTTTTTTGGATCTCTTCCTTCTCTTACTACCGGAGTCTCCTCCTAAGATTTGGACAATAGACAGTGGACTTTGGTAACTTATTACAGTAACTTGGTAGCTAGGTGGAGCTTAATGCAAAGCCTGAACTGTTGGAACTCAAGAAACAAAGTTATAGTTGGAAGGACTTGCTATACCTCATAGAATTCCTTCATTTTTCTCTTCTCCTCTGTTTTCTCTTTTGAGGCTATAATAGCTAAGGCTTGCTAGACATTGGTTGAGAACTTCTAGACTGCCATTAGATAGGGATGCACTTCTCGTTTTAAAGGACAAGGAGTACCCTGAGTCCTCTGAGTCCTTAGGGTTTAAGGACCTCAGTTAGTTCTTTCCTTGTAGGGCATATATAATTAGTACTTTTCTTGTAGGATTTGTTAAGATTGAGTCGGCACTAGAGGGGGGGGGGGGGGGTGAGTTAGTACAGCGAAAAAATTATATCGGTTCAAAAAATCTTTTCGTATGATTAAAACCGATCTTGGAAAGTGTTAACTTGAAAACATATGAGAGCGTAGTGAGAGTAAGAAATCAGTTTGCAATGTGAAGTAGATTGTAATAAAGGTAAATAGCAAAACAGAAATGCAAACCGATTTATAGTGGTTCGATCGTCGTGACCTACATCCACTCCACCGATTCCTCTTCCGTCGAGGCCACCAACATCTATTAACGATGTTCCTTCAATGGGCGAAGATCAACTATCCTTACAACTCGATTATCCTTTTGGCAGGTTCAGGAGAGAACTTTTACAACCCCCTTGACAAATCTTTCGTACGATAAAAATCGGAATCGGAAGTGTTTAACTTGAAAGCGTATTCGCAAAGTGATGCAGCAAAGGTAATGATGAAATAAAGCAAGTAAGAATGTTTGCAGTAATGTAAATAGCAGTAATGAAATGCAAACCAGAGATTACGCCATTTTTAAAGTGGTTCGGTCAAGTGACCTACATCCACTTGCGAGGCCCCGCTTCGATGAGGCTCCCACCTTCCACTAGCAAATCTCTTGAAAGGGAAGGGTGAATACCCCTCTTACAACTTTTTATAAGCAGTTCACTCTCTTACAGATTTTCAGCAAGAAAGAAGGAGGTGAACACTAGCAAATTGAAAACAAGACTAGCTAAGACTTTTCTAAGGCCTTTCTCTCAAACAATTGCTGCTCAAAAAGTTGTAATCTCAGCTAAGATTTGATGGGTATTTATAGGCCTCAAGAGGATTCAAATTTGGGCTCCAAATTTGAATTCTCTTTGGGTTCCCGATGCTAGCGGTGCCACCGCCTATCAGTGTCAGACACTGACAGTGGACGGGCGGTGCCACCGCCCAGCCAAGCGGTGCCACCGCCCATCTCTCGGGCGCTGGGCGGTGCAATCGCCCAGTTTGGCAGTGCCACCGCCAGACCCTTCGATTAACTTGTTGGGCTTCAAATTTAGCCCAAACCAAGTCTAATTTTGGGCCCAGTTGGCCCCTAACCAGGATATAATCTCTTAATCCTAATCTTAATTACAAGTGAACTACATAACAAAACACATCCTAAGCAAGTTCTCAACCGCGAACGTCGAGTCTTGTTTCGGCGAGCTTTCTGATAAACTTCTTCCGACGGGCTCCCAGCAAGCTCCCGAACTTGTGATGACTTTAATGAGTAGCCGAGCCTTCTCGGTGATCTCCGTGAACCTCCGACGATCTCTTCGGCGAACTTTCGAAAATTCCGACAGGTTCCCGATTTCTTCTCGGCTGGTTCTGGCAGCATCTCCGATGATTCTTCGGACTCTTAAACGTCCATCGAACTTGACTCCGGTATCCTTGCTTTGTGTTTTCTGGTTATCGTAGTTAATCCTGCATACTTAACTCAATAATATGGATTAGATCAATTAACCCATCAATTGATTTTATCATCAAAATCCGAGATTCAACAATCTCCCCCTTTTTGATTGTGACAATCAATTGATGACGGAGTTAAACATAACTCCCCATATCTATATGCCATATTATGAGAAGATAAAAATACTTGAATTTCATCCCATTAAATTCAAGCATAAACCGATAAGTTCTAACCGTAGAACTTATCGTTATTCTCATTAAACATAATATAAATGTAAAACTTCGATGAAAATCCTTTTCAAGTCGAATGATAAGAGACAATTTTTACTATGACAGGAGATAAAAATTTTCAACATGAATTTCATGATATACATGTTAGACATGCTTTCAATATGATCAATCGATCTTGCGATATTCTCAAAGATTTTGCAAGGCATATAAGATATTCATATCACACTAGCTTTTGCAATTCATATAAGTCATGCTATTAAAATGATACAAGTCATCACTTTTCTCCCCCTTTGTCATCAATAAAAAGGGAATAAGACTTGAAGCACATAGTTTGTCATACAAAGATTTTATCATTCAAAATTAAGTATGCTAAAATATTTATGCAGAGTTCATCTTAAAGGAAAATTCAGCATTCATTCATATTATCGAATCTCTTCTTTCTATAAATAACAGAAATTGTAGATGTACAAGGAAGAGATTGGGAAAAAAAAAAATTCCAAGTAGTAACTTCAATAAGTCAAGATCATAATTCGAATACAAACTCATTCAAATTCAAATTGTCAACTTGAAACTCATAATCAAAAAATCAATTTTGAGATTCACAAAATGTCATAAAATCATTAATCTTGAGCAGATTGGAGCGGTGTTTGACTCAAGGTAGGATAAGATAATGTCATTTAAAATTGAAAGAGAAGGATTAGATTCATCGAGGAACGGAGAGAAGATGAAAAACTTTACGGAAAATCCATTCAAACAATTTTATTGTTTAGGGACAATTTAACATACCTAATTCCCTTCTAATGAATTCAAATTGGTCTTCATTCAAAGCTTTTGTAAATATATCTGCTAATTGATGCTTTGTGTCAATGAATTCTAGAACAACATCATTGTTAAGGACATGATCGCGTATGAAACGATGCCTAACGTCGATGTGCTTAGTTCTAGAGTGCTGAATTGGATTTTTAGTAAGACATATTGCACTAGTATTATCACATTTTATGGGAATATTTTTAAAGTGAATTCCATAGTCTTCTAATGTATTTTTCATCCAAACAACTTGTGCACAGCATGCACTTGCAGCAATGTACTCGGCTTCCGCCATAGATAGTGCAACTGAATTTTGTTTCTTGGAAGTCCAAGAAACAAGTGCATGTCCTAAAAATTGGTATGTTCCGGATGTACTTTTTCTATCTATCCTGCACCCGCCAAAATCGGCATCTGCATAAGCTATTAAATCAAATTTTTCAGATTTTGGATACCACAATCCTAAATTTTGAGTTCCTTTAAGATACCTAAATATTCTTTTAACACTTTTAAGATGAGATAATTTAGGATTTGATTGAAACCTAGTGCAAAGTCCTATACTAAACATAATATCCGGTCTAGTTGCGGTGAGGTAGAGTAGACTACCTATCATTCCCCTATATGTTTTTTGATCGAAATTTTCACTATTTTCATCCATATCTAACTTAGTCAAAGTACTCATAGGGGTGTTTATTACTTTTGAATTATCCATGTTAAATCGTTTTAACAATTCTAATGTATATTTAGATTGGTTAAGAAATATACCATCACTAAGTTGTTTGATTTGTAATCCTAAAAAGAAAGTTAATTACCCATTAAACTCATTTCAAATTCATGACTCATACATTTGGCAAATGATTCACATAGTGATTCATCCGAAGAGCCAAAAATAATATCGTCAACATAAATTTGCATAATAAGAAAATTATTTTTAAAATATTTAATAAACAATGTAGTATCAACCTTGCCTTTGGTAAAATTATTTAAAATAAGAAAGGAACTAAGCCTTTCATACCAAGCTCTAGGAGGTTGTTCGACATATACTTCTTCGGAAATAAAACCATTCAAGAAAGCACTTTTGACATCCATTTGAAACAGTTTAAAATTATTACTACTAGCATAGGCAAGGAGCATCCTTATGGCTTCTAATCGAGCCACGGGAGTGAAGGTTTCTTCGTAATCGATACCTTCTTCTTGGTTGAAACCTTTGGCCACTAATCTAGCCTTGTTTCTAACCACGATACCATTTTCATCTTGCTTGTTTCTAAAGACCCATTTAGTACCAATGACTAAATGGTCACTAGGTCTAGGAACAAGCTTCCATACCTTATTCCTCTCAAATTGATTCAATTTCTCTTGCATTGCAATAACCCAAAAATCATCTTTTATGGCCTCGTCAATGCATTTAGGTTCGATTTGAGAAAGGAAGGCGGCGTTAGTACAAAAATTCTTGAAAGAGGAACGAGTTTGAACCCCTTTTGATGTATCCCCTATAATTAGCTCCTTTGGATGAGCATCTATATACTTCCATTCCTTAGGTAAGAAAATTTCGGAAGAAGGTGCATCCAAGTTGCTATTTTGAGGAGGGGTTCATTTAAATTCAAATTATCAAAACCAAGATCATCATCAAAATCATTTTTCTTTAAATTTGAAATTTCATTAAAAACTACATGAATAGACTCTTCTATTACTAAGGTTCTTTTGTTAAAAACCCGAAAAGCCTTAGAAACAGAAGAGTAACCAAGAAAGATACCTTCATCGGATTTAGCATCAAATTTTCCTATCCCTTTCATTTAAAATAAAGCATTTACAACCGAAAACTTTAAAATATGAAATATTTGGTTTTTTGTTATTCCATAATTCATAGGGAGTTTTTGATAAGGATGGTCTTATTAGGACTCTATTCATGATGTAGCAAGTCGTATTTACGGCTTCGGCCCAAAAATACTTAGGTAAACTATGTTCATTTAACATAGTTCTTGCCATTTCTTGTAGGTTTCTATTTTTTCTTTCAACTACTCCATTTTGTTGGAGATTCCTCGGAGTGGAGAAGTTGTGATTGTATCCATTAACTTCACAAAAATTTTGAAAGTCACGGTTTTGAAATTCGCCACCATGATCACTCCGAATTGATGAAATCATGAAACCTTTTTCGTTTAGAGTGAGTTTACAAAATTTAGAGAAACACTTGAAACAATCACTTTTGTGAGCTAAGAAATAGGTCCAAGTGTATCTAGTATAGTCATCCACAATTACAAATGCATATTTGCTTCCTCCTAGACTTGTCGTATCAATTGGTCCAAATAAGTCCAAATGAATCAATTGTAATGGTCTAGTGGTGCTAATTTGAGTTTTTGATTTGAAACTAGTTTTTATTTGTTTACCTAGTTGACATGCATCGCATACTTTGTCCTTAATAAACTTTATATTTGGAATTCCTCGCACTAATTCTCTAGATGAGATCTTAGATATTAGTTTCATGCTTGCATGGCCTAGTCTCCTATGCCAAAGCCAAGCATCATCATTTAAAGCAGAGAAGCACATTTCATTACTTAGTTCATCAAGGTTGATGGTGTAGACATTATTTTGTTTTAATGCAATCATAGTCATGTTATGGTTTGGTTTTTCAATAATACATACATTTGATTCAAATCTAACGATATAACCTTTATCGCATAATTGACTAACACTCAAGAGATTATGTTTCAATCCATCAACTAGTAAGACATCATCAATAGAAAATTTTAATTTATTACCTATGGTTCCCTTGCCAATGATTTTCCCTTAGTTGTTGTCTCCGAAGGTGACGTACCCTTCTTCTTTGCTAGTGAGCATAGAGAAATGAGATGGATCTCCAGTCATATGTCTTGAGCATCCACTATCTAGATACCATCTCTTGCTCCTAGCTTGCGAAGGTGTATGTTTCTACAAGAAGGGATTATTTTTAGGTACCCATTTTCTTTTGGGTGCCTTAAAAACTGATTTAACTTGTTCATCATATTGCATAGAGTTGATCATGGTTCCTTTAGGAACCCAAATTAGTTTGTTCGAACTAATTTTCTTGAATGGACATTTATAAGTTTTATGTCCATATTTGCAACAAAAGTTGCAATTGCTTTGGTGCCGAACATGTAAGACGGGGCCTTTAATGAACATATCCGATTTTGGTGAGGACTTCTCACAAATCCGATTCCACTTCTTTTAGGAACGTGACCCTTATTTGTAAGGATCATATTCAAAGATTTGCTACCAACCTCGAATTTCTTCAAGGTGTCATTAAGTAGTAAGTTCTCCTTTTGGAGAGATTCTAGATCATGGCATTTTATACATGGAGCTAAACTATCATGATATTCAGTTTTTAATTTATCGATATCACAAGTGAGACTATCATGTTCCTTTTTTAGCAATTTGTATTTTCTACTAATTGTCTTACATTCATCAAATAACTCATGGAAAGCATTTAATAATTCATGATAAGGTAAATCTGCATCAATTAAATCTATTACCACTTCTCCGATGGCCATTAGGGCGTAATGAGCAACTTGCTCGGTGTTGGACTCCTTTTCTTCGGACGCGCTTGAATCATCCTATGTTGCCTTGAGCGCCTTCTTCTTTGATGTTCTCTTTTTGGCTTGAGGGCAATCGTTCTTGTAGTGTCCCGGTTTTTCGCATTCATAGCAAATCACTTGGTCCTTCTTGTGTTCGAACTTATTTTTTGTATTATTTTTAAATTTGTTCTTTCTTAAATATTTTTTAATTTTTTGAGTCAAAAGTGCAATGTCATTATCACTGTCCTCATCACTTGATGTTCCTTTCAAGTGGTCTTCTTGTGATGTGAGTGTCATATCCTTCCTGTTCTTTGGAAGGGGGTTCTCGAGCTCATCATGAGCTTGACATGTCATTTCATAGGTCATTAGAGACCCAATAAGTTCTTCAAGAGGGAATGTTCTAAGGTCTTTGGCCTCTTGAATTACCGTAACTTTTGGATCCCAACTTTTAAGGAGGGATATTAAGATTTTAGTTACTAGTTCAAAGTTAGTAAAATCTTTACCAAGAGCTTTGAGTCCATTGATGACATCCGTGAACCGGGTGTACATATCTCCGATGGACTCACTTGGTTTCATTCGGAAAAGTTCGTAAGAGTGCACAAGGATGTTGATTTTGGACTCTTTCACTCGGCTAGTGCCTTCATGAGTGACCTCAAGAGTTCTCCAAATATCAAAAGCCGAATCACAAATTAAAACACGATTAAATTCATTTTTGTCTAGTGCACAAAACAAGGCATTCATAGCCTTTGCGTTTAAAGCAAAAACCTTCTTCTCCGATTCATTCCATTCGCTCATCGGAAGAGAAGATTTTTGAAATCCATTTTCAACAATAGTCCAAAGCTCGAAATCCATGGAAATGAGGAAGATCCTCATACGAGTCTTCCAATAAGTATAATCCGACCCATTAAACAAAGGTGGACGTGTGATAGAATGACCCTCATGCATGCCGGAGTAAGCTATCTCTCTTGGGTATTAAACCAAATATGAGAGTGAACCTTGCTCTGATACCAATTGTTAAGATCAGAGCGGCACTAAGAGAGGGGGGGGTGAATTAGTGCAGCGGATTAAAATGTTGGTTTCGACAAATCTTTCGTACGATAAAAATCAGAATCGGAAGTGCTTAACTTGAAAGCGTATTCGCAAAGTTGTGTAGCAAAGGTAATGATGAAATAAAGTAAGTAAGAAGGTTTGCAGTAATGTAAATAGCAGTAATGAAATGCAAACCAGAGATTACGTCGTTTTTAAAGTGGTTCGGTCAAGTGACCTACATCCACTTACGAGGCCCCTCTTCGATGAGGCTCCCACCTTCCACTAGCAAATCTCTTGAAAGGGAAGGGTGAATACCCCTCTTACAACATTTTACAAGCGGTTCACTCTCTTACAGATTTTCAGCAAGAAAGAAGGAGGTGAACACTAGAAAATTGAAAACAAGACTAGCTAAGACTTTTCTAAGGCCTTTCTCTCAAACAATTGCTGCTCAAAAAGTTGTAATCTCAGCTGAGATTTGAGGGGTATTTATAGGCCTCAAGAGGATTCAAATTTGGGCTCCAAATTTGAATTCTTTTTGGGTTCTCGATGCTGGCGGTGCCACCGCCTGTCAATGGCGGTGCCACCGCCTGTCAGTGTCAGACACTGACAGTGGACGAGCGGTGGCACCGCTTGGCTGAGCGGTGCCACCGCCCAGCTCTCGGGTGCTGGGCAGTGCCACCGCCAAACCCTTCGATTAACTTGTTGGGCTTCAAATTTAGTCCAAACCAAGTCTAATTTTGGGCCCAGTTGGCCCCTAACCAGGATATAGGATTATCTCTTAATCCTAATCCTAATTACAAGTGAACTACATAACAAAACACATCATAAGCAAGTTCTCAACCGCGAATGTCGAGTCTTGTTCCGGTGAGCTTTCCGACGAACTTCTTCCGACGGGCTCCCAGCAAGCTCCCGAACTTGTGATGACTTTAATGAGTAGCCGAGCCTTCTCGGTGATCTCCGTGAACCTCCGACGATCTCTTCGGCGAACTTCCGAAAATTCCGACAGGTTCCCAATTTCTTCTCGGTTGGTTCCGGCAGCATCTCCGACGATTCTTCGGACTCTTAAACGTCCATCGAACTTGACTCCGGTATCCTTGCTTTGTGTTTTCTGGTTATCGTAGTTAATCCTACACACTTAACTCAATAATATGGATTAGATCAATTAACCCATCAATTGATTTTATCATCAAAATCCGAGATTCAACATACAATTACGATTTTCTACTTTTTTACTCTCAATTCTTGTGTTTGTTAACTAAGGATGAGAGGGGCATTTATAGGCCTCAAGTTGATTCAAACTTAGAGCCTAAAAAGATCTAATCTCGAGTTTCTCGGGTCTTAACGGTACCATTACCTGTGTTGGACGGTACCATTGCCTGTAACACTAATACTAGGCGTACTACCACCTAGTCTAGCGGTACCATCGCCTAACACCCTGCCATTGGGTAGTACCATCACCCAGTCTAGCGGTACCACCGCTTGACAATCTCTCGGAGAATGTGTCTCAATGGTACCACCTCCCAGACTGGCGGTACCACCGCCTGACATAGTCTCGGAGACTGTGCCATGACGGTTTCACTTGTTGGGTCATTGTTTGGGCCTTTTCACTTGGCTCAACACAGCCCAAACTTGGACCCAATTGGCCCCTAATTGAGTTGGCCCAATTTAACCTAATTATATACTAACTATGAATTTTAAGGCATACACTAAGCTAAATAAGTCCGGTAAGTCTAGGTTTTTTTCGGTGAGCTTCTAGCGATCTTCCGGTGAACTTCCGACGATCTCTCGACAATGTTCCAATGGACTCTCGGCAAGCTCCTGGTCTTCACGACGATATTTTTGGTGAGTTCCGACGAGCTTCTTTGGCAAGCTCCTGGAATTCTCGGTCAATTCTAGTAGAACTTCCAATGAACGTCTGGACTTTCGACGAACTCTCAAACTCCCAATGAAATCTCGTTCTTGACTCCAAGACTTCATTTTGCTTTATGCCTTGATTTCTATCATAGTTAATCTTGCACACTTAAAACCTACTTCGATCTAGACAATTATTACAAAGCTTAAATCAAATGTTGGCTAGAATGTCATTGGTTCATCGATGCTTCGTCTGATTCTTCAACGCATCATCCTCTCTTACGGCCTATTGCCCAATCGGCTAGTTGACCTCCACAACTCTGATTTTCTTAGCGTAATTTTCGTTCTTCTTGGCCCGATGCCCGAATCCATGGCCTGAAGCCTTCTGCCAATACGTCAATCGATTCTCCAGCTCGACGTCCAATCTTATGACATGTTCTACTCTAGCCCAACATGATTCTTCCTGCTTTTAATTATCTTTCCTTGATCGAAGCTTCCTGCATCACTCAAAATGCAAATCAAATCATAAACACTATCAATTGATTTTATCATCAAAATCCAAGATTCAACAATCTTTTCATTTTTAATGATGACAACCAATTGATGACGGAGTCAACCTTAACTCCCCCTATCAGTATGCCATATTGATAGAACCTTGAATTCAAATCAAGGCAAATTTAATCATGAAATCATTATGAGTCTAAGCAACATATCATCATAAAATCATGCATAATCAAAATTTCAATATATCATTCCATGCATTATCATCATCATAATTTCTCCCCCTTTATCATCAACAAAAATGAGAAGTGCAACTAACAAGTTTCTAGATATAATATTAAATCATTGCATTTATCATCATGCAAGCTAGCAAGTTTTTACAAAATTTTTACACCTTTTGATATATGCAGGATAGCATGTTTTTGCATCTACTTGAAATATGTAAGCTAGCATTTTTGCATTTCTAGTAATTCTTTCTCCATGCAATTTGCAAGCTGTCAAATTTTACACATATGAAAATAGGCAAAATTTTTGCATCTTTTGAGTTGAGCAAGCTTTTTTGCTTCTTTTTATGATGTGCAAACTAGCAACTTTTTTCTTTTTCTTGAAGTATGCAAGCTAGCAAAATTTGCTCCCCCTATGTCATTATCAAATAGAAGGGAAGAATACAATGTTGTAATTATTTTTCCTTTATAATAATTTTTAAAGCATGATAAGGATAAGGTATCATGCACAATTTCAAAACCTTACATTTCATCATTACTCCATGCATGATACCAATCAATTATGAATATATCATACATGATACTAAGATATTAAAATTTTTAAGTATTTATCATTTCATGTATTAAATCAACATTTTGATCATGATACCAAATATTTATCATTTCTCTCATGCATGATACTAAAGCATTCATGATTCTAAACATTAAATTAACCCTTTTTTTGGCATCATTCATCATTTCTCTCATGCATGATACTAAAACATTCATGATTCCAAATATTAAATTAACCTTTTTTTTTTTGCATTTATCACTTTATGATTGTTGGTACCAAACATTCATTATTTATTTTCTCCCCTTTTTTCATAGGTAAAAAGAGGGGAATAGCACAAAAGTGTAAATATTCAAGTCATCACATAGAAGATATCAAGAAAAATTTGGTGATGAGAGATACTTCATGAATTATATAAAGAAAAATCATATCATGAAAGATGAGATCATGTAAATACCTAAAGACATTATTCATTTTGACAAATCTCAAGGAAATCTTAAGAGATGAAATAAAAAAGATCTTCAAAAGAAATTTTAACTCATGAATTCCGAAAAAGATATTCTTTTTAGTAAACAACAAAAAAGAATTGTAGGAGAACAAATAATAAATGATCTCAATTCATACATAAGAATTCTCAAGATTCATATAGAAAATCTCCTCTTAAGAAAATACCAAAAGAAATTGTAAGAGGATAATTAATAAAAAATCTTGATTCATAATAAATCTCAATTAAGTGAAAGAATCAAGATTCATTTGGATGAATCTCTTCTTTGGCAAAAGAAAAAAAAAATCTAGATTCATAGAAAACTTTCAAGTTGTAATCAAAGAACAATTTGGATAATTTTTCTCTTTAACAAATGGCAAAAGGAGACATAAGAGATCAAATAAAAGATTCATTTAAAGAAAATCTCAAGTTATAATTTTGAGAAATCAAGATCATGATATAGACAAAATTCATTTAAATTCATAATTATCAAAATCACTTTCAAAATCCAAGAGATTCATAAAAATGATACAAATAGATTCATCAATATCCCTTTTTGAAAACTCGATAAGGTAGGGATTGAGAAATTTTAAAGAAAAATGCTTTCCTCTTTTTTGTTTCCACTTATGTGATTAATGCCCTTTTCATTTATGCCGAATCCATTCATCATTGATTAAAATCAAAACATAAATTTTATCATCAAAATTATCATGACCAATCATATTAAACATAAGGCTTCTTTTAAACAAGCGATTTGATTTATCATTTTGATTCCAATGATAATACATTTTCCTTTTTATGTGTTTCATTTTATGTGATTGATTTCATGTAAGTATGCTCAAAGTTTTTTTCGTATGAAAACCATCTATCATATTTAAAACCGAAAAGCAATACAAAATCATCAAGATACATATAATTATTTCTTATAACATATAAGGAATTAATCTTATTTGATGTGCAAGTATTATTACAAAACATTCAATTGTCATGATTAATATATATATATATATATATATATATATATATATATATATATAACTAATCATGAAAAGCACTAAGTAATTTCATGGTGAGGAAAAAGAGATTCGATTGAGTCGCTTACCTTATTGACGAAAGCCGTCAAAGCGCAGTTCGCCACCTTGCCCTTGTTGGTTTGCTCTTCGTTTTCAGATACGCTCGATTCGTCTTTTGATAATTTTTTCTTTAGTTTTATATACTCATCTTTAGAGTGACCCAGCTTCTTGCATTCATAACAAAAAGTTGTATTCTTTTTAAGTTAATTTTATTCTTTGATTCTTGTTTAATTAACATTTTCAGTTTTATTGTTAAGAGTTCAAAGTCATCATCACTTGAGCTTTTGCTCGAGTGGTCTTTATTTGTTCTAAGTGTCAAATCCTTCATGTTCTTTAGAAGGTTGTTCTCAAGTTCGTCAAGTACCACATAAGTCATTTCATAGGTTATCAAAGACCCAATAAGTTCTCCAATTAGAAAATAGTTCAAGTCCTTTGATTTTTGTATTGTCATTACTTTCGAATCCCAAGTTTTAGAAAGTAATCGTAAAACTTTATTCATAAGTTCAAGATTCGAAAAACTTTTACCAAGAGCTTTTAGACTTTTGAGGACATCCGTAAAACAAGTATATATGTCTCCAATAGTCTCCCTTGGTTCCATACAAAATAATTCAAAATCATACATCAAAATATTTATTTTAGAGTCTTTAACTATAATAGTACCTTCGTGTATGATTTCGAGTGTGTGCCAAATGTCAAAAGTCATTTCGTAAGTAGAAACCTGATTGGATTCATTTTTGTCTAAGGCGCAAAATAGAGCATTCATAGCTCTAGCATTTAAAGAAAAAGTCTTCTTCTCTAAATCATTCCAATCGTTCATTAGAAGAGAAGACATTTGAAATCTATTTTCAACCATATTTCATAAATTTAAATCAATAGAAAGCAAAAAAACTTTCATTCGAGTTTTCTAATATGTGTAGTCCGTCCCATTAAACATAGGAGAATGAATGATAGAAAGTCTCTCTTGAAATATGAAAAGAGTCATTTCTCTTGTTGTTAAACCAAATGAGAAAAATCATTGCTTTGATACCAACTATTAGGATTGAGTCGACATGCGTGACATGCCACACACTCATTTTGTATGTTATTATTATGACATTTTCTTACTTTATATTGCTTATTACATATATATGTTGTGATATCCATAAATTTATGCAATGTGAATCGAATCGTGATGAGATCACGATAATGAGACTGATTTGCCTTCAAATACATACACTAAATAATCCTGGTCATAGGTTACTCAAGAGGGATATTGAGATAACTGGATAGACTAGTGTGCTACTATATACCCATTCATATAAATTTTAATATAAACAAACTTGAGATGACTCTCCTTAAGCTCCTCAATATGTTGAGAGAGGTTGAGAGAACTATTAAGAAAGAAAAGCCAATTTTCTATGCTCATGAGACCAGAAAGAAAAAGAAGATAGAAAAGCCCCTTAAGAAGGGCAAGGGCAAGGGCAGACAAGGTAAAGCAAAGGTTGCTAAGAAGGATCCAACAAAAGACAAAGGTCAATGCTTCCACTACGGCAAAGATGGGCACTAGAAGAGGAACTATAAAGCGTACCTTACAAAGAGGGCGAAATAGAAGCTTGGAAAAGTTTCAAGTACATTCATGATCAGTCTCCATTTGTTAAAATATTATGATAACACATGAGTATTGGATACCGATAGTACTTATTATATTTGTAATTTGTTGCAGATTTTGGCAAAACCTAGGAGATTGGCAAGAGGCGAGATAGACCTCAAGATAGGAAATGGAGCAAAAGCTACTGTAGTGGCTTTTAGCGAGGTCACCCTATATCTGCCTGGTGGAGCTATTATTATGTTAGATACTTATTATTTTATTCCTTCTATTATCAAAAATATTATTTTCATTTCATATTTGAGAATTACTGGATATAAATTAGTTTTTGAGAATAATTATTATTCAATATTATTAGATAATAAGATCATAACAAAAGGAACATTGCATAATGGTTTGTTTATGCTAGATATTGTATCACATATCATGAATGTAGGTAAGTCTAAGAGGAAACAAGATGAGGTGAACAATGCATACCTATGACATTGTAGGCTAGGTCATATCCATGAGGGAAGGATTCAAAAGTTGCTAAAGGATGAATACGTAGATTCATTCGACTATGAGTCAAATGCAACTTGCGACCTTGCTTTCATGAAAAATTGACCAACTCTCTATTTAATGGAACTAGAGAGAGAGCCACCGAGTTGTTGGAACTCATATACAATGATGTATATAGTCCCATGTCAACTCATGTCATAGGTGTTAGGACCAAGTCAACACTAAGACGGGTGAGTGAATTAGTGCTTACGTAAAAATCATATCGATTTGAAAACTTGTTCAACGTAGAAACATCATTTTGATAAGTCCCATATCGAAAAGTGTTTAAGCTTGACTTAGAGTAAATGTAAATTGAAATAAACAATAAAAGTAAGAAGCAAAGGAAAAGAGCACACCAGATTTATAATGGTTCGGTAATCGTGACCTACATCTGCTCCTGATTCCTCCTCCGTTGAGGCCACCGACGTCCAGTATCGATCTTCCTTCAATGGGCAAAGACCAACTACCCTCTTACAACACTTTCTCCTTTTCACAGGTTTGAGAGATAATCTTTACATGTCACTCTTTTACAAGTAGTCCCTCACACATCTCCCTTAGGACTAACTCTAAGCACTAGGAGGAGGGAACTCAATGTTTTGGCAGAGTTTACTCAGTTTTTTCCTAAATAATTCTTGCTCCTTTCTTGCTGCTCAAGTGAGGTATTTATAGACCCCAAATGGTTTCAAAAATGGAGCAAAAAATTTAAATTTTTGAGTCTTCCAGCTATAGGCGGTACCACCGCCTAGTTTGGTGGTACCACCACTTGATAACCTCGAAGATCGGGTTTTTTGAGTTTTCTAACTCATAGGTGGTGTGGTAGTACCACCGCCTGACCCAACTTTTAGGTCACTGAATGAGCCTCCCAATGAGCCCAAATTAATCCTAATTAAGGTCCAATTGGCTCCTAATTGAGTTAGCATGATTACACTAAAAGCTAACTTAATTAACCCCCTAAGCTATTTTGATCTTAGATAAATGATTATGAAGTATGAATCCTTTGTCCGACATGTCATTGGTTCATTCGATGCTTCATCCGATCCTTCGGCGTATCATCCTCTCCTTCAGTGTATTACCCAATCGGCATGTTGACTCCCGTAACTTTTGATCTCCTTGGCGTAATGTCAAATCCTTTAGCCCGATACCTTAATTCATGGCATGAAGTCTTCTACCGATATGTCAACCGATCCTCCGGCCCGACGTCTAATCTTCTGACATGTTTACTTTGGCCCAATGTCTGATTCATCCTACTTTAATCAATTTATCTCTCCTTGAACGAAGCTAGTCCTACTTCACTCAAAATACAGATTAGATTATAACTTTATCAATTGATTTCATCATCAAAATATGAGATTTAACAATCTCCCTCTTTTTGATGATGATAATCAATTGATAATAAAGTTTAAACTAAACTCCTCATATCAATATGCCATATTGAAATTAACTTTGAATTCAAATTGAATTCAAGTCAAACCAATTTTAATCATGATTCACATCATATGCAATACATCATATACATCATCATAATAAAATCATGAGTATTGCATACATAATCATAATTTCAAACATCAAATTTCAAAACATCAAAGTGCATCATATCATGTATATTTTCAGAATCATTAGTACATGCATGATTCCAAATCATCATACATGATTCCAAATCATCATTTTAGGCATAATATGCATAATTATCATTATACCTTCTCCTCCTTTGTCATCAATAAAAAGGAGAAGTGTAACTATGCAAGCTAGTAAGATAGCAAGTATTGAATATGCAAGCTAGCAAGTTTTAGAGATGTGCAGAGTTTAGCATATTTTCTTTTCTTTGCAATGTTCAAGCTAGCAAGTTTTCGAAAAAGAATGTAAGATAGTAAATAGCAAGTTTTATATCATGTAAGCTAACAAATTTTACATCATTTTACAACATACAAGCTAGCAAATTTTGAGATGTACAAGTTAGAACATGCATCATGAGTATTGCTTCTCTTGTGTGCAAGATAGCAGTTCTTGCTTCTCTTTTGAGATAAGCAAGTTAGCAAGTTTTGCCTTTCTTTGCAAGCTATGAATTTTTGCAAGTTTACAAGTTTTAGCTTCTTCTTGAATTGTGCAAGCTAGCAAATCTTTCTCCCCCTTTGTCATTGTCAAAAAGAAAGGAATAATATAATATTAAAGTTTATTTTCCTTTACATCAATTTTCAAATCATGATAAAGATAAATAACAAGGATAAATTTACATCAATATTTCAAGCATCAAAAATAAAAAATCAAGTCAAGAATACCAAAAAACCATATATCATTTTTGACAAATTTCTTCTTCTATAAATAAAAGAAATGATAGGAAACGATCTTGATTTAAAAAGAAAACTCAAGTCATAAAAATCAAAAAATCAAGATCATGATCCGAAAAATATATAAGAAGAGTTTATGCATTTGAGAGATTTAACATTCAAGCTAGTACTTTTGTTTGCCTAAATTTAACATTCAAGCTAGTAACTTTATTACTATCCTGGGTCATTGTAAGAAAAAGAAGAGGGAAATGATACAATGTTGCAATTTATTTCCTTCTAACATCAATGCTTCTAAGCATCACATATGGTATACAACCATAAATATAAAGAATTTGTACATAACAAAACTCAAATCATAAATTATCAAAATATCAAGTGACATATCATGATTTATTTGTTAGGATCGGAGTGGCACTAAGAGGGGGGGGTGAATTAGTGCAGCGGATTAAAACTTCGGTTTCGAAAAATTATTTCGCACGATAACAAACAATATCAATGAGAACTGATTTGGAAGCTTGAAAACTTAGAGATGTATGGAAGCGTAATGACTAAGTAAAGAAATTTGCAGTATGTAAATGGCAAGATTAAGATGCAAACCAGATAACACAGTAGTTTTAAAGTGGTTCGGTCAAAATGACCTACATCCACTTGCGAAGTCTTCTTCGAGGAGGCTCCCAACTTCCACTAGCAAGTCTCTTGTAGGAAAAGGACTAATACCCCTCTTACAACCTTTTACAAGTGGTTCACACTCTTACAAATTTTTGAATAGAAAGAAGGAGGTGAACACTCAAAGCAATTGAAGACAAAAATTTGAGCTCCAAAATTTGAATTCTCTTGGGTTTCCGAGGTTGGCGGTGCCATCGCCCGATCTCTCGGGTGCTGGGCGGTGCCACCGCTCAGTCCAGTGGTGCCACCACCCAGTTCTCGGGTTCTGGGTGGTGCCACCGCCTAATCTGGCAGTGCCACCGCCTATAGTGTTTTGGCTCACTAGTTGGGCTCCAAACTAGGCCCAAACCAGTCCGAACTCGGGCCCAATTGGCCCCTACTTGGGTTATAGGATTAACACCTAATCCTAACCCTAATTAACATACTAATTATGAATTTAAAGACATTTTCTAAGCTATTACAAAATCCATAAGTTAAGACTTCTTCCGGCGAGCTTCCGGCGAACTTTCGGTTGTCTTCCGATAAACTCTCGGAAACCATTCTACGGACTCCCGGCAAGCTCCTAGACTTCACGATTTGATCTTGGTGAGTTCCAACGAGCTTCTTCGGCAAGCTTCGATCTTTCTCGGCGAGCTCCGCGAACTTCCAATGAACCTTCCGACGAGCTTCCGAAAAACCCTTCGGCAAGCTCCCTACTCATTCTTGGCTAGTTTCGGCAGCATTCCCGATGAACCTTCGAACTTCCGTCGAACTCTCGAACTCCCAACAAATCCTTCGCGCTTGACTCCGACAGTTTGTTTCGCTTTATGCCTTTGTCATTATCGTAGTTATTCCTACACACACAAACTAAAACTCTTCTCCGATCTAGACAATTATTACAACGCGAATTGACATTCTATTGCCCGGCACGTCATTGGTTGGCGCTTCGTCCGATTCTTTAGCGTATCGTCGTCTCTTGCGGCTTGTTGCCCAATCAGCGGTTGACCTCCACAACCCCGATATCCTTGGCGCAATTCCGCTCTCCTTGGCCCGATGCCCGATGCCCGATGTCCGAAGCGTTTTGCCATCCAATATCCTGATGTGATCTCCTCCGGCGTAACGTCAATTCCTCCTGCGTCAACTGTCTAATCCTGATCGAGTAGACCTACATTACTCAAAATGCAGTTAAACATCTAAACACAATCAATTAGTTTCATCATCAAAATCTGATATTCAACATTATTAGGATAAGTCACCTCTTTAGTGAATAGCAAAAAGAATCATAAGAGAACAAAATATGAAAAATCTTGATTCATAATAAATTTCAATTTATAAATATTAAGTTAAAGGATCAAGATTCATTTGGATGAATCTCTTCGAAAAGGAACATAGGAGAATAAAAGATCTTGTTCATGTATAAAAAATCTCAAGTTGTTAAGATCATGATTCATAAAAAATATCCTCTTAAATAATATGAGAACACATAATAGAAGATCTTGATTCATAAAATATTTCAAGTTATAATTTCGAGAAATCAAAATCACTTTCAAGAGATTCAAAATGTCATAAATATATTTATCAATTTCTTATTGAAAAATTGGTAAGATAGAGATAGAAAAAATTTTAAAATGTATTCCATTTTTAGTTGTTTTAATTTATATGATTTATTTAATACAAGCATGTCTTTGTCTTTTATGCTAAATCGAAACATGCATCATCATTTAAAATCAAAAGAGGAAATTTTATCATAGAAATCATCAAGATCAATAAACCATAAATCACAAAAATCATTATTACTTCAAATTCTCATGCATAGTATAAAATCATCAAGCATGGTACCAAAACTTTTAATATTTTCATTACATCTTACATTATTATGCATCATTAAATCATCAAATAGGATTTATTAAATATAAAGAAATTTCAATCAAAATTATTTTATTTGTTGTAGTAATGCATTTTTCTTTTTGAGTGAATCTAACTCTTGATGCTTAATGCTAGGAATTAACATGCAATTGTCATACTCAAATTTTTTTTTTTTTTTTCAAAATTACTAAAACGAGAAGCATAACTTTTTTTTGTATATCTTACTAACTAATTTAAAAATAACTCATGAATTACATCAAGTAATTTTATAATAAGATAAAAAATATTCGTTTGAGTTGTTTACCTCATTGTCGAGGGCCATCAAAGTGAAGCTTACAACTTTGTCTTCATCGATTTGCTCCTCTTTTTCGTATGCACTCAATTTGTCCCAAGTCACCTTGAGCGTCTTCTTCTTCTTTGGCAATATCTTCTTTTTAAGTTTATTTTTATTTTTTTATTCTTATTTTATGAACTTTTTAACCTTTGTTGTTAGGAGTTCAAGGTCATTGTCACTTGAGTGGTTTTCTTTTGTTATCTTTAATATTATCTTTCATGACATGATTTTCATTATGTATAATTCTTTTGTATTTATAGTTGTAAATCTTATGTTATAGTAGAGAATTGATTTAAAAAAAAATTATACCATTATATTCTTCCACTCTTCTTCTTTCTTGTTTACAATGACAAAGTGGAGAAAGAAAGTTACTAGCATACTAAGAGAACCAAAATTACTAGCTTAAATGTCAAACTTAGGCATCTTAAATCTCCCAAATGCATAAATTTTTCTTATACATTTTTTGGATCATGATCTTGATTTTTTGATTTTGATGACTAGAGATTTCTTATGCATGAATCAAGTTCTCCTATATTTCTTTTTGCTATAGAAAAGTTTTTATCTTAATCAGAATCTTGATTTCTCGGTATTTGATACGTGAAATTTTTTTTATATAAATCAAGATCTTTTATTTAATCTTTTATATTTCTCTTTGTCATTTACAAAAAAGAAAAATTATCCAAATGAATCATGATTGTTCTTTTTATTACAACTTGATAGTTTTCTATAAATCAAGATTTTTCCTTTCATTAAAGAAGAGATGTATTCAAATTAACCATGATATGTCACTTGACTTCTTGATATTTATGACTTGAATTTTATTATGTTCAATTACCTTGTATTTATGATTTGTATATCTCATGATGTGATTGAATCATTGATATAAAAAAAAAAAAGAAAAATTATACTATTATATTCTTCCCTTCTCTTTGACAATAACAAAGGGGTTGAAAAGTCTTGCAAGCTTGCACATCACAAAGAAAAGAAAAATTACTAGCTTGCACATTGCAAAAGGAAGCAACAATTGCTATGTTGCCCATCTCAAAAAGCAATACTTACAAACTTATCTCAAAAGAGAAGCAAGGATTGCTAACTTGCAATCTCAAGAGATGCAAAAGTACTATCTTGCCTATCTTAAGAAGTAAAGAATTGCTAAAATTACATGTCTCTAAAACTTACATGTTCTAAAATGATGTAAAACTTGTTATTTACTATCTTACATTCTTTTTCAAAAACTTGCTAGCTTGAACATCGCAAAGAAAAGCAAATATGTTATCTTACAGATCTCATGAGAAGTAAAAATTTTGCTAATTTTTATATCACAAAAATATGCTAGCTTGCATGTTCAAAACTTGCTATCTTACTAGCTTGCATATTTTAAAAATTTGCTAGTTATAATTTTCTCTTTTTTATTGATGACAAATGGGGAGAAGTTATAATGATGATATGAAAGTATGTATGAAATACTCATGATATTATGATGATAAATACAATGAAAAGTTATGATGATCATTCATGGTATAATAAAATTTTATTATGTATGATGGTTTAGATACAATACTTGAACTTATGATGTAAGTAATGATATGATGTATTGCATATAATTCATGATTGAAATTATGTCATGCTGATGGGGGGAGTTTAGTTTAAACTCCGTCATCAATTGGTTGTCATCATTAAAAGGGAGAGATTATTGAATCTCAGATTTTGATGATGAAATCAATGGATGAGTTTACTATCTAATCTGCATTTTGAGTGACACAAGACTAACTTCGATCAGAAAAGACAAATCGATCAAAGTAGGACGGATCATATGTTTGACCGAATTGAACATGTCAGAAGATTGGATATCGGTCAGAGAATCAATTAACGTGCTAGTAGAAGGACTTCATACTATGAGTTTGGGCATCAGGCCGAAGGATCGGACATTGTACTAAAGAGATCGGAAGTTATAAGAGGTCAACATGCCGATTGAGCAATATGTCAAAGGAAAGGACGATACGTCGGATGAACTAATGACATGTCAAACAACATAAAATTCTAGTCTTATAATCGGTTATTTTAATTAGTTATAATTAAGTGATAATTGAGTTAGTTTTAGATATAATCATGCCAACTCAATTAGGGGCCCATTGGGCTTGAGTTTGGATTGTTTTGGGCAAAACGAAAGACACATTCAATTACCTAAGGTTAGGTAGAACCATCAATAAGCTGAAAAGTTCAAGAGCATACTTTTTCAAGTTGTCAAGTAATGGTACGACCAAGTTGGGCGGTGGTTCTACCCAGTGTTAGTGTTGCAGGCGTGGTGCTACCAGGACTTGGAAAACCCGGGATGAGATCTTTTTTAGCTCTATTTTTTATGTCATTTGGGATCTATAAATACCCCAGCTATTTCTGATTGAAGGAGCACAAAATTAAGTAGAAAGGGAGAAAGAATACTTAAGAAAAATTGAAAACTCTTTTAGGATTTAGAGTCTCTTCCTCCTAGAGTTAGAAGTTTTCTAAGGGAGGAGTAAGGTCTAAAAGAGAGGTGTAAATGTTCTATACTGAGCTTGTAAAAGGAAAAAGAGTTGTAAGGGTAGTTGATCTTCATCCGTTAAAAGAAGATCGGTAGTAAAAGCCAGTGGCCTCAAATGAAGAGAAATTGCGAGTGGATGTAGGTCGAGATAACTAAACCACTATAAAATCTAGTTTGCATTTATTTTATGCTTTTCATTTACATTGCCAACTGATTTCTTACTCTCACTATGCTCATTATGCTTTTGTACGTTTTTAAGTTAAACATATTTTCGATATGGCTTTATTGAACGAAGTTTCCGAATCGATGTAAGTTTTACAAAAGCACTAATTCATTCCACCCCCCTTAGTGCCATCACGGTCGTAACACAATCTTCTGACATGTTTTATTCTGGCCTAACCTTTGATTTTATTACTTTAATCGATTTGTCTTTCCCTGATTGAAGCTAGTCCTACATCACTTAAACACACATTAGATCATAACTTTATCAATTGATTTCATTATCAAAATCCGAGATTCAATAATCTCTCCCTTTTTAATGATGACAACAAATTAATAATGGAGTTTAACTAAACTCCCCATGTCAATATGCCATATTTATAGAACCTATGATTTCATGAGTATTTCATTATTGTATGTATAATTTCAAATCATCATAATAATTTTAAAATATAAAATTTCATCATACCATGCATGATCATCAACATAACTTCTCCTCCTTTATCATCAACAAAAATGAGAAAGTGCAACTAGCAAGATTTTGAAACATGCAAGCTAACAACAATTTTGAGTTGTGCAAGTTAGCAATTTTTGCTATTCTTGAGATATGCAAGCTAGCAAATTCTTTCTTTTCTTTTGAGAAGCGCAAGCTAGTAAGTTTTGTCTTTCTTTGCAAGCTAGTAATTTTGCCTTTCTTGAGATGTATAAGTTTAACAATTTTTGCTATGCAAGTTAGCAAATTCTTTCTCTTTTGAGATGTACAAGCTAGCAAGACCTTCTCCCCCTTTGTCATTATTAAAAAGAAGGGAAGAGTATAATAGTGCAAAATCCCTTTTTTTACATCAATGATTCAATCATATCATGAGATATACAAATCGTAAATACAAAAAAATTATATTTAATAAAATTCAAGTTATAAACTTTAAGAAGTCTATTGATATATCATGGTTTGTCTCTTCTTTAGCAAATACCAAAAAGAACCATAGAAGAACAATTAATGAAAAATCTTGATTCATATAAAATTTTAAGTTATAATTCCAAGAAATCAAAAGAAACATAGGAGAACTTGATTCATGCATAAGAAAACTCAATTCATCAAGATCATGATTCATAAAAAATAAATCTCAATTCATAAATATCAAGGTCATAGTTTGTTTATATAAGTCTCTTCTTTAGTAAATGGTAAGAAAAAATCATCAAAGATAGAAAAGATTTTGATTCTCATAAACGATACCTCAAGTAGAGAAATCAAAAGAAAGTTCATGATTTGGTTGGAAAAATCTCATTCAAATTCAATTTGTCAACTCCAAACTCATCATTAAAATCACTTTTCTTGCATTCAAAAAATCCATTGAAAATAATGTACATTGATTCCTACGAGATTAAAAATAGCTAAAATTCTTTAGTTTTAATTTGTGTGATTGATTTTATACTAGCATGCCCTAGTCTTCTATACAAAAGCATTGCATCATCATTTAAAATCCAAAAGCAATATAGAAATTATCAAGATCAATAGATTATTGTTTGTGTAACCATAAACCATCTTCAATCAAAATATTTATTATAAAAAAAATCATCAAGTTTCAATCATGATCTTTCCTTTATTATTGTTTGTTGTAGTAATACATTTTTCTTTTTAAAGTGAATCTAACTATTTATACTTAGTGTAAAGAGTTAATATGCAATTGTCATGCTCAATTTGTTTTTAATTTTTTAAAATCACTAGAAAGAGAAGCATGATCCTCTTTTTTTTATATTTTATATTTCTTATTAATTTAAAAATAACTCATGAAATGCATCAAGTAATTTTATAGTAAAGTAAAGGGGTTTTGGTTGAGTCACTTATCTCATTATCGAAAGCCACCTAGTTCACCACCTCATCTTTGTTGGTTTGCTCCTTGCCTTCGAATGTACTCATTTTGTCCCATGTCACCTTGAATATTTTCTTCTTCTTTAATAGCTTCTTTAAGAATTTATAGTCAGTTCTTATGTCATTTTTAAGTTTATTTTTAGAATTAATCTTTTTTATGAACTTTTTAAATTTTTTTGTCAAAAGTTCTATATCATCATCACTTGAGCTTTTGCTCAAGTGGTCATCTTTTATTCTCAGTGCCAAATTTTTTTTATTCTTTAGAAGGTTGTTCTCATATTCATCATATTTAATACAAGTCATTTCATAGGTCATTAAAGACCCAATAAGTTCTTCAGGAGAAAAATTGTTCAAGTCTTTTGTCTATTGTATTGTCATCACTTTCGGATCCTAATTTTTTAGAAGGAATCTTAGTATTTTGTTGACAAGTTCAAAATTAGAAAAACTTTTACCAAGTACTTTCAAACTATTGATGATATCCATAAAATAGGTGTATATATCTCCAATAGTTTTGCTTAGTTTCATTTGAAACAAGTCAAAACTACACATCAAAAGATTAATTTTTGATTGTTTAACTCTACTTGTGCCTTCATATGTAATTTTAAGAGTGTGTCAAATGTCACGTATAGTTTCACAAGTCAAAATATAATTAAATTCATTTTTATCCAAAGCACAAAACAAAGCGTTCATCGCTTTAGCATCGAAAGAGAAAGTCTTCTTCTCCAAATCATTCTATTCGTTTATTGGTTTGGAAAAATTTTCAAAACCTCTATCAACAATGTTCCATAAATCGAAATTCATACAAAGCAAGAAAATTCTCATTCTAGTTTTGTAATATATGTAGTGTGTTTCATTGAACATAGGAGGACGAGTGATAGAAAGACCCTCTTGATTGCTGGTAAAAGTCATTTCTCTTGGGTGTTAAACTAAACAAGAAAAACCTTGACTCTGATACTAACTGTTAAGATCATATCAGCACTAAGAGGGGGAGGGGAGGCGGGGTGGTGGTGGGTGTGTGAATTAGTCCTTACGAAAAACTTCGATGATTTATAAAAAAACCATTTCAATAAAGTTCGTATCGGAAAGACATTTAACATGAAAGCATTTGTAAGTGTAGTGAATAAGTAAATCATTTTATAATAAGAATGAAAAGTATAAAATAAATACAAACCAATTTATAGTGGTTCGGTTATCATGACCTACGTTCACTCCCGATTCCTCTTCACTTGAGGCTACTGGCTTCTATTACTGATCTTCTTTTAACGGACAGAGATCAACTACCCTCTTACAATCCTTTTCTCCTTTTCATATGTTTAGAAGATAACCTTTACAAGTCACTCACCCCTTCCTTAAACAAAAATCTAACTTTGAAAAGAGGAGGAGAATTCTCATAAGATCACAACAGCATCTTCTTACAAATTTATTCTCAGTTCTTGTGTAAACCGAGCAAGGATGAGTAGGATATTTATAGGCCCCAAATTGATTCAAGTTTAGAGCCAAAACGATCTAATCTTGGGTTTTTAAGGTACTAGCAGTACCACCGCTAGTATTGGGCAGTACCATCACCTACAGACTAACATTAGGCGGTACCACCACCCAGTATGGTGGTACCACTGCTTAACATAGTCTGGGGCACTATGTTTGGGCAGTACCACTGCCTAGTCTAGTGGTACCACCGCCTAATAGCCTTAGAAGCTAAGCTCTCAGAGACTAAGCCTTTGGCGATTCCATCACCTAGTCTGATAATGCCATCGCTTGACCCAACTTTTGGGTCACTGAATGGGCCTCCCAATGGGCCTAAATTAGCTCCAAATCAGGGCAAATGGGCCCCTAATTAAGTTGGCCTAATTATGTTTAAAACTAACTCAATTACAACCTAGACTACTTCATGTTGAATCTTAGATTTTGATAATGAAATCAATTGATAAATTATTGATCTAATCCATATGTTGAGAAGAGTGTTGTAGGATTAACTATAATAATAAATAAGGTATAAAGCAGATGTTGGGCCTGAGTCAAAGATCGGACGATGCGTCGAAGATTCAGACAATGTGCCGGAAGCTCACTAAGAGTTCATCGGGAGCTCGCCGAGAGTTTATCAAGAGTTCATCGAGAGTTCGTCAGGAGTTCATCGAGAGTTCGTCAGGAACTCGCCGAGAGTTCATTAGGAGTTCGCCAAGAGTTCGTCGGGAGTTCGCCAAAAGCATGCCAAGAGTTCACTAGAAGTCTGTCGAGACTATGTCGGAAGAACAATTGGCATACCGAACAAAGATTGATTAGTTAATGTCTTAATTATCATAGTTAGAACATAAATTGAGTTACAATTGTGAGTTAATCCCACTAACTCAGTTAGGGGCCAACTAGGCCCGGTTTAGGGTTGAGTTGGGCAGGATGGAAGACCCACTCAAGCACTTGGAGCCATGCCAAGCGGTGGCACCACCTAGGTGTTAGGATCAATAATGGCACTAAGAGGGGGGGTAAATTAGTGTAGTGTAAAACTTTTATGATTTCAAAAAAATATTTGTTTCGATTAAAATCGATTCCGACGAAAATGGTTTCGATTGAATCTGTTTCGGAGAGAAGTTAAACTAGAAAGCTTTCATAAAAGTGTAAGAGAAGATTAAGGAGGTTTGCAGTAATGTAAATTGCACAAATGAAAAGCAAACCAGAATTTAGAGTTGTTCGGTCAATGTGACCTATATCCACTTTTGGATTCCTCCTCCGATGAAGTCACCGGCATCCATTAAAGGCCTTCCTTTAATAGGTGACAACCGAACACCTCTTTATAGTGCTTTCTCCTTTTCCCGGGTTTAGGAGATAACCCTTACAAGTCTCACTCCTCTTTCTTGGATTGTTACAAGGCTAAGAGATGAAGGAGGAGAACTCTAACTTTTACAACACTTTTATAATTCAAGAATTCAAGATTAAGCCAATACTTTCGTGCCCTTTCATGCAGAAAAGGGTGAGATTTTTATAGACTCCAATGGCTTTAAAATTGAAGCTAAAAAGTGTCACATCCCCGGAATCTGGGGTACTGGTGGTACCATCGCCGTTATTGGGTGGTACTACTATCGCTAATCTGACATTGGGCAGTACCATCGCTAGACAGGAGCGGTACCACCGCTTGCAGCATTCATTGCCGGTGGTACCACTGCCTAGTCTGGGCGGTACCACTGCCCAGATATCCTGGGGCATTGCCTTCCAAGAGGTGTCACCGCTGGCCATCTTTTTAGGGGCTGAATTGGCCGATCAATTCGGCCCAATTCAACCCTATTAAGGGCCCAATTGGCCCCTAATTAAGTTAGTGGGATTACCTCCTAATCCTAACTTAATTTACACTCTAACTATGATAACTAAGACATAATTATAGCGCTTCTTATTCCGGTGCGTCAATTGCTCTTCCGGTGTACTTTCGGCGAACATCCGACAAACTCTCGGCAATGTTCCGATGGACTCTCGGCAAGCTCCTAGACTATACGACGATCTTCTTGATGAGTTCTGATGAGCTTCTTTGGCAAGCTCCTAGACTTCTTGATTGGTTCCGGCAGAACTTCTGACGAACGTCCGGATTTTCGACGAACTCTCGAACTCTCAATGAGATCTCGATCTTGACTCCGACACAACACCTGCTTTATGTCTTACTACTATCATAGTTAATCATGCACACTTTTTTTAACATATAGATTAGACCACATAAATTATAATTGACTTCATCATCAAAATTTGAGATTCAACACTAGGATGGGTGGTGGAACCGCTTGAGGCTCACCCTCCCAAGTGGTCTAGGCAATGGTACCGCCCAAACTGGGTGGTGGTATCGTCGGTAGTTAATGCTGCCAAGTAGTGGTACTACCAAAGCCCAATCTCTAAGGCTCTATCAAGCAGTAGTATCGCCAGATTGGGTAGTGATACCATATAGTGTCAGAGTGTCAAGCGATAGTACCGCCCAATAATGGCGGTAGTGCCGCTAATACCCCAAAAATCTGGGATGAGGCATTTTTTGCTCCAATTCTGAAACCTTTGAGGGCCTATAAATATCCCACTCCTTTCTGCATGAAAGGGTAACAAAATAGCAACAAAGTGTAAAAAAATCTTTAAGTGTTGGGGTGTAAAAGGGTTGTAAAAGTGCTAAGAGTCCTCCTCCTCTATCTTCAGCTTTGTAATCATTCGAGAAGAGGTGTGAGGCTTGTAAGGGTTGTCTCCTAAACCCATGAAAGGAGAAATATTTGTAAGAAGGTAGTTGGTCTTCACCTATTGAAGAAAGACCATTAGTGGATGCTGGTGACCTCGACGGAGGAGGAATCAGAAGTGGACAAAGGTCATAACGACCGAACCACTATAAATCTGGTATGTTATTTTCTTACTGCTTACTTTCATTACTTAGCTGCTCACTTCACTTTACTTTTATTTTAAGTCATTACTTTTCGATATGGGCTTTGTCGGAATGATTTTATTGAACAAAATTTTTTAAATCAACGTAATTTTACGTAAGCACTAATTCACACCCCCCCCCCCCCTCTTAGTGTTGTATTGATCATAACAATTGATATCAGAGTGAGATTACTCTTAATTTGGTTTAAAACCCAAGAGAGAGATAGCTTTTGCCAGTAATCATGAGGGTTATTCTATCACACGTCCTCCCATGTTCAGTGGAATGAACTACACTTATTAGAAAACTAGAATGAGTATTTTTTATTTCTATGGATTTTGAGTTATGGAATATCATTGGAATGATTTAGAGAAGAAATCTTTTTCTTTGAATGCCAAAGCTTTGAATGCTTTATTTTGTGCTTTAGATAAAAAATAAATTCAATCAAGTTTCTATTTACGAAATGACTTATGCTATTTGGTATATACTAGAAATCACACACAAAGGCATAAGTAGGGTTAAGGAGTTAAAAATCAATCTTTTAGTTCATAGTTATGAATTGTTTCACATGAAACCAAGCGAGACCATTAGAAACATATGCACCCGGTTTACGGATGCTATCAATGGTCTAAAAGAACTTAGTAAAAGCTTTTCTAATTTTAAACTCGTTAACAAGATATTAAGATCTCTTCAAAAAAGTTGGGATCCTAAAGTAACCGCAATTTAAGAAGCCAAAGACTTGAACAATTTTCCACTTAAAGAACTTATTGGGTCTTGATGACCTACGAAATGACATATAATGCACATGTAGAACTTGAGAACAATCTTCTAAAGAATAAAAAGGATTTGATACTTAGAACTCAAGAAGACCACTTGAAAGAAAACTCAAGTAATGATGATGATGACGACGACTTGATAATTCTAACAAGAAAATTTTAAAAATTCATAAAAAGGAATAAAACTAAACATGACATTAAAAACAAAAATGAACTTAAAAAAGACCAAATAATTTGCTACGAATATAAGAAACTGGATCACTTCAAAAGTGAATGTCCTCAAGTGAAGAAGAAGCAATCAAAAAAGAAGAAAGCACTAAAAGCTACTTGGGACGATTCGAACGCATTCGAAGACGAGGAGCCAACCAACAAAGAAGTTGCTAACTATGCTTTAATGGCCCTTGCGATGAGCTAAGTAACTCAATCGAAGCCCATTTATCATTTGATGAATTATTGAATATTTTTCATGATTTATTTGATGAATTTAAATTAGTTAATAAAAAGTATAAATTATTAAAAAAGGAGCATGTCTCTCTTGTTAGTGAATTCAATAGATTAAATATTAAGCAAGATAATAAAATATTACCTCCTTGTACAAAATGTGAAGAACTAGAGATGCTTAAAAAGGAAAATTTGTGAAACTTTAGAAAAGTTTAAAATGAGAAGCAAATCTTTAAACATGATCCTTACAAAAGGGATCAAGTTCATAGAAGAGATCAAGTTGACTTTGTGAGTAACATTTACGAAAAGCCAACCATCTTTGTTAAGGGCCCAACTTTGCATGTTTCACCTTGAAACAAATGCAAATTATGTTGTAAATTTGGACATTATGCCTATAAATGTCCATTTAAGAGGTATAGTCCACATAAGCTAATATGGGTCCCTGAAGGAACCTTAAATGATTCAATGCAAAATGATAAGTTAGATAGATCTATTAATGAGGAACCTAAGGTAAAATGGGTACCTAAAAGAAAATCTCCTTTCTTGTAGATATGTCTACAATCACAAGCTAGGAGGAAGAGATGGTACCTTAATATTCGATGCTCAAGGCATATGACCGGAGATCTAACATACTTTTCTAAGCTCACCAGCCAAGATAAAGGATTTGTTACCTTCCGAGACAACAACAAAGGAAAAATTATTGAAAAAGGAAATATAGGTAACAAATCAAACCTTTTGATTGAAAATATTTTATTAGTAGATAGTTTAAAGCATAACTTACTAAGCATTAGTCAATTATGTGATAAAGGCTATAACATCAAGTTTGAATCTAATTCTTGTATTATAGAAATACTACACATGAATAGATCTTTGGTTGCCTTAAGAACCAACAATATCTATACTATTGATCTTGATAAGTGTTGTAATAAAACATACTTTTTTGTTTTAAATGATGATACTTGGCTTTGACATAGGAGGTTAGGTCATGCTAGCATGAAACCAATCTCCCAAATTTCATCTAGAGAACTTGTAAGAGGAATCTCTAGCATCAAGTTTGTCAAAGACAAAGTGTGTGATGCATGTCAACTAGGAAAACAAATACAAGGTAGTTTCAAGTCAATGAATCAAATAAGCACCTCTAGACCATTGTAATTGATACATATGGATTTATTTAGACCAATTGATATAACAAGCCTAGGAGGTAACAAATACGCCTTTGTAATTATTGATGATTATAGTAGATACACTTGAACATGTTTCTTAGCACACAAAAGTGATTTTTTTAATTTTTTTTTAAATTTTATAAATTTATTCAAAATGAAAAAGGCTTTATGATTTCATCTATACGTAACGATCACGGTGGTGAGTTTCAAAATCATGATTTTCAAAACTTTTGTGAATCAAATGGGTATAATTATAATTTCTCTACTTTAAGAAACCCATAACAAAATGAAATAGTTGAAAGAAAAAATAAGAGTTTACAAGAAATAGCAAGAACTATGTTAAATGAATATAGCCTACCCAAATATTTTTGGGTTGAAGCCGTTAACACGGCATGCTATGTCATAAATAGGGTTCTAGTAAGACCATTACTTTCCAAAACTCCTTATGATTTGTGGAATAACAAAAAACCCAATATTTCGTATTTTAAAGTTTTCAGTTATAAATATTTTATTTTAAATGAAAAAGATGCCTTAAGAAAATTTGATGTAAAATCCGATAAAAGTATTTTTTTTTGTTATTCTTCTACTTCTAAAGTATTTTATATATTTAATAAAAGGATTTTAGTTATAGAAGAATCTATTCATGTTATTTTCACTGAGGTTTTCAAATCCAAGAAAAATGATTTTGATGATGATTTTAATTTTGATGGTTTAAATTTGAATGAACCCTCTCTTCCCAATAGCAACTTGGATGCATCTTCTTCCAAAGAATCTTTACCTAAGGATTGGAAGTATGTAGATACTCATTATAAGGAGCTAATCATTGGAGACACTTCAAAAGGTATTCAAACTCAATCTTCTCTTAAAAAATTTGTACGAATGCAGCCTTTTTATCTCAAATTGAACCTAAATGCATTAACGATGCCCTAAAAGATGATTCATGGGTTATTATAATGCATGAGAAATTAAATCAATTTGAGAGAAATAAGATGTGAAAGCTTGTTCCTAAACCTAGTGACCATTTAGTAATTAGTACTGAATGGGTCTTCAAAAATAAGTAAGATGAACTTGGTATCGTGGTTAGAAACAAGGCTAGATTAGTAGCCAAAAGTTTTAACCAAGAAAAAGGTATCAATTATGAAGAAACTGTTGAATCTCGTATTTTGATGATGAAACCACCTGATATGTGTTTATAATTTAAACTGCATTTTGAGTGATGCAGGTCTACTCGATCAGAATTAGACAGTTAACGCAGGAGGAATTGACGTTGCGCCGGAGGAGATCACGTCAGGATATTGGACGGCAGAAGGCTTCGGACGTCGGGCATCGGGCTAAGGAGAGCGGAATTGCACCAAGGATATCGGGGTTGCGGAGGTCAACCGCCGATTGGGCAACAAGCCGCAAGAGAGGACGATGCGTTGAAGAATCGGACGAAACGCCAACCAATGATGTGCCGGGCAACGGAATGTCGATTCGCGTTGTAATAACTGTCTAGATCAGAGTAGAGTTTTGGCTTGCATGTGTAGGATTAACTACGATAACAATGAAGACATAAAGCGAAACAAAGTGCGGAGTCAAGCATGAAGAATTCATTGGGAGTTCAAGAGTTCGACGGAAGTCCGAAGGATCGTCGGGAACGCTGCCGGAACTAGCCGAGAATGAGTAGGGAGCTTGCCGAAGGGTTTTTTGGAAGCTCGCCGGAAGTTCGCAGAGTTTGCCGAGAAAGATCGGAGCTTGCCGAAGAAGCTCGTTGGAACTCGCCAAGATCAAATCGTGAAGTTTAAGAGCTTGCCGGGAGTCTGCAGAATGGTTTCCGAGAGTTTATCAGAAGACCGCCGAAAGTTCGCCGGAAGAAGCCTTGACTTATGGACTTTGTAATAGCTTATATAATGTCTTTAAAATTCATAGTTAGCATGTTAATTAGGGTTAGGATTAGGTATTAATCCTATAACCCAAGTAGGGGCCTATAACACTGTAGGCTGAAAACACTGTAGGCGGTGGGCTGAAAACACTGTAGGCGGTGACACCTCCTTGGCTGGGCGGTTGCACCGTCTAGCACCCGAACGCTGGGCGGTGGCACCGCTTGGCTGGGCGGTGGCACCGCCAGCATTGGGAACCCAAAGAGGATTTGAATTTTGGAGCCCAAATTTGAATCCTCTTGAGGCCTATAAATACCCCTCAAATCTCAGCTGAGAACACAACTTTTTGAGCAGCAAGAGTTTGAGAGAAAGGTCTTAGAAAAGTGTTAGCTTGTCTTCTTTTCAATTTGCTAGTGTTCACCTCATCTCTTCTCGAAAATCTGTAAGAGAGTGAACCACTTGTAAAGAGTTGTAAGAGGGGTATTTACCCTTCCATTTCAAGAGACTTGCTAGTGGAATGTGGGAGCCTCATCGAAGAGGGGCCTCGCAAGTGGAGTAGGTCATTTGACCGAACCACTCTAAAATCGGCGTGATCCTTGGTTTGCATTTCATTATTGCTATTTACATTATTGCAAACCTTCTTATATGCTTTAGTTCCTTATTACTTTTGCTGCGCATATTTAAGAATATGCTTTCAAGATTAAGCTTGTCAAGTTCCGCTCTTATCATACGAAAGATTTTTTAAAAACCGAAGTTTTAATCCGCTGCACTAATTCACCCCCCCTCCCCCCCTCTTAGTGCTGCTCCGATCCTAACAATTGGTATCAGAGCCACGGTTTTCTACTTTGGTTTAACACCTAAATAGAAATGGCTTTTTATAGCTTTCAAGAGGGCTTATCGGTTTTTCGTCCACCGTTGTTTAACGGATTGGACTACACTTATTGGACAACTCGAATGAGAGTTTTCTTGATTTCTATGAATTTGGATTTATGGAATATTGTTGAAAACGGTTTTCAACTTCCCTCTAAACTGATGAACGAATGGTCGGATTTGGAGAAGTATTTTTCTTTAAACGCAAAGGCTATGAATGCCTTATTTTGCGCTTTGGACAAAAATGAGTTTAATCGGATTTCTACGTGCGAAACGGCTTTCGATATTTGGCGAACACTTGAAATCACGCACGAGGGAACTAGTAGAGTCAAAGACTCGAAAGTTAACATTTTATTGCATGATTTTGAGCTTTTTCAAATACAACCAAGCGAGACTATAGGCGACATGTACACCCGTTTCACGGATGTCGTCAATAATCTAAGAGTTCTTGGTAAATCTTTTTCGAATTTTGATCTCATAAGCAAGATCTTAAGATCCCTTCCAAAAAGATGGGATTCTAAAATAACCGTAATACAAGAAACAAAAGATTTAAATATTTTTCCACTTGAAGAACTTATCGGCTCATTGATGACATATGAAATGGTGCGCAATGCACATGATGAACACAATGAACACTTGAACCACCTTCCAAAGAATAGGAAGGATTTTGAACTCCGGACAAATGAATACCACTTGAGCGATGACTCAAGTGATGAGGACAATGATGAACTTGAACTTTGAACACTAACTCTTAATAAGTTCATTAAACAAAAATCTAAAATGAACAATGAACTTGAACGGAGGAAGAGGCCAAAGAAAAGGAAGGCACCCAAGGATGAATCAAGAACTTCTAAAGGTGAAACGACGAATTGGGCTTTGATGCGCTTCGACCACAAGGTAAGTAACTCAACTCTCTTGAATTATTTTGAAATTACTTGATGTTTTCCATGATGTATTTTCTCTTTTCTTTTGAATATTTATTTTTCTTGAAAATTGTATGTTTTATGTTAATAGAATAAAATGTTAGATTTAAATAATCATATATATGTGCTTGAGAAGCAAGAATGTGTATTTTGATGATTTCCATATTAACTTTCAATGATGATGCATGGTTTTTATATGGAAGGCTTAATGATATTTTTTTTAAAACCTTGTCTTTGGTTTTCAAACATGATGTATGTTTTTGACATAAGAACAAAACTTGAGCATGCTAATATAAAGTCAATCACATAAATTAAAACTAAAAAAGTTTTAGTTATCTATAAGAATCATTCAAAATTATGTTCAATGAAACCATTGCATAATGATGTCATGAAAATATTAAACATTTTGAAATCATGTTTTAGTGTCATGCATAATGATCATGCCTAATAAATTTCAAAATTATGCATATGAATCTTGTGATTTATGGATTATTGATTTTTACCATAATGAAAGTGCCTTATTAATCTTTGTTGTAATAAATCTTACACTTTCGGTTATAAACATTATACATGTTTTTATTTGGTATAAGTGAAATAAAATCATATGAATTGAAACAACTAAAAAGAGGAAAATATTTTTTCCTTGAAAAATTATTTTTCTCTATCATATTGATCTTGATGTTTATTATGATAAATCTATGTATACCATTTTGAATCTCTTGAAAGTAATGTTGATATTTTGATGATTTTGATGATTTAAATTTGAAATGAGTTTTATCAAAATCATGATATTGATTTCTTGGAATAACATGAGATTACCTTTGATGATCATTTTGATTCATGGAATTTTGGATTCATGACTTGGTCTTACATTTGTTTATGAGATGGTTGAAATCTTTGTACGTTTGAATTCTTCCCTTCTCCTTTCAATTTATGCATGTTATATGTTAAAGATTTAAAACCATGTTTTAGTATTATGCATATCTAAGAAATATTGATGTGACAAATTGAATAAGTTGAAAATGAATGATGATTTTTCTCTTGAATATAACTTGTGATATTTTTTATATAAATCATCATTTTAATTTCTTGACATTCGATACATGAGATTTTATTATAAATCAAAATTTCTCATTAATCGATCTTCTATGATTTTACTTGATATTCTCTTGAGAGGAGATTTTCTAAATGAATCATGATTTTTCCTTGTGAGTTCTTGGAGTTATTACTTGATTTTTCTTTTAAAACAAGATCTCTGCTTTGTACTCCTATGATTTTTCTTGATATTTTATTTAAAGAAGATATTTACTATATGAATCATGTCTTTTGGTATTCAAATGATTTTATCCTTCATGACATGATTTCTTTGTATTTATGGCTTCCATGGCTTGAAATGTTTTGGTATAATGCATGCAATGATGAAATATTCATAAAGTTAAAATGATGTATGCAATACTTATGATAATGATGTACATGATATATTTATTACATATGATGTGTGTTTGGTATCATGATCAACATGTTGATAAATGCTTAAAAATTTTAATGTTTGAGTATCATGTATGATATGCTTATTAATGATGATTGATTTATTTTTCGGTATCGTGCATGAAAAATAAGGTTATTAAAATTGTGTGTATTTTAATTTGAATATATAATGATGCACAAATAAGAATGATACTTACCTTTGTCATAATATGAAAAGTGATATAAGGGTCTTCCCTTCTTTTTGACAATGACAAAGGGGGAGCAAGAATTTCTAGCGTGGACATCATGAAAAGAGGCAAACTAACTAGCTTGCACAATTCAAGATGAAAGCAAAAATTTGCACTTCTCAAAAGAGAAGATGCAAATGTAACATTTGCCAAATTGTTTGCTTGCCTCATGTAAAATATTATCTCTTGCTAGTTTGGCATTTTTGTTAGCTTGTATGTTGCAAAACTTATCACTTTTTCAAACATTTTGCTAGCTTACACTTTGCAAAGAAAGCAAAAATGACACTTCTAGAATAAAGAGCTTGTTATATTGAACATCACAAGCTTGCCTATCTTAAGAAACAAAAATTGCAAAAGTGCTATCTTGCCTATCTCAAGAAGCAAAACTTGCAATTTGCACATTGCAATAGGAAGCAAGAATCATGAGCTTACACAAAAAAGCTATCTTACATTTGCTTTCGAAATTTTTGCTAGCTTGTATATTGTGAAACTTACATATCGTAAACATTGCTAGCTTGTAGTCTAAAGAGAAGCAAAAAGTTGCTATCTCAAAAGAAGCAAATGTGCTATCTTGCCTATCTCAAGAAGCAAAACTTGCAATTTGCACATTGCAATAGGAAGCAAAAATCATGAGCTTACACAAGAAAGCTTTCTTACATTTGCTTTCGAAATTTTTGCTAGCTTGTATATTGTAAAACTTACATATCGTAAACATTGCTAGCTTGTAGTCTAAAGAGAAGCAAAAAGTTGCTATCTCAAAAGAAGCAAATGTGTTATCTTGCCTATCTTAAAAGGCAAAAATGGTAACTTGCACACCTAGCAAAACTTGACAAATTTGCATATTTCAAGAAGCAAGAGTTGCTTTCTTGAATATCTCAATATTGCTAGCTTGCATGATGTAGAACTTACTATCTTGAACATTACCAAAAGTGCTATCTTGTATGCTGTAAAACTTGCATATCTAAAACTTGATAGCTTGAATGTCCTAAGCATGATGCATTACATGCTAAATTTTCTAGCTTCAAAACTGCATGATGATAAAACTTAATATTATGTTTTTCATGCAATGAGTTGAACTTATATTACCAACACAAAGAATAGTTGTACTTCTCCTTTTTGTTGATGACAAAGGGGGAGAAGTATGTTGATGACATGATATGCATAAGTTTATGCATATGTTCATGATGATGTGTTGCAAGTATTCATGATGAATATTGCAATGACTTGAATTCTTCTTGAATTCAAGGTTCTATCAATATGGCATATTGATAGGGGGAGTTTGTTTAAACTCCGTCATCAAGTGGTCGTCATCATAAAAAAGGGGGAGATTGTTGAATCTCGTATTTTGATGATGAAACCACCTGATATGTGTTTATAATTTAAACTGCATTTTGAGTGATGCAGGTCTACTCGATCAGAATTAGATAATTAAAGCAGGAGGAATTGACGTTGCGCCGGAGGAGATCACGTCAGGATATTGGACGGCAGAAGGCTTCGGACGTCGGGCATCAGGCTAAGGAGAGCGGAATTGCACCAAGGATATCGGGGTTGCGGAGGTCAACCGCCGATTGGGCAACAAGCCGTAAGAGAGGACGATGCGCTGAAGAATCGGACGAAACGCCAACCAATGACGTGCCAGGCAACGGAATGTCGATTCGCATTGTAATAACTGTCTAGATCATAGTAGAGTTTTAGCTTGCATGTGCAGGATTAACTACGATAACGATGAAGACATAAAAGCCAAACAAAGTCGCGGAGTCAAGCACGAAGAATTCGTTGGGAGTTCAAGAGTTCGACGGAAGTCCCGAAGGATCGTCGGGAACGCCTCTTTAACTAGCCGAAATGAGTAGGGAGCTTGCCGAAGGGTTTTTTTGGAAGCTTCGCGGAAGGTTCGTGGGAAGTTCGCAGAGTTTGCCGAAAAGATCGAGCTTGCCGAAGAAGCTCGTTGGAACTTCGCCAAGATCAAATCGTGAAGTTTAAGAGCTTGCCGGGAGTTCGCAGAATGGTTTCCAGAGTTTATCTAAAGACCGAAAAAGTTCACCGGAAGCTTCATGGGAAGAAGTCTTGACTTATGGACTTTGTAATAGCTTATATAATGTCTTTAAAATTTGTAGTTAGCATGTTAATTAAGGTTAGGATTAGGTATTAATCCTATAACCCAAGTAGGGGCCTATAACATCAGTAAATCAAAAAACTTTAGGGCGGTGGGTCGAAAAACAACAAAGTAAGGCGGTGGCACCGCCTGGGCTGGCAGTGACACACCTCCTTGGCTGGGGGGTTGCACCGTCCAGCACCAACGCTGCTGGTGGGCACCGCTGGCTGGCGGTGGCACCGCCAAAGATCGGAACCCAAAGAGGATTTGAATTTTGGAGCCCAAATTTTGGAGCCCAAATTTGAATCCTCTTGAGGCCTATAAATACCCCTCAAATCTCAGCTGAGAACACAACTTTTTTGAGCAGCAAGAGTTTGAGAGAAAGGTCTTAGAAAAGTGTTAGCTTGTCTTCTTTTCAATTTGCTAGTGTTCATCTCATCTCTTCTCGAAAAATCTGTAAGAGAGTGAACAGCTTGTAAAGAGTTGTAAGAGAGGTATTTACCCTTCCATTTCAAGAGACTTGCTAGTGGAATGTGGGAGCCTCATCGAAGAGGGGCCTCATAAAGTGGAGTAGGTCATTTGACCCAACCACTCTAAAATCGGCGTGATCCTTGGTTTTGCATTTCATTATTGCTATTTACATTATTGCAAACCTTCTTATATGCTTTAGTTCCTTATTACTTTTGCTCCATATATTTAAGAATATGCTTTCAAGATTAAGCTTGTCAAGTTCCATCTTATCATCTGAAAGATTTTTTAAAAACCGAAGTTTTAATCCGCTGCACTAATTCACCCCTTAGTGTCTTTGCTCCATCCTAATGAAAACCTTTGCTCTGTGGCTAGGTTTGAAGCCATAAGGATTCTCCTTGCCTATAATAGTTGTAATAATTTGAAGTTATTTCAAATGGATGTTAAAAGTGCTTTTCATAATGGTTTTATTTCTGAATAAGTTTATGTTGAACAACCTCCAAGATTTGAGAATATTAACTTTTTGAATCATGTGTTTAAATTGATTAAGGCTCACTATAGATTAAAACAAGCCCCTAGGGCTTAGTTTGAGAGTCTTAGATCTTTTTTTATTCAAAATAATTTTATGAAAGACAAGGTCAATACTACATTGTTTATCAAACATTTTAAAAATAATTTTCTCATTGTTCAAATTTATATTAATGGCATCATTTTTTAGATCTTCAAATGCATGTTTATGTGAATTTTTGTCAATAGTATGAGCCATGAATTCGAAATGAGTTTGATAGGGGAATTAACATTTTTCTTATATTTACAAATCAAACAACTTAGTGATGGATTTTTTGTTAGTCAAACAAAATATACTTTAGATCTATTAAAATGATTTAATATGGATAATGTTAAGGCTATTAATACACCAATGAGCACTTCTACAAAATTAGATATGGATATTAATGAAGAATATTTTGATTAAAAGACTTATAGGGGTATGATAGGTAGTTTATTATACCTCATAGCAACTAGAACCGATATCATATTTAGTATTGGACTATATGCTAGATTTCAATTTAATCCCAAGCAATCTCACTTAAAAGCTGTTAAAAGGATTTTTAGATACTTAAAAGGAACTCCTAATATAGGATTATGGTATCCAAAAACTAAAGATTATGAATTGATTGTTTATACCATTGCTGATTTTGCTAGTTGTCAAATAGATAAAAAAAATACATCCAGAATATGTCAACTCTTAGGTCATGCAGTTATCTCTTAGTCTTCCAAGAAACGAAACTTGGTTGCTTTATCTACAACCAAAGCTGAATATATAATAGTAGGTGCATGTTGTGCACAAGTTATATGAATAAAAAATATTTTAGAAGTTTATAAAATTTATTTGAAAAAAATTCCTATAAAATGGGATAATACTAGTGCAATATGTTTAACCAAGAATCTCATTCAATACTATAAAACTAAGCATATTGACATTAGGCATCATTTTATTAGAGATCATGTTAATAATCATGATATATCTTTAGAATTTATTGATACAAAGTATTAATTAGTAGATATTTTTACAAAACCATTGAATGAGGAACAATTTGATTTTAGTAGAAGAGAATTAAGCATGTTAAATCTTCTGAATGCATGAGTTCCTCTTGAATAATTTTTGGATTTCTTGATTTTTCATAACTTGTTATATCCGATGGAGCCCTTGTCTTATTCGATATCCAATAAGCCCTTGAATTATTGAATCCCATGGACAAGATCCAATAAAAGCCCATGAGAGATTATTGGATAGAAATCCACTAATCGAAAAGACTTGGGTAATTGGATGCAGATTATGTTGGGAAATCTAGGGGGCGACATTAGATGCGCAATGGAAGAACAAGAAAACAAAATCCCCGATTCCCAAATAGATGTTCGTTGTCATGTGAAGATTGGTACGCAAAATCCGCGAAACTAAAAAAAACTGCGTATAGAGTAGATTGTGTTATCTAGGGAGATCGTATATCCCTATTTCCTTGCAGATCTTTAGAAGAGAGTGAAGGAGGTCAAGCGTCCTCCTCTCTAGTGGTAATCCACACAGCAGGGCTGCGACGACGCTCCTCAAAATTCCAAGCCTGCTCTGAGGTGGAGAGGGGAAGGAGAATAGGAGAGACGAGCAAAGACTCTAGCTTATGAGGCTCTGAATCCCTCCTATTTATAGAGATCCCCTGTCAAACCCTAATGGATCCTCCCCTAGTGGGTATTGGATCTGCATCCAATAACCTAAGCCTTTTAGATTAGTGGATCTCTATCCAATAATCTCTCATGGGCTCTTATTGGATCTCGTCCATGGGATCCAATAATTCAGGGGCTTATTTGATATCGAATAAGACAAGGGCTCCGTCGGATATCTTATATCTGAACCTGTACTCATTGCAATGCCTACCATATGTGTGTGACCCTCTAGGCTCAATATCGAGCTGGTCGTGAGTCATATCTATCAGAATTATTATTTCTGTAATAATTCACTCGACTCATCGACTACGGACGTACTAGGCCACTACGCCGTAGTCCCCAGACGATATAGGGGAATCCAATCCATTGGACTTGTCTGTCCTTAATTACCGTGTACCTATAGTCCCTCATCCATCTAATATCCCAGAGATCGTATATCAAGCATGGTGCTATCAGACCCATACAGTTTTTACTCGAGTCTCGCTCTAATCGGATTCTCCCGAAGAACTCTTTTTCTCTCAACCCGAATGACACCCTAGCTAGGGATTTGTCTAAGCAAGAACACATGGGATATTCCTCTCATGACGCCGCGAGTGTATGATCCTCTATCGACACTCAATAGCCCTCGTAAGGTCAACTACCACTCCCAATGACCAGCTGTACTAGATCTGGGACAACCAAACCTATAAGCATGGTATCAAAGAGTGGAGCACTCATACAGGACATCCTTAGTATCTCAAGTCTAAGGACCAAATATACCACTAGGACTACGGAATCGCTGTCTGACAATAAGCCATCATCAACCATCTAACATTCCATAAGCGGATCAATCAGTGAACTCATTCTCCAATGAGCACCTGTACTGTATCCCTAGTGTCCCTACACGAGCAGCTTTAAGACCAGCTGCATCCATCATATGGATGGGTATACAGCACACCAGTCTGTCTGGTTATCACGATGTCTCTCTCGAGTAACCTATGACTGGGATTATTTAGGATCTGTGTTTAAAGGTGAATCGATCTCATTATCGTGATCTCATCGCGATCCGATTCCCATTGCACAAATCCAAGGATATCACAATATATATATGCACATATGTAATAGTTATAAAGTGATATATGCCAAAATATAATAAGCAAAAGGATTCTGTATCAAGTCACACTTGCCATCACTCACATGATTGGCTTGTTGGGAACCTATGCCTAGCAATCTCCCACTTGACCTATAGCTAATCACCTATGTGTCTGATCCCCATTAGACCCCTATGACGCTCAAAGACAATCTGAGACAACGGCTTTGTTAGTGGATCTGCAATGTTATCTTCGGATGGAACTCTTTCTACTACTATATCTCCTCGGGTTACAATCTCTCTAATAAGGTGGAACCTCCTCAGAACATGCTTAGATTTCTGATGAGACTTGGATTCCTTCGCTTAAGCAATTATCCCGTTGTTGTTACAATATAAAGAGATCAGCTCCTCGCTACCTAGCACGACTTCGAAATCTGTGATGAACTTCTTCACCCAAACTCCCTCCTTTGCTGCATCTGATGCAATAATGTATTATGCCTCTATGGTCGAGTCAGCTGTAGTATCTTGCTTGGAACTCTTCCAGCACACTGCTCCTTCATTCAAGGTGTACACATACCCTGAATTCAACTTGCTATCATCGACATCAGACTGAAAACTTGAGTCTGCGTAGCCTTCAACCTTAAGGCCACTACCTTCATATATCAGTAAAAGATCTTTAGTCCTTCTCAAGTACTTAAGGATATACTTTACTGCTTTCCAGTGCTTCAAGCCTGGATCCGCCTGATACCTGCTCGTGACACTCAGAGCATGTGCTATATCAGGCCTAGTACATAGCATGACATATATGATAGACCCTATTGCTGAGGCATAAGGTATCATATCCATATTCGCTCTTTCTTTTGGAGTCTTTGGGGACAAACTCGTAGAAAGCGATATCCCATGTCTCATCGGTATGAGACCTCTCTTGGAATTTTCCATGCCAAACCTTTTTACAATAGTTTCTATGTACTTGGATTGAGACAAGCCAAGCATCCTCTTGGATCTATCTCTATAGATTATAATCCCCAAGATATAGGATGTGTCCCCGAAGTCCTTCATGGAGAAGTGTCTAGATAACCAAGCCTTTACTGTGGATAGCATTCCTACGTCATTCCTAATGATCAGGATGTCATCCACATATAACACCAAAAAGGTGATAGCACTCCCACTTACCTTCCTGTACACACAAGGCTTATCTTCGTCCTTAACGAAGTCATAAGATCTGATTGCCTCATCAAATCTTATGTTCCAACTTTGGGAAGCTTGCTTTATCCCATAAATGGATCTAAGCAACCTACACACCTTATTTGGCCAGTTCTTGGAAATGAATCCCTCAGGTTGCATCATATACACCTCCTCCTCGAGGTTCCCATTGAGGAATGCGATTTTCACATCCATCTGCCAGATCTCATAATCATAGTGTACTGCAATAGCCAATAGAATTTTGATGTATTTTAGCATTGCTACGGGTGAGAAGGTTTCGTCGTAGTCAACACTTTGCCTTTGATGATACCCCTTAGCCACTAGCCTTACTTTATAGGTCTCTACCTTTCCATCAACTCCGATCTTTTTCTTAAAGATTCACTTGCAACCGATGGGTACAATACCTTCGGGCGTATCAACTAGGTTCTAAACCCTGTTAGAGTATATAGAATCCATCTCAGAATTCATGACTTCTTGCCACTTCCCGGAGTCTATACTCATAATAGCCTTCTCGTAGGTTTGAGGATCAATATCCTCAACATCCTCTCCTCTAATATGTCCCACATATCTCTCAGGAGGATGGGATACTCTATTAGACTTACGTAAAGTTGAAACTTGTGTATTAGGTACCTAAACAGACTCGGGCTGTAGAGTGGTGCTTGAGCTTAGTTCTCCAATCTCGCTCAACTCTATCATTCTCCCACTATCTCCGCCAAGAATATGTTCCTTCTCAAGGAACACTGCTCTCTTAGCTACAAAGACCTTTTGGTCCTCGAAATGATAGAAATAATATCCACAAGTTTCCTTGGGGTATCCCATAAATTTGCATCGCTTTGTCCTTAATTCTAACTTATCGTGATTGTCTTTTAACGTGGGCAGGGCAGCCCCAAATCTTAACAACCTTAAGATCGGGTTTCTTCTCTTTTCATATCTCATATGGTGTAGACACTACCGACTTAGTTGAAAATCTTTTCAGAAGGTAAGCTACGGTTTCTAGGGCATATCCCCAGAATGAGATGGGTAGGTCAGTGAAACTCATCATGGACCGTACCATGTCTAATAGCATACGATTTCTCCTTTCAGAAACACCATTGAGCTGAGGTGTATAAGGAGGTGTCCAATGGGATAATCTCTCATGGTCCTTGAGGAACTAAGTAAACTCTATACTTAAGTACTCACCTCCTCGATCGGATCGAAGAGTTTTGATACTCTTTCCAGTCTGGTTCTCCACCTCATTCTTATACTCTTTGAATTTCTCAAAGGCATTGGACTTGTACTTCATTAAGTACACATATTCATACCTTGAGAAATCATCAGTAAAGGTAATGAAGTAGGAGTAACCACCAATGACATGAGTTGACATGGGTCCACATACATCACTATGTATGAGTTCCAACAGCTCAGTGGCTCTCTCTCCAGTTCCACTAAATGGAGAGTTGGTCAGTTTTCCACGAAGGCAAGGCTCACAAGTTGCATATGACACATAGTCGAATGGATCTAGATATCCATTATTTAGCAATTTTTGAATCCTTCTTTTATGGATGTGACCTAGTCTACAATGCCACAGGTATGCAATGTTCATCTTATCTCGTTTCCTCTTGGACACATTTACATTTATGATATGTGGAGTAGTGTCTAATATAAATAAACCATTATGCAATGTTCCTTTCATGATGATCTTATCATCTAATAATATCAAACAACCATTATTCTCAAAAACTAATTTATATCCACTAACTATCAAACATGAAATGGAGATAATATTTTTAATAATAGAAGGAACAAAATAACATGCATCTAATGCAATAAAAGCTCCACCAGGTAGATGTAGGGCAACTCACCAACAGCTACTATAACAACTTTTGCTCCATTATCCATCTTCAGGTCCATCTCGCCTCTCTCTAGTCTCCTAGGTCTTGCTAGAACCTACAACGAATTGTATATATGATAAGCACTAGGAGAGTCATCTCAAGCTTGTTTGTATTAAAATTCATTATGAACTATGAAAAGGAATCTGGTAGGGACTGAAGCACAATGTCTACACACAAGTTATCCTATAGGACCATTCCTAGACTTGTCAGTTTCTCTATCCACTCAATCATCTTTAGGACATGATTTTGAACCGGTGTCCCCTTAGTCATCTTAGCATGGAAGAGGCTCTTAGATATCTCATATCGCTGAGTCCTTTCCTGTTCCTCAAACAATTTACGGACATGTAGGAGAATAGATCTGGCATCCATCTTTTCATGTTATCTCTATAACTCAGGAGTCATAGAGCCTAACATATAGCACTGAGCAAGAGTGGAGTCATCAATGTACTTCACGTAGCGAGCGATCTCATCCTCGCTTGCCCCTTCTTCGGGCATAGGCATCACTGTATCAAGGACGTACACGGTTTTCTCCGCCGTGAGAACAATTCTTAAGTTACATAGCCAATCTGTATAATTTGGACCAGTGAGGCAGTTGACATCAAGTATGTCACGTATGAGATTTGAAAGCGACATTTTTTAAAAATAAAGATGCAACAGAAATGAATAACATGCAGATTTTGCAAGAAATAAACTATCAAGATATGGACTTCTATCTTAATATGCTCCCACTATTTTACTAATGAGTCACGCGACACCCTCAGCACATGAAACGGAAGTCTCCAACAGACTTCTAGTGAGGATCAAGATCCAATCAGCGTCTTAGTGTAACCTCGAGAGACTCGACAAATCACACTAAGCCTAAAAGGTAGGTAACTCTTACGATCACAACTCCTTGTGATTCTTGTCCTATTCGGCCTCCGAATCACCATGGTCTCGAGAGACTCGACCAACCATGATGCTCGGTTAAGTCAACACCTTCGTTACAAGATGAGTATGATTTGATGATATACCCTCGAGGGACTCGACTAAGCATATCATGTCCTCAGGTCACCGGTGACATCTCTATGTCGTAAGCAAGATAGTGAATCATGATATAGGTGAGTCTCGAGGGACTCGACCAACTCAACCTACATCGGGAATCGGCTCCTACTTATAATGATGGAAGGCCACGTGGGTCAATCTAATTGCCTCACGTTTACCGACTTAATATTATCGAGAGAGATGTTTTTATGATTTGGTCTCCTAATATGACATGTCACACATATACATATTTAATATATATCTACATCGTATGCAAATATATATACATATCTAGTATATGTATAAGCAATCACACCAGATGATCATGGACCACAACCTAATGTGATTAGGCCCAAGTCAGGAGGCCTGATCACTCACATCAAGATCTATGTGTGCAACGGTGCATCTCCATACCCTGTGATCGTCCATCTCGTCCTCGTCGGTTCGGTCGACATCTCGATGCATCTTCATGCATCGCCATCGTCCGTCTCGTGGGTCCCACTATTGTATCCATGCTCCCGTTGCGCCTCCTCATGTGATTACAATTGAATCATAGGCATGTAGGCCCAACAACAAACGAGAAATATAATGGATGCTCGTAGACCTCAATAATAATAATCACAAGTACACACATCACACAGTCCATGATCATCCGCCCACACATCATACATCACATGTATAAATAATCATCATCATGTAGGACTACTAGATAATAATAAATAATAATAATCAACTAAACTTTTTAATTAATTAGTATTTTATGAAATTAGGGATATATAGGGAATTTTTGAATTCATAGGGGTATTTTCATAATTTGGACAAAAGACAAAAACTAGAATTTCTCAAATTCACAAGGGCAAAACTATATTTTTGCCCAAAAACCCTAATCCCCTCTCCCTCTTTGCTGCTGCTGCTGCCACCGTATCGGCGGTAGTAGGTGCAACGGGGCCGGGGCGCCGCCCCTGCAGGTGGGTGCCCCGGTGGGTAGCGCTGCCCCCGCGAGCGGGCGCCCCTATGGGCACTGCCCCTTCCGCGGGCAGTTCTGCCTGTGAGGCAGTGCCAGCAAGCGGTGCTGCCTTGCTGGGGTTTTGCTCGCGGGAGCAGTGGCCACAGGCACCGCTGCCCTACGGCGCATCACACTGCGTGCGTAGTGGCCGCAGGCGCCGCTGCCCTGCGGTACCTCTGCCCGTTGGCTACTAGCCTCGTCGGTCGCAAGCCTGCTGTAGGCATAGTGATTGCACATGCTGCCTGGCTGTGGCTACCGCTGTAGTTGGCTACAGGCACGTAGATCGAGGGTAGCAACTGTTGATGCCCTTCCTTATTTTTTGCATCAACGATTTTGACGTCAAAATTCTTCCTAAATACAACACACGTAGTTCAAAAACAATCATTTGCATGAATAACCTAGCACTGATACCACTGTTGGGAAATCTTGGTGGTGACATCAGATGCGTAGCGGAAGAACAAGAAAACAAAATCCCCGATTCCCAAAGAGATGTTCGTCGTCGTGAGAAGATTGGTATGCAAAATCCGCGAAACTGAAAAAAATTACGTATAGAGTATATTGTGTTATCTAGGGAGATCGTATATCCCTGTTTCCTTGCAGATCTTTAGGAGAGGGTGAATGAGGTCAAGCGTCCTCCTCTCTAGCGGTGATCCACACAGTAGGGCTGCGACGACGCTCCTCAAAACTCCAAGCCTACTCTGAGATGGAGAGGGGAAGGAGAATAAGAGAGGCAAGCAAAAGCTCTAGCCTATGAGGCTCTGAATCCCTTCTATTTATAGAGGTCCCCTATCAAACCCTAATGGAACCTCCCCTAATGAGTATTGGATCTGTATCGAATAACCCAAGCCTTTTAGATTAGTGGATCTCTATCCAATAATCTCTCATGGGATCTTATTGGATCTCATCCATGGGATCTAATAATTCAAGGGCTTATTGGATATCCAATAAGACAAGGGCTCCGTCGGATATCTCATATCCGAACCTCTACTCATCGTAATGCCTACCATATGTGTGTGACCCTCTAGGCCCAATATCGAGTTGACCGTGAGTCATGCCTATCAGAACTCTTTCTAACTTAGTGAATTATTATCTCTGTAATAATTCACTCGACTCATCGACTACGGACATACTGGACCACTACGCCGTAGTCCCCAGACGATACAGGGGAATCCAATCCATTGGACCTGTCTATCCTTAGTTACTGTATACCTATAGTCCCTCATCCATCTAATATCCTAGAGACTATATATCGAGCATGGTGCTGTCAGACCCATATAGTTTCTACTCGAGTCTCGCTCTAATCGGATTCTCCTAGAGAACTCTTTTTCTCTCAACCCGAATGACCTTGGCCAAGGATTTGTCTGAGCAAGAACACATGGGATATTCCTCTCATGACGCCAAGAGTGGATGATCCTCTATCGACACTCAATACCCCTCGTAAGGTCAACTACCACTCCCAATGACCAGCTGTAATAGATCTTGGACAACCAAACCTATAAGTCTTGTATCAAAGAGTGGAGCACTCATATAGGAAATCCTTGGTGTCTCAAGTCTAAGGACCAGATACACCACTAGGACTACAAAATCGCTGTTTGACAATAAGGCGTCATCAACCATCCAGCATTCCGTAAGCGGATCAATCAGTGAACTCATTCTCCAATGAACACTTGTACTGTATCCCTAGTGTCCCTACACGAGCAGCTATGAGACCAGTTGCATCCATCATATGGACGGGTATACAGCACACCAGTCTGTCCGGTTATCACGATGTCCCTCTCGAGTAACCTGTGATTGAGATTATTTAGGATGTGTTTAAAGGTGAATCGATCTCATTATTGTAATCTCATCACGATCCGATTCCCATTGCACAAATCGAAGGACATCACAATATATATATGCACATATGCAATAGTTATAAAGTGATATATGCCAAAATATAATAAGCAAATGGATTCTGTATCAAGTCACACGTGCCATCACTCACGTGATTGGCTTGCTGGGCACCTATGACTAGCAGATTGAATACCCATTAGGGAAGGATCCATTAGGTTTCGACAGGAGGCCTCTATAAATAGGAGGGATTCAGAGCCTCATAGGCTAGAGACTTTGCTTGCTTCTCCTATTCTCTTCCCTCTCTCCACCTTATAGCAGGCCTGAAGTTTTGAGGAGTATCGTTGCAGCCTTACTGTGTGTATTACCGCTAGAGAGGAGGATGCTTGATCTCCTTCACCCTCTCCTAAAGATCTGCAAAGAAACAGGGATATACGATCTCCCTAGGTAACACAATCTACTCTATACATAGTTTTAAGTTTCGCGGATTTTACGCACCAATCTTTGCACAACGACGAACATCTCTTTGGGAATAGGGGATTTTGTTTTTCTTGTTCTTCCGCTGCATATATGATATCGCCCCCAAGATTTCCCAACAAAGATATCTTATCTATAATGCATAAGAAGTACATTTTGATATGTTTCAAGCATTTGCGATGTGTCGCAATGTCTATGATGATTCCACTAATATTTCAAGCATACACAACACATACAAGTATTTATCATAAGCATTTATGATATGATACATTGCATATATTTACAATGCCAATTTTGTCATCAATTTAACATATCATTTCTCCCCCTTTATCATCAACAAAAAGAAGAACAATTCAACAATACAAGTGTGGTAAAATTCAAGCATGGTTCACACTAACTTATTCAATTGATATTACATTATTGTATGATAATATTCAAAAACATCAAAAGTTATCAACATTAAAACGATAGATTCCATCAACTTCTCCCCCTTTGTCATCAAAATATTTGCATAAAGGAGAGAAAGGAAAGTAAGGAGGAAATACATTAAGAACCAAATTTGTGAAATGATTTGAACTAAGTCAAAAATAAATTTCATTAAATTATGCTTCAATTTTGACAAAAAGAAGGGATTCATGAAAAAGGATCAAAATATTAATGTGAAATCAAATCCTCATTCTTGCAAGTGATCATCTTGTACTTAAAAATTCATAAAACTTCTTCTTTCATGAGAAGAGTAAGGAAGAATTTATGTGAAAGAAGTATCATATGAAAGAGAATTTTCATGAATAAAATTTCATAAATCAAATCCATTTCTCATTAAAGTTTTGATACTTAGTAGATTTATATTTTGGATTTCATGAAAGCCTTATTTATGAAATAGTTTCATGAGAGTTTTAAAGAATCGAGAAGGTTCGAAAAAGATATGCATCAAATTCATGCATTTGGACAACTTAACATTCCTAACTCTCTTCTTATAAAATCAAATTGTTCTTCATTTAGAGGTTTTGTAAATATATCACCCAATTGATGTTTTGTATCAATGAATTCTAAAATTACATCAGGATTATTAACATGATCCCGTATAAAATGATGCTTAATGTCAATATGTTTAGTTATAGCGTATTGAATGAGATTTTTTGGTAAACATATTGTACTTGTGTTATCACATTTTATGGGAATGTTCTTGAGGTGAATCTTATAATCCTCTAAAATATTTTTCATCCACATAACTTATGCACAATATGCACTCGCAGCTATGTATTCAGCTTCGGTTGTAGATAGTGCAACTGAGTTTTGTTTCTTAGAAGACCAAGAGACAAGTGCATGACCTAAGAATTGACATGTTCCGGATGTGCTTTTTCTATCTAATCTACAACCAGCAAAATCCACATCAGCATAAGTAATTAATTTAAAGTTTTCAGATTTTGGGTACCATAATCCTAGATTAGTGGTTCCTTTAAGATATCTAAGAATTCTTTTAACTGCTTTAAGATGAGATATCTTAAGATTAGATTGAAACTTAGCACAAAGTCCTATGCTAAACATGATGTCTGGTCTAGTTGCGATGAGGTATAGTAAATTACCTATCATGCCCCTATAAGTTTTTTTATCAAAGCTTTCTCCATTTTCGTCAATGTCTAATTTAGTGGAGGTACTCATAGGAGTATTGATAGCTTTTGAACTATCCATTTAAAACCATTTTAATAAGTCTAATACATACTTTGTTTGACTAAGAAAAATAACATCCTTAAGTTGTTTGATTTGTAAGCCTAAAAAGAAGGTTAGTTCGCCTATTAGGCTTATTTCAAACTCTAGACTCATACTTTTGACAATCAATTCACATAAGTATTCATTTGTAGAGCCAAAAATAATATCATCAATATAAATTTGAATAATAAAAAAATTATTTTTTAAAATTTTTAATAAATAATGTGGTATCGACCTTGCATTTAGAGAAATTATTTTGAATAAGAAATGAGTTAAGTCTCTCATACCAAGCTCTTGGGATTTGTTTCAATCCATAGAGAGCTTTAGTCAATTTAAATACATGATTAAGAAATTTATCATTCTTAAATATGGGAGGTTGTTCAACATAAACTTCTTCGGAAATAAAACCATTAAGAAAAGTAATTTTAACATCCATTTGAAATAACTTAAAATTATTACTACTAGCATAGGCAATGAGCATCCTTATGGCTTCTAATCATGCCACAGATTTCTTCATAATCGATACCTTCTTCTTGGTTGATACCCTTGGCCACTAATCTAGCTTTGTTTCTAACCATGATACCAAATTCATCTTGCTTATTTTTAAAGACTCATTTAGTACCAATAACTAAATGGTCATTTGGCCTCAGAACAAGCTTCCATACCTCATTTCTCTCAAATTGATTCAACTCTTCTTACATTATGATAAGCCATGAATCATCTTTCAAGGCCTTATCAATGCATTTAGGTTTAATTTTGAAGAAAAAAGTGGCGTTTGCACAAAAATTCTTAAGAGAAGAACAAGTTTGAACCCCTTTTGATATGTCTCCTATGATTAGCTTCTTAGGATGAGCATCTACATACTTCCATTCCTTGGGTAAGGATGTTTCGGAAGAAGATGCATCCAAGTTGCTAGATAGAGAAAGGGTTTCATTTAAATTTAAAGCATCGAAATTAAGATTATCATCAAAATCATTTTTCTTAACTTCGGAAACTTAATTAAAAACAACATAAATAGATTCTTCTATAGTCAAAGTTCTTTTATTAAAAATATGAAATGCTTTAGAAATAGAAGAATAACCAAGAAAAATTTCTTCATTAGATTTTGTATCAAGCTTTCCTAAGGCATTTTTTTCATTCAAGATAAAACATTTACACCTGAAAACTTTAAAATATCAAACATTAGGTTTCTTGTTGTTCCACAACTCATAAGGAGTTTTAGAGAGTAATGATCTTACTAGAACCCTATTCATGACATAGCATGTCGTATTTACGGCTTCGGCCCAAAAATATTTGGGAAGGCTATGTTCCTTTAACATGGTTCTAGCCATTTCTTGTAAGTTTCTATTTTTTCTTTCTACTACTCCATTTTGTTGAGGATTTCTTAGAGTAGCGAAATTGTAGTTGTATCCATTAGATTCACAAAATTCTTGGAAATCACGATTTTGAAATTCATCACCGTGATCACTTCGAATTGATGAAATCATAAAACCTTTTTTATTTTGAACAAGTTTACAAAACTTAGAAAAATGTCTAAAGCAATCACTTTTGTGTGCCAAAAAGTAAGTCCACATGTATCTACTATAATCATCCACGATAACAAAAGCGTATTTGCTACCTCCTAGGCTTGATATAGCAATTAGTCCGAACAAGTCCATATAGATCAATTGCAATAGTCTAGAGGTGCTTATTTGGTTCTTTGGTTTGAAGCTACCTTTTATTTGTTTTCCTAGTTGATATACATCACACACATTATCTTTAATGAACTTAATGTGAGGAATTCCTCTTACAAGTTTTTTAGATGAGATTTGAGAGATTAGTTTCATGCTAGCATGACCTAATCTCCTATGCCAAAGCCAAGCATCATCATTTAAAATTGAAAGACGTATTTCATTACAAAGATCATCAATATTGATAGTGTATACATTATTTTGTTTTATGACAATCATAGATGTGTTTTTGTGTAGTTTTTCTATAATACAAGCATTCGATTCAAATCTAACAATATATTCTTTATCACACAATTGACTTATCTGAAGGTGGCATATCCTTTGTCTAGGCTAGTGAGCTTAGAGAATTGAGATGGATCTCTAGTCATATGCCTTGAGCATCCACTATCAAAGTACCATCTCTTGCTCCTAACTTATGATGGTATATTTTTCTACGAAAAAAGATGATTTTTAGGTACCCATTTGACTTTGGGTGCCTCAAAAATCGATCTATATAGCTTATCATGTTGCATTGAGTCATTTGAGGTTCTTTTAGGAACCCAAATTAATTTATGTGGACTGTATCTCTTAAGTGGATATTTATAAGCAACATGTTTGAGTTTGCAACAAAAGTTGCATTTGGTGTGAGATGATACATGCAAGGTAGGGCCTTTAACAAAGGTGGTCGGATTTTGGTAAGAGCTACTCACAAATCCGATTCCGCCTCTCCTATAAACGTAACCGTTATTGGCAAGGATCATGTTCAAGGACTTGCTACCAACCTCAAATTTTTCTAAGGTTTCCTTAAGTAGCAAGTTTTCCTTTTGAAGTATTTCTAGTTCATCACATTTCGTACATGAAGCTAAACTATCATTGTGCTCAACTTTTAATCTATCACTAACAAGAGACATGCTCTTTTTCAACAATTTATATTTTTTACTAATTAATTTACATTCATCAAACAAAATCATGAAAAGCATTTAATAGTTCATCAAAGGATAAATTTGCATCAAATGAACTACTCACCTCATCTCCAATAGCCATTAGTGTTGAATCTCGTATTTTGATGATGAAACCACTTGATATGTGTTTATGATTTAATTTGCATTTTGAGTGACACAGGATGCTTCGATCAAGATGAGATAATTAAAGCTAAAAAATCATGTTGTGCAGGAGGAATATGTCAGAAGATTGGACGTCGGGCCAATGGATCGGTCGACATATCGACAGAAGGCTTCGAGCCGTGGATTCGGGCATCGGGCCAAGAAGAACGGGTATTGCACCAAGGATATCAGAGTTGCAGAGTCAATTGGCCAATTGGGCAATAGGCCGCAAGAGAGGACGATGCGCCGAAGAATCAGACGAAGCGTCGAGGGACCAATGACATGCCGGACAACTTGATTAATTGCTTATGAGTAATTGTCTAAATCGAACTTTTGTTTTACATGTGCAGGATTAACTATGATAGCTTGAAGACATAAAGCAAGGATACTAGAGTCAAGTTCGATGGGTGTTTGAGAGTCCGAAAATTCGTCGAAGATGCTACCGGAACCAACCGAGAAGAAATCGGGGACTTGTCGGAGTTTTCGAAAGTCCACCGAAGAGATCGTCGGAGGTTCGGGGAGATCACCGAGAAGGCTTGGCTACTCGCTAAACTTGCCACAAGATCAGGAGCTTGCTGGGAGTCCGCCGGAAGAAATCCGAGGTTGTATCGGAAGTCCGTCGGAAGATCATCAGAAAACTCGTCGGTAGGAGACTCGACGTTTGCCAGTTAAAAACTTGCTTAGGACTATGTTTTTAGTTATGTAGTTTGCATGTAATTAGAGTTAGGATTAAGGGATAATCCTATATCCTGGTTAGGGGCCAACTAGGCCCGAATATGACTTGGTTTGGGCTAGATCTGAAGCCCAACCAGTGACACGTGAGGTCGGGCGGTGGAACTGTTGGGAAATAGCAGGAACCACCAGACTAGGCGGTGGCACCACCCAGAACTCGAGGATCGGGCAGTGGTACCGCCAAACTAGGCGGGGGCACCCCCCAACACCCGAGAGGTTTGGCGGTGGCACCGCCGGACTGGGCGGTGGCACTGCTAGTATACTGTTAGTGTCAGACACTAACAGGCGGTGGCACAGCTAGCATTGGGAACCCAAGAGAATTTAAAATTTGGAGCTCAAATTTGAATCCTCTTGGAGCTTATAAATACCTCTCAATTCTCAACAGAGAATACAACCTTTGAGAAGTTAAAGATTGAGATAAAGCCTTAGTAAAGTCTTTAACAAGTCATGTTTTCAATTGCTTGAGTGTTAACTTCCCTCTTTCTCTTTGAAAATCTATAAGAGTGTGAACCACTTGTAAAAGGTTGTAAGAGGGGTATTTGTCATTCCCCTTCAAAGTGATTTGCTAGTGGAAGTTGGGAGCCTCATCGAAGAAGGCTTTGCAAGTGGATGTAGGTCATTTTGACCGAACCACTTTAAATTGGTGTATTACTTGAATGTGTGAGTGTTTATCTTTCTTAAACCATTATTTACATAGTAGCAAGCTTTTGGTTTTTATCTTCTCAGTTTACTCAAGCTACTTTCACCAAGTCATTCATTGTCGAATCGAAATCTCTACGCATTTACGAAATCGTTTTCAAACTTACGAGTTTTAATCCGCTGCACTAATTCACTCCCCCCCTCTAAGTGCTACTCTGATTTTAACAATTAGTATCAGAGCCATGGTTTTCTATTTTGGTTTAACGCCCAAATAGAAATAGCTCTTTACGACTTTCAAGAGGGTCACTCTCTCATTCGTCCTCCCTTTTTCAATGGGATGGACTACACTTATTGGAAAACTCGAATGAGAGTTTTCTTACTTTTGTTGAATCTCGAGCTTTGGAATATTGTTGAAAATGGATTTCAAAAATCTTCTCTTCCGATGAGTGAATGGGATGAATCAGAGAAGAAAGTTTTTGCTTTAAACGCAAAGGCTATGAATGCCTTATATTGTACACTTGATAAAAATGAATTTAATCGCATTTCGATTTGTGATTCGGCTTTTGATATTTGGAGAACTCTTGAGGTTACTCATGAAAGCACTAGCTGAGTGAAAGAGTCCAAAATCAACATTCTTGTACACTCTTACGAACTTTTCCGAATGAAACCAAGTGAGTCCATCGGAGACATGTACACCCATTTCACGAATGTCATCAATAGACTCAAAACTCTTGGTAAAAGTTTTTCTAACTTTGAACTAGTAACTAAAATCTTAAGATCCCTTCCAAAAAGTTGGGATCCAAAAATTACGACTATTCAAGAGGCCAAGGGCCTTAAGACATTTCCTCTCGAAGAACCAATTGGGTCTTTAATGACCTACGAAATGAACAATATGACAAAAGGGAACTCGAGAACAACCTTCCAAAGGATAGGAAGGATTTGGGACATAGAACACATGAAGACCACTCGAGCATAAGCTCAAGTGATGGTGAACTTAAACTACAAATGAAACAAAAATTAAAAAGCAAAAAGAACATAACTACTTACTTTGAACGCAAGAAGAATAAAAATTGAGATGAATTAAGCTCCTCCGAAGACGAGGAGAAAATCAAGAAAGGCAAAGTGACAAACTACGCCTCAATAGCATTTAATGATGAGGTAATCGAAACCCCTTTAATTTATTTTAAAATTACTTGATGTTTTCCATGATGCATTTTATTTTTTTGAATAATTATTTTTCTTGAAAATTACATGTTTTATGTTAATGGAATAAAATGTTAGATTTAAATCTAATGATCATATGTATGTTTTTCTTAAGAAGAAAAAATGTGTATCTTGACGATTTCCGATTTTGATTGAAACCATGCTTGATGTCTTAATAAAAATATTAAGAAGTTTAATATCATGCTTAATGATGATGCATGACTTTTGTATGGAAAACTAAGCATGAAAAGATAGATTCACCTAAAAAGAAAAATGCATGAATACAACAAATAACAAAATGATTTTGGTTGAAAATACCTTATGCTCAATGAAACTATAAATGATGAATAGTTTCATGATGATTTTGGTTGAATATCCTTTATGTTTAATGATTTCTTTGCCTTGTATGTCCTATCATGATGAATATTTTGAAAATAAATGAAATCATGCTTATCATTCTAGTATTTTTGAAAATAATCATGAAAATTATATGTTTATGATAAACAAAATGATTTTGATTAAAAATGCCTTATGAAATATGATATCATGCCTAATAAATTTATGTTTTTTTTAAACTATGCATGATGATGTTGAGTTTTGGGTAATTTATAGTTTATTGATTTTGATGATTTCCATAATGATCTTTTACGATTTATGGATTATCGATTTATACCATGATAAAAGTGGCTTTAAAAATAATGCATATTTTGATTTGATATAAATGCAATAGGCATGCTTGACGATTGATGATTGTATACTTTAAACATGACGATTGACGATTGATTATTCATGATTCACGATAATAAGAGTGGCGATTACACATAAATGAAATAGTGTCATGCTTGACGACTGTATACTTAATGATGCATAAAGTTATAATGAAAATATTGAAATTTTGATACCATGATTTGATGATTTTATGCATGAGATTTTAAAGTTATACATGATGATCTTTATGGTTTATTGATCTTGATGATTTTTATGAAGAAATTTATTTTTTGATCCTAAACGTTGATGCATGTTTTTATTTGACATAAATGAAAAAGACATGCTTATACGAAATCAATCACTTAAAAACTATCACATAAAAAGAAAATTATATTATTGGGTTTAAAATCATGAATCTATTTATCAATTTTGTGAACCTTGAAATTGATTTTGATGGTTTGAATCTAATGGGTTTTATTGAAATCACGATCTTGATCTCTTGAAATTTATAACATGAAATCCTTTATGAATCAAGATTTCTTACTCTTTATTCTCTTACATTTTAAAAAAATTTTCAATATGAATCATAAGAGTTCTTATGCATGAATTAAAATCGTTTTCTCTTATGTTTCCTTTTGTGATTTACTAAAGAGAATATCTTTTTTTTGAAAATTCTTGACTTAAAATTTTATTTGAAAATCTCTTATTATTTGATCTGCTAAGATCTCTCTTTGAATATTTAAAGAAGAGAATTTTTTAGATGAATCATGATTTTGATGATTGAATATTTGATATGCTTGAATTAATATCTTGTTCTCCTACAAAATTGAATGAAATTTATCTATATTATGATCTGCTAAGATTTTCCTTTGATTATTTAAGAGGAGATTTTTTCAAAAGAAAACATGTCTTTTGGTATTATCTTTTCATGATATGATTTTTATACAATTCCTTATATTTATGAAATATTTATCTCATCACCCAATTATTTTCTTCTTGATATTCTTTATGTGGCGATATAAAATTATGCATGAAATACTCTTGATATTATTTTTATACATACAAATAAAAAGTTATGATCATGTATGGTAGGATGCAATTTGACAAATTAATACCATCATGATTTGAAATATTTATGATTTGGAATGATGCATGCAATACTTATCCTTTTTATTATGATAATGTATGTGATGTATTGCATATGATGTGTATCATGAATACTTTAAATGATAAATATTTTGATATCATGATTGATGATTTTGTTCTATGCATGAGATTTTCGAAATTATGCATGATGAATCTTGTGATTTATAGATTATCGATTTTTACCATAATGAAAGTGCCTTATTGATCATTGTCGTAATAAATCTCGCACTTTCGACTTTAAACATGATACATGTTTTTATTTGACATAAATAAAAAGGGCATGCTTAAATGAAATAAATCACATGAATTGAAACAACTAAAAGAGAAGAATATTTATCTTGAAAATTAATTTTCTCTATCTTATTGATTTTGATGAATCCATTTGTATTATTTTTATGAATCTCATGGATTATGAAATGATTTGAACTTAATGGGTTTTATTGATTTCTCGCAATTATTATTTGAATTTTCTATTTAATGAATCAATATTATTTTCTATTTAAAATGAGAATTGTCAAAATATTTCATGGTCTTTTAGTATTCATGAACTTGATAATTATGTTTTGAAACTTTATGTAAATCAAGATTCTTCATCATGATTCTCTCGTTTTATAAAAGAGGAGATCTTCTATGTGAATCATAAGATTTTATATGTATGAATTGAGATTTTGTTCTCCTACAATTCTTTTTGCTATTAACTAACAAGAAACTTGTTCTTGTAAACCATGATATGCTACTTGACATCTTGATAATTTATAACTTGAGTTTTCTCTTTGAATCAAGATTGTTTCCTATCATGCTTTCTATTTACAAAAGAAGAAATTTATCAAAAATGATATATGTTTTTTGACATTCATTTTTCATATTTGTTATTTACCTTTGTCATGATTTGAAGATTATAGTAAAGGGAAATGAATTACATGATTGTATTGTTATTCCCTTCTATTTGACATTGACATAGGGGGAGCAAATTTTGCTAGCTTGCATACTTTAAGAAGAAGCAAAAGTGCTATCTTGGCAAATCTCAAAAGAAACAATTTGTGCCAAGTTACACATTTCGAAAAGAGGCAAAATAGTCCATCTTGCACATCTTTTTGCTAACTTTTTATGTGTAAAAGTTGATATCTTGCATACTATAAATTTGCATACCAAAGGTGCAATCTTGCCTATCTCAAGATACAAAACGTGCTAACTTGCACTTTGTAATGGAAGCAAAATTGCTAGCTCAAACATTGCAAAGGAAGCAAAAATTTGCTAGCTTACAACTTGCATATTTCAAGAAGCAAGAGTTGCATTCTTGAACATCTCTTATTTGTTAACTAGCATGATGTAGAACTTGTTATCTTAAACATTACAAAAAAATGCTATCTTGCACATCATAAAGAAAAGCAAATATGCCAACTTACACATCTTTAAATTTGTTAGCTTGTATGTTGTAAAACTTTCATATCTACAACTTGATAGCTTGAATGTTCTAAGCACGATCTAACACTTGCTAAATTTTCAAGCTTACAACTTGCATGATGATAAAAATGGATATTATATTTTTCATGCAATATATTGAACTTTATATTTCTAACATATAGAAAGTTACACTACTCCTTTTTGTTGATGACAAAGGGGGAGAAGTATGATCATATTATGCATGATGATGTGTTGTAAATATTCATGATGAATATTTACAATGACTTGAATTCGGCTTGAATTCAAGGTTCTATCAATATGACATATTGATAGGGGGAGTTTGTTTAAACTCTGGGAGTTAAGGTTAACTCCGTCATCAAGTGGTTGTCATCATCAAAAAGGGGGAGATTGTTGAATCTCGTATTTTGATAATGAAACAACTTGATATGTGTTTATAATTTAATCTACGTTTTGAGTGATGCAGGATACTTTGATCAGGATGAGATAATTAAAGCTGAAAAATCATGTTGTGACGGAGGAACATATCAGAAGATTGGACATCGGGCCAGTAGATCAGTCGACGTATCGATAGAAGGCTTTGAGCCATGGATTCGGGCATCGGGCCAAGAAGAGCGGGTATTGCACCAAGGATATCGGAGTTACAGAGTCAATAGGCCGATTGGGCAATAGGCTGCAAGAGAGGATGATGTGCCGAAGAATCAAACGAAGCATCGAGGGACCAATGATATGCCAAACAACTTGATTAATTGCTTAGGAGTAATTGTCTAGATTGAACTTTTGTTTTACATATGCATAATTAACTATGATAGCTTGAAGACATAAAGCAAGGATACCAGAGTCAAGTTTGATGGGTGTTTGAGAGTCCGAAGATTCGTCGGAGATGCTGCCGGAACCAACCGAGAAGAAATCGGGGACTTGTCGGAGTTTTTGGAAGTCCACCGAAGAGATCGTCGGAGGTTCACGGAGATCACCGAGAAAGCTCGGCTACTCGTTGAACTTGTCACAAGATCGGGAGCTTGCTAGGAGTTCGTCGGAAGAAATTCGAGGGTGTATCGGAAGTCCGCTGGAAGATCGTCGGAAAGCTCGCCGGAAGGAGACTCAACGTTTGCCGGTTAAAAACTTGCTTAGGACTATGTTTTTAGTTACATAGTTTGCATGTAATTAGGGTTAAGATTAAGGGATAATCCTATATCCTGGTTAGGGGTCAATTGGGCCCGAATATGACTTGGTTTGGGCTAGATCTAAAGCCCAATCAGTGACATGTAAGGTTGGGCGATGGAACCGCCAGACTAGGCGGTGGCAGCGCCAGTACACTGTCAATGTCAAACACTGACAGGCGGTGGCACCGCCACTAACAAGCGGTGGCACTGCTAGCATCGGGAACCCAAGAGAATTCAAAATTTGGAGCCCAAATTTGAATCCTCTTGGGGCCTATAAATACCCCTCAATTCTCAACAGAGAATATAACCTATGAGAAGTTAGAGATTGAGATAAAGTCTTAGTAAAGTCTTTAGCAAGTCTTATTTTCAATTGCTTGAGTGTTCACCTCCCTCTTTCTCTTTGAAAATCTATAAGAGTATGAACCACTTGTAAAAGGTTGTAAGAGGGGTATTTATCCTTCCCCTTCAAAGTGATTTGCTAGTGGAAGTTGGGAGCCTCATCGAAGAAGGCTTCCCAAATGGATGTAGGTCATTTTGACCGAACCACTTTAAATTGGTGTGTTCCTTGAATGTGTGAGTGTTTATCTTTCTTAAATCGTTATTCACATAGCAGCAAGCTTTCGGTTTTTATCTTCTCACTTTACTCAAGCTATTTTCACCAAGTCATTCATTGTCGAATCGAAATCTCTACGCATTTATGAAATTATTTTTAAACTTATGAGTTTTAATCCGCTGCACTAATTCACCCCCCCCCCCCTCTTAGTGCTGCTCTGATCCTAACAATTAGCACATAGTGAGCAACTTGCTTAGTGTTGGTTGGCTCCTCTTCTTCGGATGCACTTGATGTTGGGAAATCATGGGGGCGACATCATATGCGCAGCGGAAGAACAAGAAAACAAAAATCCCCGATTATTATCTGCCCAATCATATGCCCAATATCGAGCTGGCCGTGAGTCATACCTGTCAGAACTCCTTCTAACTCAGTGAATTATTATCTCTGTAATAATTCACTCGACTCATCGACTACAGACGTACTAGGCCACTACGCTGTAGTCCCCAGACGATCTGAGGGAATCCAATCCATTGGACCCGCCTCGTCCCTCGCCACCATGTACCTATAGTCCCTCATCCATCTAATATCCCGAGACCGGATATCGAGCATGGTGTTGTCGGGGACCCATACGGTTTCTACTCAAGTCTCGCTCTAATCGATTCTCCTCTAGAACTCTTTTTCTCTCAACCCAATGACCCCCGCCGGGATTTGTCTAAGCAAGAACACATGGGATATTCCTCTCATGACGCCAGAGTGGATGATCCTCTGTCGACACTCAATAGCCCTCTCGAGGGTCGACTACCACTCCCAATGACCAACTGACTAGATCTGGGACAGCCAAACCTATAAGTCTGGTATCAAAGAGTGGAGCACTCATACAGACATCCTTGGTGCCTCAAGTCTAAGGACCAGATACACCACTAGGACTACGGAATCGCCGTCCCGACAATAAGGCATCATCAACCATCCAAAGATTCCGTAAGCGGATCAATCAAAGAACTCATTCTCCAATGAGCACCTGCATCTTGATCCCTAGTGTCCCTACACGAAAGCAGCTATGAGACCAGCGCATCCATCATATGGACGGGTATACAAAGACACCAGTCTATCCGGTTATCACGATGTCCCTCTTGAGTAACCTATGACCGGGATTATTTAGGATATGTGTTTAAAGGTAAATCGATCTCATTATCGTGATCTCATCATGATCCGATTCCCATTGCACAAATCCAAGGACATCACAATATATATATTTATGCAATAGTTATAAAGTGATATACGCCAAAATATAATAAGCAAAAAGATTCTGTATCAAGTCACACGTGCCATCACTCACGTGATTGGCTTTCTGGGCACCTATGACTAGCAATCTCCCACTTGACCTAAAGCCAATCACCTATGTGTCCCATCCCCATCGCACTTCAGACGCCAAAGACAAAATGAGACAACGGCTTTGTCGGTGGATCTACAATGTTATCTTCGGATGGAACTCTTTCCATCTGCTACATCTCCTCGGGTTACGATCTCTCTTATAAGTCGGAACCTCCTCGAACACTTCGATGAAACCCGGTTCCCTTATTTGAGTAATCACCCCATAGTTATCGCAATATAAGGAAGTCAATTTGTCGCTATCTCAGATCGACTCCCAAATCTGTGATGAACTTCTTCACCCAGACTCCCACCTTTGTCTGCATCTCGATGCAGCAATGTACTCCCTCTCGTGGTCGAAATGTACAGTGGTATCTTGCTTGGAACTCTTCCAAGACATCTGCCTCCATTCAAGGTGTACACATACCCTGAATTCACTTGCTATCATCGACATCGACTGAAAACTTGAGTCAAATGTAGCCTTCAACCTTAAGGCTATTACCTCCATATACTAGTAAAAGATCCTTAGTCCTTCTCAAGTACTTAAGGATACACTTTTATCGCTTTCTAGTGCTCCAAGCCCGATCCGCCTTGACACCGCCGTGACACTCGTGAGCATGCGCTATATCGCCCAAGACATAGCATGGCATACATGATAGACCCTATTGTTTGAGGCATAAGGTATCATATCCATGTTCGCCTTTTTCTTTCTTCGAGTCTTTGGGACATACTCAGAAAGCGATATCCCATGTCTTATCGGTATGAGACCTCTCTTAGAATTTTCCATGCCAAACCTTTTGACAATAGTTTCTATGTACTGGATCTGGACAAGCCAAGCATCCTCTTGGATCTATCTCTATAGATTCTAATCCCCAAGATATAAGATGCTTCCCCTAAGTCCTTCATGGAGAAGTGTCTAGATAACCAAGCCTTTATCATTGTGGATAGCATTCCTATGTCATTCCCAATAATGAGGATGTCATCCACATATAACACCAAAAAAGGTGATAGTGCTCCCACTTACCTTTCTCAGATACACAAGGCTCATCTTCGTTTTAATCTAAGTCATAAGATCTGATTTGCTCATCAAATCTTATGTTCCAACTCGAAGCTTGCTTTAGTCCATAAATGGATCTAAGCAACCTACACACCTTATCTCAGGCAGTTCTTGGACACGAATCCCTCAAAGTTGTATCATATACACCTCCTCCTCGAGGTTCCCGCTGAGGAATGTGGTTTTCACATCCATCCCAGATCTCATAATCATAGTGTGCTGCAATAGCCAATGGAATTTCATGGATTTTAGCATTGCTACTGGTGAGAAAGTTTCACAGAGTCAACACCTTGCCTTTGACGATACACCTTAGCCACTAGCCTTGCTTTATAGGTCTCTACCTTTCCATCTACTCCGATCTTTTTCTTAAAGATCCACTTGCAACCGATGGGTACAATACCTTCGGGAGCATCAACTAGGTTCCAAACCTTATTGGAGTACATAGAATCCATCTCAGAATTCATGGCTTCTTTCCACTTCCTGGAGTCTATACTCATAATAGCCTCCTCAGAGGTCCGAGGATCAATATCCTCTACATCCTCTGCTTCTAATATGTCCCACATATCTCTCAGAGGATGGGATACTCTATCGGACCTGTGTAAAGTTGATACTTGTGTATTAGGTACCGAACATACTCCTAGTCAGAGGGGTGCTTGAGCTTGGTTCTCCAACCTCGCCAATTCTATCATTCTCCCACCGCCTCCGCCAAGAATGTGTTCCTTCTCAAGGAACACTGCTCTCTTAGCTACAAAGACCTTTTGGTCCTCGAGATGATAGAAATAATACCCACAAGTTTCCTTGGGGTATCCCACAAATTTGCATCGCCTCGTCCTTGATTCTAACTTATCGGGTTGTGTCTTCTAACATGGGCAGGGCAGCCCCCGCATCTTAACAACCTTAAGATCAGGCTTCTTCCCATTCAATATCTCATATGGTGTAGACACTACCGAATTTAGTTGGAACTCTGCTCAGAAGGTAAGTCATGGTTTCTAGGCATATCCCCAGAATGAGATGGGTAGGTTAGCGAAACTCATTATGGACCGCACCATATCTAATAATGTACGATTTCTCCTTTCGTGAGACACCATTGAGTGAGGGTGTATAAGGAGGTGTCCATTGGGATAATATCCCATGGTCCTTGAGGAACCGAGTAAACTCTGTGCTTAAGTATTCACCTCCTCGATCCGATCAAGAGTTTTGATACTTTTCCAGTCCTGTTCTCCACCTCATTCTTATACTCTCTCAATTTCTCAAAGGCCCTCGACTTGTACTTTATTAAGTCACATATCCATACCTTGAGAAATCATCAAGAAATGTAATGAAGTAGAGTAACCTCCAATGGCATGAGTTGACATGGGTCCACATACATCACTATGTATGAGTTCCAACAACTCATTGGCTCTCTCCCGCTTCTACTAAATGGAGATTTGTTTAGTTTTCCACGAATGCAAAGCTCACAAGTCGCATACACATAGTCGAATTGATCTAGATATCCATCATTTAGCAACTTTTGAATCCTTCTTTTCATGGATGTGACCTAGCCTACAATGCCATAGGTATGCAATCGCTCAACTCATCTTATTTCCTTTTGGACATATTTACATTCATGATATGTGGAGTGGTGTCTAACATAAATAAACCATTATGCAATGTTCCTTTCGTGATGATCTTATCATCTAATAATATCGAACAACCATTGTTCTTAAAAAACAAATTTATATCTACTAACTCATTAAACATGAAATGGAGATAATGTTTTGATAATAGAAGGAACAAAATAACATGCATCTAATGCAATAAAAGCTCCACTAGGCAGATGTAGGGCTTACCTCCTCGCCAACAGCCTAATAAACCAACTTTTGCTCCATTACCCATCTTGAGGTCCATCTCGCCTCTCAGAAGTCTTCTAGGCCTTTGCTAGAACCTCCAGAATTACTGCATATATGATAAGCACTACCGGGTATCCAATACCCATGTGTTATCATAAGAGTCCCACAAATGGAGACCGATCATGAATGTACCCCAAGCTTCATCAAGCTTTTGTTTTGCCCTTTCTGCAAGGTACTCTTTGCAGTTTCTTCCAATGCCCATCTTTACCATAGTGGAAGCAATCGGCCTTTGTCCTTTGTTGGTCTTTCTTAGCAACCTTTGCTTTACCTTTGTTTGCCCTTGCCCTTTCCCCTTCTTAAGGGACCTTTCGCTTTCCTTTTTCTTTCTGGTCTCACCAGTGTAGAGAACTGGCTTCTTTTCTTAATAGTACTCTCTCTCCTCCCTCAACATATTGAGGAGCTCCGGGAGAGTCACCTCAAGCTTGTTCATATTAAAATTCATTATGAACTGTGAAAAGGAATCGGTAGGGACTGAAGCACAATGTCCACACACAAGTTATCCCTCTAGGACCATTCCTAGACCTGTGAGTTTCTCTATCCACTCAATCATCTTTAGGACATGGTTCTGAACCGGTGTCCCCTCACCATCCTAGCACGGAAAAGGCTCTTGGATATCTCATATCGTTGAGTCCTTCCCCCCTGTTCCTCAAACAATTTTCTGACATGTAGGAGAATGGATCTGCATCCATCTTTTCATGTTGTCTCTCAGAACTCGAGTCATATAGCCCAACATATAGCACCGAAAGCAAGAGTGGAGTCATCAATGTACTTCACGTGAAGCGAAGCGATCTCATTCTCGCTTGCCCCTTCTTCTCGGCGTAGGCATCATCAGATCAAGGACATACACGATTTTCTCCGCCAGTGAGAACAATTCTCAAGTTACAGAGCCAATCCAGTATAATTTGGACCAAGAAGGCGGTTGACATCAAGTATGCCAATGGGGGATTTGAAAAGCGACATTTTCTGAAAATATAGATGTAGCGAAAATGAGTAACATGCAGATTTTGTAAGAAATAAACTATCAAGATATGGACTTCTATCTTAATATGCTCCCACTATTTTACTAACGAAGTCACGCCACACCCTCAAAGACGTGAAACGGAAGTCTCCAAAGGACTTCTAGTGGGGATCGATTCAATCAAATAGCCTTTAGTGTAACCTCGAGGGACTCGACAAATCACACTAAGCCTAAAAGGTAGGCAACTCTTGCCGATCACAACTCCTTGTGATTCCCGCCCTGTTTCGCCTCTCCAATCACCATGGCCTCGAGGGACTCGACCAACCATGATGCTCGGTTAAGTCAACACCTTCGTTACAAGATGAGTCCGATTTGATGATATACCCTCGAGGGACTCGACCAAGCATACCATGTCCTCAGTCACCTAAGGACATCTCTATGTCGTAAGCAAGATAGCGAATCGCGATATAGGTGAGTCTCAAGGGACTCGACCAACTCAACCTACACCGAATCGGTTCCTACTCATAACGATGGAAGGCCACGGGGGTCAATCTAATTGCCTCACGCTTACCGAATTTAATATTATCGAGATGTTTCTATAATTTGGTCTTCTAATATGACATGTCACACATATACATATTTAATATATATCTACATCGCATGCAAATATATATACATATCTAGTATGTATAAGCAATCACATCGATGATCATGGACCACAACCTAATATGATTAGGCCCGAGCTAGTAGGCCTAATCACTCACATCAAGATCTATGTGTGCAACGGTGCATCTCCATGCCCCGTGATCGCCCATCTCGCCCTCGCTTTGCCCATCAACATCTTGATGCATCTCCATGCATCACGATCGTCCGTCCTCGTGGGTTCCGCTTATCGATCCACGCCTCCGCCAAGCCTCCTCATGTGATTACAACTTAATCATAGGCACGCAGGTCCCGATAATAAACGAGAAATATAATGGAGGTTCGCAGACCTCAATAATAATAATCACAAGTACACACATCACACGGTCCATGATCATCTCGTCCACACATCATACATCACATGTATAAATAATCATCATCATGTAGGACTACTAGATAATAATAAAAATAATAATCAACTAAACCTTTTAATTAATTAATATTTTTCTGAAATCGTGGACATGTAGGGAATTTCTCAATTCCTAAGGGTATTTTCGTAATTTGGACAAAAGATAGAAACTAGAATTTCTCAAATTCACAGGGCAAAACTGTCCTTTTGCCCAAAACCCCTAATTCCCTCTGCTGCTGCCGCCGCCGCCACCCACTGGCGCGACCAGGCGGGCGAGGGCGCAGGGTAAGGTTTCGCTGCAGCGGCACGCCTCACTGGGGGGCACCGCCCATTGCAGGTGGGTGGGCACCCCGGCGCCGCGCCCCTGTGTTCTGTTTCCATCGAGGGCGCCTCCCGAAGTCGCCATCGGCGGGGCGGCGGGGTTTTTTGTTGGGGCAGCTGGCCCAAAGGCCACCGCCTCATGGTGCCTCGCCTGCTGCTGCTCATCATTCCGCCTCGCCTGGGTCATGGGTCAGCTAGCGCAGGGCCTTACCCTGGTCGCCAACCGCCGGGCCACAAGCCTTTCACCGGCGGACCACGGGTCGGTTGTTTGCAGTACCGTCAGGCATCGCGGCCGGGCCAGGTCGCTTTATTACCATACCACCGCCGCCGCATGTGGCTGCAGATGCAGATCGAGGGCAGCAACTGTTGCTGCCCATCCTCGCTTTTATGCTAACGATTTTGACGTCAATATTCTTCCTAAACACAACACACGCGGTTCAAAACCAATCATTCGCACGAACAACCCGGCTCGATACCACCACCGTTGGGAAATCATGGGGCTTACATCATATCTTGCAATGGAAGAACAAGAAAACAAAAATCCCGATTCCCAAAAATGTTCGGCCGTCATGCGAAGATTGGTGCATAAAAATCCAAGAAAACACAAAACTGCCATTATAGAGATTGTGTTACCTAGGGGAGATCAGATATCCCCCTGCTTCCTTGCAGATCCTTAGGAGAGGGTGAAGGAGGTCAAGCGCCCTCCTCTCTAGCGGTGATCCACACAGCAGGGTTAAGTGACGCACCCTCCTCAAAAACTCGAGGCCTCTCGAGGTGGAGAGGGAGAGGAGAATAGGAAAGGCAAGCAAAGACTCTAGCCTATGAGGTCATGAATCCCTCCCATTTATAGAGATCCCGTGTCAAACCCTAATGGGTCCTTCCCTTAGTGGGTATTGGATCTGCATCCAATAAGACAAGGGCTCCGGCCGGATATCTCATATCCGAGCCTCTACTCATCGCAATGCCTACCATATGTGTGTGACCCTCTGGGCCCAATATCGAAATGGTCGTGAGTCATACCGTCGAACTCCTTCTAACTCGGTGAATTATTATCTCTATAATAATTCACTCGACTCATCGACTACGGACGTGCTTTCAGCCACTACCCAGTAGTCCCCTGCATCGATATAGGAGAATCCAATCCATTGGACCTGTCGTCTCGCTTACCATGTATCTATAGTCCCTCATCCATCTAATATCCCGGAGACCGATATATCGAGCATGGTGCTATCGGACCCATACGGTTTCTACTCAAGTCTCGCTCTAATCGATTCTCCCGAGAACTCTTTCTCTCTCAACCCAATGACCCCGCCGTGGATTTGTCCGAGCAAGAACACATGGGATATTCCTCTCATGAAGCTGAGAGTGGATGATCCTCTATCGACACTCAATAGTCCTCGTGAAGGTCGACTACCACTCCCAATGACCAAATGTACTAGATCCGGGACAGCCAAATCTATAAGTCTCGGTATCAAAGAGTGGAGCACTCATACAGACATCCTTGGTGCCTCAAGTCTAAGGACCGATACACCACTAGGACTACTGAATCGCCAGTTCCACAATAAGGCATCATCAACCATCCAAAGATTCGTAAAAGCGGATCAATCAAATGAACTCATTCTCCAATGAGCACCTGTATCGATCCCTAGTGTCCCTACACGAGCAAAAAAATTGAGACCAAATGAATCCATCATATGTAATGGAGTATACAAAGACACCATCCTATCCTAAGTATCACGATGTCCCTCTCGAGTAACCTATGACCGGGATTATTTAGGATATGTGTTTAAAGGTAAATCCATCTCATTATCGTGATCTCATCACGATCCGATTCCCATTGCACAAATCCAAGGACATCACAATATATATATTTATGCAATAGTTATAAAGTGATATACGCCAAAATATAATAAGCAAAAAGATTCTGTATCAAGTCACACGTGCCATCACTCACGTGATTGGCTTGCTGGGCACCTATGACTAACACTTGAGTTGTCGCAAGTTGCTTTAAGAGCCTTCTTCTTCTTTGGTTACTTCCTATTTACTGGGGGATATTCACTCTTGATGTGTCCCAGCTTCTTTCATTCATAGTATATCACTTATTTTTCTTGGGTTCAATTTTATTTTTAATATCATTTTTAAATTTATTTCTCTTTATGAATTTTTTGAACTTTCTTGTTAAGAGTGCCAAGTCTTCATCAAAGTCCTATCACTTGAATTTTCTTTCAAGTGGTCTTCTTAAGTTCTTAGTGTCATATCCTTTCTATTATTTAGAATGTTATTTTTAAGCTCTTCATGAGCATTACAAGTCATCTCATAGGTCATTAGTGACCCTATTAGTTCTTTAAGAGGAAAGTTATTTAAATATTTGGCCTCTTGAATGGCCGTGACTCTAAGTCCTTTTAGACCATTGACGACATCCGTAAATCGGGTGTACATATCTTCAATGGTCTCACTTAGTTTCATCCAAAACAACTCATAAGTGTGTACTAAAAGATTAATTTTCAACTCCTTTACTCTACTAGTGCCTTCGTGAGTAATTCCGAGTGTGTGCCAAATATCAAAAGTCATTTCACAAATCGACACTCGATTGAACTCATGTTTATTTAAAGCATAAAACAAGGCATTCATAGCCTTGGCGTTTAGAGCGAAAGTTTCTTCTCCAACTCATTCCAATCATTCATTGGAAGAGAAGGCTTTTGAAACCCATTTCCTACAATATTTCATAATTCGAAATCTATTGAAATTAGGAAGATCCTCATTCTAGTCTTCCAACATGTGTCATCTGTCCCATTGAACATAGGCGGACGTGTAATTGAATGACCATCTTGGTTGCCAACAAATGTCATCTCTCTTGGGTTTTAAACCAAATGAGAGTGAACCTTGCTCTTATACCAATTATTAGGATCAAGAGCGGCACTATGAATTAGTGCAGCGAAAAATTCTTCGATTTTGTATAAAGTTTGTCTCGATTCAAATCGTTTCGGAAAGATGTTGAACTTAAAACTTTCGTAAGAATGTAAGGAGAAGCTTAAGGAGATTTGCAGTAAAGTAAATTGTACAAAAAGAAAAACAAACCAGAATTTAGAGTGGTTTGGTCAATGAGACCTACATCCACTTCGAATTCCTCCTTCGTCGAGATCACCGGTGTCCACTAAAGACCTTCCTTCAATAGGCGAAGACCAACCACCTTTTATAGTTCTTTCTCCTTTTATCGAGTTTAGGAGACAAGCCTTACAAGTCTCACACCTCTTTCTTAGATGATTACAAAGCTAAGAGAGGGAGGGGAGGACTCTTTGCACTTTTACAACTTTTTTAACACATAAAAAACTAAAGATTATATCAACACTTTCGTACCATTTCATGCAGAAAAGGGTGGGGTATTTGTAGGCCCCAATGACTTTAAAATTAGAGCCAAAAAGTGTCTCATCCCTGAATTTCGGGGTACTAGCAGTACTATCGCCTGACACTTGACACTGGACGGTACTACCACCTGACAGAGCTTGAAGACCGAGCTCTGGTGGTACCATCGCTTGACAAGGGCGATACCACCACTAGCAGCATTAACTATCGGTGGTACCACCGCCCAGTTTGGGCAGTACCACCACCCTAGTCTAGCGATGCCACCGCCAGACAGGGTCCAACATTCTGGTTGGGCCTTGAATCCAGCCCAAACCAGCCTAAGTTTGGGCCTAGTTGGCTCCTAACAAAGTTGATAGGATTACCTCCTAATCCTAACTCAATTTATAGATTAACTATAATAATTAAGATAATCGACAAAGCATTCTTGTTTCGGTACATCAATTGCTCTTCTGGTTAGCTTCTAGCGAACTTCCGACGAACTGCCGGTAATGTTTCGGTAGACTCCCGGCAAGCTCCTAAACTTTACGACAATCATCTTGGTGAGTTCTGATGAGCTTCTTTGGTAAGCTCTTGGACTTCTCGGTTGGTTCCGGTAGAACTTTCGACGAACGTCCGGAGTTCCGACGAACTATTGAACTCCTAACAATATCTCGATCTTGACTTCGGCACAACACCTGTTTTGTGTCTTACTACTATCGTAGTTAATCCTGCACACTTTTCTCAAAATATAGTTTAGATCAAATAATTTATAATTGATTTCATTATCAAAATTCGAGATTCAATAGAAACTGGTCTCACATTCCTCCATCAAGTCTCTTTACCAATAACCTTTTGGTCTGCAACCTTTCAAACTACTATCTACCTCATCAATCATATGCTCACTCTGGTTCTCCAGTACTAGTCACCATTTGAAAAACTATTTCACAAATCCCCAAACCTTCAAAAATTTAAAGTATTTCGATGTTTATGTTATCTATGGCTACGTCCCTATGTCTTTCATAAGATAACATCAAGATCTAGGCCTTGCACTTTAATTGGATATTCTCTTGAATATAATATCTTTCGATGCTATGAATTCCAAACTCAAAAAGTCTTTATCTCATATCAAGTTATTTTTTTAGAGTCTACCTTTACTGTGCGCCCTACTTCAACAAATATACATCACTCGAGTACATCGTTGATCCCGTTAGACAAGCCTCCTACTCCATCGTCTAGTCCTTTTCCTTAGGATCCACGCTCACTTCTTCTCCCGATTCAACAGCTCCTCACCCTCGCCATTGCTTCTCTCCCCTCTTCACAAGGTTCGCCTACTACTGAAGTAATGCCAACACAACCACCGCTTGGGACTAGTGACACTACAGTACCTCCAACCCGTGTCGGTACATCTCCACTGCCCATACCTACAACATAACCCACAGCCTATGAACATCTAATGACAACACGATCCAAAAATGGCATCTTTAAACCACGATAAGTCCTTGACCTACATGCTATTACAAAATCCTCGTTAGAGACTCATGAACCTACCACATTTACTCAAGCCCAAAAATCTCTAAACTGACGAAAAGCTATATGTGAAGAATATGATGTTCTCCTCCATAACTCTACATGGACCCTTGTACCCACTTATCCCATACAAAATATCATCGGGTGTAAGTGGGTCTTTCGGATTAAGCAAAATCCAGATGGATCCGTTGTCAGATATAAAACGTGTCTAGTGACCAAAGAATTTCATCAACATCCTGATATTGATTTCCAATTGTTATATTCCTCATTCCTAGAACAGTAAATTTTTACTTCATCCTGTTAGTGATTAATTACCTCAGGAAATTGGCTTGTGATTAGCAAAATTAATGCCTAATAAAACGGATATTAATGTTATATTTAGAGAAAGTATTCCTGGTACATATTGACTTGGACTTTTGCAAATTGTCATGTCTATCAAATTTTATGATGCCTGGTCTGATGCTTCCTGAGTTGCATGTCGTTTTGTGCTTCGAAGAGTATAGTTATAGATGTAATCGCACTGTTTCTGGGTCAATACAAATCATTTTTGCTTTTGCTTTTGCTTTTGGTAAAAAAAAAAATGTCATAGCAGTTGCATTCAATTTGTTGAGCAGATAAGCAGTGTGAGCTATAAATTGATAAATCTCTTTGTTGAAGGAAGTGACACTTAGAGAGAGAGAGCGAGATTTCAACTGCAGTGGCCTCCATGTGGTCATGGCATGCATGGGACCCCAATTTGCAAAATGATAAGTAGTGTGAGCTATAAATTGATAAATCTCTTTGTTGAAGGAAGTGGCATTTAGAGAGAGAGATAGAGAGAGAGAGAGAGAGAGAGAGAGAGAGAGAGAAATATTTCAGCTTCAGAACTCAATGCAGTGGCCTCCATGTGGTCATGGCATGCATGGGACCCCAATTTGCAAACTAAAATTTTGCCCACCTTTTGCACTACCGTCGAACGGAGCACAACTTTCACGAGTGTTCCACCTCATTCAACGATGTATCCAGCAAGCTAAATGCATTTTCTTTTTAAGACCACTGTAGCATAAAATAATGGTCACTGATGCTTAATTTGGCCCGTGAGGCGTGAATCCATGAAGAGTGCCACTCTGTGTCCATGCCTATGGATCCTTCTTTATTCCTCAGAAGCAGCTGATCCAGTGGTTGCTTACAGCTTGTCACACAAGCTTTCATCTCTCTATGAAGCTATACTTTTATCATCTTTTTACATGTTCCAATCCATGGATTTCAATGATTAGATCTTTGACGATGAGTGGCCCGACCAGTGGAGAGCATCACTTCGTTCTCATGAGTTGATTTATCATCTTATAATTCAGATGCAGAATGTAATCTTGATGCGGGAAGAGGAAAGAGAGGCATAGGAATAGCTGGCATATGTCTTGATTTCTCCGACAATGGGATCTTTTTACTCTTTATGCACGTCTTGGCATTGCTCTGTTTTCCTCTGCGGTCTGCAACTCCCAATTGATCTCTTTATACAGTGCTGAAAAATCATCAGAGGATTAGAAGCACCAACCACATGGCAAAGGAGTCTCTCATTGCTGGCTATATTTAAGAGTCGCGCCCTCGGTTCCCGGGTGAATGGTGCGCTCGAAGCGAAGCGAGAAGGGAGTAAGGATCGCGATGGGGGTTCTGCAAGAGGGGTCGTGGTGTTGCTTCCTCGCCGGCCGAGGAAAATCGGAGCGGGTCAAAGTTAGCATGTTCACCTCCAAGGGTCCCGCCTTGGCCGCCATCTCCGTGGCCGTAGGTGCCGGAGGTGTTTGGGGCTGGGGTGGTGGAGGGACCGGGTTCCTCATCCACCGCAATCTTCTTCTTACTACTCACGCCATCCTCCCGACGGTAGTTGCTGCTGAGGCCGCCGAAGTCCGCCTTTGCCATGGCCGCCTCTCTGCCAGACTTGTGCCCCAAAGGTCAATTGCTCACGCTTGTTCAGGAAAAATTCATAATTTATGGCATATTTTGGCTTCATTTTTAGTTCGATGTTTGATTCGTCGACCTTGCCCATGTGTTGCACGAATTCTGATATTCGAGCTACGAACTGATCAAGGACTTTTGGCTTAAAATTGGAATGGTGGTAATTTGATTGTTTATGTGGAAATGAGCAAAATCAACGTATTTAGGTTAGTCATAGGCTTCCCGTTTCTTAACCATTTAGTGTAGCCTCGAAGCATAGAGAGAATGCATAACTAGATGCCAGTGCGAGTATTGGTGAACTTAGTAACATCTGTAGTGCTGAAAGGGATTGGTGACACTTATGGTTGGTGATCAATTAATCAACTTCAGTTTGATGACTAAACTGTACAACTTATGTTTTCTGAAAATTAACGTATTAAGTATTGTAATGAGCTTTAGGGCTGATTTTATCATTTAGAGCATCAAATTTCCATATGCCTTTTTGTCACAATAAAAAATTCTGCATCCATCCTTTTCTTGCTATGGTGATATTTACATCCTTCTGCACAAATAATTCCATGATATCTTATTACAAAGATCTTTCTTTTGATATGAAAGAATGTTTAACATCCTTTAGCTTCTCATAGGTGGATCCTGGATGCATGATATGGTAGATGAGCTATGGTTTATGAGATAGGTGCTTAATGATGCATCATTTGATACGGAAAGCATGGTCCATCTTGTTACTGATTGTTGGAATTTGTCGTCTAGTATGAACTCCATAAACTAGCATCTATCTGGTGTTCTTTCGTACTGTTCTGGAACATCTATTGTAAGTCCAGTCCTTTGTTATCTGATGGAGCTTTTTTTATTTCTTATCTACCCACTTATATGAGTTCGTTTTTTATATGGGTGTTGCACTATATTTAGTTTTTGCACACTTGTTTTTGCGTAATTAGTAAAATTATGATACTCTTCGTTTGCATTCTTTTTCAATTATATCTGGATCGTGATAAAATTTTGAGCACATTGTTTGATGCTGTCATTTCCCAGGAATACGGGTGAGTCACCCAGTCAGATTTGGCAATAATTGTCATGTATGTTGTGTGTTAGTATGCAATTCTTCTGGATCATGATAAAATTTAATTCTTGGCATGAATTTGATCCAAACATGTGCAATGATTATGATTATTATCTGCATAAACAAGATTTCTGATGCCTTTTTTTGATACTTACAAAATTGGTACTTACAAAAAAGGGGTGCTCCTTGGAAAATTCTCTAAAAGGTACACCAGGTAAAAAAAAAAAAAAACTGAGACTTTTCTGGAAATAAATTTTCCATTAATTTGGCACTTCCATATACTCTTTGGTAAGTGCAGAATTTGCAATAATCAGGCTATCTATTGGTTAGGTCATCTTAGAATGTTAATAGATTGACCATCTAAATTTTGGTTCTCATTATAAACATGTTTATAGGTTGACCATGTAAAATATTTACTACCATTCATAATTAAAGGTTTTAAATACTAGTCCAATGCGAGTACTGATTACCTTTTGAACTAGTAGGACATGAGAAACTGAGTGGTATACCACCATGTATTACCCATTATTACTAAAAGTAATAATAAAATATGGTGTACCAAGTGGCACCCAGCTGTCTGGTTCATTACCTGTGCTTGGTTAGATTAGTGATATGTATTGGTTTTTTTGACATCTAAAACCATGGCATAGTGTCTCAGAGAAAAGATTCTATCTACTTCACCAAATTTAGTGTCTCTGAAAATGCAACTTCTTGTTCTTGATTGACTCTCAAACTTGACAAAATCTAATGGAAGTTGGTTTAAGAGCTTAGTCGAGAAAGTGATGGAATAGGTAACTAATGGACAAGGAATATCATTGGAATAGATGGACAACAAAGATGGAATAAGCCTGCCAATATGCCCACTGTAGCTACTCCAATATTATGACAACCTGTTCCTTTGGGAACAGAAGAATCAGTCAAAGCTTCATAACTTTGATATCTCATAGGACCCATACAGTCCTATTACCTCTAACTATTTATTCACACAATCAGATTCGTTTTAATTTTTGATAGAAGTACTGCTTGGTTTTGTCTATGACCAACTTATTTGTATGTTTTCTGGAAATTGGAAAGATCTTATATGGTGAAGTAGCAATTAAAGTTCATCTATTACCAACTTATTCATCTCTGGTAGTTTTAATCCACTTTTAGTTTCATTCTTCAGTTTTCCTCTAAATATATCTTATTTCAGAATAGAGAACTCTCTTTCAAAACTTGCCTTCTTCCAACGTGTGTGTGAACAAGCACTGCAAAGAAATTATTTGGGGAGCATCTTGTAATTATTTTTTATAACTTCATATACATTTTTAAGAATCAGTCTTCAACTGCATATAATTTTATTTAGAAAGTATCAAAACTCTTTTCAATACTTGCCTTCTTCCAGCATCCTTTAGACCTCCTCCAGTTTGGTGGAACACTAAGTTTTTGATCCATTAATAGAATACACTAGCATATGTCTCCTTTAACATCTTGCGTTCTCTAAGCTTCATCGTAGGTTACAAAATTGCAGCAGTCGGAAGAGTGGGTGTCAAATTGGTTAAGTTAAAAGAATTTTGTCAATCTTCATCAACCATACTTGAACCAGGGAGGTGCATTGCTTGACTTCTTTTTTTTTTTTTTCTTGGCAAAGGGTAAGCAGTTACATGGAATTTGATCCTAGGACCTTTATATCAATATCAATGTCTTCATGTTTGACATATTTGATAAATTGCACTGTCATACAAATAAATGATCAGCTAGAAGTTCTCCAAAAAAAAATGATATCAACCTATACAAGCATTATATTCAACAACAATTTTGATTCAGCAAATTGCTAATTCCAAGTCTCAAGTTTCACCATGTGGTCATAGTGTGTTTGAGATAAAGTTCTTACATTTAACCTCTAGGATAATTGATTTAGCTTGGCGTTAACTTTCCTTTTTGTTTGTTAATTGTTTCAGTTAGATTAATGATTAGTATTCAACAACAAATTAATGATCAGTTCTCCAAAAAAGAAAAAGACATTAACCTATAACAAGGCATTATATTCAACAACAATTTTGATTGAGCAAATTGCTAATTCCAACCCTCAAGTTTCACCTTGTGGTCATAGAGTGTTTGAGATAAAGTTCTTACATTTAACCTCTAGGATAATTGATTTAGCTTGGCGTTAACTTTCCTTTTTGTTTGTTAATTGTTTCAGTTAGATTAATGATTAGTATTCAACAACAAATTAATGATCAGTTCTCCAAAAAAGAAAAAGATATTAACCTATAACTAGGCATTATATTCAACAACAATTTTGATTGAGCAAATTGCTAATTCCAACCCTCAAGTTTCACCTTGTGGTCATAGAGTGTTTGAGATAAAGTTCTTACATTTAACCTTTTCTAGTATAATTGATTTAGCATGGCGTTAACTTTCCTTTTTGTTTGTTAATTGTTTCACTTAGACTTACACCTTGAAGTTTAATTGTCTTTGCACATCAAATGGATTCTCTTCATTTCAATATGAAGTAGGTGATCGTTACTTATGATCTTCTATTAAATGTCAATTAAGTGCTTATGTGGCTCAATATACAGTAAATTTGTTATCTCATTGATATAACTTATGGTGCTATATAATAACTATTATTTCTGCACCTGCAATATTAGTTGGTTTACTCATTGGGCACCCTAGTTCTTCTAATTCCTTTTCAATTGTTTTTTCATTGCTAATTCCCTTACTGGTGCAGCTATGTTTCTCTTAGACAGACTGCATAGTTTCCCTCACAAGTGTGATTCCTTTTTCAGATTCTTCATTACAAGTTCCATTCTTGATCTTACAGTTGTGGGACTTGATATTATGGGTGGTGACTCATCCTCACAGGTGCAGCAGCCTCAGTACTTGAAAACCTGCTGCAAGCCTAGTCTTCAACTGGGTACTACAGTTTTTCTTTTAGGGCACACAGATAAAAAAGAGCTGACATTTGGTGAGGGAAAAGTAGTAATAGCTACTGACAACCTCATAAAATTGACTATGGATGGGGTCACATTGTGCCCTGGATCTGCTGGTTTTGATGCACAAGGAAATCTAGCTTTTATGGCATGTGATCCCATGAAACTTGCCTCCTCTCCCAGTGCAAGATCTTATGCATCCTCTTCATCAACCAATTCATGGAAGAAGGATGTTCCTATGCAATTTGGGATCCCCATTCCTGTCATTTGTAATTGGTTATATCAGCATTGGGAAGGGAGCTTGGATGAGGTTAGCAAGCCCAAGTTATCTCTCATTCGGTTGATGACCACAGGACAGTGTGAAAATTCTAATGCTTCTTTCACCTTTTGCCGGGTCATCAAGACCAATGAGGACAACAATGATCGATCGTCATCATCACAGATGGTTCAACTGTCTAAATATTATCCTGGATCAAGCAGCTCAGCTAATGGAAACAGTTTCTACAATGAAAACCCAATTGCTGATCTGCGTTTGACTCCCGAGCAGGGAATTCTATCTCCAGAATTTTCTGGGTCCGTTGAGAAGAAAGACCATGCCTCATTGCAGCTCTTGGATGTTAGCATGCTTACCAAGGCTCCAAAATCCATATTTTTACCACTTCCCCTCAGACAGATGCTCTCTGATGAAGCCAATGTTGAAGGCCACAGACCTGGAGACCGATCGAATGAAAATGGTTGTGTGTCAGAAGAATTAACAAGAGCATATCGGGAAGTTAATCATAAGGTTCCTCCTGTTAGTACGTGGCCAAATAATTGCTTCAGTGAGGTGCAGTCAAGTTCATGTCCTTTGGAGAATGGGAAGAAGGATGGGTTTGATAGTGGAGAGGAAACAATGTACTCAGCTGAAACTATGGAAAGCAGAAACATCCCAAGTCCTCAACAAAACAAGCTCCAAACTGTTGCTAGAAGCCAGAGTTGTGTTAACTATAGCAGATGGACTTTTGGTAAGCAAAACACAGTGGCACGGAAAGCAGTGTTACTGAAACAGCATACGATAATTCCGATACAGAAATTGGATTCACAAGCTGCAGCATTACCTCAACGGAGTCATGATTATTGCAGTCCGACCGTCTCCTCAAGCTTGAAGAAGCGGAACAGCTTAGAGCAGATGACGAGACCTCATCGAAATGTCATTCAGGTGTCTCCCAGGTGGATGTTTTGATAATCTTTTGTCCATTGAAAACAAAGAGACATATATCAATTCTGCTTGTTGCTGTTTGAAATATCCTGTCTTATTCTCCTCTTGCTGACACAATAACAAAATTCTTTTTGAAGATTGTACATGATTATGTTGTTAAATTAACGATGGATCTGATAAAACATTTACACTAGTGACCTTCAGATTGGTCTAATTTTAAGGTGCCATGGAGATCCTAAATAGAAAGGCTAAAATGCCATGAAAATGACACTACTGTCACAAGTAAATATATTTTGCAATCACTGTCATGTAGTGTTTGTTTAATTCACTCTTGGAGAAGGAAACTGGCCGATGGATTATTTTTACACATCACTACAACAACTTGGTAGAAATTTATTCGAAGGAGCCATGTATTTTGCTTTTGAACTGTAAACGATGATAGATTCAGATGCCAGTAACAAGGCATGCCAAAGCTAGAGTGAAAAATCAAGTGACTAGGATGTTTATTCTAAGGAAAGTAGCGAAACGACTGGAAAAATGATTTGACTATGAGTGACTATCTATGTTGGTTGTTTGTCAATTCTATTATATACTCTTTAAGTTGTGCATGATCTATTGTCACTTGTACTTGTATTCCCACACACATTATAAAGTATCTTTGTATTAATGTATTTCTTACCTTTTTGCAAATAAAAAAAAAAAAATTAATATTTAATGCAACAAGATGTGATTTGAGACTCTTCTGGTGTACCATCGATAGAGTAAAGATACAAAACAAAAAAGAGTTGAAATACAGATTCGTTTTAGTCAAAGACAGAGTACACAAATTACATATCAACAAATAAACATGAAGGAACCAGCCACTCGTTAGATTTTTTGCTTTTTTTTGCCTTCATTCAAATTGTCAATCTTTTAATATGTGTTTCAAATCACTTCAAATATAATACTACTCACGGATGAAAGCCTTATAAATTAAAACATGGGGTTCAAGCCATAAGTATCCATTTTCTCTGCCGGCGTAAGATTGTATATGCCAAAGGTTTTTTTGGTCTTACGTTAACCGGAGTCTTTTTTTTTTTGCATTTAGTCTTTGTTTTTTCTTTTCAGACATATTATAGTGCATTTAGAACGTAAAAGACAAAAAAAATATTACACTTCTTCAGGAAATAACAAACGTTAGAAAAGCAACGTAGAGAGACAATACTTCTATACTCATTATAATTATGTGATCTTATCTAATTAAATAATATATATTATAAATCTAATTGAATTCTGATGATTATTATCGATCAATATAGTAGGATTCTTTAGAAGATAATCTTAATAAGAATAACTCTCCTAATTACTTATCTTAGATCATTTGTTATCACGGATTTCCTAGAGACTATAGTATATGAGATGAGACGGAGACACAAGACCAGAGATGTGGATACATGACCGTCATTGAGAGATCATGATTCTTCTCTCATCCACCCTTATCCCTAATCCATCGATTACAATGGTCCGATGAAGAAAAAGAGAAGAATGTCACTCTAATTATCTTTACAGATCGATATTACTATGATTTTCTAATTCGAGAACAGTACCCCTTTAGATGACATCAAAAGGTATACATCATAAATATGATAGTATTGTTGTTTGTTTTCGGTCCATGTATTAAAGTTTTTTCACGTAACAATAGTAAATTATGATTTTTATGCTTACGATTGGTATAAGAGCCGAGTTCTTTGAAATCAAATACCTTACATCTGTTAGTTTTTTTATTTACGATGCTTAAATGATTTATGTATATTATTGATCTACCTTTCTATTTAATCCGTCTTATTGTCCACTTGCGGGTAACATGAGGTTCCTTGCATTAGATCAATGGACTATCGTTCAATGATAGTATTATTGAGGGCTATGATCTTTCATGTATATTATTGATCTATCTTTCTATTTAATCCGTCTTATTGTCTACTTGCGGGTAACACGAGGTTCCTTGCATTAGATCAATGGATTATCTTTGATGATAGTATTCTGGTTAAACAATACTGCTGTATATGTCGACAATAGCAATACCGCTGCTTATGGCGACAGCGGTGGTTGCATAAGACCGCAACTAATGGCAACTATAACGCCTAGAGCAACATTGCCACATGCGTGTTACTACAACGGCATATGCTAGTCGCAAGCAGCTACGCCAGGTAGCATGTACACATGGTGATAGTAGAATATGGTCATGCATCGTGGTGGCCATGCAGGTGACAACTGCATGCCGCGTTGGTCATGTATCATGGCAGCCATGCAGGTCGTGCATTGTGGCAGCCAAGCGGAAACCATGTGCCTCTTATAATAGGAATTAGGGTTTCTATTTTTAAAATTATAATTTTTTTGATAGTTCTACCCTAAGAAACTCTATAATTCTACTTATTTCCTATCAATAAAATTATAATTTTACACTTAAGAAATTAATACTTTTTTATTTATATCCTTAATTATAAAATTGACCAATATAATTTATTTTTTTAATTATGGTTGAATCTAATTATGACTATATTTTGATTGTTTGATTAGATTTAATTTTGATCAAATCTAGCAAAAATTAAAATTTTTGATTAATTTTGACTTTGATCTATTTTTAATTTTGGCTTATTTAATATAAAAGATATATAGATTATTGTATTCTTTTATAGTTTTCTCATATGGCATATTTTTACATGTGATAACTAAATTCCAATTAATGTTTTTTAGGTATTTATTCAGTTTATATCCTTAAATATTATGAAACTATATTTCTTTTTCTATAAGGTATGATTTATATTCTATCATGCTTATAGTTATCATAAAAGATTTTGTTTATGCAGATTAATGTTCAATAACGATCATAGTTATTATTTTATTATTATTATTATATTATTTCAACATAAATTATATTAAAAGATATTTAGTGATTATTATTTGTAACTTATATCCTTAAGTTTTATTTGATTGATAGTTACTAAAGTGGTTGATAGACTTACAGGATATAAATTATAATAAATATTTTATTATTTAAGGATATTATTATTTTATATTATTATATTGGTCTTATAATCGTCAAAGTAGTTTAGATCAATAACTTATAAAATTATATTAAACAATTAATCATAAATAATATTTAAAAAATAATATTTATAATGACATATATAATTAGGAGATTTAGATAGTCTTAAAGGAAAATCTATTTTGAATAAGTATGTGATGAGATAGAATAATGCTATTTTGGATATCCTTACAATATAGAGTTATATATCTAAAAATAGTAATACTATTATATAAGGATGATATCAATCATCTATAGATAACTTTCTAGTGAACTTTGGATATGTTAATATTTCAACGTGAAATATGAATGATATCATTAATTTATCAAATCTTAGAAATTCAAAGCATTAATATTATTTCATATTTTGTAGTGATAGTTCCTTCTATATATTCTAATGCTTCTAGTATCCCTATACTCTTTGGTTCAAATTATTTAGAATGATTAGAGTATGTGTAATTCACATTGGGCATATTAGATCTTGACTTAGTATTGCTTGTTGAAAGGGTCGTAGACTTGAATGATAAAAGTACTATGAAATAAATTAATAAAATAGATATTTGATTAAAAAAGATCTAATATGCTTAGTTTAATATATATAAGAATGACGATTGTAAATAATATAAAAACTTCATTATCAATTGCAACTAGTACATAGGAATCTTTAAAGGCTATTAAAAATATTTAAATCTGCTGATAAGTCATTGGCCAGCATATTAATGAAGAAACTGAATATGACTCAATATAATGGCACTCGAGGGATTCAAGATCATATCTTTAATATGATTGACAAAGCTATGATGTTTAAAATATTAGGCATGAATGTTGATAAGTCTTTTTTCGTGTAGCTCATTCTTAATTCTCTTTCTCCTTAATTTAGCTCATTCAAGATTCACTATAATACAAATAAGGATATGAGACTTAAATGAGTTGACTAACGTATATTCATAAAAAATTAAGATTAAGACAAGAAAGTTTTTATAATGTTCTGACTACTACTTAAAGAGCTAGTAATAAGAAAAGAAGGAAGCGTCATCCATCAAACAAATTTGTTAGGTCTAGAAATATTAAGCAAACTAATGAAAAGAAATCTATTACAATAAAATACTTCTTTTATGACAAGAAAGGATATGTGAAAAGTCTTTTCTAATATATTAAAAGTCTTAAGCTATTAACACTTGAAGTGTATATAAATGTAGTTGAGAGATAATTAGATAAAAAAGTAAAAAATTCTTAAATATGACAAGAGTAGTGAATTTTATGACATATATGATGAATCTAGTCAAAATGTTAGCCCTTTTGCTAGATTGCAGGAAAAATGAGGTATTTATGCTTAGTATGCCTTACCAATTGTGTCATAGTATAATAATATTGCTGAAAGGCGAAATCATATTCTTATAGATTTGATTAGGAGCATGATGAGCTATTCTTCTATACCAGAGTCAATTTGGGATGAAGCTTTTAGGATAGCTATATATATTCTGAACAGGGTTCCTAGTAAGTTAGTTTCATCAACTCCATTTGAGTTATGGACTAGTAGGAAACTTAGTATGAGATATCTATATATTTGGGGGTGTCCTACAAAGATAAGAGTCTTTAATCTATATGAAAAAAAAATTATATCCAATAATAAGATATTTCTTAGTTTCTAAAAAGGATTCGTTGAAGATCATCATGACATTAGTAGCTCATTATGATTTTAAGTTATATTAGATGAATATGAAAATAGTATTTCTAAATAAGGATCAAGATGAGAATATCTATATAGAATAACCTAAATGATTCACAAAAAAAGAAATGGAAAGTTGAGTATGCAAACTTAGTAAATCTATTTTTGGCCTTAAACAAGCTTATAAATAATGGTATATAAAGTTTCATAATATCATTACTTCATTTTAATTAAAAAAATACTATTAATCAGTGTATATATCTGAAGGTTGGTGGGAGTAAGTTTATTATATTGGTTTTATATGTCAATAATATTTTACTTATCAATAGTGATCTTAGTTTATTGCATGAAGCTAAGATATTTTTCAAAAAGAATTTTAAGATGGTTGAAATGAATGAGACAACCTATGTTATTGGTATTAAGATGTTCAAGGATATATCTCAAGAATTACTAGAACTATCTCAGAAAAGATATATTGATTGAGCTTAGAGGTATTTAGTATACAGCTTTGTTCAGCTAATGATATACCTATTATTAGAGGTATATCAAATAAAAGATTACAATTGCAGTGTCCAAATAATGATTTGGAAAGGAATCAAATATAAGATATTTCTTATACATATGCAGTTAAAAGTCTATTATATGCTCAAATATGTATGGGGGGGGGCTGAATTAGTACTTTTGAAAAATTACAATTTGAAAGTTCGGTCAATGAATCCATATCGAAAATATGATTGACAAAAAGTGTAAGTAAGAATTGCTTAGTAAATAAATCAGTGAGCAATAGTAAATCAAAGCAAAAGAGAAAATGCAAATCGATTTATAATGGTTTTGTCATCCACTCTCGATTCTTCTTCCTTCAAGGTCACTGGCTTTCACTACCTTTCATTGGGTGAAGATCAACCACCCTTGTTATAACTCTTTCTCTATTTCATAAGTTTAGGAATGAATCCTTTATACCCCGCTTTTATGAAAGACCTCTCACCTCCCTTAGAATACCTTTTAGACTTAATGAGAAAGAGACTCAACATTTTTCAAGAGTTTATAATACTTTAAGGTCATAAGCTTTTCATACACTTGTAAGCAAGTATAAGAGGGATATTTATAGGCTCCAAATGGCTTCAGAAATGGAGCTAAAAATTTAAATTCCTAGATTTTCGGGGTATTGGCGGTACCATCATTTGACAAACTGAGCATTGGCGATACCATCACTTGCTTGGGCGATACCACCTCCTGACATAGTTTGGGAGATTATGTCCTAATGATACCACTGCTAGTATGTGTGGTACCACCACCCAACACTAGCGATACCATCGTCAGGTTTTCCAAAAAAGTATATTTCATACTTTCCAGCTCACAAGCGGTTCCACCACTTAGCCAGGTTATTGATTTAGCCTTCCAATAGGCCCAATTCAGTCCTGATTCAGGCCCAATAGGCCCCTAACCAAGTTGTTATGGTTACACCTAAAACCAACTCAATAAAACTCTAACCTACTTTGATCAAGACACAACTCTAAATCATGAAGCCTATGTTGTGTTGAATCTCATATTTTGATGATGAAACTAATTGATAAGTGTTTATGATTTGATATACATTTTGAGTGATGCAAGAAGCTTCAATCAATGAGAGACAATTGAAGTAGGAAGAATCATGTTGGGCCGGAGTAAACATGTTAGAAGATTGGACATCGGGCTGGAGGATCGGTCGACGTATCGGCAGAAGGCTTCGAGCAATGAATTTGAGCATCTGATCAAGAAAAGCGGATATTGCGCCAAGGATATCGGAGTTGTGGAGGTCAACTGGCCGATTGGGCAATAGACCGCAAGAGAGGACGATGCGCTGAAGAATCGAACGAAGTATCGATGACCCAATGACACGCCGAACAACATGATTCAAAGCTTTGTAATAAATGTCTAGATCGAAGTTGTTTTTATGTGTGCAGGATTAACTACGATAGCAAGGTATAAAGCAAAATAAAGTCCCAGAGTCAAGAACGAGATTTCGTTAGGAGTTCGAGAGTTCGTCGGAAGTACAGACGTTCATCGGAAGTTCTACCGGAACCAACCGAGAAGTCCAGGAGCTTACCAAAAAAGCTCATCAAAACTCACCAAGAAGATCGTTGTGAAGTCCAGGAGCTTGCCGGGAGTCCACCGGAACATTGTTGGGAGTTCATCGGAAGTTCGTCGGAAGATCGCTGGAAGAGCAATTGACGTACCGGAACTAGAATACTTTATCAATTGTCTTAAATATTATAGATAGTCTGTAAATTAAGTTAGGATTGGGAGGTAATCCCATTAACTTAATTAGGGGCTAATTGGGCCCTTAACAGGGCTGAATTGGGCCGTATTGAATAGCTCATTCAGCACCTAAAAGCCCAGCTAACGATGGCACCACTTGGGAGACTCAGTCTTCTAAGTGGTCTAGGCAGTGGTACCGCCCATATTGGGTGGAGGTATTGTTGACAGTAAATGCTGCCTGTTGAATCTCTGATTTTGATGATGAAACTAGTTGATTATGTTTAAATGTTTAACTGCATTTTGAGTGATGTGGGTCTACTCAATCAGGATTAGACAGTTGACACAGGAGGAATTGACATTGCACCGGAGGAGATCACGTCAGGATATTGGACGGCAGAAGGCTTTGAACGTCGGGCATTGGGCCAAGGAAAGTAGAATTGCGCTAACGATATCGGGGTTGTGGAGGTCAACCGCCGATTAGGCAATAAGCCGCAAGAGAGGATGATGCGCTGAAGAATTAGACGAAGCGCCAACCAATGATGTGCCGGGCAATAGAATGTCAATTCGCATTGTAATAATTGTCTAGATCGGAGTAGAGTTTTAGTTTGTGTGTGCAGGAATAACTACGATAATGACAAAGACATAAAGAAAAATAAAGTGTCGGAGTCAAGCGCGAAGGATTCGTTGGGAGTTCCAGAGTTCGACGGAAGTCCGAAGGTTCGTCGGGAATGCTATCGGAACTAGCCGAGAATGAGTAGGGAGCTTGCCGAAGGGTTTTTTGGAAGCTCGCCAGAAGGTTCGTGAGAAGTTCGCGGAGCTCGCCGAGAAAGATCGGAGCTTGTCGAAGAAGCTCGTTGGAACTCGCCAAGATCAAATCGTGAAGTTTAGGAGCTTGCTAGGAGTCCGTAGAATGGTTTTCGAGAGTTAATCGGAAGACCGCCGAAAATTCGCCGGAAGAAGTCTTGACTTACGGACTTTGTAATAGCTTAGGAAATGTCTTTAAATTCATAGTTAGCACATTAATATGGTTAGGATTAGGTGTTAATCCTATAACCCAAGTAGGGGCCAATTGTGCCCGAGTTCGGACTAGTATGGGCCAAGTTTGGAGCCCAACTAGTGAGCTGAAACAGTGTAGGCGATGGCACCGCCTAGAACCCGAGAACTGAGCGGTGGCACCGTTGGACTAAGCGGTGGCATAGCCCAGCACTCGAGAGATCTGGCGGTGGCACTGCCAGCCTCGGAAACCCAAGAGAATTCAAATTTTGGAGCCCAAATTTGAATCCTCTTAGGGCCTATAAATACCCCTCAATTCTCAGCTGAGATTACAACCTTTGAAAAGCAATAGAGTGAGCTAAAAGTCTTAGCAAAGTCCTTAGCAAGTTTATGTTTTCAATAGCTTGAATGTTCACCTCCCTCTTTCTCTTTGAAAATATGTAAAAGTGTGAACCACTTGTAAAAGGTTATAAGAGGGGTATTTTTCCTTCCCCTTCAAAGTGATTTACTAGTGGAAGTTGGGAGCCTCTTCGAAGAAGGCTTCGCAAGTGGATGTAGGTCATTTTGACCGAACCACTTTAAATTGGTGTGTTCTCTGGTTTGCATTTACTTGTTGCTATTTACTTTACTGCAAACCTTCATACGTGCTTTACTTCCTCATTACCTTTGCTACACACCTTTATGAACACACTTTCAAGTTAAGCACTTCTGAGTTCGGCTTTTTATCATACGAAAGATTTTTTCAAAACCGAAGTTTTAATCCGCTTCACTAATTCACCCCCCCCTCTTAGTGCCGCTCTGATCCTAACAATTGGTATCAGAGCCACGGTGTTCTACTTTGGTTTAATACCCAAATAGAAATAGCTCTTTACGGCTTTCAAGAGGGTCACTCTCTCATTCGTCCTCCCTTTTTCAATGAGACGGACTACACTTATTGGAAAACTCGAATGAGAATTTTCTTACTTTCGTTGAATCTCGAGCTTTGGAATGTTGTCGAAAATGGATTTAAAAAATCTTCTTTTCCGATGAGCGAATGGGATGAATTGGAGAAGAAATTTTTGCTTTAAATGCAAAGGCTATGAATGCCTTATATTGTGCACTTGACAAAAATGAATTTAATTGCGTTTCGATTTATGATTCGGCTTTTGATATTTGGAGAACTCTTGAGGTTACTCATGAAGGCACTAGCCGAGCGAAAGAGTCCAAAATCAATATTCTTGTGCACACTTACGAACTTTTCCGAATGAAACCAAATGAGTACACTGTTTCACGGATGTCATTAATGGACTCAAAGCTCTTGGTAAAAGTTTTTCTAACTTTGAACTAGTCACTAAAATCTTAAGATCCCTTCTGAAAAGTTGGGATCCAAAAGTTACGGCTATTCAAGAGGCCAAGGACCTTAAAACATTTCCTCTTGAAGAACTTATTGGGTCTCTAATGACCTACGAAATGAACAATGTGATAAAAAGGAAACTCAAGAACAAGCTTCCAAAGGACAGGAAGGATTTGGGACATAGAACACATGAAGACCACTCGAGCATAAGCTCAAGTGATGGTGAACTTAAACTACAAATGAAACAAAAATTAAAAAGCAAAAAGAATAGAACTACTTGCTTTGAACGCAAGAAGAATAAAAGCTGGGATGAATTGAGCTCTTCCGAAGATGAGGAGAAAATCAAGAAATGCGAGGTGGCAAACTACGCCTCAACCACTTTCAATAATGAGGTAATCAAAATCCCCCTAATTTATTTCGAAATTACATAATACTTTCATGAGTTATTTTTAATTTAGTTTAGGATTAATTTTCTTGAAAATTGCATGTGTTATGTTAATGCAATAAAATGTTAGATATAAATCTAATGCTTATACACCTAGTAAGATTAATCTTATGTATGTGCTTGAGAAGCAAGAATGTATATTTTGACGATTTCCATATTGATTTTCAATGACGATGCATGGCTTTTGAATAGAAGGCTTGATGATATTTTTTATGAATCTTATCTTTAGTTTTCAAACATGATGTATGGTTTTGACATAAGAACAAAATTTGAGCATGCTAATATAAAGTCAATCATATGAATTAAAATTAAAGAAGTTTTAGTTATCTTTAAGAATCATTCAAAATTATGTTCAATGAAACCAATGCAATAAAGTTGTAATGAAAATGTTGAAATTTTGATACCATGATTTGATGATTTTATGTATGAGATTTTAAAGTAATATATAATGATTTTTATAATTTATTGGTCTTGATGGTTTTATGACGAAATTTATTTTTTGATCCTAAACGTTGATGCTTGTTTGAAAAGCATGTTAACATGAAATCAATCACTTAAAATGAAACACTTTAAAAAAAAAAAAGGGGAATCTATTATCAATAAAATCATGAATCTACTTATGTCATGAATTTTGTGAACTATAAAAATGATTTTGATAATTTGAATTTGAAATGAGTTTTATCAAAATCATGATCTTGATTTTTTGAAATAATATGAGATTTCCTTTGATGATCTTTTTTCCTATTTAAAAGGAGATTTCTCGAAATGATTCATGGAATTTTGGATTCATGACTTGATCCTTCATTTGTTTATGAGATGGTTGAAATCTTTATACCCTTGAATTCTTCCCTTCTCCTTTCGATTTTTGAATTCATGCATGTTATATATTGAAGATTTAAAACCATGTTTTGATATCATGCATACCCAAGAAATGTTGATTTGACAAATTGAATGATTTGAAAATGAATGATGATTTTTCTCTTGAATGTAACTTGTGATATTCTTTATGAATCATCATCTTGATTTCTCGATATTCGATACATGAAATTTTATTGTGAATCAAGATCTTATTCTTTGAACTCCCATATTTCTTCTTATTGTTTACTAAAGAAGAAAATTTCTGAAATAAATCATGATTTTTTGGAATTATAATGATTCATAAAGAATTGAGAGATTAAAAAATCTATCTATGTTTTTCTTTTTATGAATCTCTTGAAAATGATTTTGATTTGATGATTTGAATTTGAATACGACTTATCTTGATTTTTTGAAATTTATAACTTATGACTTCTTATGCAAGAATCAAGGTACTATAACATTTGATCTCCTACATTTCTTTTTTATATTTATAAAAATAAAGGAGATATGTTGAAATAAATCATGTCTTTTGGTATTCAAATGGTCTTATCTTTGATGACATGATTTTTTTGTATCTATGATATAAATACCTTGATATGATTGAATCACTGTTATAAAAGAAAAAAGAATTTGATAGCTTGCTAATTGTAAAAATATAAGTTAGCTTGAATGATAAAACATGAGATTGTCTATAGTGCAAATTTATTGTTATCATGATGTGTAGATTGAAATAATGATTAGAATATTGATGTAATTATAAATGATGATTTTATATTATGTATAAAATACTCTTGATATTATTTTGATGCATACAAATGAAAAGTTATGAACATGGTAGGATATAATTTGATAAAATTGATACCATCATGATTTGAAACATTTATGATTTAAAATTATGCATGCAATTACTTTTTATTGTGATAATATATACATATAATGTGTGTCATTAATGCTCTAAATGATGAATGCTTGGTATCATGATCAAAATATTGATAAATGCTATGATTTATTATCAAAATGATGTATCATGTATGATATGCTCATAATGTTGATTGATTTATTCAATATGGTGCATGAATGAAATATAAGGTTTTTGAAATAGTGTATGTTTTAATTTGAAAATATAATGATGCACAAATGAGATTGATACTTATTTTTGTCATAATTGATGTAAAGGGTCTTTCCTTCTTTTTGACAATGACAAAGGAGGAGATAGCTAGCTTGCATAAGACAAAAGAAGCAAAAAATTACAAACGTACACATCGCGAAAAGGGGCAAAACTTATTAGCTTGTTCATCTCAAAAGCAAGAAATGCTATCTTGTAATCTCAAGCAAATGAGCTATCTTGCCTATTTCAAGAAGCAAAACTTGTAACTTACACATTGCAATAGGAAGCAAGAATCATGAGCTTACACAAGAAAGCTATCTTGCATTTGCTTTCGAAATTTTTGCTAGCTTTTATGTAGTAAAACTTACATATCATAAAATTTCCTAGCTCAATCATTTCATTGAAAGAACTTGCTATCATGAACACTACCAATGAATTACAAATCTTGCAATCTAAAGAGAAGCAAAGAATTGCTATCTCGAAAGAAGTAAAAAATGTAAAACTTAGAAAACTTGCAATATAATTGCTCTTACCATGCTTTGTATCAAAAATAGGTTAATATCCTCAAAAGTATCGCATTAAATTTTTTAGTGTATTGCAAAGTTTCACATGTATCACAAATTGAAAATTTTGAGACTATTATCATATCATGTTTAACAATTGATGTCTTTCATGACATGATTTCTTTGCACTGTTGTCTTGTTTGTATCATGTGATGATTGAAATATTGATTGATGCAAATTCATAGTTTATGTAAAAGTCTAAATTATTGGTTCCTCTCCTTCTTTTCGGTAATGACATAGGGGGAGAAAGATTGCTAGATCAAGGCAAATGCTGGCTAACTTGTACTCTTCCCTTCTTTTCGACAAAAACAAAGGGGAAAAAGCATTCGCTAGTTAGAACATGCAAAGAAAAACAAAGTACAATCTTGCACAAAAATTAAAGTGTTGAATTGCCATGATTGGACTTAATAATCTTGCTATGCTTTTGTGCTTATATGTTGTGTTGAAAATCTAGCTTCATGTTGTAAAAACTTGCATATCTTTTAAAATAGCTAGAGCTACTTCTCCTTTTTGTTGATGACATAGGGGGAGAAGTATATTGATGACTTCATGCATTGAATTGAATATTTTATATATTTGCATGATGGTTTAAATGTTTTTCATAATATGTGATAATGTTACTTGGATTTGGGATAATCCAAGTGCTTTATCAATGGCATATTGATTAGGGGAGTTTGGTTAAACTCCGGAGAGTTAAGGTTAACTCCGTTAGTAATCAATTAGTTGTCATCATCAAAAAGGGAGAGATTGTTGAATCTCAGATTTTTATGATGAAACTACTTGATTGTGTTTAGATGTTTAACTGTATTTTGAGTGATGCAGGTCTTGTTGGGAAATCCTTGGGGGCGACATCATATGCGCAGCGGAACAACAAGAAAAACAAAATCCTCGATTCCCAAAGAGATGTTTGTCGTTGTGCGAAGATTGGTACGCAAGAATCCGCGAAACATGAAACTGCGTATAGAGTAGATTGTGTTACCTAGGGAGATCGTATATCCTTGTTTCCTTGCAGATCCTTAGGAGAGGGTGAAGGAGGTCAAGCGTCCTCCTCTCTAGCGGTGATCCACACAGCAGCGTTGCAACGACGCTCCTCAAAACTCCTGACCTACTCTGAGGTGGAGATGGAGAGGAGAATAGGAAAAGGCAAACAAAAGCTCTCTAGCCCATGGGGCTCTGAATCCCTCCTATTTATAGAGGTCCCCTATCAAACCCTAATGGGTCCTCCTCTAGTGGGTATTGGATCTGCATCCAATAAGAAAAGGGCTCCGTTGGATATCTCATATCCGAACCTCTATTCATCGCAATGCCTACCATATGTGTGTGACCCTCTAGGCCCAATATCGAGCTGGCCGTGAGTCATACCTGTCAGAACTCCTTCTAACTCAGTGAATTATTATCTCTGTAATAATTCACTCGACTCATCGACTACGGACGTACTATGCCACTACGCCGTAGTCCCCAGACGATACAGGGGAATCCAATCCATCGGACCTATCTATCCTCAGTTACCGTGTACCTATAGTCCCTCATCCATCTAATATACTAGAGACCGTATATCGAGCATGGTGTTGTCAGACCCACACGATTTCTTCTCGAGTGTTAGGATCGGAGCAGCACTAAGAGGGGGGGGGTGAATTAGTGCAGCGGATAAAAACTTCGGTTTTGTAAAAAATCTTTTGTATGAAGAGAGCGGAACTTGACAAGTTTAATCTTGAAGGCGTATTCTTAAATATGCGCAGCAAAAGTAATAAGGAACCAGAGCATATAAGAAGATTTGCAATAATATAAATAACAGTAATGAAACGCAAACCACAGATCACGCCGATTTTAGAGTGGTTCGGTCAAATGACCTACTCCACTTGCGAGGCCCCTCTTCGATGAGGCTCACACCTTCCACTAGCAAGCTTCTTGAAATGGAAGGGTAAATACCCCTCTTACAACTCTTTACAAGCGATTCACTCTCTTACAGATTTTCGAGAAGAGATGAGGTGAACACTAGCAAATTGAAAAGAAAGAAAGCTAACACTTTTCTAAGATTTTTCTCTCAAACTCTTGCTGCTCAAAAGGTTGTTATCTCAGCTGAGATTTGAGGGGTATTTATAGGCCTCAAGAGGATTCAAATTTGGGCTCCAAAATTTGGGCTCCAAAATTCAAATCCTTTTTTGGGTTCCCGATCTTGCGGTGCCACCACAGCCAATAGCCAGTGCCACCCCAGCGTTGGGTGCTGGGCAGTCCCCACCGCCCAGCTCAGGGAGGTGTCACCGCCTTGACCCAGTGCCGGTGCCACCGCCTTTTTCTCTCGTTCACTTGGTTTGGCTTTCCTTTAGCCCAAACCAAATCTGACTTTGGCCCCTAACCAGGGATATAGGCTTATCTTCTTAATCCTAATCCTAATTACAAGTGAACTACATAACAAAACACATCTTAAGCAATTTATTAACCCATGAACGTCAAGTTTTGTTCCGACGAAGCTTTTCCGACGAACTTCCTTCGACGGGGGTCCAAAAATACGCTCCCTAACTTGTGATGACTTTAAAGAGTAGCTGAGACTTCTCGGTGATCTCTGCGAACCTCCGACGACTCTCTCTTCGCTAACTTCCAATAGGTTCCCGATTTCTTCTCGATTGGTTCCGACAGCATCTCCGACGATTCATCGAACTCTTAAACGTTCATCGAACTCGACTCCGGTATCCTTGCTTTGTGTTTTCTGTTTATCGTAGTTAATCCTGCACACTTAACTCAATAATATGGATTAGATCAAATAACCCATCAATTGATTTTATCATCAAAATCCGAGATTCAACAATCTCCCCCTTTTTGATGATGACAATCAATTGATGACGAAGTTAAACATAACTCCCCCTATCTATATGCCATATTATGAGAAGATAAAACCACTTGAATTCCATTCCATTGGATTCAAGCATAACCCGATAAGTTCTAACCGTAGAGCTTATCGTGATCCTCTTTAAACAATAGTGAATACAAAACTTCTATGAAAATCATAAGTTAAATGAAAAGGGACAAATTTTTTCTCTACCATGAAGATAAAGATTTTCAATATATATTTTATGATTTAGATGTATGGCATGCTTTCAATATAATCAATCTTGTGATATTTTCATGGATTTTGCAAGGCATATAAGTCAATCATATCACACAAGTTTTTGTAATCCATATAAGTTATGCTATCATTATGGTGTAGGTCATCACTTCTCCCCCTTTGTCATCAACAAAAGGAGACAAGCCATCGAAAAAAATAGCATTTAACAAGGTTTATCATTGAAATTTGCCAGAAATAGTTTATCCAAAAGAAATCATGCAGATCAAAACATACTTAAAAGATACCGATAGTTATCTAAAAGGAAGGATCGATTATCGTTTAATCGATGACAAACTTGTTGTTAAAAGCAAAACGAAACGTAATTAAAAGATACATCAGTTTAATCCTTAGGAGGTAATCCACAATGCTGATACATGATATCCATTTTTCATTCAGTTGTCGTAGTGTCTTCAAAATTTCAACTTGTTGATTTTGAATATGTTCTTCTTGTGATTTGATCCGAGACAGTTCTGCCATAATGCGATCTTCAGGAGGAAATAGGAGTTAAGGTGCTGCTGCGCCAAAAGGACTAGGAGGAGGAGATTCATTTCCCATAAGAATTGGTGTTTCGGGGTGTTCTATTTGTGGAGGAATTGGATCCGTCCTTCTAGGCTGCCTAACCCATATGCCATTGCTAAAGGTGCACCTAAGTCTTTTCAGCAGGTTTTTATTTATTATGTTATATTTATCATTTTGAATAGATTCTTCATCGGGTGGGATGCAAATGTCATAGGCATGAAGAAATCTAGTGATTAACCTCCCATATGGCAGAATAGTATCTTTGCCCATAATATCCTGCATGTGTTGCCGAATTGAGTACCCAAAACAATTATCCTGACCGGTCATAATCCAATACATGGTACTCATCTCAATTTGACTTATCTCGTCAAGATGAAATTGTTTGGGGAATATGATGCTTGTGATAATGTGATGAAGAATTTTAGCGTTGAAAGGCAGTAAGTGTTCACAGCTCTTGGGTAGGAAGTCAAGGTTTGGATTTGCAAAGATTGTTTCTACGGCTTCGGTATAGGTTGCTCCTATTGAGTTGACGTCCCATTTACCTTTAAAATAGCATCCTCTATCTTTTTCAGTTATGCCAATTAGCTCACAAATGGTGTTGTCAAATATTCTAATGGGTGTTCCTAGAAGGTAAGTGCTTAGGCTATTATTGTCCTCATATAGGTTGGCATAGAACAATCTAACTAATCGCGGATAGATTGGTTCATCTAGTTGCAGTAGTGGTAGAGCTTCTAGGTGTGCAAAATACCTAATGGGATCTAAGTCTTCTAGTTCATCCAAGTCAACATATTTTCCCTTATGGATACCTCGTCTTTCAAATTTTGGAAAACTAAGGGCTACCTCTTTTGATCTGAAAAGATCATGGTCAAATGAATCTCCTTCAATCCTTTTTCCTTTTGATCTCTTAGGAGCCATTATCTAGACAAGATGATGATGAAATTGTGAAAAATAAGCAAAGGAAGGAGAAAGGAAAAGAGGGAATGAGATATCAAAAAGAAGGATTTTGAAGTGTTACCTTATGGAGATTATGCTGAGAGATGGAAGGCTTGGACCACCAAGAAACCTTCCCCAGTGCTTCTAAGAGGCAGAATGAGGGTTAGAGGAAATGGGAGAGGGTTTGGAGAGCTTCCTTCGGGTTGGGGGCGGTGTCACCGCCGGCCCTAACCCCTCGGGTTAATAAGGGTCGCTTCGGTCGGTGCCACCCAAACCGAAGCGGTGTCACCCACTGGCCCGGCCTTCCTCGAAGGCGGTCTGTAACCGCCAGATTCTGGCGGTGCCATTGGCATCCCGTGGAGGAAAAAAAAAAAATTTTTCTTCCTCTCCCCTTTTGTTTGCTTCCCTCAAGATAATAAGTTATACTTTAATGGATCATTTTGAAGTGAAGAAGAAAGAAGATATCAAATTTAATAAAAAAAAAGAAAAGGACGAGTCATTTTTCGTGAAGCTCATTTTAGGACAATTTAACATGCCTAATTCCCTTCTAATGAATTCAAATTGGTCTTCATTCAAGGCTTTTTTTGTGAATATGTCTGCTAATTGATGCTTCGTGTCGATGAATTCTAGAACAACATTATTGTTAAGAACATGATCACAGTATGAAATGATGCCTAACGTCGATGTGCTTAGTTCTAGAATGCTGAATTGGATTTTTAGTAAAACATATGGCACTAGTATTATCACATTTTATGGGAATATTTTTAAAGTGAATTCCATAGTCTTCCAATGTATTTTTCATCCAAACAACTTGTGCACAGCATGCACTTTCATGAAATAATGTATTTAAAACACCGTAGATAGTGTTATTTGAATTTTGTTTCTTGGAAGTCCAAGAAACAAGTGCATGTCCTAAAATTGGCATGTTCCGGATATACTCTTTCTATCTATCCTACATCCTGAATCGGCATCCAGCGTAAGCTATTAAATCAAATTTTTCAGATTTTGGATACCATAAACCTAAATTTGGAGTTCCTTTAAGATACCTAAATATTCTTTTAACACTTTTAAGATGAGATAGTTTAGGATTTGATTGAAACCTTGCACAAAGTCCTACACTAAACATGATATCTGGTCTAGTGGCGATAAGGTAGAGTAGACTACCTATCATTCCCCACTATATGTTTTTTTGATCGAAGTTTTCACTATTTTCATCCATATCTAACTTAGTCGAAGTACTCATAGGGGTGTTTATTGCTTTTGAATTATCCATGTTAAATCGTTTTAACAATTCTAATGTATATTTAGATTGGTTGAGAAATACACCATCCTTAAGTTGTTTGATTTGTAATCCTAAAAAGAAAGTTAATTCCCCATTAAACTCATTTTCAATTCATGACTCATAGATTTGGCAAATGATTCACATAGTGATTCATCCAAGAGCCAAAAATAATATCACAACATAAATTTGTACAATAAGAAAATTATTTTCAAAATGTTTAATAAACAATATAGTATCAACCTTGCCTTTGGTAAAATTATTTAAAATAAGAAAGGAACTAAGCTTTTTCATACCAAGCTCTAGGAGCTTGTTTCAAACCATAGAGAGCCTTAGTCAATTTGAATACATGATTAGGAAGAAGAGAATTTTCAAATCCGGGAGGTTGTTAGACATATACTTCTTCGAAATAAAACCATTCAAGAAGGCACTTTTTTGACATCCATTTGAAATAGTTTAAAATTATAACTACTAGCATAGGCAAGGAGCATCCTTATGGCTTCTAATCGAAACCCAATGGGAGCCAAGGTTTCTTCAATAATCGATACCTTCTTCTTGGTTGAAACCTTTTGGCCACTAATCTAGCCTTGTTTCTAACCACGATACCATTTTCGCCTTGCTTGTTTCTAAAGACCCACTTAGTACCAATGACTAAATGGTCATTAGGTCTAGGAACAAGCTCCCACACCTTGTTTCTCTCAAATTGATTCAGTTCCTCTTGCATTGCAATAATCCAAAAAATCATCTTTTATGGCCTCGTCAATGCACTTAGGTTCAATTTGAGAGAGGAAAGCCAACATTAGCATAAAAATTCTTGAAAGAGGAACGAGTTTGAACCCCTTTAGATGTATCCCTATAATTAGCTCCTTTGGATGAGCATCTATATACTTCCATTCCTTAGGTAAGGAAATTTCGAAGAAGGTGCATCCAAGTTGCTATTTTGAGGAGGGGTTCATTTAAATTCAAATTATCAAAACCAAGATCATCATCAAAATCATTTTTCTTACAATTTGAGACTTCATTAAAAACTACATGAATAGACTCTTCAATTACTAAGGTTCTTTTATTAAAAACCCAAAAAAGCTTTGAAACGGAAGAGTAACCAAGAAAGATGCCTTCATCGGATTTTTTGCATCAAATTTTCCTAAGGCATCCCTTTCATTTAAAATAAAGCATTTACAACCGAAAACTTTAAAATAGGAAATATTTGGTTTTTTGTTATTCCATAATTCATAGGGAGTTTTTGATAAGGAAGGTCTTATTAGGACTCTATTCATGATGTAGCAAGTCATTCTTTACTTCGCCCCAAAAATACTTAGGTAAACTATGTTCGTTCAACATAGTTCTTGCCATTTCTTGTAGGTTTCTATTTTTTCTTTCAACTACTCCATTTTGTTGGGGATTTCTCGAGTGGAGAAGTTATGATTGTATCCATTTACTTCACAAAAAAAATTTTGGAAGTCATGGTTTTGAAATTCGCCACCATGATCACTCCAATTGATGAAATCATGAACCCTTTTTTTCGTTTTGAGTGAGTTTACAAAATTTAGAGAAACACTTGAAACAATCACTTTTGTGAGCTAAGAAATAGGTCCAAGTGTATCTAGAGTAGTCATCCACAATCACAAAAAGCATATTTGCTTCCACCTAGACTTGTTGTATCAATTGGTCCAAATAAGTCCAAATGGATCAATTGTAACGGTCTAGTGGTGCTAATTTGATTTTTTTTGGTTTGAAGCTTGTTTTTATTTGTTTTCCTAGTTGACATGCATCGCATACCTTATCTTTAATAAACTTTATATTCGAATCCCTCATTACTAATTCTTGAGATGAGATTTTAGATATTGTTTTCATGCTTGCATGGCCTAATCTCCTATGCCAAAGCCAAGCATCATCATTTATGGCGGGAGAAACACATTTCATTACTAAGTTCATCAAGATTGATGGTATAGACATTATTTTGTTTTAAAGCAATCATAGTCACGTTATGATTTGGTTTTTCAATAATGCACATATTTGATTCAAATCTAACGATATAACCTTTATCGCATAATTGACTAATGCTCAATAGATTATGTTTTAATTCATCAACTAGTAACACATCATCAATGGAAAAACTTGATTTGTTACCTATGGTTCCCTTGCCAATGATTTTGCCTTTGTTGTTGTCTCCAAGGTGACATAGCCTTCGGCCCATGCTAGTGAGCTTGGTGAATTGGGATGGATCTCCGGTCATATGCCTTGAGCATCCACTATCAAGATACCATCTTTTGCTCCTAGCATGTGATGGTGTATGTTTCTACAAGAAGGAATTATTTTTAGGTACCCATTTACTTTTGGGTGCCTCAAAAAACTAATCTAACTTGTTTATCATGTTGCATAGACTTGATCATGGTTCCTTTAGGAACCCAAATCAATTTGTTCGACTAATTTTCTTGAATGGACATTGGTAAGTTATATGTCCATATTTGCAACAAAAAGTTGCAATTGCTTTGATGTTGAACATGTAAGATAGGACCTTTAACGAAGGTGGTTGGATTTTGGTGAGTACTTCTCACAAATCCGATTCCACTCCTTTTAGAACGTGACCCTTATTTGTAAGGATCATGTTTAAGGACTTGCTACCGACCTCGAATTTCTTTTAAGGTGTCCTTAAGTACTAAGTTCTCATTTTGGAGAGTTTCTAAATCATGGCATTTAACACATGAAGCTAGACAATCATGATATTCAGTTTTAATTTATCAAAAGCACATGTAAGACTATCATGCTCCTTTCTTAGCAATTTGTATTTTCTACTAATTGTCTTACATTCATCAAATAACTCATGGAAGGCATTTAATAAATCATGATAAGGTAAATCTGCATTAATTAAATCCGTTACCTCTTCTTCAAGGCCATTAGGGTGTAGTGAGCAACTTGCTTTCGGTGTTGGACTCCTCTTCTTGGGATGTGCTTGAGTCATCCCATGTTGCCTTGAGCCTTCTTCTTTGGTGTTCTCTTTTTTGGCTTGAGGGCAATGCGTTCTTGTAGTGTCCCGGTTTTTTTGCATTCATAGCAAATTACTTGGTCCTTCTTTTGTTCAAATTTATTTTTTGTATTATTTTAAATTTGTTCTTCCTTAAATATTTTTTTGAATTTTTGAGTCAAAAGTGCAATGTCATTGTCACTTTCCCTCATCACTTGATGTTCCTTTCAAGTGGTCTTCTTGTGATTTGAGTGCCATATCCTTCCTGTTCTTTGGAAGGGGGTTCTCGAGCTCATCATGAGCTTGACATGTCATTTCGTAGGTCATTAGAGACCCAATGAGTTCTTCAAGAGGGAATGTTTTAAGGTCTTTGGCCTCTTGAATGGCCATAACTTTTGGATCCCAACTTTTAGGGAGAGCTTAAGATTTTAGTTACTAGTTCAAAGTTAGTAAAATCTTTACCAAGAGCTTTGAGTCCATTGATGACATCCAGAACCGGGTGTACATGTCTCCATGGACTCACTTGGTTTCATTCGGAAGAGTTCGTAAGAGTGCACAAGAATGTTGATTTTGGACTCTTTCACTTTCGCTAGTGCCTTCATGAGTGACCTCAAGAGTTCTCCAAATATCAAAAGCCGAATCACAAATTGAAACACGATTAAATTGCTTTTTGTCTAGTGCACAAAACAAGGCATTCATAGCCTTTGCATTTAAAAGCAAAACCTTCTTCTCCGATTCATTCCATTAAGCTCATCGGAGAGAAGATTTTTGAAATCCGTTTTCAACAATAGTCCAAAGCTCGAAATCCATAGAAATAAGGAAGATCCTCATCCGAGTCTTCCAATACGTGTAATCCGACCCGTTAAACATAGGTGGACGAGTGATAGAATGGCCCTCTTGCATGCCGGAGTAAGCCATCTCTCTTGGGTTTTAAACCAAATATGAGAGATAACCTCGCTCTGATACCAATTGTTAGGATCGGAGCAGCACTAAGAGGGGGGGGTGAATTAGTGCAGCGGATAAAAACTTCGGTTTTGTAAAAAATCTTTTGTATGAAGAGAGCGGAACTTGACAAGTTTAATCTTGAAGGCGTATTCTTAAATATGCGCAGCAAAAGTAATAAGGAACCAGAGCATATAAGAAGATTTGCAATAATATAAATAACAGTAATGAAACGCAAACCACAGATCACGATTTTTTAGAGTGGTTCGGTCAAATGACCTACTCCACTTCATGAGGCCCCTTCGATGAGGCTCCCACCTTCCACTAGCAAGCTTCTTGAAATGGAAGGGTAAATACCCTCTTACAACTCTTTACAAGCGGTTCACTCTCTTACAGATTTTCAAGAAGAGATGAGGTGAACACTAGCAAATTGAAAAGAAAGAAAGCTAACACTTTTCTAAGATTTTTCTCTCAAACTCTTGCTGCTCAAAAGGTTGTTATCTCAAATGAGATTTGAGGGGTATTTATAGGCCTCAAGAGGATTCAAATTTGGGCTCCAAAATTCAAATCCTCTTTGGGTTCCCGATCTTTGGCGGTGCCACCGCCCATAGCGGTGCCACCGCCCGGCCGTTCGGTGTTTGGGCGGTACCACCGCTCCAAGGTGTCACCACCATTGCTTTGGCTCTCCTCGTTCACTTGGTTTGGCTTTCCTTTAGCCCAAACCAAATCTGACTTTGGCCCCTAACCAGGATATAGGCTTATCTTCTTAATCCTAATCCTAATTACAAGTGAACTACATAACAAAACACATCTTAAGCAATTTATTAACCGCGAACGTCAAGTTTTGTTCCGACGAACTTCCTTCGACGGGGTCCAAGCATGCTCCCGAACTTGTGATGACTTTAAAGAGTAGCTGAGACTTCTCGGTGATCTCTGCGAACCTCCGACGATCTCTTCGGCGAACTTCCAACAGGTTCCCGATTTCTTCTCGATTGGTTCCGACAGCATCTCCGACGATTCATCGAACTCTTAAACGTTCATCGAACTCGACTCCGGTATCCTTGCTTTGTGTTTTCTGTTTATCGTAGTTAATCCTGCACACTTAACTCAATAATATGGATTAGATCAAATAACCCTTCAATTGATTTTATCATCAAAATCCGAGATTCAACATCGAGTCTCGCTCTAACCGGATTCTACCGGAGAACTCTTTCTCTCTCAACCCGAATGACCCTGGCCAGGGATTTGTCTGAGCAAGAACACATGGGATATTCCTCTCATAACGCCGAGAGTGGATGATCCTCTATCGACACTCAATAGCCCTCGTAAGGTCGACTACCACTCCCAATGACCAGCTGTACTAGATTTGGGACAGCCAAACCTATAAGTCTGGTATTAAAGAGTGGAGCACTCATACAGGACATCCTTGGTGTCTCAAGTCTAAGGACCATATACACCACTAGGACTACGGAATCTCTGTCTGACAATAAGGCATCATCAACCATCCAGCATTCCGTAAGTGGATCAATCAGTGAACTCATTCTCCAATGAGCACCTGTACTGTATCCCTAGTGTCCCTACACAAGCAGCTATGAGACCAGCTGCATCCATCATATGGACGAGTATATAGCACACCAGTCTATCCGGTTATCATGATATCTCTCTCGAGTAACCTATGATCGGGATTATTTAGGATATGTGTTTAAAGGTGAATCGATCTCACTATCGTGATCTCATCACGATCCGATTCCTATTGCACAAATCCAAGGACATCACAATATATGTATGCATTTATGCAATAGTTATAAAATGATATATGCCAAAATATAATAAGCAAAAAGATTCTATATTATGTCACACGTGCCATCACTCACGTGATTGGCTTGCTGGGCACCTATGACTAGCAATCTCCCACTTGACCTAAAGCCAATCACCTATGTGTCTGATCCCCATCAGACGCCTGTGACGCTTAGAACAAATCTGAGACAACAGCTTTGTTAGTGGATCTGCAATGTTATCTTCGGATCGAACTCTTTCCACTACTACATCTCCTGGGGTCACGATCTCTCTGATAAGGTGGAACCTCCTCAGAACATGCTTAGATTTCTGATGAGACCTAGGTTCCTTTGCTTGAGCAATTGCCCCGTTGTTGTCGCAATATAGGGAGATCGGCTCTTTGCTACCCGGCATGACTCCCAAATCTGTGATGAACTTCTTCACCCAAACTCCCTCCTTTGCTGCATCTGATGCAGCAATGTACTCCACCTCTGTGGACGAGTCAACAGTGGTATCTTGCTTGGAACTCTTCTAGCACACTGCTCCTCCATTCAAGGTGTACACATACACTGAATTCGACTTGCTATCATCGACATTAGACTGAAAACTTGAGTCAGTGTAGCCTTTAACCTTAAGGCTATTACCTCCATATACTAGTAAAAGATCCCATGTCTCATCAGTATGAGACCTCTCTTGGAATTTTCCATGCCAAACCTTTTGACAATGGTTTATATGTACCTGGACTGGGACAAGCCAAGCATCCTCTTGGATTTATCTCTATAGATTCTAATCCCCAAAATATAGGATGCTTCCCCTAAGTCCTTCATGGAGAAGTGTCTAGATAACCAAGCCTTTACTGTGGATAGCATTCTTACGTCATTCCCAATGATCAGGATGTCATCCACATATAACACCAAAAAGGTGATAGCGCTCCTAATTACCTTTTTGTATACACAAGGCTCATCTTCATTCTTAACGAAGTCATAAGTTCTGATTGCCTCATCAAATCTTATGTTCCAACTTCGGGAAGCTTGCTTTAATCCATAAATGGATCTAAGCAACCTACACACCTTATCTGGATAGTTCTTGGACACGTATGCCTTAGGTTGTATCATATACACCTCCTCCTTGAGGTTCCCATTGAGGAATGCGGTTTTCACATCCATCTGCCAGATCTCATAATCATAATGTGCTACAATATCCAATAGAATTCTGATGGATTTTAGCATTGCTACGGGTGAGAAGGTTTCGTCATAGTCAACACCTTGCCTTTGACGATACCCCTTAGCCACTAGCCTTGCTTTATAGGTCTCTACCTTTCCATCTACTCCGATCTTTTTCTTAAAGATCCACTTGCAACCGATGGGTACAATACCTTCGGGCGCATCAACTAGGTTCCAAACCTTATTGGAGTACGTAGAATCCATCTCAGAATTCATGGCTTCTTGCCACTTCCCGGAGTCTATACTCATAATAGCCTCCTCGTAGGTCTGAGGATCAATATCCTCTACATCCTCTCCTCTAATATGTCCCACATATCTCTCAGGAGGATGGGATACTCTATCAGACTTGCGTAAAGTTGAAACTTGTGTATTAGGTACCTGAATAGACTCGGGCTGTAGAGTGGTGCTTGAGCTTGGTTCTCCAACCTCGCTCAATTCTATCATTCTCCCACTATCTCCGCCAAGAATGTGTTCCTTCTCAAGAAACACTACTCTCTTAGCTACAAAGACCTTTTGGTCCTTAAGATGATAGAAATAATACCCACAAGTTTCCTTGGGGTATCCCACAAATTTGCATCGCTCTGTCCTTGATTCTAATTTATCGGGGTTGTGTCTTTTAACATGTGCAGAGTAGCCCCAAATCTTAACAACCTTAAGATCAGGCTTCTTCCCTTTCCATATCTCATATGGTGTAGACACTACCGACTTAGTTGGAACTCTGTTCAAAAGGTAAGCTGCGGTTTCTAGGGCATATCCCCAGAATCAGATGGGTAGGCCAGCGAAGCTCATCATGGACCGTACCATATCTAATAATGTACGATTTCTCCTTTCAGAGACACCATTGAGCTGAGATGTATAAGGAGGTGTTCATTGGGATAATATCCCATGGTCCTTGAGGAACTGAGTGAACTCTGTACTTAAGTACTCACCTCCTCGATCTAATCGAAGAGTTTTGATACTCTTTCCAATCTGGTTTTCCACCTCATTCTTATACTCTCTGAATTTCTCAAAGGTCTCGGACTTGTACTTCATTAAGTACACATATCCATACATTGAGAAATCATCAGTAAATGTAATGAAGTAGGAGTAACCTCCAATGGCATGAGTTGACATGGGTCCACATACATCACTATGTATGAGTTCCAACAGCTCAGTGGCTCTCTCTCCAGTTCCACTAAATGGAGAGTTGGTCAGTTTTCCACGAATGCAAGGCTCACAAGTTGCATATGACACATAGTCGAATGGATCTAGATATCCATCATTTAGCAACTTTTGAATCCTTCTTTCATGGATGTGACCTAGCCTACAATGCCACAGGTATGCACTGTTCAACTCATCTCGTTTCCTTTTGGACACATTTACATTCATGATATGTGGAGTGGTGTCTAATATAAATAAACCATTATGCAATGTTCCTTTCATGATGATCTTATCATCTAATAATATCGAACAACCATTGTTCTCAAAAACAAATTTATATCCACTAACTGTTAAACATGAAATGGAAATAATATTTTTGATAATAGAAGGAACAAAATAACATGCATCTAATGCAATAAAAGCTCCACTAGGCAGATGTAGGGCGACCTCGCCAACAACTACTACAGCAACTTTTGCTTCATTACCCATCTTGAGGTCCATCTCGCCTCTCCCTAGTCTCCTAGGCCTTGCCAGAACCTGCAACGAATTGCATATATGATAAGCACTATCGGTATCCAATACCCATATGTTATCATAAGAGTCTGACAAATGGAGACTGATCATGAATGTACCTAAAGCTTTATCAAGCTTTTGTTTCGCCCTTTCTGCAAGGTACTCTTTGCAGTTTCTCTTCCAGTGCCCATCTTTACCATAGTGGAAGCACTGGCGTTTGTCCTTTGTTGGGTCTTTCTTAGCAACCTTTGCTTTACCTGGTTTGACCTTGCCCTTTCCCTTCTTAAGGGACCTTTCTGCTTTCCTTTTCCTTTTGGTCTCACCAGTGTAGAGAACTGGCTTCTCTTTCTTGATAGTACTCTCTGCCTCCCTCAACATATTGAGAAGCTTGATAGTGTAGAGAACTGGTAGCGCTGCCGCTGCGGGTGGGCGACCCCTTCGGGCGCCGCCGCCTCCGCAGGCGGTGCTGTCCCACCGAGAGACCGCCCCTGTGGGGTGTTTCGCCCGCGGGAGCAGCGGCGACGGGTGGCGCTGCCCTCCCCTGCAGGCGGCACGCCCGCTGGCAGCGCTGCCGCTGCGGGTGGGCACCCCTTTCGAGCGTCGCCGCCTCCGCAAGCGTTGCTGTCCCACCAGGCGACTGCCCCTGTGGGGGGTTTCGCCCGCGGGAGCAGTGGCGGGACAGCGGCGCCTCTGCCCATGGGCTGCCAGCCGCACCGGCAGCAAGCCTGCTGCAAGCAGGTCCCCGGCCGGCTGCAGCAGATATAGCCCCTGTGCTGCCCGCCTTCGGCTGCGCTGCACGCACGCAGATCGAGGGCAGCAACTGTTGTTGCCCTTCCTTGTTTTTAGTCAACAATTTTGACGTTAAAATTCTTCCTAAACACAACACATGCTGTTCAAAACCAATCATTCGCACGAACAACCTGGCTCTGATACCACTGTTGGGAAATCCTTGGGGGCGACATCATATGCGCAGCGGAAGAACAAGAAAAAAAATAAAATCCCTGATTCCCAAAGAGATGTTCGTCGTCGTGCGAAGATTGGTACGCAAAAATCCACAAAACATGAAACTGCGTATAGAGTAGATTGTGTTACCTAGGGAGATCGTATATCCCTGTTTCCTTATAGATCCTTAGGAGAGGGTGAAGGAGGTCAAGCGTCCTCCTCTCTAGCGGTGATCCACACAGCAGGGTTGCGACGACGCTTTTCAAAACTCTAGACCTACTCTGAGGTGGAGATGGAGAGGAGAATAGGAAAAGACAAACAAAAGCTCTCTAGCCCATGGGGCTCTGAATCCCTCCTATTTATAGAGGTCCCCTGTCAAACCCTAATGGGTCCTCCCCTAGTGGGTATTGGATCTGCATCCAATAAGACAAGGGCTCCGTCGGATATCGCATATCCGAACCTCTATTCATCGCAATGCCTACCATATGTGTGTGATCCTCTAGGCCCAATATCAAGCTGGCCGTGAGTCATACCTGTCAAAACTCCTTCTAACTCAGTGAATTATTATCTCTGTAATAATTCACTCGACTCATCGACTACAGACGTACTAGGCCACTACGCCGTAGTCCCTAGACGATACAGGGGAATCCAATCCATTGGACCTGTCTGTCCTCAGTTACCGTGTACCTATAGTCCCATATCCATCTAATATACCAAAGACCGTATATCGATCATGGTGTTGTCAGACCCACATGGTTTCTTCTCGAGTCTCGCTCTAACCGGATTCTCCCGGAGATCTCTTTCTCTCTCAACCCGAGTGACCCTGGCCAGGGATTTGTCTGAGCAAGAACACATGGGATATTCCTCTCATGACGCCGAGAGTAGATGATCCTCTATCGACACTCAATAGCCCTCGTAAGGTCGACTACCACTCGCAATGACCAGCTGTACTAGATCTGGGACAGCCAAACCTATAAGTCTGGTATCAAAGAGTGGAGCACTCATACAGGACATCCTTGGTGTCTCAAGTCTAAGGACCAGATACACCTCTAGGACTACGGAATCACTGTTTGACAATAAGGCATCATCAACCATCCAACATTTCGTAAGCGGATCAATCAGTGAACTCATTCTCCAATGAGCACCTGTACTGTATCTCTAGTGTCCCTACATAAGCAGCTGTGAGACCAGCTGCATCCATCATATGGACGGGTATATAGCACACCAGTCTGTCCGGTTATCACGATATCCCTCTCGAGTAACCTATGACCGAGATTATTTAGGATATGTGTTTAAAGGTGAATCGATCTAACTATCGTAATCTCATCACGATCCGATTCCCATTGCACAAATCCAAGGACATCACAATATATGTATGCATTTATGCAATAGTTATAAAGTGATATATGCCAAAATATAATAAGTAAAAAGATTCTATATTAAGTCACACGTGCCATCACTCACGTGATTGGCTTGCTGGGCACTTATGACTAGCAGGTCTACTCGATCAGGATTAGACAGTGGACACAGGAGGAATTGACATTACGCCGGAGGAGATCACGTCAGGATATTGGATAGCAGAAGGCTTCGAACGTCGGGCATCAGGCCAAGGAAAGCGGAATTGTGCCAAGGATATCGGGGTTGCGGAGGTCAACCGTCGATTGGGCAATAAGCCGCAAGAGAGGATGATGCGCTGAAGAATCGAACGAAGCACCAACCAGTGACGTGCCAAGCAATAGAATATCAATTTGTGTTGTAATAATTGTCTAGATCGGAGTAGAGTTTTAGTTTGTGTGTGCAGGAATAACTATGTTATGACAAAGACATAAAGCGAAACAAAGTTTCAGAGTCAAGCGCGAAGGATTAGTTGGGAGTTCAAGAGTTCGACGGAAGTCCAAAGGTTCGTCGGGAATGCTGCCGGAACTAGCCGCGAATGAGTAGGGAGCTTGCCGAAGGGTTTTTCGGAAGCTTGCCAGAAGGTTCATGGGAAGTTCACAGAGCTCGCCGAGAAAGATCGGAGCTTGTTAAAGAAGCTCATTGGAACTCGCCAAGATCAAATCGTGAAGTTTAGGAGCTTACTAGGAGTCCGCAGAATGGTTTCCGAGAGTTTATCATAAGACCGCCGGAAATTCGCTGGAAGCTCGCCGGAAGAAGTCTTGACTTACGAACTTTGTAATAGCTTAGGAAATGTCTTTAAATTCGTAGTTAGCACATTAATTAGGGTAAGGATTAGGTGTTAATCCTATAACCTAAGTAGGGGCTAATTAGGCCCGAGTTCGGACTGGTTTGGGCCAAGTTTGGATACCAACCAGTGAGCTGAAACAGTGTAGGCGGTAGCACCACCTAGAACCTGAGAACTGAGCGGTGGCACTGCCTAGCACTCGAGAGATCCGGCGATGGCACTGCCAGCCTCGGAAACCCAAGAGAATTCAAATTTTGGATCCCAAATTTGAATCCTCTTGGGGCCTATAAATACCCCTCAATTCTCAGCTAAGATTACAACCTTTGAGAAGCAAGAGAGTGAGCTAAAAGTCTTAGCAAAGTCCTTAGCAAGTTTTTGTTTTCAATAGCTTGAGTGTTCACCTCCCTCTTTCTCTTTGAAAATCTGTAAGAGTGTGAACCACTTGTAAAAGGTTGTAAGAGGGGTATTTGTCCTTCCCCTTCAAAGTGATTTGCTAGTGGAAGTTGGGAGACTTTTCGAAGAAGGCTTCGCAAGTGGATGTAGGTCATTTTGACCGAACCACTTTAAATTGGTGCGTTCTCTAGTTTGCATTTACTTATTGCTATTTACCTTACTGCAAACCTTCATACGTGCTTTTCTTCCTCATTACTTTTGCTGCACACCTTTACGAACACGCTTTCAAGTTAAGCACTTCCGAGTTCAGCTTTTTATCGTATGAAAGATTTTTTCAAAATCAAAGTTTTAATCCGCTGCACTAATTCACCCCCCCCTCTTAGTACCGCTCTAATCCTAACACTGCCAACAGTGGTACCACCCCTGTCAGGCGATGGTATCGCCAGAGCTCGATCTCTGAGCTTTGTCAAGTGGTGGTACCGCCCAATGTTAGGATGCCAAGCGGTGGTACCGCCCAGCATAGGCGATGGTACCGCTTGTACTCGGGAAACCTGGGATGAGATAAGAGACCCAAGTATTGAGAGTAACAAGGAAAGAAACGCTGTTGTAATCTTGTGTGAAACTCCTCTCAAAGTTCTAAGTCTTAGAATAGTTTGTGAGAGGAGTAAGTGAGGGTGTAAGGGTTATCTCTTAAACTCGGTAAAAGGAGAATCGAGTTGTAAAAGGTGATTAGTCTTCGTCTATTGAAGGAAGATCGATAGTGGATGTCGGTAGCCTCGACGGAAGAGGAATCAGTGGAGTGAATGTAGGTCATGACGATCGAACCACTATAAAAATCTGGTTTGCCTTTACATTGAGCAATTTACTTTTATAGTAAATTGCCTCTCCTCTTTACTGTGCTTTTACTACGTCGACACTCGCATACACTTTTAAGTTTCCGAAATTAGTTTTTAACGTATGAAAGAATTTTTCAAAACCGACGTGATTTTACCGCTGCACGAATTCACCCCTCCCTCTTAATGCTGACTCATTTCTAACACGTTGTTTGACATGTCATTAGTTTATCTAGTACTTTGTCCGAACTTCTAGCGGATCATCCTTTTCTTTGGCATATTGCCTGATCTATCGATATGTTGATCTCCCACAATATCCTATCTTAGCATCATGCTCGATCCTTCTAGCTCGATGCTCAATCTTTGACTTGATCCACTCTAGTCTAATGTCTGACTCTCCTACTTCAATTGATTTCCTTTCTATAATCGAAGTTTATCCTGTGTCACTTTTCTTAAACACTCATTAATTCATAATTTTATCAATTAATTTTATCATCAAAATCTGGGACTTAACAATCTCCACCTTTTTGATGATGACAACCAACTGATGATGATGGAGTTTTAACTAAATTCCTTTTGTCTATATGTCATATTCAAATAAACTGGAATTCAGAAAATGATAACTTTCTAATCATAATATCTTTGAATTCAAGTCGAACCAATTTTAATAATTTTCTTTCAAAGGTCTCATGCAAAATAATCATTTCACACTTAATATGCATAGTTAAAATATCATTGCAAATATCATATGCATCATCAAAGTACATCATAACTTGAGTTAATATATCATTGTTAGGAAATTGCGGGTCAACATCTCAAGTGCAGTAGAAAACAAAAATAAAACTAGATTTTCCAAAGTCAAGTATTGGCCATTGTACAACGATTGGTTTGTGAGAAAATCATAAAATCGAAAAACCACATGTATCTATTAGGATCAAGTCGGCACTAAGAGAGGGGTAGGGGGTAGGGGTGAATTAGTATAGCAGTAAAATTATGTTGAGTCGAAAATCTTCGTATGATAAAAAAATGTATCAGAAAGAGTTTAACTTTGAAAGTGTATGAAAGCATAGTGAAAGTAAGAATTTAGTTTGTAATATAAGGAAAAAGAATGCAGGAAATGCAAACCATATTTTTATAGTGGTTCGATCATCATGACCTATATCTACTCCCGATTCCTTTTCACTCGAGGCCACCAACTTTTACTATCGATCTTCTTTCAATGGGCAAAGATCGACTACCCTTGTACACCCCTCTTCTCCTTTTCATAGGTTTAGGAGATAACCTTTTACAAGCAGTCACTCCTCCCTAAATAGAATTTTAAACTTAGAACTAGAGGAGGGATCTCTCAAGTGATTATTACAGCGTTTTCCCACTTTTAAACTCTTTGTGCTTATGTGTATTAACTAGGGATGAGAGAGGTATTTATAAGCCTCAAGTAGATTTAAACATAGATCCTAAAAGTGTCTCATTCTCAGTTTTTGAGGTACTAGCGGTACCACCACCTGTGTTGGGTGGCACCACCACTTGTAGCATTGACACTAGGTGGTACCACCACCGGACAGTCTCGGAGACTAAGTTTGGGCGGTACCCCCGCTTGACACAATCTCGGAGATTGTGCCATTGACGATTCCACTTGTTGGGTCACTATTTGGGCCTTTTCACTTGGCTCAACATTGCCCAAACTTGGGCCCAATTGGCCCCTAATTGAGTTGGCCCAATTCCAACCTAATTATATGCTAACTATGAATTTTAAAGCATATAATAAGCTAAAGAAGTCCGGTAAGTCTAGGTTTCTTCCAGCGAGCTTCCAGGGAACTTCCGATGATCTCTTGGCAATGTTCTAGTGGACTCCCGGCAAGCTCTTGGACTTCATGATGATCTTCTTGGTGAGTTCCAATGAGCTTCTTTAGCAAGCTCTTAGACTTCTTAGTCATTTCCGATAGAACATCCAACGAATGTCTGGACTTCCGATGAACTCTCGAACTCCTAACGAAATCTCGTTCTTGATTTTAGGACTTCATATTGCTTTATGCCTTGATCACTATTATATTTAATCCTGCACACTTATAACCTACTTTAATCTAGATAATTATTATGAAACTAATCAATTATTGTTCGGTATGTCATTGGTTCATCGAGGCTTCATTCGATTATTCAGTGCATCGTCCTCTCTTGCGGCATAATGCCCATTCGGCCAGTTGACATTCGCAACTCCAATTTGCTTGGCACAATTTCTACTCTTATTAGCCCGATACTCGATCCCATGGCTCGAGGCCTGATCCCATGGCCCGAGGCCTTTTGTCGATACGTCAATCGATCCTCCGGCTCGACATCCAATATTTTAACATGTTCTACTTAGGCCCAACATGATTCTTCCTACTTTAATTGTCTCTCCCTAATTGAAGCTTCCTGCATCGCTCAAAACACAGATTAGATCATAAACACTATCAATTGGTTTCATCATCAAAATCCGAGATTCAACAATCTCCTTTTTGATTATGACAACCAATTGATGATGAAGTTAACCTTAACTCCCCCTATCAATATGCCATATTGATAGAACCATGAATTCAAATTGAATATTTCATTGAATTCAAGTCAAAGCAAATTTCATCATGAATATTTCATCATTGCATGCATCATGAATATTGAAAGACCCAATTAATCATATCATTGCATACAATATAAACTCATGCATAATCAAAATATCCAAGTACATCATCCCATGCACGATTGTCATCATATCTTCTCTGTTAGGATTGGAGCGGCACTAAGAGGGGGGGGTGAATTAGTGCAGCGGATTAAAACGTTGATTTCGACAAATCTTTCGTACGATAAAAATCGGAGTCGGAAGTGATTAACTTGAAAACGTATTCGCAAAGTTGTGCAGCAAAGGTAATGATGAAATAAAGCAAGTAAGAAGGTTTGCAGTTGCTAGTCATAGGTGCCCAGCAAGCCAATCACGTGAGTGATGGCACGTGTGACTTGATACAGAATCTTTTTGCTTATTATATTTTGGCGTATATCACTTTATAACTATTGCATAAATGCATATATATATTGTGATGTCCTTGGATTTGTGCAATGGGAATCGGATCGTGATGAGATCACGATAATGAGATCGATTCACCTTTAAACACATATCCTAAATAATCCCGGTCATAGGTTACTTTCGAGAGGACATCGTGATAACCGGATAGACCGGTGTCTTTGTATACCGTCCATATGATGGATGCAACTGGTCTCATAGCTGCTTCGTGTAGGGACACTAGGGATACAATACAGTGCTCATTGGAGAATGAGTTCATTGATTGATCCGCTTACGAATCTTTGGATGGTTGATGATGCCTTATTGTCGGGACAACGATTCCGTAGTCCTAGTGGTGTATCTGGTCCTTAGACTTGAGACACCAAGGATGTCCCATATGAGTGCTCCACTCTTTGATACCGACTTATAGGTTTGGTTGTCCCGCATCTAGTACCGGGTCATTGGGAGTGGTAGTCGACCTTACGAGGGCTATTGAGTGTCGACAGAGGATCATCCACCACTCGGCCATGAGAGGAATATCCCATGTGTTCTTGCTCGGACAAATCCCGGCCGGGGTCATTTGGGTTGAGAGAGAAAGAGTTCTCCCGAGAATCCGATTAGAGCGAGACTTCGGTAGAAACCGTATGGGTCTAACAACACCATGCTCGATATACGGTCTCTCGGGATATTAGATGGATGAGGGACTATAGGTACATGATAATCGAGGACAAACAGGTCCAATGGATTGATTCCCCTCAGATCGTGCGGGGACTTCTGGCGTAGTGGCCTAGCAAATGCGTCCATAGTCGATGAGTCGAGTGAATTATTACAGAGATAATAATTCACCGAAGTTAGAAGGAGTTCGGACAGTATGACACACACCAGCCCAGATATTGGGCCTAGAGGGTCACACACATATGGTAGGCATTGCGATGAGTAGAGGTTCTGATATGAGATATCCGGCCGGAGCCCCTTGTCTTATTGGATGTAGATCCAATACCCACTAGGGAAGGACCCATTAGGGTTTGACACGGATCTCTATAAATAGGAGGGATTCACAAACCTCATAGGCTAGAGTCTTTTGCTTGCCCTTCCTAGTCTCCTCTCCCTCTCCACCTCGGAGGCCTGGAGTTTTGAGGAGGGTCATCCGCAACCCTGGCGTGGGATCACCGCTAGAGAGGAGGACGCTTGACCTCCTTCACCCTCTCCTAAGGATCTGCAAGGAAACAGAATATCGATCTCCCTAGGTAACACAATCTCTATACACGTTTTGTGTTTTTATGGATTTTATGCACCAATCTTCGCATCGACGATGAACATCTTTTTGGGAATTGGGGATTTTTGTTTTCTTGTTCTTCCATTGCGCGTATGATGTCGCCCCCCTTGATTTTCCAACAAAGGGTATCGAGCCGGGTTGTTGTTCGTGCGAATGATTGGTTTTGAACTGGTGTGTGTTGTGTTTAGGAAGAATATTGACGCCAAAATCGTTGACCTAAAAGCGAGGAAGGGCAGCAACAGTTGCTGCCCTCGATCTGCATGCCCTGCGACCACTGCGGCAGTTAGAACACCAGCCATCGCCGCAAGATGCATGCCGCAAGCGACTGCAGCCCGCCGTCGGCGGTCTGCTTGCAGCAGGCTTCGGGCCGGCGGGCAGGCAGCCAGCGGGCAGAGGCGCCGCCAGAGACAGCGGCGCGCCGCCAGAAGCGAGAACAGCGACACCCTACCCGCCAGGCATCGCATCATCGGGCCGAGGCACCAGGCAGCAACAGCGCCGCGGGTCGCTGCTCCCACTGGCAAAAACCCAGCGAGGGGGCAGCCAGCGAGGCAGCACCGCCCTGGCTGGCGCTGCCTCAACGAGAACCGCCAGGAGGCGGCGCCCACTGCAAGGGCGGCTTGGGGCGTCTTGCCCAGGAGAGGGGCATTGCCCTGCGCCCTCGCCCACCCTGATAGCCGCCGCCAGGCGGGGTGGCGCGGCAGCAACAGAGGAAATTAGGGTTTTCTGGGAAAAAGACAATTTTGCCCCTCGGAATTTGAGAAATTCTAGTTTCTGTCTTTTGTCCAAATTACGAAAATACCCTTAGGCATTGAAAAATTCCCTACATGTCCTTGATTTCATAAAAATATTAATTAATTAAAAGGTTTAGTTGATTATTATTTTTGTTATTATCTAGTAGTCCTACATGATAATGATTATTTATACATGTGATGTATGATGTGTGGACGGATGATCATGGACCGTGTGATGTGTGTACTTGTGATTATTATTATTGAGGTTTGCGAACCTCCATTATATTTCTCGTTTATTGTCGGGCCCTGCGTGCCTATGATTAAGTTGTAATCACATGAGGAGGCGCAAGCGAGGAGCGTGGATGCGATAAGGGGACCCACGAGATTTGGGACGATCGTGATGCATGGAGATGCACCAAGATGTCGAATGAACCGAAGAGGGACGAGATGGACGATCACAGGGGCATGGAGATGCACCGTTGCACACATAGATCTTGATGTGAGTGATTAGGCCCTATCGCCTCGGGCCTAATCATATTAGGTTTGTGGTCCATGATCATCCGATGTGATTGCTTATACACATACTAGATATGTATATATATTTGCATACGATGTAGATATATATTAAATATGTATATGTGTGACATGTCATATTAGGAGACCAAATTATAAAACATCTCTCGATAATATTAAATTCGGTAAACGTGAGGCAATTAGATTGACCCACGTGGCCTTCCATCGTTATGAGTAGGAACCCATTCCCCCGGTGTAGGTTGAGTTGGTCGAGTCTCTCGAGACTCACTTATATCGTGATTCGTTATCTTGCTTACGACATAGAGATGTCACCGGTGACCCGAGGACATGGTATGCTTGGTTGGTCGAGTCCCTCAAGGGTATATCATCAAATCGAGACTCATCTTGTAACGAAGGTGTTGACTTAACCGAGCATCATGGTTGGTCGAGTCCCTTGAGGCCATGGTGATTCGGGAGGCCGAACAGGGCGGAATCACAAGGAGTTGTGATCGGCAAGAGTTGCCTACCTTTTAGGCTTAGTGTGATTGGTCGAGTCCCTCGAGGTTACATTAAGACGCCGATTGGATCCTCGATCCCCACTAGAAGTTCTTTGAGACTTCCGTTTCACGGCCGAGGTGTCGCGCGACTCGTTAGTAAAATAGTGGGAGCATATTAAGATAGAAGTCCATATCTTGATAGTTTATTTCTTGCAAAATCTGCATGTTATTCATTTTTCGCTACATCTTTATTTTCAAAAAATGTCGCTTTCAAATCCCTTTACGTGGCATACTTGATGTCAACCGCCTTCTTCGTCCAAATTATACTGGATTGGCTCAGTAACTTGAGAATTGTTCTCACAGCCGAGAAAATCGTACGCCCTTGATCTGATGATGCCTACCCTCAAGAAGGGGCAAGCGAGGATGAGATCACTGCCACGTGAAAGTACATTGATGACTCCACTCTTGCTCGCTTATATATGTTGGGCTCTATGACTCCGAGAGTTACTGAGACAACATGAAAAGATGGATGCCGATCCATTCTCCTACATGTCCTAAAAATTGTTTGAGGAACAGGGAAGGACTCAACGATATGAGATATCCAAGAGCCTTTTCCGCTAGGATGACTGAGGGAACACCGGTTCAGAACCATGTCCTAAAGATGACTGAGTGGATAGAGAAACTCACAGGTATAGGAATGGTCCTAGAGGATAACTTGTGTGTGGACATTGTGCTTCAGTCCCTACCAGATTCTTTTTCACAGTTCATAATGAATTTTAATATGAATAAGCTTGAGGTGACTCTCCCAAAGCTTCTCAATATGTTGAGGGAGGCAGAGAGTACTATTAAGAAAGAGAAGCCAGTTCTCTACACTGGTGAGACCAGAAAGAAAAGGAAAGCAGAAAGGTCCCTTAAGAAGGGAAAGGGCAAGGGCAAACAAGGTAAAGCAAAGGTTGCTAAGAAAGACCCAGCAAAGGATAAAGGCCAGTGCTTCCACTGTGGTAAAGATGGGCATTGGAAGAGAAACTGCAAAGTGTACCTTGCAGAAAGGGCGAAACAAAAGCTTGATGAAGCTTCAGGTACATTCATGATCAGTCTCCATTTGTCAGACTCTTATGATAACACATGGGTATTGGATACCGGTAGTGCTTATCATATATGCAAATTCGTTGCAGGTTCTAGCAAGGCCTAGGAGACTACAGAGAGGCAAGATGGACCTCAAGATGGGTAATGGAGCAAAAGTTGCTGTATTAGCTGTTGGCGAGGTCGCCCTACATCTGCCTAGTGGAGCTTTTATTGCATTAGATGCATGTTATTTTGTTCCTTCTATTATCAAAAACATTATCTCCATTTCATGTTTAACAGTTAGTGGATATAAATTTGTTTTTTTGAGAACAATGGTTGTTCGATATTATTAGATGATAAGATCATCAATGAAAGGAACATTGCATAATGGTTTATTTATGTTAGACACCACTCCACATATCATGAATGTAAATGTGTCTAAAAGGAAACGAGATGAGTTGAACAAAGTGCATACCTGTGGCATTGTAGGCTAGGTCACATCCATGAAAGAAGGATTCAAAAGTTGCTAAATGATGGATATCTAGATCCATTCGACTATGTGTCATATACAACTTGTGAGCCTTGCATTCGTGGAAAACTCCACCAAATCTCCATTTAGTAGAACTGAGAGAGAGCCAATGAGTTGTTGGAACTCATACATAGTGATGTATGTGGACCCATGTCAACTCATGCCATTGAGGTTACTCCTACTTCATTACATTTATGATGATTTCTCAAAGTATGGATATGTGTACTTAATGAAGTACAAGTCCGAGGCCTTTGAGAAATTCAGAGAGTATAAGAATGAGGTGGAGAACCGACCGAAAAGAGTATCAAAACTCTTCGATCGATCGAGGAGGTGAATACTTAAGTACAGAGTTTACTCAGTTCCTCAAGGACCATGGGATATTATCCCAATAGACACCTCCTTATACACCTCACCAATGGTGTCTCTCGAAAGGAGAAATCGTACATTATTAGATATGGTACGGTCCCATGATGAGTTTCACTGACCTACCCATCTCATTCAGGGGATATGCCCTAGAAACCGCAGCTTACCTTCTGAAACAGAGTTCCAACTAAGTCGGTAGTGTCTACACCATATGAGATATGGAAAGGGAAGAAGCCCGATCTTAAGGTTGTTAAGATCCGGGGCTGCCCCTGCCCATGTTAGAAGACACAACCCGATAAGTTAGAATCAAGGACAGAGAGCGATCCAAATTTGTGGGATACCCCAAGGAAACTTGTGGGTATTATTTCTATCATCTCGAGGACCAAAAGGTTTTTTTTTAGCTAAGAGAGCAGTGTTCCTTGAGAAGGAACACATTCTTGACGGAGACAGTGGGGAGAATGATAGAATTGAGCGAGGTTGGAGAACCAAGCTCAAGCACCACTCTGACGAAATCTGTTCAGTGTACCTAATACACAAGTATCAACTTTACGCAGTGTCCGATAGAGTATCGATCCTCCCGAGAGATATGTGGGACATATTAGAGCAGAGGATGTAGAGGATATTGATCCTCAGACCTACGAGGAGGCTATTATGAGTATAGACTCGGAAGTGGAAAAAAGCCATGAATTCGAGATGGATTCTATGTACTCCAATAAGGTTTGAAACCTAGTTGATGCCCAAAGGTATTGTACCCATCGGTTTTGCGTGGATCTTTAAGAAAAAGATCGGAGTAGATGGAAAGGTAGAGACCTATAAAGCAAGGCTAGTGGCTAAGGGGTATCGTCAAAGGCAAGGTGTTGACTACTTACGAAACTTTTCACCCCGAAGCAATGCTAAAATCCATCAGAATTCTATTGGCTATTGCAGCACACTATGATTATGAGATCTGGCGATGGATGTGAAAACCGCATTCCTTAACGGAACCTCGAGGAGGAGGTGTATATGATGCAACCCGAGGGATTAGTGTCCAAGAACTGCCCGATAAGGTGTGTAGGTTGCTTAGATCCATTTATGGACTAAAAGCAAGCTTCCCGAAGTTGGAACATAAGATTTGATGAGGCAATCAGATCTTATGACTTCAATTAAGAACTAAGATGAGCCTTGTGTATCTGAAAAGGTAAGTGGGAGCTATCATCACCTTTTGTGTTATATGTGGATGACATCCTCATCATTGGGAATGACATAGGAATGCTATCCACAAGAAAGGCTTGGTTATCTAGACACTTCTCCATGAAGGACTTAGGGGAAGCATCTTATATCTTGGGGATTAGAATCTATAGAGATAGATCCAAGAGGATGCTTGGCTTGTCCTAGTCCAGTACATAGAAACTATTGTCAAAAGGTTTGGCATGGAAAATTCCAAGAGAGGTCTCATACCGATGAGACATGGGATATCGCTTTCTGACCAGTATGTCCCCAAAGACTCCGGAAGAAAGGGCGAACATGGATATGATACCTTATACCTCAAGAATAGGGTCTATCATGTATGCCATGCTATGTACTAGGCCCGATATAGCGCATGCTCTGAAAGTGTCACGGCAGGTGTATCAAAGATCCGTGCTTGGAGCACTGAAAGCAAGAAAGTGTATCCTTAAGTACTTGAGAAGGACTAAGGATCTTTTACTAGTATATGGAGGTAATAGCCTTAAGGTTGAAGGCTACACCGACTCAAGTTTTCATCCGATGTCGATGATAGCAAGTCGAATTCAGGTATGTGTACACCTTGAATGGAGGAGCAAGTGTCTTTGGAAGAGTTCCAAGCAAGATACCACTGTTGACTTCGACTTCTGAGAGGAGGTATATTGCTGCATCGAGATGCAGCAAAGGGGAGTCTGGTTGAAGAAGTTCATCACAGATTTGGGAGTCGTGTTTGGTAGCGAAGAGTCGATCTCCCTATATTGCACAACAACGGGCAATTGCTCAAGCGAAGGAACCTAGGTCTCATCGAAAATCTAAGCATGTTCTCGAGGAGGTTCCACCTTATCGAGAGATCGTGACCGAGGAGATGTAGCAATGGAAAGAGTTCAATCCGAAGATAACATTGCAGATCCACCGACAAAGCCGTTGTCTCGCATTGTCTTTGAAGCGTCCACGAGAGTCCGATGGGGATCGGACATATAGGTGATTGGCTTTAGGTCAAGTGGGAGATTGCTAGTCATAGGTGCCCAAAGAAGCCAATCACGTGAGTGATGGCACGTGTGACTTGATACGAAATCTTTTTGCTTATTATATTTTGGCGTATATCACTTTATAACTATTGCATAAATGCATATATATATTGTGATGTCCTTGGATTTGTGCAATGGAATCGGATCGTGATGAGATCACGATAATAAGATCGATTCACCTTTAAACACATATCCTAAATAATCCCGGTCATAGGTTACTCGAGAGGACATCGTGATAACCTGATAGACTGGTGTCTTTGTATACCCATCCATATGATGGATGCAACCGGTCTCATAGCTGCTCGTGTAGGGACATTAGGGATACAGATGCAGTGCTCATTGGAGAATGAGTTCACTTGATTGATCCGCTTACTGGGAATACTTTGGATGGTTGATGATGCCTTATTGTCGGACAACGATTCCGTAGTCCTAGTGGTGTATCTGGTCCTTAGACTTGAGACACCAAGGATGTCTCAGTATGAGTGCTCCACTCTTTGATACCGAACTTATAGGTTTGGCTGTCCCGGATCTAGTACAACTGGTCATTGGGAGTGGTAGTCGACCTTACGAGGGCTATTGAGTGTCGACGAGGATCATCCACTCTCTACGTCATGAGAGGAATATCCCATGTGTTCTTGCTCGGACAAATCCCCAGCGGGGGTCATTCGGGTTGAGAGAAAAGAGTTCTCCCGAGAATCCGATTAGAGCGAGACTTCGAGTAAAAACCGTATGGGTCCGACAACACCATGCTCGATATCGGTCTCTGGGATATTAGATGGATGAGGGACTATAGGTACATGGTAACGAGGACGACAGGTCCAATGGATTGGATTCCCCTATATCGTCTGGGGACTACGGCATAGTGGCCTAGTACGTCCGTAGTCGATGAGTCGAGTGAATTATTACAGAGATAATAATTCACTGAGTTAGAAGGAGTTCTGACAGGTATGACTCACGGCCAGCTCGATATTGGGCCTAGAGGGTCACACACATATGGTAGGCATTGCGATGAGTAGAGGTTCGGATATGAGATATCCGACGGAGCCTTTGTCTTATTGGATGCAGATCCAATACCCACCGAGGAAAGGACCCATTAGGGTTTGACACGGGATCTCTATAAATAGGAGGGATTCACACCTCATAGGCTAGAGTATTTGCTTGCCCTTCCTATTCTCCTCTCCCTCTCCACCTCGAGGCCCCTGGAGTTTTGAGGAGGGTCGTCGCAACCCTCTAACCTGTGTGGATCACCGCTAGAGAGGAGGACGCTTGACCTCCTTCACCCTCTCCTAAGGATCTGCAAGGAAACAGGGATATACGATCTCCCTAGGGAACACAATCTCTATCGCAGTTTTTGTGTTTTCTGGATTTTTTTGCATCACAATCTTACGCCGATTTACCTAACATCTTTTTTGGGAATCGGGGATTTTTGTTTTCTTGTTCTTCCGCTGCGCATATGATGTCGCCCCCCTTGATTTTCCAACAGCAGTAATGTAAATAGCAGTAATGAAATGCAAACCAGAGATTACGCCGTTTTTAAAGTGGTTCGGTCAAGTGACCTACATCCACTTGCGAGGCCCCTCTTCGATGAGGCTCCCACCTTCCACTAGCAAATCTCTTGAAAGGGAAGGGTGAATACCCCTATTACAACTTTTACAAGTGGTTCACTCTCTTATAGATTTTTAGCAAGAAAGAAGGAGGTGAACACTAGCAAATTGAAAACAAGACTATCTAAGACTTTTCTAGGGCCTTTCTCTCAAACAATTGCTGCTCAAAAAGTTGTAATCTCAGCTGAGATTTGAGGGGTATTTATAGGCCTCAAGAGGATTCAAATTTGGGCTCCAAAATTTGAATTCTCTTGGAGTTCCCGATGCTGGCGGTGCCACCGCCTATCAGTGTCAGGCGCTGATAGTGCTAGGCGGTGCCACCGCCCAGCTCTCGGGCACTGGGTGGTGCCACTGCCCAGCTCTCGGGTGCTGGGCGGTGCAACCGCCCAGTCTTGCAATGCCACCGCCAGACTCTTCAGTTGATTGGTTGGGCTTCAATCTTAGCCCAAACCAAATCTAATTTTGGGCCCAGTTGGCCCCTAACTAGGATATAGGATTATCTCTTAATCCTAATCCTAATTACAAGTTAACTACATAACAAAACACATCCTAAATAATTTTTCAACCGCGAACGTCGAGTCTTGTTCCGGCGAGCTTTCCGACGAACTTCTTCCGACGGACTCCCAGCAAGCTCCCGAACTTGTGGTGACTTTAATGAGTAGCCAAGCCTTCTCGATGATCTCCGTGAACCTCCGATGATCTCTTCGGCGAACTTCCAAAAATTCCGACAGGTTTCCGATTTCTTCTCGGTTAGTTCCGGTAGCATCTCCGATGATTCTTCGGACTCTTAAACGTCCATCGAACTTGACTCCGGTATCCTTGCTTTGTGTTTTCTGGTTATTGTAGTTAATCCTGCACACTTAACTCAATAATATGGATTAGATAAAATAACCCATCAATTGATTTTATCATCAAAATCCGAGATTCAACAATCTCCCCCTTTTTGATGATGACAATCAATTGATGACGGAGTTAAATATAACTTCCCCTATCTATATTCCATATTATGAGAAGATAAAAACACTTGAATTTCATTCCTTTGAATTCAAGCATAAACCGATAAGTTCTAACAGTAGAACTTATCGTTATTCTCATTAAGCATGATGTAAATGCTAAACTTCGATGAAAATCCTTTTCAACTCGAATGATAAGAGATAATTTTTACTACGACAGGAGATAAAGATTTTCAACATGAATTTCATGATTATACATGTTAGACATGCTTTCAATATGATCAATCGATCTTGCGATATTCTCAAAGATTTGCAAGGCATTTTAGACATTCATAGATCGATCACTTTTCTCAAAGATTTTGCAAGGCATATTCTCAAAGATTTTGAAAAGCTTTTGCAATTCATTTTAGTCAAGCTATTAAAATGATACAAGTCATCACTTTTCTCCCCCTTTGTCATCAACAAAAAGGGAAATGAGACTTGAAGCACATATTTTGTCATACAAAGATTTTATCATTGAAAATTAAGTATGCAAAAATATTTACGCAGAGTTCATTTTAAAGGAAAATTCAGCATGCATCCATATTATCTAATCTCTTCTTTCTATAAATAACAGAAATTGTAGATGTACAAGAAGGAGATTGGGATAAAAAAAAATTCCAAGTAGTAATTTCACTAAGTCAAGATCATAATTCGAATACAAACTCATTCAAATCATCAAATTCATTAAAATCTCAATATTACTTTCAAGAGATTCAAAATGGTATACATAGATTTATCATAAAGTAAATTAATTTTCAATCATTACATAAGGCATTTAAAGAATTTTTGAAACATATGAGAATGATTAATTTAAGCATACAATGTTTTAATCAAATTCAAGTCATGAATACCAATACTTTCATATTGTAAGTATCAATTCATGAATACCAAAAGATATTATTTGTGATTCCAATTTTGCAAGATCAAGATTATGATTTAGATAAAACTTATTCAAATCAAATCATTAACTTGAAATTCATAGTCAAGTCATCAAAATCGATTTGGAGATTCACAAAATGTCATATAATCATTAATCTTGAGCAGATTTCACATGTCATTTAGAATTGAAGGAGAAGGATTAGATTCACCGAGGAACGGAGATAAGATGAAAAACTTTACGGAAAATCCAAACAAGTTTATTGTTTAGGGACAATTTAACATGCCTAGTTCCCTTCTAATAAATTCAAATTGGTCTTCATTTAGGACTTTTGTAAATATATCTGCTAATTGATGCTTTGTGTCAATGAATTCTAGAACAACATCATTGTTAAGGACATGATCGCGTAAATGATGCCTAACGTCGATGTGCTTAGTTCTAGAGTGCTGAATTGGATTTTTAGTAAGACATATGACACTAGTATTATCACATTTTATGGGAATATTTTTAAAGTGAATTCCATAGTCTTCTAATATATTTTTCATCCAAACAACTTGTGCACAGCATACACTTGCAGCAATGTACTCGGCTTCCGCCGTAGATAGTGCAACTGAATTTTGTTTCTTGGAAGTCCAAGAAACAAGTGCATGTCCTAAAAATTGGCATGTTTCGGATGTACTTTTTCTATCTATCCTGCATCCGCCAAAATCGGCATCTACATAAGCTATTAAATCAAATTTTTCAGATTTTGGATACCACAATCCTAAATTTGGAGTTCCTTTAAGATACCTAAATATTCTTTTAACACTTTTAAGATGGGATAATTTGGGATTTGATTGAAACCTAGCGCAAAGTCCTACACTAAACATAATATCCGGTCTAATCGTGGTGAGGTAGAGTAGACTACCTATCATTCCCCTATATGTTTTTTGATCAAAATTTTCACTATTTTCATCCATATCTAACTTAGTCGAAGTACTCATAGGGGTGTTTATTGCTTTTGAATTATCCATGTTAAATCGTTTTAACAATTCTAATGTATATTTAGATTGGTTAAGAAATATACCATCACTAAGTTGTTTGATTTGTAATCCTAAAAAGAAAGTTAATCCACCCATTAAACTCATTTCAAATTCATGACTCATACATTTGGCAAATGATTCACATAGTGATTCATCCGAAGAGCCAAAAATAATATCGTCAACATAAATTTGCACAATAAGAAAATTATTTTCAAAATGTTTAATAAACAATGTAGTATCAACCTTGCCTTTGGTAAAATTATTTAAAATAAGAAAGGAACTAAGCCTTTCATACCAAGCTCTAGGGGCTTGTTTCAAGCCATAGAGAGCCTTAGTCAATTTGAATACATGATTAGGAAGAAAAGAATTTTTAAATCCAGGAGGTTGTTCGACATATACTTCTTTGGAAATAAAACCATTCAAGAAGGCACTTTTGACATCCATTTGAAATAGTTTAAAATTATTACTACTAGCATAGGCAAGGAGCATCCTTATGGCTTCTAATCGAGCCACGGGAGCGATGGTTTCTTCGTAATCGATACCTTCTTCTTGGTTGAAACTTTGGCCACTAATCTAGCCTTGTTTCTAACCACGATACTATTTTCGTCTTGCTTGTTTCTAAAGACCCATTTAGTACCAATGACTAAATGGTCACTAGGTCTAGGAACAAGCTTCCATACCTTATTCCTCTCAAATTGATTCAATTCCTCTTGCATTGCAATGACCCAAAAATCATCTTTTATGGTCTCGTTAATGCATTTAGGTTCGATTTGAGAAAGGAAGGCAGCGTTAGCACAAAAAATCTTGAAAGAGGAACGAGTTTGAACCCCTTTTGATGTATCCCCTATAATTAGCTCCTTTGGATGAGCATCTATATACTTCCATTCCTTAGGTAAGGAAATTTCGGAAGAAGGTGCATCCAAGTTGCTATTTTGAGGAGGGGGTTCATTTAAATTCAATTTATCAAAACCAAGATCATCATCAAAATCATTTTTCTTTAAATTTGAAATTTCATTAAAAACTACATGAATAGACTCTTCTATTACTAAAGTTCTTTTGTTAAAAACCCGAAAAGCCTTATAAACGGAAGAGTAACCAAGAAAGATGCCTTCATCGGATTTAGCATCAAATTTTCCTAAGGAATCCCTTTCATTTAAAATAAAGCATTTACAACCGAAAACTTTAAAATAGGAAATATTTGATTTTTTGTTATTCCATAATTCATAGGGAGTTTTTGATAAGGATGGTCTTATTAGGACTTTATTCATGATGTAGCAAGCCGTATTTACGGCTTCGGCCCAAAAATACTTAGGCAAACTATGTTCATTTAACATAGTTCTTGCCATTTCTTGTAGGTTTCTATTTTTTCTTTCAACTACTCCATTTTGTTGGGGATTCCTCGGAGTAGAGAAGTTGTGATTGCATCCATTAACTTCACAAAAATTTTGAAAGTCACGGTTTTGAAATTCGCCACTGTGATCACTCCGAATTGATGAAATCATGAAACCTTTTTCATTTTGAGTGAGTTTACAAAATTTAGAGAAACACCTGAAGCAATCACTTTTGTGAGCTAAGAAATAGGTCCAAGTGTATCTAGTATAGTCATCCACAATTACAAATGCATATTTGCTTCCTCCTAGACTTGTCGTATCAATTGGTCCAAATATGTCCAAATGAATCAATTGTAATGGTCTAGTGGTGCTAATTTGAGTTTTTAATTTGAAACTAGTTTTTATTTGTTTACCTAGTTGACATGCATCGCATACTTTGTCCTTAATAAACTTTATATTTGGAATTCCTCGCACTAATTCTCTAGATGAGATCTTTGATATTAGTTTCATGCTTGCATGGCCTAGTCTCCTATGCCAAAGACAAGCATCATCATTTAGAGCGGAGAAGCACATTTCATTACTTAGTTCATCAAGGTTGATGGTGTAGACATTATTTTGTTTTAATGCAATCATAGTCAAGCTATTGTTTGGTTTTTCGATAATACACATATTTGATTCAAATCTAACGATATAACCTTTATCGCATAGTTGACTAATACTCAAGAGATTATGTTTCAATCCATCAACTAGTAAAACATCATCAATGGAAAAACTAAATTTGTTACCAATAGTTCCCTTGCCAATGATTTTTCCTTTGTTGTTGTCTCCAAAGGTGACGTACCCTTCTTCTTTGCTAGTGAGTATAGAGAAATGAGATGGATCTCCAATCATATGTCTTGAGCATCCACTATCGAGATACCATATCTTGCTCCTAGCTTGTGGGTTCATCTACAAAAGAGGATGACTTTTAGGTACCCATTTGATTTTGGGTGCCTCAAAGATTGATCCACTAACTTTGTTATTTATTATTGAATCCTTTATAGTTCCTTTAGGAACCCATATTAATTTTTGTGAACTAATTTTTCTAAATGGACATTTGTAGGTAATATGTCCGGATTTACAACAAAAGTTGCATTTCATATAAGAGGAAACATGTAATGTAGGTCCTTTCATGAAAGTGGTAGGATTTTGTTGTAATCCTTTTACAAATCCAATTTCATTTCTATTTGTGACGTGACCCTTGTGTGCAAGGATCATATCTAATCCTTTGCTACCAACCTTAAACTTGTTTAAGGTTTCTTTAAGAAGCAAATTTTCATTTTTTATTGCTTCTAAATGCTCACACTTAGAGCATGGAGGAGTTTGAAGACTATCAAACTTATCTTGTAGCAAAGTATGCTCTTTCTTTAAGATACTTAACTTCTTGCTAATAGTTCTACATTCATCAAATAATTCATGAAAAGCGATAGAGAGTTCTTCAAAAGATAAATCTTCATTAAATAAATCACATACCTCTTCTCCTAAAGCCATTAGCGCGTAATGAGCAACTTGCTCGGTGTTGGACTCCTCTTCTTCGGACGCGCTTGAATCATCCCACGTTGCCTTGAGCGCCTTCTTCTTTGATGTTCTCTTTTTGGCTTGAGGGCAATCGTTCTTGTAGTGTCCCGATTTTTTGCATTCATAGCAAATCACTTGGTCCTTCTTGTGTTCGAACTTATTTTTTGTATTATTTTTAAATTTATTCTTTCTTAAATATTTTTTAAATTTTTGAGTCAAAAGTGCAATGTCATTGTCACTGTCCTCATCACTTGATGTTCCTTTCAAGTGGTCTTCTTGTGATGTGAGTGTCATATCCTTCCTGTTCTTTGGAAGGGGGTTATCGAGCTCATCATGAGCTTGACATGTCATTTCATAGGTCATTAGAGACTCAATAAGTTCTTCAAAAGGGAATGTTTTAAGGTCTTTGGCCTCTTGAATTGCCGTAACTTTTGGATCCCAACTTTTAAGGAGGGATCTTAAGATTTTAGTTACTAGTTCAAAGTTAGTAAAATCTTTACCAAGAGCTTTGAGTCCATTGATGACATCCGTGAACCGGGTGTACATGTCTCCGATGGACTCACTTGGTTTCATTCGGAAAAGTTCGTAAGAGTGCACAAGGATGTTGATTTTGGACTCTTTCACTCGGCTAGTGCCTTTATGAGTGACCTCAAGAGTTCTTCAAATATCAAAAGCCGAATCACAAATTGAAACACGATTAAATTCATTTTTGTCTAGTGCACAAAACAAGGCATTCATAGCCTTTGCGTTTAAAGCAAATACCTTCTTCTCCGATTCATTCCATTCGCTCATCGGAAGAGAAGATTTTTGAAATCCGTTTTCGACAATAGTCCAAAGCTCGAAATCCATGGAAATGAGGAAGATCTTCATATGGGTCTTCCAATATGTGTAATCCGACTCATTAAACATAGGTGGACGTGTGATAGAGTGTCCCTCATGCATGCCGGAGTAAGCCATCTCTCTTGGGTGTTAAACCAAATAAGAGAGTGAGCCTTGCTCTGATACCAATTGTTAGGATCGGAGTGGCACTAAGAGGGGGGGGTGAATTAGTGCAGCGGATTAAAACGTTGATTTTGACAAATCTTTCGTACAATAAAAATTGAAGTCGGAAGTGCTTAACTTGAAAACGTATTCGTAAAGTTATGCAGCAAAGGTAATGATGAAATAAAGCAAGTAAGAAGGTTTGCAGTAATGTAAATAGCAGTAATGAAATGCAAACCAGAGATTACGTCGTTTTTAAAGTGGTTCGGTCAAGTGACCTACATCCACTTGCGAGGCCCCTCTTCGATGAGGCTCCCACCTTCCACTAGAAAATCTCTTGAAATGGAAGGGTGAATACCCCTCTGACAACTTTTACAAGCGGTTCACTCTCTTACAGATTTTCAGCAAGAAAGAAGGAGGTGAACACTAGCAAATTGAAAACAAGACTATCTAAGACTTTTCTAGGGCCTTTCTCTCAAACAATTGCTACTCAAAAAGTTGTAATCTTAGCTGAGATTTGAGGGGTATTTATAGGCCTCAAGAGGATTCAAATTTGGGCTCCAAAATTTGAATTTTATTGGAGTTCCCGATGCTGGCGGTGCCACCGCCTGTCAGTGGCGGTGCCACCGCCTGTCGGTGTCAGGCGCTGACATAATTTTTTTCTTGAAAAATTATTTTTCTCTATCTTATTGATCTTAATGATTATTATGATAAATCTATATATACCATTTTGAATCTCTTGAAAGTAATGTTGAGATTTTGATGAATTTGACGATTTGAATTTGAATGAGTTTGTATTCAAATTATGATCTTGATTTCTTGGATTTACTACTTGAGATTCTTTTTTAATCACAATCTCTTCTTTGTATACCTACAATTTTTGTTATTTATAAAATGAACATATTTGATAAAATGAATCATGTCTTTTGGTATTCAAATGGTCTTATCTTTGATGATATGATTTCTTTGTATAAATGCCTTGAAATGATTAAAATATTTTACACTTTTATGCTCTTCCCTACTTCTTTCTTGTTTTCAATGATAAAACGGGGAGAAGTTTTGATCATGCATGGTAGGATATAATTTGACAAAATTGATACCATCATGATATGAAACATTTATGATTTGCAATGATGCATGCAATACTTGTGCTTTCTAATTATGATGTGATGTATTGCATATGATGTAAATCATGATTTAAAATGCTATGAGTTGTTGCTAAAATGATAAATGTTGATTTAATGTTTTGTATCATGAATGCTCTAAATGATGATTGTTTGATATCATGATCAAAATGTTGATAAATAGTTAAAAATTTTAGTATCATGTATGATATCCTCATAATGTCGATCGATTTATTCAATATCATGCATGAATAAAATATAAGGTTTTTAAAAATATACATATTTTAATTTAAAAATATAATAATGCACAAATAAGATTGACACTTAACCCTTGTCATGATTTGAAGATATAGTAAAGGGAAATGAATTACACTATTGTATTGTTATTCCTCTCTATTTGACAATAACGTAGGGGGAGCAAATTTTGCTAGCTAGCTTGCAAATATCAAGAGAAGCAATGAGTGCTAAGTTACACATTTTAAGAAGAAATTGTTATATTGAAACATTAATGTAATTATGAATGATGATCTGATATTATGCATGTAATACTTCAACTTATGATAATGATGCTTAGTACAATATCTGTTCTTCTAGGCCCGATGCTTGAACTCATGACATGAAACCTTTTGCCGACATATCGACCAATCTTCCGGCTCAATATCTAATCTTCTAGCATGTTCTACTCCAACCGACCATTGATTCTTCTTGCTTTAATTGTCTCTTTATGATCAAAGCTAGTCCTGTGTCACTCAAAATGTAGATTAAATCATAAACTTTATCAATTGGTTTCATCATCAAAATTTGAGATTCAATAATGACTTCATTACTAATGAAGATGAGCCTTGTGTGTATAGGAAGGTAAGTGGGAGCACTATCACTTCTTGTTGTTATATGTGTATGACATCCTAATCATTGGGAATGATGTAGGAATGCTATCCATATTAAAGGCTTGGTTATCTAGACACTTCTCCATAAAAGACTTAGGGCAAGCATCTTATATGTTGGGGATTTGTATATATAGAGTGGATCAAAGAGGATGCTTGGCTTATTCCAATCTAGGTACATAGACACCATTGTCAAAAGGTTTGGCATAAAAAATTTCAAGAGAGGTCTCATACCGATGAGACATAGAATATCACTTTCTAGGAGTATGTCCCCAAAGACTCATAAAAAAACGGCGAACAAGGATAGGATACCCTATGCCTCAGCGATAGGATCTATTATATATGTCATGCTATGTACCAAGCCTAATATATTGCATACTCTGAGTGTCATGAGCAGGTATCAAGCAAATCCAGGCTTAGAGCATTGGAAAGTAATAAAGTGTATCCTTAAGTACTTGCGAATGATTGAGGATCTTTTACTAGTATACGAAGGTAGTAGCCTCAAGGTTGAAGGCTACACAAACTTATGTTTCCAGTCTGATGTCGATGATAACAAGTTGAATTCGAGGTAAGTAAACACCTTGAATGGAGGAGCAATATGCTGGAAGAGTTCTAAGCAAGATACTACTGCTAACTCGACTACAGATGTGAAGTATATTGCTATAGTAGATATAGCAAAGGAGGGAGTCTGGATGAAGAAGTTCATTATAGATTTAGGAGTCGTTCCAGGCAGAGAAGAGCTGATTCCTTAATATTATGACAACAACGACACGATTGCTCAAGAGAAAGAACCTAGGCCTCATATGAAGTCTAAGCACATTTTGAGGAGGTTCCACTTGACTAGAGAGATCATGACCTAAGGAGATGTAGTAGTGAAAAATATTTTATCCGAAGATAACATCATAAATCCATTGACAAAGCTGTTATCTCAGATTATCTTTAAGCATCATAGGGGTCTGATGGGGATCAGAGACATAGATGATTGGCTTTAGGTCAAGTGGGAGATTGCTAGTCATGACTGCCTTACAAGCCAATCACGTGAGTAATAGCACGTGTGACATGACACGCAATCTTTTTTGCTTATTATTATTATTTAGTATTTTATCACTTTATATTGTATGTTGTATGAGTATATTGTGATGTCCAAAGATTTATGCATTAGAAATTAGATCATGATGAGATCATAATAATTAGATCGATTTGCCTTTAAACATAGATCCTAAATAATCATGGTCATAAATTACTCGAGAGGGACATTAAGATAACCAGACAGACTAGTGTACTATAAACTCATACATATAATGGAGGTGGCTAGTCTCAAGTTGCTCATGTGAGGACACTAAGGATATAGTGAAGGTGCTCATTGGAGAATGAGTTCAGTGATTGATCCACTCACGGAATGCTAGATGGTTAATGATATCTCATTGTCAAATAGTGATTTCACTGTCATAGTGGTGTACTTAGTCTTTAGACTTGAGACACTAAGGATGTCCTATATAAGTACTCCACTTTTTGTTACCAGACTTGTAGGTTTAGAAGTTCTAGATCTAGCACAACTAGTCATCGGGAGTGGAAGCCAATCTTACGAGGACTATTAAGTACTGATAAAGGATCAACTACTCTCGGTGTCTTAAGAGGAATATCCTATATATTCTTGCTTAGACAAATCCCTGGCTAGGATCATTCAGATTGTGAGAGAAAGAGTTCTATGAGAGAATCTGATTAGAGCGCGACTCGAGTAGAAACCATATAGGTTTGGCAATACTATACCCGGTATACGGTCCCTGGGATATTAGATAAATGAGGGACTATAGATACACAATAATTGAGAATAGATAGGTCCAATAGATTGGATTCCGTTGTAATATCTGGGGACTATGGCGTAGTGGCCTAGTACGTTTGTAGTTGATGAGTCGAGTGAATTATTATGAAGATAATAATTCACTAACCCAAAAGGAGTTCTGATAGGTATGACTCATGGCTAGCTCAATATTGGGTCTAGAGGGTCACACATATATAGTAGGCATTACGACAAGTAGAGGTTTGGATATGAGATATCCGTTGGAGCCCCTATCTTATTGGATATCCAATAAGCCCCTTAATTATTGGATCCTATAGATGAGATCCAATAAGTACCAATGAGAGATTATTGGATAGAGATCCACTAATCTAAGAGGCTATGTAGTTGGATGGAGATCTAGTACGCAATAAGGTAAGATCCATTAGGGTTAAGTTGACAGGAGACCTCTATAAATAGGAGAGAACCAAAGGCCTATATGCTAGAGCTTCTCTTAGTTGCTACCTCCTATTCTCCTCTCCCCTTCTCCTCTTCAGATAGTAGGTTTGGAGATTTGAGGAGCATTATCGCAGCTCTACTGTGTGGATCACTGCTAGAGAGGAGGACGCTTAACCTCCTTCGCCCTTTTCTACAGATCTGTAGGGATTCAGAGATATATGATCTCCCTAGGTAACACAATCTTTCATATATACAATTTTTAATTTTATGGATTTTACATACCAATCTTTGTAAGATGATGAACATAATTTATGGGAAATTTGGGGATTTTTTTTTTTCTGTTCTTATGCTATACATGTGATGTCGCCCATATAATTCCCTACAAGTACCACCGCCTAACATAGTTTGGGAGATTATGTCTGGATGGTACCACCACCTAAACAGCCTAGGAAGCTGAGCCTTAGGCGGTTCCACCGCCAAACCTAGTGGCTTCGGGTCATTGAATGGGCTATCTATCCTGCCCAATTCAACTCTAATTAGGGCCCAATTAGCGCCTATTTGAGTTAGTAGGGTTACTCCCCAAACTAACTCAAATTGACACCTAACTATGATAAGTAAGGCTAAAACAATTACAATACTAGTAATCTCAGTTGTTCGACATGTCAATTTTTTATCCGAACTTCCGGTGAACTTCCAACGAACTCCTAACGAACTCTCAACGAACTCCTGGTGAGCTTTCAATGAGTTTTCGGTGCATCGTCTGAACCTTTGGCGTAACGCTCGATTCATTTGTTCTCAACGTATTGTCCAATTCATCCAACTTGATGCCCGATCTTTGACACTAGCCCAACATCTAATTCTCTGATTGTTTTGCCTTTTTATGATTATAGTTAGTCCTGCAACACTTTTCTCAATACACTAATTAGATCATAAATCAATTGATTTCATCATCAAAATATGAGATTCCACAATATCTCCCTTTTGATGATGACAATCAATTGATGAAGGAGTTAACCTTAACTCTACCTATATATATACCATATCAAAATAAGGCAAACTTGAATTCAAAAGAAAATTAACTTTTGAATTCAAGTGAAATAATTTTGATTATATTACATCATATCAAAATTTCATACATTATGCATCATAGTTTCAAATTATCAAAATGTAAGATGCATAATCTCAAAACATTACAACTCATCATCACTTCAAGAAGAAAAGTGCAACAAGTAATTGATCCATACAAGCTAGTATTTCAGTAAGTTTTACACCACTTTAGAGCATGCAAGTTAGCAAGTTTTTAAGATGTAAAGTTAAGCAATATTTTTACTTCTTAAGATTTGCAAGATGTTGAATTTTGGATTTTAATGATGAAATTAATTGATAAGTTTATGATCTAATATACATTTTAAGTGATGTAGGACTAACTTCGATTATGGAGAGATAATTTGATTAAAGCAGGAAGAATCAATGTTGGGCCGAAGTGGAACATGTCAAAAGATTGGACGTTGAGCCAAAGGATCGGTAGACATGTCGGTAAAAGACTTCGGGCCATGAGTTCGGGCATCGGGCCAAGAAGATTGGATATTACACCAAAGAGATTAGATGTTACAAGAAGACAATATGTTCATTGGGCAATATGCCGAAGAAGAGGACGATATGCCGAAGGGTCGGACGAAGCACCGGATGAACCAATGATATGTCGGACAACATGTAATTAATGCTTTATAATAATTTATCTAGATCGAGTTAGTTTAGTTCTAATTGAGTTAGTATTGGGGTGAAATAATGTCAACTCAATTAGGGGCCAATTGGACTTGAATCATGGCTGAATTAGGCCTATTGTTTGGCCCATTCAATGTCCTGTAGTAGGGTCAAGCAATGGTACCACCAAACTGGGAAGTGGTACCATCTAGGCATAGTCTCTCATATTGTGTCAAGCGGCGGTACCGCCAGACTGGGTGGTGGTACCTCCTAGTGTCAAACTGACAAGCGGTGATACTATCCAATACTGATGGTGGTATCGCCAGTACCCCGAAATCCTAAGGATTTGAATTTTGGATCTAAATTTTGAAGTCATTTGGGGTCTATAAATATCTCACAAATTTCTATTTGGAAGACAGTTGAAAATAGCATAAAAACTCTATGATTCCAAGATTGTAAACTCTTTTAAGTATAGAGTCCCTCCTCCAAGAGATTTGATAGTCCTAAGAGAGGTGTGTGAGGGAACACTTGTAAAAGAGATGTGCAAAGGTTCTCTCCTAAACTACTGAAAAGGAGAAAGAGTATAAAGGTAGTTGATCTTTGCCCATTGGAAATAGGATTGGTAGAGGAAGTCGGTGGCTTTGAGTGAAGAGGAATCGAGAGTGGACATAGGTCACGATGACCGAACTATTATAAATTCGGTGTACTCGACTTGCAATTCAGTTCTGCTTTTTTATTCTCATATTGTAAACTGATTTACTTGCTTACTACTACTATGCTTACAAATGCACTTTCAAGTTAAACTTATCTTTCTGATATGAGCTTTATCGAACGATATTTTTGAATTGATGTAATTTTTCGTAAGCACTAATTCACCCCCTCCCCCCCCTCTTAGTGCCGATTTTGGTCCTAATAACTAGTATCAGAGCCAAGTTTTTCTCAATTATATTAACACCCAAGAGAGATGACTTTTTTCGACTTTCAAGAGGGTCTTTCTATAACTCATCATCCTATGTTCAATGGAACGGACTACACTTATTGGAAAACTCGGATGAGAGTTTTCTTGCTTTCTTTGAACTTTGATTTATGGAATATCATTAAACTTGGTTTTCAAACCCCCTCTAAACATATGAATGAATAGAACAGCTTTGAAAAAATACTATTTTCATTAAATGTAAAAGCTATGAATGCTTTATTTTGTGCTCTAGATAAAAATGAATTTAATTGGGTTTCTATTTACGAAATTACGCATGACATTTGGCACACTCTTGAAGTCACACACGAAGGCACAAGTAGGATTAAAGATTCTAAAGCTAATTTTTTGATGCATAGTTCTAAATTATTTTGACTAGAACAAAGCAAAACCATTAGAGATATGTACATCTATTTTATCGATGTTGTCAATGGTTTAAAAAGCTTTTGGCAAATGTTTTTTGAATTTTAAACTTATTAAGAATGTTTTACGATCACTTTCTAAAAATTAGGATTTGAAAGTAATTATAATACAAGAGGCAAAGGACCTAAATAAGTTTCTACTTGAAGAACTTATGCAAGGCACATGAAAAACTATTAGAACCCTTATGGATTCTAAGCTTGGGGTTGATCTCTTTAGGGGATCGGCCTCCTTAGAACTCTATAAGGGTTTCTTCCTCTAGATTGCTACTCAAAGGTTACTAGAAAGATTCATCAATTTTTTCTCAAAAGAGGATGAATACATGACTATTTATAAGGCTTCTAAACCTCAACTCCTAATAGGACTCCTACTCAAGACTCCAAACTAATCCTAACCTTAGCCGGCCTCTTCACCTCTTTAATAGGGGTCAGATAGGTATATTTTACATGAATGCCCCTTTCAATGAAACTCAATTAGGACTCTCCTAGCTAGAGTCCTAACAGACCCCCCCTCTCTTCAAATCAGTCTTGTCCTCGAGGCTGATGATCCATGAATTTTAGGAATTTGATATTCAAGTCGTCATATTTCTCCCAAGTGGCATCTTCTATTGGTAGGATAGCCTAGTGTATTAGTACTTTAGTAGTGGGTTGTCGTTATCGAGTCATAATCCGTCGATCAATAATAGCACTCAGTTGGGTTTGAAGTTCTCCTTAGGTAGTCATATTTGGTAGATGTCTTTGGGCTGCCTTGTTTTATCCCAACTTGAGCTTTAAACATGACATATGGAAGACTGGATAGATTTGGGAGCTAACGGGTAAGTCCAATCTATATGCTACCGCTTCGATGCGCTCCAAAATTTGGTAGGGTCCATAGAACCAAGGTGAAAGCTTCATAGATGCTCTGGTTTGGATTAATATTTGCTTGTATGGTTGGAGTCGTAGGAAGACCCAATCTCCTATTGAAAATTCTTTTTCACCTTTGTGTTGATCATATTGCTATTTCATCCTTACTTGAGCTACAGTGAGATTATCTTTTAGCAACTTCAACATTTTTTCTCTATCCCGTAGTTCCCTATCTACTTGTTTTATGTTAGAGGTGGCCAACACATATTTTGGGATCACAGGGGGAGGTCGACCATTCATAGCCTTATAGGGAGTACATTTTATGGATGAATGATAAGTTGTATTATACTACCACTCGGCCCAGGGAAGCCACTTTGTCCACTCTTTTGGCCGGTCACTAGTGAATCATCTGAGGTATGTCTCTAAGCACCTATTCACCACTTCAGTCTAGCCGTTGGTTTATGGGTGATACGTCGTACTCATTTTTATTTTAGTGCCATACATTTGAAATAACTCTATCCTGAAGACCCTATCATGATCACTTACAATAGATCTCGAAATCCCATGTAATTTCATAATATTCTTTATAAATATTTGAGCAATACTAGAAGCGGTGTAGGGATTACGAACAGCACAAAGGTGAGCATACTTTATAAGGTGATCAACCACGACAAAAATTATACATTTTCCTTATGATGAGGAAAGCCCTTCGATGAAGTCCATTGATATATTAGTCCATATTGAGTCCAGGATGAGTAAAGGTTGCAGCTTTCCGGGACTTGTCATTGTCTCGCCTTTATGTAGTTGACATACATCACATTGTACCATAAAATTAGCAATAATATTTTTCATCTCTACCCAATAAATTTTTTGCTTAATTCTCTTATAAGTTCTAAGGAACCCGGAGTGTCTAGCTGTAGGTGTGGATTGCATCTCTTGAAGGATAGTCTTTATGCAAGTAGAATTTGGCACAAGCACAATGCGTCTCTTATAGAGCAATTCTTTTGAGTCCCAATTGTAATGAGCCATGGAGCTTGGTGTTTCCTCTAATTTTTTTATGATCTTACTAGTTTCCAGCTCTTTTTGTCATTCCCTCTTAATATCCTCAAGGAAGTCGCTAGTCGGAAGTGAAACGGTTGAAAATTCAACTTGCTCGGGTAGCCACGAATGGGTATTTGCAATAATATTCTCTTTCCCCTTTTTGTAAGTTATTTCATAATCATATCCAAGAAACTTTATTACATATTTTTGCTGCTTGGGGAAAGATATCTTCTTCTCCAAGAAATTTTTAAGCTTTTATGGTCGGTCTTGATTTGAAAGCGTCACCCGATCAAGTACGGTCTCCATTTGGTCACCACTTGCATAATCATGAGCATCTCCTTGTCGTAAATAGTCATCCTGAGATGGGAAGAAGATAATGTCTTACTAGTATAAGTGAGGGGATTGCCATCTTGCTTTAGTATAGCACTAATTCTGACTCCGGAAGCATCAGCTTCAATAACAAAAGTCTTACCGAAGTCGGGTAGTGCTAGTACGAGCGTTGTCATCATTGCGGCTTTAAGTTCATCGAAGGTGGTGGTGGCTTTGTCTAACCATTGGAAAGCATCTTTTTTCAACAAGGGGTGCACTGATCTTTCCATAGATTTTCACGAACTTGCAGTAGTAGCCTGTTAAACCGAGAAAGCCATGTAGCGATTTTATGTTTCTCGGGGTCGGCCAGTTCTGCATTGCTTCAATCTTGGAGGGGTCCATCGCCACACCTTCCTTTGATATGATATGCCCAAGATATTCCACCTTCTATTAAAGAAAGTTACACTTTAATTTTTTGATAAAAAGAATATGTTCTTGTAAAATCGTTAACACAAATCGTTAGTACTGAAAATGACTTTCAAGAGAAAGGTTGTAAATAAGGATATCATTGAAGAAAATCAGCACAAACTTATGAAGATAATTCCAAAAATATCATTCATAAGGCTCTGGAATATGGAGGGAGTATTGGTGAGACCAAAGGATATTACCAAAAATTTGTAGTGGCCATTGTGTGTACGAAAGATGATTTTTTATATGTTTTCTTCGCATACTCGTATTTGATGATACTCAGATCGAAAGTCTAGCTTTGTGAAGACTCATGCTTCCTTTAATTCATTGAGCAATTCATCTACTATTGGAGTAGGGTATTTATCCTTGATGATTATGCCGTTGAGAGCTCGGTAATCAATGCACATTCGTCATGTTTTGTCCTTATTTCGTACGAGGAGCACCGGTGAAGAGTAGGGGTTGCAACTTAGCCGAATAACTCCTATTTTAAGCATCTATTTTACAATCCTTTCTATTTCATTCTTCTAAAGATGTGGGTACTGATATGGCTGAGTATTTACTGGAAGTTTACCTAGAAGAATTAGTATATAATGAGCATGCCAATGGGTAGGAGATAAGTTGTGTGGTTCGTCAAATATATCTAAAAATTCAACAAGCAAAGGAAGTAGGCTTGGGTCTTCAAATTCTTTTGGCTCTCCCTTAGTTTTTTACTCAAGTTATACCAAAAAGCTGCTGCATGCTTTGTGCAAAACCTTCTCTATTCATTGTGTGCAAATCATCGTTACGTCACCCCCACGTTTCCCATGCAGTATCACCTATTTCTCCTTACTGTAAAATTTCATAATTAGTTTCACAAAGTTTCAGAAAATATCACCTAATATTGTTAGTCATTCAATGCCAAGCATGGCCTCATAATCATCAAGAGATAGGAGGAAAAAAACTACAATTATCTCTTGGTCCTACAGCAACAATTTCACCCGTGGGCACCTATGATCACACTTCAAAATTCATCCGTTAGTGACCTTAACATCAAACCTACTACAATTCTTAATAGGTAAGGCCATCTAGACAATAACCTTGCTATTCATAAAATTATTAGTGCTCCCGGTGTCAATAAGAACGGTGATAGGTTGTTGCTTTAGAAGTCCTCCCACTTTCATTGTTTGCGAGTTTGCGTAAATGGTAAGGGCATGCATTGTAATATCAACCAGTTGTTGTTCTTCATCTATGACCTCTTCCTCATGCTCCTGGAGCTCCTCCTCTATGTCTTTAAGAGGTTCAATCAGTAGGAGGTGGCCCCTTTTGCAGCGATGATTATGGTTCCACGGCTTATCACTGATCGATTACGTAGTTTTTCTCTTGTCAATTTTTTTGGTAGCGAAGGACGGCTAGGAGTAGAAGGAGATTTATATGTCATGGCCCTAGGAGAGGTTCTCATCCTCCAAGCATCTTGGTTGAGTCATTCTTTTGTATTTGGGTGAAAGAAATCGCAGCCGTCATAGTACGGGGCGGCCATGCCATAACCTCCCCTTTTATCTCTGGCTCAAGTCCTTCGGTGAATGTTCCTAACAATTGATAGTTAGTCCAATCATGAGCAAGATAGGATAGATTCTCAAACTTAGTTTGGTACTTTTGAATTGTAGAGGTTTGTTGAAACTTTGTAAGTTGGCCATCGATATTTTTATACTCCGTAGGTCCGAAACAATTTAGCAATGCATTCTTAAATTGATTACACGTTAGAGCCCCATGATTGTATTCCAACCAATTGTACTATTGAATAGCATCTCCTTAAGGTGGATGATAGCAATTTCTACCATAATATCATCTGACGTTCGATAGTAGCGAAAGTAATGTTCGACGCATGAAATCCACCCCGCTGGGTCTCCTTCTTCCCATCGCGGGAAGTCCACCCTCATGCATGGCTAAAGCATGTCCATGGGCTATCCCTCCTTCTCTAGGGACCTTTTTGAAATCTCTCCTTGCTAAAATTTGGTTGGACTCAGCGGTTGTCCAATTCTAAATTCTACAAACAAAGCACGCAATTTGTCCTCCAAGTGAGATTCAAGCCGCGATTTAATTCAAGATTCCCATGCTTTAAATTTAGCATCAATTGGATCTTGAGAAGCCATAGCATATGCCTATAGATCAGAGATGTCCCTATCTTTTTTTTATTTATAGGTTAATGGTATGGGGTGGTGGAAGGTTCAGAAAAGTTGAGGATCATGGAAAGGTACTGCAGCAGGTTTTTACGTCTAAAGTGTAGTAGTTTGGACGTAAAAGGTTAGTGGTTTATATTGAGAATTTTTTAACAAAACTAAAGGAAAATATGCTATTAGGAAATGTTAAAGCTATCATAAAAATTTTGTAGAGATTTGGATAGAAAAAATATAGTAGCAAGATCAAACAAAATATGCTATGCGGTCGGAATTCTGTAGTATATCTTTCGTAACAAAACTTGGGGTTGATCTCTTTAGGGGATCAGCCTCCTTGGAACTCTATAGGGGTTCCTTCCTCCAAGTTACTACTCAAAGGCTGCTAAAAAGATTCATCTATTTCTTCTCAAAAGAAGATGAATACATAACTATTTATAAGGCTTCTAAACCCCAACTTCTAATATGACTCCTAATCAAGACTTCTACTTCTAACCAACTCCTAATAGGACTCCTATTAAGACTCCTACTTAATACTCCAAACTAATCTAAACCTTAGTCTGCCTCTTCACCTCTTTAATAGAGGTCGGCTAGGTAGGTTTTATATGAATGCCCCTTTCAATGAAACTCAATTAGGACTCTCCTAGCTAGAGTCCTAACATAAACTTAATGAACATGAGAATAAACTTCAAGAAGAACTTTTGATAAACAAAACTTAAAAAGTTCATAAAATAAAAATTAAAGAATAAAAATAAATTTACAAAAGATAAAATAACTTGCTATGAATGCAATCGACCGAGACACTTAAAAAGCGAATGTCCGCAAGTGAAGAAGAAGCTACAAAAGAAGAAGAAAGCATTTAAGGCGACATGGGATGAATCAAGTGTATCCGAAGATGAGGTTGCGAACTACACCTTGGTAGCCTTCGACAATGAGTTAAATAACTGAACCAAAATATCTTTACCTTACAATGAATTATTTGATGCATTCAATGATTTGTATGATGAATATAAATTAGTTAGTAAAAAATATAAGTTGTTAAAAAAGGATCATGCTTCTCTTGCAAGTATATTTTAAAAATTAAAAAATGAGCATGATAATTGCATGTTAACTCCTTACACCAAGTGTGAAGAGTTAGACTCACTTAAAAAGAAAATTTTATTTTTACAACAAATATTAGATAAATTTAAGATTGATATCAAATCTTTAAACATGATTCTTGCCAATAAGAGTCATGTACGTAGAAAAGAAGGAATCGGCTTTATGAATAACACTCAACAAAAGCCAACCACTTTTGTTAAAGGACTCATATTATATGTTTCCCTTGAAAACAAATGTAATTTTTGTGGTGAACATGATCATTTTGCATATAAATATCCATTCAAAAAGTATGGCTCACATAAGTTGATTTGGGTTCTTAAAGGAACCATGAATGACTTAATACCAAAAGCTAAGGATAATAGATCAAACCATGAGAGACCCAAAGCTAAATGGGTATCTAGAACAAACCCACCCTCCTTGTAGACATCTCTAAAATCGAATGCTAAGAGCAGAAATGATATTTTGATAGTGGATGCTCAAGGCTTATGAGCGAAGATCTAAAATGCTTCATAAAGCCCACTAGCCAAAACAATAAAGGAAAAATCATTATAATTAGAACTATTGTTAACAAAATGATTTTAATTAAAGATGATTTATGTTCAATGAAATCATGCTTGATGATTTAATGATGTAATAAAAATATTAAAATTTTGATATCATGCTTGATGATTTTATATTATGCATGAGGATTTGAAGTAAATATGTTTGAAATCTTATGTTTTAGAATTATGTATTACAATTTTGATCTTGATGATTTATGTGATAAATCTTATTTTTTGGTTTTAAATGATGATGCATGGACTTTGCATAAAAGAAAATTGAGCATGCTTGTGTGAAATCAATTGCTTAAATTGAAATAAAAAAAAGGGAATGCATTATTCTCGAGAATGTTTCTATCCCTAAAAGCTTATCGAATCTTTCAAAAAGAGATTAATGAACCTATTTATGTTATTTTTTTAATCTCTTTAAAGTGATTTTGATGATTTGACGATTTGAATTTGAATGAGTTATTAATCCAAATCATGATCTTGATTTATCAGAATTATAACTTGAGATTTTCTTTATATGAATCAAGATTGTTTACTATTATTCTTCTTCTTGCTATTTAATTTATTCAAATGAATAATATTTTTTTCTTGATTTTTTTGATTTTTGATTCACAACTTGAAAGTTATTTTAGTACTCCCGTGTATTCATGAAATGTATATCTCATCATCAAAGTAAGTTTTCTTGATATTCTTCATGTGATGATTTGATAATTAATGTAAAGGGAAATGAACTATAATATTATATTGTTCCCTTCTTTTTGACAATAACAAAGGGAGAGAAAGTATTGCTAGCCTATACATTTCAAGGAGAAAACTTACTAGCTTGCATATTTCAAAGAGAAGAAAATTTGCTAGCTTGCATGTTCTAAAATGATGTGAAATTTGCTAGCTTGTATGTTGTAAAATGATATAAAATTTGCTAGCTTGCATAATGTAAAATTTGCTAAAATTGCTAGCTTGCTCATCTCAAAAGAGAAGCAAAATTTGCTAGCTTGCACATTTCAAAATGCAAAAACAGGCTATCTTGCATATCTTAAAAGATGCAAAAAAAATCTGCTAACTTTCATATGTGAAAAACTTGCTAGCTTGCATATTCAAATTTTACTATCTTACTAGCTTGCATATCTAAAAACTTGCTAGTTACACGTCTCCTTTTTATTGATGACAAAGGGGGAGAAGGTATGATAATAATCATGCATATTATGTTGAATCTCAGATTTTGATGATGAAGTCAATTGTTATTTGTTATCTAATCCATATGTTAAGATAAGTGTACAGGATTAACTACGATGGAAATAAGACATGCAGTAGGAGTTGCACAGAAGTCAAAACCATGATCACGTTGGGGGTTCGAGAGTTCGACGGAAGTCCAGATGGTCGTCGGAGGTTCTGCGGGAACAAATCCGAGAAGTCCAGGAGCTTGGCAAAGAAGCTCATCAGAAATCGCCAAGTGGATCGTCGTAAGTCCAGGAGTTGGCCGAAAGTCCGCCGGAGCATCGTCGAGGGTTCGTCGGATGTTCGCTGGAAGCTCACCGGAAGCTTGTCGGAAGAAGCGATTGACGCACCGGAGCAAGTTGCAGTAAATGTCTTAAGAAATATCATAGTTAGTATTAGATTAAAATAGGAATGAGAGGTGATCTAATTAACTTAATCTAGGGGCAATTGGACTCTTAATAGACCCAAATTAGGTCGAATGGATCAGCCCATTCAGACCCAGATTTCCTGGCCGGTGGTGCAACCACCTAGGTCAGGCAATGATACCGCTTGGGCTCAGTCTCCGAGCGAGACCGGGCGATGGTACCACCCCTGTCAGGCGGTGGTACCACCTGAGCTCAATCTCTGAGCGAGACTGGGTGGTGGTACCGCCATTGTCAGGCAGTAGTACCGCCAAAGCTCGGTCTTCGAGGGGTAGTACCGCTTAGTTATGGCGATAGTACCGCCAGGACCTTGGAAATCCAGGAGATGACATTTTTTAGCTCTAAATTCAAACCAGTTTTGGGCCTATATAAACTCCACCCTTTCCTGCATGAAAGGGTACCGAAAATCCAATCTTACTATGTGATTTTTAAAGCTCAAAAGTGTTGTATAAGCTAAAAGTTCTCCTCCCTCTTTTCTTCTAAGTTTCGATCATTCAAGAGAGGAGTGAAAATTCTGTAAGGGTTGTCTCCTAAGCCCATCAAAAGGAGTGAAATCGTAAAAGGGTGGTTGGCCTTCATCTATTAAGGGAAGGCCTCTAGTGGACGTCGGTAACCTCGTCGGAGGAGGAAGCCAAAAGTGGATGTAGGTCAAGATTGACCGAACCACTCTAAAATTACGGTGCTCTCTGGTTTGCATTTATCCTTGCTGCTTACCTTACTGCAAACCTCCATATGTGCTTTACTTCCTCATTACTTTTGCTACACTCCTTTATGAACTCACTTTCAAGTTAAGTTTCCGAAAATGGTTTTACGTTGGAAACGATTTCATCATACGAACGTTGTTTTAAATCGTCAAAAGTTTTTCGTTGCACTAATTCACCCCCCCCCCTTCTTAGTGCTCTTGATCCTAACAATTGGTATCAGAGCGGGGTTAACTCTCAAATGGATTAAAACCCAAGAGAGATGGCATACGCCGGAAACAGAGTGGGCCACTCTATTACATGTCCACCCATGTTCAATAAGATGGACTACACCTATTGGAAGACTCGAATGAGGATCTTCCTTATTTCAATGGATTTTGAACTTTGTAATCTTATCGAAAATGGATTTTCGAAGTCTTCTCTTCCAATGATCGATTGGAATGAATTGGAGAAGAAGACTTTCGCTTTTAATGCAAAGGCTATGAATGCCTTATTTTGTGCGTATGATAAAAATGAGTTCAATCGTGTTTTAGTTTGTGAAACCGTGTTTGATATTTGGTATACACTCGAAGTGACTCACGAAGGTATAAGTAGAGTAAAAGAGTCAAAAATAAATCTTTTGATATATTCTTTTGAACTTTTCTGAATGAAACCGAGCGAGACTATTGGCAAAATGTACACTCGTTTCACGGATGTCGTCAATGGTCTAAAAGGACTCGGCAAAAGTTTTTTGGATTTTGAGCTCGTAAATAAGATTATAAGATCCTTTCCTAAGAGTTGGGACCCTAAAGTCACTGATATTCAAGAGGCTAAAGATTTAAATAACTTCCCTCTTGAAGAACTAATTGGGTCATTAATGACCTATGAAATAACTTGAAAGGCTCTTGAAGAGCAAGAAGACATCCTTCCAAAGAACAGAAAGGATATAGCACTTAGAACTTTAAATGACCACTTGAGAGAAAACTCAAGTGATGAGGATTGTGACGATGACTTGGCACTTATAACAAGGAAATTCAAAAAAATCATTAAGAGAAACAAGTTTAAAAATGACACAAAAAATAAATTTGAACCCAAAAAGGACCAAGTTATTTGCTACGAGTGCAAAAAGTCGAGACACTACAAATGTGATTGTTCCCAAGCCAAGAAGAGAACATCAAAGAAGAAGGCACTCAAAGCATCATGGGATGACTCAAGTGTGTCCGAAGAAGAGGAGTCTAACACCGAGCAAGTTGCTCATTATGCCCTAATGGCCATCGGAGAGGAGGTAACAAATTTAATTGATACAGATTTATCATTTGATGAATTATTAAATACCTTCTATGACTTATTTGATGAATACAAAATAATTAGTAGAAAATATAAATTGTTAAAAAGGGAGCATGATAGTCTTATTAGTAATTTTGATAAATTAAAAACTGAATATCATGTTAGGTTAGCTCCATGTATAAAATACTATGATATAGAAACTCTCCAAAAAAAGAACTTGCTACTTAAGGATACCTTGAAGAAATTCGAGGTTGGTAGTAAGTCTTTGAACATGATCCTTACAAATAAGGGTCACATTCTCAAAATAAATAGAATTGGATTTGTAAGAAGTCCTCACCAAAATCTAACCACCTTCATAAAAGGCCCTATCTTACATGGACATAAAATGAATCATTGTCCATTCAAGAAAACTAGCCCAAACAAACTTATTTTGGTTCTAAAAGGAACCATGATAAACTCTATGTAACATAATAAACAATGTAGATCAGTTTTTAAGGCACCCAAAAGTAAATGGGTACCTAAAAATTATCCTTTCTTGTAGAGACATACACCATCACAATCTAGGAGCAAGAGATGGTACCTTGATAGTGGATGCTCAAGGCCTATGACCGGAGATCCATCTCAATTCTCTAAGCTCACTAGCATAGACGAAGGCTATGTCACCTTCGGAGACAACAACAAGGATAAAATAATTGGCAAAGGAACTATAGGTAACAAATCCAACTTCTTTATTGAAGATGTTTTGTTAGTTGATGGTTTAAAACATAACCTCTTGAGCATTAGTCAATTATGTGATAAAGGATATATCATCAAATTCGAATCTAATGCTTGTATCATTGAAAAACTACACAAAAACACATCTATGATTGCATTAAAACAAAATAACGTATATACCATTGACATCAATGATCTTTACAATGAAATATGTTTCTCGGTTTTGAATGAGGATGCTTGGCTTTGGCATAGGAGATTAGGTCATGTTAGCACGAAACTAATCCCTCAAATATCATCCAAAGAACTTGTACGAGGAATTCCTCATATCAAGTTCATCAAAGATAATGTGTGTGATGCTTGTCAATTAGAAAAACAAATTAAGGGTAGTTTCAAATCTTAGAATCAAATAAGCACCTCTAGGCCTTTACAATTGATCCATATGGACTTGTTCAGATCAATCTCTACATCAAGCCTAGGAGGTAGCAAATACGCCTTCGTCATTGTAGATGACTATAGTAGATACACATGGACTTATTTCTTGAAACACAAAAATGAATGCTTTAGATATTTCACCAAGTTTTGTAAACTTGATCAAAATGAAAAGGGTTTTATGATTTCATCAATTCGAAGTGATCATGATGGTGAATTTCAAAACCATGATTTCCAAAAATTTTATGAATCTAATGGATACAACCACAACTTCTCTACTCCAAGAAATCCACAACAAAATGGAGTAGTAGAAAGAAAGAATAGAAATTTACAAGAAATGGCAAGAACCATGTTGAATGAACATAGCCTACCCAAATATTTTTAGGCCGAAGCTATAAACACTGCATGTTATATTTTGAATAGAGTTCTAGTAAGACCCTTACTCACCAAAACTCCCTATGAGTTGTGGAACAATAAAAAACCCAATGTTTCATATTTTAAAGTTTTTGAGTATAAGTGTTTTATCTTGAATGAAAAAGATGCCTTAGAAAAATTTGATGCTAAATCCGATGAAGGAATTTTTCTTGATTATTCTTCAGTTTCTAAAGCTTTTCATATCTTCAATAAAAGAACTTTAATTATAGAAGAATTCATTCATGTTGTTTTCAATGAGATTTTTGAAATCAAGAAAAATGATTTTGATGATGATGTTAATTTCGATTCTTTGAATTTAAATGAAACCCCTTCTCTAACTAGCAACTTGGATGCATCCACTTCCGAAACATCCTTATCCAAGGATTAGAGGTATGTAGATGCTCATCCTAAGGAGCTAATCCTAGGAGACACATCTAAGGGGGTTCAAACACGTTCTTCTCTTAAAAATTTTTGTGCCAACGCCACTTTTCTCTCCCAAATTGAACCGAAATGTATTGACGAAGCCATGAAAGATGATTCATGAATTATCCCAATGCAAGATGAGTTAAATCAATTTGAGAGAAATGAGGTATGAAAGTTTGTTCCTAGACCAAATGACCATTTAGTTATTAGTACTAAATGAGTCTTTAGAAACAAGCAAGATGAATATAGTATTATGGTTAGAAACAAGGCTAGATTAGTGGCCAAAGGTTTCAACCAAGAAGAAGGTATCGATTACGAAGAAATCTTCGCTTTTGTGGCTAGATTATAAGCCATAAGGATGCTCCTTACCTATGCTAGTAATAATAATTTTAAGTTGTTTCAAATGGATATTAAAAGCGATTTTCTTAATGGCTTTATTTTTGAAGAAGTTTATGTTAAACAACCTCCCGGATTTAAAAATAATAACCTCTATAATCATGTATTTAAATTAACTAAAACTCTCTATGGTTTAAAACAAGCCCGAGGGCTTAGTATGAGAGACTTTATACTTTTCTTATTGAAAATCATTTCACAAAAGGCAAGGTCAATACTACATTGTTTATCAAGAATTTTGAAAATAATTTTCTCATTGTTTAGATTTATGTTGATGATATTATCTTCGATTCTACGTATGAATCTCTTTGTGAATCTTTTGCTAAAACCATAAGTCTCGAATTTGAAATGAGTTTGATGGGACAATTAACCTTTTTCTTAGACTTACAAATTAAGTAACTAAGCAATGACATCTTTATTAGTCAAACTAAATATACTTTAGATCTGTTGAAAAAATTTAATATGGATAGCTCAAAAGCTATTAACACTCCTATGAGCACCTCCACTAAGTTAGAAGTTGATGAAAGTGAAGAAAGCTTCGATCAAAAAACTTATAGGGGTATGATAGGAAGTTTACTTTACCTCACTGCAACTAGACCAGATATCATGTTTAGTGTAGGACTTTATGCTAGGGTTTCAATCAAACCCTAAGATATCTCACCTCAAAGCAGTTAAAAGAATACTTAGATATCTTAAAGGTACCATAAATATAAGATTATGGTATCCAAAAACTGAGAATTTTGAGTTAATTGCTTATGCTGATGTGGATTTTGCTGGGTGTAGACTAGATAGAAAAAACACATCAGGAATATGTCAATTTTTGGGACATTCCCTTGTTTCCTAGTCATCTAAGAAACAAAACTCCATTGCACTATCAACAACCGAAGCTGAGTATATTGTAGCTAGTGCATACTGTGCACAAGTTGTGTGGATGAAAAACACCTTAGAAGATTATAAAGTCAATCTTAAAACATTCCCATTAAATGTGATAACGCAAGTACAATATGTTTAACAAAGAATCTCATTCAACACTCAAGAACAAAACATATTGATATTAGACATCACTTTATACAAGATCATGTCACTAATCATGCTGTAATCATAGAGTTCATTGATACTAAGCATCAACTAGCTGATATTTTTACAAAACCTCTAAGTAAAGAATAATTTGATTTCATTAGAAGAGAATTAGGAATGTTAATATTTCCGAATGCATGAACTTGTTAAGATTATTTTTCAGACTTTTTTGATTTAATGATCAAATAACTTAATTGCTATGATGATTTTACACAATTACATGCCTTAATTACATGTTGGAAATTATGTGTTTTAGATACAAAAATTTCCATGATAATAAGCATGTTTTATCTTTATTTTTGAATTTGAAAATCTATAGCAAAACCTTGTCCGAATGCATGAAAGTGTTAAATTTCATTTTCAGATATTCTTGATCCTAACAATTGGATTTTCTCGATACATTATTCTCTTCTGGACTTAATCAACATATGTCATATCAAGTTTTGGATTCACATCATTGATTTTTGACATATAGAATCAACTAGCAAATGCATCTCTCATAGATTTATCATGTGAAAAATATCTTTCAAGAAATGGATTTAAAGATTCCTTCTTATATCTTTTGAGAAATAGTTTTGCGTGTAAGGATTTGATTCACACATATATCTTGATCCTCGTAAAAATGAAGCATGCTTTAATATCTTATCAATTTTAACTTCATTCGAGTAAGCTCACAAATGGCTTTCCTCCTACACGCAAAAAATAATAACAAATAAAGAGGAAGAAGTAACGAAAATCATCTCCATGTCATGTTTTCCTTAAGATGTTTGTATAATTGGTATCCTATCACTCATTATTGAAAAATGACATAAACCTAATTAAAATTTGTTAATATCGTTCTCCTTTTTATTGATGACAAAAGAGGAGAAATATATGAATTGATACTATGAGTGTTGAATGAGAAATATATGAATTGATGCTATGAGTACCATATTTGAATATGAATTATGTTAAGATATCAAAAGCTTGCATCGAAATATATGGTAAATTGGTGATAGAATTGTTATGATTGCCATATTTGTACTATGCCATATTTACACTATGTTATTGCCATATTTGCACTATGTTAAGATATCTAGATATATATCGCAATTCTACAAATTGATATCTTATCACGTGATGAAATGCTATAATTGCTAAACACTTGAAACATTTGTATTATGTTAAGATATTAAGAACTTACATCACAGTTTTACATGTTGATATCTTACCATATGATGAATTGCTACGATTGCTATCTTTCACATTTGAAACGTAAAACCTGAAAATAGATGTCAAGCCTTTATTGGGCAATACCACCATTTATCAAACTAACAACTAGTGGTACCACCGCCTAGTTTGACATTGATACTGGGCGGTACCATTACCTAGTCTAGCAATACCACCACCTGACATAGTTTGGGAGACTGTGTTTAGGCAGTACCATTGCCTAGATAGCCTAGAAGGCCAAGCCTTAAGCAGTTCCACCGCCAGCCCTAGTGGTGCCACCGCTTGATGTAGCTATGGGTCCTGAATGGGCCATCCACTCGGCTCAATTCAACCCTAATTAGGGCATAGTTGGCCCCTATTTTAGTTAATAGGATTACTCCCCAAACTAATTCAAATTGATACGTAACTATGATAATTAAGGCTAAAACAATTACAATACTAGCAATCCCAATTGTCTAACATATCAATTGTTCATTCGAACTTTCGGTGAACTTCCGACAAACTCCCGACAAGCTTTTGGCGCATCGTCCGAACCTTCGACGTAACACCCGATCCATCCGTTCTCGACACATTGTCCGATTCTTCCAACCTAATACTTGATCTTAGACTCCAGCTCAATGTTTGATTCTCTAATTATTTTGCCTTTTTACGATCGTAGTTAGTCTTATAACACTTTTCTCAACACATGGATTAGATCATAAATCAATTGATTTCATTATAAAAATTCAAGATTCAATACTAACAAGGGTAATTGATCTTCGTTCGTTGAAAAAAAGATCGATAGCAAAAGACGGTGGCATCAAGGGAAGAGAAATTGAGAATGGACGTAGGTCAGGACGACCGAACTACTATAAATCAAATTTTATTCTTTTTGTCTTATCTTGTCATTACTTGCTGATTTACTTATTCACTACTCATACTTACATTTTCATTTAAATATATTTCGATTTTATCGATTAAAAGTTTTAAATCGAAACTTTATTTTGATAATATTAATTCATCCCTCCCCCTCTTAGTCCCTTCATCATCCTAACATCCTAAACAACACATTGCTCACAAATCACACACTTTGGATGTATTAGGCATTTCATATGTTTTTTGTCTTATGTGAATGCATAATATATAAAGAGAATGCTTTGAGTGTAATAGACATTTTGAATGGTTTTCAATCCAGGACGAATGCATCACGGATATATTAGATGCTTTTGGGGGTGTGTCAAGTATTTTAGATACTTTTTATCCTGAGCCGATGCATTGTGTATAAATGGAATGCTTTTTTTATCACGGGCGGATGCATTGTGTATAAATGGAATAATTTAGGGTGTGTCAGGGTTTCAAATGATTTTTTTATTTTTGGCATATGCATCATGAACAAGACACTTTGAGACACATTGAGATACATGTGTGCTTTGGATTCTTTTATGTCATGACGAGTGATCTATATATATTATATTTCATAACATAAATATTAAAGGTTTAAATCTTTTTGGATACAAAATGTTTAAGCTTAATTAATAATAATATATCCATTAGATATTTATAAGTCAATAATAGTCTTTAATTACTTTTGATGTGGGACTAAATCAGAATATTATAATATAACATCATACTCTAAGAGATTCAAGCATCTATCGCAGCTCTCTATATTTAATATACACAAATTAGAGGGAACATGTTCATCTTTAATATCATGAGTGAAAGGTGATTGATTTTTCGATGTCACTTGGAACACGTTCATCTTTAATATCATGAGTGAAAGGTGATTGATTTTGCAATGTCACTTAAGGCTCTTTTCCATGTCGGATCTTGCATCTCATGTCATTGAGTCATTTGTCCATTTCTTGTTATTGTTCGTGTAAGATAGGACTCAACTCTTTAGTGAAAAACATATACTTTAGATTGATGTAGATGCAGTTGAGGTTGAACTAGATTGACCTCTTAAGGAAGTAATTGTAGTGCTTAAGAGAAACTTGCAAACATTGGCGTTTCGGGGGATGACTGATTTGGAGTTCTCTATAGTGCCTAGAATTGGCCTTGGTAGATTATGTATCACTACTAACTACACAAGTAGTGAGGGAAGAAGACAATATCTACATCATCCTAGTCAAAGTCTTGAACTTACTGGGTGAGGCCAAATAAGACATTAAAAGGAACTTTTAACTTGAGTCAGATTCCCACTTAAGAAAAGGAAATTATGATCACTCATGACTCATTATTAATAGTGTGGATCTAGGCATGATCCAAATGTCCCTATAGAGGGGAAGGTAGAAGCCCCTTGTCTGAGGTTGAGTTTTAAAGGGAGAAGGGTCTCTTCACGTGTTCTTCGTGGGACTTTCGGTATTTAGTTTTTTTAACGATATCATCTTGAGAGACTTTCTTCTAGCAATCATTGAAAGCATTTACAACGACATGAATGCATTGATGATGGAACGATCTCACCTACTTGATAAGGTCATTTTGATTTGGTAAAATTGACTCTATTTGACTAGTGTTTCGAATATTATTATATTTTACGTTTGAAAAAGAGAAGAGTCATTTAAGTATTTAGGATTTGAATAAGGGAGAAAGTTTTTTGAACGTGAGAAATGCTTGTAACCTATGTTTTTGTTACGCATGAGAGTAAAAGATGCACGAGTCTTATATATTACTTTTTGGAAAAAATTATGTTGAGGGTTTATCTCAGAAAACCTCATTCTAACAATCAAGTTAGTATATTTTTTATGAGCGTCTAAATTTTGTAAATATTTAGTTAATTTATTTTAAATGATCATATACTTGAAAAGATTATTTTATATATCATCATTATTATAATCATCGGTTTAATAGGAGAATATATTTTTTTTGATGTTCTTTCACATAAGATGCCAACAGACTCTTTGTATCTTCAATAGTTGATGTGATATTTTCTGGCTGATTAGGTTCTATATATCATTGATGTGATATTTTCAGGACTGATTAGGTTTCATATATCAAGTATCGATTAATCCAAAAGAACGAACACATCAATATTAGAGCTTGATAAATTCAGAATAGATTTGCGAACAACTGGTGTCTATGTAAATTGTATACTGGAACTGACGGAGCCCATCAATTTCGGCCTGTCTTAACCGAGTCAGGTGAGTCAGAGGAATGTAACCGAGTCACATGAGCCGGAATAGTATTCCGTTCCGGTTTACGTCGATTTGGATAAAAAACCCTCGTTTGCTTTCTGGGCGACCAAAATAAAAGGAGTCGCGATCTCTCCACCCCGTCTTCCTCTCTCAATCCTAAATCCTTCAGTTAAACAGCTTCCTGGATTCTAATTTCAATCCTTTTTTCACTGCCCTTTTACTCTATTCAGGTGCAGATCGTATCTGTTTCTCTCCGTCGCCTGAAATCTGAGATTTTTTCGAGCGAACTTTGGGAGTAGTTTTGAAGTCCTGAGTTCTCGATTTTGTGCCGAGAAGTCTGTGCTGGAGATCGCGATTTTCCTGTTTGATTCCCTATTTTGGATCGTCAGTTACTCTCTCCTTTTTTCTTTTTTTTTTTTCATTTTGATTCATTTGATTTTTGGATCATCGTGATCGGGAATCGATGGGGAAGAAGATGAAGACCAAGGCGCGGAACCCTCGCAAGGTGCATCCGCGGGCTCCGTCCGGATCTGCCCAACCCATCGTTGGGACGACCGATCCGAAGGAGAACGGTGAGTATGAAAATGTGAGGCATGAGCAGTGCGGTCATTACGGTAAGGGTAGTGCCGAGGTGAATCAGATTCTTTCGGAAATTTTGTCATCGAAGGTTGCAGTGGCTTGTGAGCACTGCAGGGAAGAGCCTGCTGCTAAGAGAGGCGGGGGTAAAAAGGGTAAACATCAGAAAAAGAGAGAAGGGGCGGTGAAGAACTCGGAGATAGGACCGGAGTCGCACTTAATTTGGGTATGTTTGGATTGCAATCGCTATTTCTGTGGGGGAGCAGTGAGCGATTCGGTGCCCTATGGCCATGCCCGTCGGCACTCGAAGCAGGAGCGCCATGCTTGCGTGGTGCGATTGGACAATCCTACGATCGGATGGTGCTTCTCGTGCAGTTTGGCAGTCTGTGTTGAGCTGCCACATGTTGTGGCTGATGCAGGAGAGGTTAAATTAGAAGATGGAAGGGTTGAAGGTGGTGGGATCGAGCCTCCAACACCAGAGGGCAGCAAGGGGTATAAGATCAGAGGGTTATCCAATCTTGGGAACACATGTTTCTTCAATTCAGTGATGCAGAACCTTCTTTCCATAGATATGTTGCGGCATTACATGGTGAACTTGGATAGGCCTATAGGGCCACTTACCATGGCATTGAAAAAACTGTTTGATGAAACCAGAGGTGGGACAGATTCGAAAAGTGTGTTAAGTCCAAAGAATCTTTTTGGATGCATTAGTTCAAAGGCCCCGCAATTCAGGGGGTACCAGCAGCAGGACAGTCATGAATTGCTACGTTGCTTGCTTGATGGGTTGTATGTAGAAGAGAGAAGTTCAGACAAAACACAAGATTCTTGGAATGATCAAAATATGGCTACTTCAAATTTGGGGAGCACTGTGGTGGATAACATCTTTGGTGGCCAGCTATCAAGTACTATCTGTTGTGCTGAATGTGGGCATACTTCCATAGTCCATGAACCATTTCTGGATCTATCGTTGCCAGTGCCTTCAAAGAGGATTACTTCTAAGAAGGCTCCACCACCTCCACCTAAAAGGAGTAAGCCACCTTTGAAAGAAAGGGATAAATCTCGGAGGTTCCGAGAAAAAGGTAGTGCAAGAGGATCTGTGGTCATGGAACAATATCGACCGGAAGAAAGAGTTACTTCATCAGTGGAGTGTAGTGAGTCATCCGGTAATGCATCCAAACCAGAAGAAAATGCTGATTTGATATTAAATGACTCAGATAAAAGTAACTATCTCAGTGCTGCACCAGGAACAGAACAAAATATTGCTTCAGAGGCAGAGGATTCCTCATGGATGGATTATCTTGCAGAGCCCACTATGACACCGGATGCTCTAGATTTGGGTTCCCAAACTTGTGGGAACTCTGTTTTGCATTTTTCTGAGAGTGGTCAGATATTCCAGAGTGAAAATAATATTCCAGTGGAGTCAGAGGTTGACAATTCTCCCAAGGAGCTGATGGTGTCTTCAGATTCTTGTGGAGAAAACCCAAGCAGAAATGATATCTCTTCTTCATGTGCATATGATTCTGGGGTTATTTTACTTCCTTATGATGTGCTGGATCGTACCACAAATGCTATGACTGGTGTGACTTCTCAAAATCCTGATAACATGTCTTCATCTGATAATTTAATGAAGGAACCAAGTGTGCAGGCTGCATCTATTGTTGATTCTGAACAAGCAGAAGTTGACTTTGATGGATTTGGTGACTTATTTAATGAGCCAGAGGTTACTTCTGAACTCAACAGAGATATTGGCATGGCTGAAGAGATGGCTGTGACACTGTGGGCTAATAACAGCAGTGAGTCTAATCAGGAGGAGGTGGATGATAGTAATGCTCAAGTATCAATTGAAAGTTGCCTGGTGTTATTTACCAGTGTAGAGCTTTTGTCTGATGAGGATGCTTGGTACTGTGAGCACTGTTCTGAGGTGTTGTCCAATGAGATGACTACTGATAGAACTAGCAAGAGCCAGACTTTAGCAACACTTGGTCAGTCCGACATAATGAAACCTTGTGTTGATGATGCTCAAGGCACAAGTGAAAATGTTTCTTCCAATTTGCATGTGGATTGCCTGAATTCAACTGATTCCAAAGAATTAGGCACCAGGGAAACAGAATCCACCTTTGCTGACATTGAATTACATCCACAAAGGCCTGATACTGACCTGAAATCACTTGATATTGTTGGTGAAACGGAAAAAATGAGATGTAAAAATGGAGAAATCATAGAAATCGTTACTGGGAGTAACATAATGATGCCAGGCTCCATATTGTGTGATCAAATAAGCAAACCAATTGTTGTTCTAGAGGATCAGGAATTGGTAGATTCTGGGTTTGATAATCAAACCACAAGTGGTAAGGAAGATGTTCCAACTAGTGGACAAGCTCTAGGTAATACTTTGACTAGTTCCCCAGGTAATACTGGAGCAAGCTTGTCGAATTCCTGCAGAAATGACAACCTTGATGTTAATCATGTACCCAAAAAAGGTTCAAATTATTTGAGTCAAACTCATCCAGGCAGAGATAGAAGGGTCAAAAAAGAGGAGCCTACAAAGAGGAAAGTGAAGAGGGATGCAACTAAAAGGATTCTGATTAACAGAACACCACCTATTTTAACTATACATTTGAAGAGATTTAGTCAAGATGGACGTGGCCGGTTAACTAAGTTGAGGGGCCATGTATTCTTCCAGGAGATGCTTGACTTGAGGCCATATCTGGATTCGAGGTACTTTTTCTTTTAAATAATTTTTATCCTATTCATATAGCTATTTATTTATTTGGAATCTTTGGAGTAGAAATAAATATCGTGTATTGACATGCCAACACACCAGCACAAGTATGTCGGTAAATGATGTGGTATGAATAAAGAAGAGAGGAGGAGGAGGAGCAGATTTGAAGGAGAAGAGGAGGGGAGGAGTAGTACCCAGGCTAGCGACAAAGAGCAATGGGCGATGAGCAGCAGGCAGCAGTGACCGGTATATGTCACGAGAGAGTTCGAGGGAGTTAAGAGTTAAGACAGAGAGGTAGAGGGACATATCATGTTGTTTAACCATAAAACAAAATAAATGAGTAGAAATAGAGAGAGATCAAGAGAAGAGTGAGATTAGAGAGACTAGAAGAGACAAGATGCATTTTCAATTCAAATATGAACTGTTTCATCAATTGACAAGTTCCACTTTTTATAGAGGTTTGGATGCCTTGCTATAATCATTAATGGTAATGATTCCCAAGAGTAATCTCCTAGAGAACTTGTATGTCTTTTGGAAACCCAAAATGTGACTTCTAGGAGATCTAATAATCTTTTGAAAAAAATTATTACAACTTAGAAGTAAAAGAGTGCATTTAATACAAGAGTGCAGAGTGCACTTAATACAAAATTAGAGTCTCAAGATTAACACTTAGAAAGACCAAAAGGACTCTTCATTTTTTGAAATAACTAATTGATGACTTTTTTCTGATTTCTTTGCCTAGAATAAACTTTTCTAAAATTCTTTATAAACTTGGATGGTTCTCGATCAATTGGACTGCCAAGGGATGGTCCATGGGCCGGTTTGCCATTTGACTTGTAAATACTAGCTGGGATGGACCATATATTAAAAACATGCTTTTAGCTACATGCTTGCTCGTTTGCATTCTAGGCAATTCGACGGGTTTGAAGAACTTGGCAATTCGATGGGTTTGAAGAACTTCTAATCTTAGCTTACTATCTTGTTAGTTGTTGACACTGACAATGAGAAACTCTTGCATGTCTAGGAAGATGTGATATTAGGCCAAGGCACCTTGACTTTTCAATATATCAATCAAGATAGTTTCATTGTCCTTGAAATTATCCTAGATATATGATTTATTAAAGATTTTGATGTGGAGATATTTGCTTAATAATGATGATTTCTGTAAAGTCAAGACATTGGCTTCTGCGCTGATTAACTGTCATAGCAAATTCTTTGTTATATACCTTGCAGTTGGTGAAATTCATGAAACTAAGTAATGAATGGCAGGAAATTCATCGTACTTTCAGTGTCTTTGAGTCATGAAATGTGTGTGAATAAACTCAGTTTACTAGAATCTTATTGTTTTCAGCTCTATGAATACATGGTGCACTATTGCACCCACGCATTTTCTTATAATAGATAGAATGAGATAAATTTCTTATGTATTCTGTGCAGGAAATTAATGTCCTAGATAGATAATTGATTTTTTTATTTCTATGTCAAGTACACTTTGGCCTTTATATGGAAAGCATTGCTGTCATTGATCTCTTAAACCATAATGAAGATAGTGTGGACCAGATTCTTCACCTTGGTTGATGGGAAAAGTTGTTGAATGACATTATTTATTATGTTAGTCTCAATTTTGCATTGTTTAACTGTTTCATGACCTAGAAGCAAGACCACATTCTGGTATACTTTTTCGATGGATGCAATTTGTTATTTGTGTGATCACATAAAATTCCATCTGTAGATAGTTAAATTGCTATCTACAAATGTTTAATTGTTTAATTGTTACACCTTAAATATTTGTTTGGTGTTGGTGTACTAGATCCATTTACCAAAGGTTGTGGGTTTGAAGTCTCAACTGACATATTTTTGAAGGTGTTAGCTAGCTTAGCTAGTAAAAACCTTGATAGATTATCGTAAGGTCTTGGCTCGAATCTCACCTTCATCATTTATCCTTTACAAAAAAAAAAGTTAAATTGCTCTTGAAGGCTATTCTTATAATTCTACGGTTCTAATGGTTGCAAGATGTCGGAAAGTAGGTACGTGACAAACTTGTACAGTTCAAATCCGATACAGTGGTTATCACCCAGTGACCCTCTAAAACCAAGCTTACTTCCCTGTCCTGGCTTTTTCCTTTTTTATTTAGGGTTAAATTCCCTTGCCCTCATCCTCTCTCACTGTCCTTCCTCTTGATCTCTTACATGCTCACCTTTCTAGCACCATCATTTCTCCTCTCCTCCTTCCACTTCTCTTCCCCGATCCCCTTCTTATTCTTCTCCTTTTCCTCCTCCCATGGTACATACAGGCATACCATGTGTCTGCACGCATGTGCATACAGGACCCCCACTAGTCCACCATGTGTCTGCACACATGTGCATACAGGGCCCCACCAGTCCACCTGTGGACCAGAACAGATCTGGTATACAAAACTTCAAACTCTAGGCTTTACTACTCTTACTCAAGGAGCACATTGGAACTGAAATATGAAAATTGCTTACATGTTTTATTACAGATTTGGATGCTTATGTTTCAAATGACCAGTATTAAGTCCTTTTTTCCCCTAGTTTGGGCTTTAAATTTTTGCTTCATTGAATATGATTAGGTTTCTAAGTATTTTACTTCAAAATAGATGATAGCTGGCTCGGAGGTCTACCCTAGAAGGAGATAAATCCTTCACTAATGGCTAAAGTTTCAGTTTAACTTGCAAATTAAGAGACGAGAAATATCAGATGTTGAAGTGGGAGCTATGGAGGACTAAAAATGGGATTTAATATTATGGATGGAAAATTAAAGAAACCATTGTCACATATTAAATATTTTATATTTAGGTTGCCAATTATATTAAAATTCTTTCCTTCTTTTCTTTCTTTTCTTTTGTGCTCTGTGCTCTCTGTGTGTGTAGGAGGTGTGTGTTTTCTTGTATATCAATGGTTTCCATTGTCTTCAGTTAATTAGGGAAATTAAGATAGATGATAAGTAGCAAATGCAAGAATATCAAGTGGAGCCAAGATGGTATTTTTAAAAGGAACTACTTGCTTCATTTTTCCCTTCTCTTTTTCATTCTGCATCCGTTGAACATCCAGAAACTGTTAGTAAATCTGCTCAGAGATTTAATAGTTGAAGTATGGATAATCTAAATGCTTCTGTTAATGTAAACTGAACCTTGATAATGAAGATAAGGTTGATTGTAGACTCGAAGTTGAGTCTAATTAGGTAGGTGAGTCTAGAACTGCCAGGCTTAAGCTTTTTATAAAAATATTTTAGTACTTCTTGGATTTGATCTATGGATATTTTTTTTAGTTTAATTTGTATCATGATATTTTTCATATTATAGTAGTTTCTTTATTTTTATCAAATATTGAAAATGATTATTTATTAAATTTGATCATATTTTAATTAGGTTAGGATTTTAATTTTTAAATTTTTTGTAAGATGTTAATAGTTAAATTTTGGAATATAATTGATTGACACAAGAGGAATGAACGCAGACTATTAAAGATAGAAAAATTGGGCAGTTTGATGCACGATGCAATTGCCAATGGCATTATACAAAAATCATGATTGAGAAAAAAAGAAAGTGTAATTTTTAATTCTAATATTTATTTTCTTCGTTTTCATTTATCTTGTAAGAATTCTTTAATGATGTAATTATGTTATATTCTTAATGAAAATTTTTCTTCATCATCTTATAGCCATGGGTTTTTTTTCTCTTACCTCTTATAGTATTTCCTCTGGTTTCTAATTCCTGTCTTAAACCTTTATCTTTTATTTCTTTCAATCTTTATTTACTATTCTTAGCATATTGTTATTACTACAATGATGAAGACCTACTGCAATGATCATAGAACCATTCTCCTCCAATATATGAGGTCCTGTGCTTGTATCAGGTGGTATCAGAGCAGTTGGTCATATTGCATTAATCAGTATCAAACCTAATTATCTTGCATCACCTTGAGCCCATGATTTCTTGCTTTCACTTCTCTTTACTCAGTTCTAATCACGTTCAGAGATATACCCTTTATCTTTCATTAATTTAGTTTTTTCTACATGAATATAATTCATCTTTGATCACTTGTTTTTTCTACATGAAATTTTTACTCATTAATTTAGTTTTTGCACCACTTTTATCATTGTAGATCATAGTTGGTCAAAAGAATATGAATTGTAGTCATCAATCATCATGTTACTTGAGCATGTATATGTAAACACCTATGTGAAATAGCATCATTTTCCCTTGCCAGAACACTGTACAGGGACTGTCAGTTAAGTCTCTTTTAGTCCTCATTTATGGTGACTTTGGAGTGACAGTGCATATTGATTTGGGTATGTGGAATTGGATCCCTTTTAAAAATGCATTATACAAGATATAATTGGAGAATAATCTTGTTTAGAAGAATTCCTGATATGGTGGTTCAACATGCAAATTTAGAGGATTTTATCTACCAAACTTTTGTAGAAGCTTATAAAGATTAGACTGCATGAATTGTCACCATCAGTTATTCAGTATTGTGTTGGAGTCACACCCGTAACATATAACTCCGATTCTGGAGAAATTGCTGTTGCAAATTCTCATGTTTCTGTGCTAAGACATATCGAATAATTCATTATGGGAACGAGTATAAGTTTGATTTGTTGATTTATGTTTTGTCTCTATTCAGTTGTTGACAACCTTATTTCCTGCTTTATTTTCTTTCCTTTATGTTGTTTTCTCTGTACCACATCATAATCATAGTGTAACACAATGATTAGATCAAGCACTACTAATATTTGGTAACTTATTGAAGTCATGAGATTTTAGATATCGCAGTTGTCTAATCATATCCAGATTACCGATTATCAATGGAGGTTTTGAACTCCATTGGACAATCTATTAGATGTGCAGAGAGGAATTTATTTCACTTTACATAAACAGTAAGAAAATTGATATCTAGAGGAGTTTTGATGAGACTATCACATTTGATAAGTAGTCCAAGCTTATTGTCATTGCAAGAAACAGGAAGATAATGAGGACATCATATGTAAGAGAATTATCATGTGGAGAGGATGTATGTGGGGCATGTTATTGGTAGTTTAGCCATGTGTTTGTGTTGGTTATTTTATCAAGTAACAATTATGCAATGGTGCAGGGAGGCTTTTTCATGTGAAGAATTCAACTACTTTGTTTTGGCCATAGCAAATTAATATGATGATACACTGATGGAAGTGCAAAAAATTTTTGACATGATGGAAATATGACAGAAAAAAATAGCAATATTATAGATGATGATATAAGACAGAAAGCGTGAAATGGTGTCTGACTTTATGAAATAACTCCATCTACAATTTATTCTATGAGGAAGCACCTTTTGGTATTTCTGCATTTCAAATGGACCATGCTTTGACACAAAGCCATCATGAAAATTAAACATGGGTATCTGAAAATAGGTAATGCTATCCTATGACAGTGATCATGAACAAAACAAAATTTTCTGTTGTTTCTTCTTTCAAATTCCATTTCATTTTAATAACTGTAATAGCTTAGTGAGGAGCAGTAGAGGGTATGGGTTTGTAAGATAAGTCGAAACCCTTTTGTTGTAATTTTCAGATACTTTCTGATTTTAAGATAAAATATAATGGTGGTTCACCACATATTTTGATGGTAATTTTATAATAGCAAAGGCTGATATTTTTGAGCCTGGAGGTAGATGTTACATTATGCATCAACTGAGAATTGAAAGAGGTTATTTTCTTCACTCTTTTTTACCAACTGCTTAGACCACTGTTAAAAATCTGTTAAGGTTTCATGTTACTTGTACATGAAATTGTTTTGTTTGTCATTAGGATTTTCTATTGATATGTTGCATCTAGTGGGATATATTGGTAATATACTATGCAGACAACTTGTTACCTTTTTTGGATGATATGTTAATTGAGTTGTCATTCTATTAGAAGGCAATGATGACATGCCTTTAAAAGGGGCTAATTTGTTAACAGATGACTGTTAGAAAAGAGCCAATAATAAGGGATGGCCATCTCATTTGCCACTTGTCATAATATGACGTCAGGGAGAAATACAGCGGGTTATGTTGAATTTAAGAACGATATTTATCGGTCTACTTTGTTGGAAGGATCTTATTCTAGTGACCCAATTATGCTTAAGAATGTAAAGAGGAAAAACAGAAAAAAAAGAGAGCGAGAATCTGTATTAAGCTTTATACCTTGGTAAATCAAGCATATAATTTGATAGTTATGATTTAATATTAATTTTTCACTTATAGCTACATGTGTGTTCTTGTTGCTTTCCACAACACATGCTATCTAAGATTTTTTGTTTTTTTACATATTAATATATCTGAAAGCAAATTAAATGCTAGTCATATATTGTTTTCTTATAAATAAAAATTGCTTTAGATTTCATAATATATCTTTGTTTGTCTTCATAGCATATATGAACTTTTGGTGCTTTAAGGCAGAAAACATTATCTACCAAGTAATGGAATGTGTGCTGTATTGGTGCTTAGATAGAGGAAATTTTCTGTGAATGATCTGGTGAATTATTTAATAAGCATATCTTGGGATATGTTATCAGCAAGACGTTATGATGATTTATCTAAGCTGTTCATTGGTCCATGTGTTTTAAGTTACATTTGTCTATTTTTTTTCATCTGTTTCTTTAACAGAAGAATCAGTGTGGCCTTTACCAAAATGAGGAACTATTTAAAGAAAGTTCCACAGTTTGTTTGCTATAATCGTGAAGATCTTTGTTTAAAGTCCAATATTTCTTATCCAACTAGAATTAAATGGTTGATCACAATGAATCAAGAGCATTGATTTTGCTGTGAATCTTATACTCATGTAGTTTCTGAAAAAAAGCCTTTCATCATATGTAGAGGAAATTTCCTCTATTGACTTATTTTCTACATGAAGCTTCACCAAATAATTGAGTGGTTGAAACACAAGTGCCAGGATAATGAAAAAATTAACTTTCAAAGTACATTTTTCTAGTAGCTCCAAAGTACCTTTACCTGAAAATCTCACTTCACAAGCAACAGAAACAGCAAATGCATCTACCCTTCTACTTCATTTAGAAAGCACAAATATGCCAATTATTCTTTTTCTTCATAGTTTTCATGGCTGTGATGTAATTACTCTCTAATTTCAGCATTTATTAGCATTTCCTACTGGAAAGTTGGTCATCAGATTTAGATAAGACACAAACAAAGGCATAGCACGAACTTATATTACTTCAGACATGTAATCCTGATGGGCAGAGGCTGTTATTCCATGTTAAATTGTTTTGCTTGTTTGATTGAAGGAAAAAAAATCAAAAAAGGATCAAAATGGATGGAAGCTGATGTTCTTAAAAGGCAGATCAAGCTATATTCCAAATTTATTGCTTGTTTCCGTTTGCAGGTGCAAGGAAGAAGAGAAGTGCACGTATCGACTGCTTGGGGTGGTGGAGCACTTGGGGAGTGTGTCAGGTGGCCACTATATAGCTTATGTGAGAGGTGAAAGGAACAGCGGCAAAGCTCATCAGGACAAAAATTTGCCCTCCTGGTTTTATGCTAGTGATGCTCATGTCAGGGAGGCTTCTCTGTTAGAAGTCCTTAAGTGTGAGGCCTATATTCTGTTCTATGAAAAGATGTAAACAATGATTTTGTTCACGAGGAAAGCCACTTTCAGGCAGGTGCAGAAAGTTAACTAGAGAAGCATGCATGCCATAGGAAAGCCCCATGGTCTACAACAACACAAGCACTGTGGATGTTATTTCTTTTGGATTCTTGGGTTTTGGCTTTCCACCTCATTGCAAATTCCATTGGGAGAGGCAACGAGAACACGAGTTTATTTTCACCCATTAATTTTTCCCCTCAGATGACGCCTACAAAGTGGAATGTTGTTTGAGCTGACTATACCGTTTGTATCCCATATTTTGAAAGATGGGGTTACATTAAGAGCAATGATCTATATACATGTGAATCCTCCATTTTTCATTTGGATGTCAGATTTCTATTCTTGAGGTTCTACATTTAGCTGTCTAGGCTATTGGTTTAAAACTGACTGCTGAACTCATTTTTTATTTTTCATAGTTCATTTTTTTTTTCCATAGATCTTGTATGATGTGGTTTCTCGATGGAGTCTGCACCGAGCTAAATGACATCATCCAGTTTCTTGATATATACAAATAATGTATCCTTAAATGATAGATGAATTGCATATATGAGACAAAAAGAGATCAACATGGTTGAATAAGCCCCACCAACATCTGGTTTCTGTTTCATGTGTTTTTGAGGTCATAAGCAAAGATTTTACTGGGTGATCATTTGATCCATACAGCATCATGAAGCCCATATGGAAGAATTACTTCGAAGAGGCTGTGTTTTGTGACGGACATCTTAATAATTAGCATTGCCATACAGCTTCATATTCTTTCATAAATTATGGGTTTTATTTTCTTTATGATGTTTGACAATCTTTTTAGATTATGAACTCTATTCAAGTCATCCATTCACATTACTACCTCACAACATAAATTTATATGATCGCCAACAAACTGCAATGTGGCTAATGGTACTTATTGTACTTCACTGGATCGACTGAGAAGCACTAGAAAAAGCTTCTTATTGTTGGATTGGTTTGGTTTGTGAGATGAACAACATGAAGAAGTAGAAAAGATTGTTCAAAACTCTGCCCTATCCCATCTGAACAAGAAAGAATAAGATTTTTCCATAAATACATTATTAATTTCCACTGCAGTAGGGGTTGACGATCTCCACCAAGAAATGACTTTTTTTATACCTACCAAGCAACTATTCAGAAAAAAATTCTAGTGAGAATTTATTAAGAAGCATTGTCATTAATTACTTAATCTGATAAAAAAAATAAGATTAGATAGAGTGGTTAATACAACTGGAAGGAAGCCTCATAGTACAACCAAGTTTTTAATTTATTAGAAAGTTTTAATTAATTTAGTTAGTAAAATTTTGAGAATTTATCATATGGTTCCAGGATACAATCACATCTTTCCTGTCATTTACCCTTAAAGAAACATAAATATTTTAAAAGTTTTTATTTTTTAAAAAAGAAAACAAAACTCTTTATAAAATATCAAATTTGATTTTAAATATTAAAAAGTTTATACGATTTTGCTGAACATAGGCTTGTCCATGCTATCACTGTCCGAGTCATAAAAATAGGTCATTGTATCTCATATTTTGATGATGAAATCAATTAATATGTATTTATATTTTAATTTATATTTTGAGTGACACAGGATGCTTCGATCAGGATAAGATAATTAAAGTAGGAAAAATCATGTTGTGCCGGAAGAAAACATGTCAAAAGATTAGACGTCGGGTCGGAGGAACAGTCGACATATCGACAGAAGGCTTCGGGTCATGGATTCGGGTATCGGGCCAAGAAGAGTGGATATTGTGTCGAGGATATCGGAGTTGCGGAGTCAACTGACCGATTCTACAATAGGCTGCAAGAGAGGACGATGCGCCGAAGAATCAGACGAAGCATCAAGGGACCAATGACATGCCAAACAACATGATTAAATGCTTAGTATTAATTGTCTAGATCGAAGTGTGTTTTACATATGCAGGATTAATTACGATAGCAATGCATGAAGTAAGATAAAGTCCCGGAGTCAAGGACGCGACTTCGTTAGGAGTTCGAGAGTCTGTCGGAAGTCCGGACGTTCATCGGAAGTTCTAGCAGAACCAACCGAGAAGTCTCGGAGTTTGCCAGAGAAGCTCGTCGGAACACGCCAAGAAGATCGTTGTGAAGTCCAGGAGCTTATTGGGAGTCCGTCGGAACATTGTTTAGAGATCGTCGGAAGTTCGCCGAAAGATCACCGGAAGAATAGACATAGGGACTCGTTTAGCTTAGCAAATGACTTAGGATTTCGTAGTTAGCACGTAATTGGGCTTGGATTTGGGCCAATCCAATTAGAGGCTAGCTAGGCCCATGTTGTTGAATCTCGGATTTTGATGATGAAACTAATCAATATGTGTTTATATTTTAATATGCATTTTTGAGTGATGTAGGATTCTTCGATTAGGATGAGATAATTATAGCAGGAAAATCATGTTATGCCAAAGGAACATATCAGAAGATTGGATGTCGGGCCGGTGGATCAATCGACGTATCGATAGAAGGCTTCGGGCCATGGATTCGGGTATCGAGCCAAGAAGAGCGGAGATTGTGCTAGGATATCAGAGTTGCGGAGTCAACTAGCCGATTAGGCAATAGGCCACAAGAGAGGACGATGCGTCGAAGAATCGGACGAAGCGTCAAAGGACCAATGACATGCCGGACAACTTGATTAATTGCTTAGGATTAATTATCTAGATCGAAGTTTTGTTTTACATGTGTAGGATTAACTACGATAGCTTAAAGACATGAAGCAAGTTTACCGAAGTCAAGTTCGATGGGTGTTCGAGAGTCCGCCAAAAGTCTGAAGAATTGTTGGAAGTGCTGCCGGAACCTACCGAGAAAGAATCGAGGACTTGCCGAAGTTTTCGGAAGTCCGCTGGTGTCACGCTCCCTCCAAAATATCCATAATATTTAAAACTCAAGAAAATAAAATCAATCCAGGATCCAAACACACATTTGAGGTCACTAAGAAAACATACAGAATAAAATTTCACCTCTATAGTCTACAATTTATAAACCCTGTGCAGTTCATAAACATACCACCCATCACACGAAATTCCATACGATCTGAACTCCACTCATCAAAAGTATAACCCCAGTATAAATTCACAAGTGGGGAAATCTAAGCAGTCACCAAACCAACGTTTACCATAAGTCATGTCATTACACAAATTTAACTTAACTTTCCAAAATCCTAAACATAAGAGATCCTTTAACATACACAAAATCCACAAGTTTGGATTCATCGTCAACATTTGATTAGATACAGAGTGGCTCACACAACAAGTACATATATGTTAGTAAAGATCTGCCCAAAATCTTCTAACTTTCTACTGCCTCGGCCCGATCTTAACATTTAAGCAAGCGATACGCTATCCTGAAATATTTATACAAACAACGGGGTGAGCATAAAGAGCTCAGCAAGTGACTAACATATCCATGTCAAAAGAGGACGATTTCCAAAGAGATAAAGTTTCAAAATGCAAGGCAGAACACACGAATTCATAGACGTAATATCATTAGGTGCAGAATCACAATTGTCATTTCAATCATACATAATTGGTTCATAACAGAAGGGGCATAGAGTAATTGGAGCATATCAATGACAAATGAAACAATATCGGAGCTTAACAATGGCATATGGAATGTTTCGGAGCATATCAATGGCGTATGGAACATTTCGAAGCATATCAACAATGAATGAACCAGTTCGAAGCATATCAACAACAAATACCGAACAGAAGCTCAAACGTCGTCTTTGACGTTGCATTCATATCATTCTTATCCAAAGCATGAACAAAAACACATAACCAAAGCTCTGGATATCATATCAAACATACAGAAGGTGTAGTGGGACCATAGACAGAATGTGATTCATCCATTTCTGAATGACCACCAGACAGAAGTCTCCCACGTCTGGGAGCTCCATCCACCCATGTCTAGGTGAAGCCAGAGGGGGCCGGCAGAGCATCGCAGGCTCTAAACACATACCCTTTACCATTTCTGGCAAAGGTCCACATAAATCTCACATACCCTTTACCATTTCTAGCAAAGGTCCACATAAATCCCACAAACACCAGAGTACAAGAGGGCAGTTTGATCAATAAGTAGCATATATCGGAAGCACACGCGGAATAACAAAACGTACATGTGCCTTTACGAGACAATACGATGCAAGCAATAATTTTCTCACCAATGTATTCAGATTTAGAATGAAATAAAAGCAAGGGTATACCGGGATTCCAAGCAATCATATTTAGCTTAATTCAAATAAGAAGGTTAGATGAATTCAATTTCCAAAGGAATGAAACAGAATACACGAAATCGACCGAAGCTCGATTTCTGACAGAATTCCAATGGCACATAGAACAAATACTTTAGATTATCAATTATGCTCCAATACCCTTAAGGAAGCTGTTGTTGAAAGATATATCAATCTGTTTTCTGTTGAAACAAGTTTCGTATGAATCATGGTTTCCAACAAGGAGTTACCTTTGATTTGGTAACGCAAGGTCAAAAACATAATCACTGTTTTGCAGAATTCATAGGGTCGGATCCAACAGATAATAGGGTAAGCATTTGAATTCAAAAATTTTCAATCTATATGTCAAAAGAAAGATCTACAAGTCTATTTTCGCACGAAATCATTTTGGTATAAATCATAATTTCCAACAGGGACTTATAGGTATTTTAGTATCAAAAGGTCAGAAATATTGATCCCTGTTCTGCAGCATCTATAGGCTCATTTGAAACAGACGTTTGGGTAAGTATTCGGTGTCCAAAATCGACAAAATCAGTGTAAAAAGAAAGATATAAGAGTCTAATTTCAAACGAGCTAGGTCTTTCCAGAATCCACATTTGGTGCTAAAATTTATAGCTGAAAAAGTGTATAGGGGTCAGTTTATCGAAAAAATTTCAGATCCTTGGTTCTATGTTCAAAGAGAGAAATATCAGATTCTAAGCATAAATATTTCAGAATCAATATAGGAACATAGACTAATACTTCTATAGAATGGGGTTAGAACACTTGCCTTTGAGAATTATAGCCCTAAATGAGAAGATTTGAGCATGAAAACTTAAAGCCCCAATTTTTTCTTCTTCTTCTTCTTCTTTCTTTCTTTCTTTCCCAGATCATCCACGCAGCTGCCTTCTCTGCTTCCTTAAGAACGAAGTCAGAGAGGCTTAAACGGTTGGGTTTGTATTTTTTGTACATTTTACAGTTTAGTCCTTGTATTTATCATATTTACGATTAGGTCCTCAGGGTTTACATATTGGTCCTCAGATTTTTGTTTTAACAAATCCTCCAACTCTTATGAATAAGTTCTCAGATTCATATTTTGCCTTTTTATCAAATTTAAAATAGATACATACATTACAACTAGAAACTTATACGAAAATTCAGAAATGAGAGATGTTACACTCTCCCCCCCTTAAAAGAAAAATTTAGTCCTCTAAATTTATCATACCTCTATCGATGAAAAGATGGGAATAAACCTTTTTCATTTCCTCCTCTAGCTCCCAGGTTGTTTCCTCTACAGAATGATGTCTCCAAATTACTTGCACCAGAGTGATGACCCGATTCCTTAGGATCTTTTCCTTCTTATCAACAATTTGAGTAGGCTCTTCCACATAAGATAAATCTTTATCAATCTCCATTTGCATATACTCAATGATATGAGAAGGATCAGGTATATACTTCCTAATCATCGAAACATGAAATATATCATGGATATGACACAATGCTGGTGGCAAGGCAATCCTGTAAGCGACAGAACCAACCCTCTCAAGAACCTCAAAAGGTCCAATAAATCTTGGGCTTAACTTTCCTTTCTTCCCAAACCTTATAATGCCTTTGGAAGGGGAGACCTTCAAGAATACAAAATCTCCGATTTCAAACTCAATATCTCATCTTCTATTGTCAGCATAACTCTTTTGACGACTCTGAGCAGTTTTTAACCTTTTCCTTATAACTTGAATTTTCTCGGTAGTTTCTTGTACTTTGTCCAGTGCTAACAGCTTTCTGTCACCAACTTCCTCCCAACATATAGGTGTTATGCACTTTCGCCCATATAAAGCTTCGTAAGGAGCCATTTGAATACTTGAATGATAACTATTATTATAAGTGAACTCAATAAGTAAAATATCTTTATCCCATTCACCCTTCCAATCCATAACATAGGCTCTAAGCAGATCCTCAAGTGTTTGAATTATTCTTTCTGACTGACCATCAATCTGAGGATGATATGCAGTACTAAACTTAACTTTAGTGCCCATCGACTCCTGCAATCTTCTCTAGAATCTAGAGAGAAATCTGGAGTCTCTATCAGAGATTATCTCCTTTGGAATACCATGAAGTCTTACTATTTCATTGACATATAAATCTGCAAGTCTGTCAAGCGAATAAGTCATATTAATTGGTAGGAAATGCGCAGATTTTGTTAACCTATCAATGATAACCCAAATAGCATCATGCTTCCTAGAGGTTCTGGGTAGTCCCGAAACAAAATCCATGGTAATACATTCCCATTTCCATTCAGGAATATCTAAAGGTTGCAACAACCCTCCAGGTCTTTGGTGTTCTACTTTGATTTGCTGACAAGTCAAACATTTTGAAACATACATTGCAATTTCCTTCTTCATGCCTTCCCACCAATAATGACTTTGGATATCCCTATACATCTTAGTGCTCCCTGGATGCATGGCGTACTTTGAAGTATGACTCTCCTCTAGGATTTGACTCTTGATATCTGGCTCATTTGGCACACATACCCTCTCCCCAAATCTCAATAGGCCATCCTTTGAAACTTGAATTTTTGGCTTCAATCCCCTTTTTACTTCATTTCTCAAGTAGATTAAACGTGGATCTCATAATTATCCTTCCTTAATTTGTTGAATAAGATCAGATTGCACTTGAATGGAGGCCATCAATATCATCGAGTCTTGCTCTTTCCTCAAAGCTTTCACATCAAAATTTTCTTCTAACAACTTCCATTGCTTCATGACCAGACTAGCCATAAAACTTGTAGATTTCCTATTAAGTGCATCAGCTACAACATTGGCTTTGCCTGGGTGATAACGGATGGCACAATCATAAACCTTCAGAAGTTCTATCCATCTTCACTGTCTCATATTTAACTCTTTCTGAGTGAAAATATATTTTAAACTCTTGTGATCAGTAAAGATTTCAAACTGTCGACCATACAAATAATGTCTCCAAATCTTTAGAGCAAAAATAATTGCTGCCAATTCCAAATCATGGGTTGGATAATTCAATTCATAACCTTTAAGTTGCCTAGAAGCATAAGCAATTACTCTCCCTTCCTGCATCAAAACACATCCTAAGCCCTTTCTTGAAGCATCAGTATAAACTACAAACTCATCATTACCACTTGGAATAGTGAGAATACGGGCACTCGTCAATCTTCTTTTGAACTCTTGAAAACTTTGCTCACAATCATCACCCCATACAAATTTCATATTCTTCTTAGTGAGTTTGGTGAGAGGTTGAGCGATTCGAGAAAATCCCTCCACAAATCTCCTGTAATAACCTGCCATGCCCAAGAAGCTTCTAACTTCTGTTACATTTGTTGGTATTTCCCATTCAACTACAGCTTCTATTTTCCTTGGATCAACAGATATACCCTTCCTTGAAATCACATGGCCTAAGAAAGCAACTTCATTCAACCAAAATTCACATTTGCTGAACTTTGCATACAACTTCTTTTCTCTTAGTATGGACAATACATTTCTCAAGTGTTCCTCATGCTCCTGATTACTCCTTGAATACACCAATATGTTATCAATAAATATAATTACACAGATATCCAAGAGCGGTTGAAATATCCTATTCATTAGTTCCATAAAAGCTGCAGGGGCGTTTGTCAAACCAAAAGGCATCACCAAGAATTCATAATGACCATATCGAGTTCTAAAAGCTGTTTTTGAAATATCCTCCTCCTTGATCTTCAACTGATAGTAACCTAACCTCAGGTCAATCTTAGAAAATACTTGGGCACCCTGCAGTTGATCAAACAAATCATCAATTCTAGGTATGGGATACTTGTTTTTGATGGTCACCTGATTCAACTGTCTATAATCAATACAAAGCCTCAATGTTCCATCCTTCTTCTTTATTAATAGTACCGGAGCACCCCATAGAGATACACTGGGTCGTATGAAACCCTTATCTAATAATTCTTGTAGTTGCTTCTTTAATTCCTCTAGCTCGAGTGGTGCCATTCTGTAGGGAGGCTTAGATATTGGGGTTGTACTGGGGACCAGATCAATAGCAAATTCACCCTCTCTATCTAGAGGTAAACCAGGCAAGTCGTCTGGGAATACATCAAGAAATTCTTTGACCACTGAAATTTCATCTAGGTGGGTTTCCTGATTTGAATGCTCCTTTACACACACCATATAACAAAAACAACCTTTCTACATAAGACGATAAGCTTGAAGTGCTGATATCAAGCAAGGAGGCAAATCATGCCTAATGCCCTCAAAGAAAAATATAGGTTGATCTGGTATACAGAAAGTAATTATTTTTTTGTAACAATCAATACTAGCGTGATGAGAAGATAACCAATCCATGCCAAGTATAACATCAAAACCCTGGATCTCTAGGAGAATCAAATCAGCAAGGAATTCATGTTCTCCAATAGAAATCAAACAAGACAGGTAAACCAAGTTTGTTGCCAATGAATCTCCAACAGCAGTTGTTACGTATAACGTATAATCCAGGGGTCTAGTTAGAATATCCAAGTGATAAGCAAAGTATTGTGAAACAAAAGATAAGTTGGAGCCGGGATCAAACAAAACTTTTGCATTTCTCTTAGAAACATGAAGAATACCTTCAACCACGGATTTAGAAGCTTTTGAATCTTGTTCAGTGATAGCATACACTCTAGCATGGGCTGAGGGTCTAGGAGACAGTGGCTCTTTCTTCTTCCTCACAAGGCAATCTTTTATTTGATGATCCAACTTTCCACAAACAAAACATACTCTAGTCACCCAAAAACACTGACTTGTTTCATGATTTAATCCACATCTTGCACATGATTGAGTCCTCCGCAGTGGTTTCCCTTTTTCAAATCTAGATGTCTTAAACCTCTTGTTACTAGCTTCATATTCATTCTCTCTCGTGCTTTTGCTAATGAATTTGTCCATTTTGTTCTTGCCAATGATTTCTTAAATTTCATCCATGTCTCTTTCAATTTTCAAAACTCTTTCTATCATTTTTGCATATGTTTGTAGCTTTAAGGCTGACATTCGACTTCTTATTGCTGGCCGCAATCCCCTTTTAAACTTTTTTTGCTTTTCTCGATTCATCATCAGTCATATGGGTGGCAAACCTAGAGAGCTCAGTGAATTTAGATTCATACTTTGCAACCATCAGATTTCCCTGGATAAGATTCAAGAACTCCAATTCTTTTTTATCTCTTATACAATCTGGAAAATATTTATCGTTAAACCTCTCTTTGAATGCCTTTCTAAAACATCAAAAGAATATTTTCTTTGATCAATCTCTAAATGATAGTCAATACACCTTAAAAAAAATATTCTTAGTGATTCTCAAATCAGGCTCTGATACCACCTCTATCACGCTCCCTCCAAAATATCTATAATATTTAAAACTCAAGAAAACAAAATCAATCCAGGATCCAAACACACATTTGAGGTCACAAAGAAAACATACAGAACAAAATTTCACCTTTATAGTCTACAATTTATAAACCCTGTGCAGTTCATAAACATACCACCCATCACACGAAATTCCATACGATCTGAACTCCACTCATCAAAATTATAACCCCAGCATAAATTCACAAGTGGGGAAATCTAAGCAGTCACCAAACCAACGTTTACCCTAAGTCATGTCATTACACAAATTTAACTTAACTTTCCAAAATCCTAAACATGAGAAATCCTTTAACATACACAAAATCCACAAGTTTGGATTCATCGTCAACATTTGATTAGATACAGAGTGGCTCACACAACAAGTACATATATGCTAGTAAAGATTTGCCCAAAATCTTCTAACTTTCTACTACCTCGGCTCGATCTTAACATTTAAGCAAGCGATACGCTATCCTGAAAAATTTATACAAACAACGGGGTGAGCATAAAGAGCTCAACAAGTGACTAACATATCCATGTCAAAAGAGGACGATTTCCAAAGAGATAAAGTTTCAAAATGCAAGGCAGAACACACGAATTCATAGACGTAATATCATTAGGTGCAGAATCACAATTGTCATTTCAATCATACATAATTGGTTCATAACAGAAGGGGCATAGAGTAATTGGAGCATATCAATAACAAATGAAACAATATCGGAGCTTAACAATGGCAAATGAAATGTTTCGGAGCATATCAATGGCGTATGGAACATTTCGAAGCATATCAACAATGAATGAACTAGTTCGAAGCATATCAACAACAAATACCGAACAGAAGCTCAAACGTCGTCTTTGACGTTGCATTCATATCATTCTTGTCCAAAGCATGAACATAAACACATAACCAAAGCTCTGAATATCATATCAAACATACATATGGTGTAGTGGGACCACAGACAGAATGTGATTCATCCATTTCTGAATGACCACCAGACAGAAGTCTCCCACGTCTGGGAGCTCCATCCACCCACGTCTAGGTGAAGCCAGAGGGGGCCGGCAGAGCATCGCAGGCTCTAAACACATACCCTTTACCATTTCTAGCAAAGGTCCACATAAATCCCATAAACACCAGAGTACAAGAGGGCAGTTTGATCAATAAGTAGCATATATCGGAAGCACACGCGGAACAACAAAACGTACATGTGCCTTTACGAGACAATACGATGCAAGCAACAATTTTCTCACCAACGTATTCAGATTTAGAATGAAATGAAAGCAAGGGTATACTGGGATTCCAAGCAATTATATTTAGCTCAATTCAAATAAGAAGGTTAGATGAATTCAATTTCCAAAGGAATGAAACAGAATACGCGAAATCGACTGAAGCTCGATTTTTGACAGAATTCCAATGGCACATAGAATAAATACTTCAGATTTTCAATTATGCTCCAATACCCTTTAGGAAGCTGTTGTTGAAAGATATGTCAATCTGTTTTCTGTTGAAATAAGTTTCGTACGAATCATGGTTTCCAACAAGGAGTTACCTTTGATTTGGTAACGCAAGGTCAAAAACACAATCACTGTTTTGCAGAATTCATAGGGTCGGATTCAACAGATAATAGGGTAGGCATTTGAATTCCAAAATTTTCAATCTATATGTCAAAAGAAATGTCTACAAGTCTATTTTCGCACGAAATCAGTTTGGTATAAATCATAATTTCCAACAGGGACTTATAGGTATTTTAGTATCAAAAGGTCAGAAATATTGATCCCTGTTCTGCAGCATCTATAGGCCCATTTGAAACAGACGTTTGGGTAAGTATTCGGTGTCCAAATTTGACAAAATCAGTGTCAAAAGAAAGATATAAGAGTCTAATTTCAAACGAGCTAGGTCTTTCTAGAATCCACGTTTGGTGCTAAAATTTATAGCTGAAAAAGTGTATAGGGGTCAGTTTACCGAAAAAATTTCAGATCCTTGGTTCTATGTTCAAAGAGAGAAATATCAGATTCTAAGCATAAATATTTCAGAATCAATATAGGAACATAGACTAATACTTCTGTAGTATAGGGTTAGAACACTTGCCTTTGAGAATTATAGCCCTAAATGAGAAGATTTGAGCAAGAAAACTAATACGCAGCTGCCTTCTCTGCTTCCTTAAGAACGAAGGCATAGAGGCTTAAACGATGGGGTTTGTATTTTTGTATATTTTACAGTTTAGTCCTTGTATTTATCATATTTACGATTAGGTCCTCAGGGTTTACATATAGGTCCTCAGATTTTTGTTTTAACAAATCCTCCAACTCTTATGAATAAGTTCTCAGATTCATACTTTGACTTTTTATCAAATTTAAAATAGATACATACATTACAACTAGAAACTTATACGAAAATTCAGAAATGAGGAATGTTACAGCTGGAAAGATCGTCAGAGGTTCACGGAGATCACCGAGAAGGTTCAGATACTTGTCAAAGACTTGTTGAACTCACCACAAGATCGGGAGCCTATTGGGAGTTCGCCGGAAGAAATCTGAGGGTGTATCAGAAGTCCGTCGGAAGATCATCGAAAAGCTCGCCGGAAGGAAACTCGATGTCGCCGGTTAAAAACATGCTTAGGACTATGTTTTAATTTCATAGTTTACATATAATTAGGGTTAGGATTAAGAGTTAATCCTATAACCTGGTTAGGGGCCAATTGGGTCCGAGTTTGGATTGGTTTGGGCCAAGTTTGGAGCCCAACCAGTGATCTAAAAAGTTCAGGCGATGGTACCGCCAGTACACTGCTAGACTGGGTGGTGGCATCGCCCAAAACCCAAGAGATCTAGCGATGGCACTACCAGTACACTATCAGTGTCAAACACTAACAGGCGGTGGCATCGCCAATATCGGGAAACCCAAAAGTAATTCAAATTTGGAGCCCAAATTTGAATCCTTCTAGGGCTTATAAATACTCCTTAATTCTCAGCAGAGAGAACACCTTTTTGACAAGTTAGAAAGTGAAAAAAAGCTTAGCAAAGTCTTGTTTTCAATAGCTTAAGTGTTCACCTTCCTATTTCTCTTTGAAAAATCTGTAAGAGTGTGAACCACTTGTAATAAAGTTGTAAAAGGGGTATTTGGTCCTTCCCCTTTAAAGTGATTTGCTAGTAGAAGTTGGGAGCCTCATCGAAGAAGGCTTTGAAAGTGGATGTAGGTCACTTAACCGAACCACTATACATTGTGGTGTTCCTTGAATGTGTGAGTGTTTAATGTTCTGAACCATTTCTCTACTTAGTTGCAAATCATTCGGTTTTCATCTCCCTACTCTTGACTATGTTTACTCGAGCTATTTTAGCTAAGTCATCCTTTGTCAAATCAAAATCTCTACACATTTACGAAATCGATTTCAAACTTACGAGTTTTAATTCGCTGTACTAATTCATCCCCCCCCCCCTAATGTTTGCTCCGATCCTAACAATTGGTATCAGAGCAAGGCTCACTCTCATATTTGGTTTAATACCCAAGAGAGATGGCTTACTCCGGCATGCAAGAGGGTCACCCTATTACACGTCCGCCTATGTTTAATGGGTCGGATTACACGTATTGGAAGACTCGTATGAGGATCTTCCTTATTTCCATGGATTTTGAGCTTTGGAATATTGTCGAAAATGGATTTAAAAAATCTTCTCTTCTGATGAGTGAATGGGATGAATCAGAGAAGAAGGTTTTTGCTTTAAATGCAAAGGCTATGAATGCCTTGTTTTGCGCCCTTGACAAAAATGAATTTAATCGCGTTTCGATTTGTGATTCGACTTTTGATATTTGGAGAACTCTTGAGGTCACTCATGAGGGCACTAGCCGAGTGAAAGAGTCCAAAATCAATATTCTTGTGCATTCTTACGAACTTTTGTAGATGAAACCAAGTGAGTCCATCAAAGATATGTCTACCCGTTTCACGGATGTTATCAATGGACTCAAAGCTCTTGGTAAAGGTTTTTCTAACTTTAAACTAGTAACTAAAATTTAAAGATCCCTTCCAAAGAGTTGGGATCCAAAAGTTACGGTCATTCAAGACGCCAAGGACCTTAAAACATTTCCACTCGAAGAACTTATTGGATCTCTAATGACCTATGAAATGAACAATGTGGCAAAAAGGGAACTCAAGAACAACCTTCCAAAGAATAGGAAGGATTTGGGACATAGAACATTTGAAGACCACTCGAGCATAAGCTCAAGTGATGGTAAACTTAAACTACAAATGAAACAAAAATTAAAAAGCAAAAAGAACGGAACTACTTGCTTTGAAGGCAAGAAGAAGAACGAAACATGGGATGAATCGAGCTCCTCCGAAGATGAGGAGAAAATAAAAAAAGGTGAGGTGGCAAACTATGCCTTAACCACTTTCAATGATGAGGTAATCAAAACCCCCTTAATTTATTTTGAAATTACTTGATGTTTTCCATGATGCATTTTTTTAGAATAATTATTTTTCTTAAAAATTACATGTTTAAAAAAATTAAAAATACAAAAATATGATCATGATCGTAATTTTGAAACTAATAATAAAAATTACATGTTTTATGTTAATGAAATAAAATGTTAGATTTAAATCTAATGATCATATGTATGTTTTTCTTAAGAAGAAAAAATGTGTATCTTGATGATTTCCGATTTTGATTGAAACCATACTTGATGTTTTAATGAAAATATTAAGAAGTTTAATATCATGCTTAATGATGATGCATGGCTTTGGTATGAAAAACTAAGCATGAAAAGATAGATTCACCTAAAATGAAAAATGTATGACTACAACAAATAACAAAATGATTTTGGTTGAAAATACCTTATGTCCAATGAAACCATCATTGATGAATATGCTTTATGTTTAATAGTTTCTTTGGCTTATATGCCTTATCATGATAAATGTTTTGAAAAGCTTCTATCATACTTGATGATTATTATACATGATGATTTATTGGTCTTGAAGTTATTCGATTTTGATTAAATGAAATCATGTTTGTCTTGAAGTGATGAGTTGAAATTATTTTTTTGAATTTTGTGTTGTACTTTTTTTTTCTTGATGATTTTTGATCATTTCGTTTTAAATGATGATGCATGGATTTGAAAGAAAAGGACATGCATGTATGAAATCAATCAATAAATTGAAACAATAGGAGGAAAGAATTTTTTATTAAAAAATTTCTTTTTCTCTATCTTATTGATTTCTACCTAAGAGACCAATAAAATTATTTATGCCATTTTGAATCTCTTGAAAGAAATGTTGAGATTTTGATGATTTGGACGATTTGAATTTGAATGAGTTTTATCCAAAATCATGATCTTGATTTCGTGATATTTACAAATTAAGATTTATTATGAATCAAGATTTTTTCATTAATTGATCTCCTAAGATTTTCTTTTGATTATTTATGAGTATGTTTTTCAAAAAGAAATCATGTCTTTTGGTATTCACATGTTCTAATCTTTCATGATATGATTTTTATGCAATTCCTTGTATTCATAAAATGTTTATCTCATCACCCAATTATTTTCTTCTTGATATTCTTTATGTGGTGATATAAAATTATGTATGAAATACTCTTGATATTATTTTGATGCATACAAATGAAAAGTTATGATCATTCATGGTAGGATACAATTTGACAAATTAATACTACCGTGATTTGAAATATTTATGATTTGGAATGATGCATGCAATACTTATGCTTTTTATTATGATAATGTATGTGATGTATTACATATGATGTGTATCATAAATGCTTTAAATGATAAATATTTTGATATCATGATTGATGATTTTGTTCTATGCATGAGATTTTCAAAATTATGCATGATGAATCTTGTGATATATGGATTATCGATTTTTACCATAATGAAAGTACCTTATTGATCCTTGTTGTAATAAATCTTGCACTTTCACTTTTAAACATGATACATGTTTTTATTTGACATAAATAAAAACAGCGTGCTTGAATGAAATAAATCACATGAATTGAAACAACTAAAAGAGAAGAACATTTTTCTTGAAAATTATTTTTCTCTATCTTATTGATTTTGATGAATCCATTTGTATTATTTTTATGAATCTCATGGATTATGAAAATGATTTGAATTTAATGGGTTTTATTGAAATCATGATCTTGATTTCTCGTAATTATAATTTAAATTTTCTATTAAATGAATCAAGATTGTTTTCTATTTAAAAGGAGATTTGTAGAAATGTTTCATGGTCTTTTAGTATTCATGATCTTGATAATTATATTTTAAAACTTGATGTAAATCAAGATTCTTCATCATGATTCTCTCGTTTTATAAAAGAGGAGATCTTCTATGTGAATCATAAGATTTTATATGTATGAATTGAGATTTTGTTCTCCTGCAATTCTTTTTGCTATTAACTAACAAGAAACTTGTTCTTGTAAACCGTGATATGCTACTTGACATCTTGATAATTTATAACTTAAGTTTTCTCTTTGAATCACGATTGTTTCCTATCATGCTTTCAATTTACAAAAGAAGAAATTTATCAAAAATGATATGTCTTTTGACATTCATTTTTCATCTTTGCTATTTACCCTTGTCATGATTTGAAGATTATAGTAAAGGGAAATAAATTACATGATTGTATTGTTATTCCCTTCTATTTGACAATGACATAGGGGGAGCAAATTTTGCTAGCTTGCATATTTCAAGAAGAAGCAAAAGTGCTACCTTGCAAATCTCAAAATAAGCAATATATATGCTAAGTTACACATTTCGAAAAGAGGCAAAATAGTCCATCTTGCATATCTTTTTACTAACTTTTTATATAAAAGTTGATAACTTGCATACTATAAATTTGCATACCAAAAGTGCAATCTTGCCTATCTCAAGATACAAAACATGCTAACTTGCACTTTGCAATGGAAGCAAAATTGCTAGCTCAAACATTGCAAAGGAAGCAAAATTTACTAGCTTTCAACTTGCATATTTCAAGAAACAAGAGTTGCTTTCTTGAACATCTCTAATTTGCTAGCTAGCATGACGTAGAACTTGCTATCTTAAATATTACAAAGAAATGCTATCTTGCACATCGCAAAGAAAAGCAAATATGCCAAGTATCTTTAAATTTGCTAGCTTGTATGTTGTAAAACTTTCATATCTACAACTTGATAGCTTGAATGTTCTAAGCATGATGTAATACTTGCTAAATTTTCAAGCTTACAAATTGCATGATGAGAAAACTTGATATTATGTTTTTCATGCAATATATTAAACGTATACTTAAACACATGAAAGTTGAAACTTCTCCTTTTTTGTTGATGACAAAAGGGGAAAAGTATGTTGATAACATGCATGATTTGATCATGACATGTGGCTTGGTTTTTTAAATCCAAAAGTTTCTATCATTATGGCATATTGATAGGGGGAGTTTGATTAAACTCCGGGAGTTAAAGTTAATTCCGTCGTCAATTGGTTGTCATCATCAAAAAGGGGGAGATTGTTGAATCTTGGATTTTGATGATGAAACAAATCAATATGTGTTTATATTTTAATCTACGTTTTTGAGTGACGCAAAATGCTTCGATCAAGATGAGACAATTATAGAAGGAAAATCATATTGTGCCGGAGGAACATATCAGAAGATTGGACATCGGGCTGGTGGATCAGTCGACGTATCGACAGAAGGCTTCGGGCCAAGGATTCGGGCATTGGGCCAAGAAGAGCGAAGATTGTGCCAAGGATATCGAAGTTGTGGAGTCAACTGGCCGATTGGGCAATAGGCCACAAGAGAGGACGATGCACCGAAGAATCGGACGAAGTGTCAAGGGACCAATGACATGCCGGACAACTTGATTAATTGCTTAGGATTAATTATCTAGATCGAAGTTTTATTTTACATGTGTAGGATTAACTACGATAGCTTGAAGACATAAAACATGTTTACCGGAGTCAAGTTCGATGGGTGTTCGAGAGTCCGTCGAAAGTTTAAAGAATTGTTGGAAGTGCTGCTGGAACCAACCGAGAAAGAATCGGGGACTTGCCGAAGTTTTCAGAAGTCCGCCGGAAAGATCGTTGGAGGTTCGTGGAGATCACCGAGAAGGTTTAGATATTTGCCAAAGACTTGTTGACCTCACCACAAGACCGGGAGCCTGTTGGGAGTTCGCCGGAAGAAATCTAAGGGTGTATCGGAAGTTCGCCGGAAGATCGTTGAAAAGCTCGCTAGAAGGAAACTCGACATTGCCAGTTAAAAACCTGCTTAGGACTATGTCTTAATTTTATAGTTTACATATAATTAGGATTAGGATTAAGAGTTAATCCTATAACCTGGTTAGGAGCCAATTGGGCCTGATTTTGGACTGGTTTGGGCCAAGTTTGGAGCATAACCAGTGATTTGAAAAGTCCAGGCGATGGCACTTCTGGACTGGGTGGTGGCACCACTAGTACACTGCCGGACTGGGAGGTGGCACTGCCCAGAACCCGAGAGATCTGGCGGTGGCACCGCTAGTACACTGTAAATATCAAACACTAACAAGCGGTGGCATCCCCAGCACCGGGAAATCCAAAAGTAATTCTGGAGCCCAAATTTGAATCCTCTTGGGGCCTTTAAATAACCCTTAATTCTTAGCGGAGACAACACCTTGTTGACAAGTTAGAAAGTGAAAAAAAAGCTCTAGCAAAGTCTTGTTTTCAATAGCTTAAGTGTTCACCTTCCTCTTTCTCTTTGAAAAATCTATAAGAGTGTGAACCACTTGTAAGAAGGTTGTAAGAGGGGTATTTGGTCCTTTCCCTTCAAAGTGATTTACTAGTGGAAGTTGAGAGCCTCATCGAAGAAGGCTTCAAAAGTGGATGTATGTCACTTGACCGAACCACTATACATCGTGGTGTTCCTTGAATATGTGAGTGTTTAATGTTCTGAACCATTTCTCTACTTAGCTACAAATCATTCGGTTTTCACCTCCCTACTCTTGACTATCTTTACTCGAGCTATTTTAGCTAAATCATCATTCATTGAATCAAAATCTCTATACATTTACGAAATCGATTTCAAACTTACGAGTTTTAATCCACTACACTAATTCACACACCCCCCCCCGCCCCCCCCCCTAGTGTTGCTCCGATCCTAACACATTTAAGGACTATGTTGGGCCCAATAAGAGGCCCAAACAGTGCCCAAAGAAATCTTCCCATCAAGGCACAACCTTCGAGACTATGTCAGGTAGTGGTACTGCTTATCTAGGTGGTTGTACCGCCCCTGGCAGGGTGCCAAGTGGTGGTACCGCCAGTTTGAGCAGTGGTACTGCCTAGCACTGCCCCCCAAGTGGTGGTACTGTTGGGAAATGTTTGGGGGCAACATCATATGCGCAGCGGAAGAACAAGAAAAACAAAATCCCCAATTCCCAAAGAGATGTTCGTCGTCGTGCGAAGATTGGTACGCAAAAATCCGCGAAACATGAAACTGCATATAGAGTAGATTGTGTTACCTAGGGAGATCGTATATCCCTGTTTCCTTGCAGATCCTTAAGAGAGGGTGAAGGAGGTCAAGCGTCCTCCTCTCTAATGGTGATCCACACAGCAGGGTTGCGATGACGCTCCTCAAAACTCCAGACCTACTCTGAGGTGGAGATGGAGAGGAGAATAGGAAAAAACAAACAAAAGCTCTCTAGCCTATGGGGCTCTGAATCCCTCCTATTTATAGAGGTCCCCTGTCAAACCCTAATGGGTCCTCCTATAGTGGGTATTGGATCTGCATCCAATAAGACAAGGGCTCCGTCGGATATCTCATATCCGAACCTCTATTCATCGCAATGCCTACCATATGTGTGTGACCCTCTAGGCCCAATATCGAGCTGGCCATGAGTCATACCTATCAGAACTCCTTCTAACTCAGTGAATTATTATCTCTGTAATAATTCACTCGACTCATCGACTACGGATGTACTAGGCCACTACGCCGTAGTCACCAGACGATACAGGGGAATCCAAACCATTGGACCTGTCTGTCCTCAGTTACCGTGTACCTATAGTCCCTCATCCATCTAATATACCAAAGACTGTATATCGAGCATGGTGTTGTCAGACCCACACGGTTTCTTCTCAAGTCTCGCTCTAATCGGATTCTCCCGGAGAACTCTTTCTCTCTCATGACGCCGAGAGTGGATGATCCTCTATCGACACTCAATAGCCCTCGTAAGGTCGACTACGACTCCCAATGACCAACTGTACTAGATTTGGGACAGCCAAACCTATAAGTCTGGTATCAAAGAGTGGAGCACTCATACAGGACATCCTTGGTGTCTCAAGTCTAAGGACCAGATACACCACTAGGACTACGGAATCGCTGTCTGACAATAAGGCATCATCAACCATCTAGCATTCCGTAAGCGGATCAATCAGTGAACTCATTCTCCAATTAGCACCTGTATTGTATCCCTAGTGTCCCTACACAAGCAACTATGAGACCAGCTGCATCCATCATATGGACGGGTATACAGCACACCAGTCTGTCCGGTTATCACGATATCCCTCTCGAGTAACCTATGACCGTGATTATTTAGGATATGTGTTTAAAGGTGAATCGATCTCACTATCGTGATCTCATCACGATCCGATTCCCATTGCACAAATCCAAGGACATCACAATATATGTATGCATTTATGCAATAGTTATAAAGTGATATGTGCCAAAATATAATAAGCAAAAAGATTCTATATTAAGTCACACGTGCCACCACTCACATGATTGGCTTGCTGGGCACCTATGACTAGCAGGCACTGCCTAAGGCAGTGTCAATCAGACTGACATTGGGTAATGGTACCGCCCAATGCAGGCGGTGGTATCGCTTGTGCCCGGGGAACCCGGGATGGGAAAGTTTTAGGCTCCAAGTTTAAATCAACTTAAAGCCTATAAATACCCCTCTCATCCCTGTTTAAAGAACACAAGTACAGAGAATTCAAAAGTAGAAAAACGCTATAGAAATCCTTTGTGAGAATCCTCCTATAGTCTAAGTGTTAGAATTCTGTAAGAGGATAGTGAGTGCTTGTAAGGGTTGTCTCCTGAACCCGTGAAAAGGAGAAGAGGGGTATAAAATGGTAGTTGATCTTTGTCCATTGAAAGAAGATCAATAGTGGAAGCCGGTGGCCTCGATGGAAGAGGAATCAATGAAGTGGATGTAGGTCATGACGACCGAACCACTCTAAAATCTGGTTTGCATTTATATTTGTGTAATTTATCTTTACTGCAAAACTCTTTAATTGCTTACTGCTTTCAATACATTTACAAATAGGTTTCAAGTTAAGATCTTTATGAAAAGGTTTTTGTCGGAAACGGTTTTTATAGAATGAAGTTTTAATCGAGACGTAATCTTTCCGCTGTACTAATTCAGCCCCCCTCTTAGTGCCGACCCTTGATCCTAACAATTGGTATCAAAGCCTCATGATTTCTCATTTGGTTTAACACCCAAGAGAAATGGCTCTTTTCAGCTTTCAAGAGGGCCACTCTCTCATTCGTCATCTCTTTTTTAATGGGACGGACTATACTTATTGGAAAACTCAAATGAAAGTTTTCTTATTTTAATTGAATCTCGATTTATGGCATATAGTCAAATCCAATTTTCAAATGTCTTTTCTTCCAATGAATTGGAATGATTTGGAGAAAAAGACTTTTTCTCTAAATGCAATGGCTATGAATGTCTTATTTTGCGCCTTAGACAAAAATGAGTTTAATCGGGTTTCTACTTGCGGAACGACTTTTGAGATTTGGCACACATTAGAAGTCACACACGAAGGCACAAGTAGTGTAAAAGATTCTAAAGTAAATTTTTTGATACACGATTTTGAGATGTTTTGTATGGAACCAAGAGAGAATATTGGAGACATGTACACCTGTTTTACGGATGTCATCAATAGTCTAAAAGCACTTGGTAAAAGCTTTTCGAATTTTGAACTCATTAACAAGATTGTACGCTCACTTTCTAAAACTTGTGATTCAAAAGTAATCGCTATTCAAGAATTAAAAAATTTAAATGCTTTTTTGATCGAAGAACTAGTAGGGTCTTTGATAACCTATGAAAGAAATGACATGCAATACACATGAAGAACTCGAGAACCACCTTGCAAAGAACAAGAAGGATTTCAAACTTAAAACATTTGAAGACCACTCGAGCATAAGCTCAAGTGATGGTGAACTTGAACTCATTAAGAAATTTAAAATGTTCATAAAACAAAAATTAAAGAATAAAAAGAACGCAACTACTTGCTTTGAATGCAAGAAGAAGAATAAAAATTGGGATGAATCGAGCTCCTCCAAAGACGATGAGAAAATCAAGAAAGGTGAGGTGGCAAACTACACCTTAACGACTTTTGATGATGAGATAATCGAAACCCCATTAATTTACTTCAAAATTACATGATGCTTTTCATGATGTATTTTTTTAATTTAGTTTAGAATTATTTTTTCTTGAAAATTACATATTTAAAAATAAAAATGTAAAAATTATGATCATGCTAGTAATTTTAAAAATGATAATGAAAATTACATGTTTTATGTTAATGGAATAAAATGTTAGATTTAAATCTAATGATGATCCTATGAATATTTTTTTTAAGAAGTAATAATGTGTATCATGTTGATTTCCATTATTATTTCTCGATTTTGATTAAATGAAATCATGTTTGATTTGAAGTAATGCATAATAATGTAATGAAAATATTAAATGTTTTGATACCATGATTGACGACTTTATGCATGAGATTTTAAAGTTATACATGATGATTTTTGTGATTTATTGGTCTTGATGGTTTTTATGATGAAATTCACTTTTCGAACCTAAAAGTTGATGCATGTTTTTATTTGCAATAAAAAGATAAATGCATACTTGTATGAAACCAATAACTTAAAATGAAACATCTCTATCCTATTGATTTTTCGATAAAAGATTAATGAATCCATGTATATTATGCTTTTGTGAATCTTTTGGACAATGAAAATGATTTGATGAATTTGAATGAGTTTTATCGAAATCATAATCTCTCATGAAATCTTTTATATGAATCAAGATTTTTCATGATCTCCTAAGAATTCTTTACGTTATTTATTTAAGAGGAGATTTGTTAAAATGAATCATTGTTTCTCTTGATTTTTCGGAATTATAATTTTTATGATTCATAATGAATCAAGAGATTTTTATAATTCATGACATCTCTTAAGGTTTATGACTTGAATTTTATTATGTAAAATTCTTTGAATTTATGAAGTATATATCATCATCATGTTCTTTTTGATATTTTTCATGTGATGATGTGAATGCATGAAACACTTATGATATTATTTTGATGCATGCAATGATGAAATATTCATGATGAAAAATTGTTTTGATACTCACGACTTGATTTTCATCTTTGTTACCTTACCTTTGTCATAATTTGAAAATTGATGTAAAGGGTATTTCCTTCTTTTTAACAATGACAAAGGGGGAGCAAAACTTGCTAGAAAGCAAATTTGCTAGCTTACATAATTCGAAAAGAGACAAACTTGCTAGCTTGCTAATCTTAAAATGGAAGCAAGAAGTGCTATCTTGCAAATCTTAAGAGAAGCAATGTTTTCCAAGTTACACATTTCAGAAAGAGGCAAAATAGTCAATCTTGCACATCTCAAAAGATATAAAATTTTGCTAAATTTTTTATGTGTAAAATTTGATAGCTTGCATACTATAAATTTGTATACCAAAAGTGCTATCTTGCCTATCTCAAGATGCAAAACATGCTAACTTACACTTTGCAATGGAATCAAAATTGCTAACTCAAACATTACAAAGGAAGCAAAAATTTGCTAGCTTGCAACTTGCATATTTCACGAAGCAAGAGTTGCTTTCTTGAACATCTCTAATTTGCTAGCTAGCATGATGTAGAACTTGCTATCTTGAACATTATAAAGAAATGCTATCTTGCACATCGCAAAGAAAAGCAAATATGCCAATTTGTACATCTTTAAATTTGCTAGCTTGTTTGTTGTAGAACTTGCATATCTAAAACTTGATAGCATGAATGTTATAAGCATGATGTAACATTTGCTAAATTTTCTAGCTTCTAATTGCATGATGATAAAACTTGATATTATGTTTTTCATGTAATGAGTTGAACTTATATTTCCAAACACATGAATAGTTGGACTTCTCCTTTTTGTTGATGACAAAGAGGGAGAAGTATGTTGATGTCATGCATAATTTGATCATGAAATGTTTGCTTGGACTTTTGAATCCAAGAGTTTCTATCATTACGGTATACTGATAGGAGGAGTTTGTTTAAACTCCGAGAGTTAAGGGTAACTCCATCATCAATTGGTTGTCATCATTAAAAAGGAGGAGATTATTAAATCTCATATTTTGATGATGAAACCAATTGATATGTGTTTATGTTTTAATCTATGTTTTAAGTGACGCAGGATACTTTGATTAGGATGAGACAATTAAAGCAAGAAAAATCATGTTGTGCCGAAGGAAAACATGTTAGAAGATTAGACGTCGGGTCGTAGGAACGGTCGACATGTCGACAAAAGGCTTCGGGCCATGGATTCGAGCATCGGGCCAAGAAGAGCGAATATTGCGCCAAGGATATCGGAGTTGTGGAGTCAACTGGTCGATTGGGAAATAGGCCGCAAGAGAGGACGATACGCCGAAGGATCGGACGAAACGTCGAGGGACCAATGACATACCGAACAACATGATTAAATGCTTAGTATTAATTGTGTAGATCGGAGTATGTTTTACCTATGCAGGATTAACTATAACAGCAAGGCATGAAGCAAAATGAAGTCCTGGAGTCAAGGACGTGACTTTGTTGGGAGTTTGAGAGTTCGTCGGAAGTTCTAGCGAAACCAACCGAGAAGTTTTAGAGCTTACCAGAGAAACTCGTCAGAACTCACCAAGAAGATCATCATGAAGTCTAGGAGTTTGCCGGGAGTCTGCTGGAACATTGCCGAGAGATCGTCGGAAGTTCGTCGGAAGCTCACTAGAAGAATAGATATAGGGACTTGTTTAACTTAGCAAATGTCTTAGGATTTCGTAGTTAGCATGTAATTGGGCTTGGATTTGGGCCAACCTAATTAGGGGCCAGCTAGGCCCATGTAAAGAGTGTGTTGGGCCCAATAAGAGGCTCAAATAGTACCCCAAGAAGTCTCACCGTCGTGACATAGTCTTCGAGACTGTGTCAAGCGATGGTACCGCCTATCTGGGCGGTTGTACCACCCCTGGTAGGGTGCCAGGCGGTTGTACCGCCCCTAGCAGGGTGCCAGGCAGTGGTACCGCCCAACATTGCCCCCCAGGCGGTGATAACACCAGACCTGGGCAGTGGTACCGCCCAGGGCAATGTCAATCAGACGGTGGTACCACCTAGCACAAGCGGTGGTACCGCCCGTGCCCGGGGAACCCAGAATGAGAAAGTTTTAGGCTCTAAGTTTAAATCGACTTGAAGCCTATAAATACCTCTCTCATCCTTGGTTAAAGAACATAAGCACAGAGAGTTCAAAAGTAGAAAAACGCTATAGAAATCCTTTGTGAGACTCCTCCTCTAGTCTAAGTGTTAGAATTCTGTAAGAGGAGAGTGAGTGCTTGTAAGGGTTGTCTCCTAAACCCATGAAAAAGAGAAGAGGGGTAGATCGAAAGGAACCATATGTTATTCACCTATAATTGAGATCTAAAAAGGCCCCGTTGTTAGAAAATAAACTCTCACAGAAGGAAAAGAAACTTGAATAGGAGAGAAGAGGATGGGAAAAAAAGGCAAGAAGAACCCTTTTGTATTATTGTTCTGCTACTTGGCAGAACATGCTCTTGTTGAATCTCAATTTTGATGATGAAGTCAATTATAATTTGTTTGAGAAAAGTATACATGATTAACTATGATAGCAGTAAGACATAAAGCAAGTGTTGTATTGGAGTCAAGATTGAGATCTTATTGGGAGTTCAAGAGTTCGTCGGATGTCTGGATGTTCGTATGAAGTTCTGCCAGAACCAACCGAGAAGTCTAGGAGCTTGCCAAAGAAGCTCGTCGAAACTTACCAAGAAGATCATCATAACATCCAGGAGCTTGCCGGGAGTCCATCGGAACATTGCCGAGAGTTCGTCGGATGTTCGCCGGAAGCTCGTCGGAAGAGTAATTGATGCACCGGAACAATAAGCGTTTTAATTGTCTTAGTTATCATAGTTAGAGCATAAATTAAGTTAGGATTGGGAGGTAATTCCACTAACTTAATTAGGGGCCAATTGGGCCCTTAACAAGGCTGAATTGGGCTAAATTGATCAGCCAATTTAGCCCCTAAAAAGATGATCGGCGGTGGCACCGCTAGGGCCAGTGGTGCCACCGCTTGGAAGGCAGTGCCCTATGATATCTGGGCGGTAGTACCACTGGCAGTGAATGCTGATAGCAGTGGTACCACCCTTGTCCAGCGGTGGTACCGCCCAGTGTCAGATCAACGATGGTAGTACCGCCTAGTGTCAGATCAGCGGCGATAGTACCACCCAGTAACGGTGGTGGTACCACCAGTACCCTAGATTTTGAGGATGTGATACTTTTTGGCTCCAATTTTGAAACCATTGGGGTCTATAAACACCCCACCCTTTTCTGCATGAAAGGGCACAAAACCTATTAGCTTAATCTTAAATTCTTGAGTCTTAAAGTGTTGTAAAAGATAGCGTTCTCCCCCTTCATCTCTTATCCTTATAACCATCCAAGAAAGAGGAGTGAGACCTATAAGGGTTATCTCCTAAACATGGGAAAAAGAGAAAGCACTGTAAAGAGGTGTTCGATCTTTACCTATTGAAGGAAGGCCTTTAGTGGACGCTAGTGACCTTATCGTAAGAGGAATCCGAAAGTGGGTATAGGTCACATTGACTGAACCACTCTAAATTCTGGTTTGCTTTTCATTTGTGCAATTTACATTACTACAAACCTCTTTAATCTTCTCTTGAACTTTTACGAAAGCTTTTATGTTCAACGTCTCTCCGAAATAGATTGAATCAAAATCATTTTCGTCGGAATCAGTTTTAATCGAAACGAACATTTTTCTGAAATCGTGAAAGTTTTCTGCTGCACTAATTCACCCCCCCTCTTAGTGCCACTCTTGATCCTAATAGTGGTATCATAGCAAGATTTACTCTTATTTGGTTTTAAACCCAAAAGATATGACATTTGCTAGCAACCTAGAGGATCATTCAATTACATATCCACCTATATTCAATGGGACGGATTACACATATTGGAAGACTAGAATGAGGATCTTCCTAATTTCAATGGATTTTGAATTATGAAATATTATAGAAAATGGATTTCAAAAGTCTTCTCTTCCAATTGGAATGAATTGGAGAAGTATACTTTTTCTTTAAACGCAAAGGCTATGAATGCCTTATTTTGTGCCTTAGATAAAAATGAGTTTAATCGTGTGTCCATTTGTGAAACGGTATTTGATATTTGACATACACTCAAAGTGACTCATGAAGGCACTAGTAGAATGAAGGAGTCAAAAATCAATCTTTTAGTACATACTTATGAATTGTTTCGAATGAAATCGAGTTAGACCATTGGAGACATGAAACCGAGTGTATACTTATGAATTGTTACGAATTTCGTCAATGGTCTAAAAGGACTTGGTAAAAGTTTCTCGTATTTTTAGCTTGTTAATAAAATTTTAAGATCCCTTCCAAAGAGTTGGGACCCTAAAGTTATGATCATTCAAGAGGCTAAAGATTTAAATAACTTTCCTCTTGAAGAACTAATTAGATTACTAATGACCTATGAGATGACTTATAATACTTATAAAGAGCTACAGAATAATCTTTCAAAGAATAGGAAGGATATGACTCTAAAAACTCAAGAAGACAACCTAAAAGAAAATTCAAGTAATGAGGACTTTGATGAAGACTTGGCACTATTAACAAAAAGGTTTAAAAATTTTATAAAAATAAATAAATTTAAAAATGATACTAAAAATAAAACTAAACCTAAGAAAGAACAAGTGATATGTTATGAATGTAAAAAGCCAGGACATTATAAAAGTGAATGTCCCCAATCAAAGAAGAGACAACCAAAGAAGAAGAAGGCTCTTAAAGCAACATGGGACGACTCAAGTTCATCCGAAGAAGAGGAGCCAACCAACACCGAGCATGTTGCTTACTATGCACTAATGGCCATTGGAGATGAGGTAACAAGTTCATTTGATGAAAATTTATCATTTGATGAACTTTTAAATATTTTACATGATTTATTTGATGAATGTAAATCAATTAATAAAAATATAAATTGTTAAAAAAGGAGCATGATTCTCTTGTTAGTTATTATGATAAACTAAAAGTTGAGCATAATGATAGTTTAGCTTTATGTATGAAATGTGATGAACTAGAATTACTTCAAAAGGAAAACTTGCTACTTAAGAAAACCTTAGAAAAGTTTGAGGTTGGTAGCAAATCCTTAAACATGATCCTTGCCAACAAGGGTCACATTTATAGAAAAGACAGAATCGAATTTGTGAGTAGCTCTCACCAAAATCCAACCACCTTTGTTAAAAGCCCTACTTTGCATGTTTCACCCTGAAAGAAATGTAACTTTTGTTATAAATTTGGTCATGTAGCTTATCATTGTCCATTTAAGAAATGTAGTCCACACAAATTGATTTGGGTTCATAAAAGCACCTCAAATGACTCAATATAACATGATAAGCTATGTAGATCGATTTTTGAGGTACCTAAGGTCAAATGGGTACCTAAAAATCATCTTTTTTTGTAGAAACATTTATCATCACAAGCTAGGAGCAAGAGCTGGTACCTTGATAGTAGATGCTCAAGGCATATGACTAGAGATCCATCTCAATTCTCTAAGCTTATTAGCATAGACGAAGGATATGTCACCTTTGGAGACAACAACAAGGGTAAAATCAATGGCAAAGGAACATATGTAACAAATCCACCTTTTTTATTAAAGATGTGTTGTTAGTTGATGACTTAAAGAATAACATTTTGAGTATTAGTCAATTGTGTGATAAAAGATACATCATTAGTTTTGAATCCAATGCTTGTATTATTGAAAAATCATTCAAAAACACATCTATGATTGCTTTAAAACAAAATAATGTATACACTATCGATATTAATGATCTTTGTAATGAAATATATTTTTTGGTTTTGAATGACGATGCTTGGCTTTGGCATAGGAGGTTAGGTCATGTAAGCATGAAACTAATCTCTCAAATTTTATTTAAAGAACTTGTGAGAGGAATTCCTCACATTAAGTTCGTCAAAGACAATGTATGTGATGCATGTCAACTAGGAAAGCAAATAAAAAGTAGTTTCAAACCAAAGAATCAAATAAGCATCTCTAGGCCATTGCAATTAATCCATATGGACTTATTTGGACCAATTGCTACATCAAGCCTAGGAGGAAGCAAATACGCATTTGTCATCGTGGATGATTTTAGTAGATACACATGGACTTACTTTTTGGCATACAAAAGTGATTGCTTTAGGTGTTTCTCTAAGTTTTGTAAACTTGTTCATAATGAAAAGGGATTTATGATTTCATCAATTTGAAGTGATCACGGTGGTAAATTTCAAAATCGTGATTTCCAAGAATTTTGTGAATCTAATGGATACAACCACAACTTCTCTACTCCAAGAAATCCTCAACAAAATAAAGTAGTAGAAAGAAAGAATAGAAACTTACAAGAAATGACAAGAACTATGTTGAATGAACATAGTCTACCCAAATATTTTTGAGCTCAAGCCGTAAACATGGCATGCTATGTCATAAATAGAGTTCTAGTAAGACCTTTACTCACCAAAACTCCTTATGAGTTGTGGAACAACAAAAAACCCAATGTTTTATATTTTAAAGTTTTTGGGTGTAAGTGTTTTATCTTGAATGAAAAAGATACCTTAGGAAAATTTGATGCTAAATCCGATGAAGGAATTTTTCTTAGCTATTCTTCTATTTCTAAAGTATTTTATATTTTTAATAAAAGAACCTTAATTATAGAAGAGTCTATTATATTGTTTTCAATGAAGTTTCTGAAGTTAAGAAAAATGAGTTTGATGATGATCTTAATTTTGATACCTTAAATTTAAATGAAACCCTTTCTCTATCTAGCAACTTGGATGTATCTTCTTCCGAAACATCCTTACTTAAGGAATGGAAGTATGTAGATGCTCATCCTAAGGAGCTAATCATTGGAAACACATCAAAAGGGGTTCAAACTCATTCTTCTCTTAAGAATTTTTGTGCAAATGCCACTTTTCTCTCCCAAATTGAACCAAAATGTATTGATGAGATCTTGAAAGATAATTCATGGGTTATCTTGAGAGAAATTGAACTAAAGAAGAGTTGAACCAATTTGAGAGAAATGAGGTGTGGAAGCTTGTTCTTAGGCCAAATGATCATTTAGTTATTGGTATTAAATGGGTCTTTAGAAACAAGCAAGATGAATTTAGTATTGTGGTTCGAAACAAGGCTAGATTAGTGGTTAAGAGTTTCAACCAAGAAGAAGATATCGATTATGAAAAAACCTTCGCTCCTGTGGTACGATTAGAAGCCATAAGGATGCTCTTTGCCTATGTTAATAGGAATAATTTTAAGTTGTTTCAAATGGATGTTAAAAGTGCTTTTTATAATGGCTTTATTTCCGAAGAAGTTTATGTTGAACAACCTCTCGGATTTGAGAATGATAATCTCCCTAATCATGTGTTTAAATTGACTATAGCTCTCTTTAGATTGAAACAAGCCCTAAGGGTTTGGTATGAGAGACTTAGCTCATTTTTTATCGAAAATAATTTTTCTAAAGTCATGGTCGATACTACATTATTTATAAAAAATTTTAAAAATAATTTTCTTATTGTTCAAATTTATGTTGATGATATTATTTTTGGTTCTACGAATGAATCTCTATGTGAGTTATTTGCTAAAAGTATGAGTCTTAAATTTGAAATGGAATTAACTTTCATTTTAGGCTTACAAATCAAACAACTAAGTAATGATATTTTTCTTAGTTAAACAAAATATGCTTTAGATTTGCTAAAAATGTTTAATATGGATAGCTCAAAGGATATTAACACTCCTATGAGTATCTCCACTAAGTTAGACATTGATGAAAGTTGAAAAAGCTTCGATCAAAAAACTTATAGGGGTATGATAGGAAGTTTACTATACCTCACCGCAACTAGACCAAATATTATGTTTAGTATAGGACTATTTGCTAGGTTCCAATCTAATCTTAAGATATCTCATCTTAAAGTAGTTAAGAGAATATTTAGATATCTTAAAGGATCCATAAATCTAGGATTATGGTATCTAAAATCCGAGAACTTTGAGCTAATTGCTTATGCTGATGTGGATTTTGCTGGATATAGATTAGATAAAAAAAGCGCATCCGGAACATGTCAATTTTTAGGACACACACTTGTTTCTTGATCTTCTAAGAAACAAAACTCAGTTGCACTATCTACAACTGAAGCTGAGTACATTGCAGCTAGTGCATGTTATGCACAAGTTGTATGTATAAAAAACATTTAAGAGGATTATAAGATTCATCTTAAAAACATTCCCATAAAATGTGATAACACAAGTGTAATATGTTTAACAAAAAATCTCATTCAATACTCTAGAACTAAACATATTGATATTAGGCATCACTTTATATAAGATCATGTTAATAATCATGATGTAATCTTAGATTTTATTATTATGAAACATCAATTAGTTGATATTTTTACAAAGCCTTTAAGTGAAGAATAATTTGATTTTATTAGAAGAGAATTAGGAATGTTAATTTGTCCGAATGCATGAATTTGTTAAATTTTATTTTCGAACTTTCTTGATTCTTTGGATCACTCACTTAAATCTTCTCCTCTTACGATGCGAATTTACATGATGATGTAAATAAAGTTATGTGCTTCATGACAATAAGATGTTTACTTTGATGTTGGAATTCTGTGCTTTGATGCTGAAAATTGTTTACCATGATGTTGTAAACATAAAATGTTGTTTACTTTGATGTTAGAATTCTGTGCTTTAGTGTTGAAAGTTTCTATGATGTTGTGATCTCTTTAAATGATGAGCATGTTATTGTAGAATGATGCAATATTGTGTTTACTTTGATGCTGAAAATTTCTATGATGATTATGATCTCTATTGAATATTGAGAAGTTTTAATCATACATCAAATTCTTAACTTTTGAGTGCTACAAGCACTAATGATATTACCTCATGCAAATAGTGATGAAAGGCTATAACGAAACATTTTATAAATGCATGAAGTGTTTATATATATCTTGATGTTTGATACATGGAAGTCATTGACAAATGCATCTCTTACAGATTTCACTCTCATGAATTTTTAATTAGAAATTGATTTGATGTTATACTCTTCTCACTATGAAGTTTTATTCATGAATTTCTCCTTCATGTGATATTCCTCTCCCATGAATTCTTCCTTATTCTTCTCATTAAAGATGAATTTCCGTGTGTGATAATTATTTGGAAGATTAGGGATTTGATTTCATATGGATATCTCGATCCTTTTCATGAATCCCTTCTCTTTGTCAAAATGAAAGCATGTTTTAACGAAAACTTATTTATCATTTTTGACTTCATTTAAATCATTTCATAAATTTAGTTTTTAATGGATTCCCTCTTTACCTTCTTTCCTCTTCTTCATGCAAAATGATGATGACAAAGGGGAAGAAGTTGATGGAATCTATCGCTTTAATGTTGATAACATTTAATTATGAAAACTTTTCAGTGTGAAACTTGATTTTTTTTTAACCACACTTGCATTGTTGAAATGTTCTCCTTTTTGTTAATGACAAAGGGGAAAAAATAATATCAAAATATGATAAATTGATGATAAATATATGTAATGTATTTCATCATATATACTTGAAATGTTTGCTTGATAAATTTCTTTCATTATGATAAGATATCTAGAGCTTAACTTGTTATTTTACAATTGATATCTTGCCATAGAATGATGAATTGCTATCTTTGTCATCTTTCATATTTGAAATATCATACTTAAAAATGGATGTCATGCCTTGACATCATTTTGAGAAATACTAGCATCATATTTTGAAAATGTTATATCATGATAGGAAACATGATGTACATGTTGATAAGTTTAATGAACTTATCTTATCAGTTTGTTTCTTGAATTCAAAGGTCTTGAATTCAAGAATATCTTTTCTCAAGTATGGCATATAGATAGGGGTAGTTAAGGTTAACTTTGTCATCAATTGATTATTATCATAAAAAAGAGGGAGATTGTTGAATCTTGGATTTTGATGATGAAGTCAATTATAATTTGTTTGATCTAAACTATATGTTGAGAAAATGTGCAGGATTAACTACGATAGCAGTAAGACATAAAGTAGGTGTTTTGCTGGAGTCATGATCGAGATCTCATTGGGAGTTCGAGAGTTCGTCGGAAGTTCGGATGTTCGTCGGAAGTCCTGTCGGAACCAACCAAGAAGTCCAAGAGCTTGCCAAAGAAGCTCATCGGAACTCGCCAAGAAGATCGTCGTAAAGTCCAGGAGCTTGCCGGGAGTCTGCAGGAACATTGCTGAGAGTTCATCGGATGTTCGCCGGAAGCTCGTCGGAAGAGCAATTGATGCACCATAACAAGAAGCGTTGTAATTATGTCTTAGTTATCATAGTTAGAGTGTAAATTAAGTTAGGATTGGGAGATAATCTCACTAACTTAATTAGGGGCCAATTGGGCCCTTAATAGGGCTGAATTGATCAGCCAATTCAGCCCCTAAAAAGATGGCCGGTGGTGGCATCGTCAGGGCTGGTGGTGGCACCGCTTGGAAGGCAGTGCCCTAGGATATCTGGGCAGTGGTACCGCCCAGAAGGGCAATGGTACTGTCGGTAGTGAATGCTGCTAACGGTGGTACCGCCCAATGTTAGATCAGTGGTAGTAGTACCACCCAATAACGACGATGGTACCGCCAGTATCCCGGATTCCAAGGATGTGATACTTTTTGGCTTCAATTTTGAAGCCATTAGGGTCTATAAAAATCTTACCCTTTTCTGCGTAAAAGGGCATGAAAGTATTGGCTTAATCTTGAATTTTTGAGTCATAAAAGTGTTGTAAAAGTTAGAGTTCTCCTCTTTCATCTCTTAGCCTTGTATCCATCCAAAAAAGAGGAGTGAGACTTGTAAGGGTTATCTCCTAAACCCGGGAAAAGGAGAAAGCACTATAAAGATGTGTTCGGTCTTAAGAAAGGCCTTTAGTAGATACTGGTGGTCTCGTCGGAGGAAGAATCCGAAAGTGGATGTAGGTCACATTGACCGAACGACTCTAAATTCTGGTTTACATTTTATTTGTGCAATTTACATTACTGCAAACCTCATTAATCTTCTTTTGCACTTATACGAAAGCTTTTAAGTTTAACTTCTCTCCGAAACAGATTGAATCAAAACCATTTTCGTTGGAATTAGTTTTAATCAAAACGAACATTTTTCTGAAATTGTAAAAGTTTTTTGCTGCACTAATTCACCCCCCTCTTAGTGTCGCTCTTGATACTAACATCTCTCTCTCTTTCTCTCTCTATTTTCTACCTCTACATTTTTGCCTCTATGTAGTTTCTCTCTCTAATACCTTGTAAACAAGTCTTATTCATAAGCTAAATAATCTAAGTTGTATTTGGAACCAACTTTACAAAAAGAAATGTCTAATCTTGACGTGAAGTCCTAAATCAAAATAAAATCTAACTCTAGTTAAATCAGAATTTAAATTTCAACTCTTAGCTCCAATGGCCTAATTTAAATTACGTCACTCACATCCTCCCATAATTTTAATTTTTCATAATACATAAATATTTTAGCATTCAAAGGGGTTATATATATATATATATATATATATATATATATATATATATATATATATATATATATATATTCAATTTGGTGATTCTTCAAGCTCACTTCATTTTTCACTTTTGATATCTCAAGATAAAAAAAAATATTTTACATGAATATACTTGGATTGAATGTATTCTTAAAAGGGAAATATGATATATTCATCCAAACTTAAGAGGAAAATATGTTATTATCAAACTTCGAAAAAGAAAGGTATGTAGAACTTAAATACTTAAAAGATTTTATTTCTTTCCTATTAGGTCGCATTGAGAATTTTGTTCATATAACAAGCATCAGCTTCACACTTCACCTCGTTTCTTTGAATAAAACATTTATTAAAACACTATAACGGATCGTAGATAAGATTTTCTCAACTACACGAGAAAATTTCTGAGCAGTTGAGGAAAATCCTCTCTATTAATATGTATAAATAGCCATCAAGTTCACTATCTCAAACATACTTTGTAATTACATCTCATATTCTATCATGATATCAAAGTCACTTGCCAAAAGCAAGCTCTCTTCTTGCTATCCGACTCCTCACCAACCTCGTCGGCAAAGGTGCTCGATGCCGAGAACCCGGTGCTTATCTTCTCTCGCTGCCACTTTGCGCTGGTGCCTCTAGCACTGCAAACACAAGCATTTCTTCCCTCAATGACACTGCTCTCCATCCTCACTATTGCTTCTTCTCTTCTGGTGGCAGAGAAGAAGACTTTCTACCATTGTATTTTTTCGTCGACCACCTAATCTGCCGATGGACCCCTCTTCTTCTCTACTCGACACCATCTTCTGCTGCTCCATCCTTGCTAGCTATAGCAAACCACCTCCCTACCACTCACTAGAGCCGACTGCTAACCCAAGCTAGCTTCCTCCTCTAGCCAATCTCACAAATCTGCGACAAGAACTGTAGATTGGCAAGAACTACAGATCTCTCACAGATTGCAGTGATCACTCTGGCAAACTACGACCAAACACTTCCACTACCGAAGATTCTCTCCTCTTCTCCCTCAAAGCAAAGATAAGCAAGGAACAATGCTGGTGTCATCCCTTACGAGACGAATGAGTGTAGCAGCCCAGATATTTGGTGCAAAGAAGACGAGCTACTCTTGTAATTGTTCCCTATGAACTATACTACAACGGAGTAGCAGCGGTTCCCTACCCAACCTCTCGATAGCATATCGAGCCCTCTTGAATGCCACAAACTCTTAATCTCCCTTCTGCCCATCACTATCATCACTGCTAAGCAAGGAATAGCAGTTCTTCCTCACCAGTGCACCACCAGCGTGTTAAATCTAGGATTTTGATAATGAAACCAATTGATAGTGTTTATGATCTGATCTACGTTTTGCGTGATGTAGGAAGCTTCGATCAGGGAGAGACAATTAAAGCAGGAAGAATCATGTTGGGCCAGAGAGAAACATGTCAGAAGATTGGATGTATTCCCTCTTAATATCCTCAAGGAAGTCGCTGATCAGAAGTGAAATGGTCAAAAATTCAGCTTGCTCGAGTAGTCGCGAAAGTCCATTTGCAACAATATTTTCTTTCCCCTTTTTGTAAGTTATTTTATAATCATATCCAAGAAGATTTGTTACCCATTTTTGCTACTCGAGAGAAGATATCTTTTACTCCAAGAAGTATTTTAGGCTTTTATGGTCGGCCTTGATTTGAAAGCGTCGTCCGATCAAGTATGGTATCCACTTAGCCACTGCATGCACAATCGCAAGCATCTCCTTGTCGTAAATAGTCATCTTGAGATGGGAAGGAGATAACTGTTGGGAAATCATGGGGGGCGACATCATATGCGCAGCGGAAGAACAAGAAAACAAAAATCCCCGATTCCCAAAAAGATGTTCGCCGTCATAGATGCGAAGATTGAATGAAAAATCCAAAAACACAAAACTGGCATTATAGAGATTGTGTTACCTAGGGAGATCGATATCCCTGTTTCCTTGCAGATCCTTAGGAGAGGGCGAAGGAGGTCAAGCACCCTCCTCTCTAGCGGTGATCCACACAGCAGGGGGTTGGCACGACCCTCCTCAAAACTTCAGGCCTCGAGGGTGGAGAGGGAGAGGAGAATAGGAAAGGCAAGCAAAGACTCTAGCCTATGAGGGGTCTGTGAATCCCTCCTATTTATAGAGATCCCGTCAAACCCTAATGGGTCCTTCCCTAGTGGGTATTGGATCTGCATCCAATAAGACAAGGGCTCCATGGGATATCTCATATCCGAACCTCTACTCATCACAATGCTTACCATATGTGTGTGACCCTCTAAGCCCAATGTCGAGCTGGCCGTGAGTCATACACAGTCCGAACTCCTTCTAACTCAGTGAATTATTATCTCTGTAATAATTCACTTTCGACTCATCGACTACGGACGTATTAGGCCACTACTGCAGTAGTCCCCAGCACGCGATCTGGGGGGAATCCAATCCATTGGACCCATCATCCTCGCTTACCATGTACCTATAGTCCCTCATCCATCTAATATCCCGGAGACCGTATATCGAAAGCGTGGTGTTGTCGGACCCATACGGTTTCTACTCGAAGTCTCGCTCTAATCGGTTCTCCTGGAGAACTCTTTCTCTCTCAACTTGAATGACCCTGGCCAGGGGATTTGTTTGAGCAAGAATACATGGGATATTCCTCTCATGACGCCGAGTGGATGATCCTCTATCGACACTCAATAGCCCTCGTAAGGTCGACTACCACTCCCAATGACCAGTGTGTTAGATCCGGGACAGCCAAACCTATAAGTCCGGTATCAAAGAGTGGAGCACTCATATAGGACATCCTTGGTGTCTCAAGTCTAAGGACTAGATACACCACTAAGACTACGGAATCGCTGTCCGACAATAAGGCATCATCAACCATCCAAAGCATTCCGTAAGGCGGATCAATCAGTGAACTCATTCTCCAATGAGCACTTGTAATCAGATCCCTAGTGTCCCTACACGAAGCAGCTATGAGACCAGCTGCATCCATCATATGGACGGTATACAAAGACACCAGCCTATCCTAAGATCACGATGTCCCTCTCGAAAATAACCTATGACCGGGATTATTTAGGATATGTGTTTAAAGGTGAATCGATCTCATTATCGTGATCTCATCACGATCGATTCCCATTGCACAAATCCAAGGACATCACAATATATATATGCATTTATGCAATAGTTATAAAAGTGATATACGCCAAAATATAATAAGCAAAAAGATTCTCAGATCAAGTCACACGTGCCATCACTCACGTGATTGGCTTCTTGGGCACCTATGACTAGCAATCTCCCACTTGACCTAAAGCCAATCACCTATGTGTCCCCCCCATCGGACCCGTGACGCTCAAAGATAAAATGAGACAACGGCTTTGTCATTGGATCTGCAATGTTATCTTCGGATGGAACTCTTTCCACTACTACATCTCCTCAAGTTACGATCTTTCTTATAAAAGGCGGAACCTCCTCGAACACTTCGATGAGACCCGGGTTCCCTTTATTTGAGTAATCACCCCATAGTTGTTTTAATATAAGGAAGTCGACTTGTTGCTATCTATATCGACTCCCAAATCTGTGATGAACTTCTTCACCCGTACTCCCTCCTTTGCTGCATTTGATGCAGCAATGTACCTCCGCCTCATGGTCGAAATGTCGAAGTGGTATATCTTGCTTGGAACTCTTCCAAAGACATGCTCCCTCCATTCAAGGTGTACACATACCCTGAATTCGACTTGCTATCATCGACATCGGACCGAAAACTTGAGTCGGTGTAGCCTTCAACCTTAAGGCTATTACCTCTATATACTAGTAAAAGATCCTTAGTCCTTCTCAAGTACTTAAGGATACACTTTACTGCTTTCCGGTCTCCAAGCACGGATCCGCCTGATACCTGCTTTCGTGACACTTTCGAGCATATGCTATATATCGGGCCTAGTACATAGCATGGCATACATGATAGACCATATTCTTTGGGCATAAGATATCATATCCATGTTAGCCCTTTCTTCTGGAGTCTTTGGGGACATATTCGTAGAAAGCGATATCGCATGTCTCATCGGTATGAGACCTCTCTTGGAATTTTCCATGCCAAACCTTTTGACAATAGTTTCTATGTACCTGGACTGGAACAAGCCAAGCATCCTCTTGGATCTATCTCTATAGATTCTAATCCCTAAGATATAAGATGCTTCCCCTAAGTCCTTCATGGAGAAGTGTCTAGATAACCAAGCCTTTACTGTGGATAGCATTCCTATGTCATTCCCAATGATGAGGATGTCATCCGCATATAACACCAAAAAGGTGATAGCGCTCCCACTTACCTTTCTGTATACACAAGGCTCATCTTCGTTCTTAACAAAGTCATAAGATCTGATTGCCTCATCAAATCTTATGTTCCAACTTTGGGAAGCTTGCTTTAGTCCATAAATGGATCTAAGCAACCTACACACCTTCTCTGGGCAGTTCTTGGACACGAATCTCTCAGGTTGCATCATATACACCTCCTCCTCGAAGTTCCCGTTGAGGAATGCGGTTTTCACATCCATCTACCAGATCTCATAATCATAGTGTGCTGCAATAGCCAATAGAATTCTGATGGATTTTAGCATTGCTACGGGTGAGAAAGTTTCGTCGTAGTCAACACCTTGCCTTTGACGATACCCCTTAGCCACTAGCCTTGCTTTATAGGTCTCTACCTTTCCATCTACTCCGATCTTTTTCTTAAAGATCCACTTGCAATCGATGGGTACAATACCTTCGGGTGCATCAACTAAGTTCCAAACCTTATTGGAGTACATAGAATCCATCTCGAAATTCATGGCTTCTTTCCACTTCCCGAGTCTATACTCATAATAGCCTCCTCGTAGGTCCGAGGATCAATATCCTCTACATCCTCTGCTCTAATATGTCCCACATATCTCTCAGAGGATGGGATACTCTATCGGACCTGCGTAAAGTTGATACTTGTGTATTAGGTACCTGAATAGACTTCGGGGTCAGAGAGTGGTACTTGAGCTTAGTTCTCCAACCTCGCTCAATTCTATCATTCTCCCACTTGTCTCCGTCAAGAATGTGTTCCTTCTCAAGGAACACTGCTCTCTTAGCTATAAAGACCTTTTGGTCCTCGAGATGATAGAAATAATACCCACAAGTTTCCTTGGGGTATCCCACAAATTTGCATCGCTCGTCCCTTGATTCTAACTTATCGGGTTGTGTCTTCTAACATGGGCAGAGGCAGCCCCAGATCTTAACAACCTTAAGATCAGGGCTTCTTCCCTTTCCATATCTCATATGGTGTAGACACTACCGACTTAGTTGGAACTCTATTCAGAAGGTAAGCTGCAGTTTCTAGGGCATATCCCCGAATGAGATGGGTAGGTCAAATGAAACTCATCATGGACCGCACCATATCTAATAATGTACGATTTCTCCTTTCAGAGACACCATTGAGTGAGGTGTATAAGGAGGTGTCCATTGGGATAATATCCCATGGTCCTTGAGGAACTGAGTAAACTCTGTATTTAAGTATTCACCTCCTTGATCTGATCAAGAGTTTTGATACTCTTTCCGATGCGGTTCCACCCTCATTCTTATACTCTCTCTCAATTTCTCAAAGGCCTCGGACTTTGTACTTCATTAAGTACACATATCCATACCTTGAGAATTCATCAAGAATGTAATGAAATAGGAGTAACCTCCAATGGCATGAGTTGACATGGGTCCACATACATCACTATGTATGAGTTCCAACAACTCATTGGCTCTCTCTCCCATTCTACTAAATGGAGATTTGGTCAGTTTTCCCACGAATGCAAGGCTCACAAGTCGCATATGACACATAGTCGAATAGATCTAGATATCCATCATTTAGCAACTTTTGAATCCTTCTCTCATGGATGTGACCTAGCTTACAATGCCACAGTATGCCTTTGTTCAACTCATCTCGTTTCCTTTTGGACACATTTACATTCATGATATGTGGAGTGGTGTCTAACATAAATAAACCATTATGCAATGTTCCTTTCGTGATGATCTTATCATCTAATAATATCGAACAACCATTGTTCTCAAAAAATAAATTTATATCCACTAACTGTTAAACATGAAATAGAGATAATGTTTTTTTGATAATAGAAGGAACAAAATAACATGCATCTAATACAATAAAAGCTCCACTAGGCAAATGTAGGGGCTTACCTCGCCAACAAATAATACAAAGAACTTTTTGCTCCATTACCCATCTTGAGGTCCATCTCGCCTCTCTATAGTCTCCTAGGCCTTGCCGAGAACCTCAACAACGAATTGCATATATGATAAGCACTACCTGCAGTATCCAATACCCATGTGTTATCATAAGAGTCCCACAAATGGAGACTGATCATGAATGTACCCTAAGCTTCATCAAGCTTTTGTTTCTTCCCTTTCTACAAGGTACTCTTTGCAGTTTCTCTTCCAATGCCCATCTTTACCATAGTAGAAGCACTGGCCTTTGTCCTTTCTTTGGGTCTTTCTTAGCAACCTTTGCTTTTACCTTGTTTGCCCTTGCCCTTTCCCTTCTTAAGGGACCTTTCGCTTTCCTTTTCTTTTTCTGTCTCACCAATGTAGAGAACTGGCTTCTCTTTCTTAATAGTACTCTCTGCCTCCCTCAACATATTGAGGAGCTCTGGGAGAGTCACCTCAAGCTTGTTCATATTAAAATTCATTATGAACTGTGAAAAGGAATCTGGTAGGGACCAAGCACAACCACACACAAGTTATCCTCTAGGACCATTCCTAGACCTGTGAGTTTCTCTATCCACTCAATCATCTTTAGGACATGGTTCTGAACCGGTGTCCCCTCAGTCATCCTAGCGGAAAAGGCTCTTGGATATCTCATATCGTTGAGTCCTTCCCCTGTTCCTCAAACAATTTTTCTGATATGTAGGAGAATGGATCCGCATCCATCTTTTCATGTTGTCTCAGAACTCCTGAGTCATAGAGCCCAACATATAGCACCGAGCAAGAGTGGAGTCATCAATGTACTTCACGTGTGGTGAGCGATCTCATCCCTCGCATGCCCCTTCTTGGTAGGCATCACTGTAGATATCAGGACGTACACGATTTTCTCCACCGTGAGAACAATTCTCAAGTTCGGAGCCAATCCATATAATTTGGACCAAGAAAGTGGTTGACATCAAGTATGCCACGTAAGGGATTTGAAAATGACATTTTCTCAAAATAAAGATGTAGCGAAAATGAATAACATGCAGATTTTGCAAGAAATAAACTATCAAGATATGGACTTCTATCTTAATAAGCTCCCACTATTTTACTAATGAGTCACGCGACACCCTCAAAGATGCGGAAACGGAAGTCTCCAAAGACTTCTAGTGGGGATCGATCCAATCAGCGTCTTAGTGTAACCTCGAGGGACTCGACCAATCACACTAAGCCTAAAAAAGGTAGGCAACTCTTGCCGATCACAACTCATTGTGATTCCCGGCCCTGTTTCCTAATCACCAATCACCATGGCGGGGAGGGACTCGACCAACCATGATGCTTTCGGTTAAGTCAACACCTTCGTTACAAGATGAGTCCGATTTGATGATATACCCTCGAGGGACTCGACCAAGCATACCATGTCCTCGGTCACCCGGTGACATCTCTATGTCGTAAGCAAGATATAGCGAATCATGATATAGGTGAGTCTCGAGGGACTCGACCAACTCAACCTACACCGGAATCGGTTCCTACTATAACGATGGAAGGCCACGTGGGTCAATCTAATTGCCTCAATGCTTACCGATTTAATATTATCGATAGATGTTTCTATAATTTGGTCTCCTAATATGACATGTCACACATATACATATTTAATATATATCTACATCGCATGCAAATATATATACATATCTAGTATGTGTATAAGCAATCACATCGATGATCATGGACCACAACCTAATATGATTAGGCCCGAGCCAAGAGGGCCTAATCACTCACATCAAGATCTATGTGTGCAACGGTGCATCTCCATGCCCCGTGATCGTCCATCTCGCCCTCGTCGGTTCCGTCGACATCTTGATGCATCTCCATGCATCACGATCGTCCGTCTCGTGGGTCCCGCTATCACATCCACGCCTCCCATGCGCCTCCTCATGTGATTACAACTTAATCATAGGCACGCAGGCCCCGACAATAAACGAGAAATATAATGGAGGTTCGCAGACCTCAATAATAATAATCACAAGTACACACATCACACGGTCCATGATCATCCGTCCACACATCATACATCACATGTATAAATAATCATCATCATGTAGGACTACTAGATAATAATAAAAAATAATAATCAACTAAACCTTTTAATTAATTAATATTTTCTAAAATCAGGGACATGTAGAGAATTTCTCAATTCCTAAGGGTATTTTCGTAATTTGGACAAAAGCCAGAAACTGGAATTTCTCAAATTCACAGGGGAAAAACTATCCTTTTGCCCAAAACCCTAATTCCCTCTGCTGCTGCCGCCGCCACCACCTATGGCGGGGGCGGCGGGCGAGGGCGGGGCCCGCCCTGCGCCGGCTGCCTTCGTTGTTAGGCCGCCGGCTTTGGTGGGCGACCCCGGCGTCGTCGCCTCCCGCAGGCGGTTCTGCCACAGAGGGGCGCCTGAGGGCGGTGCTGCCTCGCTGGCGGCCGCCCTGGGTTTTTTGCCGTGGGAGGGGAGCTGACCCAAGCGCGCCGCCTGGGTGCCCTCGACCCGTATTCTTCATGGCGGCGCCTCGCCCGCAGGGTCGGTGTCGCAGGCGCCTCTACCCGTGGGCTGCCAGCCCCATGCCCCGTAGTTTTGCTGCAAAGCAGATCACGGGCCGACTCACTATCAGTAACCGGTAACTATGCTTGGCCGCGCCGGCTTACTGGTGCGGCGGTCATGGCCATTACAGTAGCGGCCGGCATGCAGATCGAGGGCAGCAACTTTTGCTACCCTTCCTCGCTTTTAGGTCAACGATTTTGACGTCAATATTCTTCCTAAACACAACACATGCAGTTCAAAACCAATCATTCGCATACGAACAACCCGCTCGATACCACTTGTTGGGAAATCATGGGGGCGACATCATATGCGCAAATGGAAGAACAAGAAAACAAAAAATCCCCGATTCCCAAAAATGATGTTCGTCGTCGTATAAGATTGGTGCGTAAAAAATCTGCAAAACACAAAACTGCGTATAGAGATTGTGTTACCTAGGGAGATCGTATATCCCTGTTTCCTTGCAGATCCTTAGGAGAGGGTGAAGGAGGTCAAGCGTCCTCCTCTCTAGCGGTGATCCACACAACAGGGTTGCGACGACCCTCCTCAAAACTCCAGGCCTCTGAGGTGGAGAGGGAGAGGAGAATAGGAAAGGCAAGCAAAGACTCTAGCATATGAGGCTGTGAATCCCTCCTATTTATAGAGATCCCGTGTCAAACCCTAATGGGTCCTTCCCTAGTGGGTATTGGATCTGCATCCAATAAGACAAGGGCTCCGTCGGATATCTCATATCCGAACCTCTACTCATCGCAATGCCTACCATATGTGTGTGACCCTCTAGGCCCAATATCGAGCTGGCCGTGAGTCATACCTGTCAGAACTCCTTCTAACTCAGTGAATTATTATCTATGTAATAATTCACTTTCGACTCATCGACTACGGACGTATTAGGCCACTACGCCAGTAGTCCCCATTTACTCTGAGGGAATCCAATCCATTGGATCTGTCTGTCCTCAATTACCGTGTACCTATAGTCCCTCATCCATCTAATATCCCAAAGACCGTATATCGAGCATGGTGTTGTCAGACCCATATGGTTTCTACTCGAGTCTCGCTCTAATCGGATTCTCCTAGAGAACTCTTTCTCTCTCAACCCGAATGACCCTGGCCAGGGATTTGTCTGAGCAAGAACACATGGGATATTCCTCTCATGACGCCGAGAGTGGATGATCCTCTATCGACACTCAATAGCCCTCGTAAGGTTGACTACCACTCCCCAATGACCAACCGTACTAGATCCGGGACAGCCAAACCTATAAGTCTGGGTATCAAAGAGTGGAGCACTCATACAGACATCCTTGTTGTCTCAAGTCTAAGGACCGAGATACACCACTAGGACTACGGGAATCGTTGCCCGACAATAAGGCATCATCAACCATCCAAAGATTCCGTAAGCGGATCAATCAATGAACTCATTCTCCAATGAGCACCTGTCTTGTATCCCTAGTGTCCCTACACGAGCAGCTATGAGACCAGCTGCATCCATCATATGGATGGGTATACAAAGACACCAGTCTATCCGGTTATCACGATGTCCCTCTCGAAAATAACCTATGATCGGGATTATTTAGGATATGTGTTTAAAGGTGAATCGATCTCATTATCGTGATCTCATCACGATCCGATTCCCATTGCACAAATCCAAGGACATCACAATATATATATGCATTTATGCAATAGTTATAAAGTGATATACGCCAAAATATAATAAGCAAAAAGATTCTGTATCAAGTCACACGTGCCATCACTCACGTGATTGGCTTGCTGGACACCTATGACTAGCAATAACACCTTACTAGTATAAGCAAGGGGGCGGCCATCTTGCATTAGTATAGCACCAATTTCGACTCTAGAGGCATCAGCTTCAATAACAAAAGTCTTGCCGAAGTCGGGTAGCGTTAGTACGAGCGTTGTCATCATGGCTGCCTTAAGTTTGTCGAAGGCAGCGGAGGCTTTGTCCGACCATTGGAAGGTATCTTTTTTCAGTAGAGAAGTGAGAGGTGCACTAATCTTCCCATAGTCCTCCTTAACAAATTTTCGATAGTAGCCCATTAGTCCAAGGAACCCTCGTAGTAATTTCTCATTTGTAGGTTTCGGCCAGCCTTGCATTGCTTCAATTTTTGTTGGGTCTACAACCACTCCTTCTTCTAATATTATGTACCCAAGGTACTCTACTTTTTGCTAGAGAAAACTACACTGTAGCTGCTTAATAAAAAGAGTATTCTCCCAAAGGATCGTCAAAACAACCCATAAATACTGAAAGTGAGTCTTAAGAGAAGGGCTGTAAATGAGAATATCATCAAAAAATGCTAGCACAAATTTGTTAAGAAAGCTTTGAAAAATATCGTTCATGAGACTTTGGTGTTAGGATCAAGAGTACTAAGAGGGGGGGTGAATTAGTGCAGCGAAAAACTTTCACTGGTTTAAAATGACGTTTGTACGATGAAAGCATTTTCGATGAAAACTGTTTCAGAAAGTTCTTCAACTTAAGATCAAACAAAAGTATAGTTGAAGTAAAGCAATAGAGGTAGTTTGCAGTTAAGAAAGAGAGCAGAATATAAATGCAAACCGAGATTTAGAGTGGTTCAGTCAATCTTGACCTACATCCATTTTTGACTTCCTCATTCGATGAGGTCACTGATGTTTACTAGAGGCCTTCATTCAATAGGTGAAGGCCAACCACCCTTTTACAGCTTTACTCCTTTTGACGGGCTTAGGAGACAACCCTTATAGATTTCCGCTCCTCTCTTGAATGATCAAAACTTAGAAGAAAAGAGGGAGAAGAACTTCTAGCCATTTACAACAATTTTAAACTCTCAAATTCTCAGAATAAATGCAAGCTTTCGGTGCCCTTTCATACAGAAAAGGGTGGGGTTTATATAGGCCTCAATTGGTTTGAATTTAGAGCTCAAAAGTATCATCTCTCGGATTTTCGGGGTCCTGGCGGTACCACCGCCTGACTTCGCTCAGAGACCGAGCTCAGGAGGTACCACTACCTGACAGGGGCGGTACTACCACCTGACAGGGGCGGTACCACCGCCTGACTTCGCTTAGAGACTGAGCTTCTGGGCGGTGCCACCGCTGGCTAGGAAATCTAGGTCCGAATGGGCTGATCCATTTGGCCCAATTTGGGTTTATCAAGGGCCTAATTGGCCCCAGATTAAGTTAATGGAATCACCTCCCATTCCTAACTTAATCTTCATGCTAACTATGATATTTAAGACATTAATACTGTAACTCGTGTTCCGGTGTGTCAATCGCTTCTTTCGGCGAACTTCCGACGAACATCCGATGAACCCTCAGTGATGCTCTAGCAGACTTCCGACAAACTCTTGGACTTGCGACGATTCTCTTGGTGAGTTCCGGCGAGCTTCTTTGGCAAGATCCTAGACTTTTCGGATTTATTCCTACAGAACTTCCGACAATCGTCCAAACTTCCGTCGAACTCTCGAACTCCCAAAGTGATCTTGGTCTTGACTCCGGCGCAACACTTGCTGCATGTCTTACTGCCATCATAGTTAATCCTGCACATGTAAAACAAACTTCAATCTAGATAATTAATTCTAAGCATTAATCAAGTTGTCCGGCATGTCATTGGCCCCTCGACGCTTCGTCCGATTCTTCAACGTATCGTCCTCTCTTATGGCCTATTGCCTAATCGGCCAGTTGACTCCGCAATTTCGATATCCTTGGCATAATGCCCGCTCTTCTTAGCTCGATACATCGACCGATCCACCGGTACGACGTCTAATCTTCTGACATGTTCCTCCAGCCCAACATGATTTTTCCTACTTTAATTGTGTCATCCTGATCAAAGCATCCCGCGTCACTTAAAACGCACATTAAAACATAATCACAATTATCAATTAGTTTCATTATCAAAATAGGAGATTCAATAATCTCCTCCTTTTTTATGATGACAATCAATTGATGATGGAGTTAAACTTAACTCCCCCTATCAATATGCTATAGTGATAGAAAATCTTAGATTCAAAAATCCAAGCAACATGTCATGATAAAATCATGATATATAATCAACATATTTCTCCTCTTTTGTCATCAACAAAAAAGAGAAGTACCACAATCAAGTGTTTGTGATATAAGTTCAACTCATTGCATGAAAAACATAATATCAATTTTTACTATCATGCAAGTTTGCTAACATCAAAATACAAGCTAGCAAAAAAAAAAATTTCAATATTTTAAAACACACAAGCTAGCAATTTTGAGATGTGTTAGGATCGAGAGCACTAAGAGGGGGGGGGTGAATTAGTGCAGCGGAAAACTTTCAGCGATTTAAAAACAAAAGCCGCGTTCGTCCGATAAAAACGATTTCGATGTAAATGCCGATTCACAATTTGTAGTTTACGCAGTTTGCGTCTAAATGCAGTTTGCGTCTAAATGCAGATTGCGTCTAAGCGCAGTTTCCTTTTAAGCGCAGTTTGCGTTTAAGCGCAGATTGCGTCTAAACACAGTTTGCGTCTAAACACAGTTTGCATCTAAACACAGTTTGCGTCTAAGCGCAATTTGCGTCAAAACACAATTTGCGTTTAAGCGCAGTTTGCGTCTAAGCGCAGTTTGCGTTTGAGCGCAGTTTGCGTCTAAGCGCAGTTTGCGTTTGAGCGCAGTTTGCGTCTAAATGCAGTTTTACGTCTAAGTGCAGTTTTACGACTAAGTGCAGTTTTACGTCTAAACGCAGTTTTGCATCTAAACGTAGTTTTACGTCTAAACGCAGTTTTACGTCTAAACGCAGTTTTGCGTCTAAACGAAGTTTTACGTCTAAACGCAGTTTTACGTCTAAACGCAGTTTTACGTCTAAACGCAGTTTTACGTCTAAACGTAATTTTACGTCTAAACGCAGTTTTGAACTTTGAAAAGCGTTTTATGAATACGCAGAAAGCAATTTGCAGTTATAAATGGAATCAAAACGTAAGCGTAAACTGCAGTGTAAAGATCGTACGAAAACACCGATTTACGTCTGAATGCAGATTCGGAAAGATCAGAACTTAGAGACTCGTTCGTAAACGCGCATAGGGCAGTAGCAATGTAGGAGGTTTGCAGTAATGATAAAGTGCTCAAAGTAAAAGCAAACCAGAGATTTAGAGTGGTTCGGCCAGTCTTGACCTACTCCACTTTTGGCTTCCTCCTTCGACGAGGTCACCGACGTCAACTAGCTGCCTTCCTTCAATGGGCGAAGGCTAACTGCCCTTTTACAGTTTCTCTCCTTTTGACGGGCTCAGGAGACAACCCTTACAGATCCTTTCTCTCCTCTCTTTACAACTCAAGACTTGAAGAACAGAAAGAGGAGAACTTTTGGACTTTTACACAAATTTGAGCTCTTAGAATCACTGAAAAGATCAAGAATTCGGTGTGGATCAGTATCTTTTCAGTGCTGAATGGGTGGGGTATTTATAGGCCCCAACCCAGTTCAAATTTGAGCTCAAAATGATCAAATCCCGAATTCCGGATCAGGATTACCTCTTGGATCGGAGAGGTAGCACCGCCGGCAGAGCTCGGAGATCGAGCCTGGCGGTTGCACCTCTCTGTCGAGGCGGTTGCACCGCCTGTGTCCGCTTCAGATCTGAGCCCCAAAAGGCGGTGCCACCTCCTGATTGGAGGCGGTTGCACCTCTCTATCGTGGCGGTTGCACCGCCCGAAGTCCGGCTCGAGATCGAGCCCCAGCGGTGCCACCTCCTCGATTGGCCGGCGTTGCACCTCTCTGCCTGAGCTCGAAGACCGAGCTCAGGTGGTGCTACCTACTCTCGTCCGGGAGGTTGCACCGCCCAGTCTAGCTCGAAGATCGAAGCTCGGGCGGTTGCACCTCTCGGCTGGCGGTTGCACCGCCCAGTCTCGGCCAGAGACACAGCTGGGCGGTTGCACCTCTCGCCTGGCGGTTGCACCGCCGGTGTATCGAGGGCGAATGGTTAGCTCCATTCGGCCCAAATTTCAATCTTTTCAGGGGCCCAATTGCCCCAAGATTAAGCTAATGGGATCACCTCCCATTTTCAAGCTTAATCAACGTGCTAACTATGATTAAATCTAAGACAACTTCTGCAGCTTTGCTCCGATGCGTCAATCGCTTCTTCCGGCGAGTTTCCGGCGAACTTCCGTCGATCATCCGATGAACCCTCGGTGATTCTTCTGCGAACATCCGGCAAACTCCTGGACTTTGCGACGATCCACTTGGCGAGTTCCGACGAGCTTCGCTTGGCAAGCTTCTAGACTTCTCGGATCTGTTCTCGTAGAACCTCCAACGACCGTCCGAATTTCCGTCGAACTCTCGAACTCCCAACGTGATCATGATCTTGACTCCGGCGCAACTCCTGCTGCTTGTCTAACTTTCATCGTAGTTAATCCTGCACACTTATCTCAACACATAGATTAGACAACAAATGACAATTGACTTCATCATCAAAATCCGAGATTCAACAATCTCCCCCTTTTTTATGATGACAATCAATTGATAATGGAGTTATCCTTAACTCCCCCTATCTATATGCCATAGTTGAGATAAGTCAACCTTGAATTCAAGACCTAAGAATTCAAGTGACGTATTGATAAGTTAGATCAGTTAAACTTATCAATACTCCCATCATGATACCCATCATGATGTATCTCTTCAAGAATGATGTCAAGTTTGTATGATTGTGTTTGTAACTATTCATCATGTAATCATATAAAGCTGCGAAGGACTAATACATGATGCACACTTTTGAGATTTTCTAGCAAGTTTGCATTTACTTCGCAAGATAGGATATCAACTCAAGACATAATGCAAACTATAGCACATGTTCATATATCTCTTGGTGATGTAACATTTTTTATAGCATCACTCAAGTATTTGCAACATGATTATGGCAGTGTTTATCATTTATAGCATCACTCAAGTATTTGCAACATGATTATGGCAGTGTTTATCAATTCATATGTTTCTCCCCCTTTGTCATCAACAAAAAGCATGATAGCATTATTAAAAAGCATGGTAGATGTGATTCCAGCAGGTTATCATGCACATAAAGGAAGGCATGACACATATAATACTTTGAATACCCCCCCCCCTTTTTTTTTTTTTTTTTATAGTTCGTTGCTTGAAGGAGGAAAGTTATTTTTCAAAAGTTTTCATAAGAGTGTACACGAAAATCCCATTTTTAGCATTCAAACTGAAAAATGAACTTCTTACATGCATGCGGTTATGAGTAAGCTACTGATTTTTAAAAACATTTGTCACATAATTTCCAACATGTTATTTGATCAAGTGATGCCAAGGCATGCAATAGTAATCAATAACGTCCAAAAAATAATTTTAACTAGATTAAGTATTCGGACACATCAACATTCCTAATTCTCTTCTTATGAAATCAAATTGTTCTTCACTTAGGGGTTTTGTAAAGATATCAGCTAGTTGATGTTTCGTATCAATGAATTCTATGATTACATCATGATTCGCAACATGATCTCGTATAAAGTGATGTCTGATGTCATTTCATGATGTACACATTTCGAATATTTTAGCAAGTGTAGCATTGCATCACATGGTAAGATATCAGCTCGTACGATGCAAATTTTTGTTTGATATCTTGATACAGGGCATATAGCAATGATAGCATTCATATATTAACATCAGTAATAGCAACCATATCAATGTCATATTGCTGACTTATCAACTATATTGGTATGTCGCTTTACATTTTTTTCAAGGCATAAGGTTTTTTAAACATTTTGGTTTCAAAGTGCAAAAAATCCGAGATAAAACAACAAGAGATGTTTGTAAATTTGCATATGCTTACAGATCAAGGTAAAGGGTAACATATGGAGTTAACAACATATCGTAAACCATATCAAAAAACACAGTCCTTCATGATGAGTAACATAAAGGAGTTTACAACATGTCGCAACCATATCAAAAACAAAGTCCTTCATGATGAGTAACAAAAGGAGTTTACAACAAGTCAGGCAATCATATCAAAAACAAAGTCCTTCATGATGAGTAACAAAAGGAGTTTACAACAACGGATGTTCATACAAGCTCATTCATGAGGTGGAAGGTTGAAGTGCCTAAGTAAAGAGTCAAATTGACGATGGATTTGCTACAGCTCGGTTAGGATTTGATCTTGTCGAAGTTCAAGCCATTCTTGTCTTTGTTCAATCGGGTCCATCCAAATCCCAATATCTTCGATGGATGATGTGTGAATTTGCTCAACCGGATGTGTTTCCTCAAAGGGACAGATCGGAGGAGATTGGGTACTCTAAAAGACCGGTGTTTCCTGGCTCGGGTTCAGTTCAGTTGAGGGGGGATCAGTTCTTCTAGGCATTCTAACCCATTACCGTTTCTATAGTGACATCTTAGTCGGTGAAGTAGATTTTTTGTTTATTATGCTGAATCTATCTACTTTCATTACTTCTTCTTCCGGGGTATTTGAATATCGTAGCTTTCATTATTCTAGTGATTATACCACCATATGGGAGCATCATATCTTTCTTAGATAATTCTAACATGTTTTGTTGGATAAGATAGCCAAGACAAATGTCATGTCCTTTCATGATTAAGTACATAATTCCTAATTCTAATTGACTCACTTCATCATGATGGTATTGTTTAGGAAGAATTATACTAGTCATGATATGATGAAGTATCTTAGTGTTAAAAGGCAGTAGATGTTCACAACTTTTTAGAACAAATGCTATGTTAGGATTGGCAAAGATTGTTCCTAAGGCTCCAACATAGGATGTTCCAATAATTTCTTCATCCCATGATCCTCTAAAGTAAAGTCCTATGCTTTTCATGGGAACGCCTATCATATCACAAATGAATCTATCAGTGATTGAGATGTGTTGTCCTAAAAGATAGGTTGACATCCTTTCTTCATCATCTATTTGCATGTTATTGTAAAACAATCTAACTAGCCTAGGATAGATGGGTTCGTTGATCTGCAAGATTGGAAGTAGATTTAGGTTTGCAAACCATTGGATAGTCTCTATGTCTCTTAGTTCATTCAGATCTACGTATTTTCCCTTATTGATGCTTCTTAGTTCGAAAGAGGGAAATTTTTCAGCATGGTTTTTTGAATCAAAAAGGGTAAGATCAAACTTTTCTACTAATCTCCTCTTTCCCTTGTCCCTTGAGGATCTTCTAGAACCCATAACTACTGCTGTTTAGAGGGATAAGGTTGAACAAGAGTGAATGAAGAACAAAACAGAATTTAAGAGGTTCTTAGAGAATACCTTAATGAAATCTTCAAAACAGGGAGCGATTCTTGATGTTTTGCTCCGAAATGGGAGGTATTTGGGAAGCTAAACGGGGTGAAATGAGGATGGAGGAGGCTTGGAGGAGTAGAGAATGAAAGGGAGGTGAGTTGGGGTCGGTTTCACCGCCGGCCCTAGCGTGGGTTAAAAAGGCAGAGTTGCGGGCGGTTGCACCTCTGGCTGGAGCGGTGCAACCGCTGGCAACTCGTGATGGCTGGAGGTGCCACCGCTGGCTGGAGAGGTGCCACCGCTGGCTGGAGAGGTGCCACCGCCTGTTGGCAGTGAACACTTCATTGTGATTTGATCAGGGAGGTTTTGTCTTGAGGAGAGTTTTTATTCAGAGCAATTAACGTTACTTATATGATTACGTATGCGTTTTTATTTCAAGGCAAAAGAAAACGCTTGTACGATCAAGGTAGATCTTTTAACGTGCATACTCCCAATGTCGTACATATGTTTGTGATTTTGAAAAGTCACATTAGGTTGTATCCAAATTGCATTTGGGTCATGACTGTCGAGAATCAAGGAGCAGAACATTAATTCTTGCTCCAGCCTAAGGTTTTAATGTTTTTGTAGGAAGGGATGATTTTTATTTACCCATTTGCTTTTGGGTGCCTCACAAATAGATCTACATTTTCTATCATGTTGCATAGAATTTGTCATGGTTCCCTTAGGAACCCAAATCAATTTGTTTGGACTAAGTTTCCTGAATGGACAATAATGCGTCCTATGTCCGATCTTGCAACAAAAGTTGCATTTGCTTTGATGTCTAACATGTAAGATGGGGCCTTTTACGAAGGTAGTTGGATTTTGGTGAGGACTCCTCACAAATCCAATCCCACTTCTTTTAGGAACATGACCCTTGTTTGTAAGGATCATGTTTAATGACTTGCTACCAACCTCGAATTTCTTCAAGGTGTCCTTAAGTAGCAAGTTTTCTTTTTGAAAAGTTTCTAGATCATGGCATTTTATGCATAAGTTTAAACTATCACTATGTTCAGCATTTAACTTATCAAACTTGTAAATAAGACTATCATACTCCTTTTTTAGCAATTTGTATTTACCACTAATAGTCTTACACTCATCAAACAATTCATGGAAAGCATTTAATAATTCATCGAATGATAAATCTGCATCTAATGAATTTGTTACCTCGTCTTCGATGGCCATTAGAGCGTAATGAGCAACTTGCTCGGTGTTGGTCTCCTCTTCTTCGGATGCGCTCGAGTCGTCCCATGTTGCTTGAAGAGCCTTCTTCTTTGATGTTCTTCTTTTGACTTGGGGACAATCACTCTTGTAGTGTCCCGGCTTTTTACATTCATAGCAGATCACTTGGTCCTTTTTGGGTTCAAGTTTATTTTTCGCATCATTCTTAAACTTGTTTCTTTTAAAGAATTTTTTAAACTTTCTTGTTAAAAGTGCCAAGTCATCATCACAGTCCTCATCACTTGAGTTTTCTCTCAAGTGGCATTCAGAAGTTTTAAGTGCCATATCCTTCCTGTTCTTTGGAAGGATGTCTTCTTGCTCTTCATGAGCTTTGCAAGTCATCTCGTAGGTCATTAATGACCCGATTAGTTCTTCAAGAGGGAAGTTACGCAGATCTTTTGCCTCTTGAATAGCAGTGACTTTAGGATCCCAACTTTTAGGAAGGGATTTTAGTATCTTATTTACGAGTTCAAAATCCGAAAAACTTTTTCCGAGTCCTTTTAGACTGTTGACGACATCCGTGAAACGGGTAAACATGTCGCCAATGGTTTCACTCGGTTTCATTCGGAAAAGTTCAAAAGAATGCAGCAACAGATTGATTTTTGACTCTTTCACTCTACTTGTGCCCTCGTGGGTCACTTCAAGTGTGTGCCAAATATCAAAGGCAGTTTCGCAAGTTGAAACACGATTAAACTCGTTTTTATCAAGTGCGCAAAATAAGGCATTCATAGCCTTTGCATTAAGAGCGAAAGCCTTCTTTTCCAATTCATTCCAATCGATCATTGGAAGAGAAGACTTTGAAAATCCGTTTTCAACAAGGTTCCACAGTTCAAAATCCATAGAAATAAGAAAGATCCTCATTCGGGTCTTCCAGTAGGTGTAGTCCGTTCCACTGAACATGGGTGGACGTGTAATAGAATGCCCCTCTTGGTTTCCGGCGTATGCCATCTCTCTCTTGGGTTTTAATCCGTTAGAGAGTTAACCTTGCTCTGATACCAATTGTTAGGATCGAGAGCACTAAGAGGGGGGGGGTGAATTAGTGCAGCGGAAAACTTTCAGCGATTTAAAAACAAAAGCCGCGTTCGTCCGATAAAAACGATTTCGATGTAAATGCTGATTCACAGTTTGTAGTTTACGCAGTTTGCGTCTAAATGCAGTTTGCGTCTAAATGCAGATTGCGTCTAAGCGCAGTTTGCTTTTAAGCACAGTTTGCGTTTAAGCGCAGATTGCGTCTAAACATAGTTTGCGTCTAAACACAATTTGCGTCTAAACACAGTTTGCGTCTAAGCGCAGTTTGCGTCTAAACACAGTTTGCGTTTAAGCGCAGTTTGCGTCTAAGCGCAGTTTGCGTTTGAGCGCAGTTTGCGTCTAAGCGCTGTTTACGTTTGAGTGCAGTTTGCGTCTAAACGCAGTTTTACGTCTAAGTGCAGTTTTACGTCTAAGTGCAGTTTTACGTCTAAACGCAGTTTTGCGTCTAAACGCAGTTTTACGTCTAAACACAGTTTTACGTCTAAACGCAGTTTTGCATCTAAACGAAGTTTTACGTCTAAACGTAGTTTTACGTCTAAATGCAGTTTTGCGTCTAAACGCGGTTTTACGTCTAAACACAGTTTTACGTCTAAACGTAATTTTACGTCTAAACACAGTTTTGAACTTTGAAAAGCGTTTTATGAATACGCAGAAAGCAATTTGCAGTTATAAATGGAATCAAAACGTAAGCGTAAACTGCAGTGTAAAGATCGTACGAAAACACCGATTTACGTCTGAATGTAGATTCAGAAAGATCAGAACTTAGAGACACGTTCGTAAACGCGCAGAGGGCAGTAGCAATGTAGGAGGTTTGTAGTAATGATAAAGTGCTCAAAGTAAAAGCAAACCAGAGATTTAGAGTGGTTCGGCCAGTCTTGACCTACTCCACTTTTGGCTTCCTCCTCCGACGAGGTCATCGACGTCAATTAGCTGCCTTCCTTCAATGGGCGAAGGCTAACTGTCCTTTTACAGTTTCTCTCCTTTTGACGGGCTCAGGAGACAACCCTTACAGATCCTTTCTCTCCTCTCTTTACAACTCAAGACTTGAAGAACAGAAAGAGGAGAACTTTTGGACTTTTACACAAATTTGAGCTCTTAGAATCACTGAAAAGATCAAGAATTCGGTGTGGATCAGTATCTTTTCAGTGCTGAATGGGTGGGGTATTTATAGGCCCCAACCCAGTTCAAATTTGGAGCTCAAAACGATCAAATCCCGAATTCCAAGATCGGGTTGCACCTCTTGACGGAGAGGTTGCACCGCCCGCGAGCTCGGAGACTAAGCCCAAAGGGTTGCACCTCTCTGTCGCCGGCGGTTGCACCGCCTGAGTCCGGCTTCGAGATCGAGCCCCCCCGCGGTGCCACTTCTCGATTGAGGCGGTTGCACCTCTCTGTCGAGGCGGTTGCACCGCCGAAGTCTAGCTTCGGGATCGAGCCCCAAGTGGTGCCACCTCGATTGAGGCGATTGCACCTCTCTGCTGAGCTCGAAGACCGAGCTCGGGCGGTGCTACCTCTTCTGTCGGGGAGGTTGCACCGCCGATCTAGCTCAAGACCGAGCTCGGGCGATTGCACCTCCTGGCTAGGGCGGTTGTACCGCCCAGCCTCGGCTGGGAGACACAGCCACGGCGGTTGCACCTCCTGGCCTGGCCGGTTTGCACCGCAATCAGTGGTGTAATAAGGGTCCCAATGGTTAGCTCCATTCGCCCAATTTCAATCTTTTTCAGGGGCCACTGCCCCCAGATTAAGCTAATGGGATCACCTCCCATTTTCAAGCTTAATCAACGTGCTAACTTCTGATTAAATCTAAGACAACTTCTGCAGCTTTGCTCGATCGTCAATCGCTTCTTCCGGCGAAGTTTCCGGCGAACTTCCGTCGATCATCCGATGAACCCTCGGTGATTCTTCTCATGGACATCCGGCAAACTCCTGGACTTTCGCGATGATCCACTTGGCGAAGTTCCAACGAAGCCCTCGCAGCTTTTGGACTTCTCGGATCTGTTCTCGTAGAACCTCCGACGACCGTCCGAACTTCCGTCGAACTCTCGAACTCCCAACGTGATCATGATCTTGACTCCGGCGCAACTCCTGCTGCTTGTCTAACTTTCATCGTAGTTAATCCTGCACACTTATCTCAACACATAGATTAGACAACAAATGACAATTGACTTCATCGTCAAAATCCGAGATTCAACAAGATGTTCAAGAAAGCAACTCCTGCTTCTTGAAATATAAGTTTTACTAGATGTGCAAGTTAACTTTTTGCTTCTTGAGATAGGCAAGATAAAACTCCTTAGTGATGTTCAAGATAGCAAGTTCTACATCATGCAAGTTAGTGAATCTTACAATATTTTAGAACATGCATAATCACCAAAGCATCATAAATTTTAATGATGTGCAAAATTATAAATTTTGCATGTTTGCATTTGTGCGTCTTGAGATTTACAAAATAGCACTTTCTTGGTAATGTTCAAGATAGCAATTTCTTCTCTTTTAAGAAGTATAATTTTTACTTTCTTCTTGAATTGTGCGAACTAGCAAATTAGCTTTCTAGCATGTTTTGCTCCCCCTTTGTCATTGTGAAAAAGAAAGGAAGACCCTTTACGTTGATTTTTAAATTATGTCAAAAGTAAATAGCATAGATGAAAATTCAAGTCATGAATGTCAAAACAATTATTTTATCATGAATATTTCATCATTGCATATATCATTATCATAAGTTAAAGTATTTCATGCATAATTCCAAATCATCATGTATATAAAATCATCATTACATGCGTGATTCCAAATCATCATTTATTTCATATCATGATGGTATCAATTTTGTGAAATTACATCCTACCATGCATGATCAAAACTTCTTATTTGTATATATCAAAACAAATTAATAAATATTTCATGTATTCATATCATCGAATAAGGAATATCAAGAAGAATTATTGGGTGATGAGATAAATATTTCATGAACATAAGGCATTGCATAAAAATCATATCATGAAAAGATAAACTCATGTGAATACCAAACGACATAATTCATTTTGACACATCTCCTCTTTAAAAAAAAAATGAAAGGAATTCTTAGGAGATCATGATATAGATAAAATTCATTCAATTTTGTAGGAGAACAAGATATTAATTCAAGCATATAAAATTTCTTAATTCATTATGAATCATAAAAAAAATTATGGTTTCGAAAATCATGAATCATTTAGGAAAATTTTCTTTTTAGTACACGACAAGAAGAAATATAGCAATGATACCATTCATGATTAATTTGAATGGTAGATGGTAAAAAGAAATATTGAGGATAAAAGATCTCAATTTTTATAGAGTAAATCTCAAGTTATAAATCTCAAAAAATCAAGATAAAGCTCATTCAAATTCAAATCATTAAATCAAAATCATTTTCAAGAGATTCATAAAAAGATGATAAAATAGATTCATCAAAGTTAATAAGATAGAGAAAAAGAATTTTCAAGAAAAATATTTTTCTCTATTTAGTTGTTTCTTTCAAGCATGCCTTTGTCCTTTTTGTGCCAACAAAAATATATATCATCAATCGTTTAGGATCGAAAAATAAATTTCATCATAAAAACCATCAAGATCAATAAACCACAAAAATCATCATGTATAACTTTAAAATCTCATGCATAAAATCGTCAAATCATGGTATCAAAATTTCAATATTTTCATTATAATTTTATGCATCATTAAGTATACAATCGTCATGACACTTACACTATTTCATATAAGCATGCCTATTTCATTTATATCAAATCAAAATATGCATCATTTTTCTTTAAACCGAAAAAGCCCCTTTTATTATCGTGAAAATCGATAATCCATAAATCACAAAAATCATTATGCATCATTTCGAAAGAAAACTCATTAAGCATGATCATTATGCATTGCTTCAAATCAAATATGATTTCATTTATTTTCAAAATATTCATCATGATAGGACATACAAGGCAAAGAAACCATTAAACATAAAGCATATTCATCAATTATAGTTTCATTGAGCATAAGGTATTTTCAACCAAAATCATTTTGTTATTTGTTGTAGTCATGCATTTTTCTTTTTAGGTGAATCTATCTTTTCATGCTTAGTTTTTCATACAAAAGCCATGCATCATCATTAAGCATGATATTAAACTTCTTAATATTTTCATTAAAACATCAAGCATGGTTTCAATCAAAATAAAAAATCATCAAGATACATATTTTTTCTTCTTAAGAAAAACATACATATGATCATTAGATTTAAATCTAACATTTTATTTCATTAACATAAAACATGTAATTTTTATTATTATTTTCAAAATTATGAGCATGATCATATTCTTACATTTTTAATTTTTTAAACATGTAATTTTTAAGAAAAATAATTATTCAAAAAAAAAGAAAATACATCATGGAAAACATCAAGTAATTTCAAAATAGATTAAGAATGTTTCGATTACCTCATCGTTGAATGCTATTAAGGCGTAGTTTGCCATCTCGCCTTTCTTGATTTTCTCATCATCTTTGGAGGAGCTTGATTCATCCCAATTTTTGTTCTTCTTCTTGCATTAGTTTCGTTCTTTTTGTTCTTTAATTTTTGTTTCATTAACTTTTTAAATTTCTTAGTGAATAGTTCTTATTCACCATCACTTGAGCTTATGCTTGAGTAGTCTTCAAATGTTCTATATCCCAAATCCTTCCTGTTCGTTGGAAGGTGGTTTTGTTCATTATGTTCATCAAGTGCATTGTACACCATTTCATATGTCATCAATGTACCGATAAGTTCTTTAAGTGAAAAAATATCTAAATCTTTTGTTTCTTGTAAAGTTGTTACTTTTGAATCCCACTTCTTAGAAAGAGAATACAAAATCTTGTTCACGAGTTCAAAGTTCGAAAAACTTTTACCAAGTACTTTTAGACTATTAACGACATCCATAAAACGGGTGTACATGTCTTCAATAGTCTCTCTTGGTTCCATATAAAACATCTTAAAATCATGCATCAAAAGAATTACTTTAGAATTTTTTACACTACTTGTGTCTTTGTGTGTGATTTCATGAGTACGTCAAATATCGAAAGTCATTTCGCACAAAGAAACCCGATTAAATTTGTTTTTGTCTAAGGTACAAAATAAGGCATTCATAGCCTTTGCATTTAGAGAAAACGTCTTCTTATCCAAATCATTCCAATGGTTCATTGGAAGAGAAGATATTTCAAATCCGTTTTCAACTATGTGCCATAAATTTAAATCCAAAGAAAGTATGAAAACTCTCATTTAATTTTTTCAATAAGTATAGTCTGTCCCATTGAAAAAAGGGAGGACGAATGAGAGAGTAACCCTCTTGAAAGCCGAAATGAGCCATTTCTCTTGGGTGTTAAACCAACTAAGAAATAACGAGGCTCTAATACCAATTGTTAGGATCAAGAGGCTTTGATACCGTCGTAGTTAATCCTGCACATGTAAAATAAACTTCGATCTAGAAAATTAATACTAAGCATTAATCAAGTTGTCCGGCATGTCATTAGCCCCTTGACGCTTCGTCCGATTCTTCGGCGCATCATCCTCTCCTACGGCCTATTGTCCAATCGGCCAGTTGACTCCATAACTCTGATATTCTTGGCGCAATACCCGCTCTTCTTGGCCCGATGCCCAAATCGATGGCCCGAACCCTTCTGTCGATATGTCAACCAATCCACCGGCACAACGTCCAATCTTCTGACATATTCCTCCGACCCAACATGAGTTTTCCTGCTTTACTTGTCTCATCCTGATCGAAGCATTTTACGTCACTTAAAATGCAAATTAAAACATAAACATAATTATCAATTAGTTTCATCTTCAAAATAGGAGATTCAACATTTGGAAGGTTGAAGGAGCATTAGTGAGTCCAAAAGGCATTACCAAGAATTCATAATGGCCGTTATGTATGAGAAATATAGTTTTTGGAATGTTATCTTCACATAGCTGAATTTGATGGTAATCGGATTGGAGGTCCAACTTCGTGAATACTCGAGCTCCTTTTAACTCATCAAGAAGTTCATCCACCACTGGTATTAGGTACTTGTCCTTAATGGTGATGCCACTTAAAGCTCAAAAGTTGATGCACATCTGTCAAGTTCCGTCCTTCTTGTGTACAAGTAGCACCAGTGAGGAATAGGGGCTGCAACTTGACCGAATCACTCCTATTTCAAGTATCTCCTTTACGATCTTTTCAATTTCATCCTTCTAGAGGTGGGGATATCAGTATGGCTGAGTGTTCACTGGTGGCTTGCCTGAAAGGATTGGAATCCGATAGTCATGTTGCCAAGTAGGAGGAAGACCACGTGGCTTAGCAAAAATATTGGCAAATTCAGCATGCAATTGGGCAAGATTTTGATCTTCAATTTCTATTTTCTTCCCCTCTGGTTGCTACTGGAGATGCACCAAAAATCCACCATTTATCTTGTGTAAAAATTTCTCCATTCGTTGGGTCAAAATGGTGGTTACGTTGCTTCCGCACTTCCCGTATAGGATGATCTGTTTGCCTTTGCAGTAGAATTTCATAATTAATTTGGAGAAGTTCCAAGAGACATCACCTAATGTTGTCAGCCATTCTATGCCAAGCATGGCCTCATAGTCATCAATTGGTAGGAGGAAGAAGTCGGTGATAATTTCTTGATCTTGTATTAATAATTTCACCTACAGACATCTTTGGTCACACTTTAGGATTCTTCCATCGGCGATCTTTACATCGAACTTGCTGCAACCTTCGATATGGAGCATCATCCGAGCAGCAACCTTACTATTTAGGAAGTTATTAGTTCTGCCATGTTGATGAAAATAGTGATCAGTTGTTGTTTGAGAAGGCCTCCAACTTTCATCGTTTGCGGGTTTGAGTAGCTAGCTAGTGCGTGTACCATAAAGTCAATTGGTTGTGGCTCTTCTTCCACATCTCCTTCTTCATGTTCAAGGCTCTCTTCTAGATGTTCAATGACCTCTTCTTTCATTGGTTCAATCACAAGAAGTCTCCCTTTTTTACAGTGATGCTCGCGGCTCCACGGCTCATCGCAGTGCCAACGTAACCCCTTCACAGATCACTCCCGAAGCTCTTCTTTTGTCAACCTTTTTAGTGTAGGAGCTCGTCTGATAGTAGGGGGGGCTGAGGGCTTCAGTATTACTAGTTGGAGTGTGACTCTAGTCCTCTGGGCTTCATTGTTTAATCGCTACTCTTGAAGTCATGCGAAAGAGATGGCTACGGTTGTCACGCTTTAACTTCTCCCCGGATCTCTAACTTTAAGCCCTCAATGAAGGTCCCTAATAGCTATTTTTCAGACTAATCATGAGTTTGATTAGATAACCTTTTAAACCTAGTTTGGCACTCCTGAATGGTGGAGGTTTGTCGGATCTTTGCTAGTTGTCCGTCAATGTTCTCATAATCGGTTGGTCCGATGCGGATCAGTAGTCCTTCTTTGAATCGTCGCCATGAGAGGACTCCATGAGTGTGCTTAAACTAGTCAAACTACTAATAAGCATCCCCTTCAAGATGTATAGCCATAATTTCCACCATACATGCATATGTGGTTTTGTGGTACTGAAAATATCGCTCCACGCACGAGATCCAATCAATTGGGTCTCTTTCTTCCCATCTAGGGAAGTCCACCCTCATGCATGGATAGTTGGGATCGGTCATAGAGCCTCCCCTCTCTTGGGAGTCATCTCTTTGGGCTTAGTGTGATTGGTCAGAGTTCTCTCCTTAATATAATTTCTTCAAGCTTAGTGGTTGGCCCAAACTGAGTTCGGTAAAGAGAGTCTGAATCTTATCCTCTATTCGTACCTCGAAGGCTTCGTATTTAGCATTGATTACCTTCTTAGATACTATAGTATATGTCTCCAAATCTGTAATGTTAAGATCTTTCTTTTGTTGTTATATTTAAGGCATGTATAGGTTGAGAGAAGTGGTGGTTGAAATGGTTGGTGGATTGGTGGTTGTAGGCTGCTGTTTAGGCTTGTTTTGTGGCTGGTTTGGATGTAGATTGAGGGTGTGGTTTGGTGGAGTTTTAGGGCTGTGATGGTAGTGGATGAAGGTTAGGGAAAAATTTTTTAGATCTGTGATAGATGGCAGCAAAGGTTTGATAGAAATCAGTAGAAGTTGCTGCAGATATATGTTGTCTTATAAGAGCAAAATTATCATCGTAGAAACAACGGTTTCTCTATGAAATTTTTAGAAAAAATTAAGAGATTTAAGAAGAAAATTTGACAGTAAAATCTATGTTTATATAACAACAAAGATGACTAATTTAATCAAGAAAATTTTAGCAGTATAACAGTAAGGAAATTGGTGCAAGTTGCTATAGCAGAATTCTCGTAAAAAAATTTTAGCGGTTTGCGATAAAAATTTACAGTAACACAATAACGTTTTTAGAGATGAATTCCTCAATAGATCAATCTTAGATAAAAGCTAAGATGATCTATAAATTGTATAAGAAATTTTATTCAAAAAGGGTTGCAAATAGATCGGTTAAGGCAATAATATGTGGCTGAAATTTTCTACAGCAATCGTTTGTTTGCAAAGATGATAACATTTACGACGAAAGGAATTCGCAGGAATATAGTAACAATTTTTTTTAGATTTTCAAATAAGGATAACTAAATTGTAGCAGTAGTAAGGTAGGAAACTAGAACCTATTGCAATTCATGGGGAGATCAAAGGATAATTCGCGGTGGTAGAGATGACGGCGGAATTCGATGACGATCTTTTAAGAAATTGTGGGAATTGCTTTGGGTGGCTATAGAAGGATGATGGATGGCTATTGAAAGGTAGCGAGATGCTAAGAATGCTAGTCCGATACCAAGTGTTAGAATCCTTACAGATTCTATGCTTGGGGTTGATCTCTTTAGGGGATCGGCCTCCTTGGAACTCTATAGGGGTTCCTTCCTCCAAATTGCTTCTCAAAGGCTGCAGAAAATATTCATCTATTGCTTATTAAAAGAGGATGAATATATGGCTATTTATAGGGCTTCTAAACCCTAACTCCTAATAGAACTCCTACTCAAGACTCCTATTCCTTTACAACCCCTAATGCTTCTCTAAGAAATAACCTCCTAACCCTAGCCGGTCTCTTCATCTCTTTAATAGGGGTCGGTTAGGTAGGTTAACATGAATGTCCCTCTCTATTAGGACTCTCTTAGCTAGGGTCCTAATAGTTTACAATTTTAGTATCATAGAGCTTTGCTCAATTTATTTGCTACTCTATGCAGGAATAGCTAGGGTATTTATAGACCCCAAATGGTTTCAAAATTCAAATCTCCAAGATTTCATGGTACGGTCAGTACCACTGCTTGCACTGGATGGTACCACTGCCTGTAGCATGACATTGGACAGTACCACCACCCAGTCTGGTGGTACCACCGCTTGATAGAGCTCGGAGACTAAGCTCTAGTGTTACCACCGCTTGGCACCTTGCCATTGGGTGGTACCACTGCCCAGACCAATGTACCACCGCCTGACATAGTCTTGGAGACTCTGTCATGATGGTTCCACGTCTTTGGTCACTATTTGGACCTTTTCACTTGGCCCAACATTGCCCAAACTTGGGCCTAGTTGGCCCCTAATTGAGTTGACCTAATTACATTCTAAACCGACTCAATTAGACTCTAAACTAACTCGATCTAGACATAATAATTACAAGCGAATCCTATATTGTCCGGCATGTCATTGGTTCTTCTGTCACTTCATCCGATCCTTTAGTGCATTGTCCTCTCCTTTGACATATTGCCCAATCAGTATGTTGTTTTCTCATAACATCTGATCTTCTTGGCCCGATGCCCGAATTCACAAAAGGAAGCCTTCCACCGACACGTCGACCGATCCTCCGGCCCGATGTCTAATCTTCTGATATGTTTGCTCCGGCCCAACGTTTGATTCCTCCTGTTTTAATCGATTTACCTTTTATGATCGAAGCTAGTCCTGTGTCACTAAAACGCACATTAAATCATAAACATTATCATTTGGTTTCATCATCAAAATCTGAGATTCAACATCTAGATCGAAGTAGTTTTAGTTCTAATTGAGTTGGTTTAGAATGTAATTAGTCCAACTCTATTAGGGGCCAACTGGGCCCGAATTGGGGCTGTTTTGGGTTAAGAGAAAATCCCATTCAATGACCTAAAAGTTGGGTGAGGCGGTGGCACCGCTAGTGGCACAGTCTCTGAGACACAATCTCCAAGACTATTTTAGGTTATAGTACTATTAGATTGGGTGGTGGTACCGCCAGTCTGGGCGGTGGTACCACTTAGAGATAGTCTCCTAGACTATGTCAAATGGTGGTACCGCTAGCATGGGCAGTGGTACCGCCCATCACAGGCGGTGGTACCACTAATACCCCCAAAAACTGGGGATGTAAGAATTTTTTATTCCAATTCTGAAGCCAATAGAGGGCTATAAATACCCCTTACTTCTCAGTTGGTAAAGTACAGAGAAGTGATGAGAACTAAACCGAAACTATATTGAAATAGCTTGCAAAAGTTGAGAGTTCACCTCCATCTTTTCTAAGCATAAAAGTTTGTAAAAGGAGAGTGAGCCACTTATGAAAGTTTTGTAAAGGGGTGATTGATCTTTGCCCTTCAAGAAAGATCAATAGTGGAAACCGGTGACCTCAATGGAAGAGGTGTTGGCGGTGGATGTAGGTCAGACGATTAAACCACTATAAAATTGGCTTGTTCTCTTCTTGGTGCATACTTTACTTTATTGCAAACTGTCCAATCCCATCCTCTCTACTCACTTACAAATATATTCGAGTCAAATGTCTTTTCAAAATATTTTTGTCGAACTAAGAGTTTCATCGCGCGAAGTTTTTCGAAGTTTTTTAAATTTATCATTTTTATCTGCTACACTAATTCACCCCACCCCCCCTTAGTGTCGTTCTTAATCCTAATAATTGGTATTAGAGCTACATTCTTTCTCGTTTGGTTTAACACCTAAGAGAAAGGACACTTTTTGGCTTTCAAGAGGGTTACTCTACCATTCATCCTTCTATATTTAATGGGATGGACTATACTTATTAGAAAACTTGAATGAGAGTTTTTTTACTTTTGTGGAATCTCAATTTATAGAATATTGTTGAAAATGGATTTCAAAAGTCTTCTCTACTAATGAACGATTGGAATGATTTAGTGAAGAAGACTTCCTCTTTGAACGCCAAAGGTATGAATGCTTTATTTTGTGCTTTGGATAAAAATGAATTCAATCGAGTTTCTATTTATGAAACTACATACAATATTTGTCACACTCTTGAAATCACATACAAAGGCACTAGTGGAGTTAAAGATTCAAAAATTAATCTTTTGATGCATGATTTTGAATTATTTCGAATGAAGTTAAGCGAAACTATCATTGACATGTACACCCATTTTACGAATGTCATCAATAGTTTAAAAGCTCTTGGTAAAAGTTTTTCGAATATTGAACTTGTGAATAAAGTTTTATGTTCTCTTCTAGAAAATTGGGATCCTAAAGTAACAGCTATTCAAGAATCAAAGAACTTTGAACCATTTTCTGATTGAAGAACTTATTGGGTCTCTGATGACATATGAAATGATGTGCAAGACACATGATGAACTTGATGAACATAAGAACAACCTTCCAAAAAATAGAAAGAATTTGAAACTTAGAACTCAAGACGACCACTCGAGCGAAAGCTCAAGTGATGATGACTTTGAACTCTTAACAATAAAGCTTAAAAAATTCATGAAACAAGAATCAAAGAATAAAAATAAACTTAAAAAGAACACAACTACTTACTATAAACGCAAGAAGTCAGGTCACTCCATATATGAGTATATAAAACTGAAGAAGAAGTTGCCAAAGGATAAATCGAACTCATCCAAAGACGAGGAGCAAACCAAGAAAGATAAGGTAGCCTTTCACAATGAGATATGTAACTAACCCGAAATGTATTTACCTTATTTTGAAATAACTTAATGCATTTCATGAGTTATTTTTAAATTTGTTTAGAAAAATTATATATATAAAAAAATAGATTATGAAAATTACATGTTTTATGATAAAGGAACAAATTGTTAGATTTAAATCTAATACTTGTACACCTAAAAAGATTAATTCTAAGTATATTTTTAAAAAGCAATAATGTGTATCTTGATGATTTTCGTATTACTTTTTTTTATTTAAGATGCTTTATGTTCAATGAAACCATGCTTGATGATTTAATGATGTAATAATAATTTGAAATAATGATATTTTGAAATCATACTTAATGAGCTTATATTTCTAAATTATGCATGATAATTTTTGTGATTTATGGCTTATTGATCTTTGTCGTAATGAAAGTTACTTTTTCGGTTTTAAATGATGATGCATATTTTTGTTTGGCATAAAAGGCAAAGGCATGCTTGTATGAAATCAAATCACTTAAATTGAAACAGACAGGGGAGAATTCATGTTTCTTGAAAATATCTTTAAAGCATTTCAATTTTTTCAACAAGTGATTCTTAGTGATGAATATATTTTATATTATCTCTTGAATTAAGAAAAGTGATTTTGATGATAAGTTTGGAGTTGACAAATTGAATTTGAATGAAAATTTTTCAACCAAATCAAGGACCTTCTTTTGATTTCTCTACTTAAGCTATCTTTTATGAGAATCAAAATATTTTTTATTTTTGATAATTCCTTCTTACAATTTACTAAAAAAGAGACTTATGCAAACAAACTATGACCTTGATAATGGTTTGAAATTGTGCATGTTATACCTTGAAGGCTTGAAATCATGTTTTGGTATCATGCATACCCAAGTAATGATGATTTAAAAATTTATTGATTTAATATACTGCCCAAAGTGATAATGATGATGACTTGACATTTTTTACAAGAAAGTTTTATGGATTGATATTTATTTATTTTTATCCAAATCATGATCTTGATTTCTCGATATTTAATACATGAGATTTTTCTATGAATCAAGATCTTGTTTTTGAACTTCTATGTTTCTTTTTGCTAATTACTAAAAAGGAGAATTATTTAAATTAATCATGATTTTTCTTGTGAATTTTGGAATTATAACATGAGATTTTTTTTATGAATCAATATCATTTACTATGATTCTTCTTTACGCTATTTGAGTCATCCAAAAAGAATCATAATTTTTCTCTTGATTTTTTGATATTCAAAACTTCAAATTTGTATTCATGAAGTATATATCTCATCACCCAATTAATTTTTCTTGATATTATTCATGTGATGATATGAATTTCTCATGACATTATATTGATACATACAAATGAGAAGTTATGATCATGCATGGTAGGATATAATGTAATTTAGCATTTTGATACCATCATGATTTGAAATATTTATGATTTGGAATGATGCATGCAATACTTATGATTTTTTGATAAAATAATGTGAAAGTCAACAATTATCATTTTCTGAAATGATACCTTATTTCAATATGCTATATTAAAATAAGAATGATACTTTATCTTTGTCATGATTTAGAGATTAATGTAAAGGAAAAATAATAATAACATTGTATTTTTCCCTTCTTTTTGACAATGATAAAGGGGTAGAAAGTATTGCTAGCTTGCATATTTCAAGGAGAAAAACTTGCTAGGAAGCAAACTTGCTAGCTTGTACTTTTCGAAAGAGAAGAAAGAATTTGCTATCTTGAACATCACCAAGAATTACTAGCTTGCAATCTCAAGAGAAGCAAAAGTGCTATCTTGCACATTTCAAAAGATGCAAAAAATTTGTTAACTTTCATATCAATAAACTTGCTAGCTTGCATAATAATATATACAATGATGTTTCAAAAACATAAAATTATGCGATGATATTTGATGTTTCAAAAACTTGAAATTATGCAATGATTTGAAATTATATCTAAAAACTTGCTAGTTGCACTTCTCCTTTTTGTTGATGACAAAGGGGGAGAAGTTATGATGACAATCATGCAAGGAATGGTGTATTGAAATTTTGATTGTACATGATTTTATGATGACATGTTGCTTGGATTCCTGATAAAATTTTCTTTGACTTGAATTCAATTTGAATTCAAGGTTTATCTCAATTATGGCATATTGACAAGGGGAGTTTAGTTTAAACTCTGTCATCAATTGGTTGTCATCATAAAAAAGGGGGAGATTGTTGAATCTCGAATTTTGATGATGAAATCAATTGATGTATTTGTGATATAATCTGTGTTTTGAGTGGCGTAGGACTAGCTTCGATTAGAAAAAACATTTAAAGCAAGAAGAATCAATGTTGGGCTGGAGTAGAACATGTTAGAAGATTAGACGTCGAGCCAGAGGATCGGTCGACATGTCGACAAAAGACTTCATGCCATGAGTTCGGGCATCAGGCCTATAAGAGCAAATATTGCACCAAGGAGATCGGAGTTACAGAGGTCAATATGTCGATTGGGCAAAAGGCCACAAAAGAGGACGATGTGCCGAAGAATTGGACGAAGAGCGAAGAGCCAATGAACTAATGACATGCTCAATAACATGTGGTTAATGCTTTGTAATAACTATCTAGATCGAAGTAGTTTTAGTTCTAATTGGGTTAGTTTAGAAAGTAATTAGGCCAACTCAATTATGGGCCAATTAGGTCCGAATTGGGGTTGTTTTCGGCTAAGAGAAAGACTCATTTAATGACCCAAAAGTTCGGTCAAGCGGTGGCACCGCCAGTCCAAGTGGTGACACCGCTAGTGGCTCAATCTTTGAGACATAGTCTCCAAGACTATGTCAGTTCATAGTACCGCTAGATTAGGTGGTGGTACCACCTATGTCAAGTGGTGGTACTGCCAATTCGGGCGGTGGTATCACCTAAACATAGTCTCCCAGAATGTGTCAGGCGGTGTTACCGTTAGACTGTGCAGTGGTATCGCCTAGTGTCAGTGTTCTAGGTAGTGGTACCACCCTGCACAAGTGGTGGTATTGTCAGTACCTTGAAAATTGGGGATGTGACATTTTTTAGCTCCAATTTTGAAGCCAATTGAGGGTTATAAATATCCCTTACTTCTTAGTTGGTAAAGCACAGAGAAGTGATAAGAACTAAACTAAAACTATAGTGAAATAGCTTGCAAAAGTTGAGAGTTCACCTCCATTGTTTCTGAGTGTAAAAGTTTGTAAAAGAAGAGTGAGTCACATATGAAAGTTCTGTAAAGGGGTGATTGATCTTTGCCCTTCAAGGAAGATCAATAGTGGAAATCTGTGACCTTATTGGAGGAGGTGTCGGCAGTAGATATAGGTCAAATGACCGAACCACTATAAAATTAGTGTGTTCTCTTCTTGGTGCATACTTTACTTTTGCTGCATTCTGCTTTACTTTATTGCAAACTATCTAATCCCCTCCTCTTTTCTCATTTACAAACTTATTCGAGTCAAACATCTTTTCAAAATGTTTTCGTCGAACTAAGAGTTTCATCGCATGAAGTTTTCTGAAGTTGTTTAAATTTCTCGTTTTTATCTACAGCACTAATTCACCCCCCATTAATTGTTCAACCGAACTCTTGGCAAGCTTTCGGTAAACTCTCAGCGATATTCCGGCGAGCATTCGGTGAACTCTCGATGTGCTTTCAGCGAACTCCCGGTGAACTTCTAGCAAGCTTTCATTGCATCGTTCGATCCTTTGGTATATCCCCCGATTTATCCGGCTCAATGCTCGATCATTGACTCCGGCCTAACTTTGATTCTTCTTTAATCGTTTTGCCTTTCTCATGATTATAGTTACTCCTATATCACTTATCCAACACATGGATTAGATCATTAATTCATCAATTGATGTTATCATCAAAATCTGAGATTCAACATATGCAACCGCCGAGAATAGATGACGAGCACTTCGTCGATATCTCCTGCAAGTCCTGTTGTTGAGGGTTATAAATGGAGAAAGGCATAGTGGAAGTAGAGGAGAGGATGTTTCGGCAATGATGGTAGCAGATCAGTAATGTCCTAGTGCTGACGGTGCTTTGCAACTAGGCAAGTGGGCCAGCATTGCGCTCGATGCACAGATGAACGTTCGACGTAGAGTTAGAGATGCAGATCAATTCCCGGTAAGGGAATGGGATTCTAAGCTGGTGATCCTCGATGAGGCTAGTGAATCTGATGGAGAATGGCACTAGTGAGCACAGCGCTAGAGACACTACAATTGGGAGACCAATCGCAATAGAGGAGGCCGGCATAGGAGCCTTCGGAGCTCCGACCAGAGTGGCGGCACTAGCTTGGGAGCCTTTGCGGTTATCGCGAGTGTAGTAAGGTTGCTCTTTAGAGTCACCGAAGGGGTAGGATGTTTTGGCAGTGATGGTAGCAGATCAGTAATGTCCTAGTGCTGACGGTGCTTTGCAACTAGGCAAGTGGGCCAACATTGCGCTCGATGCACAGACGAACATTCGATGTAGAGTTAGAGATGCAGATCAATTCCCGGTAAGGGAATGGGATTCTAAGCTGGTGATCCTCGATGAGGCTAGTGAATCTGATGGAGAGTGGCACTAGTGAGCACAGCACTAGAGACACTACAATTGGGAGACCAATCGCAATAGAGGAGGTCGGCATAGGAGCGTTCGGAGCTCCGACCAGAGTGGTGGCACTAGCTTGGGAGCCTTTGCGGTTATCGCGAGTGTAGTAAGGTTGCTCTTTAGAGTCACTGAAGGGGTAGGGGTGGTGCCGCTACTTATTGGAGTTGGTGCGGTAGTGGTGGAGCTCAAAGACTTTGGAGTGGGACCGATGGGACTAGTCGTGTTCGCTACAGTCATTGCTTTTGGGATGTCATTTGATGGTTTCACCATCGATGGCAGAGCTATGGCTTGAGAGGCTAGAGAGTGAGGATGCGATAGCAGAGATGAGCGGTAGTGGCAAGGTGGCCAACACTACGCTCTCGCAAAGAAGGCAGATCAACCACTTGGTGGATTCGACAATGTGGATTTACAATCGAACTTGGCTAAGGAGTTATTGGTGGCCCTGCACTGAGCCTAACGATGGATTCGTCGATGGCTCCGGAGTTGGAGTCATTAGAGGAGTGACTTAGAGATTGAAGATGAAGGCGGATGTGCAATTAGAGGAGAAGAATGTCGTGGCATAGTGGATCCTGATGGCTCTAGTGATACGTTCGACAAAAGTGATGAACATATGTAGGCTATAGATCTCCACTAGAATGCTTCAACTGGAGGAAGGAGCAGCAGTTAGTGACAAAAGCAGGGGCTACAATCACTGATGAGGAGGATCAGTCACTCATTGTCACTAAGGAGATGCCTGATAGAACCCTTACAGATTCTAAGCTTGGGGTTGATCTCTTTAGGGGATCGACCTCCTTGGAACTCTATAGGGATTCCTTCCTGCAAATTGCTGCTCAAAGATTGCAAAAAAAATTCATCTATTATTTGTTAAAAGAAGATGAATATATGGCTGTTTATAGGGCTTCTAAACCCTAACTCCTAATAGGAATCCTACTCAAGACTCTTATTCCTTTACAACTCCTAATGCTTCTCTAAGAAATAACCTCCTAACTCTAGCTGGCCTCTTCACCTCTTTAATAGGAATCGACTAGGTAGGTTAACATGAATGCCCCTCTCAATTATGACTCTCCAAGCTAGAGTCCTAACAAACCCGCCATCTTCAAATCAGCCTTGTCCTCGAGACTAGGATTTCATGAACTCAGGGAACTGGGTCTTCAGCTTCTCAGATGATTTACATATGGTGTCTTCGAATGGTAAATTATTCCAATGCATTAGTACTTCAGTAGAGGGACATCGGCGACGTATCATAATCCTACAATCGAGGATGGCTTGTGGTTGGGCTTGAATAACTCCATCCTTAATAGTGTTGGGCAGTTGGATCTAGGGTGACTTGTGTTCTCCCAACTTGGGCTTCAAGCATGACATGTGGAAGACAGGGTGAATTTTGGCATCCTCAAGCAATTTAAGTTTATATGCCATGGCTCCAATACACTTTGTGATCTGATAGGGCTAATAAAAACATGGTTATAGCTTCATGGAGGCTCGAATGTTGATAGAGAGTTGCTTGTATGGCTGTAGGAGAAGATAAATCCAATCTTCTACTGAAAATTCTCTGTTGCTTCATCGTGTGTCGGCTTATTGCTTTATTCTAGCTTGAGCGGTAGAGAGATTATCCTTTAACAGTTATAGGAGTTTGTCCCTGTCAATCAATACTTGGTCGACCTGATCTACCTTAGCCGAGCCAATTATATACTTTAGAATCACAAGGGCCGACGACCCTATAGTGCTTCATAAAGGGCGCATTTGGTAGATGAATGATTTGTAGTATTATACCACTATTCAGCCTAAGGAAGCCATTTCGTCCACTCCTTTGGCCGGTCGCTGGTGAAACACTGAAGGTACATCTCTAAACACATGTTTACCATCTTTCTTTGGTCGTCAATTGGTGGATGATGTTAGGATCGGAGCGGCACTAAGAGGGGGGGTTGAATTAGTGTAGCGGATTAAAACTTCGGTTTTGGAAAAATCTTTCGTATGATAAAAAACCGAACTCGGAAGTGCTTAACTTGAAAGCATGTTCGTAAAGGTGTGCAGCAAAAGTAATGAGGAAGTAAAGCACGTATGAAGGTTTGCAGCAAGGTAAATAGCAATAAGTAAATGCAAACTAGAGAACACACCAATTTAAAGTGGTTCGGTCAAAATGACCTACATCCACTTGCGAAGCCTTCTTCGAAGAGGCTCCCAACTTCCACTAGCAAATCACTTTGAAGGGAAAGGACAAATACCCCTCTTATAACCTTTTACAAGTGGTTCACACTCTTACAAATTTTCAAAGAGAAAGAGGGAGGTGAACACTCAAGCTATTGAAAACAAAAACTTGCTAAAGACTTTGCTAAGACTTTTATCTCAATCTCTTTTTTCTCAAAGGTTGTATTCTCAGTTGAGAATTGAGAGGTATTTATAGGCCCCAAGAGGATTCAAATTTGGGCTCCAAATTTTAAATTCTCTTGGGTTTCCGAGGCTGGCGGTGCCACCGCCGGACCTCTCGGGTGCTGGGTGGTGCCACCGCTTAGCCCAGCGGTGCCACCACTCGGTTCTCGGATTCTAGGCGGTGCCACCGCCTAATCTGGCAGTGCCACTGCCTACACTATTTTAGCTCACTAGTTGGGCTCCAAACTTGGCCCAAACCAGTCCGAACTCGGGTCCAATTAGCCCCTACTTGGGTTATAAGATTAACACTTAATCCTAACCCTAATTAACGTGCTAACTATGAATTTAAAGACATTTCCTAAGTTATTACAAGGTCCATAAGTCAAGACTTCTTCCGGCAAGCTTCTGGCGAACTTCCGACGAACTTCCAATAAACTCTCGAAAACCATTATGCGGACTCCCGGCAAGCTCCTAGACTTCACGATTTGATCTTGGTGAGTTCTAACGAGCTCCAAGACTTCTTCTGGCAAGCTTCCGGCGAACTTCCGACGAACTTCCAATAAACTCTCGAAAACCATTATGCGGACTCCCGGCAAGCTCCTAGACTTCACGATTTGATCTTGGTGAGTTCTAATGAGCTTCTTCGGCAAGCTCCGATCTTTCTCTGCGAGCTCCGTGAACTTCCAACGAACCTTCTAACGAGCTTCCGAAAAGCCCTTCGGCAAGCTCCCTACTCATTCTTGACTAGTTCCGGCAGCATTCCTGACGAACCTTTGGACTTCCGTCGAACTCTCGAACTCGCAATGAATCCTTCGCGCTTGACTCCGACACTTTGTTTCGCTTTATGTCTTCATCGTTATCGTAGTTAATCCTGCACACACAAGCCAAAACTCTACTCCGATCTAGACAATTATTACAACACAAATTAACATTCTGTTTCCCGATACGTCTTTGGTTGGCGCTTCATCCGATTCTTTAGCGCATCACCCTCTCTTGTAGCTTATTGCCCAATTGGCGATTGACCTCCACAACCCCGATATCCTTGGCACAATTCCGCTCTCCTTGGCCTGATGCCCGACGTCCGAAGCCTTCTGCCATCCAATATCTTGATGTGATCTCCTCCGGCACAACGTCAATTCCTCCTATGTCAACTGTCTAATCCTGATCGAGTAGACCTGCATCACTCAAAATGCAGTTAAACATCTAAACACAATCAATTATTTTCATCATCAAAATCCGAGATTTAACAATCTCCCCCTTTTTGATGATGACAACTAATTGATGACTAACGGAGTTAACCTTAACTCCCCGGAGTTTAACCAAACTCCCCCTATCAATATGTCCTTGATAGAACACTTGAATTATCCAAAATCCAAGTAACATTCATCACATATTATGAAAAACATTTAAACCATCATGCAAATATATATAAAATATTTAATTCAATGCATGAAGTCATCAATATACTTCTTCCCCTATATCATCAACAAAAAGGAGAAGTAGCTCTAGCTATTTTAAAAGATATGCAAGTTTTTGCAACATGAAGCTAGATTTTCATCACAACATATAAGCACAAAAGCATAGCAAGATTCTTAAGTTCAATCATGGCAATTCAACACTTTCTTCTTGTGCAAGATTGCACTTTACTTTTCTTTGCATGTTCTAACTAGCGAAAGCTTTCTCCCCTTTGTTTTTGTTGAAAAGAAGGGAAGAGTACAAGCTAGCCAGCATTTGCCTTGAGCTAGAAATCTTTCTCCCCCTATGTCATTACCAAAAAGGAGAGGAACCAATGATTTAGACTTTTACATAAACTATGAATTTGCATCAATCAATATTTCAATCATCACATGATATAAACAAGACAACAGTGCAAAGAAATCATGTCATGAAAGATATCAATTGTTAAACATGATATGATAATAGTCTCAAAAATTTCAATTTGCGATACATGTGATACATTGTAATACACTAAAAAATTTAATGCGATGCTTTTGAGGATATCAACCTATTTTTGATACAAAGCATGGCAAGAGCAATTATATTACAATTCTTTTAAGTTTTACATTTTTTGCTTCTTTCGAGATAGCAATTCTTTGCTTCTCTTTAGATTGCAAGATTTGTAATTCATTGGTAGTATTCATGATAGCAAGTTCTTTCAATGAAATGATTGCTAGGAAATTTTTATGATATACAAGTTTTACTACACAAAAGCTAGCAAAAACTTCGAAAGCAAATGCAAGATAGCTTTCTTGTGTAAGCTCATGATTCTTGCTTCCTATTGCAATGTGCAAGTTGCAAGTTTTGCTTCTTGAAATAGGCAAGATAGCTCATTTGCTTGAGATTACAAGATAGCATTTCTTGCTTTTGAGATGAGTAAGCTAATAAGTTTTGTCCCTTTTTACGATATGAACGTTTGTAATTTTTTGCTTCTCTTGTCTTGTGAAAGCTAGCTATCTCCCCCTTTATCATTGTCAAAAAGAAGGAAAGACCCTTTACATCAATTATGACAAAAGTAAGTATCAATCTCATTTGTACATCATTATATTTTCAAATTAAAACATGCACTATTTCAAAAACCTTATATTTCATTCATGCACGATATTGAATAAATCAATCAACATTATGAGCATATCATACATGATACATCATTTTGGTAATAAATCATAGCATTTATCAATATTTTGATCTGTTAGGATCGGAGCAGCACTAAGAGGGGGGGGGGTGAATTAGTGCAGCGGATTAAAACTTTGGTTTTTAAAAAATCTTTCGTATGATAAGAGCGGAGCTTGACAAGCTTAATCTTGAAAGCGTATTCTTAAATATGCGCAGCAAAAGTAATAAGGAACTAAAGCATATAAGAAGGTTTGCAATAATGTAAATAGCAATAATGAAATGCAAACCAAGGATCACGCCGATTTTAGAGTGGTTCGGTCAAATGACCTACTCCACTTGCGAGGCCCCTCTTCGATGAGGCTCCCACCTTCCACTAGCAAGTCTCTTGAAATGGAAGGGTAAATACCCCTCTTACAACTCTTTACAAGCGGTTCACTCTCTTACTGATTTTCGAGAAGAGATGAGGTGAACACTAGCAAATTGAAAAGAAAACAAGCTAACACTTTTCTAAGACCTTTCTCTCAAACTCTTGCTGCTCAAAAAGTTGTTTTCTCAGCTGAGATTTGAGGGGTATTTATAGGCCTCAAAAGGATTCAAATTTGGGCTCCAAAATTTGGGCTCCAAAATTCAAATTCTCTTTGGGTTCCCGATGCTGGCGGTGCCACCGCCCAGCCAAGCGGTGCCACCGCCCAGCGCTCGGGTGCTGGACGGTGCAACCGCCCAGCCCAGGAGGTGTCACCGCCCAGCACTCGGGTGCTGGGCGGTGCCACCGCCTGGCTCTCCGGTTCACTTGGTTTGGCTTACTTTTAGCCCAAACCAAATCTGACTTTGGCCCCAGTTGGCCCCTAACCAGGATATAGGATTATCTTCTTAATCCTAATCCTAATTACAAGTGAACTACATAACAAAACACATCCTAAGCAATTTATTAACCACGAACATCAAGTCTTGTTCCGGCAAGCTTTCCGACGAACTTCCTTCGATGGGGTCCAAGCACGCTCCCGAACTTGTGATGACTTTAATGAGTAGCTTAGACTTCTCGGTGATCTCTGCGAACCTCCGACGATCTCTTCGGCGAACTTCCAACAAGTTCCCGATTTCTTCTCGGTTGGTTCCGGCAGCATCTCCGACGATTCTTCGGACTCTTAAACGTTCATCGAACTCGACTCCGGTATAATTGCTTTGTGTTTTCTGTTTATCGTAGTTAATCCTGCACACTTAACTCAATAATATGGATTAGATCAAATAACCCATCAATTGATTTTATCATCAAAATCCGAGATTCAACATGATCATGATACCAAGCATTCATCATTTAGAGCATTCATGATACACATTATATGCATATATCATCACAATAAAAAGCAAATGCGTGCATAATTTCAAATCATAAATGTTTCAAATCATGATGGTATCAATTTTGTCAAATTATATCCTACCATGTTCATAACTTTTCATTTGTATGCATCAAAATAATATCAAGAGTATTTTATACATAATACAAAATCATCATTTATAATTACATCAATATTCTAATCATTATTTCAATCTACACATCATGATAACAATAAATTTACACTAGACAATCTCATGTTTTATCATTCAAGCTAGCATATATTTTTACAATTAGCAAGCTATCAAATTCCTTTTTCTTTTATAACAGTGATTCAATCATATCAACGTATTTGTATCATAGATACAAAAAAATCATATCATTAAATATAAGACCATTTTAATACCAAAAGACATGATTTATTTCAACATATCTCCTTTATTTTTATAAATATCAAAAAGAAATGTAGGAGATCAAATGTTATAATACCTTGATTCTTGCATAAGAAGTCATACGTTATAAATTTCAAAAAATCAAGATAAGTCTTATTCAAATTCAAATCATCAAATCAAAATCATTTTCAAGAGATTCATAAAAAGAAAAACATAGATAGATTTTTTAATCTCTCAATTCTTTATGAATAATAAAAATTATAATTCCAAAAAATCATGTTTATTTCAAAAATTTTCTTCTTTAGTAAACAATAAGAAGAAATATGGGAGTTCAAAGAACAAGATCTTGATTCACAATAAAATTTCATGTATCGAATATCAAGAAATCAAGATGATGATTCATAAAAAATATCACAAGTTACATTCAAGAGAAAAATCATCATTCATTTTCAAATCACTAAATTTGTCAAATCAACATTTCTTGGGTATGCATTGGGTATGCATAATATCAAAATATGGTTTCAAATCTTCAACATATAATATGCATGAATTCAAAAATCGAAAGGAGAAGGGAAGAATTCAAGGGTACAAAGATTTCAACCATCTTATAAACAAATGAAGGATCAAGTCATGAATCCAAAATTCCATGAATCATTTCGACAAATCTCCTTTTAAATAATAAAAAAGATCATCAAAGGAAATCTCATATTATTCGAATAAATCAAGATCATGATTTTGATAAAACTCATTTCAAATTTAAATTATCAAAATCATTCTTATGGTTCACAAAATTCATAACATAAGTAATTCATGATTTCATTGATAATAGATCCCCCCCCCCCCCCTCCTTTTTTTTTAAGTGTTTCATTTTAAGTGATTGATTTCATGTTACCATTCTTTTCAAACATGCATCAATGTTTAGGATCAAAAAATGAATTTCGTCATAAAACCATCAAGACTAATAAATTACAAAAATCATTATATATTACTTTAAAATCTCATACATAAAATCGTCAAATCATGGTACCAAAATTTTAATATTTTCATTACAACTTTATTGCATTGATTTCATTGAACATAATTTTGAATGATTCTTATAGATAACTAAAACTTCTTTAATTTTAATTTATATGATTGACTTTATATTAGCATGCTCAAATTTTGTTCTTATGTCAAAACGATACATCATGTTTGAAAACCAAAGATAAGGTTTATAAAAAAAAATCATCAAGCCTTCCATTCAAAAGCCATGCATCGTCATTGAAAATCAATATGGAAATCGTCAAAATATACATTCTTGCTTCTCAAGCACATACATAAGATTAATCTTACTAGGTGTATAAGTATTATATTTATATCTAACATTTTATTGCATTAACATAACACATGCAATTTTTAAGAAAATTAATCCTAAACTAAATTAAAAATAACTCAGGAAAGTATTATGTAATTTTGAAATAAATTAGGGGTATTTCGATTACCTCATTGTTGAAAGTAGTTGAGGCGTAGTTTGCCACCTCGCCTTTCTTGATTTTCTCCTCGTCTTCGGAAGAGCTCAATTCATCCCAATTTTTGTTCTTCTTGCATTCAAAGCAAGTAGTTCCATTCTTTTTATTTTTTTATTTTTTGTTTCATTTATAGTTTAAGTTTACCATCACTTGAGCTTATGCTCGAGTGGTCTTCATATGTTCTATGTCCCAAATCCTTCTTGTCCTTTGGAAGGTTGTTCTCGAGTTTCCTTTTTGTCACATTGTTCATTTCGTATGTCATTAGAGACCCAATAAGTTCTTCAAGAGGGAATGTTTTAAGGTCCTTGGCCTCTTGAATAGCCGTAACTTTTGGATCCCAACTTTTTGGAAGGGATCTTAAGATTTTAGTGACTAGTTCAAAGTTAGAAAAACTTTTACCAAGAGCTTTGAGTCCATTAATGACATCCGTGAAACAAGTGTATATGTCTCCGATGGACTCACTTGGTTTCATCCGAAAAAATTCGTAAAGGTGCACAAGAATGTTGATTTTGGACTCTTTCACTCGGCTAGTGCCTTCATAAGTGACCTCAAGAGTTCTCCAAATATCAAAAGCCAAATCATAAATCAAAACGTGATTAAATACATTTTTGTCAAGTGCACAATATAAGGCATTCATAGCCTTTGCATTTAAAGCAAAAACTTTATTCTCCGATTCATCCCATTCGCTCATCGGAAGAGAAGATTTTTGAAATCCATTTTCGATAATATTCCAAAGCTCGAGATTCAACGAAAGTAAGAAAACTCTCATTCAAGTTTTCCAATAAGTGTAGTCCGTCCCATTGAAAAAGGGAGGACGAATGAGAGAGTGACCCTCTAGAAAGTCGTAAAGAGTCATTTCTATTTGGGTATTAAACCAAAGTAGAAAACCGTTGTTCTAATACCAATTGTTAGCATCGGAATGGCACTAAGAGGGGGGGGTGAATTAGTGCAGCAGATTAAAACTTCGGTTTTGGAAAAATCTTTCGTACAATAAAAAATCGAACTCGGAAGTACTTAACTTGAAAGCATGTTCGTAAAGGTGTTTAGTAAAAGTAATGAGGAAGTAAAGCACGTACAAAGGTTTGCAGTAAGGTAAATAGCAATAAGTAAATGCAAACTAGAGAACACACCAATTTAAAGTGGTTCAATCAAAATGACCTACATCCACTTGTGAAGCCTTCTTCGAAGAGGCTCCCAACTTCCACTAGCAAATCACTTTGAAGGGGTAGGACAAATACCCCTCTTACAACCTTTTACATGTATTTCACACTCTTACAAATTTTCAAAGATAAAGAGGGAGGTGAACACTCAAGCTATTGAAAATAAAAACTTGCTAAAGACTTTGCTAAGACTTTTATCTCAATCTCTTTCTTCTCAAAGGTTGTATTCTCAACTGAGAATTTAGAGGTATTTATAGGCCCCAAGAGGATTCAAATTTGGGCTCCAAATTTTGAATTCTCTTGGGTTTCCGAGGCTCGCGGTGTCACCGCCGGACCTCTTGGGTGCTGGGTGGTGCCACCGCTCGGTTCTCAGATTCTAGGCGGTGCCACCTCTTACACTATTTCAGCTCATTGGTTGGGCTCCAAACTTGGCCCAAACCAGTCCGAACTCGGGCCCAATTGGCCCCTACTTGGGTTATAGGATTAACACTTAATCCTAACCTTAATTAATGTGCTAACTATGAATTTCAAGACATTTCCTAAGCTATTACAAGGTCCGCAAGTCAAGACTTCTTCCGGCGAACTTTCGGTGGACTTCCGATAAACTCTCGAAAACCATTCTGCGGACTCCCGGCAAGCTCCTAGACTTCACGATTTGATCTTGGCGAGTTCCAATGAGCTTCTTCAGCAAGATCTGATCTTTCTCGATGAGCTCCGCGAACTTCTAACGAACCTTCTAGCGAGCTTCCGAAAAACCCTTCAACAAGCTCCCTACTCATTCTCGGCTAATTCCGGCAGCATTCCCAATGAACCTTCGGACTTCCGTCGAACTCTCAAACTCGCAATGAATCCTTCGCGCTTGACTCCGACACTTTGTTTCACTTTATGTCTTCATCGTTATAGTAGTTAATCCTGCACACATAAGCCAAAACTCTACTCCGATCTAGACAATTATTACAACGCGAATTGACATTCTGTTGCCCGACACATCATTGGTTGGTGCTTCGTCCGATTCTTCAGCGCATCATCCTCTCTTGTGGCTTGTTGCCCAATCGGCGATTGACCTCTGTAACCCTGATATCCTTAGCATAATTCCGCTCTCCTTGGCCCGATGCCCGACGTCCGAAGCCTTCTGCCATCCAATATCTTGATGTGATCTCCTTCGGCACAACGTCAATTCCTCCTACGTCAACTATCTAATCCTGATCGAGTAGACCTGCATCACTCAAAATGCAGTTAAATATCTAAACACAATCAATTAGTTTTATCATCAAAATCCGAGATTCAACAGATGATACACTATACTCATCTTGAGTTTGGTGCCTTGTAACTGAAATAACTTAGTTCAAAATTTACTAGTGAAGATCCTGTTATAATCACTTACAATGGACCTTGGCATCCCATGCAGTTTAACAATATTTTCTATGAAAATCTGGGCAATACTAGTAGCAATGTAGGGATTTCGCACAACATAAAAATGGCCATATTTCATAAGTCGATCAACCACCATGTGAATTGTACTTTTACCTTTGGAAGGTGGCAGCCTTTCGATGAAGTCCATGGAGATGTTAGTCCACACCGAGTCCGGTATGGGTAGTGGTTGTAGCTTCCTTGGACTTGCCACAGTTTCACCCTTGTACTGTTAACATACATCACATTGTGCCATATATTCAGCAATAATTTTTTTCATCCCTCTCCAATAAAAAAATTGCTTCACTCTTTTGTAGGTTATTAGGAATATGGTGTGGAGTGCATTTCATGCATGATGATTTTGATGCAAAGAGAGTCAGGTATAAGCATAATACGACCTTTGTAGCGTAGATCCCTCAAATCCCAAGTGTAGTGGGCTATTGCTGTCACGACCCGGGTCTAATGAGCTAACTGTCCAATAACTCCGTTTTGCTCATTGCAACCGCGGACCAAAATGCTTAAGCGAGACTTAACGTAGTACACTCATTAGGCCCTTATAAGCTAATCATGCATATTCCCCACTTCCGATGTGGGACTAATGGGATGTTACATTATCCCCAACTCAATTAGCTTGACGTCCTCGTCAAGGCCAGACATAACCCAGATCGAACCCTAGCATAGTGCATGTGAGGATTAACTCAGTGGTGGCTCCACGCCGTGATGAGTTCTCTGACTCCATCCACGGGTAGCCCTTTCCTACTCGAGCCCTCTCACCCTGCCCAAATGCTAGGTCGGCTCTGATACCAAATGTCACGACCCGGGTCTGATGAGCTAACTGTCCAATAACTCCATTTTGGTCCTTGCAACCGCGGACCAAAATGCTTAAGCGGGACTTAACGTAGTACACTCATCAGGCCCTTATAAGCTAATCATGCATATTCCCCACTTCCGATGTGGGACTAATGGGATGTTACAATTGCACTTGGATCCTCCAACTTTTTTATGATGTTGCTGATCTCTGGGTCCTTCTTCCATTCTTCCCTAATGTCCTCGAGAAAGCTGGTGGTAGAAAGGGAGATGGTTGAAAACTTAGCTTGCTCAGGTAGCCGTGAGAGTGCATTTGCAACAACGTTTTCTTTCCCCTTTTTGTAAATAATTTTATAATCAAATTCAAGAAGTTTGGTTACTCATTTTTTCTGCTCAAGGGATGATATCTTTTGCTCCAAAAAGTACTTAAGGCTTCTATAGTTGGTTTTAATTTGAAATCACTAACCGATCAAGTAGGGTCTCCACCTCGTTATCATATATTGACATATTTTGATGGGAGGGAGATAATGTCTTACTGGTGCAGGCTAGTGGTCAACCATCTTGTATGAGAACGGCTCCAATTTCAACTCTGGATGCGTCAGCCTCAATGATGAAGGGTCGGCTGAAATCTGGTAGCACTAGCACCAGCATAGTCGTCATGGCAGCCTTAAGTTTGTCGAAAGTAGCGGAGGCTTTGTCCGACCATTGGAAGGCATCATTTTTCAGTAGAGAAATGAGGGGTGCGCTGATCTTTCCATAGTCCTTAACAAATTTTCGGTAGTAGCCTGTTAGTCCAATGAACTCGCGTAGTAATTTCATATTTGTAGGTTTCGGCTAGCCTTGCATTGCTTTAATTTTTGTTAGGTCTACCACCACTCCTTCTTCTGATATTATATGCCCAAGGTATTCTATTTTTTACTAGGGAAAACTGAACTTTGGCTACTTAACAAAAAGAGTATTCTCTTGGACGATCGTTAAATCAATTCGTAAATGCTGAAAGTGAGCCTCAAGAGAAGGGTTGTAAATTAGAATATCATTCAAAAATACCAGCACAAATTTATGAAAAATCTCCAAAAAATATCATTCATGAGACTTTGGAAGTTTGAAAGAGTATTGGTGAGTCCAAAAGGCATTACCAAGAATTCATAATGGTCGTTATATGTGCAAAATGTAGTTTTTGGAATGTCATCTTCATATACCCGAATTTGGTGATAACCAGATCGGAGGTCCAACTTCGTGAAGACTCGAGCTCCTTTTAACTCATTAAGAAGTTCATCCACCACTAGTATTGGATACATGTTCTTAACGGTGATGTCATTTAAAGCTCGGTAGTCGATGCACATCCGTCAAGTTCCATCCTTCTTGCATACAAGTAGCACCAGTGAGGAATAGGGGCTGAAACTTGGCCGAATCACCCATATTTCAAGCATCTCCTTTATGATCTTTTCAATTTCATCCTTCTAGAGGTGAGGATGTCACTACAGCCAAGTGTTCCCTGGTGGCTTGTCCGGAAGGATTGGAATCCGATGGTCATGTTGCTAAGTAGGAGGAAAACCACGCGGCTCAGCAAAAATGTCGGCAAATTCAACAAGCAATTGGGCAAGATTTTGATCTTCAATTTCTATTTTCTTTCTCTCTGGTTACTGCTGGAGATGGATCAAAAAGCCACCATTTACCTTATGCAAAACTTTCTCCATTCGTTGGGTCGAAACAGTGGTTACGTTTCTTCTATGCTTCCCGCATAGGATGATCTGTTTGCCTTTGCAGTAGAATTTCATAATTAATTTGGAGAAATTCCAAGAGACATCACCTAGCATCGTCAGCCATTCTATGCCAAGCATTGCCTCATAGTCATCAATTGGTAGGAGGAAGAAGTCGGTGATAATTTTTTGGTCTTGCAGTAATAGTTTCACTTGAGGACATCATTGGTCGCACTTTAGGATTCTTCCGTCGGTGACCTTTACGTCAAACTTACTGTAACCTTTAATGTGTAGCATCATTTGAGTAGCAACCTTACTGTTTAGGAAGTTATTAGTGCTTCCTATGTTGATGAGAACAGTGATCGGTTGTTGTTTGAGAAGACCTCCAACTTTCATTGTTTGCGGGTTTGAGTAGCCGACTAGTGCGTACACCGTAAAGTCAGTTGATTGTGGCTTTTCTTTCATATCTTCTTCTTTATGTTCAAGGCTCTCTTCTAGATGTTCAATGACCTCTTCTTCTACTGGTTCAATCATAATAAGTCTTCCTTTTTTACAGTGATGCTCGCGACTCCACGGCTCGTCACAGTGCCAACATAACCCCTTTGCAGATCGCTCCCGAAGCTCTTCTCTTGTCAACCTTTTTGGTGCAGGAGCTCGATTAATAGTTGCAGGGGTTGAGGGCTTTGGTATTGCTAGTCGAGGAGCGACTCTAGTCCTTCAGGCTTCATGGTTCAATCACTCCTCTTGATGTTATGCGAAAGAGATGGCTGCCATAAGCATGTACGGTTGTCGTGCTTTAACTTCTCCCCAGATCTCCGGCTTCAAGCTCTCAATGAAGGTCCCTAATAGATATTTTTTAGACCAATCATGAGTTTAATTATATAACCTTTCAAACCTAGTTTGGTACTCCTAAATGGTGGAGGTTTGTTAGATCTTTGCTAGTTGTCCGTCAATGTTCTCATAATCGGTTGGTCCGAAGTGGATCAACAGTCCTTCTTTAAATTGTCACTATGAGAGGACTCCATAAGTGTATTCAAACTAGTCAAACTACTGTATGGCATCCCCTTTAAGATGTATAGCTATAATTTCCACCATAGATGCGTCCGCGGTTTTATTGTACCAAAAATATCTCTCCGCGTGCTAGATCCAACCAATCGAGTCCCCTTCTTCCCGTCTAGGGAAGTCCACCCTTATGCGTGGATAGTTGGGATCGATCATAGAACCACTCCTCTCTTAGAAGTCATCTCTTAGGACTTAGTGTGATTGGTCAGAGCTCTCTCCTTGATGTGATTTATTCAGGCTTGGTGGTCGGTCCAAACTGAGTTTGGTAAAGAGAGTCTGAATCTTATCCTCCATTCCCGTCTCGAATGCTTCAAATTTAGCATTAATTACCTCCTCAAATGCCATAGGATATGCCTCCAAATCTATAATATTAAGATCTCTCTTTTGTTGTTGGGTTAAAGGCATGTGTAGGTTGAGAGAAGTGGTGGTCGAAAGGGTTGGTGGATTGATAGATATAGGTTGTGGTTTAGGCTTATTTTGTAGCTGTTTTGGATGCAGTTTGAGGGTGTGGTTTGGTGGAGTTTTAGGGTTGTGATGGTAGTGGATGAAGGTTGGGGAAAAATGTTTTAGATAGTTGCTGTTAGGAAATTTTTGGTGGCGACATCACATGCACAACAAAAGAATAGAAAATAAAATCCCCTATTCCCAAAGAGATGTTCGTCATCATGCGAAGATTGGTGCACAAAATCTGCGAAATAGAAAACTATATATTATAAAGATTGTGTTACCTAGGGAGATTGTATATCACTGAATCCTTATAGATCTCTAGGAGAGGGTGAAGGAGATCAAGCACACTCCTCTCTAGTGGTGATCCACATAGCAGGGCTGCGATGACGCTCCTCCAAACTCTAGGTCTACTTTGAGATGGAGAGAGGGAGGAGAATAGAAAAGGCAAGCAAAGGCTCTAGCCTATGAACCACTAAATCCCTCCTATTTATAGAGGTCCCCTATCAACTTAACCCTAATGGGTCCTCTCCTATTGGGTATTGGATCTCCATCCAACAATCCAAGCCTCTTAGATTAGTGGGTCTCTATCCAATAATCTCTCATGGGATCTTATTGGATCTCACCTATGGGATCCAATAATTCATAGGCTTATTGAATATCCAATAAGATAGAGGCTCCAAGGGATATCTCATATCTGAATCTCTACTCATTGTAACGCCTACCATATGTGTGTCTCTCTAGGCCCAATATCGAGCTTATCGTGAGTCATACCTATCAGAACTCCTTCTGGCTTAGTGAATTATTATCTCCACTCGACTCATTGACTGTGGATGTACTAGGCCACTACGCCGCAGTTCCCAGACGATACAGGGGTATCTAATCCATTGGACTTGTCTGTCCTCAATTATCATGTACCTATAGTCGCTCATCCATCTAATATCCTATAGACCATATACCGGGCATGGTACGATTAGACCCATAAAATTTCTACTCGAGTCTTGCTCTAATCGAATTCTCCCAGAGAACTCTTTCTCTCTCAATCCGAATGACCCTAGCTAGGGATTTTTCTGAGTAAGAACACATGGGATATTCTTCTCATGACACTGAGAGTGGATGATCCTCTATCGATACTTAATAGTCCTTATAAGGTTGACTACCACTCCCGATGACCGATTGTACTAGATCTGGAACATCCAAACCTATAATTCCGGTATCAAAGAATTTAGCACTTATAGAGGACATCCTTGGTGTCTCAAGTCTAAGAACCATATACACCATTGGGACTACGGAATCACTATCTGACAATAAGGTATCATCAACCATCCAGCATTCCGTAAGTGGATTAATCAGTGAACTTATTCTCCAATGAGCACCTGTCTTATATCCCTAGTTATCACAGATTTAACTGGTTTTGTCTAAATCGTGCGGCATTCTTGCGTGTCCGTCTGTAAAGGTCAACCTCCTCGAAGCCTCCCTTAGTCCCTTAGGACCCATAAAAGAGAGAAAATGGGTTAAAGAGAATGCCTCACTCGGGATCCACAAGCAAATATTTCCGAAAACACCTCATAGTCAATGCAAATTACAAACAGACTTTACAAGCTCTGAATAGTTGCACAACAAATGGTCAAAATGGTCCACTACAGATCGAAAATCTCTCACAAGTGTCCACATGACACAACCATTATTTACAAGCCTAAAGTGGCCACCAAACCCAACTAAAATGGGACTATTAAGCCTTCGGTTGTCCCTCTACATGCTAGGCAAAGAATGAATACACCAAAAGACATGGACATACATAAGCATTACATCGAACATCCTATTTAGAAGTTTATCCGTGACATTCTCCCCCACTTATTCCTTTGACGTCCTCGTCGAAGCCTTTGCCGACACTGCAACTCCTCGCCTTTACTAAGTCTTCATTCTTCTGCTCTAGCTGCAATGCGCCTCCTGGCTCCCAACTACTCTCTGTTGTTGTTTTTGAGTAGTCGAACCTTTGATCCGCTATGCTGCTTCAACTCGCCAATGACTATGACTCTAGTGTAGGGTTGGCTGAGTTGTTTTAATATCTGTTGGTTCTTGTGGATCCTCTAGATGAAGGAAAAGATCATCCTTACTATGCGTCAGTCCCTCAAATGCCTTATGCTGCTTGAACTGGGTGGATGCTTGTTGGAGCTTAAATGAGCATCGTCCCACAAACTTATGAAGTTTTGGGTCCTTCCTCCACAAAATTTGCCCATTGACTCTTCTTTCACTTAGTTGTCACTTCCAAGTAGTTTCGCATCACTTCTAGTTTCGATTGGCATTTCATTGGGAAATGAAGCAGACAATCTACTCTCAGTAGCACTGATCACCGTTAGTGAAGATTTGATAACTATTATCTTCTATTATCTTCAAAGGGTCTTTGAACCTGTGCAGAGCTCCTCTGCTAGGTAGATAAGAGAATTGGGTTACACGGTTTCGCCTATTCTCTTAAGAGTTAAGAAGGCAAAGGTTACTCAACTTTGCCCGCCTCCTCGAGGTTGTACTCTATGTATCGAACTGGTTACTGGCCTTCGCCTGCTCTTTGCTCACACTTCTGAAGCACTTGAAATGTTTGCACTCCTTGTGTTGAGTTAGTTACTACGATTCACCTTCTCAATGCCATCGAACTTCTGGAATGCAGGAAGTTTTTACCCCAACTTGGAGTAATTCTCTAATAGATTTGGTCGCCTTTGGGATTGTACCGTCTTCTTTATCAACCATGCTGCCTACTCCACTGAGAAGCAAAGGTACAGTACCTCATACTGCCTACTTCATTTCTTGGTCGTGCACTCTTGCATGACCCGAAGTCCTTCACTTTCGACTATCTTGATGAGACGCTCATTGACACTGGTCTTACGAAGTTCCTTGGCCTCTACCCTTCAGCCTTGTCTTGGTACTTGGAGTTTGCCTATGCATGCTCCACCTCCTTGGCCCCTTTCACGACCAAGCGCTCTCTCTCCATGAGAACAAAGGATCAATGACTTTCATGGAAGTCCCGCCTTTGCAGTACCATGGTGCTACCATGCCCATGGCCCTACTATCCATCATCTCGCATCTGCATCCCTTTTCTTCACAATCAGTAGATATGTCTCTGTGGCACTCCTCCGAGTCTACCTCCATTCTAACCGATGCTTGATTTTGGGTAGCTAAGTCCCTCTTGACTTGTCGTTGCTTCCTCGCCCCTTTCGACCCCCTGCTTCAACACCTCTATGTTCTCCAAGTAGCTCCCTTTAGTTGATGGAAAGACAGACTACAACTCCCATGCATTGCCTTTGCCATCACGTTGTAGGATTTGCACCGATTCTATTCTCCTTAGCTTCCTTGGTAGCAACGTTTGTTTACTCGACCTTGTCCTATGACTTGCTAGGCTCCCTTAAGTGAATATGAGCTTTGGAGCAGTCCAACTCTCCAACTGCTTCGATCATACCTCTGCATGATCAAGTCCCTCCCATGGGACTCACTGTTACATGCATTCAAACTTTTTCCTTGGTGGAACACAGCCCCCATATGCTGATGACCAAGGCTTTAATCCGATGCAAAATTCGATGCACGCACATAAGACCCACCTCTACGATACCATGGTCTTCACTCCTTGAATCCATAGCCCTTCTTGCTATCGTGTTGCTCACCGAAGTGGAGCTTCCAGTAGCTCCCGATCATACCTCCGTATGATCTAGTCCCTCACAGGACCATGTCGTGTGTATCGCATTGCCACAAACTGTTCCACCATGATCCGCTACACCATGTCGCCTCCTAGTGACATTTCTATTGCATTCTGATCCTTGTGGGATGAACTCGAATTGTGATCCCTCCATGTGTGGCCTCTACCAATATATCGCAGGATCTCTTCCACCTATGATTTTGTTCGCTCCTTTGGCAATCGACCTTCATCCACCCACGCTTGGGTCACACCTAGATGAAGCACCACTCTAGGACAGTTCGTCGCCTAGTAGCTCCCGAAGTCCACCGACTTCGCTGAAAATAGTGCACCATTGTCTGGATCCTGGGCCTCTGCCCCTACCAGCACAATCTCCACTGCGCACCACTTCCTGCCTAACAACTTGACTGGCAACACTATGACATATTCTTCAAGAGTCCCCACCTCCGCGTCCTCTTGCCCCGTGCCAAGGCCTTCTGAACCCAACTTCGCCTCTGCATGTTGAGTCGCCTTAGTTCTTCCATCAAATGCTTCTCCGAGATAAGGTGCATGTGCCTAGAAGCTCCTTTCGTCTTTGGCACCATACAAGATGAGTTTGCTCCGTCAGAATGAAGGACTCATGGAACAACACGATCCTGCTCTTTCCTCTGCAAGAGTTCATGTCCTTGACCTCTGTCCAAGAAAAGCACTATGCCTCCACTCCATGTTCCATCTTCTATGCTGGCTCCCTTCATGTGGCTTGGGTACTTCACCAAGTTACACCCAAGTTGCTTTGCTCCTCGTTTTGCATTGAGTTGATGGTGGCCCTCACACCCACCATTCCACGGGTCAGCCCTCCCTTGAGTCTGATCTCCATATCGACTCCAAGTGTGCTTACCTTTATGTTGCTTTGGGTTGCTCCCCCACTTGATCTCGCAATGCATCCACTAATGTATTCTCTCAAGCAAGATCATGCGATGATTCCTCACCGCTTGCTCGATCTATTGAGCTCCGTGGAGTTGTTGTTTGTTGAGGTACTCCTCAACATGCGCGGTCCGTCCCACATGATTCTCCCTCTAGAGAGTCGGAACTTATCCCTCCTGGATAACTATCCCGTTGGACCAATATCTCTCTTCGTTTCGGAGACCACCATCCCCTTGGACTACTCCGATCTACTGAACAAACTGTGCATTATTCTGTCTCCTGCAAACGCACTTGCTATATTACGACTCTATGTCAATACAGCCCCCGCTACACCACTCAAGGCCTAGCAACATACTGAACTTGTCACACACTTCAGCCTCCTACGGATGTATCCTTCACATGTCGAAGAGAATGTTTCAATGCTCTATGGCGCCAAGTTTCGGTCACCTTGGGATGGCCGCGAACATTCCATCATCTGCATATAAGCACAAGCATGAGTACCGAATTCTTTAAGTTAGCAATTCCCCTCACCTCTATGAGCTTTGCATAACATTTTTGGTCGTTGAGCAACTCATTCTACCTTACATAGTCTCATCCTTTATGAAGTGCCTCGCTTGCCTTGAGCACCATCAAGTATAGTTGTCAACGTTGAGCCGTAGCTCAAACTCAGCCATCCCAACCTTTGTGCGCTTCGTATTCTTCCAAGCTTGCCTATTCTTGTGGTGCCTCTTGTGCGAAGGGTTAGCCATTCCTTTGAATGCCAATCTCAGATGCCCGCTCCTCCGAGCGACTCCTTTTCCCTACATCTTCAAGCCTGTTTTTCCCCTAAACGGTCGCATATGTGCTGACTGCCCTCAACGCAACCCCGTTAGGTCCCCCACATTTTAGAGAGAACGCCTCACTCGTGATCCATAAACAAACATTTCCGAAAACACTTCATAGACAATGCAAATTACAAACAAACTTTACAAGCTCTGAATAGTTGCACAACAAAGGGTCAAAATGGTCCACTACAGATCAAAAATCTCTCACAAGTGTCCACATGACACAACCTTTATTTACAAGCCTAAAGCAACTACCAAACCCAACTAAAATAGGACTATTAAGCCTTCGGTTGTCCCTCTACATGCTAGGCAAAGAATGAACATACCAAAAGATACAGACATACATAAGCATTACATCGAACATCCTGTTTAGAAGTTTGTTCATGACATAGTGTCCCCACATGAGTAACTATGAGACTAGCTGCATCCATCATATGGACGAGTATACAATATATCAGTTTGTCCAGTTATCTCGATGTCCCTCTCGAGTAACCTATGATCAGGATTATTTAGGATCTGTGTTTAAAGGCGAATCGGTCTCATTATCATGATCTTATCATAATCCGATTCTCATTACACAGATCCAAGGACATCACAATATATATATATATATATATATATATATATATATATATATATATATATATATATATATATATATATATATATATATAAGGTAATATAAAGTAATAAATGCTAAAAAATAATAAGCAAAAAGACTGCGTGTCAAGTCATACATGCCATCACTCATGTGATTGGCTTGTTGGGCACCTATGACTAGCAATCTCCCACTTGACCGACAATCAATCACCTATGTGCCTGATCTCCATCAAACCCCAATGACGCTCAAAGATAATCTGAGACAACGGCTTTGTTAGTGGATCTGCAATGTAATCTTCGGATAGAACTCTTTCCACTACTACTTTTTCTCGGGTCATGATCTCCCTAATAAGCTAGAACCTCCTTAGAACACTTTTGATGAGACCCGAAATCCCTTATTTGAGTAATCGCCCTGCAGCTATCGCAATATAAAGGAATCGACTCCTTGCCACCTAGCACAACTCCCAGATTTGTGATAAACTTCTTCATTCAGACTCCCTCTTTTGCTACCTCTACTGATAATAATGTACTCCGCCTTTATGGTCGAGTTAGTAGTAGTATCTTGTTTGAAACTTTTCTAGCATATTGCTCCTCCATTCAAGGTGTACACATACCCTGAATTCGACTTGCTATCATCGACATCAGACTGAAAACTTATGTCTATATAACCTTCAATCCTGAGGCTACTACCTCCATATACAAGTAAAATATTCTTAGTCCTTCTCAAGTATTTAAGAATATACTTTACTGCTTTCCAGTGCTCCAAGCTTAGATCCACCTGATACTTGTTTATGACACTCAAAGCATGCGCTATATCAAGCCTAGTACATCACACGGTATACATGATAGACCCTATCGCTGAAGCAAAAGCTATCATATCAATGTTCACCCTTTCTTCAGGAGTCTTTCGAGACATACTTCTAGAAAGTGATATCTCATGTCTCATCGGTACGAGACCTCTCTTGGAATTTTCCATGCCAAATATTTTGACAATGGTTTCTATGTACCTAGACTGGAATAAGCTAAGCATCCTCTTGGATCTATCTATATAGATCCGAATCTCTAAGATATAGGATGCTTCCCCTAAATCCTTCATAGAGAAGTGTCTAGATAACCAAGTCTTTACTATGGATAGCATTCCTACATCATTACTAATAATCATGATGTCTTCCACATATAACATAAAAAAGGTGATAGCGCTCCCACTTACCTTCCTATACACATAGAGCTCATCTTCATTCTTAACGAAGTCATAAAATCTGATTGCCTATCAAATCTTATGTTCCAACTTTGGGAAGCTTGCTTTAGTTCGTAAATGGATCTAAGCAACCTGCACACCTTATATGAGTAGTCCTTTAACATGAATCCCTCGGGTTGTATCAGAGACATCTCCTCCTCGAGGTTGCCATTGAGGAATACGGTTTTCACATCCATCTACCAGATCTCATAATCATAGTGTGATGCAATAGCCAATAGAATTTGGATGGATTTTAGCATTGTTACGGGTGTGAAGGTTTCGTCATAGTCAACACCTTGCCTTTGACGATACCCCTTAGCCACTAGCCTTGCTTTGTAGGTCTCTACCTTTCCATCTACTTCAATCTCTTTCTTAAAGATCCACTTGCAACCAATGGGTACAATACCTTCGGGCACATCAACTAGGTTCCAAACCTTGTTGGAGTACATAGAATTTATCTCAGGATTCATGGCTTCTTGCTACTTTCCGGAGTCTATACTCATAATAGCCTCCTTGTAGGTCTAAGGATCAATGTCCTCAACATCCTCTCCTATAATATGTCCTACATATCTCTCAAGAGGATGGGATACTCTGCCAGACCTATGTAAAGTTGAAACTTGTGTATTAGGTATCTGAACAGACTCGGGCTATAGAGTGGTGCTTGAGCAAGGTTCTTCAACCTCGCTCAACTCTATCATGCTCCCACTATCTCTGCCAAGAATATGTTCCTTCTCAAGGAACATCGCTCTCTTAGCTACAAAGACCTTTTGGTCCTCAAGATGATAGAAATAATACCAAAAGGTTTCCTTGTGGTATCCCACGAACTTGCGCCGCTCCGTCCTTGATTCCAACTTATCGGGGTTATCTTTTAACATGGGTAGGACAGCTCCAAATCTTAACAACCTTAATATCGGGCTTCTTCCTTTTCTATATCTCATATGATATAGACACTACCGACTTAGTTGGAACTCTCTTTAGAAGGTAAGCTGCGGTCTCTAAGGCATATCCCTAGAATTAGATGGGTAGGTCAGCAAAACTTATTATGGATCGTTCCATGTCTAATAACATACGAATTCTCCTTTCAAAGATACTATTGAGCTGAGGTGTATAAGGAGGTGTCCATTGGGATAAAATCTCATGGTCCTTGAGGAACCGGGTAAACTCTGTACTTAAGTACTCACCTCCTCGATCTGATCGAAGATTCTTGATACTTTTTCCAATTTGGTTCTTCACTCTATTCTTATACTCTCTGAATTTCTCAAAGGCCTCTGACTTGTACTTCATTAAGTACGCATATCCATATATTGTGAAATCATCAATGAAGGTAATGAAGTAGGAGTAACCACCAATGGCATGAGTTGACATGGGTCCACATACATCACTATGAATGAGTTTCAGCAGCTTAGTGGCTCTCTCTCCAGTTCCACTAAATGGAGGGTTGGTCATTTTTTCACAAAGGCAAGACTCGCAAGTTGCATATGACTCATAGTTGAATGGATCTAGATATCCATCCTTTAGTAATTTTTGAATCCTTCCCTCGTGGATGTGACTTAGCCTACAATGTCATAAGTATGCATTATTCACCATATCTCATTTCCTCTTAGACACACTTATATTCATGATATGTGGAGTAGTGTCTAGCATAAACAAACCATTATGCAATGTTCCTTTCGTGATGATCTCATCATCTAATAATATTGAATAACCATTGTTTTCCAAAACTAATTTATATCCACTAACTATCACACATGAAATGGAGATAATATTTTTGATAATAGAAGGAACAAAATAACATGCATCTAATACAATAATAGCTCCACCAAGCAGATGTAGGGCGACCTCGCCAATAGCTATTATCGTAACTTTTGCTACATTGCTCATCTTGAGGTCCATCTCGCCTCTTGCCAATCTCCTAGGCCTTGCTAGAACCTACAATGAATTATATATATAATAAGCACTACTAGTATCCAATACCCATGTGTTATCATAAGAGTTTGACAAATGGAGACTGATTATGAATGTACCTGAAGCTTCTCTAAGCTTTTGTTTTGTCCTCTCTGCAAGGTACTCTTTGTAATTCCTCTTCTAGTACCCATCTTTACCATAGTAGAAGCATTGGCCTTTATCCTTTGTCGGGTCTTTCTTAGCAACCTTTGCTTTACCTGGTCTACCCTTGACATTGCCCTTCTTAAGGGACTTTTCTACTTTCATTTTCTTTCTGGTCCACTAGTGTAGAGAACTGGCTTCTCCTTTTTTATAGTGCTCTCTACCTCTCTCAACATATTGAGGAGCTCTGGGAGAGTCACCTCAAGCTTGTTCATATTAAAATTCATTATGAACTGTAAAAAGGAATATGGTAGAGACTAAAGCACAATGTCCACACACGAGTTATCCTCTAGGACCATTCCTAGACCTATGAGTTTCTCTATCCACTCAATAATTTTTAGAACATTGTTCTGAACCAGTGTACCCTCAGTCATCCTAGCGTGGAAGAGGCTCTTGGATATCTTATATACTGAGTCCTTCCTTGTTCCTCAAACAGTTTGCGGATATGTAGGAGAATGGATCTGGCATCCATCTTTTCATGTTGTCTCTATAACTCAGGAGTCATAAAGCCCAACATATAACACTGAGTAAGAGTGGAGTCATCAATGTACTTCACGTAGTGAGCGATCTCATCCTCGCTTGCCCCTACCTTGGGCGTAGGCATCACTGTATCAAGGAGGTACGCAATTTTCTTCGCCATGAGAACAATTCTCAAGTTGCAGAGCCAATCCATATAATTTAGACCAGTGAGGCAGTTAACATCAAGTATGTCACGTAAGGGATTTGAAAGTGATATTTTCTAAAAATGAAGATATAGTAGAAATAAATAACATACAGATTTAAAAAAAAAAAAACAATCAAGATATGGACTTCTATCTTAATATGCTCCCACTATTTTACTAGCGAGTCACGTGACACCCTTAGCACATGAAACGAAAGTCTTCGGCAGACTTCTAGTGGGGATCAAGATCCAATCAGTGTCTTAGTATAACCTCGAAGGACTCGACCAATCACACTAAGCTCAAAAGGTAGACAACTCTTGCCGATCACAACTCCTTGTGATTCCCATCCTGTTCGACCTCTGAATCACCATGGTCTCGAGAGACTCGACCAACCATGATGTTCGGTTAAGTCAATACCATCATTACAAGATAAGTCTGATTCAATGATATACCCTCGAGAGACTCGATCAAGCATACCATGTCCTTGGGTCATCGGTGACATCTCGATGTCGTAGGCAAGATAGTGAATAGGTGAGCCTCGTGGGACTCAACCAACTCAACCTACACCGGGAATCGGTCCCTACCTATAACAATGGATGGCCATGTGGGTCAATCTAAATGCCTTACATTTACTGACTTAATATTATCGAGAGAGGGTTTCTATGATTTGGTCTCCTAATATGACATGTCACACATACACATTTAATATATATCTACATCGCATACAAATATATATATATATATATATATATATATATATATATATATATATATATATATATATATATCCACAACCTAATATGATCACACCAGATGATCATGGACCACAGCCTAATGTGATCAAGCCTGAGCCAGTGGGCCTAATCACTTACATCAAGATCTATGTGTGCAGCGGTACATCTCCATACCCTATGATCGTCCATCTTGTCCTTGTCGGTTCCATCGACATCTCAACGTATCTCCATGCATCGCGATCATCCATCTTGTGGGTCCCGCTATCGCTTCCACGCTCCTACTGCACCTACTTATATGATTACAACTTAATCATAGGCACGTAGGCCCGACAATAAACGAGAAATATAATGGTAGCTTGCAGACCCCAATAATAATAATCACAAGTACACACATCATACGGTCCATGATCATCCGTCCATACATCGTACATCACATGTATAAATAATATCATGTAAAACTACTAGATAATAATAAAATTAATAATCAATTAAACTTTTTAATTAATTAATATTTTCTAAAATAAGGATATATAGGGAATTTTCTGAATACTGAGGGGTATTTTCATAATTTGGACAAAAAGATAGAATATGAAATTTCTAAAATTCCTAGGGGCAAAACTATCTTTTGCCTATAAAACCGTAAGCCCCTCTTCTCCTTGCTTGTTATAGTCGCCGCCACCCTACCGACGACGGCCTATTCGGCGAGGGGGGTGCCCCCACGAGCGCCGCTGCCTCCAAGGGTAGTTCTGCCCGTGGGTGCAACACTCGCGGTCAGCAGTGCCTCACCCTGCAAGCGCAGCGGCCGCAGTTGCTATTGCCCCATAGCACCGCACCCTGCAGGCTCAGAGGCCGCAGGCATTGCCGCACGTGAGCACAATAGCTATAGGCTTTGTTGCCCCACGACGCCTCTACACACGGGCAGCCAATGGCAGCACTAGCGGGTTGTCGGCCGTCGGTAGAGTTGCGCCCGCGGTCAGCGACGCCTCACCCTACAAGCACAGCGGCCGCAGTTGTTGTTGCCCCATGGCATCGCACCCTATGGGTTCAGAGGCCACAAGCGTCGTCGCACGCTGGTGCAGTGACCATAGGCATTGTTGCCCCACGTCGCCTCTACACGTGGGCAGCCAATGGCAGTGCTAGCGGGTTGCCGGCCGCCGGCAGCAAACCTGTTGCATGTAGATGGCAACACTGCCATCTACAAGGGTAGTAAGAGTAGCAACAGTTGCTGCCCTTTCTCACTTTTGCGTCAACGATTTTGATGTTAAAAGTTTCTCCAAAACACAATACTTGCAGTTCAAAACCAATCTTTCGCACGAACAACCTGGCTCTGATACCACTGTTGGAAAATCTTTAGGGGCGACATCATATGTGCAACGGAAGAACAGAAAACAAAATCCCCTATTCCCAAAGAGATGTTTGTCATCATGCGAAAATTTGTGCGTAAAATCCGTGAAACAGAAAACTATGTATTGTAAAGATTGTGTTACCTAGGGAGATCGTATATCCCTGAATCCTTGCAGATCTCTAGGAGAGGGTGAAGGAGATCAAACACCCTCCTCTCTAGCGGTGATCCACACAGTAGGGCTGCAACGATGCTTCTCCAAACTCCAAGCCTATTTTGAAGTAGAGAGGGGGAGGAGAATAGGAGAGGCAAGCAAATGCTCTAGCCTATAAACCACTAAATCCCTTCTATTTATAGAGGTCCCCTATTAACTTAACCTTAATGAATCCTCCCCTATTGGGTATAGGATCTCCATCTAATTATTCAAGCCTTTTAGATTAGTGGATCTTCATCCAATAATCTTTCATGGGCTATTATTTGATCTCATCTATGGGATCCAATAATTCAGGGGCTTGTTGGATATCTAATAAGATAGGGGCTTTGACGGATATCTCATATCCGAACCTCTACTCATCGTAATACCTACCATATGTGTGTGACCCTCTAAGCTCAATATCGAGCTAGTCGTGAGTCATACTTGTCAGAACTCCTTCTAGCTCAGTAAATTATTATCTCCATAATAATTCACTCGACTCAATGACTACGGACGTACTATGCCACTACACTGTAGTCCCAAGATGATATAGAAGAATCCAATCCATTGGACCTATCTGTCCTCAGTTACTATGTACCTATAGTCCCTCATCCATCTAATATCTCAGAGACTGTATACCGAGCATGGTGCTCTTAAACCCATACGGTTTCTACTCGAGTCTTGCTCTAATCGGATTCTCCTAGAGAACTCTTTATCTCCCAATCTGAATAACCCTAGCCAGGGATTTGTCTAAGTAAGAACACATTGTCATGGACAAACTTCTAAATAGGATGTTTGATGTAATATTTATGTATGTCCGTGTCTTTTGGTATGTTCATGCTTTGTACAACATGTAGAGGGATGATCGAAGGTTTAATAGTCCCATTTTAGTTATGTTGGTGGCCGCTGTAGGCTTGTAAATAAAGGTTGTGTCATGTGGACACGTGTGAGAGGTTTCCGATCTATAGTGGACCATTTTACCCTTTGTTGTCAACTGTTCAGAGCTTGTAAAGTCTATTTGTAATTTGCATTGTCTATGAAGTGTTTCCTAGAATGTTTGCTTGTGGATCCTGAGTGAGGCGTTCTCTCTAACCCGTTCTCTCTTTTGTTGGTCCTAAGAGACAATGGGAGGCTTCGAGGAGGCTAACTTTTGCGGACGGACACGCAAGGGTGCCGCACGACTTAGGCAAAACCAGCCAAGTCCGTGATAGATGGTATCAAAGCGGGACAAGCACTCATAGAAACACTTAGCATGCAAATGTGGGGGACCTAGCGGGGCTGCATTGAGGGCAGTCAGCATACGCACGACCGTTTGGGGGGAAAACGGGCATGGAGATGTAGGGAAAAGGAGTCGCTCGGAGGAGCGGGCATCTAACATTGGCATTCAGAGGAATAGCCAACCCTTCGCACAAGAGGCACCATGAGAACAAGCAAGCTTGGAAGAATGCGGAGTGCACAAAGGTTGGGATGACTAAGTTTAAGCTATGACTCAACGTTGACAACTATACTTGATGGTGCTCAAGGCAAGCGAGGCGCTTGGTAAAGGATGAGACCATGGAAGGTGGAATGAGTTGCTCAAGGACCATAAGAGTTATGCAAACCTCACAAAGGTGAGGGGAATTGCTAGCTCGAAGAATTTGGTACTCATGCATGGGCTTGTATGCGGATGATGGAATGTTCGTGGCCATCCTAAGGTGACCGAAACTCGATGCCATGGAGCATTGAAACTTTCTCTTTAGTATGTGAAGGATATGTCCGTAAGAGGTTGAAGTGTGCAACGAGTTCAGCATGTTGCTAGGTCTTGAGTGGTGCAGCAGGGGCTGCATTGACGTGGAGTCACAATCTAGCAAGTGCGTTTGTAGGAGGCAAAATAATGCACAGTTTGTTCAACAGATCTGAGTAGTCCAAAGGGATGGTGGTCTCTGAAACGAAGAGAGATATTGCTCCAATGGGATAGTTATCTATGAGGGATAAGTCCCGACTCTCCAGAGGGAGAATCATGTGGGACGGACCGCACATGTTAAGGAGTACCTCAACAAACAACAACTCCACGAAGCTCAATGGATCGAGCAAGCGGCGAGGAGTCATCGCATGATCTTGCTTGAGAGAATGCATTGGTGGATGCATTGCGAGATCAAGTGGGGGAGCAACACAAAGGTAGGCACACTTGTAGTCGATATGGAGATCGGACTCAAGGGAGGGCTGACCCGTGGAATGGTGGGTGCGAGGGCCACCATCAACTCAATGCAAAATGAGGAGGGGAGCAACTTGGGTGTAACTTGGTGAAGTACCCAAACCGCATGAAGGGAGCCAGCATAGAAGATGGAATATGGAGCGAAGGCACAGTGCTTTTCTTGGACAGAGGTTAAGGACATGAACTCTTGCAAAGGAAAGAGCAGGATCATGTTGTTCGATGAGTCCTTCATTCTGACGGAGCAGACTCATCTTGCATTGTGCCAAAGACGAAGGGAGCTTCTAGGCACATGCACCTTATCTCGGAGAAGCATTTGATGGAGAAACTAAGGTGACTCAACTTGCAGAGGTGAAGTTAGGTTCAGAAGGCCTTGGCACGGGGCAAGAGGATGCGGAGGTGGGTACTTTTGAAGAATATGCCACAGTGTTGCTAGTCAAGTTGCTAGGCAGGAAGTGGTGCGCAGCGGAGATGGTGCTGGTAGGGGCAGAGGCCTAGGATCCAAACAATGGTGCACCATTTTCAGCGAAGTCGGTGGACTTCGAGAGCTACTAGGCGACGAACTATCCTAGAGCGGTGCTTCATCTAGGTGTGACCCAATAGTGGGTGGATGAAGGTCGATTGCCAAAGGAGTGAATAAAATTGAAGGTGGAAGAGACCCTGCGATGTATTGGCAGAGGCCACACATGGAGGGATCATAATTCGAGTTCATCCCACAAGGATCAAAATGCAATAGAGATGTCACCAGGAGGCGACATGGTGTAGCGAATCATGGTGGAACAGTTTGTGGCAATGTGATACACACGACATGGTCCCGTGAGGGACTAAATCATACGGAGGTATAATCGGGAGCTACTGGAAGCTCCAATTCGGTGAACAACACGACGGCAAGAAGGGCTATGGATTCAAGGAGTAAAGGCCATGGTACCACACAAGCGGGTCTTCCGTGCGTGCATCGAATTTTGCATCGGATGAAAGCCTTGGTCATCAACATATGGGGGTTGTGTTCCACCAAGGAAAAAGTTTGAATGCAAGTACCAGTGAGTCCCATGGGAGGGACTTGATCATGCAGAGGTATAATCGAAGCAGCTGGAGAGTTGGACTGCTCCAGAGCTCATATTCGCTTCAGGGAGCCCGGCAAGTCAAAGGACAAGATTGAGTAAGCGAACGTTGCTACCAAGGAAGCTAAGGAGAATAGAATCAGTGCAAACCCTACAACGTGATGGCAGAGGCCATGCATGGGAGTTGTAGTCTGTCTTTCCATCGACCAAAGGGAGCTGCTTGGAGAACACAAAGGTGTTGAAGTAGGGGGTCGAAAGGGGCGAGGAAGCTACGACGAGTCCAGAGGGACTTAACTACCCAAAATCAAACATCAGTTAGAATGGAGGTGGACTCGGAGGAGTGCCACAGAGGCATATCTTTTGATTGTGAAGAAAAGGGATACAGATGCGAGCTGATGGATAGTAGTACCATGGGCATGGTAGCGCCATGGTACCGTAGAGGCGGGACTTCCATGAAAGTAATTGATCCCTTGCTCTCATGGAGGGAGAGTGCTTGGTCGTGAAAGGGGCTGAGGAGGTAGAGCATGCAGAGGTAAACTCCAAGTACCTAGATAAGGCTGAAGGGCAGAGGCCAAGGAACTTCGTAAAACTGGTGTCAAAGAGCTTCTCATCAAGATAGCCGAAAGTGAAGGACTTCGGGTCATGCAAGAGTGCATAACCAAGGAATGAAGCAGGTAGTATGCGGTACTATACCTTTGCTACTTAGTGGAGTAGGCGGCAGGGTTGATGGAGAAGACGGTACAATCCCAGAGGCAACCAAACCTATGAGAGAATTACTCCAAGTCAGGGTGAAAACTTCTTGCATTCCAGAAGTTCGATGGCATTGAGAAGGTGAATCACAGTAACTAACTCAACATAAGGAGTATAAACACTTCAAGTGCTTCAAAAGTGTGAGCAAAGAGCAAGCGAAGGCTAGTAACCAGCTCGTTGTATGGAGTCCAACCTCAAGGAGGCGAGCGAAGTCAAGTAACTTTTGCCTTCTCAACCCTTAAGAGAATGGGCGAAACCGAGTACCCCAATTCTCTTATCTATCCAGCAGAGGAGCTCTGCACAAGTTCAAAGACCCTTCGAAGATAATGGAAGACAATAGTTGTCAAATCCTCACCAACGGTGATCAGTGCTACTAAGAGTAGATTGTCCGCTTCATTTCCCAACGAAATGCCAATCAAAGTGGAAGTGATGAGTACCTACTTGGATATGACAACTAAGTGAAAGAAGAGTCAAAGAGCAAATTTTGTGGAGGAAGGACCCAAAACATCAGAAGTTTGTGAGATGATGCTCGTTAAAGCTCCAACAAGCATCCACCCAATTCAAGCAGCATGAGGCATTTGAGAGACTGGTGCAGTAAGGATGGTCTTTTCCTTCATCTGGATGATCCGCAGGAACCAACAGGGATCAACGCAACTCAGCCAACCCCACACTAGGGTCAGAGTCATTGGCGAGTTGAAGCAGCATGGCGGATTAAAGGTTCGACTACTCAAAACTAGAAGCTGGGAGCCAAGAGGCACATTGTAGTTGGAGCAAAAGATTGAAGACCCAGCAAAGGCGAGGAGTTGCAGTGTCGACAAAGGCTTCGATGAGGATGTCGAAGGAATAAGTGGGGGAGAATGTCACAGACAAACTTCTAAACAAGATGTTTGATGTAATACTTATGTATGTCCGTGTCTTTTGGTATGTTCATGCTTTGTACAACATGTAGAGGGATAGCCAAAGGCTTAATAGTCTCATTTTAGCTAGGTTGGTGGCTGCTTTAAGCTTGTAAATAAAGGTTGTGTCATGTGGACATATGTGAGAGATTCTCGGTCTGTAGTGGATCATTTTACCCTTTGTTGTGCACTATTCAGAGCTTATAAAATCTGTTTGTAATTTGCATTGTCTATGAAGTGTTTCTTGGAATGTTTGCTTATCGATCTCGAGTGAGGCGTTCTCTCTAACCCGTTCTCTCTAACCCGTTCTCTCTTTTGTTGGTCCTAAGGGACAATGGGCTTCGGGGAGGCTGACTTTTGCGGACGGACACGTAAGGGTACTGCACGACTTAGGCAAATTCAGCTAAGTCCGTGACAACATGGGATATTCCTCTCATGACACTAAGAGTGGATGATCCTCTATCGACACTCAATAGCCCTCGTAAGATTGACTACGACTTCCAATGACCAACTGTACTAGATCTGGGACATCCAAACCTATAAGTCTGGTATCAAAGAATGGAGTACTCATATATGACATCCTTGGTGTCTTAAGTCTAAGGACCAGATACACCATTGGGACTATAGAATCACTGTTTGACAATAAGGTATCATCAACCATCTAGCATTCCATAAGCAAATCAATCAATGAACTCATTCTCCAATGAGCACCTGTACTATATCCCTAGTGTCCCCACATAAGCGGCTATGAGACTAGCTACATCCATCATATGAATGAGTATATAACACATCAGTCTGTCCGGTTATCTCGATGTCCCTCTCGAGTAACCTATGATTGAGATTATTTAAGATCTATGTTTAAAGGCGAATGGTCTCATTATCATGATCTCAACACGATCCAATTCCCATTACACAGATCCAAGGACATCACAATATATATATGTATATATGAAATAGGCAATATAAAGTGATAAATGCCAAAATATAATAAGAAAAAAATTGCTTGTCAAGTCACACACGCTATCACTCACGTGATTGGCTTGCTGGGCACCTATGACTATCAGTTGCTGCAGATATATTATCTTGTAAGAGTAGAATTGTCATTAAAGAAATAGTAGTTTCTCGATAAAATTTCCAACAAAAACTGAGAGATTTGAGGAGGAAATTTGACAGCAAAATCTCGGTTTATGTAACAGCAAAGATGACTAATTTAATTAAGAAAATTTTGATAATATAATAGCAAGGAAATTGGTGCAAGTTGCAATAACAAAATTCTCATCGAAAAATTTCAGTGGTTTGCGACGAAAATTTACAGCAACAAGAATGTTTTTAAAGATGGATTCCTTAATAGATCAATCTTAGATGGAAGCCAAGATGATCAATAAAATGTATAAAAATTTCATTCAAAAAGGGTTGCAAATAGATTGGTTAAGGCAACAATATACGGTTGAAATTTTCTGCAGGAATCCTTTATTTGCAAAGATGATAACTTTTACGATGAAAGGAATTCGTAGGAATATAGGAACAATTTTTATTTAGATTTTCGAATAAGGATAACTAAATTGCAGCAACAACAGTAAGGTAGGAAACTATAACCTATTGCAATTCATGGGGAGATCAAAGGATGATCTGCGGTGGTGGAGATGACAGTGGAATTCGATGATGATCTTTTAAACAATTGTGGGAATTACTTTGGGCAGTTGTGGAGGGCTGATGGATGGCTGTAGAAGGGTAGCGAGATGCGAAGAATGATATTCGATGATAGAACCCTTATAGATTCTAAGCTTGGGGTTGATCTTTTTAGGGGATCGACCTCCTTAGAAATCTATAGGGGTTTCTTCCTCCAAATTGCTACTCAAAAGCTACAAAAAAGATTCATTTATTGTTTGTTAAAAGAGGATGAATACATGAATATTTATAGGGCTTCTAAATCCTAACTCCTAATAGAACTCCTATTCTAGACTCCTATTCCTTTACAACTGCTAATGCTTCTCTAAGAACAACTCATAATAGGACTCACACTCAGCTCCTATTCCTTTACAACTTTTAATGCTTCTCTAAGAAATAACCTTCTAACCATAGCCGTCCTCTTCACCTCTTTAATAGGGGTTAGCTAGGTATGTTAATATGAATGTCCCTCTCAATTAGGACTTTCCTAGCTAGAGTCCTAATAATATCATTGGAAGATAAATCTTACTCTAAGGTAATAGACGACTCTAATACCATAATAAATTGAAATGTAATAACAAAACTCAATTGAATTAATTGAATATAATGTTTATTTATACACATTAGAAGATAGGATTTTTTCGAACTAATTAGCAAGATTTTCTCCTTCAGTTGGAGATATCTTATTTGCTATCCGTAAGTTCCATTTCATAAAGCTATCTCACACATAGAACATGCATATTTAAATACCTTGTATGGTTGATCCTTCTTTTTTTTTTTTTTTTTTTTTTTTTTCTTGTTCGTTTTTACTTCATGAAATTGGTTAAAACCTAAAACTTTAGGTTTTTTTTTTATTTGGCTTCCAAATGGTCATATGTGTGCCTCGACCAAATTCACTTGGTAATGCATCCTTTTCCATATTAGTTCCTTCGATATTTCCATATGAACTGACCATATTTTGCCGGCTGATGCTGTCCCACTATCTTTCCCTTTGTACGAGTGATAGGCTTGCTATATCCAATATTTTAAGATTTCGATTATCGACTGTCAGATTTTCTGAGCCCATGTACTGAGGAGTAATTTGAAAGGAGCATAATAACATGGATAGATAGAGCTGGGTAGGGTGGAATGCTGCGAAACGAACAATGGTATACTACTTTATTTTGGGGCTCCATATTTAACTCCGTTCACATAATGTTGCTCTCGCGGTTGTCCTGTATGAACGGTTCCTTCTTGGAGCTGCTAAAACATAGGACATACAAGTGCAACCAGGTGATGTTGTACTCTCTACATGTACTTGATTATGTTTATCGGTACAGCATAATATTCGAACCATAGTATGATGCTCTTTTTTGAAGTGCTCTGTGAATGTTGATATTTGTTACCTAGTGATTGTTCTCTGGTTAGGGATGTCAGTAAGAGGCATTGATCATAAAGTTTGTTTTAGATTTTATACTTTATATATGTTTGGTTCCTCGATATGAGTTTGGATTTTTATAGCACTTTTGACAACACTCTTTGCATGACCATAGTAGAATTAGCATATCTGCTGTAATAGGAATGAGTGAATCTTTTATAGTATCATTATATGTGGTCAAACTATTCCTGTCTTTTCGTTCTTTGTTATGCCACACAGACCTACCTTACTTGGGTTACCTTGATCGTCTTGAATTTCATTCCCAATCTGTTGTGAGAACATGCTCGTAGCGGGAAACTATCTAGAATATTATAATTAGTAATGTAGTGTGTCTCCAAGTGATTTGAAGCTGCAGCTAACTGAGTTCCTAGTACTTACTGTCAATAACCTTGAAAAAATGAAAATAATAATAATAATTAAACAATGGACAACTGAGTAAAGAGAGTGGAATTGGTTAATGTTGGTTGAATGATTTTTTGCTCAAGTATCTACTATGTCGAAGCTTTCTTATTATATTAAACCTTCGGTGTTGTCATACTAGAAAGTAGAGACCATAAAAGTTCGATTTTCTGGTTTCTCTCTACCGTTAGTGAATCCTTTTTGCACTGTTAGGATTTCTTTTGTGCTCTTAATATGAATGTTACCGTCGATTGCTGCTTTGAAAGACAAAACCATGTTTGCCATATGCTATACACTAATAATGACAAACCTAATGTCCATTCTGTACTACCATACGGTCTTTCTTCTCACTAATCGTAAGACATTGAAAGGTACCCATCATGTTATACTTAGTTTTGTATATGAGTGAATCCATGTCTTCGGAAGTGGCTTGTAACTTGCAATTGTTATAAGGCTTAGAATTATTTACTTTTGCTATTGAAGGAAGTGCAAGCGCTTTCTGGTGAAAGTCAGAATTTATTAACCCTGATATGATAGAGAAAATGCGGAGTGAGAGAAGGCTATTTTCGTAGCCATACCAACACCTTAATATAGGTGTGTGGCAAGACAATGAATCTGTTCAAGAGTCTAAGGACTTGCAGCATTCTTTCCATTGCTTATTGTCTTTCAAGTTATCCTATTTGTCGGCATTACGAAGGTTAATCTACTACTTATCTCACGAGTTAATGAATTCCCTTTTTTTCGTATTGAGGAAGTTGGTATCAAATTTAGACTTAACACCACCTGTTAAGAAAACTATAACAGTCGATGTCTAGTCTTATAATAAGAACTCTCCAATCCGATCATCACTGAAAATTTCTTTAGTTTAATATTACTCATCCCTTAAGCTCTATCATCTCCTTAGTTCAAGATGGTATATTATAAAGATATTAATTAATTTAATTGGTAAAGACTTTAACAATATATCATAAGATTTTATATTTAAATTGATTTTTACCACTTATCTTTTCTTTAAAATATAGCATGTTATTAATATAATAATTTGAGTAACCTTATAGACTAATATGGTTAGAAATCTAAGCAGGTAGCTTTGTCTTAATCTAAAAGTATGAGCAAATTGTTTCTTTTTAGATAATTTTATTACTCAATGGATGAAGGGGAGAAGTTGTGCATGACATCGAAATTCTAAATACTAAAATCTATTTTGTTTTGTACATTATGAATGTACATCTTGAATGGATATATTCTTTGAAAAATGTGGGGCCATGTTACATGAAAATTAAGATGTTATATTTTCTGAAATTATGAGGGCTTTAATAAATGTGTTTGCATGCCAAAATCTTATTGCAAGACTTAAAAAAATGATATCATGTGATGAATTATGAAATAATGTTATGTATACTAGTAAAGCATATCATGAAATATATATACTTCCTTGATATGCTAAATTTATTAGAAATATGGGGCTTTACATATCTTATTTGTATATATAAATTTGTTTGCAGTTTTATTTGATTTGTTTATTATTGATATTTTGAGTATATATATCAATTAATTAAATATATGATTTATGATTACATGTTATATCAATGTTAATATTAAAAAAAAATACTATATGTGATGATAGTCTTTATAATGGTATAAATGAAATTACTACTATTATTAAATAATCGAGAGTAATAGATCAACACTTATAATAGGCATTTTAGTAGTAGGAACTCAAAGAAGATCCATTGAAAATGGTTCAATAAACATACTAAAAACTAAATAAATAAAAATATATATTTTTTTTTCTCTTCTCGGAAGGGACTCTCCTATATAAGAGTCTATATATGGTCACATCTAAAGAATTGAGTAATTTCTAAAAGTTCTTATGTAAAATCTAGATTCATACTGACCACATGGTAGCATCGAGTATTATATAAATTTATATTATTATATATAATAATAGAAATTTGGATTAAAGGAATATATTTTAAACTTTGTAAAGTACTTAACTGGCCATATGGTAGCATCGAGTAACATTTTATTTTATTTTATTTATTTATTATTTTATTTTTAATATTTAATAATTTTAAATTTTATGAAAATTATTAAAATTAAATATTAAAACATAAAAAATTTAAATTATATTTTAATGATCATATAACGAAAGCATATGTCTTTGACTATACTCTTTCAAGATGACCGTTTGGGTAATTTTAGGCTCTATAAATAATCCTAAGACCCAAATCAGTAATAATTTAGAGTTTAATATAATTCTTTTACTTATTTTAATATATTTCTATTATTTGATCTTATTACTAGAGAGACTAGTTAAGTCGCTATAAAATCATACTCATAGGGAGCTAATACAATTGAATCTTAGAGTGAAGTGTTTAGTCTTTAAAATATCAAATATTGATCAAACAATTGTTTTATAGAATTAAAACCGAATTTTTGGTTCAAAGTATACGTTATAGATCCAAAACAATAGTATTAGAATGTTTTCATAAAACTATTAAATCCACTATAATATGCATAAAATCCTACAATAATTAAGAAACATATTAACATGGAAGCGTACTTGATGAATCTATTAGAATATTTTCTGAATTAATCGATGATTTGGTCTTCCAATTATAGAGTATCTTTAAGAACTTTAGATTTCTCCGGTGAAGAGAAACTTCATTAGATATTGCAACCGGGGATCGTAACTTTATTTATAGTTATAACTGATGAATCTACGATTATATTCATAATTGATGAATCTTCAATTATGCCTCAAGAGTTTCATATTCCTATTATCTCGTCATTAAGTTAAAAATATGACTGATGGTATCCACACAATTAATTTTCATAATAATTATGTCCCTTAACCAAATAACTTTACTTTAGATCACTTTAATTTTAGCTAATCAAAATAATGACTTAATACATTTAATTATACATGTGTGACCCTTAAAATTCTAACAATCTCCCATTGAGTCACATATGTATCATTATAAATGTGATATACTTTATAAGCTCAAAACTATTATTATTATTAAATAGGACATATAAAATAATCTCGTCCATTGACCATATTAATATAGGATCAAAGTGGTCTTCGTTATATCAATCATAGCTAAACCTATCAATGATCACTAATATTAACATAACCAAATGACATAGATCAATTATGAAATATGTAGCATGAAAATTACATAAATATGATTTGTACATGTTAATTTTCAACTGGTCCAACTTTATCTTTATGAGATCATTAATAACTTTAATAATCATAATTTATAAAGTATAATAAACTAAAGCTTTATTTCTGATCAGAAAATATATGTACAAATACAAAATATGGCATAGAACATATAATAAATATATGACAGACTCCTACTAAACTAAAGTTTTCTCAAATTCTGATATACCCATATAAGTAGTATGCTCATGAAAGACCTTAGGTGGTATACCTTTTGTGAGATAATCTACCAACATAAAGTTTGTTCCTAAGTGTTCTATAGAAATTTGTTTACTTTGTACCCTTTCTTTCACAACTAGGAACTTGATGTCAATGTGCTTTGACTTAGTCGAGCTCCTATTGTTGATGGAGTATAAAACAGCTGATTTGTTATCATAGTATATCTTTAGTGGTCTTTCAATCCCTTGTACTATTTGCAGCCCTATGACAGAATTCTTCAACCAAATTCAATGATTGGACACCTCAAAACATGCTATAAATTCCACTGCCATGGTGGAAGAAGTATTAAGAGATTGCTTGACACTACACCAAGAAATTACCCCACCAGCCAACATATAAATGTAGCCCAAAGTGGATTTCCTACTATCTTGGCATCTAGCAAAATCGGAGTCAGAATATCCAATAATCTCCAAATGGTCTGATCTCCTATATATAAGCATATGATCTTTTATCTTCTTTAAATATCTCATGACTCTTTTAGCTGCCTTCTAATAATTAATTCTAAGATTGCTTAAGTATATACCTAACACTTCAACAATGTACACTATATCTGGACACGTACAAACTTATGCATACATTAGATTCCCTATAGTTGATGCATAGGAAATCTTCTACATTTCTTGAGTTTTCAGATTTCTTTTAGGACACTGATTGAGACTAAACTTGTCTCCCTTTACGATAAGGGTGTCTCCTGATTTGCAATCCTGCATGCCAAACCTGTTGAGTACCTTATTGATATAGCTCCTTTGTGATAATCTTAGAATACCCCGAGATCTATCTCGATGTATCTGGATTCCTAATACAAAAGAGGTGTCACCAAGATCTTTCATCTCAAAATTTCTAGATAGAAATATCTTGATTTCATACAATATACCTATATCATTTATGGTAAGCAAAATATCATCCACATACAATATCAAGAAAATAAATTTGCTCCCACTGAATTTGTGATCCATGCAATCATCAACAGCATTCACCTCAAAATTAAATGAGATAATTACTTGATGAAATTTGTAATACCATTGACGGGATGCCTATTTTAGCCCATAGATGGATTTTATCACTTTACAAACCATTTTCTTTGGGTCTCCTAACACAAAGTATTCTGGTTGTATCATATAAATTATTTCATCAATGTTTCCATTGAGAAATAATGTTTTAACATCAATCAGATGAAGCTCTAAATCAAAATGTACGTTGGAGCCATAATTGTCCTAAAAGAGTCTTTCACTAAAACTGGAGAGAATGTTTCTTTAAAGTCAATCCCTTCCTTTTGAGTATAGCCCTTTGCTACAAGACGTGTCTTATACCTCTCTACATTACCATTAGAATCCCTTTTGGTTTTAAAAATTCATTTACAACCAATGAGTTTCACACCTTCTAGTAACAGGACAAGTTCCCAAACTTTATTGCCTTGCATGGACTTATACTCTTGATTCATTACTTCAACCCTAAAGTCTTCCATTATACCACTACTTTCTTTATGTCCTTGAAGAAATACCATATAATCATCTGAAATAGCATTCCTCTTTTCCCTAGTGGATCGTCGCAAAGGTGTTGGCTCTTGTAGCATGGATTCTTGAGGATGTTGAGTTTGTTCCTCATGAATAATTTCCTCGTACTGTATGGGAGTTGAAATGACTATATACTTTTGAGGTACTGATTTTACCACATTAGTGGCAACTATATGAATTGGATCATACTAAACCAATTCTTCCTCAAATGTAAAGTCTTTAATATTATTTCTCCCCCCAAACTCAATATCCTCAAAGAATGTAGCAATACCCGTCTTAAAAATATTTTTTGATTTGGGATCATATAATTTATACCCCTTAGATCGCTCAAAATAACCAATAAAGTAACTACTTACTGTTCGGGATTCCAATTTCTTTTCATTAGGCCTGTAAGGCCTTGCCTCAATTGGACAACCCCATATACGAAAGTGTTTTAGACTAGGTTTTCTCCCGGTCCAAAGCTCATAAGGTATTTTTGCAATTACTTTAGTTAGTACTCTATTAAGAATGTAAGCTGCAGTTTTTATTGATTCTCCCCAGAGTGACTATCATACTTCTTACCATGTCCTTAAGTGTATGGTTTCATCTTTCAACTAAACCATTCATGCTAGGTGACCTTGGTATTGTATACTGAGGGACAATTCCACACTCCTCTAGGTATAAAGCAAATGGTCCTAGACGTTGTTCACTTGAGCTGTTATTTCTACCATAATATTCCTCTTTACGGTCAGATCTGACACTTTTTATCCTTTTGCTGAGTTGATTTTCAACTTCAGCTTTAAATGCTTTAAACACATCCAAAGACTGAGATTTTTCATGTATTAGATATAGGTATCCATATCTAGAGTAATCGTCTATGAATGATATGAAGTATTGTTGATCATACCATGAAGGAGTAGGAAATGACTTACAAATATCTGTATGTATCAATTCTAAGACGTTCGTAGCTCTATATGCACCTGATCTTTTAGTTTTGGTTTGTTTGCCTTTAATGCATTCAACATAAACATCTAAACCTAATAAGTCAATGGGATCAAGAATCCCTTCTGGCATAAGTCTTTCAACTTTATTTCTAGAGATGTGACCCAAACGTTTATTCCATAATACACCCAAATTTTTAATTTTATGTTTAATACCTCGCAATTCCACATTTAGGGATTCATGATAGGATGCTATAGTATCAAGCAAATATAGATTGTCATAAGCTATAAGTGAACTAGTTCCAATCACATTTGAATTTAAAGACAAAGTAAACTAATTATTTTCAAATGAACAAGAATAACTAGATTTGTCCAAATAAGAAACAGAAATTAAGTTTCGTCTAAATGATAGTATAACATAAGTGTCTTTCAAATCCAAATAATATCTAGTACGCAATAACAATCTAAATGTGCCTATAGCTTCCACATGTACCGATTGTCTGTCCCCCACATAAATGCATCTCTCAGCATCATTGGGTCTTTAGTAGCTCAGGCAACCCTACTTTGTAACACTGATGTTAGTAGTTGCACTAGAGTCTAACCACCAAGTGTTTCTAAGTACTGAAGTTAAATTAACTTCAGAATAAACTAAAGTAAGGAACATATCTTTTTTAGCACGCCAAGCATGATATTTGACACAGTCCTTCTTCAAATGCCTAGATTTTTTGCAGAAGAAACAAGTATCAACCTTATTTTGTTTCTCCTGTACTGGACCCTTATCGGCCTCATTCTTTCTAGATTTATATTTTCTATTCTTGCTCTTGTCCTTAGAGGTGTTGGCCAAGTTAACACTTATTAGGACCAGGAGTGAATTAGTACAGCGGTAAAATAACGTCTTCAAAAACCTTCGTACGTTGAAAACCGATTCTGATGAAAACTTATATCGGAAACTTAACTTTGAAAGTGTACGTTTATGAAGTGAATGTAGTAGGCAAGAAAAGATTCAGTTTGCAGTATGTAAATGGCAGGAAGTAAATGCAAACTAGAGAACACGCCAATTTTATAGTGGTTCGATTGATGTGACCTACATCCACTCCGCTGATTCCTCCTTTGTCGAGGCCACCAGTATCCACTATTTGATCTTCCTTTAATAGGCGAAAATCAACCTCCTTCTTACACCCTTCTTCTCTTTTTACCGGGTTTAAGAGATAACCCTTACAAGCACTCACTCCTCTCTTACAGAATTCTAACACTTAGACTAGAGGAGGATTCTCAAAAGAGATTTCTACATCGTTTTCTACTTTTAAACTCTCTGTGCTTGTGTCTCTTAACCAGGGATGAGAAGGGTATTTATAAGCCTCAAGTTGATTCAAACTTGAAGCTTAAAAACATCTCATCCCGGGTTTCCTAGCTCTAGGCGGTACCACCGCCTGCGTTGGGCGATACCATCGCTAGTGTCAATCTAACATTAGGCGGTACCATGTTAGGACCATTTTTCTAAGCTTTTGAATAATATTTATCGACTGTTTAGTTCAGTTGTTTATTGAGTCGGTTTGGTTCAGTTAGAGTCAAGTAGAGGTTTATTTAATATTTATTTATTATTAGAGTTCAAGTCCTGATGGACTCTAGGTGGAACTCTATAAATAGTGATATAACCCTTTCTTTTGATAAATCAATCAATCAATGAAATGTTATTCCACTCTGTGGACAAACCCTAGGAGGCCGATCCTCTTGAAGTGATCATGGAGGGCTGATCCCCTCGAAGTGATCAAGGAGGGTCGATCCCCTCGAAGCGATCATTATCATTCCCATTTCTCCCCTTTCTTCCACGATAAGACTTTAGGGTCTTATCATTTGGTATCAGAGCGACGATAAGACTTTAGGGTCTTATCATACCATCGGCCAGCCTAGGCGGTACCACTGCCTAGCACCTTGCTAGGGGTGGTACAATTGCCTAGACTGGCAGTACCACCGCTTGACATAGTCTCGGAGACTGTGCCACGACGGTGTCACCTCTTGGGGCATTATTTGAGCCTCTTATTGGGCCCAACATAGTCCTTACATGGGCCTAGCTGGCCCTTAATTGGGTTAGCCTAAATTCAAACATAATTACGTGCTAACTATGATTCCTAAGACATTTGCTAAGCTAAATAAGTCCCTATGTCTTGGTTTCTTCCGGCGATCTTCCGGCGAACTTCCCACGATCTCTCGGCAATGTTCCGGCGGACTCTCGGCAAGCTCTTGGACTTCATGACAATCTTCAGGGCAAGTTTCGATGAGCTTCTCTAGTAAACTCTGAGACTTCTCAGCTGATTCTGCCAGAACTTTCGACGAATGTCCGGACTTCCGAAGAACTCTCGAACTCTTAATGAAATCGTGTCCTTGACTCCGGGACTTCATTTTGCTTCATGCCTTGCTATCGTAGTTAATCCCGCACATGCAAAACATACTTCAATCTAGATAATTAATACTAAGCATTAATCATGTTGTCCGGCATGTCATTGGTCTCTCGATGCTTCGTCCGATTCTTCGACGCATCGTACTCTCTTATGGCCAATTGTCCAATCGGTTAGTTGACTCCGCAACTCCGATATCGTTGGTGCAATATCCGCTCTTCTTGGCCCGATGCCCGAATCCATGGCCTGAAGCCTTCTATCGATACATCAACCGATCCTCCGGCCCGACGTCCAATCTTCTGACATATTTTCCTCTGGCACAACATGATTCTTCATGCTTTAATTGTCTCATCCTGATCGAAGCATCCTGCGTCACTAAAAACACAGATCAAATCATAAACAATTATCAATTGGTTTAATCATCAAAATATGAGATTCAACAATCTTCCCCTTTTTGTTGATGACAACCAATTGATGACGGAGTGAAAACAAACTCCCGGAATTTAAACAAACTCCCCCTATCAATATGCTATATTGATAGAAACTCTTGGATTCAAAAATCCAAGCAACATGTCATGATCAAATCATGTATAACATTAATATACTTCTCCCCCTTTGTCATCAACAAAAAGGAGAAGTCCACTATTTATGTGTTTAGAATACAAGTTTAAATCATTGCATGAAAAACATAATATCAAGTTTTATCATCATGCAATTTGTAGTTAGAAAATTTAGCAAGTGTTACATCATGCTTAGAACATTCAAGCTATCAAGTTATTGATATACAAGGTAGTACAACATATAAGCTAGCAAATTAAAAGATGTGCAAGTTGGTATATTTGCTCTTTTTTGCGATGTGCAAGATAGCATAATTTTGCATCTTCTTGAGATTTTAAGCTAGCAATTCTTGGTGATATTCAAGATAGCAATTTCTTCTCTTTTGAGAAGTGCAATTATTTTTGCTTCCTTTGCAAAAACGCAAGCTAACAAAATGTTACATTATTTTACAACATGGAAGCTAACAATTTGAGATGTTCAAGAAGCAAGTTCTTTCTTCTCTTTTGAGAAGTGTAATTTTTTCTTTCTTCTTGAATTGTGCGAGTTACCATATTTTAAATTAAAGCATTCATGATACATCATTTTGGCAACATGATCATAGCTTTTCAAATGATAGTATTTAAATGTCAAAATTCATTACATTCTATCATAAATGATCATTAACTTCTCATTTGTATTTCATGCATAATTTCATTTTATCATATTCAAAATATTAAAAGAATTTTGGTGATGAGATAAACATTTCATGAATACAAAGAATTTTACATAATAAAATTCAAGTCATAAATTATCAAGATGTCAAGTAGCATATCATAATTAATTTGAATACATCATTTTTAGTGAATGCCAAGAAGAATCATAGTATAAAAAAAAAATCTTGATTAATAGAAAATTTTCATGTATTAAATATCGAGAAATCAAGATGATGATTAATAAAAAAATATCATAAGTTATAATCAATAGAAAAATCATCATTCATTTTCAATTCATTCAATTTGTCAAATCTACATTTCTTGGGTATGCATGATATCAAAACATGGTTTCAAATCTTCAACATATAACATGTATAATTTCAAAAATCGAAAAGATAAGGGAAGAATTCAAAGGTACAAAGATTTCAACCATCTCATAAACAAATAAAGGATCATGTCATGTATCCAAAATTCCATGAATCATTTTGACAAATATCCTTTTAAATAATCAAAATCATCATCAAAGGAAATCTCATGTTATTTCAAGAAATCAAGATTATGATTTTGATAAAACTCATTTTAAATTCAAATCATCAAAATCATCAAAATCTCTTCAAGAAAACTTAATGAAGACAACGTAAATAGATTCTTATGAGAACTCGATTCATGCATAATGTCTCAATTTTTCATGAATATCATAAGACATAATTTATTTCAATAAATCTTTTTTTATAAGTGGAAAAAAGAAACATAGGAGATCTTGATTAATAAATGTCAAGTTATAAATTTTAAAAAATCAAGATAAAGCTCATTTAAATTTAAATCATCAAATCAAGATCATTTTCAAGAGATTCATAAAAGTGATGCAAATAGATTCATTAATCTCCTTTTTGGAAAACTTGATAAAGAAATCTTTCAAGGAGAAACCTATCTTCTTTTTAGTTGTTTCAATTCGTATAATTTATTTCATTTTTGCCAAGTAAATACATGCATTAAAATTTAAAACCGAAAGAGAACTTTCATTACGGCAAAGATCGATAATTCATAAAAATCTTCTTGCATAATTTTGAAAAATAAATTTATTAGGCATGATATCATCAAACATGATTTCATAAGCCATTTTTAATCAAAATCATTTTGTTTATCATAAACATATAATTTTTATGATTATTTTTAAAATTACTAAAATGATAAGCATGATTCCTAATTTTTGTATTTTCATTATTAAACATATAATTTTCAATATTAATTCTAAACTAAAAAAAAATGTATCATGAAAAGCATCATGTAATTTTGAAATAAATTAGGGGAATTTTGATTACCTCATCGTCGAAAGTCGTTAAGGTATAGTTTGCCACCTCGCTTTTGTTGATTTTCTCCTCGTCTTTGGAGAAGCTCGATTCATCCCAATTTATGTTCATCTTCTTGCATTCAAAGCAAGTAGTTGAGTTCTTTTTATTTTTTAATTTTTGTTTCAAAATTTTCATTGAAAGTTTAAGTTCACCATCACTTGAGCTTATGTTCGAGTGGTCTTCAATTGTTCTAAGTCCAAAATCTTTTTATTCTTTGGAAGGTGGTTCTCAAGTTCTTCACATGCATTGCACGTCATTTCATAGGTCATCAGAGACCCGATAAGTTCTTCGATCAAAAAGGTATTCAAATTTTTTTATTCTTGTATAGCCGTTATTTTTTAATCTCAATTCTTAGAAAGCGATCGTAAAATCTTGTTAAAGAGTTCAAAATTCGAAAAGCTTTTACCAAGAGCTTTTAAACCATTGATGACATCCGTAAAACGGGTGTACATGTCTCCAATGGTTTCACTTAGTTTCATATGAAAAAGTTCAAAATCATGCATTAAAATGTTGATTTTTAAATCTTTTAATCTACTTGTGCCTTCGTGAGTGGTTCCAAGAATATGCCAAATGTCGAAAGTCGTTTCGCAAGTAGAAACCCGATTAAACTCGTTTTTGTCTAAAGTGCAAAATAGAGCGTTCATAGCTCTAGTATTTAAAGAAAAAGTCTTCTTCTCCAAATCATTCTAATCTTTCATTAGAAGAGAAAACTTTTAAAATTGGATTCGACAATATTCCAAAAGTTCAAATCCAAAGAAACTAAGAAAACTCTCATTCGAGTTTTCTAATATATGTAGTCCATCCCATTGAAAAAGGGAGGACGAATAAGAGAGTGATCCTCTTGAAAGCTGAAAAGGGTTATTTATCTTGGGTGTTAAACCAATTGAGAAATCATGAGGCTCTGATACCAATTATTAGGATCAGGGTCAGCACTAAGAGGGGGGTGAATTAGTGGAGCAGTAAAATAATGTCTTCAAAAACCTTCGTATGTTGAAAACCGATTATGATGAAAACTGATTTCGGAAACTTAACTTTGAAAGCGTACGTTTATGAAGTAAATGCAATAGGCAAGTAAAGATTCAGTTTGCAGTATGTAAATGGCAAGAAGTAAATGCAAACCAGAGAACATGCCAATTTTATAGTAGTTCGGTTGTCGTGACCTACATCCACTCTACCGATTCCTACTCCGTCGAGGCCACCGGTATCCACTATTAATCTTCCTTTAATAGGTAAAGATCAACCTCCTTTTTACACCTCTCTTCTCCTTTTACCGGGTTTAGGAGAGAACCCTTATAAGCACTCACTCCTCTCTTATAGAATTCTAACACTTAGACTAGAGGAGGATTCTCACAAGAGATTTATATAGCATTTTTCTACTTTTAAACTCTCTGTGCTTGTGTCTCTTAACCAGGGATGAGAGGGGTATTTATAGATCTCAAGTTATCCAAAATTGAAGCCTAAAAATATCTCATCCTAGGTTTCCTAGGTCCGAGCAGTTTCACCGATAGTGTCAGTTTGACACTGGGCGGTACCACCGCCTAGGAGGCTATGTTGGGCAGTACTACCGCCCAGACTAGTGGTGCCACCACCTGGCAACCTACTAGGGATGGTACAATAGCCCAGACTAGCAGTACCACCGCCTGACATAGTCTCGGAGACTGTGCCATGACGGTGTCACCTCTTAGGGCACTATTTGGGCCTCTCATTGGGCCCAACACAGTCCTTACATGGGCTTAGCTAGCCCCTAATTGGGTTGGCCCAAATCGAAACCCAATTGCGTGCTAACTATGATTCCTAAGACATTTGCTAAGCTAAATAAGTCCCTATGTCTTGGTTTCTTCCGACGAGCTTCCGGCGATCTTTCAGCAAACTTCCGACGATCTCTCGGCAATGTTTCGGCAGACTCTCGGCAGGCTCCTGGACTTCATGATGATCTTCAGGGTGAGTTTCGATGAGCTTCTCTAGCAAGCTCTATGACTTCTCAACTGGTTCCGTCAGAACTTCCGACGAATGTCCGGACTTCCGATGAACTCTCGAACTCCCGACGAAATCACGTCTTTGACTCCGGGACTTTATTTTGCTTCATGCCTTGCTATCGTAGTTAATCCTGCACATGTAAAACACACTTCGATCTAGACAATTAATACTAAGCATTAATCATGTTGTTTGGCATGTCATTGGTCCCTCGACGCTTTGTCCGATTCTTGGCACATTGTCCTCTCTTGTAGCCTATTGCCCAATCGGCCAGTTGACTCTGCAACTCCGATATCCTTGGCGCAATATCCGCTCTTCTTGGCTCGATGCCCGAATCTATGGCCCAAAGCCTTCTGTCGATACGTCGACCGATCTTCTAGCCCGACGTCCAATATTCTAACATGTTTTCCTCCGGCACAACATGATTCTTCCTGCTTTAATTGTCTCATCCTGATCAAAGCATCTTGCGTCACTAAAAACACAAATCAAATCATAAACAATTATCAATTGGTTTTATCATAAAAATATGAGATTTAACAATCTTCCCCTTTTTGATGATGATAACCAATTGATGACGGAGTTAAAACAAACTCTCCCTATCAATCTGCTATATTGATAGAAACTCTTGGATTCAAAAATCCAAGCAACATGTCATGATCAAATCATGTATAACATCAATATACGTTCTTTAACTCTAGGACTTTATTTTACTTCATGCCTTGCTATCGTAGTTAATCCAACAGATATAAAACACACTTCAATCTAGACAATTAATACTAAACATTAATCATATTGTTCGGCATGTCATTGGTCCCTCAACGCTTCATTTGATTCTCCGGCGCATCGTCCTCTCTTGCGGCCTATTGCCCAATTGGTCAGTTGACTCCGTAACTCCGATATCCTTGGTGCAATATCCGCTCTTCTTGGCTCGATTCCCGAATCCATGGCCCGAAGCCTTTTATCGATACGTCGATCGATTCTTCGACTGACATCCAATCTTCTGACATATTTTCCTCCAGCACAATATGATTCTTCCTGCTCTAATTGTCTCACCCTGATCGAACCATCCTACGTCACTAAAATCGCAGATCAAATCATAAATAATTATCAATTGGTTTTATCATCAAAATACGAGATTCAATAATACTTTCAGTCTTTTCTTGCTTTAGCCTTTCTTCTTCTTGCACACAATATGAAATGAGCTCATTAAGAGACCATTTGTTCTTTTGATAGTTATAACTGACCTTAAACTGATTGAATTATGTAGGGAGAGATATGAGAACCAAATAGACAAGTAAGTCATCTGATAGGCTAAGTTTTAATGCTTCAAGCTTTGAAGTAAGATTAGACATTTCCATGATGTATTCCCTTATATTCCCTTTGTCGTTGTATCTCATGGTAAACAAGCTTTGAAGTAGAGTGCTTGTTTCCGCCTTATCGTTTTTAAGAAAATGCTTTTTTATTTCAGTAAGAAAATCTTTAGCCTTGGTAATCTCTTCGGATATCGCACCCCTAAAGGCTTCTGGAATGTCGTACTTAATGATCATAAGACTCATGCGATTAGACCTATCCCACTTCTCATATAGTCTCCTATCATCATGAGTACTATTTTCTGAAAGAGAAGCGGGTTGGTCTTCTCTTAATGCAAGGTCCAGATTCATGCAGCCCAAAACGATCAAAATGTTTTCTTTCCAATCTTTAAAGTTGGTTTTGTTTAGAACCGTTGCAGAACTGAGGTTAGTAGATATTATTACAAGAGAATAATAGACAACCAGAAATTATACTCATATTTATTACCATAAACTTAAGTAAATTCAAATAATGATATAACCAAGTGCAACATTAATATCTATTAATTACCAGGTCCATATTTATTATCAAGTGCAATATTAATATCTTATCTTTGGACTTCAATATTAATTGCTAGTGGTAGTCTTGTTGTAATGATGATAATAAGGCATGTCAAATGAGAAACCCATCTTTGGATTGATTTATCATTTATATGTATAACTTTATAATTATCATGTGTTTATCGTTGCAGTATGTATAAAATCCTACTAGTCATTAACATTCCTTTGGGCCGGGTGATTACTACATAGATGTAAACACACACTACATTTAATATTTTCATGAGAAATGTTATACATGAGTGGTCACTTTGACAACTTTATGCTTTAAATTACTCAATCTAATATTAAACTATCACTAATTAAATTTGAACCATATTAGTCAAATTAATTTGACCTTAATTTATTAACTAAAATATTTAATACAAATAAATCATTCAATTTATATCAACCAACAACTTTATAGAACCAATATTAAGTTTAAACAAATATAATATTATAACAATATTATTATTAATTAAATTTGCATATTGTAACAACACGATTAAACCAACATAGTATATGAAACTTTAGATAAAAATCCAAAGAAAATTTAGAAATTTATGTCTTGTAATGCAAAAATGAATTTGCATACCGATGAAATGGAAAAGGCATGAAGAGAAAATAACATATTAAAATTAAAGTGATATAACATCACAAAAATGTACTAAACTAAATATGAAGTAAGCTATGGTATAATTACATAAAACCATTATCTTTCCTAACGATAATAGAATCAAATCAATGAAAATATCATTAAAATACATGAAAAATAAGCTTCGATGTTCAGTAATCATTATAGGATGGCTCTGATACCAATTGTTGGATCTTTAACATATCAAATATGGATCAAACAATTATTTTATAAAATCAAAACCGAATTTTTGGTTCAAAGCATACTTTATATAGATCCAAAATAATAGTTTTAGAATATTTTCATAAAACTCATTAAATATACTATAATATGCATAAAATCCTACAACAATTAAGAAACATATTAACACGAAAGTGTACGTGATGAATCTATTAGAGTATTTTCTGAATTAATCATGATTTGGTCTTCCGAGTATCCTTAAGAACTTTAGATTTTTTTTCTCGATTGATGAAGAGAAACTTCATTAGATATTGCAATCGGGGATCATAATCTTATTTATAGTCATAACTGATGAATCTACAAGTATGATTATATTCATAATTGATAAATATATAATTATGCCTTAAGAGTTTCGTATTCCTAACTTATCTCGTCATTAAGTTAGAAATATGATTGATGATATCCACACAATTAATTTTCATAATAATTATGTCCGTTAGCCAATTAACTTTACTTTAATTAGATCACTTTAATTTTGACTAATCAAAATAATAACTTAACACATTTAATTATACATGTGTGACCCTTAAAATTCTAACGTAAAGATCTTGATTAATCTTACATATAGAGATAAGATATAGAGATAAGATTTCGACAACGTCTACTCATATGTAAATTCTTTTCAAATTTTACTTTTATTTTATTATCTTAATATTTGATTAAATTCTTAATTAAAATTAGAATACCCCACATTTTTATCCCAACACCATCAACTCTATAAATAATTTACTAGTATTTAGTTTAAGAGTCGAAATTCAATGTTTATTGATTTGAGATTCCTTTCCTTTTCATGTGAATGATGTTTTAGGGTAGAACTTCGAAAATGAGCGCGTAAAAATCCGAAACAAGTTTTCCTTAACAATAATGATAATAAACAAGTAATACTTTCATGAACTTAATGATCTGACCCACAAGTTTATTCATCATTAGCAAGAATGCACATAGTTCAAATTTTGACGGGTGATTCAATTAAGCTTAATGATACTAATTTGATTGCGGTCATAATGCAACAAAAGTGGTCAAACTATTTCTTGGAGGTCAACCTTTGTAATGTGGCTTTTAAGCCCACTGAAATCAAACACCCACATAATAAACGGCATCTCCTTCCTCGGTCTCAGATCGAGAAATTTGAACCTCCCTGACCCACCAACATTGCGCCGCCCCACCCTTTGCCTTGCCGGGGCACCTGCCGCCGGCAACATGGACGCGTCGTCTAATCCTTCTGCCATCTCTGCCCTACCACCTACTCCGGTCACTGTAATGGCTTCCCGGCCCATCGCCAAGTCCCGCCTCTCAATGCCAAAACTCTCGCCTCCATCTCCCTCTCCGTCGCCGGCCAGAACTGAATACCACCTCATCTCCATCATTCACTCCTCCAAATCCGCTTTCCAGCTCAAGCAAGTCCACGGCCGCGTCCTCCGTCTCCGGCTCCCCCTCACGGCCCGCCTCGCCGCCCAGCTCGTGTCCGCCGCCTGCTCCCCGCACCTCCGAGCAGTTCCGTACGCGCTCGCCCTCTTCCGCCACTCCCCCCCGTCCCCTCCCGTCTTCGACGCCCTCGTCCGCGCCCTTGCCAGTTGCTCCCTCTTCTCCGCTGCCCTGTCCCACTTCGTCCTCATCACCCGCTCCGGCCTCCGGCCCAGCCGCCTCGCCTTCCCTTTCGCCCTCAAGTCAGCTGCAGCGCTCCCTTCCCCTCGCCACGCCGCCTGTCTCCATGCCGCCGCCGCCAAGTCCGGCCTCGACCTTGACCTCTTCGTCCGGACCTCCATCGTCGACATGTATGTTAAGCTCGGATTGGCGGAATGTGCTCTTATGGTGTTCGACGACACGCCTGGGTGGCACAAGGCATCGAGCGTGCTCCTTTGGAACGTCTCGATCAACGGGTGCTGCTTGTCTGGTGATTTAGAGGTTGCAAGGAGGCTCTTCGAGTCGATGCCAGTAAGGAGCGTGGCTTCTTGGAATAGTCTGATTCAGGGATACATGAGGCAAGGTGATGCACAGTCTGCCGTTGAGCTTTTTCATCAGATGACACAGAAGAATGTGGTCTCATGGACGACGATGGTGGCAGGTTTCTTGAGACTCGATGAATATGAGCAGGGATTGGGTTTCTTTGAGAAGATGTTGGACTCTGGCGTGCAGCCCAACGAATTCACGATTTCATCTGCCCTCTCAGCTTGCGCGAGGATGGGGGCTTTGGAGAGGGGAATTAGGATTCATGATTTTGCTTTGAAGAGTGGGTTCAGGGAAAATGGTGTTATTGGCACAGCACTCGTGGCTATGTATTCCAAATGCGGGAAGATTGAACTTGCAGCCCAGGTGTTTGATGTTATGGATAGGAGGGACCTTCTTACCTGGACGTCGATGATTTTGGGATGGGCAATCCATGGCCATTGGGCAAAAGCTCTCCGATGCTTTGAAGATATGAAATGTGAATGCATTGAACCAGATGAAGCAGTATTTCTGGCCATGCTAATGGCGTGCTCTCACTCTGGGAAGGTTGAACGGGGGCTCCAGATATTTGACAGCATGAGATTCGAGTACAAGATCGAGCCCACCATTAAGCATTACACCTGCATGGTGGACTTGTTTGGAAGAGTAGGACGGTTGAAGGATGCCATGTGGCTTATGAAAGCCATGCCGATGGAACCAGACTTTGTTCTCTGGGGTGCATTCTTCAATGCCTGCCGTGCTAATAAGAATGTTGAATTGGCTGAAGTAGCAGCAGAAAAGCTTCTCAATTTCAGACCAAAGCATCAGGGTTCCTTTATTTTCCTTTCAAACATGTATTCTGGATTAGGTAGACGGGATGATGCTGAGAAAGTAAGGACTGTCATGAAAGACAGTGGTATCGAGAGGTTACCTGGATGGAGTTACATTGAGGTGGAGGGAGGTGGACATCGTTTTGTTGCGGGTGATCGATCTCATCCACGATCTAAAGAAATATATGGAAAGTTAGAGGAACTAGCAACCAGAGCTAAAGAGCAGGGTTATGAGCCTGATACAGATTGGGTTCTTCATAACATTGAGGATGAGGACAAGGAGGAGTCATTTGGATGCCATAGTGAGAAGTTGGCACTTGCCTTGGGTCTTTTGAGTACTCCCATTGGAGCTGACATTAGGATTGTCAAGAACCTTAGAGTTTGTGGAGATTGCCATTTGTTGATGAAGTTTGCAAGCAAACTGTGCAACAAAGTGATCATCCTAAGGGATATCAAAAGGTTTCACCATTTCAAAGATGGCAGATGTTCATGTGGAGATTATTGGTGATCTATCAGCCTATTATGACACATGAGTTTCTTTATGCTTGCGCAATCCATTCTGATCGGGAAGTTTTCATTTGAGAACAACAAAGCATCAGATTGCAATCTAATCAGCAGTCAGGAGGGTAATAATATCATTGAGCTTGCAATTTATACAGGGATAAATGGGGATGAGGGTTTCAAAAAATAAGCAGTGGTTTGCCTAGTGGTGGGAGTTAAAATGATGACAGTAAGATTGAGGTGCTCCCTCAACAGCAAGCAATTAATATTTATAAGTGGTTTATACCTCATTTTAGTTAACTTTGTAATCAATTCATTTTATCACAAATTTTCATGTGGGAAAACAATTTTAGCTCATCCTACATAAGTTGATAACCTAACTACTTAGATTTAAATGGTATTGGTCATATAAATTTTAGGCAAATCATCCAGCTCACAAGCAGCAAGTCTCATGAAGAAACACCTATGACGAGTGTGATTCATGTGATTTCTTATGACACAGCCAGCTCCAACCTCAGACAAGTCTGAAAGCACCACTTGAGTTTTTACGCAACCCAGAAACTTCATAAAAGGACCTTCCTTCAGACTAACAATAAACTCCACAAAAGGACCTTAGACTAACAATTCCACGGAAACCGTTATTAACTAAAGTTTCTCTTTCACAAGATTTACAGAAGTGACATTCTGTCAATCCAAAACAATTGAACCTTGAGATTAAAGCATATGAATGAATCATATAAACCTTATCTCAAATACTTACCAGCAATGTCTTCGCTTACATATGCACAAAGGAGAAACCAAATAACGAAGATTTCCATTATTTTCAGTGATAAAACCTTGTCTACTTTTAGTAATCTTCTCAATTACTTCTTTATGTATAACGTCAACAGGGAGATTAAAGCTAAAACCATCAGAAAACTAAAGGGAATATGGTACTTACAGGATTTGAGTGCTCCAAAATCCCAATATCAAATGCTAGCTATAGAGGAGTGATGTAACTTGGGAAGCCCATACCTTAGCAAATCACATCTCGACATGTTTGTGTGACGGAATCTGATTGCAGGTATAACGCAAACAAAAGAAAAAATATTTATTGATCTATCACAATCAGCTTTTGATGTTTCTTTCGATCCCCTGCAACAATTCCAATGCGGGTGTAAAGAATAATACAGTGGACTATTCGTGACCATCTCAAGATTATCAAAATGATGAAAGTTTAAATTTTTTTTTATGATACGAGAATGATATATCTATAGGAGACTGAAGTGTATAGTAAATTGAGTATATTCCTAAGTCTCGAGGGACTTATAGAGGTTATACTAGTGAAAAATCATAATCTACTCGTAGTAATGGAATTAATATATAAATTATTTAATAATACAAAGTAATCCAAGGGGATGATGATCTCTAAAGCTTCTATGCAAAGAGAAAAGTTACTTCAATGAAGATTTGACCCATGGAGTGGTTGGTACAAGGGTCACTATAAGCTTAATTCAAATTGAGGAGTGAAGCAACTTAGGTAGAATTTGGTAAATTACCAAAACCATATAAAGGGAGTCGACATAAAAGACAGAATATAGAGTGACGACATAAAGCTTTCCATAGATGGAGATCAAGGATATAAACTCTTGTAAAAGTAAGAGCGAGATCATGGCATTCCATGGGTCCCTTGTTATAATGAAATATACTCATCTTACATAGTGTTAAAATCAAAGGGTGCTTCGAGACATATGTATCTTATCACAATAAAGCATTTGATGAAGGGACTAAGGCGACTCAACTTACAAAGGTGAAGTTGGGGTCGGAAGACCTTGGCATTAGGTAAGAGGATACGAATATGGGTACTCTTAAAGAGTTATAGTACTACTATTTAAGTTGATGTGAAAGGAAGTAGAGTGCAACAAAGATTATACTAAGGGGAGGGGCCTAAGATCCAAATAATGACACACCAATTTTAGTAAAATCAGTGGACTTTGAGGGCTGCTAGGTGATGGACTATCATAGAGCTATATTTCGTCTAGGTATGACTCAAGAGTGGGTGGACAAAAGTTGATTATTAAAAGAGCAAACATAATCAGAGGTGGTAGAGGCCTTGTGATATGTAACAAGTAAATGCCACACATGAAGAGATCATAGTCCGAGTTTATCTCACAAAGATCATAATACAATAGAGATGTCATCAAAATATAGCATGGTATAATAGATTATGGTAAAAAATTTGAGACAATGCAACACACATAGGAGAAGTCCCATGAGAGACTGTTAGAACCCTTGCAGATTCTAAACTTGGGGTTGATCTCTTTAGGGGATCGGCCTCCTTGGAACTCTATAGGGGTTCCTCCATCCAAGTTGCTGCTCAAAGGTTGCAGAAAATATTCATCTATTGCTTATGAAAAAAGAAGGAATACATGGCTATTTATAGGGCTTCTAAACCCTAACTCCTAATAGGACTCCTACTTAAGACTCTTACTTCTAACCAACTCCTAATATGACTCATACTCAAGACTCCTATTCCCTTACAACTCCTAATTCTTCTCTAAGAAAAAACCTCCTAACAGAATGTCCCTCTCAATTAGGACTCTCCTAGCTAGAGTCCTAACAGAGTATCCCTCTCAATTAGGACTCTCCTAGCTAGAGTCCCAACAGCAGACCCCCCCTCTTCAAATCAGCCTTGTCCTCGAGGTCTGAGATTCCATGAACTTCGGGAATCGGATCTTCAGCCTCCTCATATGGTTCCCATGTGGCCTCTTCAAGTGGTAGATTATTCCAATGCACTAGTACTTCAAGAGAGGGATGTCGGCGACGATCACGATCCTCAAGATCGAGGATAGCCTTGTGGTTGGGCTTGAATAATTCCATCCTCGCCAGTGTTGGGCGCTTGGATCCGGGTGACTCGTGTTCTCCCAACTTGGGCTTTAGGCATGATACGTGGAAGACAGGATGAATTTTGGCATCCTCGTAATTTAAGTTTGTATGCCACGGCTCCAATACGCCTCTGGATCCGATAGGGCCCAAAAAAACATGGGGATAGCTTCATGGAGGCTCGAGTATTGATAGAGAGTTGCTTGTATGGTTGTAGGCTAAGATAAACCCAATCTCCCACTGAAAATTCTCTTTCACTTCGTCGTGTGCTTAAACTTGTTCTTCATTCGGCTTGAGCGGTAGAGAGATTATCTTTTAACAGTTGTAAGAGTTTGTCCCTATCAATCAATTCTTTGGTCAACTGATCTACCTTGGTCGAGCCAATTACATACTTTGGAATCACAGTCTTTGGTCGACCATACAATGCTTCATAAGGGGCACATTTTGTAGATGAATGATATGTAGTATTATACCACCATTCGCCCAGGGAAGCCATTTCTGCCCACTTTTTTGGTCGGTCGCTAGCTTAAACACCTGAGGTAATGCGCCTCTAAGCACCTATTTACCACCTCTGTTTGGTCGTTAGTTTGTGGATGATACGTTGTGCTCATCTTGAGTTTGGTGCCTTGTAACTGAAATAACTTGGTCCAAAATTTACTAGTGAAGATCCTGTCACGATCACTTACGATGGACCTTGGCATCCCATGCAGTTTAACAATATTTTCTATAAAAATCTGGGCAATACTAGCAGTAGTGTAGGGATTTCTCACAGCACAAAAATGAGCATATTTCGTAAGTCGATCAACCACCACGAGAATCGTGCTTTTACCTTTGGAAGATGGTAGCCCTTCAATAAAGTCCATGGAGATGTCAGTCCACACCGAGTCTAGTATGGGTAGTGGTTGTAGCTTCCCTGGATTTGCCATAGTTTCACCCTTGTGCTATTGACATATATCACATTGTGCCACATATTCAAAGAATAATTTTTTTTCATCCCTCTCCAATAAAAAATTTGCTTCACTCTTTGTAGGTTCTTAGGAATCCAGAGTGCCCTGCTGAAGGTATAGAGTGCATTTTATGCAAGATGATTACATGCAAGGGGAGTCGTATAAGCACAATGCGACCTTTGTAGCGTAAATCCCTCGAATCCCAAGTGTAGTGGGCTATTGCACTTGGATCCTCCTCCAATTTTTTTTTTTATGATCTTGCTGATCTCTGGATCCTTCTTCCATTCTTCCCTAATGTCCTCGAGGAGACCGGGTGGTAGGAAGGGAGATGGTCAAACCTTAGCTTGTTCAGTAGCCGTGAGAGTGCATATGCAACAATGTTTTCTTTCCCCTTTTTGTAAATAATTTCATAATCAAATCCAAGAAGTTTGGTTACCCATTTTTACTGCTCAGGGGATGATATCTTTTGCTCCAAAAAGTACTTGAGGCTTTTATGGTCAGTTTTAATTTGAAATCGCCGGCCGATCAGGTAGGGTCTCCACCTCGTTACTGCGTGTACAATGGCAAGCATCTCCTTATCATATACTGACATATTTTGATGGGAGGGAGATAATGCCTTGCTAGTATATGCGAGTGGTCGACCATTTTGCATGAGAACGACTCCAATTCCGACTCCAGATGCGTCGGCCTCAATGATGAAGGGTCTATTGAAATCTAGTAGCACAAGCACCGGCGTCGTTGTCATGGCTGCTTTAAGTTTGTCGAAGGCAGCAGAGGCTTTGTCCGACCATTGGAAAGCATCTTTTTTCAGTAAAGAAGTGAGTGGTGCACTGATCTTCCCATAGTCCTTAACAAATTTTTGGTAGTAGCCCGTTAGTCCAAGGAACCCCCGTAGTAATTTCACGTTTGTAGGTTTCGGCCAGCCTTCCATTGCCTCAATTTTTGTTGGGTCTACCGCCACTCCTTCTTCTGATATTATATGCCCAAGGTACTCTACTTTTTGCTGGAGAAAGCTGCACTTTGGTTGCTTAACAAAAAGAGTATTCTCCCGAAGGATCGTCAAAACAATCCGTAAATGCTGAAAGTGAGTCTCAAGAGAAGGGCTGTAAACGAGAATATCATCGAAAAATACCAGCACAAATTTACGAAGAAAGTTCTGAAATATATCATTCATAAGACTTTGAAAGGTTGAAGGAGCATTAGTGAGTCCAAAAGGCATTACCAAGAATTCATAATGGCCATCATGTGTGCGAAATTCAGTTTTTGGAATGTCATCGTCACATACCCGAATTTGGTGGTAACCGGATCGGAGGTCCAACTTCGTGAAGACTCGAGCTCCTTTCAATTCATCAAGAAGTTCATCCACCACTGGTATTGGGTATTTGTCCTTGATGGTGATGCCATTTAAAGCTCGGTAGTCGATGCACATCCGCCAAGTTTCGTCCTTCTTGCGTACAAGTAGCACCGGTGAGGAATACGGGCTGCAACTTGGTCGAATCACCCCTGTTTCGAGCATCTCCTTTACGATCTTTTCAATTTCATCTTTTTGGAGATGAGGATATCGGTATGGTCGAGTGTTCGCTGGTGGCTTGCCCGGAAGGATTGGAATTCGATGGTCATGTTGCCGAGAAGGAGGAAGACCGCGCGGTTTAGCAAATATGTCAGCAAATTCAGTAAGCAATTGGGCAAGATTTTGATCTTCAAATTCTATTTTCTTCCCCTTTGGTTGCTGCTGGAGGTGCATAAAAAAGGCACCATTTACCTTATGTAAAACTTTCTCCATTCGTTGAGTCGAAACAGTGGTAACGTTGCTTCCGCCTTCCCGCGTAGGATGATCTTTTTGCCCTTACAGTAGAATTTCATAATTAATTTAGAAAAGTTCCAAGAGACATCACCTAGTATAGTCAGCCATTCTATACCAAGCACTGCCTCATAGTCATCGATAGGTAGGAGGAAGAAATCGGTGATAATTTCTTGGTCTTGCAGTAATAGTTTCACCTGTGGGCATCTTTGGTCGCACTTTAGGATTCTACCGTCGGCAACCTTTACGTCGAACTTGCTGCAACCTTCAATATGCAGTGCCATCCGAGCAGCGACCTTACTATTCAGGAAGTTATTAGTGCTACCCGTGTCGATGAGAACAGTGATCGGCTGTTGTTTGAGAAGGCCTCCAACTTTCATCGTTTGCGGATTTGAGTAGCCGACTAGTGCGTGTACCGTAATGTCGGTCGGTTGTGGCTCTTCTTCCATATCTTCTTCTTCATGTTCAAGGCTCTCTTCTAGATGTTCAATGACCTCTTCTTCTACTGGTTCAATCATAAGAAGTCTACCTTTTTTACAGCGATGCTCGCGGCTCCACGGCTCGTCGCAATGCCAACATAACCCCTTCGCAGATCGCTCCCGAAGTTCTTCTCTTGTTAACCTTTTCGGTGCAGGGACTCGGTTGATAGTAGGGGTTGCTAAGGGCTTTAGTATTGTAGGTTGTGGAGTGATCCTAGTCCTCCGGGCTTCATGGTTCAATCGCTCCTTTTGAAGTCGTGCGAAAGAGATGGCTGCCATAAGCGTGTATGGTTGTCGCGCCTTAACTTCTCCCCGGATCTCCGGCTTTAGGCCCTCAATAAAAGTCCCCAATAACTATTTTTCAGACCAATCACGAGTTTGATTAGATAACCTTTCAAACCTGGTTTGGTACTCCTGAATGGTGGAGGTTTGTCGGATCTTTGCTAGTTGTCCGTCAATGTTCTCGTAATAAGTTGGTTCGAAGCGGATCAGTAGTCCTTCTTTGAATTGTCGCCATGAAAGGACTCCATAAGTATGTTCAAACCAGTCAAACCATTGTATGGCATCCCCTTCAAGATGTATAGATGCAATTTCCACCATGGATGCATCCGCAGTTTTATGGTACCGAAAATATCGCTCCGCGCGCGAGATCCAACCAATTGTGTCTCCTTCTTCCCATCTAGGGAAGTCCACTCTCATGCGCGAATAGTTGGGGTCGGTCATAGAGCCTCCCCTCTCTTGGAAGTCATCTCTTTGGGCATGATGTAATTGGTTAGAGCTCTCTCCTTGATGTGATTTCTTCGGGCTTGGTGGTCGGCCCAGACTGAATTCGGTAAGGAGAGTCCGAATCTTATCCTCCATTCGTGCCTCAAAGGCTTCAAATTTAGCATTTATTGCCTCCTCAGATGCCATAGTATATGACTCCAAATCTGTGATGTTAAGATCTCTCTTTTGTTGATGAGTTAAAGGCATGTATAGGTTTGATAGAAATCAGTGAAAGTTTGCTGCAGAATTGTGTTGTCTTATAAGAGCAGAATTATTGTCGAAGAAACAGCGATTTCTCGACGAAATCTCCACAAAAAATTTAAGAGATTTGAGGAGAGAGTTGACAGCAATATCTTAGTTTATATGACAGCAAGGATGTCCATCAAGAAAATTTCGATAGTAACAGCAAGAAAATTGGTGTAAGTTGCGATAGCAGAATTCTCGTCGAAAAATTTCAGCAACTTACGATGAAAATTTGCAGCAATATAGGAACAAATTTTTTTTTGGATTTTCGGATAGGGATAAATAAATTGCAGCAGCAGTAAGGTAGGAAACTAGAACCTATTGCAATTCACGGGGAGATCAAAGGATGATCTGCGGTGGTGGAGATGATGGCGGAATTTGGCGACGATCTTTTAAGCAATTGTGGGAATTGCTTTGGATGGTTGTGGAGGGTTGATGGATGGCTATAGAAGGGCAGCGAGGCACCAAGAACGCTGCTCTGATACCAGGTGTTAGAACCCTTACAGATTCTAAACTTGGGGTTGATCTCTTTAGGGGATCGGCCTCCTTGGAACTCTATAGGGGTTCCTCCCTCCAAGTTGCTGCTCAAAGGCTGCAGAAAATATTCATCTATTGCTTATGAAAAAAGAAGGAATACATGGCTATTTATAGGGCTTCTAAACCCTAACTCCTAATAGGACTCCTACTTAAGACTCTTACTTCTAACCAAACCAACTCCTAATATGACTCATACTCAAGACTCCTATTCCCTTACAACTCCTAATTTTTCTCTAAGAAAAAATCTCCTAACAGAATGTCCTTCTCAATTAGGACTCTCCTAGTTAGAGTCCTAACAAAGTATCCCTCTCAATTAGGACTCTCCTAGCTAGAGTCCTAATAGAGACTTGATCATATAGAGATATGATCGGGAGTTACTAGAAGCTCCACTTTAGTGAATAATAAGATGACAAGAAGTACTATGGAATTAATGAGTAAATATCATAACACCACAAAGGTGATGCTAGTTACAAATGCCCTACAAGCTAATTACATGAGTGATAATACGTGCGATACACTACATAATCTTTTTAGTTATTAATTATTATGGTATTTTATCACTTTTATATTGATGATGAAAATATATTGTGATGTCCTTAGATCTGTGTAATAAGAATAAAATTATGATGAGATCATGATAATGAGACTAATTCACCTATAAATATAGACCCTGAATATTTCTAGTCATAGGTTACTCGAGAGAGACATCGAGATAATCGAATAGACTAGTGTACTATACACTCATCCATATAATGGAGGTAGTCAGTTTTATAACTGCCAATGTACGGACATTAGGCATATAGTGCAAGTGCTCATTGGAGAATGAGTTCACTGAATGATCCGCTTATAGAAGGTTGGTTAGTAAATGATATCTCATAATCAAATAGAGATTTCATAGTCCCAATTGTATATTTGATTCTTAGACATGAGACATTAAAGATGTCTTGTTTGATTACTCCATTCTTTGATGCTAGACTTATAGGTTTGGAAGTTCCAAATCTAGTACAATTGATCATCGGGAATGACAACCAATTCTACGAAGGCAATTGACTATCAATAGAGGATCATCCACTCTCGATATCATGAGAGGAATATCTCGTATATTATCACTTAAGTAAATCCTTGGCTAGAGTCATTTGGATTGAGAGAGAAATAGTTCTCTGGGAGAATCTGATAAGGGCGAGACTCATATGAATTATGTATGGGCTTGATAGTACCATATTCAATATATGATCTTTAGGATATAAGATGGAGGAGGAACTATAGATATATGATAACTAAGGGTAGACAGATCAAATGGATTAGATTCCCATGTACCATTTAGGGATTATGATATAGTGGTCTTTTACGTATATAGTCAATAAGTTGACTGAATTATTATGGGATAATAATTTATTGAGTTAGAATGAGTTTTGAGTCAGAAGGAGTTTGAAGTTAGAAAGAGTTCTGATAGGTGCAACTCATGACCAACTCAATATTAGGCCTAGAGGGTCATATACATATAATAAATGATATAACGAATAGAGGATTAGATATGTGATATTCAATAAGCCCTTGATTTATTAGATCCATTATGTAAAACCCATTAAGAGCTTAGAGTGGATATTTAGATAGAGATTCAATTTCCATTAAGCTAGGAATAATTGGATGGAGATCTAATATTAAATATGATAGGATAATTAGATGAAGATTCAACATCCAATAGGGTAGAATCCATTATAGTTAAGTTAAGAGGGTCCTCTATAAATAGGAGAGGGACCAAAGTGTCATGGGCTAGACTCCTTTGGCCCTTTTTATCCTCTTCGCCCATTTCTTCGCTTGCCATCAGCTCCTATTTGGGGCATGAGAACAATAAGAAGGGCCAGCCCCTTCTTGTTTTGCTATTGCATGGTGGTGTGCAAAGGTAAGGAAAGAATATGTCACGAGAGGAGTTGCATTGTCGCTTCATCCATCATGTGGATCACCACTAGAAAGGGAGCTTATGAGAGCTCCTACATCCATAGACTGAGATATGTAGATTAGGGGATATACGATCTCCCCTAAGTAAGAGTGTCTCATATATCTTATGTAGTTTTTTTATTTTCCATGTTTATCACTGCATGACAATTTGATATGATTCTTTTAGGAAACTAGTTTTATTTTTTCTTTTTTTGTTATACATATGACACTCTCTATAGTTTTCCAACAGTGGTATTATAGTCAAGTTTTCTCGTGCAATGATTGGTTATTAACTACGTATTGTGTTGAATCGTATTCAATTGCTTTAGGAGTAATTTGTTGCATTTTGTTGTTAATCTCAATTTTGTCTGGCACTTGTTCATGTAGCTAAAGGGTTTAGTCAATCAGCATTTTGTCATCAAATTGGTTGATATAAAATAAGGGAAAAAGGGTAGTAACTATCGCTGCCCTGAAAGTTTGGCCGAAGGCTGCTAGTAGCCTTGGTTGAGAGCACCCCTACTACTCTCGGCTTGGTCAGAGACAACAAGGCCGAGAGCAGCCCTTGCTATTCTCGACCAGGTTGAGCACCCATGTGGTCAAGGAGTCCTAACTGCATGGGGAACCTTGGCAACTAGGGTTTACTGGTCGCCCAATAGAACCTTGCGACTATGGACTCGTGGCTGTAGGGTTAACATGGTGGCTCTATTGAATCTCGGATTTTGATGATGAAGTCAATTGTCATTTATTGATATAATCTATATGTTGAGAAAAGTGTGCAGGATTAACTACAATGGCAGTAAGACATGCAGCAGGTGTTATGCTGGAGTTAAGATTAAGATCACGTTGGGAGTTCGAGAGTTCGTCGGAAGTCCGGACGTTCGTCGGAAGTTTTGCGGGAACCAACCGAGAAGTCCAAGAGCTTGCCATAGAAGCTCATTAGAACTTACTAAGAAGATCGCCATGAAGTCTAGGAGCTTGCCGAGAGTCTGCCGGAGAATCGTCGAGAGTTCGTCGGATGTTCGCCGGAAGCTCACCGGAAGAAGCGATTGATATACTAGAACACGAATTGCAGTAATCATGTCTTAATTATCGTAGTTAGAGTATAGATTAAGTTAAGATTAGGAGATAATCCCACTAACTGAATTAGGGGCCAATTGGGCCCTTAACAGGCCTTAATTGGGCTGAATAAAGCAGCCCATTCGGCCCCTGAATTCTTGATCGATGGTGGCACCGCTTGGGAGACTCAGTCTCCCAGGAATTATGGGCGGTGGTACCGCCCCTGGATCAGGTGGTAGTACCATCGACAGTTATTACTGTCAGGGATGGTACCGCCGGTAGTTATTACTACTAGTGGTGGTACCACCCCTATCAAGCGGTGGTACCGCTAGAGCTCAGTCTCTGAGCTTTGTTAGGCGGTGGTACTACCTAGATTGAGTGGTAGTACCGTCCAGTGGTAGATGTCAGGCGGTAGTACCACCCAGTAATGGCGGTGGTACCGCCAGGACCCCGAAAATCTGGGATTTCACACTTTTAGGCTACATCTTTAAACTTATTGCTAGTCATAGGTGCCCAGCAAGCCAATCACGTGAGTGATGGCACGTGTGACTTAATATAGAATCTTTTTGCTTATTATATTTTGGCATATATCACTTTATAACTATTGCATAAATGCATACATATATTGTGATGTCCTTGGATTTGTGCAATGGGAATCGGATCGTGATGAGATCACGATAGTGAGATCGATTCACCTTTAAACACATATCCTAAATAATCCCGGTCATAGGTTACTCGAGAGGGATATCGTGATAACCGGACAGACTGGTGTGCTATATACCCGTCCATATGATGGATGTAGCTGGTCTCATAGCTGCTTGTGTAGGGACACTAGGGATACAGTACATGTGCTCATTAGAGAATGAGTTCACTGATTGATCCGCTTACGGAATGCTGGATGGTTGATGATGCCTTATTGTCGACAAATGATTCCAAGAGTCCTAGTGGTGTATCCGGTCCTTAGACTTGAGACACCAAGGATGTCCTGTATGAGTGCTCCACTCTTTGATACCAGACTTATAGGTTTGGCTGTCCCGCATCTAGTATAGCTGGTTATTGGGAGTGGTAGTCGACCTTATAAGGGCTATTGAGTGTCGATAGAGGATCATCCACTCTCAAGCATGAGAGGAATATCCCATGTGTTCTTGCTCGCACAAATCCCCTCGGCCAGGGTCATTCGGGTTGAGAGAAAAAGAATTCTCCTGAGAATCCGATTAGAGCGAGATTTGAGAAGAAACCGTGAGTCCGACAACACCATGCTCGATATACTGGTCTTTGGTATATTAGATGGATGAGGACTATAGGTACACGGTGAATCGAGGACATACAGTCCAATGTATTGGATTCCCCTGTATCGTCCTGGGGACTATGGCGTGAGTGGTCTAGTAAGTCCGTGAAGTCGATGAGTCGAGTGAATTATTACGAGATAATAATTCACCGAAGTTAGAAGGAGTTCTCGACAGTATGACTCACGGCCAGCCGATATTAGGCCTAGAGGGTCACACACATATGGTAGGCATTGCGATGAATAGAGGTTCGGATATGAGATATCCGACGGAGCCCTTGTCTTATTGGATGCAGATCCAATACCCACTAGGGGAGGACCCATTAGGGTTTGACAAGGGACCTCTATAAATAGGAGGGATTCAGAGCCCCATAGGCTGGAGAGCTTTTGTTTGCCTTTTCCTATTCTCCTCTCCATCTCCACCTCAGAGTAGGTCTGGAGTTTTGAGGAGCGTCGTCGCAACCTTACTGTGTGGATCACCGCTAGAGAGGAGGACGCTTGACCTCCTTCACCCTCTCCTAAGGATCTGCAAGGAAACAGGGATATACGATCTTCCAAGGTAACACAATCTACCCTATACGTAGTTTCATGTTTCGCGGATTTTTGCGTACCAATCTTCACATGACGACGAACATCTCTTTGGGAATCGGGGATTTTGTTTTTCTTATTCTTCCGCTGCGCATATGATGTCGCCCCCAAGGATTTCCCAACAGTGATATCAGTGCCAGGTTGCTCGATCGAATGATTGGTTTTGAACTACGTGTGTTGTGTTTAGGAAGAATTTTGACGTCAAAATTGTTGACGCAAAAACAAGTAAGGGCAGCAACAGTTGCTGCCCTCGATCTGTGTGCATGCAGCGCAGCCGTAGGCAGGCAGCCCACGGGCAGAGGCGCTGCAGGACAGCGGCGCCTACCGTCGCAAGGCCGCGACGCCCGTCGCCGCTGCTCCTGCGGGCGAAACCCCCCTAGGGGCGGTCGCCTAGTGGGACAACACCGCTTGCGGAGGCGGCGGCGCCCGAAGGGGGCGCCCACCCACAGCGGCAGCGCTACCAGCGGGCGCGCCACCTGCAGGCGAGGGCAGTGCCCTCGCCCCACCGCACAAGCTGCCGTCGGCAGGGTGGCGGCGGCGGCAGCAGCGAAAAGGGGAAAGGGCATTAGGGTTTTCTAAGAAAAAGATAGTTTTGCCCCTCGAAATTTGAGAAATTTCAATTTCTGTCTTTTGTCCAAATTTCGAAAATACCCCTATGAATTCAGAAATTCTCTATAATGCCCCTGATTTCAGAAAATATTAATTAATTAAAAGGTTTAGTTTATTATTATTTTTTATTATTATTATCTAGTAGTTCTACATGATGATAATTATTTATACATGTGATGTATGATGTGTGGACGGATGATCATGGATCGTGTGATGTGTGTACCTGTGATTATTATTATTGACGTATGCGAACCTCCATTATATTTCTTGTTTATTGTCGGGCCTGCGTGCCTATGATTAAGTTGTAATCACATGAGGAGGCACAGCGGGAGCGTGGATGTGATAGCGGGACCCACGAGACAGACGATCGTGATGCATGAAGATGCATCAAGATGTTGACGGAACCGACAAGGACGAAATGGATGATCACAGGGCATGGAGATGCACCGTTGCACACATAGATCTTGATGTGAGTGATTAGGCCTACTGGCTCGGGCCTAATCATATTAGGTTGTGGTCCATGATCATCTGGTGTAATTGCTTATACACATACTAGATATGTATATATATTTGCATGCGATGTTGATATATATTAAATATGTATATGTGTGACATGTCATATTATGAGACCAAATCATAGAAACATCTCTCGATAATATTAAGTCGGTAAACGTGAGGCAATTAGATTGACCCACGTGGCCTTCCATCGTTATGAGTAGGAACCGATTCCCGGTGTAGGTTGAGTTGGTCGAGTCTCTCGAGACTCACCTATATCGTGATTCGCTATCTTGCTTACGACATAGAGATGTCACCGGTGACTTGAGGACATGGTATGCTTGGTCGAGTCCCTCGAGGGTATATCATCAAATCAGACTCATCTTGTAACGAAGGTGTTGACTTAACCGAGCATCATGGTTGGTCGAGTCCCTCGAGGCCATGGTGATTCTGAGGCCGAACAGGGGCCGGAATCACAAGGAGTTGTGATCGGCAAGAGTTGCCTACCTTTTAGGCTTAGTGTGATTGGTCGAGTCCCTCGAGATTACTCTAAGACGCCGATTGGATCCCCGATCCCCACTAGAAGTCTCCGCCGAGACTTCCGCTTCACGCGGTTGAGGGTGTCGCGGACTCGTTAGTAAAATAGTGGGAGCTTATTAAGATAGAAGTTCATATCTTGATAGTTTATTTCTTGCAAAATCTGCATATTATTCATTTCTCACTGCATCTTTATTTTCAGAAAATGTCGCTTTCAAATCCCTTTACATTGCATACTTGATGTCAACCGCCTCACTGGTCCAAATTATAATGGATTGGCTCCGTAACTTGAGAATTGTTCTCACAAATGGAGAAAATCGTAATGCGCCCTTGATACAGATGATGCCTCGCTACCAAGAAGGGGCAAACGAGGATGAGATCGCCGCTTCGTGAAGTACATTGATGACTCCACTCTTGCTCAATGCTATATGTTGGGCTCTATGACTCGAAGTTCTGAGACAATATGAAAAGATGGATGCCAAATCCATTCTCCTACATGTCCGCAAATTGTTTGAGGAACAAGGAAGGACTCAGCGATATGAGATATCTAAGAGCCTCTTCCGCGCTAGGATGACTGAGGGGACACCGGTTCAGAACCATGTCCTAAAGATGATTGAGTGGATAGAGAAACTCACAGGTCTAGGAATGGTCCTAGAGGATAACTTGTGTGTGGACATTGTGCTAGTCATAGGTGCCCAGCAAGCCAATCACGTGAGTGATGGCACGTGTGACTTGATACAGAATCTTTCTGCTTATTATATTTTGGCGTATATCACTTTATAACTATTGCATAAATGCATATATATATTGTGATGTCCTTGGATTTGTGCAATGGGAATCGGATCGTGATGAGATCACGATAATGAGATCGATTCACCTTTAAACACATATCCTAAATAATCCCTGGCCATAGGTTACCGAGAGGGACATCGTGATAACCGGATAGACTGGTGTGTCTGAGCACCGTCCATATGATGGATGCGTACCGGTCTCATAGCTGCTCGTGTAGAGACACTAGGGATACAAGACAGTGCTCATTGGAGAATGAGTTCACTGATTGATCCGCTTACGGAATGCCGGATGGTTGATGATGCCTTATTGTCGGGCAAATGATTCCGTAGTCCTAGTGGTGTATCTGGTCCTTAGACTTGAGACACCAAGGATGTCTTGTATGAGTGCTCCACTCTTTGATACCAGACTTATAGGTTTGGCTATCCCAGATCTAGTATAGCTGGTTATTGTGAGTGGTAGTCGACCTTATAAGGGCTATTGAGTGTCGATAGAGGATCATCCACTCTCGGCGTCATGAGAGGAATATCCCATGTGTTCTTGCTCAGACAAATCCCTGGCCAGGGTCATTCGGGTTGAGAGAGAAAGAGTTCTCCGCGAGAATCCGATTAGAGCGAGACTCGAGTAGAAACCGTATGGGTCCGACAACACCATGCTCGATATACTGGTCCTCTGGGATATTAGATGGATGAGAGACTATAGGTACATGGTAATCGAGGACGATGTGTCCAATGGATTGGATTCCCCTCAGATCGTCGCCCGGGGACTACGCATAGTGGCCTAAATGCGTCCCAAGTCGATGAGTCGAAAGTGAATTATTACAGAGATAATAATTCACCGAAGTTAGAAGGAGTTCGACAGGTATGACTCACGGCCACTGGGATATTGGGCCTAGAGGGTCACACACATATGGTTGGCATTGCGATGAGTAGAGGTTCGATATGAGATATCCGGACGGAGCCCTTTGTCTTATTGGATGCAGATCCAATACCCACTAGGGGAAGGACCCATTAGGGTTTGACACGGATCTCTATAAATAGGAGGGATTCACAGCCCTCATAGGCTAGAGTCTTTGCTTGCCTTTCCTATTCTCGCCTCCCTCTCCACCTCGAGGGGCCCGGAGTTTTGAAGAGGGTCGCCGCAACCCCTCGCTGTGGATCACCGCTAGAGAGGAGGACGCTTGACCTCCTTCACCCTCTCCTAAGGATCTGCAAGGAAACAGGATATAACGATCTCCCTAGGTAACACAATCTCTATCGTGTAGTTTTGTGTTTTTCTGGATTTTTTGCGCACCAATCTTATACATCGACGACGAACATCTTTTTTTTGGGAATCAAGGATTTTTGTTTTCTTGTTCTTCCGCTTCGCATATGATGTCGCCCCTTGATTTCCCAACAAATGGTATCGAGCCAGGTTGTTCGTGGGTTAATGATTGGTTTTGAACCGCGGTGTTGTGTTTAGGAAGAATATTGACGCCAAAATCGTTGACGTAAAAGCGAAAAAGGGCAGCAACAGTTGCTGCCCTCGATCTACGCGGCGGCAGCGCCCGGCGGCGGGCACGAAAGCCCAGGTTCGGCAGCGAATGGCCGGCTGGTCCCGCTTGCAATAGGCTTGTTGTCGGCTGGTCGCGCCTACGCCGCGAGGGGCGCAGGCAGCAGACGACGCCACCGCCTTTCTCCGGGCGAAACCCCCCCCACATTAATAGGGCGCTGGCGGACAGCACCGCATGAGGGCAATGGCGCCCACCCGCGATGGCGATCGTCGCCACCAATGGGCGTGCGCTTCGGCAGCAGTAAGGGCCCTTCTCCCGTCGCCTGGCCCGTCGCCGCCGCCAAAGTGGGTGGCGGCGCGAAGCGGCAGCAGCAGAAGGAATTAGGGTTTTGGGCAAAAGGACAGTTTTGCCCCCGTGAATTTGAGAAATTTCAGTTTCGTCTTTTGTACAAATTACGAAAATACCCTTAGGAATTGAGAAATTCCCTACATGTCCCCTCGATTTGTGAAAATATTAATTAATTAAAAGGTTTAGTTGATTATTATTTTTATTATTATCTAGTAGTCCTACATGATGATGATTATTTATACATGTGATGTATGATGTGGGGACGGATGATCATGGACCGTGTGATGATGTGTGTACTTGTGATTATTATTATTGAGGTCTCACTTTAACCTCCATTATATTTCTCGTTTATTGTCGGGCCTGCGTACCTATGATTAAGTTGTAAACACATGAGGAAGCTTAGCAGCCGGGAGCGTGGATGCGATAAGCGGGACCCACGAGATTCGACGATCGTGATGCATGGAGATGCATCAAGATGTCGAATTTTAACCTACGAGGACGAGATGGACGATCACAGGGGCATGGAGATACACCGTTGCACACATAGATCTTGATGTGAGTGATTAGGCCCTATCGGCTCGGCCTAATCATATTAGGTTGTGGTCCATGATCATCCGATGTGATTGCTTATACACATACTAGATATGTATATATATTTGCATGCGATGTAGATATATATTAAATATGTATATGTGTGACATGTCATATTAGGAGACCAAATTATAGAAACATCTCTCGATAATATTAAATTAGAAACGTGAGGCAATTAGATTGACCCACGTGGCCTTCCATCGTTATGAGTAGGAACCGATTCCCGGTGTAGGTTGAGTTGGTCGAAGTCTCTCGAGACTCACCTATATCGTGATTCGCTATCTTGCTTACGACATATAGAGATGTCACCGGTGACTTGAGGACATGGTATGCTTGGTCGAGTCCCTCGAGGGTATATCATCAAATCGACTCATCTTGTAACGAAGGTGTTGACTTAACCGAGCATCATGGTTGGTCGAAGTCCCTCGAGGCCATGGTGATTCTGAGGCCTAACAGACGGGAATCACAAGGAGTTGTGATCGGCAAGAGTTGCCTACCTTTTAGGCTTAGTGTGATTGGTCGAGTCCCTCGAGGTTACACTAAGACGCCGATTGATCCTCGATCCCCACTAGAAGTCTGCTTTGAGACTTCCGTTTCACGTCTTTGAGGGTGTCGCGTGACTCGTTAGTAAAAATAGTGGGAGCATATTAAGATAGAAGTCCATATCTTGATAGTTTATTTCTTGCAAAATCTACATGTTATTCATTTCGCTACATCTTTATTTTCAGAAAATGTCGCTTTCAAATCCCTTTACGGGCATACTTGATGTCAACCGCCTTCATCGGGTCCAAATTATACGGATTGGCTTCAGAATTGAGAGAATTGTTCTCACAGCGGAGAAAATCGTGTTCATCCTTGATACAGTGATGCCTACGCCCAAAGAAGGGGCAAGCGAGGATGAGATCGCTCGCTACGTGAAGTACATTGATGACTCCACTGTTGCTCAATGCTATATGTTGGGCTCTATGACTCTAGAGTTACAGAGACAACATGAAAAGATGGATGCAGATCCATTCTCCTACATGTCCGAAAATAGTTTGAGGAACAGGGAAGGACTCAACGATATACGATATCCAAGAGCCTTTTCCGCGCTAGGATAACTGAGGGGACACCGGTTCAGAACCATGTCCTAAAGATGATTGAGTGGATAAAGAAACTCACAAGTCTAGGAATGGTCCTAGAGGATAACTTGTGTGTGAACATTGTGCTTCAGTCCCTACCAGATTCCTTTTCACAGTTCATAATGAATTTTAATATGAACAAGCTTGAGGTGACTCTCCCAGAGCTCCTCAATATGTTGAGGGAGGCAGAGAGTACTATTAAGAAAGAGAAGCCAATTCTCTACACCGGGAGAGACCAGAAAGAAAAGGAAAGCGAAAAGGTCCCTTAAGAAGGGAAATGGCAAGGGGCAAACAAGGTAAAAGCAAAGGTTGCTAAGAAAGACCCAAAGAAAGGACAAAAGGCCAATGCTTCCACTGTGGTAAAGATGGGCATTGGAAGAGAAACTGCAAAGAGTACCTTGCGAAAAGGGCTGAAACAAAAGCTTGATGAAGCTTTAGGTACATTCATGATCATCTCCATTTGCGGACTCTTATGATAACACATGGGTATTGGATACCGTAGTGCTTATCATATTTGCAATTGTTGCAGGTCCCGCAAAAGCCTAGGAGACGACAAAGAGGCGAGAGATGGACCTCAAGATGGGTAATGGAGCAAAAGTTACTTGTATTAGTTGTTGGCAGGTCGCCAACATCCGCCTAGTGGAGCTTTTATTGCATTAGATGCATGTTATTTTGTTCCTTCTATTATCAAAAACATTATCTCCATTTCATGTTTAACAGGTTAGTGGATATAAATTTGTTTTTTTGAGAACAATGGTTGTTCGATATTATTAGATGATAAGATCATCACGAAAGGAACATTGCATAATGGTTTATTTATGTTAGACACCACTCCACATATCATGAATGTAAATATGTCCAAAAGGAAACGAGATGAGTTGAACAAAGGCATACCTGTGGCATTGTAGGCTAGGTCACATCCATGAAAGAAGGATTCAAAAGTTGCTAAATGATGGATATCTAGATCCATTCGACTATGTGTCATTTACAACTTGTGAGCCTTGCATTCGTGGAAAACTGACCAAATCTCCATTTAGTAGAACTGGAGAGAGAGCCAATGAGTTGTTGGAACTCATACATAGTGATGTATGTGGACCCATGTCAACTCATGCCATTGAAGGTTACTCCTACTTCATTACATTTACTTGATGATTTCTCAAGATATGGATATGTGTACTTAATGAAGTACAAGTCCGAGGCCTTTGAGAAATTCGAGAGAGTATAAGAATGAGGTGGAGAACCGCATCGAAAGAGTATCAAAACTCTTCGATCGGATCGAGGAGGTGAATACTTAAGTACAGAGTTTACTCAGTTCCTCAAGGACCATGGGATATTATCCCAATGGACACCTCCTTATACACCTGAGCTCAATGGTGTCTCTGAAAGGAGAAATCGTACATTATTAGATATGGTACGGTCAATGATGAGTTTCGCTGACCTACCCATCTCATTCTGGGGATATGCCCTAGAAACCGCAGCTTACCTTCTGAACAGAGTTCCAACTAAGTTGGTAGTGTCTACACCATATGAGATATGGAGAGGGAAGAAGTCTGATCTTAAGGTTGTTTAGATCTGGGGCTGCCCTGCCCATGTTAGAAGACACAACCCCGATAAGTTAGAATCAAGGACAGTGCGATGCAAATTTGTGGGATACCCCAAGGAAACTTATGGGTATTATTTCTATCATCTCGAGGACCAAAAGGTCTTTGTAGCTAAGAGAGCAGTATACCTTTAGAAGGAACACATTCTTGACGGAGACAGTGGGAGAATGATAGAATTGAGCGAGGTTGGAGAACCAAGCTCCAAAGACCACTCTACCCTCGAAATCCGCTCAGGTACCTAATACACAAGTATCAACTTTATGCAGTCCGATAGAGTATCCCGTCCTCCCGAGAGATATGTGGGACATATTAGAGCAGAGGATGTAGAGGACATTGATCCTTAGAGCTACGAGGAGGCTATTATGAGTATAGACTCCGTGAAGTGGAAAGAAGCCATGAATTCGAGATGGATTCTATGTACTCCAATAAGGTTTGGAACCTAGTTGATGCTTAGAAGATATTGTACCCATCGGTTTGCAAGTGGATGTTTAAGAAAAAAAAGATCTGAGTAGATGGAAAGGTAGAGACCTATAAAGCAAGGCTAGTGGCTAAGGGGTATCGTCAAAGGCAAGGTGTTGACTACTTACGAAACTTTCTCACCAGAAAGCAATGCTAAAATCCATCAGAATTCTATTGCCTATTGCAGCACACTTTGATTATGAGATCTGGCAGATGGATGTGAAAACTGCATTCCTCAACGGGAACCTCGAGGAGGAGGTGTATATGATGCAACCTGAGGGATTCGTGTCCAAGAACTGCCCAGATAAGGTGTGTAGGTTGCTTAGATCCATTTATGGTCTAAGATCTGGCAGATGGATGTGAAAATTCCAAGAGAGGTCTCATACCAATGAGACATGGGATATCGCTTTCTACGAGTATGTCCCCAAAGACTCCAGAAGAAAGGGCGAACATGGATATGATACCTTATGCCTCAGCAATAGGGTCTATCATGTATGCCATGCTATGTACTAGGTCTGATATAGTGCATGCTCTGAGTGTCACGAAAGTGTATCAAAGCGGATCCGTGCTTGAGACCGAAAGCAAGAAAGTGTATCCTTAAGTACTTGAGAAGGACTAAGGATCTTTTACTAGTATATGGAGGTAATAGCCTTAAGGTTGAAGGCTACACCGACTCAAGTTTTCACCGATGTCGATGATAGCAAGTCAAATTCAGGGTATGTATGTGTACACCTTGAATGGAGGAGCAGCAGTCTTTGAAAGAGTTCCAAGCAAGATACCACTCACACGACCGACCACGAGGCGGAGTACATTGCTGCATCGGATGCAGCAAAAGAGGGAGTCCGGGTGAAGAAGTTCATCACAGATTTGGGAGTCGATATGAGATAGCGACAAGTCGACTTCCTTATATTGTGACAACTATGGGGTGATTACTCAAATAAGGAACCCGGGGTCTCATCGGCGTTCGAGGAGGTTCCAGCTTATTAGAGAGATCGTAACCCGAGGAGATGTAGCAAAGGAAAGAGTTACATCCGAAGATAACATTGCAGATCCACCGACAAAGCCGTTGTCTCATTTTGTCTTTGAAGCGTCACAGGGAGGGCACGATGGGGATCGGATACATAGGTGATTGGCTTTAGGTCAAGTGGGAGATTGCTAGTCATAGGTGCCCAAAGAAGCCAATCACGTGAGTGATGACACGTGTGACTTGATACAGAATCTTTCCGCTTATTATATTTTGGCGTATATCACTTTATAACTATTGCATAAATGCATATATATATTGTGATGTCCATGGATTTGTGCAATGGGAATCGGATCGTGATGAGATCACGATAATGAGATCGATTCACCTTTAAACACATATCCTAAATAATCCCTACATAGGTTACTCGAGAGGGACATCGTGATAACCTGGATAGACCGGTGTCTTTGTATACCCATCCATATGATGGATGTGGTCTGGTCTCATAGCTGCCGTGTAGGGACACTAGGGATACAAAGATGTGTGCTCATTAGAGAATGAGTTCATCGATTGATCCGCTTACGGAATGTTGGATGGTTGATGATGCCTTATTGTCGATAGCGATTCCAGAGTCCCAGTGGTGTATCCGGTCCTTAGACTTGAGACACCAAGGATGTCCCCTGCATGAGTGCTCCACTCTTTGATACCGACTTATAGGTTTGGCTCATCCCCGGATCTAGTACACAATGGTTATTGGGAGTGGTAGTCGACCTTACGAGGGCTATTGAGTGTCGATAGAGGATCATCCACTCTCTCGGCATCATGAGAGGAATATCCCATGTGTTCTTGCTCGGACAAATCCCCTGCCGTGGTCATTCGGGTTGAGAGAAAAGAGTTCTCCCGGTGAATCCGATTAGAGCGAGACTCGAAAGTAAACCGTATGGGTCCGACAACACCATTCTCGATATACTGGTCTCTGGGGATATTAGATGGATGAGGGACTATAGGTACATGGTAACCGAGGACGACGTGTCCAATGGATTGGATTCCCTTGTATCGGGGGGACTACAGCGTAGTGGCCTAGTAGTCCGTCCGTAGTCGATGAGTCGAGTGAATTATTACAGAGATAATAATTCACCGAAGTTAGAAGGAGTTCGACAGTATGACTCACGGCCAGCTCGATAGTGGGCCTAGAGGGTCACACACATATGGTAGGCATTGCGATGAGTAGAGGTTCTGATATGAGATATCCCACGGAGCCCTTGTCTTATTGGATGCAGATCCAATACCCACTAGGGAAGGACCCATTAGGGTTTGACACGGATCTCTATAAATAGGAGGGATTCACAGCCCCATAGGCTAGAGTCTTTGCTTGCCTTTCCTATTCTCCTCTCCCTCTCCACCTCGTGAGGCCCTGAGTTTTGAGGAGGGTCGCAACCCCCTGCAGTGGATCACCGCTAGAGAGGAGGACGCTTGACCTCTTTCACACTCTCCTAAGGATCTGTAAGGAAACAGGGATATCTGATCTCCCTAGGTAACACAATCTCTATACGCAGTTTTGTGTTTTGCGGATTTTTGCGCACCAATCTTCGCACGACGGCGAACTTCTTTTTGGGAATTGGGGATTTTTGTTTTCTTGTTCTTCCGCTGCGCATATGATGTCGCCCCCATGATTTCCCAACACATTGTGTTTCAGTCCCTACCAGATTCCTTTTCACAGTTCATAATGAATTTTAATATGAAAAAGCTTGAAGTGACTCTCCTAGAGCTTCTCAATATGTTGAGGGAGGCAGAGAGTACTATCAAGAAAGAGAAGCCATTTCTCTACACTGGTGAGACCAAAAGGAAAAGGAAAGCAGTAAGGTCCCTTTAGAAGGGAAAGGGCAAGGTCAAACCAGGTAAAGCAAAGGTTGCTAAGAAAGACCCAACAAAGGATAAAGGCCAGTGCTTCCACTGTGGTAAAGATGGGCACTGGAAGAGAAACTGCAAAGAGTACCTTGCAGAAAGGGCGAAACAAAAGCTTGATGAAGCTTGGTGTACATTCATGATCGGTCTCCATTTGTCGGACTCTTTATGATAACACATGGGTATTGGATACCGGTAGTGCTTATCATATATGCAATTGCTGCGGTTTCGCAAGGCCTAGGGAGATTACAAAGAGGCGAGATGGACCTCAAGTTGGGTAATGGAGCAAAAGTTGTTTGATATTAGTCATTGGCAGGGTCGCCCTATATCTGCCTAATGGAGCTTTTATTGCATTAGATGCATGTTATTTTGTTCCTTCTATTATCAAAAACATTATCTCCATTTCATGTTTAATAGTTAGTGGATATAAATTTGTTTTTGAGAACAATGGTTGTTCGATATTATTAGATGATAAGATCATCACGAAAGGAACATTGCATAATGGTTTATTTATGTTAGACACCACTCCACATATCATGAATGTAAATGTGTCCAAAAGGAAACGAGATGAGTCGAACAGTGCATACCTGTGGCATTGTAGGCTAGGTCACATCCATGAAAGAAGGATTCAAAAGTTGCTAAATGATGGATATCTAGATCCATTCGACTATGTGTCATATACAACTTGGGAGCCTTGCATTCGTGGAAAACTGACCAACTCTCCATTTATTAGAACTGGAGAGAGAGCCAATGAGTTGTTGAAACTCATACATAGTGATGTATGTGGACCCATGTCAACTCATGCCATTGGAGGTTACTCCTACTTCATTACATTTACTGATGATTTCTCAAGGTATGGATATGTGTAATTAATGAAGTACAAGTCTGAGGCCTTTGAGAAATTCAGAGAGTATAAGAATGAGGTGGAGAACCTGACTCGAAAGAGTATCAAAACTCTTCGATCGGATCGAGGAGGTGAGTACTTAAGTACAAAGTTCACTCAGTTTCCTCAAGGACCATGGGATATTATCCCAATGGACACCTCCTTATACACCCTCACTCAATGGTGTCTTTGAAAGGAGAAATCGTACATTATTAGATATGGTACGGTCCATAATGAGTTTTTAAAGCGACCTACCCATCTCATTCTAGGGATATGCCCTAGAAACCGCAGCTACCTTCTAAAAAAGAGTTCCAACTAAGTCGTTAGTGTCTACACCATATGAGATATGGAAAGGAAGAAGCCCGATATTAAGGTTGTAAAGATTTGGGGCTGCCCCGCACATGTTAAAAGACACAACCCCATAAGTTAGAATCAAGGACGAGCTGATGCAAATTTGGGGATACCCCAAGGAAACTTGTGGGTATTATTTCTATCATCTCGAGGACCAAAAGGTTTTTGTAGCTAAGAGAGCAGTGTTCCTTGAGAAGGAACACATTCTTGGCAGAGAGATAGTGGGAGAATGATATAATTGAGCGAGGTTGGAGAACCAAGCTCAAGCACCACTCTGTTCCCAAGTCTATTCAGTACCTAATACACAAGTTTCAACTTTACTTGTCCGATAGAGTATCCCATCCTCCGAGAGATATGTGGGACATATTTGAGGAGAGAATGCAAAGGATATTGATCCTCGGACCTCCACGAGGAGGCTATTATGAGTATAGACTCCGTGAAGTGGCAATAAGCCATGAATTCGAGATGGATTCTATGTACTCCAATAAGGTTTGGAACCTAGTTGATGTGCTCAAGGTATTGTACCCATCGGTTGCAAGTGGATCTTTAAGAAAAAAGATCGAGTAGATGGAAAGGTAGAGACCTATAAAGCAAGGCTAGTGGCTAAGGGGTATCGTCAAAGGCAAGGTGTTGACTATGACGAAACCTTCTCACCCGAAGCAATGCTAAAATCCATCGTAATTCTATTGGCTATTGCAAAGACACTATGATTATGAGATCCGGCGATGGATGTGAAAACTGCATTCCTCAATGGGAACCTCGAGGAGAAGGTGTATATGATACAACCCGAGGGATACGTGTCCAAGAACTGTCCAGATAAGGTGTGTAGGTTGCTTAGATCCATTTTATGGATTAAAGCAAGCTTCCCAAGTTGGAACATAAGATTTGATGAGGCAATCAGATCTTATGACTTCGTTAAGAACGAAGATGAGCCTTGTGTATACAGAAAGGTAAGTGGGAGCACTATCACCTTTTTGGTGTTATATGTGGATGACATCCTGATCATTGGGAATGACGTAGGAATGCTATCCACAGTAAAGGCTTGGTTATCTAGACACTTCTCCTTGAAGGACTTAGGGGAAGCATCCTATATTTTGGGGATAAGAATCTATAGAGATAGATCCAAGAGGATGCTTGGCTTGTCCCAGTCCAGGTACATTGAAACTATTGTCAAAAGGTTTGGCATGGAAAATTCCAAGAGAAGTCTCATACCAATGAGACATGGGATATCGCTTTCTACGAGTATGTCCCCAAAGACTCCAGAAGAAAGGGCGAACATGGATATGATACCTTATGCCTCAGCAATAGGGTCTATCATGTATGCTAGACTATGTACTAGGCCTAATATAGCACATGCTCTGAGTGTCACGAGCAAGTATCAGGCGGATCCAGGCTTGGAGCACTGGAAAGCAGTAAAGTGTATCCTTAAGTACTTGAGAAGGACTAAGGATCTTTTACTAGTATATGGAGGTAATAGCCTTAAGGTTGAAGGCTACGCTGACTCAAGTTTTCTATCTGATGTCGATGATAGCAAGTCGAATTCAGGGTATGTGTACACTTTGAATGGAGGAGCAGTGTGCTGGAAGAGTTCCAAGCAAGATACCACTGCTGACTCAACCACAGAGGCGGAGTACATTGCTGCATCAGATGCAGTAAAGGAGGGAGTTTGGGTGAAGAAGTTCATCACAGATTTGGGAGTCGTGCCGGGTAGCGAAGAGTCGATCTCCCTATATTGCGACAACAATGGGGCGATTGCTCAAGCAAAGGAACCTAAGTCTCATCAGAAATCTAAGCATGTTCTGAGGAGGTTCCACCTTATCAGAGAGATCGTGACCCGAGGAGATGTAGTAGTGGAAATAGTTCCATCCGAAGATAACATTACAGATCCACTAACAAAGCTGTTGTCTCAGATTTGTTTTGAGCATCATAGAGGTCTGATGGGGATTAGACGCATAGGTGATTGGCTTTAGGTCAAGTGGGAGATTGCTAGTCATAGGAGCCCAACAAGCCAATCACGTGAGTGATGGCACGTGTGACTTAATATAGAATCATTTTGCTTATTATATTTTGCCATATATCACTTTATAACTAGTGCATAAATGCATACATATATTGTGATGTCCTTGGATTTGTGCAATGGGAATCAGATCGTGATGAGATCACGATAGTGAGATCGATTCACCTTTAAACACATATCCTAAATAATCCCGGTCATAGGTTACTCAAGAGGGATATCGTGATAACCAGACAGACTGGTATGCTGTATACCCGTCCATATGATGGATGCAGCTGGTCTCATAGCTGCTTGTGTAGGGACACTACGGATACATACATGTGCTCATTGGAGAATGAGTTCATCTTGATTGATCCGCTTACGGAATCTTTGGATGGTTGATGATGCCTTATTGTGACGAATTTTTTAGTGGTCCTAGTGGTGTATCCGATCCTTAGACTTGAGATACCAAGGATGTCCTGTATGAGTGTTCCACTCTTTGATACCGAGACTTATAGGTTTGGTTGTCCCAGATCTAGTACAAACCGGTCATTGGGAGTGGTAGTCACCTTTACGAGGGTTATTGAGTGTCGATAGAGGATCATCCACTCTCGGCGTCATGAGAGAATATCCCATGTGTTCTTGCTCGACAAAATCCCCGGCCAGGGTCATTCGGTTGAGAGAAAAGAGTTCTCCCGGAGAATCCGATTAGAGCGAGACTTCGAGAAGAAACCGTGGGTCCGACAACACCATGCTCAATATACTGGTCTGGTATATTAGATGGATGAGGACTATAGGTACACTGGCGAGGACGAGAGGTCCAATGGATTGGATTCTCCTCAGACGTCTGGGGACTACTGGCGTGAGTGGCCTAGTACGTCCCAGTAGTCGATGAGTCGAAAGTGAATTATTACAAAGGATAATAATTCACCGAGTTAGAAGGAGTTCTGACCCAGGTGACTCACGGCCACCTCGATATTGGGCCTAGAGGGTCACACACATATGGTAGGCATTGCGATGAATAGAGGTTCGGATATGAGATATCCGACGGAGCCCTTGTCTTATTGGATGCAGATCCAATACCCACTAGGGGAGGACCCATTAGGGTTTGACAGGGGACCTCTATAAATAGGAGGGATTCAGAACCCCATGGGCTAGAGAGCTTTTGTTTGCCTTTTTCTATTCTCCTCTCCATCTCCACCTCAGAGTAGGTCTGAAGTTTTGAGGAGTGTCATCGCAACCCTGTTGTGTGGATCACCGCTAGAGAGGAGGACGCTTGACCTCCTTCACCCTCTCCTAAGGATCTGCAAGGAAACAGGGATATACGATCTCCCTAGGTAACACAATCTACTCTATACGCAGTTTCATGTTTCGCGGATTTTTGCGTACCAATCTTTGCACGACGACGAACATCTCTTTGGGAATTGGGGATTTTGTTTTTCTTGTTCTTCCGCTGCGCATATGATGTCGCCCCCAAGGATTTCCCAACACATATTGGGGCCTATAAAAACCCTACCCTTTCCTGCATGAAAGGGAATGGAATCATGAAAAACTCTTGAGTCTTTGAGGCCTTAAAGTGTTGTAAAAGCTAGAGTTCTCCTCCTTCTTTCTAAGTGTTTAGATCATTCAAGAGAGGAGTGAAACTTGAACTTGTTGGGAAATCATTGGGGGGCGACATCATATGCGCAGCAGAAGAACAAGAAAACAAAAATCCCCGATTCCCAAAAAGATGTTCATCGTCGTATAAGATTGGTGCAAAAAAAATCAAGAAACACAAAAAAAAGATAGAGATTGTGTTACCTAGGGAGATCAGATATCCCCTGTTTCCTTTGCAGATCCTTAGGAGAGGGTGAAGGAGGTCAAGCTGCCCTCCTCTCTAGCGGTGATCCACAAAGCAGGGGTTGACGACCCCTCCTCAAAACTCCAAGCCTCGAGGTGGAGAGGGAGAGGAGAATAGGAAGGGCAAGCAAAGACTCTAACCTATGAGGTCAGAATCCTTCCTATTTATAGAGATCCCGTCAAACCCTAATGGGTCATTCCCTAGTGGGTATTGATCTGCATCCAATAAGACAGGGGCTCCACGGATATCTCATATCCCAACCTCTACTCATTGCAATGCCTACCATATGTGTGTGACCCTCTAGGCCCAATATCGAGCTGGCCATGAGTCATACCTGCCAAAAAACTCCTTTCTAACTCGAATTATTATCTCTGTAATAATTCACTGACTCATCGACTACGGACGCATTTTCTAGGCCACTACGCCGTAGTCCCCGCATCGATACAGGGAATCCAATCCATTGGACCCGTCGTCCTCAATTACCATGTACCTATAGTCCCTCATCCATCTAATATCCCAGAGACCGATATCGAAAGCATGGTGTTGTCGCACCCATACGGTTTCTACTGAAGTCTCGCTTAAATCGGATTCTCCCGAGAACTTTTTCTCTCAACCCGAATGACCCTCGCCAGGGATTTGTCTCGAGCAAGAACACATGGGATATTCCTCTCATGACGCCGAGAGTGGATGATCCTCTATCGACACTCAATAGCTCTCGTGAAGGTCGACTACCACTCCCAATGACCACCGTATTAGATCCGGGACAACCAAACCTATAAGTCCGGTATCAAAGTGTGGAGCACTCATACAGATCTACTTGGTGTCTCAAGTCTAAGGACCGTGATACACCACTAGGACTACGGAATCGCTGTCCGACAATAAGGCATCATCAACCATCCAACATTCCGTAAAGCGGATCAATCAAAGAACTCATTCTCCAATGAGCACTGCATCAGATCCCTAGTGTCCCTACACGAGCAGCTATAAGACCAGCTTGCATCCATCATATGGACGGGTATACAAAGACACCGCCTATCCTCAAGATCACGATGTCCCTCTCGAAAAACCTATGACCGGATAATTTAGGATATGTGTTTAAAGGTGAATCGATCTCATTATCGTGATCTCATCATGATCCGATTCCCATTGCACAAATCCAAGGACATCACAATATATATATGCATTTATGCAATAGTTATAAAGTGATATACGCCAAAATATAATAAGCAAAAGATTCTGTATCAAGTCACACGTGCCATCACTCACGGATTGGCTTGTCGGGCACCTATGACTAGCAATCTCCTAGGTAACCTAAAGCCAATTACCTATGTGTCCATCCCCATCGCACTTCGCGATGCTCAAAAGACAAAATGAAACAACGGCTTTGTCATGATCTGCAAATGTTATCTTCGGATGGAACTCTTTCCATCGCTACATCTCCTCGGTTACGATCTCTTTATAAGTCGGAACCTCCTCGTAATACTTCATGAGACCCGGTTCCCTTATTTGAGTAATCACCCCATAGTTGTCGCAAATATAAGGAAGTCGACTTTGTCGCTATCTCAGATCGACTCCCAAATCTGTGATGAACTTCTTCACCCAGACTCTCCTTTGCTACATCTGATGCAGCAATGTACTCTGCCTTTGTGGTCGAGTCAGAAGGGTATCTTGCTTGGAACTCTTCCAAAGACACTGCTCCTCCATTCAAGGTGTACACATACCCCTGAATTCGACTTGCTATCATCGACATCGACCAAAACTTGAGTCAATTGTAGCCTTCAACCTTAAGGCTATTACCTCCATATACTAGTAAAAGATCCTTAGTCCTTCTCAAGTACTTAAGGATACACTTTATCGCTTTCAAAGGCTCCAAGCCCGATCTCGCATGATACCCACCATGACACTTAGAGCATGCGCTATATCAGCCTAGTACATAGCATGGCATACATGATAGACCCTATTGCTGAGGCATAAGGTATCATATCCATGTTCGCCTCTTTCTTCCGAGTCTTTGGGGACATACTTGTAGAAAGCGATATCCCATGTCTCATCCAGATGAGACCTCTCTTGAATTTTCCATGCCAAACCTTTTGACAATAGTTTTTATGTACCTGATCGGGACAAGCCAAGCATCCTCTTGGATCTATCTCTATAGATTCTAATCCCCAAGATATAAGATGCTTCCCCTAAGTCCTTCATGGAGAAGTGTCTAGATAACCAAGCCTTTTATCAGGGACAGCATTCCTATGTCATTCCCAATGATGAGGATATCATCCACATATAACACCAAAAAAGGTGATAGCGCCCCACTTTACCTTTCTATATACACAAGGCTCATCTTCGTTTAATCTAAGTCATAAGATCTGATTGCCTCATCAAATCTTATGTTCCAACTTCGAAGCTTGCTTTTCATCCATAAATGGATCTAAGCAACCTACACACCTTATCCGGCAGTTCTTGGACACTAATCCCTCGGGTTGCATCATATACACCTCCTCCTCGAGGTTCCCGCTGAGGAATGCGGTTTTCACATCCATCCCAGATCTCATAATCATAGTGTGTCTGCAATAGTCAATAGAATTCTGATGGATTTTAGCATTGCTACTGGGTGAGAAAGTTTCGTCATAGTCAACACCTTGCCTTTGACGATACCCCTTAGCCACTAGCCTTGCTTTATAGGTCTCTACCTTTCCATCTACTCCCATCTTTTTTTTTAAAGATCCACTTGCAAACCGATGGGTACAATATCTTCTAAGATCAACTAGGTTCCAAACCTTATTGGAGTACATAGAATCCATCTCGCAATTCATGGCTTTTTTCCACTTCCCTGAGTCTATACTCATAATAGCCTCCTCGTAGGTCCGAGGATCAATATCCTCTACATCCTCTCTGCTCTAATATGTCCCACATATCTCTCGGAGGATGGGATACTCTATCGGACCTCAGAAAGTTGATACTTGTGTATTAGGTACCGAATGCATTCTGTCAGAGAGTGGTGCTTGAGCTTGGTTCTCCAACCTCGCCAATTCTATCATTCTCCCACTGCCTCCGGGCTAAGAATGTGTTCCTTCTCAAGGAACACTGCTCTTTAGCTACAAAGACCTTTTGGTCCTCGAGATGATAGAAATAATACCCACAAGTTTCCTTTGGGGTATCCCACAAATTTGTATCATTCCCGTCCTTGATTCTAACTTATCGGGTTGTGTCTTCTAACATGGGCAGGCAGCCCCCCGATCTTAACAACCTTAAGATCGCTTCTTCCTCATCCATATCTCATATGGTGTAGACACTACCACTTAGTTGGAACTCGCTCGTAAGGTAAGCCATGCGGTTTCTAGGGCATATCCCTAGAATGAGATGGGTAGGTCAAATAAACTCATCATGGACCGTACCATATCTAATAATGTACGATTTCTCCTTTCGAGACACCATTGAGCTCGTGTGTATAAGGAGGTGTCCATTGGGATAATATCCCATGGTCCTTGAGGAACCGAGTAAACTCAGACTTAAGTATTCACCTCCTCGATCCGATCAAGAGTTTTGATACTCTTTTCCAAATGTTCTCCACCTCATTCTTATACTCTCCTCAATTTCTCAAAGGCCCTCGGACTTGTACTTCATTAAGTACACATATCCATACCTTGAGAAATCATCAAGAATGTAATGAAGTAGGAGTAACCTCCAATGGCATGAGTTGACATGGGTCCACATACATCACTATGTATGAGTTTCAACAACTCATTGGCTCTCTCTCCAGCTTCTAATAAATGGAGAGTTGGTCGGCTTTTCCACTTTAATGCAAGGCTCCCAAGTTGTATATGACACATAGTCGAATGGATCTAGATATCCATCATTTAGCAACTTTTGAATCCTTCTTTCATGGATGTGACCTAGCCTACAATGCCACGTATGCACCGCTCAACTCATCTCGCTTTCCTTTTGGACACATTTACATTCATGATATGTGGAGTGGTGTCTAACATAAATAAACCATTATGCAATGTTCCTTTCGTGATGATCTTATCATCTAATAATATCGAACAACCATTGTTCTCAAAAAACAAATTTATATCCACTAACCGTTAAACATGAAATGGAGATAATGTTTTTGATAATAGAAGGAACAAAATAACATGCATCTAATGCAATAAAAGCTCCATTAGGCATGTAGGGCGACCTCGCCAAACAGCTAATACAAAGAACTTTTGCTCCATTACCCATCTTGAGGTCCATCTCATCTCTCTCAGAATCTCCCTAGGCCTTGCCGTAACCTCTAACGACTTGTATATATGATAAGCACTACCGGTATCCAATACCCATGTGTTATCATAAGAGTCCGACAAATGGAGACCGATCATGAATGTACCTAAAGCTTCATCAAGCTTTTTTGTTTCTCCCTTTCTGCAAGGTACTCTTTGCAGTTTCTCTTCCAATGCCCATCTTTACCACAGTGGAAGCACTCGGCCTTTGTCCTTTGTTTGGTCTTTTCTTAGCAACCTTTGCTTTACCTTGTTTGCCCTTGTCCTTTCCCTTCTTAAGGACCTTTCTCTTTTTTTTTTTCTTTCTGGTCTCACCAAGGTAGAGAACTGGCTTCTTTTCTTAATAGTACTCTCTACCTCCCTTAACATATTGAGGAGCTCTAGGAGAGTCACCTCAAGCTTGTTCATATTAAAATTCATTATGAACTGTGAAAAGGAATCGGTAGGGACCAAGCACAATGTCCACACACAAGTTATCCTCTAGGACCATTCCTAGACCTGTGAGTTTCTCTATCCACTCAATCATCTTTAGGACATGGTTCTGAACCGGTGTCCCCTCACCATCCTAGCACGAAAAGGCTCTTGGATATCTCATATCGTTGAGTCCTTCCCTGCTCCTCAAACAATTTATGGACATGTAGGAGAATGGATCTCTGCATCCATCTTTTCATGTTGTCTCTCAGAACTCCGAGTCATAGAGCCCAACATATAGCACCGAGCAAGAGTGGAGTCATCAATGTACTTCACGTAGCGAAGCGATCTCATCCTCGCTTGCCCTTTCTTCGGCGTAGGCATCATCAGATCAAGGACGCATACGATTTTCTCCCGCCAGAGAACAATTCTCAAGTTACGGAGCCAATCCGTATAATTTGGACCAAGAAGGCGGTTGACATCAAGTATGCCACGTAAGGGATTTGAAAGCGACATTTTCTGAAAATAAAGATGTAGCGTAAATGAATAACATGCAGATTTTGCAAGAAATAAACTATCAAGATATGGACTTCTATCTTAATATGCCCCACTATTTTACTAACGAAGTCACGCGACACCCTCAAAGACGCGGAAACGGAAGTCTCCAAAGCAGACTTCTAGTGGGGATCAGATCCAATCGCCTTTAGAGTAATCGCGGGGACTCGACCAATCACACTAAGCCTAAAAGGTAGGCAACTCTTGCCGATCACAACTCCTTGTGATTCCCGGCCCTGTTCGGCCTCCAATCACCATGGCCTCGAGGGACTCAACCAACCATGATGCTCGGTTAAGTCAACACCTTCGTTACAAGATGAGTCCGATTTGATGATATACCCTCGAGGGACTCGACCAAGCATACCATGTCCTCAGTCACCGGTGACATCTCTATGTCGTAAGCAAGATAGCTTAATCGCGATATAGGTGAGTCTCGAGGACTCGACCAACTCAACCTATACCGAAATCGGTTCCTACCATAACGATGGAAGGCCACGGGGTCAATCTAATTGCCTCACGCTTTACCGAATTAATATTATCGAGAGATGTTTCTATAATTTGGTCTCCTAATATGACATGTCACACATATACATATTTAATATATATCTACATCGCATGCAAATATATATACATATCTAGTATGTGTATAAGCAATCACATCGATGATCATGGACCACAACCTAATATGATTAGGCCCGGTTGCCAAGAGGGCCTAATCACTCACATCAAGATCTATGTGTGCAACGGTGCATCTCCATGCCCTTGTGATTGTCCATCTCGTCCTCGTCGGTTCCATCGAGATCTTGATGCATCTCCATGCATCACGATCGTCCATCTCGTGGGTCCCGCTATCGCATCCATGCTCCCGCTGCGTCTCCTCATGTGATTACAACTTAATCATAGGCACGCAGGCCCGACAATAAATGAGAAATATAATGGAGGTTCGTAGACCTCAATAATAATAATCATAAGTACACACATCACACGGTCCATGATCATCCGTCCACACATCATACATCACATGTATAAATAATCATCATCATGTAGGACTACTAGATAATAATAAAAATAATAATCAACTAAACCTTTTAATTAATTAATATATTTTTGAAATCAGGGACATGTAGGGAATTTCTCAATTCCTAAGGGTATTTTCATAATTTGGACAAAAGACAGAAACTGGAATTTCTCAAATTCACAAGGGCAAAACTGTTCTTTTGCCCAAAACCCTAATTCCTTCTGCTGCTGCCGCCGCCACCCCCGCCAAGGCGGCCAGGTCGCGGGCGAGGGCATTGCCCTCGCCTGCGGGGCGCGCGACGCCGGGCGGCGACGCCATCATGGGTGGGCGCCTCCTTCGCCGCTGCCTCCGCAGGGCGGTGCTTGTTCCGCCAGCGGCCGCCTCGGGGGGTTTCGCCCCACGAGCAGCGGCGGTAGGCCGCTGTTGTTCTGCGGGGCGGCAAGCGCCGCTGCCCTGCGGCGGCAGGCGCCGCCCCTTTGTGGCGGCAGGCCCGCTGCCCTCATGGTGCCTCTCGCCTGGGGTTGCCAACCCGGGCAGCAAGCCTGCTGCAAGTAGACCGCCGGCCGGCTGCTGCAAGCACAGCGCTTGCGCATGCGCCGGCGCTGTGGTGCCTGGCTGCGGCTGCAGCTGCTGCTGCAGGTGGCTGCAAGCATGCAGATCGAGGGCAGCAACTGTTGCTGCCCTTCCTCGCTTTTGCATCAATGATTTTGACGTCAATATTCTTCGTACACACAACACACGTAGTTCAAAACCAATCATTCGCACGAACAACCTGGCTCTGATACCACTGTTGGGAAATCATTGGGGGGCGACATCATATGCGCAGCGGAAGAACAAGAAAACAAAAATCCCCGATTCCCAAAAAGATGTTCGTCGTCGTGCGAAGATTGGTGCGCAAAAAATCCAAGAAAAACACAAAACTCATTATAGAGATTGTGTTACCTAGGGAGATCAGATATCCCTGTTTCCTTGCAGATCCTTAGGAGAGGGTGAAGGAGGTCAAGCGTTCTCCTCTCTAGCGGTGATCCACATAGCAGGGTTGCGACGACCCTCCTCAAAACTCTAGGCCTCTGAGGTGGAGAGGGAGAGGAGAATAGGAAGGGCAAGCAAAGACTCTAGCCTATGAGGTTGTGAATCCCTCCTATTTATAGAGATCCCGTGTCAAACCCTAATGGGTCATTCCCTAGTGGGTATTGGATCTGCATCCAATAAGACAAGGGCTCCGTCGGATATCTCATATCCGAACCTCTACTCATCGCAATGCCTACCATATGTGTGTGTGACCCTCTAGGCCCAATATCGAAATGGGCCGTGAGTCATACCTGTCAAAACTCCTTCTAACTCAAAAAATTATTATCTCTGTAATAATTCACTCACTCATCGACTTGACGGACGTATTAGGCCACTACGCCAGAAGTCCCCGCATCGATATGGGGAATCCAATCCATTGGACCTGTCTATCCTCGCTTACCATGTACCTATAGTCCTCATCCATCTAATATCCCGGACCAGATATCGAGCATGGTTTTGTCGGACCCATACGGTTTCTACCGAAGTCTCGCTATAATCGATTCTCCCGAGAACTCTTTTTCTCTCAACCCGAATGACCCTGCCGAGATTTGTCCGGAAAGCAAGAACACATGGGATATTCCTCTCATGACGCCGAGAGTGGATGATCCTCTATCGACACTCAATAGCCCTCGTAAAGGTCGACTACCACTCCCAATGACCGGTTGTACTAGATCCGGGACAGCCAAACCTATAAGTCTCGGTATCAAAGAGTGGAGCACTCATACAGGATATACTTGGTGTCTCAAGTCTAAGGACCAGATACACCACTAGGGACTACGGAATCACTGCCCGACAATAAGGCATCATCAACCATCCAAAGATTCCGTAAAATGGATCAATCAAATGAACTCATTCTCCAATGAGCACTGTATCATCGTATCCCTAGTGTCCCTACACGAGCAGCTATGAGACCAGCTGCATCCATCATATGGACGGGTATACAACACACTAGTCTATCCGGTTATCATGATGTCCCTCTCGAGTAACCTATGACCGGGATTATTTAGGATATGTGTTTAAAGGTGAATCGATCTCATTATCGTGATCTCATCACGATCCGATTCCCATTGCACAAATCCAAGGACATCACAATATATATATGCATTTATGCAATAGTTATAAAGTGATATACGCCAAAATATAATAAGCAAAAAGATTCTGTATCAAGTCACACGTGCCATCACTCACGTGATTGGCTTGTTGGGCACCTATGACTAGCACTTGTAAGGGTTGTCTCCGAAGCCCAGGAAAAGGAGAAAAGTTGTAAAAGGGTGGTTGGCCTTCGCCTATTGAAAGAAGGCCTCTAATGGATGCCGGTGACCTTATCGGAGGAGGAAGCCGAAAGTGGATGTAGGTCACTTTTGACCGAACCACTCTAAAACTCGGTTTGCATTTACTTTGAGCAACTTTCTTTTATAGCAAACTACCTCTCCTCCTTACTGTGCTTTAACTACGTCTACATACGCTTTGACGTAAACATCTTTCGAGATCGGCTTTAATCATACGAAGACTTTACAAAACCGACGCTTTTCATTTGTGCAACTTACATTGTTGCAAATCACCTTAGTCTTCTCTTGTATTTTTACTTAAGGTTTCAAGTTCAATCCTTCCAAAACGGATTGAGTTAAATCATTCTCATTGAATCGGCTTTAATCAAAATAAGGTTTTTGAAATAGTGAAAGTTTTCCGTTGCACTAATTCACCACCCCACCCACGCCCCCACGCCCCCACGCCCCTCCCCCGTCTTAGTGCGATCTTGATCCTAACAATTAGTATCGGGGCAAGGTTAACTCTCGGTTGGTTTAAAACCCAAGAGAGATGACATTTGTCGGGAACTAAGAGGGTCATTCAATTACACGTCCGCCCATGTTCAATGGGATGAATTACACATTTTGGAAGATAAGAATAAGGATCTTTCTGATTTCAATAGATTTTGAGCTTTGGAATATTATAGAAAATGGATTTCAAAAGTCTTCACTTCCAATGAACGATTGGAATGAGTTGGAGAAGAAGACTTTTGCTTTAAATGCGAAGGCTATGAATGTCTTATTTTGTGCATTAGATAAAAACGAATTTAATCGAGTGTCAATTTGTGAAACGACTTTTGATATTTGGCATACACTCAAAGTGACTCATGAAGGTACTAGTAGAGTGAAAGAGTCAAAAATCAACCCTTTAGTATATTCTTATGAATTATTTCGAATGAAACCGAGTGAGACCATTGGAGACATGTACACCCATTTTACGGATGTCGTCAATGGTCTAAAAGGACATGGTAAAGGTTTTTCAAATTTTGAGCTCATTAATAAAGTTTTAAGATCCCTTCCACAGAGCTGGGACCCTAAAGTCACGGCCATTTAAGAGGCCAAAGATTTAAATAACTTTCCTTTTGAAGAATTAATTGGGTCACTAATGACCTATGAAATGATTATATCCAAAGCCTATGAAGAGTTTGAGGACATCATTCCAAAGAACATGAAGGATATGACATTAAGAACACAAGAAGACCACTTTAGAGAAAACTCAAGTGATGAGGACTTCGATGATGACTTGGCACTTTTAACAAAAAAAATCAAAACAATCATTAAAAGAAACAAATTTAAAAATGACACTAAAAATAATCTTGAACCCAAGAAAGATTAAGTAATTTGCTATGAATGCAAGAAACCGGGACACTACAAGAGTGAATGTCCCTAAGCCAAGAAGAGGACACCAAAGAAGAAGGCACTCAAAGCAACATAGGATGACTCAAGCGCATCCGAAGAAGAGGAGCCTACCAACACCAAGCAAGTTGCTCACTATACACTAATAGCCACTAGAGGGGAGGTATCAAGATCAATTGATGCAAATTTATCATTTGATGAATTATTAAATGCTTTTCATGATTTATTTGATAAATGTAAAATAATTAGTAAAAATATAAATTATTAAAAAAGGAGCATGATTCTCTTATTAGTAATTTTGATAAATTAAAAATTAAGCATAATGATAGTTTAGCTCCATATATAAAATGCCATGATTTAGAAAAACTTCAAAAAGAAAACTTGCTATTCAAGGATACCTCGAAGAAATTTGAGGTTGGTAGTAAGTCCTTAACATGATCCTTACCAATAAGGGTCACGTTCATAAAAGAAATGGAATCGAATTTGTGAGTAGCTCTCACCAAAATTCAATCACCTTTGTTAAAGATCCTATCTTGCATATTTCACCCCAAAATAAATGCAACTTTTGTTGCAAATGTGGACATAAAGCTTATCATTGTCCATTTAAAAAGTGTAGTCCAAACAAATTGATTTGGGTTCCTAAAGGAACCGTAAAGAATTTCATGCAACATGATAAGCAATTTAGATTGATTTTTGAGGCACCCAAGGTCAAATAAGTACCTAAAAATCATCCTCTTTTGTAGAAACGTATACCATCACAAGCTAGAGTAAGAGATGGTACCTTGATAGTGGATGCTCAAGGCATATGATCGGAGTTCTATCTCAATTCTCTAAGCTCACTAGCATAGATGAAGGATATGTCATCGTCGGAGACAACAACAAGGGTAAAATCATTAGCAAAGGAACCATAGGTAACAAATCCAACTTCTTTATTGAAGATGTTTTGTTAGTTGATGGTTTAAAATATAACCTCTTGAGCATTAGTCAATTGTGTGATAAAGGATATATTGTTAAATTTGAATCTAATGCTTGCATTATTGAAAAACCACATAAAAACATATCTATGATTACATTAAAACAAAATAATATATACACCATTGACATTAATGATCTTTGCAATGAAATATGTTTTTCGATTTTGAATAACGATGCTTGGCTTTGGCATAGGAGATTAAGTCATGCTAGCATGAAACTAATCATCCAAATTTCATCTAAAGAACTTGTAAGAGGAATTCATCATATCAAGTTCCTCAAAGATAGTGTGTGTGATGCTTGTCAATTAGAAAAACAATAAAAGATAGCTTCAAACCTAAGAACCAAATAAGCACCTCTAGACATTTGCAATTGATCCATATGGACTTGTTCGGACTAATTTCTACATCAAGCCTAGGAGGTAGCAAATACGCTTTTGTCATTGTAGATGATTATAGTAGATACACATGGACTTATTTTTTGACATACAAAAGTGAATGCTTTAGATATTTCACCAAGTTTTGTAAACTTGTTCAAAATGAAAAGGGTTCTATGATTTCGTCAATTCGAAGTGATCAAGATGGTAAATTTCAAAATTGTGATTTTCAAGAATTTTATGAATCTAATGGATACAACTATAACTTCTCTACTCCAAGAAATCATCAACAAAATGGAGTAGTAGAAAAAAAGAATAGAAATTTACAAGAAATGGCAAGAACCATGTTGAATGAACATAGCCTACCTAAATATTTTTGGGCTGAAGCTATAAACACGACATGTTATGTCATGAATAGAGTTCTAGTAAGACCCTTACTCACCAAAACTTCTTATGAATTGTGGAACAACAAAAAACCCAATGTTTCATATTTTAAAGTTTTTGGGTATAAGTGTTTTATCTTGAATGAAAAAGATGCCTTAGAAAAATTTGATGCTAAATCCGATGAAGGAATTTTTCTTTTCTATTCTTCTATTTCTAAAGTATTTCATATATTTAATAAAAGAACTTTGATTATAGAAGAATCTATTTATGTTGTTTTCAATGATGTTTCCGAAATTAAGAAAAATGATTTTGATGATGATGTTAATTTTGATGCTTTGAATTTAAATGAAACCCTTTCTCCATCTAGCAGCTTGGATGAATCTACTTCCAAAACATCCTTACCCAAGGATTAGAAGTATATAGATGCTCATCTTAAGGAGCTAATCATATGAGACACATCTAAAGGGGTTTAAACTCATTCTTCTCTTAAGAATTTTTGTGCCAACACCGCTTTTCTCTCCCAAATTAAACCTAAATGTATTGACGAAGCCATGAAAGATGATTCATTGATTATCGCCATGCAAGATGAGTTAAATCAATTTGAGAGAAATGAGGTGTGGAAGCTTGTTCCTAGGCCAAATGACCATTTAGTTATTTGTACTAAATAAGTCTTTAGAAACAAGCAAGATGAATCTGGTATCGTGGTTAGAAACAATGCTAGATTAGTGGTCAAAAGTTTCAACCAAGAAGAAGGTATCGATTATGAAGAAACCTTTGCTCCTATGGCTCGATTAGAAGCCATAAGGAAGCTCCTTGTCTATGCTAGTAGTAATAATTTTAAGTTATTTCAAATAGATGTTAAAAGTGCTTTTCTTAATGGCTTCATTTTCGAAGAAGTTTTTGTTGAACAACCTCCCAGATTTGAGAATGATAGTCTCCCTAATCATGTGTTTAAATTGACCAAAGCTCTCTATGGTTTAAAACAAGCCCCAAGGGCTTGGTATGAGAGACTTAGTTCATTTCTTATTGAAAATAATTTCTCTAAAGGCAAGGTGGATACTACATTGCTTATCAAAAATTTTGAAAATAATTTTCTTATTATTAAAATTTATGTTGATGATATCATTTTCAATTCTACGAATGAATCTCTTTGTGAATCATTTGCTAAAAGTATAAGTCTTGAATTTGAAATGAGTTTAATGGGGGAATTAACCTTTTTTTTGGGCTTATAAATCAAACAACTAAGTAATGGTACATTTCTTAATCAAACAAAATATGTCTTAGATTTGCTAAAAAGGTCTAATATGGATAGCTCAAAGGCTATCAACACTCCTATAAGCACCTCCACTAAGTTAGAAATTGATGAAAGTGGAGAAAGCTTTGATCAAAAATCATATAGGGGTATGATATGAAACTTACTTTACCTCAATGCAACTAGACCGTATATCATGTTTAGTATAGGACTTTGTGCTAGGTTGCAATCTAATAATAAGATATCTCATCTTAAAGCAGTTAAGAGAATACTTAGATATCTTAAAGGAACCACAAATCTAGGATTATAGTATCCAAAATTCAAAAACTTTGAGCTAATTGCTTATGCTGATGTGGATTTTGTTGGATGTAGACTAGATAGAAAAAGCACTTAAGGAGCATGTCAATTTTTAGGACACGCACTTGTTTCTTGGACTTCTAAGAAACAAAATTCGGTTTCACTATCTACAACTGAAGCCGAGTACATTGCAGCTAGTGCATACTATGCACAAGTCGTGTTGATAAAAAACACTTTAGAGGATTATAAGATTCATCTTAAAAATATCCCCATAAAATGTGATAACAAAAGTGCAATATGTTTAACAAAGAATCTCATTCAATACTCTAGAACAAAACATATTGACATTAGGCATCACTTTATATGAGATCATGTCACTAATCATGATGTAATCCTAGAATTTATTGATACAAAATATCAATTAGCCGATATTTTTACAAAGCCTTTAGGTGAAGAACAATTTGATTTTATTAGAAGAGAATTAGGAATGTTAATATGTCCGAATGAATGAATTTGTTAAATTTCGTTTTCGGACTTTTCTTGATTATTTGATCAATCACTTAAATTTTATGGTATGAATTTTAACAAGATGATAAGGTTTTGTGCTTCAATAACATGTTTACTTTGAAATTAAAAATTTTGTGTCTTGATGCTAATAGTTTCTATGATTATGAGCATGTTATCATACATTGATATAATATCATGTTTACTTTCATAATTATGATTAAATATTAAGAAGTTTTAATCATACATCAGATTCTTAATCTATGAGTACTACAAAGCACTAATGATTTTGTCTCATGCAAGTAGTGATGAAAAGCTATAACAAAACACTTTATAAATGCATGAATTTGATGCATATTTTCTTTCCGGACTATCTTTCACTTAATGTATTTTTTGAAAGGAGCTTTCTTAAGTCTATGCCATATCAAGTTTATTTCATATCCATTCTCTATAATTTAATGACTTTTGATACATGGAAATTAACAAATACATCTCTCACAGATTTATCTCTTAGTGAATTTTTAAATTGAGAAATGGATTTGATATAATGATTCTTTCACATGAATTCCTTCTTGATGAAGGAAGAATTTTTTTTATTGAGCTGAATACTTGCAAGGATTTAATTTTACATGAATATCTTGATCCTTGTGAGAAATGAAGCATGATTTAATGAAACTCTCTTATCATTTTTAACTTCATTCAAAGTTGGTTCTCAATGGTTTTTCCTCCTTACCTTCCTCCTTCATGCAAAGCTTTGATGATAAATAAAAGGGAAGAAATAATGAATGCTATCTCCTTAATGTTGAGAACTTTTGAATGATACCATGTCATAAATGCATGAAATATAATTGGTATGAACTTCTTTACAAGTTGAAATATGACATGAATTTTTACCACACTTGCATATAATGCAGAATCGCTCTCCTTTTTGTTGATGACAAAGGGGGAGAAATTATACCTAAATGTGGTAAATTGATGATAAATGTATAAAATTTTACACTTGAAATGTTTGGATGTTAACTTTTCTTCATTATGATAAGATATCTAGAGCTTAACTTGTAATTTTACAAATTGATATCTTACTATAGAATGAATTGCTATAATTGTTATCCTTCATATTTGAAATATCAAGACTTGAAAATGGATGTCATGCCTTGACATCATTTTCAGAATGTTACATCATGATAGGAATTATAATGTGTGTATTGATAAGTTTAAATGAACTTAACTTATCAATATGTTTCTTGAATTCAAAGGCTTTGAATTCAAGAATGACTTTTCTCAAGTATGGCATATAGATAGGGGGAGTTAAGGTTAACTCCGTCATCAATTGATTGTTATCATCAAAATGGGGGAGATTGTTGAATTTCAAATTTTGATGATGAAGTCAATTGTCATTTGTTGATCTAATCTATATGTTGAGAAAAGTGTGCAGGATTAACTATGATGACAGTAAGACATGTAGCAGGTGTTATACTGAAGTCAAGATCAAGATCACGTTGGAAGTTCGAGAGTTCGTCGGAAGTCCGAACGTTCGTCAGAAGTTCTGCGGGAACCAACCGAGAAGTCTATGAGCTTGCCATAGAAGCTCATCGTAACTCACTAAGAAGATCATCACGAAGTCCAGGAGCTTGCCATAGAAGCTTATCGGAACTCACTAAGAAGATCATCACGAAGTCCAGGAGCTTGCCGGGAGTCCGCCGGAGCATCGCCGAGAGTTCGTCGGATGTTCGCCGGAAGTACGCTGGAAGCTCGCTAGAAGAAGCGATTGACGTACTGGAACATAAATTACAGTAATCATATCTTAATTATCATAGTTAGAGTATAGATTAAGTTAGGATTGGGAGGTAATCCCACTAACTTAATTAGGGGCCAATTGGGCCCTTAACAGGCCTTAATTGGGCCGAATGGAGCGGCCCATTCGGACTCTGAATTCTTGGGCGGTGGTGGCACCGCCTAGGAGACTCGGTCTCCTAGGAATTTTGGGCGATGGTACCACCCCTGTCAGGCGGTAGTACAACCAGCAGTTATTACTGCCAGTGGTGGTACCGCCCTTGTCAGGTGGTGGTACCACACAAACTAAGTGGTAGTACCATCCAATAATGGCGGTGGTACCGCCAGGACCCTAAAAATCCAGAATTGGACACTTTTAGGCTCCATCTTTGAACTCATCGGGGCCTATAAAAACCCCACGCTTTCTTGCATGAAAGGGAACGAAATCTTGAAATACTCTTGAGTCTTTGAGGCCTCAAAGTGTTATAAAAGCTAGAGTTCTCCTCCTTTTTAAGTGTTAAGATTATTCAAGAGATGAATGAAACTTGTAAGGGTTGTCTCCTAAGCCCGGCAAAAGGAGAAAATCTATAAAGGGTGGTTGGCCTTCACCTATTGAAGGAAGGCCTCTAGTGGACGCTAGTGACCTTGTCGGAGGAGGAAGCCGAAAGTGGATGTATGTCACATTTGATTGAACCACTCTAAAACTTGGTTTGCATTTACTTTGAGCAACTTTCTTTTATAGTAAACTACCTCTCCTCCTTACTGTGCTTTAACTACATCTACATACGCTTTGACATAAATATCTTTTGAGATCGGCTTTAATCGTATGAAGACTTTACGAAATCGATGCTTTTCATTTATGTAACTTACATTGCTGTAAATCACCTTAGTCTTCTCTTGCATTTTCACTTAAGGTTTCAAGTTCAAATTCCTTCCGAAACGGATTGAGTTGAAATTATTCTCATTGAATCAACTTTAATCAAAATAAGGTTTTTGAAATAGCAAAAGTTTTCTATTGCACTAATTCACCCCCTCCCCCCCCCCTTCCTCTTAGTGCGCTCTTGATCCTAACAGGTTCTAGCCACAAGGGCAACCTTAGCAGCTAGGGTTTCCTAGCCACCCAAAGCAGCCCTATGACCAAGGACTCCTAGCTATAGGGGCAACCCTAGCAGTAAGGGTTTCTTGGTCGTAACGAACAACATGCCATGAGGTTTTGACAAGAGTTCCAAATAATTTAAAAGTTAAACTCTATAATTAATTATTATCTAATAGTCCTATATGTTTATGTATATGCAATGTATGATATGGACAGATGATCATGGGTCATGTGTGATGATGTAATGTGTGTATGTGATTATTATTATTGGGACCTATGAGCCTCCCTCTCTCTTTCTCTTACTAAATTTGGTGTGTATTTCTATCTTTCTCGGTATTATATCTCCCTTTGATGAGATCAAGGATTCTTATATATGTGATATATACATTTGTGAGCCTGTGTGCCCGTAATTAAGTTGTAATTGCACGAGAAGGAGCAATAAGAGTGTTGAGGTACCAGTAGGACCTAGGAGGATGAGATGGATGATTGTCGGGCATGGAGATACGTTGAGGTGCTGGTAGGACCGATAAGGATGAGATGAATAATCATTGGGTATAGAGATGTGCCAAGACACACTTAGATTTTTTTGTTCGTGATCAATCCTTTAGCTTAGGACCTAATTACTTTAGGTTTTGATCTATGATCATTTGGTGCGGATGTGTTTATATATATGATATATATTTCTACACCTACTAGGTATATATATATATTTACATACGATGTAAATATATGTTAAATATATGTGTATGATGTGATATATTTAACTATGAGACTGAATTAAATTAGAAAAATCTCTTTAAAATAATATTAAGTCGGTAAACATGAGGTAATTAGATTAACTCACATGGCCTTCTATTATTATAAGTGGATATCATTTTTCGACATAGGCTAAGTTGGTCGAGTCCCTCGAGGCTCACATATTTTGGGATTTGAAATCTTACCTATGATATAGAGATATCACCAATGACCTGAGGATATGGTATCCTTTGTCGAGTCCCTCAAGGGTATATCATTGAATTAGACTTATCTTGTAAATAATAGTGCTACCTTAGTCGAGGATCATGATGGTTTAGAGGCCAAATAGGATGGAAATCATAGGGAGTTATTGGCACGAGTTACCTACCATTTAGGCTTAGTATAATTAGTCAAATCCTTTGAGGTCATACTAAGATGTCAATTGGATCTTGATCCCCATTTGAAATCAGTTAGAGATTTCTGATTCACATATTAGAGGGAGTAGTGTATTTCACAAGAAAATAGTGGGTTTAGATTAAAACAAAAGTCCATATCTTAATTGTTTTGCAAAATCTAAAATCTATATGTTATTTATTTTTCTGTTGCATCTTTATTTTTTAGAAAATATTGTTTTCAGATCCTTTACGTAGCATACTTAATGTCAATTGCCTCACTAGTCTAAACTATATGGATTGGCTTAGCAACTTGAGAGTCATTCTCATGATAGAGAAAATCGCATATGTTCTTAACATAGTGATGCCCACGCCTACGGAAGAGGCAAGTGAGGATGAGATCACTTACTACGTGAAGTGTTGAATCTCGTATTTTGATAATGAAACCAATTAATAGTGTTTATCTAATGTGCGTTTTGAGTGATACAGGAAGCTTCGATTAGGGAGAGACAATTAAGGTAGTAAGAATCATGTTGGGCCAGAATGAAATATGTCAGAAGATTGGACGTCGAGCCGGAGGATCAGTTGACGTATCGGTAGAAGGCTTTGAGCTATGGGTTTGGGCATCAGGCCAAAAAGAGTAGAAATTATGCTAAGGAAATCGGAGTTGCAGAGGTCAACTGGCCGATTGGGCAATAGCTATAAGAGAGGACGATGCGCTGAAGAATCGGATGAAGCGTCGATGAACCAATGACATGCTAGACAACATTTGATTTAAGCCTTGTAATAATTGTCTAGATCGAAGTAGGTTTTAAATGTGTAGGATTAACTATAATAATGATCAAGGCATAAAGCAAAATGAAGTCCCGGAGTCAAGAACGAGATTTCGTTGGGAGTTCGAGAGTTCGTCGGAAGTCCAGACATTCGTCGGAAGTTCTGTCGGAATTGACCGAGAAGTCCAAGAGCTTGCCAGAGAAGCTCATTGAAACTCACCAAGAAGATTGTTGTGAAGTCCAGGAGCTTGCTGGGAGTCCATTGGAACATTGCCGAGAGATTATCGGAAGTTCGCTGGAAGATCGCCGGAAGAAACTTAGACTTACCGGACTTATGTAGCTTAGTGTATGTCTTAAAATTCATATTAGCACATAATTGGGTTGGAATTGGGCCAACTCAATTAGAGGCCAGTTGGGCCCAAGGTTAGGTTATGTTGGGCCAAGTGAAAGGCCCAAATAGTGAACCCACAGGTGGAACCGTCATGGAACAATCTCCGAGATTGTGTTAGGTGGTGGTACCGCACAGACTCAGTCTCCAAGACTGTTAGGCAGTGGTACCACTAGTGTGGGCAGTGGTAGCACCCAAACATAGTCTCCCAAGCGGTGGTATCGCTAGACTAGACGGTGGTACCACCCAGTGTTAGTGCTGCAAATGATGGTACTACCAAGACTTGGGAAACCCGGGATGATATCTTTTTAGGCTCCAAGTTTAAATTTACTTGAGGCCTATAAAAACCTCTCTCATCCCTAGTTAACTTACATACAACTGAGAGCAAAAAGAAAAGAAAACACTATTGTAATCTTGTGTGAACTCCTCAAACTCTAAAGTGTTAGACTTGCTTAAGAGAGGAGTGAAGGGGGGTTATAAATGTTCTCTCCTGAACCTATCAAAAGGAGAATCAAGTATAAGGGTAGTTGATTTCCATCCATTGAAGGAAGATTGTTAGCAGATACTGGTGGCCTTGACGGAAGAGGAATCAATAGAGTGGATGTAGGTCACGACGATCGAACTACTATAAAATCTGGTTTACATTTATGCTTTATTATTTATATTTATTGCAAACTTCCATACTTCCTTATTACTTTTACTATACTCCCATACTCTTTCAATTTAATATCTTTACGAAATGATTTTCGTCGAAATTAGTTTTTATCATACGAAGATTTTTCGAACCTATGTAATTTTATCTGTTGCACTAATTCACCTCCCTCTTAGTGCTGACTTGTTCCTAATAGTTAGTATCAAAGTCATGTTATTTCTCATTTGGTTTGACACACAAGAGAAATGACTCGTTTTGGATTTCAAAAGAGATTTTTTATCGTTTATCCCCCTATATTCAATGGGATGGACTATACTTATTAGAAAACTCGAATGAGAGTTTTCTTGCTTTTTATGGATTTAAACTTATGGAATATAATTGAAAATGAATTTCAAAAGTCTTCTACTCCAATGAATGAATGGAATGATTTGGAGAAGAAAATTTTTTCTTTAAATGCTAGAGCTATGAATGCTCTATTTTGCACCTTAGACAAAAATGAATTCAATCATGTTTCTACTTACGAAATAGCTTTCAATATTTGGCATACACTTGAAATCATACACGAATGCACTAGTAGAGTAAAGGATTATAAGATAAATCTTTTGATGCATGATTTTGAACTATTTCGAATGAAGCCATGTGAAACCATTGTTGATATGTACACCCGTTTTACTGATATCATCAATGGCTTAAGAGCTCTTGGCAAATATTTTTCGAATCTTGAACTTATTAATAAAGTTTTTTAATATCCTTCTAAAACTTGGGATTCTAAAGTAATAGCTATTCAAGAGGCCAAGGATTTGAATACTTATCCTCTCGAAGAACTTATCGGGTCTTTAGTGACATATGAAATGAGTTGTATGGTACAAAATAAAAATGAGAATAACCTTCCAAAGAAAAGGAAGGATTTGGCACTTAGAACAAATGAAGACCACTCGAGCGAAAGCTCAAGTGATGATGAACTCGAACTTCTCACTATAAAATTTAAAAGATTTATTAAATAAGAATTAAAGAATAAAAATGAACTTAAAAAAATATTGCCAAAGAAGAAGAGAGCACTCAAGGTGGCTTGGAACGAATGAGTTCATCTGAAAATGAAAAACAAACTAACAAATGCGAGGTGGCAAACTACACCTTAACGACTTTCGACGACGAGGTAACCAAAACCCTTTTGCCTTATTTCGAAATTACTTGACGCTTTTTCATGAGTTATTTTTAAATTAGTTAGTAAATAAAAAATATATATCATGCTTTTTTTTCTTGCTATTTTGAAAAAAATGATCATGACAATTGCATGTTTTATGATAAAGGAACAAAATGTTAGATTTAAATCTAATGATTAATCCTTTTTTAATAAAAAATAATGTGTATCTAAATTGATGATTTTTTATTTTGATTGAAAATGCTTTATACTTGATGAAATCAATTTTAATGATTTAATGATGCATAATAAAAATATCAAAAGTTTTGGTACCATGCTCGATAATTTTATACTATGCATGAGATTTTGATGTTGGACATAATAATTGTTTTTGTGATTCATGGCTTATTGATCTTTGTCACAATTAAAGTTGCTTTTTTGATTTTAAACATGATGAATCATTTTCATACAGAAAAAACTTGAGCACACTTATATGAAATTAATCACACAAAATGAAACGCATAAAAAGAAAAATATATTATCATTGAAATTAAAATGATAATCAAACCACTTGTTTAAAGAAGCCTTATGTTTAATGTGTTATACTTCTTTTGGTCATGATGATGAAATTTATTTTTTGATCTTAAATGATGATGCATGCTTTGACTTGGCATAAAAAACTTGGGTATGCTTCTGTGAAATAAATCAAACAAAAAGGGGGAAGAAAAACATTTTTCTTAAAGAATTTCTCGATCCCTACTTTATCGATTTTTCAAAAAGGGAGATCAATGAATGTATTTATGTTATTTTATGAATCTCTTAAAAATGATTTTGATGATTTAATGATTTGAATTTGAATGAGTTTTATTCAGATCATGATCTTGATTTTTTGGAATTACTTGAGATTTTTCTTAATCAAGATCTTTTCTTTGTACTCCTACAATTTTTTCTTGGTATTTAAAGAGGAGATTTACTATATAAATCATGTCTTTTAGTATTCACATGATCATATCTTTCAAGCCATGATTTATTTGATACTCTCTTGTATTCATTTAGTGCATATCTCATGACCCAATTAATTTTTCTTGATATTCTTCATGTGACGAAATGAATGTATGAAATGAAATTATGTATGAAATACTCATGATAAGTTATGATCATGCATGATAGGATGTTATGTAATTTGACATTTTGATACCAACATGATTTGAAATATTTGTGATTTGGAATGGTGCATGCAATACTATGATTTGTTTCTAAAATAATGTATCATGAATGCTTGAGTATCATATATGATATGCCTATAGTGATGATTGATTATTTTTAGTATCATGCATAAAGTAAGGATGATATGTAAGGTTTTGAAATTGTGCACGTTTTAATTTGAAACTATAATGATGCACAAACATATTGAAATAAGATTGATACTTTACATTTGTCAAAATTTAAAAATTATTGTAAAGGGAAAAAAATATATAAAATTATATTCTTTCCTTCTTTTTGATAATGACAAAGGGGGAGAGAAAATATGCTTGCTTGCATATTTCAAAAAGATGCAAAAAAATACTAGCTTGCTCATCTGAAAAGAGAAGCAAAGATTGCTAACTTGCATATTTCAAGAAGCAAAAGTTGCTTTCTTGAACATCTCAAATATTGCTAGCTCATATTTTCTAAAATGATGTAAAAAAATTTTGCTAGCTTGTATGATGAAAAACTTGTTATAATTGCTAGCTTGAACATTGTAAAGGAAGCAAAAATTGCACTTCTCAAAAGAGAAGAAAGAACTTGCTATCTTCAACATCACATTTGAAAATATAAAAAAATTTGCTAACTTTCATATCAAAAACTTGCTAGCTTGCATAATGATATATGCAATGATGAAATTATGTGATGATATATGATGTTTCAAAAACTCGAAATTATTCAATGATTTGAAATTTTATATCAAAAGCTTATATAGTTGTACTTTTCCTTTTTATTGATGATAAAGGGGGAGAAGTTATGTTGAGGATATGCATATAATGTGTTGCAAATATTTACGATGAAATATTGCTTTGACTTGAATTCAACTTAAATTCAAGGTTCTATCAATATGGTATATTGATAGGGGGAGTTTGTTTAAACTCTGAGAGTTTGTTTAAGCTTTGTCATCAATTGGTTATCATCATCAAAAAGGGGAAGATTGTTGAATCTCGAATTTTGATAATGAAACTAATTGATAGTTTTTATCTAATGTGCATTTTGAGTGATGTAGGAAGCTTCGATCAGGGAGAGATAATTAAGACAGGAAGAATCATGTTGGGCAAGAATGGAACATGTTAGAAGATTAGACGTCGAGCCGGAGGATCGGTCGACGTATCAGCAGAAGACTTCGGGCCATAGGTTTGGGCATCAGGCAAAGAAGAGTGGAAATTGTGCTAAGGAAATCGGAGTTGCGGAGGTCAACTGGCCGAATGGGCAATAGGCCACAAGAGAGGACGATGCGCCGAAGAATTGGACGAAGCGTCGATGAACCAATGACATGCCAGACATAGTCTCCCAGGTGGTGGAACTGCCCAGTGTTAGTGCTGCAGGTGGTGGTACTGCTAGGACCCAAGAAACCCAGGATGAGATCTTTTTAGGTTCCAAGTTTGAATCTATTTGAGGCCTATAAATACCCGTCTCATCCTTGGATAACTTACACACAACTGAGAGCAAAAAGAAAAGAAAACGCTGTTGTAATCTTGTGTGAACTCCTCAAACTCTAAAGTGTTTGTCTTGCTTAAGAGAGGAGTGAAGGGGGGTTATAAATGTTCTCTCCTGAACCTGTCAAAAGGAGAATCAAGTTGTAAGGGTAGTTGATCTTCACCCATTAAAGGAAGATCGTTAGTGGATACCAGTTGCTTGGACGGAAGAGGAATCGGCAGAGTGGATGTAGGTTACGATGACCGAACCACTATAAAATCTAGTTTACATTTATGCTTTGTTATTTACATTTATTGCAAACTGCCATACTTCCTTATTGCTTTCACTATGCTCCCATTCTCTTTCAAGTTAATATCTTTATGAAATGATTTTTGTACGAAAATTTTTTGAACTGACGTAATTTTATCCGTTACACTAATTCACCCCCTTGTTGCCTTGTTGCCGACTTATTCCTAACATGAAGTACATAGACGATTTCACTCTTGCTCAATATCACATGTTGGGTTCTATGACTCTCGAGTTATAGAGACAATATGAAAAAATTGATGTCAGATCTATTCTTCGTCATCTTTGTAAATTGTTTGAGGAACAGGAAAGGACTTAATGATATGAGATATCCAAGAGCCTCTTCCACCCAAGGGTCATTAAGAGGACATCATTCAGAACTATGTTCTTAAGATAATTAAGTGGCTTAAAAAGCTCACAGGTCTAGGGATAGTCCTAGAGGATAACCTATGTGTGGATCTTATACTTTAGGCCCTCTCAGATTCCTTTTCATAGTTCATTATGAATTTTAACATGAACAAGCTTGAGGCGACTCTCCCTAAGCTCTTTAATATATTGAGAGAGCCAAATAGCACCATCAAAAAAAAGAAGTCAGTTCTTTATGCTAATGAGACAAAAAAGAAAAGGAAGACAGATAAGTCTCTTAAAAAAGGTAAGGGCAAGGGCAAATGAAATAAAGCAAAGGTTGCTAAGAAGGACCTAATAAAGAACAAAGGCCAGTGCTCACACTATAGCAAAGACGGGCACTAGAAGAGAAATTGTAAATAGTACCTTACAAAGAAGGTGAAACAAAAACTTCAAGTACATTCATGATTAATCTCTATTTGTTAGAAAATTATAATAGTGCATCGGTATTAGATACTAGTAGTGTATCTCATATTTATAATTCATTGTAAGTTCTAGTAAAGCCTAGGAGATTCGTGAGAGATGAGGTGGACCTCATGATGGAGAATGGTGCAAAGGTTGCTGTTGTTGTCATTGGCAAGGTCACCCCACAATTGCTTGGTGGTGCTCTTTTAGCATTAGATGCTTGCTATTTTGTTCCTTCAGTTATCAAAAATATTATTTTTATTTCTTATTTAACAAATAAAGAATATAGATTAGTTTTTTAGAATTATGATTGTTCATTGATCTTAGATGATGAGATCAACGATAGAGGAATATTAAATAATAATTTATTTATATTAAATGATGCTCCATATGTCTAAATGTAAGTGTGTATAAAATGAAGCAAGATGAGGTGAACAATATATACCTATGACATTATAGGTTGGCTCATATCCACGAAGGAAGAATCCAGAGATTACTAAAGGATGAATACTTAGATCTATTTGATTATAAATTATATGTTGAATTTCAGATTTTGACAATAAAATCAATTTATGAGTTTATGATCTAATCAGCATTTGAGAAAAGTAATACAGGACTAACAATGGTACTGCCTATGAGCTGAAGTGTATGAAGTGTACGTTCCCGGGAGACCTAGCGGTGGTACCGCTAGTGTCAGGTGGTGGTATTGCCTAGACCAACAATGGTACCGCTAAAACATAGTCTTTGAGACTATGTTAGGTAGTGGTACTACTCAGATTGACAATGGTACTGCTAGTGTTTAGTGCTACAAGTAGTGGTATAGCCCAACACTAGCGGTAATACTGCTAGTACCCCGAAAACCCGAGGATAAGATGTTTTGGCTCCATTTTTGAAGCCATTTGGGGCCTATAAATACTCCACTCATTCTTGCTTGAGGTAACAAGAAAAGAGCATGAAAAACTTATGATTCTAAGTATGCAAACTCTGTTGAAAGTCTTGAGTTCCTTCCTCCTCAATCTTCGAAGTTGTTCTAAGGGAGTTGTGAGGACTACTTGTAAAAATAGTTGTAAAGGTTCTTTCCTAAACCAGTGAAAAGGAGGAAAGAGTTGTAACATGGGTGGTTGATCTTCACCCATTAAAAGAAGATAGTTAGTGAAAGTTGGTGGCCTCGACGGAGGAGTAATTGGGAGTGGATATAAGTCACAACGACTGAACCACTATAAATTTGATGTACATTTCCTTTTATGCTCTTCATTGCTATTGCTTTATGATTTAATTACTTATTACACTTACTCATATTCTAAGTCAAACACATTTTCGATATTGATTTCATCGAATGAATTTTTAAATCATAATTTCTCGAAAGTACTAATTCACAAGATGAACCTCAAGAATAGTGCCTTTATAGTCCTAACACTAATTTCTAGCAAGATCTAGGAGATTAGCCAAAGGAAAGATGAACCTCAAGATAGGCAATGTGGATTTTTTTGATTTTTATGGACTATGATTTATGGAATATTATCGAATGTGGTTTTTAAAAATCCTCTAGACCTATGAATGAACAGAATGATATAGAGAAAAAATCATTTTCTTTAAATGCTAAAGTTATGAACACTTTATTTTGTGCTTTAGATAAAAATAAGTTTAATTATATTTTTATATGTGAAACTGCACATGATATTTAACACACACTTGAAGTTACATATGAAAGCACAAGTAGAGTTAAAGAATCTAAGATTAATCTCTTGGTGCATAGTTATGAATTGTTTAGAATTAAGCTAAGTGAAAATCATTAGAGACATGTACACCTGTTTTACGGATGTTATCAATGGTTTGAAAGCTCTTGGTAAAAGTTATACTAATCTTGAATTTGTTAATAAAATTTTATTATCTCTTTTAGAAAATTGGGATCCAAAGGTAATTCCTATTCAAGAAGTAAAGGACTTGAACTAATTTTCTTTTGAAAAACTCATAGGATAATTAATGATCTATGAAATGACTTATAAGGCACATGATGAATATAAGAATAACTTTTCAAGGAACATAAAAGATATAACACTTAGAACTAAAGAAGACCACTTGAGCGAAAGCTCAAGTGATGATGATGACTTGACACTCCTCACAAAGAAAATTAAAAAATTCATAAAACAGATCAAAAGAAATCTTATAAAATGAGACTCTAAAATAAAAAATGAACTCAAAAAGGACATAATCATCTGCTGTAAATGCAAGAAGCCAAGGTACTTCAAAAGTGAGTGTCCACAACTAAAGAAGAAGATGCTAGCATAAAAGAAGAAGAAAGCACTCAAGGCAACTTGAGATGAATCAAGTGCATTTGAAGATGAAGAGCAAATCAATGAAGATGAGATGGTGAACTACACTTTAATGACTCTCAACGATGAGATATGTGACTCAACCAAAGCCCCTTTAGCTTATGATGAATTACTTAATACATTTCATGACTTATATGATGAATTTAAATTAGTTGGTAAGAAATATAAATTGCTAATAAAGGATCACATTTATCTCTCTAGTAAATTTCAAAAAAAATATAAAATGAGCATAACAATTGCATGTTAACCTCTTGTACTAAATATGAAGAGTTAGACTTAATCAAAAATAAAAATATATTATTACAACAAACATTAAAAAAATTAAAATTAAAATAAATCATTAAACATGATTCTTGCTAACAAAGGTCATGTACATAGAAAGGAAGGAAATGACTTTGTGAGCAATAACACTCAACATAAACCAACTATATTTGTTAAAGGACCTATGTTGTATGTTTTTCATAAAATTAAATATAATTTTTGTGGTAGATGTGGTCATTATACCAATAAATATTTAAACAAAAAATATAGCTCAGATAAATTAGTTTGGGTTCCTAAAGGAACCATAAATAACTTAATACCAATAGTTAAGATAGGTAAATCTAGTTATGAGAGACCTAAAATTAAATGAGTACCCAAAGAAGACCCCCCTTTCTTATAGATATGTCTACAATCAAAAGCTAGGAGCAAGAGATGGTATCTTGATAGTGGATGCTCAAGGCATATGACTAGAGATCCAATATATTTTTCTAAGCTCACTAGCCAATACGAAGGATATGTCACCTTCAAAGATGATAATAAAGAAAAAAATTATTAGTAAAGAAAATATAAGTAATAAATCAAACCTCTTGATTAAATATGTTTTCTTCGTAGATAATTTAAAACATAACTTATTAAACATTAGTCAATTGTGTGATAAGGGATATAACATTAAATTTGAATCTAATGCTTGTATTATAGAGAGACAAAACAAAAATAGATATATGATTGCCATAAGGACTAATAATATAGAGACTATTAATTTTGATGATTTTTGTAATGAAACTTTTTTTTTTATTTTAAACGATGATGCATGGCTTTGGCATAGGAGATTAGGTTATGCAAGTATGAAATTAATTTTATAAATTATATCTAAAGAACTTGTAAGAGGTATATATAGAATTAAATTTGTCAAAGATAAAGTTTATGATGCATGCCAACTAGGTAAACAAATAAAAGGTAGCTTTAAATCTAAAAATCAAGTAATTACCTCTAGACTACTATAATTAATTCATATGGATTTATTTGAACCAATTGATATCACAAGTCTATGAGGTGCTTTTGTGATTGTTGATGATTATAGTAGATATATTTGGATATACCTCTTAGCATATAAAAGTGATTACTTTAAATTTTTTTTAAATTTTACAAACAAGTTCAAAATAAAAAAAGGTTTTATGATTTCCTCTATTTGTAGTAATCATGGTGGTGAATTTAAAAACTATTATTTTTAAGATTTTTGTGATTCAAATGGGTATGATTATAATTTCTCTACTCCAAGAAATTCATAAAAAAATAGAGTTGTTACGAGAAAAAATAGGAGTTTACAAGAGATGGCAAGAACCATGCTTAATGAACATAGCTTACCCAAATATTTTTGAACCGAAGCCATTAACATGACATGCTATGTCATGAACAAGGTTCTTGTAAGACCACTATTATCTAAAACTCCTTATGAATTATGGAATAATAAAAAAATATAATATTTTATATTTTAAAGTTTTTGGTTATAAATATTTTATTTTAAATGAAAAGAATGCCTTAGGAAAATTTGATGTAAAATCTGATGAAGATATTTTTCTTGGATATTCCTCTATTTCTAAAGCTTATTGAGTTTTCAATAAAAAAACTTTGATTATTGAGGAATCTATCCATATTATTTTTAATTAGTCTCCCGAATTTAAGAAAAATGAGTTTGATGATGATTTTGATTTTTATTTTTTGAATTTGAATGATAATTCTTTTCTCCTAAGCAACTTGGATGTATCTACTTCCAAAGAATTCTTACCCAAAAATGAAAGTATGTAGATGCTCATCCTAAGGAGCTACTTGGATGTGTTCAAACTTAATCCTCATTTAAAAATTTTTGTGGTAATGTTGCCTTTTTATCTCAAATTGAACCTAAATGCATTGACGATGCTCTAAAAGATTACTCATTAGTTTTTACAATACATGAAGAGTTAAATCAATTTTAAAAAAATAAGATGTAGGAGCTTATTCCTAGACCTAGTAATCATCTTATAATTGACACTAAATGAGTTTTAGGAATAAGCAAGATGAATTTGATATTGTGATTTGAAAAACGGCTAGATTAGTGGCCAAAGGTTTTGGCCAAGAAGAATGTATCGACTATGAAGAAACCTTCGCTCTTATGGTCAGATTTGAAGCCATAACGATATTCCTTACCTATGTATATTGTAATAATTTTAAGTTATTTCAAATGGATGTCAAAAGTACTTTTCTTCATGACTTTATTTTCGAAGAAGTTTATGTTGAGCAGCTAGCCAGATTTAAGAATATTATTTTTCCAAATAATGTTTTCATTGAATCTCAGATTTTGATGATGAAATCAATTGATGAATTTATGATCTAATTCATGTTTTGAGAAAAGTGATGCAAGACTAACTACGAGCATGAAAAGGCAAAACAATTAAAGTCAAAGAATTAGATGTTGGGCTAGAGTCAAAGATTGGACATCGGGTTGGAAGAATCAAACGTTGTGTCAAGATAAGATGTTGCAGGAATCAACATGCTGATAGATCAGGCGATATATCGAAGGTTCGGATGAAGCGCTAAAAGTTTATCGAGAGTTTGGATGAACAAACGACATACCAGACAATTGATATTGCTTGTATTATAATTGTTTAAGTCTTAATTATCGTAGCTAGGTCTTAATTTGAGTTAGTTTTGGGAGTAATCCCACTAACTCAAATAGGGGCCAATTGGGCCTTAATTAGGGCTAAATTGGGCCTATTGTTTGGCCCATTCAATGACCTGGAGCCACGTCAAGCGATGGCACCACCAGGGCTAGCGATGGAACTGCTTGAGGCTCGACCTCCCAAGCAGTGTTGGGCCAGTGGTATCGCCAGAGCCCAGTCTTCAAGGTTGTCAGTGTTAGGATTGTGAATGACACTAAGAGGGGGGGGTAAATTAGTGCTATCATAAAAATTAAATCAATTTGAAACTTTCGGCTAGATAAAAACATATAGGAAAAAATATTGAAAGTGTGCTTGACTTAGAATAAGAGTAATAAGCAATTAAGGTAAAAAATAACAGTAATAGTGGTTCGATCGTCGTGACCGATGTCTACTCTCGATTCCTCCTTCATTGAGGCCACCGTTGTCCACTAGTCTTCCTTCAATGGGCAAAGACTAATTACCCTCTTACAAGATTTTCTCCTTTTTATAGGTTTAGAAGATAACCTTTTATAAGACTCACATCTCTCTTAGATTGATCACAAAGCTAAAGGAGGAGGAGGATACTTAGCACTTTTTCAATACTTTTATAATCAAAATCTCAAGACTTTTGTTTAAACTTTTTATGCTTTTTCATGCAGGAAAGAGTGGGGTATTTATAGGCTCTAATGGCTTCAAAAATGGAGCTAAAAAGTGTCTCAGCTTGGGTTTCCGGGGTACGACAGCACCACCGCCAGTACTGGGTGGTACTATCACCTACAGACTGACACTGGGTGGTACCACCGCTCAGACTGGGCTATACCACCGCTTGATAGAGCCTCGAGACTGAGCTCTAGCGGTATCACCACTTGATAGAGCGGTATCACCGCTTGACAACATTAACTACCGATGGTACCACCGCCAAGTCTGGGCGATACCATTGCCCAGACCACCTAGGAGGTTGAGCCTCAAGCAGTTCCATTGCCCAGTTTGGGCGGTACCAACGCATGATGTGGCTCCAAGTGGCTAAATGGGCCATCCAATCAACACAATTCAGCCCTATTTAGGGCCCAATTGGCCCCTAATTGAGTTAGTAGAATTTCTCTCAAAACTAACTCAAATTAAAGTCCTAACTACGATAGTTAAGCCTAAAATAATTTATGATACAAGGAATCTAAGTTGTCCGACATGTCAATTGTTCAACCGAACTCTTAGTGAACTTCCAACGAACTTCCGACGAGCTTTCGACAAACTTTCGGTGAGCTTTCATTGCATCATCTAATCCTTTGGTATATCACCCGATTCATCTAGCCCGATGCCCGATCATTTACTCTAGCCCAACATTGTATTCTTCTTTAATTGTTTTGCCTATCTCATGTTTATAGTTAGTCCTACATCACTTATCTTAACACATGGATTAGATCATTAATTCATCAATTGATTTCATCATCAAAATATGAGATTCAACAATCTCCCCCATTTTGATGATGTTAACCAATTGATGACAGAGTTAACCTTAACTCCCCCTATTTATATGTCATATTAAGATAAGCCAAACTTGAATTCAAAAAGAATCATAACCCTTAAATTCAAGTGAAACAATTTTGATCAATACAATATATTAAAATTTCATACATTGTGAATCATCATAGTTCCAAGTCATCAAAGTATAATATACACAATTTCATCACTTCATAACAAATCAATATTACTTTGGGCATAACCTACTGTTAGAACCCCTGCAGATTCTAAGCTTGGGATTGATCTCTTTAGGGGATCGGCCTCCTTGGAACTTTATAGGGGTTCCTTCCTCCAAGTTGTTACTCAAAGGCTGTAGAAAAGATTCATCTATTGCTTTCAAAAGAGGATGAATACATGGCTATTTATAAGGTTTCTAAATCCTAACTCCTAATATGACTCCTACTCAAGACTCTTAATAGAACTCTTACTCAAGACTCTTATTCATTTGCAACTCCTAATTCTTCTCTAAGAAATAACCTCCAAACCCTAGCCAACCTCTTCATCTCTTTCATAAGGGTTGGCTTAGGTAGGTTTTACATGAATGCCCCTCTCAATTAGGACTCTCCTAGCTAGAGTCCTAACAGACCCACCCTATTCAAATTAGCCTTGTCCTCGAGGCTGACAATCTATGAATTCTAGAAATTTGAGTCGTTATAGTTCTCCCAAGTGGCACCTTTTGCTAGTAAGTTCGCCCATTGTATTAGCATTTTAGTAGTAGGTCATCGTCGTCGAGTCACGATTCGTCGATCAATAATGGCACTCGACTAGGTATGGAGTTCTCCTTGGGTAGTCATATTTGGTGGGTGGCTTTGGGCTATCTCCAAGCACTTGTTTACCACTTCCTTTTGGCTGTCGGTTTGTAGGTGATACGCCATACTCCTTTTCAATTTAGTGCCCTTATAACGTAATTCTTTTGAGTTCTAATTGTAATGAGCCATGGAGCTTGGTGCTTCCTCCAGTTTTTTTTTTTTTTTTATGATCTTACTGGTCTCCGAATCTTCCTGTCATTCCATCTTAATATCCTCAAGGAAGTCATTGGTTGGTGTTAGGATCAAGAGCACTAAGAGGGGGGGGTGAATTAGTGCAACAGAAAACTTTCGACAATTAAAACTGCATTCGTATGATAAGAGTGATTTCGGTAGAAAAGCTAATTCGTAAATCACTTTAACTTATGATCAAGCAAGATATAGTTAAAGCAAGTCTATGAAGGCAGTTTGCAGTTATGATGGAAATTAGAATGTAAGCGTAAACTGAAATATGATATTCGTATGAACAAACTGATTTACGTCTAAACGCTGATTTAGAAAATATTAAACTTTGAAACATGATTGTAAATGCGTAGAAGGTAGTCAGCTATTGAGGAGGTTTACAGTAAAGATAATATGCTCAAAGTAAATGCAAACTGAGATTTAGAGTGGTTTGGTCAATCTTGACCTACATCCACTTTTGGCTTCCTCCACCGACGAGGTCACCGACGTCCACTAGAGGCCTTCCTTCAATAGGCGAAGGCCAACCACCCTTTTTACAGTTTCACTCCTTTTGACGGGCTTAGGAGACAACCCTTACATAATTTTCTTTCCTCTCTTGATAGATCAAAACTTGGAAGAAAAGTGGAAGGAGAACTTTTAACTCATACAACACTTTTGAGCTCTAAAAATCACAGAGAAAGATCAAGATTTTGGTGGTTTTGGTTGCTCTGTCATTGCTGAAAGGGTGGGGTATTTGTAAGCCCCAACCCAGTTTGAATTCCGAGCTCAAAACTGTCAATTCCCGAAATTCCGGGGTTTGGCGGTTGCACCGCCTAACTGGGGCGGTTGCACCACCTGGCAGAGCTCGAAGACTAAGCCTTTGGGCGGTGCCATCTCCTGTCAAGGGTGGTTGCACCTCCTGCCAGAGCTCGAAGACCGAGCTCAGGCGGTGCCACCGCCTGACTAGGGTGGTTACACCGCCCAATTAGAGCTCGGAGACCGAGCTCAAGCGGTTGCACTTCTGTTAGAGGCGGTTGCATCGCCCAGCCAGAGCTCGGAGACTGAGCCCTAGGCAGTGCCACCGCTGACCCAGGCGGTGCCACCTCTGGCCAAGTAATCTGGGTCCGAATGGGCTGATCCATTCGGCCGAATTTGGGTCTATCAAGGGCCCAATTGCCCCAAGATTAAGTTAATGGGATCACCTCCCATTTCTAACTTAATCATCCTGCTAACTATGAATTTATTAAGACATTTACTACAACTTGCTCCGGTGCGTCAATCGCTTCTTCCGGCGAGCTTCCGTCGATCATCCAATGAACCCTAGGTCATGCTCCTACAGACTTCTGACAAACTCCTAGACTTGCGATGATCCACTTGGTAAGTTCCAACGAGCTTCTTTGGCAAGCTCCTGGACTTCTCGGATTTGTTCCTATAGAACCTCCGATGACCGTTCGAACTTCCGTCGAATTCTCGAACCCCCAACGTGATCATAGTCTTAACTCCGGCGCAACTCCTACTGCATGTCTTACTTTCATCGTAGTTAATCCTACACACTTATCTCAACATATTGATTAGATAACAAATGACAATTGACGTTATCATCAAAATCCGAGATTCAACAATCTCCCCCTTTTTTATGATGACAATCAATTGATAATGGAGTTAACCTTAACTCCCCCTGTCTATGTGCCATAATTGAGATAAGTCATTCTTGAATTCAAAACCTTTGAATTCAAGAGACATATTGATAAGTTAAAATCATTTAACCTTATCAATACTCCAATCATGATGTATCTCATTGAAAATGATGTATGATGTCAAGGCTTGACATCTATTTTCAAATTTCGAATGTGAATGATGGTAATGATAGCAATTCATCATATAGTAAGATATTAATATATAAAATTTCGAAGTAAGATTTTGATATCTTAACATGATGCACACATTTCAAGTATTTTAGCAATCATAGCATTTCATCACATGGTAAGATATCAACACGTAAAATTTCAAAGTAAGATTTTGATATCTTAATATGATGCACACATGGCATATTGCTAATATGGCAATCGTAGTTATCATTAATTCATATATTTTTTATGATGCAAGCATGGCATAATCATAGCATCAATTCATATATCTACTTTTTTCAACATAATATGGTATTTATAGCATCAATTTATATATTTCTCCCCCTTTGTCATCAACAAAAAGGAGAATGATATAAACAACTTTTAAATATACATGTGATGCCATAAGTAGGTTCATGTCATTTATCTATATAGAGTGATAGGATACAAACATCTCAAGAAAAACATTACATGAAGATTATAGAGTGAAAACTTCTTCCTTTTTATTTGTTATTATCTTTTTGCATGAAGGAGGAAAACCATTTGTGTAGTTCAAATCAATAGGATATTAAGGCATGCTTTACAAGGATTAGGATATTTATGTGAATCAAATCCTTGCACATAAAAATATCTTCCTTTTATAAGAAGGAATCATCAAATCTATTTATCAAGGAGAATATTTTTCACATGATAAGTCTAAAAGATATGCATTTGCTAGATGATTTTATTTGTCAAAAATCAATGATGTGAATCAAACTATATGTGACATATGTTTATTAAGTTCGAAAGAGAATAATGTATTCATGAAATCCGATTGGATCTGAAAATTTAATTTAACACTTTCATGCAATCAGACAAGACTATACAATCATGAAGACATGCTCATTGTTATGAAAATTTTTGTATTAATTTCCAACATGTTATTTTAGGCATGTAATGGCAATTAAGTGATTTGATCATTCAATCAATAAAGTCCGAATAATAATTTTAACAAATTTATGCATTCGGACACATCAACATTCCTAATTCTCTTCTTATGAAATTAAATTGTTCTTCACTTAGTGGTTTTGTAAAAATATCAGCTAGTTGATGCTTAGTATCTATGAACTCTATAATTACATCATGATTAGTAACATGATCTCGTATAAAGTGATGCCTAATATCAATATGTTTTGTTCTTGAGTGTTGAATGAGATTCTTTGTTAAACATATTGCACTCGTGTTATCACATTTAATGGGAATGTTTTTAAGATAGACTTTATAATCTTCTAAGGTATTTTTCATCCACACAACTTGTGCACAGCATGCACTAGTTGCAATATATTCAGCTTCAGTTGTTGATAGTGCAATCGAGTTTTGTTTCTTAGATGACCAGGAAATAAGGGAATGTCCCAAAAATTGGCATGTTCCTAATGTGCTCTTTCTATCTAGCTACACCCAGCAAAATCCGCATCCGCATAAGCAATTAACTCAAAATTTTCGGATTTTAGATACCATAATCCTAGATTTGTGGTACCTTTAAGATATCTAAGTATTCTTTTAACCGCTTTGAGATGAGATATCTTAGGGTTCGATTGAAACCTAGCACAAAGTCCTACACTGAACATGATATTTGGTCTAGTTACAGTGAGGTAAAGTAAACTTCCTATCATACCCTTATCGGTTTTTTGATCGAAGCTTTCTCCACTCTCATCATTTTCATGGCTATGTTACTTTCTCATATCATATTTACCAAGACACGAGGTTTTCAAAGTAGGCATTATAGAAACATTTAATTTCACCGTGAAATCCGATAATGAGATTTAAACATCTCAATGTAACCCTGCATATTTTCACCAATTAAGTAACCATATAAGAGATTAGTAGCTATCAAGGCATTGTGATCATAAAGAGTTTACAACAACGTAATTGTTATAACAAGAGATGATAGCGTCCACATGTACATATACAAGCTTATTCAGGAGGTGGAAAATTAAAATGCCTAAACAAGGAGTCAAGTTGTCGATGAATTTGCTGCAGCTTAGATAGGATTTGATCTTGCCAGTGTTCAAGCCGATCTTGTCTTTGTTCAAATCAGTCCATCCGAATACCAATGTCTTCGATAGATGATGCAGGAGCTTGCTCAAATGGATGTGTTTCCTCAAAGGGACAGATCGGAGGAGATTGAGTGCCCCTAAAGACTGGTATTTCGGGTTCTGGTTCAGGTTGAGGGGGATTGGTTCTTCTAGGCATTCTAACCCAATTACCGTTTCTATAAACACATTTCAATCGGTGAAGTAGATTTTTATTTATTATGCTAAACCTATCTACTTTCATCACTTCTTCGTCGGGTGGGATTGGAATATCGTAGGCTTTAAGTATTCTAGTGATTATACCACCATATGCTAGCATCATGTCTCTCTTAGATAGTTTTATCATGTTTTGTTGGATGAGGTATCCAAAACATATGTTATGTCCTTTCATGATCCAATACATGGTTCCTAATTCCATTTGACTTACTTCATCATGATGGTATTGTTTAGGGAGAATGATGCTAGTTTGGATATGATGAAGTACTTTAGTGTTTAGTGGTAGTAGATGTTCACAGCTTTTAGGAACTATCACTAAGTTGGGATTACCAAAAATTATTCCTAAGGCTTCAACATATGTTGTCCCAACTGTTTCATTGTCCCACGATCCTCTAAAATAAAGTCCTCTATTTTTTACGGGAATGCCTATCATGTCGCAAATGAATTTATCCATAATAGAGATGTGTTGTCCTAAGAGATAGGTAGACATTATTTCTTCTTCATCTACTTGTATATTGTTGTAAAACAGTCTAACAAGTCTTGGATAGATGGGTTCACTAATTTGTAAAATATGGAGTAGATCTAGGTTTGAAAATCATTAGATTGTCTCTAAGTCTCTTAGTTCATCTAAATCTACATGTTTTCCCTTATTGACACTTCTAAATTCGAAAGAGAAAAAATTTTCAACATGATATTTTGAATCGAAAAGGGTAAGATCAAAGTCTTCCACTAATCTCCTCTTCCCTTTGTCCCTTGAGGATCTTCTAGAGCTCATAACTACTGTTATTTAAGAGGATAGTAATGAGCAAGAGTAAATGAATCAAAAATAGAATTTAGAGGCTTCTTAGATAATACCTTAAGTGAGATCTTCAAGAGAAAGAGAGATTGTTGATCTTTTGCTTCGAATGAGAAGTATTTGGGATGCTAAGAGGGGAGAAATGGAGGTGGAGAATCTTTGGAAGAGTAAAGAGGGGAAGGGAGTGAGTTGGGGTCGGTTCCACCGCCGACCCTAGCTTGGTTTAATAGGGGGCAGGATTGCAGGCGGTTGCACCGCTGGCTGGGTGGTGCAACCGCTTGCAATACGTGATAGCCGGAGGTGCTACCTCCAGCTCGGGTGGTGCCACCGCCTGCAGGCAGTGAGCACTCGTTTTGACTGCTGTGTGGTCTGATTTGAATGTTTTTGACTTAAGAAGGATTTTTATTTGTGGAACAGTCAACTTTACTTATGTAATTACGTAAGAATTTTCATTTTATATTGAGAAATTTTGCACGATCAAGATAGATCTAGTGATGCGCATACTCTACTTCAAATATCGTACGCATGTTTATGATAGATTATCTAAGTTGGTAAGCTTTACAAGTCCATGACAAACTTTGCTTACAAGACGTAAGTTCATGATATAGTTGGATTTGAAAGTAACGAACAAGTCAATTTGATGGGTTCGGAAATCCAGAGGATATGTGAAGGTAGAACATGGGTTTCCAATTCTTAGGGATCAAATAGGATTGTATCTGTATTGCTCTTGTAATTTTAATTTTATAATCCTCTTTTTGTTATTTAGGCTAGGGAGCATCGCGTGTTCTTTTTGGATCTCGGGTTATGAATATCGAGAATCCAAAGAGCAGGATATTATTTCTTACTCCCAGCTTGGGATGGTTTACGTTTCTACAAGACAGGATAATTTTTAGGTACCCATTTACTTTTGGGTGCCTCAAAAACTGATCTACATTGTTTGTCATGTTGCATAGAGTTTATCATGGTTCCTTTAAGAACCCAAATTAATTTGTACGAACTAATTTTCTTGAATGGACAATAATGTGTTTTGTGTCCATGTTTGCAACAAAAGTTGCATTTGCTTTGGTGTCAAACATGTAGGATTGGGACTTTTATGAAGGTGGTTGGATTTTGGTGAGGATTTCTCACAAATCCGATTCCACTTCTTTTTGGAACGTGACCCTTGTTTATAAGGATCATGTTCAAAGACTTGCTACCAACCTTGAATTTCTTTAAGGTGTCCTTAAGTAGTAAGTTTTCTTTTTGGATAGTTTCTAGATCATGACATTTTATACAAGAACCTAAACTATCATAATATTCCGTTTTTAACTTATCGAAAGTACAAGTAAGACTATCATGCTCCTTTTTTAGCAATTTATATTTTCTACTAATAATCTTGCATTCATCAAATAAGTCATGGAAGACATTTAATAACTCATCAAATGATAAATCTGCATCAATTAAATTTGTTACCTTCTCTCCGATGGCCATTAAGGCGTAATGAGCAACTTGCTCGGTGTTGGACTCCTCTTCTTCGAACGTGCTTGAGTCATCCCATATTGCTTTGAGCGCCTTCTTCTTTGATGTTCTCTTCTTGGCTTGGGGACAATCACTTTTGTAGTGTCCTGGCTTTTTGCACTCGTAGCAAATCACTTGGTCCTTTTTGGGTTCAAGTTTATTTTTTGGTCATTTTTAAACTTGTTTCTCTTAATGAATTTTTTGAATTTCCTTGTTAGAAGTGCCATCATTGTCACAGTCCTCATCACTTGAGTTTTCTCTCAAGTGGTCATCTAAAGTTCTTAGTGCCATATCCTTCCTGTTCTTTGGAAGGATGTCTTCTTGCTCTTCATGAGCCTTGCATGTCATTTCATAGGTCATTAATGACCTGATTAGTTCTTCAAGAGGGAAGTTGTTTAAATCTTTAGCTTCTTGAATAGCAGTGACTTTAGGGTCCCAACTCTTAGGAAGGGATCTTAGAATCTTATTTACGAGCTCAAAATCCGAAAAACTTTTGTCAAGTCCTTTTAGACCATTGATGACATCCGTGAAACGAGTGTACATGTCGCCAATAGTCTCTCTCGGTTTCATTCGGAAAAGTTCGAAAGAGTGTATCAAAAGATTGATTTTTGACTCTTTCACTCTACTTGTGCCTTCGTGAGTCATTTCGAGTGTATGACAAATATCAAACGCGGTTTCACAACCGAAACACGATTAAACTCATTTTTATCAAGCACACAAAATAAGGCATTCATAGCATTTGCATTAAGAGCGAAAGTCTTCTTCTCTAATTCATTCCAATCGATCATTGGAAGAGAAGACTTCGAAAATCCATTTTTGACAAGATTCCAAAGTTCAAAATCCATTGAAATAAGGAAGATCTTCATTCGGGTCTTCTAATAGGTGTAGTCCGTCGCATTGAACATGAGTGGACGTGTAATAGAATGACCCTCTTAGTTTCCGACGTATGCCATCTCTCTTGGGTTTTAATCCGTTTGAGAGTTAACCTCGCTCTAATACCAATTGTTAGGATCAAGAGCACTAAGGGGGTGAATTAGTGCAGCAGAAAACTTTCGACGATTAAAACTGTGTTCGTACGATAAGAGTGATTTCGGTAGAAAAGCCGATTCGTAAATCACTTTAACTTGTGATCAAGCAAGATGCAGTTAAAGCAAGTCTATGAAGGCAGTTTGAAGTTATGATGGAAATTAGAATGTAAGCGTAAACTGAAATATGATGTTCGTATGATAAAACTGATTTACGTATAAACGCTGATTCAGAAAATAATGAACTTTGAAACACGATCGTAAATGCGTAGAAGGCAGTAAACTATTGAGGAGGTTTGTAGAAAAGATAATATGCTCAAAGTAAATGCAAACCGAGATTTAGAGTGGTTCGGTCAATCTTGACCTACATCCACTTTTGGCTTCCTCCACCGACGAGGTCACCAATGTCCACTAGAGGCCTTCCTTCAATAGGCGAAGGCCAACCACCCTTTTTACTGTTTCACTCCTTTTGACGGGCTTAGGAGACAACCCTTACAGAATTTTCTTTCCTCTCTTGATAGATCAAAACTTGAAAGAAAAGAGAAAGGAAAACTTTTAACTCACACAACACTTTTGAGCTCTAAAAATCACAGAGTAAGATCAGGATTTCGGTGGTTTTGGTTGCTCTGTCATTGCTGAAAGGGTGGGGTATTTATAGGCCCCAACCCAATTTGAATTCCGAGCTCAAAAATGTCAATTCCCAGAATTCCGGGGTCTGGCAGTTGCACCGCCTAACTGGGGTGGTTGCACCGCTTGGCAGAGCTCGGAGGCCGAGCTCAGGCGGTGCCACCTCCTGTCAGGGGTGGTTGCACCTCCTGCCAGAGCTCGGAGACCGAGCTCAAGTAGTGCCACTGCCTAACTAGGGCGGTTGCACCGCCCAGCCAAAGCTCGGAGACTAAGCTCAGGCGGTTGCACCTCTATCAGAGGCAGTTGCACCACCCAACCAGAGCTCGGAGACTGAGCCTTGGGCGATGCCATTGCTGACCTAGGCGGTGCCACCTCTGGCCAAGTAATCTGAGTCCGAATGGGCTGATCCATTTGACCCAATTTGGGTCTATCAAGGGCCCAATTGCCCCAAGATAAAGTTAATGGGATCATCTCCCATTTCTAACTTAATCATCGTTCTAACTACGAATTTCTTAAGACATTTATTGCAACTTGCTCTGGTGCGTCAATCGCTTCTTCCGGCGAGCTTCCGGCGAGCTTCTATCGATCATCCGATGAACCCTCGGTGATGCTCCTGTGGACTCCGGTAAACTCCTGAACTTGCGACGATCCACTTGGTAAGTTCAGACGAGCTTCTTTGGCAAGTTCTTGGACTTCTCAGATTTGTTCCTGCAGAACCTCCGACGACCGTCTGAACTTCCGTCGAATTCTCGAACCCCCAATGTGATCATAGTCTTGACTCCGGTGTAACTCCTACTGCATGTCTGATAAGACCCTAAAGTCTTATTGTAGGCTCTGATACCAAATGATAAGACTTTAGGGTCTTATCATTTGGTATCAGAGCAACGATCTTTGGGGCAACTCTTTCTTCACCGTTGTCGCTATTTCCCTGGCCAGCGCCCACCATCGCCCCGCTTCCCGGCCGGCGACCACCACCGCCGCTGTTCCCCGGCCAGGAGACGACGCTGCCAGCGTCCATCCCAGCCCTACTGCTGCCACCCGCCTCCCCTTGCGTCGCAGCGCAGCCGCTCGACTCTCCTCCTCGGCGATCGTTGGTGACGCTGCTCCCAGCCATGCCACCACTGCTGCCTCTCCACCGCAACCCTAGCCGTGCCCCCCCCTTGGGTCGCAGCCGCAGCCGCCTGTTGCCGCAGCCCCTCGTTGCAACAGTTGCAGAAACATAGTTCCTCTGTTGCCGCAGCCCCTCGTCGATCGCAGCCGCGCCTCCACCAGCCGCGCCGCCTCCAGCACTCCTCTCCCCCTCCAGCGTCGTCGCCGCCCAGCCGACCCATCACCACTGCGGGCCACTGTGCGATGACCGCTGCTCGCCTCCCAGCCGCTGCTCCCCCTTGCTCTGCATCCGTGGTGACCGAAACAGGGCAGTTACCACCGTCGCAATCGCGGGTCCCCTGGCTGCCGAAGTCGCGGATCCCCTTGCTTCTGCGAACGCCGGTTGCCACCACCATCGCCACTGCTGCCCAGCCTGCCACGACCCTCGCTGCCTCCTTCTCCACCGCCGCTGCTGCGCTCCGGCCAGCAACGACTGCTGCTGCCAGACACCGCAGCCTTCACCTCAACCCCCTCGATCTGCACCGTTGCTGCAGCCCCCTTGCTCTGCATCTTTGCCGCTGCCGCCGGTTGCCACCACTGCAGCCTCAACCCCGGCCGCTTCAACGCCACCTCCCTCTTGTTCTGCCTCCGTTGCTACAGTTGTTGGTTGCCATCATCGCAGCCTCAACCCGGCTGCTTGGCGATTGCTTCCTTGGGTCACAATAGTCACAACCATCGCCTTTCAGCCTCGGCGCTCTCATCTCATACAGTGACAAAAACATAGGGTAGCAACTCTTCCTCCATCGCAACCACCGCAGCGGCGAGTCCTTACCAACGCTGCCCCCAACCACACCACCATCGCTGCCTCCCAGCCCTCAGCAGTAGCGATCCATCCACGCAGCGACTGCAACAAGCATTGTTGCCTCTCACCAGCGCCTCCTTCCGCAGTGTGACAGAAACAATGCAACGCTGCCTTCCATCCGCACCATCGCAGCCATCGCAGCGGTGAGCCCTTGGCGGTGCTGCCCCAGTCGCACTACCATCGCTGCCTCCAAGCCCTCAGCAACAGCAATCTCTTTATGTAGCAACCGCAACAAGCATCGCTGCCTCCCACGCGGCGACCGCAGCTACATCCCCGCATCCTTGCAGCAACTCTTCATTCCCATAGTGTTGCCATTGACTGCATCACAATAGCAGCACCGAATAAGGCAGTGATTGATGCCCTTGACCAACACCAAAAATAAGAGTTGAGATTACAGATTTGCAGTCTTACGAAATGGCCACCGATAACTCAGTGAAAGCACAAATGGAAGCATTGGAAATTAGAATTGAGAACCGGTTAAAAGAAGTACTTAATGATTTCAAAAAGGATTTACTAGGGATCCTTAGTAAATTTTAACAAGGTGGGAGCACAAGTTCTATATTGCACAGATCTAAAAATACTAGAAAAGGGCCCCAAGATTGTGACATAATCTACTCGTACATGAAGGTGGATGGACAGCTCTCAAAAATTTGTCAGACTTCTACAGTGTTGGAATATCAGAGTAGGTTTGAAATATTATCAAATTAAGCTAGAGATTGGTTAGAACGATAACTTCTGGATACATTTATTGAAGGTCTTATTCTAGAGATCCGGTGTGAAGTTAAGACTCGTCAACCTCGCACTATGATAGCTGTGATCTCATTCGCACATCTACATGAGAAAAAAATCAACAGGGAAAATCATGGAAACAAAAGTGACAATAACCAGATGATCAATAAGCCACCAGCCCTATCTATTCCCAACCAAAGCCTTGACACCCAAAGACTAACCCAAGAAGAACTTAAGGAAAGATCAGCAAAGGGTTTGTACTATGAAAAATATTATTCTGTCTTTTGACAAACCCTAAGAGGCCGATCCCCTCGAAGTGATCAAGGAGTGCCGATCCCCTTGAAGCGATCAAGGAGGTCGATCCCCTTGAAACGATCATTATCATCCCCATTTCTCCCCTTTCTTCGATGATAAGACTTTAGGGTCTTATCATTTGCTATCAGACCGACGATAAGACTTTAGCGCCTTCTATGTTTCCTACAGGCTTCTCCTCAAGTGACGTTGCTCCCAACCGCGCCACCACCGCTGCCTCTCCCCCGCAAATCTAGCCGTGCCCCCCCCCTTAGGTCACAGCCGCAGCCGCTTGTTGCAACAGCCCCTCGAAGTGATCAAAGAGGGCCGATCCCCTCGAAGTGATCAAGGAGGGCCGATCCCCTCGAAGCTGTCACGACCCGGGTCTGATGAGCTAACTGGCCAATAACTCCATTTTGGTCCTTGCAATCACGGACCAAAATGCTTAAGCGGGAGGTAACGTAGTACACTCATCAGGCCCTTATAAGCTAATCACACACATTCCCCACTTCCAATGTGGGACTAATGGGATGTTACATTATCCCCAACTCAATTAGCTTGACGTCCTCGTCAAGGCCAGACATATCCCAGATCGAACCCTAGCACAGTGCATGTGAGGTTTAACTTCGGTGGTGGCTCCTCGCGATGAGTTCTCGACTCCATCCACGGGTAGCCCTTTCCTACTCGAGCCTTCTCACCCTGCCCAAATGCTAGGTCGGCTCTGATACCAAATGTCACGACCCGGGTCTGATGAGCTAACTGGCCAATAACTCCATTTTGGTCCTTGCAACCACGGACCAAAATGCTTAAGCGGGAGGTAACGTAGTACACTCATCAGGCCCTTATAAGCTAATCACACACATTCCCCACTTCCAATGTGGGACCAATGGGATGTTACCGAAGCGATCAAGGAGGCCGATCCCCTCGAAGCGATCATTATCATCCCCATTTCTCTCCTTTTTTCAATGATAAGACTTTAGGGTCTTATCACTTCTCCACCATTGCCGCTGCTTCTCGGTCGCACGATCACGCCGCACCGCCGTTGCCAGCATCGCCAGCGACTCCAGCTATGGTGCGATATAAACAGAGCACCCTGTTTCCCATCTCTAGCATCGCAACTTCCCGGCCAGCGACGACGCTCGCTGCCTTTTTCTCTACCGCCAACGCTGCGCTCCGGCCAACGATCACCACTGCTGCTAGCCACCGCAGCCTTCTCCTCAGCCGATCGTGATCCTGTTAGATCGAGAGCACTAAGAGGGGGGGGGTGAATTAGTGCAGCGGAAAACTTTCTGCGATTAAAACCGAAAGCTGCGTTTGAATGATAAGGACAACTCTGTATGAGAGTTGATACTAAGCAAGGTTTCAATCAATCTATGCGGGAAGTTTGCAGCAATGATGAAAACCAGAATATCGACGCAAACTGAAATCCGATGTTCGTACGAAGAAACAGATTTACGTCTAAGTGTCGATTCGTAAATCACTTGTTTAGACAGAAGTATAAAGACAGTGTGCTGCTATTGTACAGCTCAAAAAGTAATCTGCAAAAAGCAGATTTACGTCTAAACGCAGATTTACGTCTAAACGCAAATTTACGTCTAAACACAGATTTACATCTAAACTTTGAAACTCGTTTGTAAAATCGTAGAAGGCAGTATGCAGTTGAAATCAAGATGTAAACGTAAACTGAAATCTGATGATTGTACGAGGAAAGCCGATTTACGTCTAAATGCAGTTTTACGTCTAAACGCAATTTTGCATCTAAACGCAGTTTTACGTCTAAACGTAGTTTTGCTTGTAAACGCAGTTTTGCGTCTAAACGCTATTTTATGTCTAAACGCAGTTTTACGTCTAAACGCAGTTTTGCGTCTAAACGCTGTTTTACGTCTAAACGCAGTTTTACGTCAAAGCGTAATTTTACGTCTAAACGCAGTTTTGAACTTTGAAAAGCATTTTATGAATACGTAGAAGGCAATTTGCAGTTATAAATGGAATCAAAACATAAGCGTAAACTGCAACGTAAAGATTGTACGAACACACCGATTTACGTCTGAATGCAGATTCGGAAAGATCAGAGTTTAGAGACTCGTTCGTAAAAGCACAGAGGGCAGTAGCTATGCAGGAGGTTTGCAGTAATGATAAAGTGCTCAAGTAAAAGCAAACCAGAGATTTAGAGTGGTTCGGTCAGTCTTGACCTACTCCACTTTTGGCTTCCTCCTCCGACGAGGTCACCGACGTCAACTAGCTGCCTTCCTTCAATGGGCGAAGGCCAACTGCCCTTTTACAGTTTCTCTCCTTTTGACGGGCTCAGGAGACAACCCTTACAGATCCTTTCTCTCCTCTCTTTACAACTCAAGACTTGAAGAACAGAAAGAGGAGAACTTTAGGACTTTACACAAATTTGAGCTCTTAGAATCACTGAAAAGATCAAGAATTCGGTGTAGATCTGTATTTTTTCAGTGCTGAATGGGTGGGGTATTTATAGGCCCCAACCCAGTTCAAATTTGGAGCTCAAAACGATCAATCGATCAAATCCCGAATTCGGGATCAGCGGTTGCACCTCTTGATCGGAGAGGTTGCACCGCCGGGCAGAGTTCGGAGACTAAGCCCGTGCGGTTGCACCTCTCTCGTCGTGGGCGGTTGCAATCACTGAAGTCTGGCTCAAGATCGAGCCCCCAAGCGGTGCCACCTCTTGACCGAGGTGGTTGCACCTCTCTGCCAAGGCCGAAGACCGAGCTTCGGCGGTGCTACCTCTCTGTCAAGGAGGTTGCACCGCCCAGATCCTAGCTCGAAGATCGAGCTCCGGGCAGTTGCACCTCCCAGCTGGGGCGGTTGCACCGCCCAGTCTCGGAGGGAGACACACAGCCACAGCGATTGCACCTCCTCCAGCTAGGGCGGTTGCAATCGCCTTGGTGCAATCAAGGTCCTAATGGTTAGCTCCATTCGCCCAATTTCAATCTTTTCAGGGCCCATTGCCCCAAGATTAAGCTAATGGGATCACCTCCCATTTTCATGCTTAATCAACGTGCTAACTACGATTAAATCTAAGACAACTTCTGCAGCTTTTGCTCGATGCGTCAATCGCTTCTTCCGGGCGAAGTTTCGGCGAACTTCCGTCGATCATCCGATGAACCCTCGGTGATTCTTCTGTGGACATCCGCAAACTCCTGGACTTTGTGACGATCCACTTGGCGAAGTTCGACGAAGCTTCGCTTGGCAAGCTTCGGACTTCTCGGATCTGTTCTCGCAGAACCTCCGACGATCGTTCGAACTTCCGTCGAACTCGAACTCCCAACGTGATCATGATCTTGACTCGGCGCAACTCCTGCTGCTTGTCTAACTTTCATCGAAGTTAATCCTGCACAACAAAACAAAAAACTTCGATCGAGACAATTAATCCAAAGCAATTAACCAAGTTGTCCAAAGATGTCATTGGTCCCTCGACGCCGTCCGATTCTTCGGCGATCGTCCTTTCCTGCAGCCTATTTGCCCAATCGGCGCCGTTGACTCTGCAACTCCGATCCCTTGGCACAATACCCGCTCTTCTTGGCCCGATGTCGAAATCCACGGCCCGAAGCCTTCTGTCGATCGTTGACCGATCCACCGGCCCGACGTCCAATCTTCTGACATGTTCCTTCGGCACAACATGATGTTCCTGCTTTAATTGTCTCATCCTGATCGAAGCACCCTGCGTCACTCAAAACGGAGATTAAATCATAAACATATATCAAGTAGTTTCATCATCAAAATACGAGATTCAACAGATCCTTCCCGCCAACTCCTTCGGTGGTGCGACAAAAACAAAGTAAGCAGCAACCACCATGCAACAACAAAAATAGTGGCGCCCTCTGCTACCGTAGCCGCCGATTGTAACCACCGTCATCACTCCCAGACAACGACCAACCCCTCGTTCTGCAGCAGCCGCCCTCCAACAGCGAACGCAGCAACCGCAGCAAGTACGCTGCCTTGCCTCAACCCCAGCAGCGCACACAACAGCGATTCCTCTTCTCAACCTCGGCCGCATCAACGCCGCCTCCCCCTTGCTTAGCATATTCTGCCACAACCACTGGTTGCCATCACCATAGGTTGCCATCACCGCAGCCTCAACCCTGTTGCTCAGCGATCGGCCCTTGGGTCACAGCAACTACAGCCACATCAACGCAGTCGCCTTCCAACCCATGCGCTCTCACCCCACGCAGTGATAGAAATAAGGCAGCTACTCTTCCTTCAACGCAGCGACCGCAGCACTATCCTTGTCATCCACCTCCTCGGCAACTTCGCATCGACAATGTTGATGCCCTTGACCGACACCAAAAATAGGAGTTGAGATTACAGATTTGCAGTCTTACGCAATGGCCATTGATAACTCGGTGAAAGCACAAATGGAAGCATTGGAAATCAGAATTGAGAATCGGTTACAAGAAGTACTTAATGATTTAAAAAAGGACTTACTAGGGAGCCTTAGTAAATTTCAACAAGGTGGGAGCTCAAGTTTTACGTTGCACAGATCTGAAAATACAGGAAAAGGCCTCCAAGATTGTGACACAAATTACTCACACATGAAGATGGAATTTCCGAGATGGAAAGATGGAGATCCGACCAATTGGATCTCTGAGGCAGAAATTTTTTTCCGTTTTCACAGAACCCCAAAAGAATCCAAGGTAGAAGTGGCCTCAATTCAGCTCGAGGGAGATGCACTCCAGTGGTACGCTTGGTATGAAACTTTCCACGGAGTTCTTTCGTGGGAGCAGTTCAAAAGAGGACTTCTTGTTCGCTTTGGCCCATCCGAATATGAGAATGTTGATTGCCAGCTTGCCAAAATTCGTTAGACTTCTGCAATATTAGAATATCAAAGTAGGTTTGAAAAATTATCAAATCAAGCTAAAGATTGGTCAAACCGACAACTTCTGGATACATTTATTGAAGGGCTTATTCCAGAGATTCGGTGTGAAGATAAGGCTCGTCAACCCCGCACTATGATAGCTGCGATCTCATTTGCAAATCTACATGAAAAAAAAATTGGCAAGGAAAGATCAGCAAGGGATTTGTACTATGATGAAAATTGAAGTATGGAGCACTGATGTAAATAAGGGCAACTTCTAATGATTGAGCCAATTAAAGAGGAACAGGAAGTAAAAGAGTTGGACTCCGATCATAAAGGTATGAAAACCGATGAAGATATTGAAGCCATCACATATACAGTACATGCATTGGCTGGCTACACTAACCCACAAACTGTGAAAATCGGAGGAACTTTGAAGCATCAACCTGTTACTATTTTGATTGATACAGATAGCACTAATAATTTTATGAACAGGAAAGTTACAGCCCAATTAGCCCACCACATTTAAGGCTGTGATATATTCGAAGCTGATGGATGGATTTTAACTTATGATAGCAAAGGCTAGGAATTTCTTGCAACGATTACTACACTGAAAGATCGACCTATTACTTATACGGTCAAAAAGTGGAGACCATACTTACTTGATCAATGGGTTGTGATGCGTTGCAGATAGCCTATGCCTGAAGTGCTAAAAGACAAGTTCCCCGAGATTGATGCTGCTCAGCCTTGAGGACAAGGCTGATTTGAAGAGGGAGGAACTATTCGGAACCTTTTTCTGAGCTTTTGAAGAATGTTTATTAAGTCTGTTTAGTCTAGTTGTTTATTGAGTCGGTTTGGTTCAATTAGAGCCAAGTAGAGGTTTATTTAATATTTTTTATTATTAAAGTTCAAGTCCTGATGGACTTTGGGTGAAACTCTATAAATAGGAATGTAACTGCTTCTTTTCAATAATATATGAAAAATACTATTCTGTGTTTTCACAAACCCTAGGAGGCCGATCCCCTCGAAGTAATCAAGGAGGGCTGATCCCCTCGAAGTGATCATTATCATCCCCATTTCTCCCCTTTCTTCGATGATAAGACTTTAGGGTCTTATCATTTGGTATCAGAGCGACGATAAGACTTTAGGGTCTTATCATTTGGTATCAGAGCCTACGATAAGACTTTAGGGACTTATCAAGAAGGAGGAGTCGGCGGTGTCACGGTTGGGAATAAGGGCAACCGGTAAGTTGCCCTGTTTCTAGCACTACGGATGCAGAGCAAGGAGGATCGGCTGCTGGGAGGCGTGCGGCGGTTGTCGCACGGTGGCCCGCGATGGTGATGGGTCGGTTGGGCGGCGACGGCGCTAGAGGGGAAGAGGAGTGCTGGAGGCGACACGGCTGGTGGAGGCGCGGCTGCGATCAATGAGGGGCTGCGGCAACAAAGGAACTTTGTTTCTGCAATCGTTGCAACGAGGGGCTGCGGCTGCGACCCAAGGGGGGGGCACGACTAGGGTTGAGGTGGCGAGGTAGCGGTGGTGGCGCGGCTGGGAGCAGCGTCACCAACGATCGCCGAGGAGGAGAGTTGAGCGATTGTGCTGCGACGCAAGGGGAGACGGGCAGCGGTAGTAGGGCTAGGATGGACGCTGGTAGCGTCGTCTCCTGGCCGGGGAACAGCGGCGGTGGTGGTTGCCGGCCGGGAAGCGGGGCAATGGTGGGCGCTGGCCGGAGAGCAGCAGCGGCGGGTGGGCTGGCCGGAAGCAGGGGACGCAGGGGTGGCAGCGATGGTGGTGTGGTTGGGGGCAGCGCCGGCAAGGACTCGCCGCTGCAGTGGTTGCGATAGAGGAAGAGTTGCTAGCCTGTGTTTTTGTCACTGTATGAGATGAGAGCGCCGAGGCTGAAAGGCGACGGTTGTGACTGTTGTGACCCAAGGAAGCAATCGCCGAGCAGCCGAGTTGAGGCTGCGGTGATGGCAACCAACAACTACAGCAGCGAAGGCAGAACAAGAGGGAGGTGGTGTTGAAGCGGTCGGGGTTGAGGCTTTAGTGGTGGCAATCGGCGGTAGCGGCAAAGATGCAGAGCAAGGGGGTTGCAGCAACGGTGCAGATCGAGGGGGTTGAGGTGAAGGCTGTGGTGGCTGGCAGCAGTAGTCGTTGCTGGCCGGAGCGCAGCGGTAGTGGTGGAGGAGGCAGCGAGGGTCGTGGCAGGCTGGGCGGCGAGCAGCGTCGTTGCTGGCTGGGTAGCAGTGGTGACGGTGGTGGTTGGAAACAATGGCAGCATATGTGAGTTGCCCATGATTGCCCTGTTTCGGTTACAAAAGATGCAATCGATGGCAACACTATGGGAATTAAGGGTTGCTGCAAGGATGTAGGGATGTAGCTGTGATCGCCGCGTGGGAGGCAGCGATGCTTGTTGCGGTCGCTACGTAGAGGGATCACTGTTGCTGAGGGCTTGGAGGCAACGATGGTGGTGCGGCTGGGGCAGCACCGCCAAGGGCTCACCGCTGCGATGGCTGCGACGGCGCGGATGGAAGGCAGCGTTGTTTTGTATCTGTCACACTGCGGAAGGAGGCGTTGGTGAGAGGCAACAATGCTTGTTGCAGTAGCTGCGTGGATGGATCGCTGCTGCTGAAAAATACTATTCTGATACCAAATGATAAGACTCTAAAGTTTTATCATTTGCAAATCTACATGAGAAAAAAATTGGCAAGGAAAGATCAGCAAGGGATTTGGGATTTGTACTATGATGAAAATCCGTCCACTGCATGTCTGGCAGCAGCGGTGATCGCTGGCCGGAGCGCAGCGTTGGCGGTAGAGAAAAAGGCAGCGAGCATCATCGCTGGCCGAGAAGTTGCGATGCTGGAGATGGGAAACAAGGTGCTCTGTTTCTATCGCACCACAGCCGGAGCCACTAGCGATGCTGGCAACGGCGGTGCGGCGTGATCGTGCGGCCGAGAAGCAGCGGCAGCGGTGGAGAAGGAGGAGTCGGCGGTGTCACAATTGGGAACAAGGGCAACCGGTGAGTTGCCCTGTTTCTGGCTCTACGGATGCAGAGCAAGGAGGATCGGCTGCTGGGAGGTGCGGCGGTTGTCGCACGGTGGCCCGCAGCGGTGATGGGTCGGCTGGGCGGCGACAGCGTTGGAGGGGAAGAGGAGTGCTGGAGGCAGCGCGACTAGTGGAGGCGCGGCTGCGATTGACGAGGGGCTGCAGCAACAGAGGAACTCTATTTCTGCAACCGTTGCAATGAGGGGCTATGGCAACAGGTGGCTACGGTTGCGACCCAAGGGGGGGGCACGGCTAGGGTTGCGGTGGCGAGGCAGAGGTGGTGGTGCGGCTGGGAGCAGCGTCACCAACGATCGCCGAGGAGGAGAGTCGAGCGGCTGCGCTGCGACGCAAGGGGAGGCGGGCGGTGGTAGTAAGGCTTGGATGGACGCTGGCAGCGTCGTCTCCTGACCGGGGAACAGCGGCGGTGGTGGTCGCCGGCCGGGAAGCAGGGCGATGGTGGGCGCTGGCCGGAAGCAGGGGACACTGGGGTGGCTGCGGCTTCTTCTTCCTCTCGTGCTTCTTCTTTTCTTTTTTTTTCTTTTTTTTTTTTGAATGAAATGAGGCAGCGAGGAGGTCGAGCGGTGGTCGAAGGTCACTGGCCGAGGAAACAACGGCAACGGTGAAGAAAAAGTTGCCTTGTAGTGGTGGTGGGGAAGAAGGGAAGCAAGGTTGCAGCGGGTTGCGCCAAGGATCGTTGCTATGATACCAAATGATAAGACCCTAAAGTCTTATCATCGCTCTGATACCAAATGATAAGTCCCTAAAGTCTTATCATCGAAGAAAGAGAAGAAATGGGGATGATAATGATCACTTCGAGGGGATCGGGCTCCTTGATCGCTTCGAGGGGATCGACCCTCCTTGATCACTTCGAGGGGATCGACCCCCTTGATCTGCACCGTTGCTGCAACCCCCTTGCTCTGCATCTTTGCCGCTGTCGACGGTTGCCACCTCCCTCTTGTTCTGCCTTCACTGCTGTAGTTGTTGGTTGCCATCACCGCAGCCTCAACCTGGCTGCTCGGCGATTGCTTCATTGGGTCACAGCAGTCACAACCGTCGCCTTTCAGCCTCGGCGCTCTCATCTCATACAGTGACAAAAACACAGGGTAGCAACTCTTCCTCCATCGCAACCACCGCAGTGGCGAGTCTTTGGCGCAACCCGCCGCAACCTTGCTTCCCTTCTTCCCCACCACCCCTACAAGGCAACTCTTTCTTCACCGTTGTCGCTGTTTTCTCGGCCAGCGACCTTCGACCACGGCTCGACCTCCTCATCTCGTTCAAAAAAAAAAAAAAAAAAAAAAAAGAAAAAGAAGAAGCACGTGAGGAAGAAGAAGCCGCAGCCACCCCTGCGTCCCCTGCTTCCGGCCAGCCCACCCGCCGCTGCTGCTCTCCGGCCAGCGCCCACCATCGCCCCGCTTCCCGGCCGGCGACCACCACCGCCGCTGATCCCCGGCCAGGAGACGACGCTGCCAGCGTCCATCCCAGCCCTACTGCCGCCACCCGCCTCCCCTTGCGTCGCAGCGCAGCCGCTCGACTCTCCTCTTCGGCGATCGTTGGTGACGCTGCTCCCAGCCGCGCCATCACCGCTACCTCGCCACCGGAACCCTAGCCGTGTCCCCCCCTTGGGTCGCAGCCGCAGCCGCCTGTTGCCGCAGCCCCTCGTTGCAACAGTTGCAGAAACAGAGTTCCTCTGTTGCCGCAGCCCCTCGTCGATCGCAGCCGCGCCTCCACCAGCCGCGCCGCCTCTAGCACTCCTCTTCCCCTCCAGCGCCGTCGCCGCCCAGCCGACCCATCACCGCTGCGGGCCACCGTGCGACAACCGCCGCACGCCTCCCAGCAGCCGATCCTCCTTGCTCTGCATCCGTAGTGCCAGAAACAGGGCAACTCACCGGTTGCCCTTGTTCCCAATTGTGACACCGCCGACTCCTCCTTCTCCACTGCTGCCGCTGCTTCTCGGCCGCACGATCACGCCGCACCGCCGTTGCCAGCATCGCCAGCGGCTCCGGCTGTGGTGCGATAGAAACAGAGCACCCTGTTTCCCATCTCCAGCATCGCAACTACCCGGCCAGCGACGACGATCGCTGCCTTTTTCTCTACCACCAATGCTGCGCTCCGGCCAGCGACCACCGCTTCTGCCAGCCACCGCAGCCTTCTCCTCAACCGATCGTGATCCTTCCCGCCAACTCCTTCGGTGGTGCGACAAAAACAGAGTACGCAGCAACCACCACGCAGCAACAAAAACAGTGGCACCCTCTGCTGCCGTAGCCGCCGATTGTAACCACCGTCGTCGCTCCCGGTCAACGACCAACCCCTCGTTCTGTAGCAGCCACCCTCCAACAGCGAACGCAGCAACCGCAGCAAGTACGCTGCCTTGCCTCAACCCCAACACCGCACACAACATCGATTCCTCTTCTCAACCTCGGCCGCATCAACGCCGCCTCTCCCTTGCTTAGCATATTCTGCTACAACCACAGGTTGCCATCACCACAGGTTGTCATCACCGCAGCCTCAACCCTGTTGCTCGGCGATCGCCCCTTGGGTCGCAGCAACTACAGCCACAACAACGCATTCGCCTTCCAACCCCTACGCTCTCACCCCACGCAACGATAGAAATAAGGCAGATACTCTTCCTTCAACGCAGCGACCGCAGCACTATCCTTGGCGTCCACCTCCTCAGCAACTTCGCATCGACAGTGTTGATGCCCTTTACCGACACCAGAAATAGGAGTTGAGATTACATATTTGTAGTCTTACGCAATGGCCACTGATAACTTGGTGAAAGCACAAATGGAAGCATTGGAAATCAGAATTGAGAACCGGTTACAAGAAGTACTTAATGATTTCAAAAAGGATTTACTGGGGAGCCTTAGTAAATTTCAACAAGGTGGGAGCTCAAGTTTTAGGTTGCACAGATATGAAAATACAGGAAAAGGGCCCCAAGATCGTGACACAAATTACTCACACATGAAGATGGAATTTCCGAGATGGAAAGATGGAGATTCGACCAATTGGATCTCTGAGGCAGAAAATTTTTTCCGTTTTCACAGAACCCCAGAAGAATCCAAGGTAGAAGTGGCCTCAGTCCAGCTTGAGGGAGATGCACTCCAGTGGTACAAATGGTATGAAACTTTCCACGGAGTTCCTTCGTGGGAGCAGTTCAAAAGAGGACTTCTTGTTCGCTTTGGCCCATCCGAATATGAGAATGTTGATTGCTAGCTTGCCAAAATTCGTCAGACTTCTACAGTGTTAGAATATCAAAGTAGGTTTGAAAAATTATCAAATCAAGCTAGAGATTGTTCAAACCGACAACTTCTGGATACATTTATTGAAGGGCTTATTCCAGAGATCCGGTGTGAAGTTAAGGCTCGCCAACCCCACACTATGATAGCTGCGATCTCATTTGCAAATCTACATGAGAAAAAAATTGGCAAGGAAAGATCAGCAAGGGATTTGTACTATGATGAAAATTGGAGTATGGAGCACCGATATAAATAAGGGCAACTTATGATGATTGAGCCAATTAGAGAGGAACCAGAAGTAAAAGAGTTGGACTCCGATCATAAAGCTATGAAAAATACTATTCTATCTTTCGACAAACCCTAGGAGGCCGATCCCCTCGAAGTGATCAAGGAGGGCCAATCCCCTCGAAGCGATCAAGGAGGGTCGATCCCCTCGAAGCGATCAAGGAGGCCGATCCCCTCGAAGCGATCATTATCATCCCCATTTCTCCCCTTTCTTCGATGATAAGACTTTCGAGTCTTATCATTTGGTATCAGAGCTTACGATAAGACTTTAGGGTCTTATCATTTGGTATCAAAGCCTACGATAAGACTTTAGGGTCTTATCAATGTCTTACTTTCATCGTAGTTAATCTTACATACTTATCTCAACATATGGATTCGATAACAAATGACAATTATCGTCATCATCAAAATCCAAGATTCAACAGTTAGAAGTGAATCGACAAAAAATTCAACTTGCTCGGGTAGCCACGAAAGCACATCTACAATAATATTCTCTTTCCCCTTTTTATAAGTTATTTCATAATCATATCCAAGAAGCTTTGTTATCCATTTTTGCCGCTCGAGGGAAGATATCTTCTATTCCAAGAAATATTTTAGGCTTTTATGGTCGGCCTTGATTTGAAAGCGTCACCCAATCAAGTATGGTCTCCACTTGGCCACCACATGCACAATCGCGAGCATCTATGTTAGGACTCTAGTTAGGAGAGTCCTAATTGAGAGGGACATTCATGTAAAACCTACCTAAGCCGACCCCTATTAAAGAGATGAAGAGGCCGACTAGAGTTAGGGGTTTTTTTTTTAGAGAAGAATTAGGAGTTGTAAAGGAATAGGAGTCTTGAGTAGGAGTCCTATTAGGAGTTGGTTAGAAGTAAGAGTCTTAAGTAGGAGTCTTATTAGGAGTTGGGTTTAGAAGCCCTATAAATAGCCATGTATTCTTTCTCTTTTGATAAGCAATAGATAAATCTTTTCTGCAGCCTTTGAGCATCAACTTGGAGAGAGGAACCCCTATAGAGTTCCAAGGAGGCCGATCCCCTAAAGAGATCAACCCCAAGTTTAGAATCTGCTAGGGTTCTAACACCTGGTATCAGAGCAGTGTTCTTGGCATCTCGCTGCCCTTCCAAAGCCATCCATCAGCCCTCCACAGCCGCCAAAGCAATTCCCACAATTGCTTAAAAGATCGTCGCCAAATTTCGCCATCATCTCCACCACCGCGGATCATCCTTTGATCTCCCCGTGAATTGCAACAGGTTATGGTTTCCTACCTTACTGCTGCTGCAATTTAGTTATCCCTATCCAAAAACCCAAAAAAAAAAAAAAGTTTCTAAATTGCTGTCATATAAACTAAGATATTACTGTCAATTCCTTCCTTAAATCTCTCAAATTTTTGGTGGAGATTTCATCAAGAAACCGCTGTTTCTTCGACGACAATTCTGCTCTTACAAGACAACACAATTATGCAGCAAACTTTCATTGATTTCTATCAAACCTTTGCTGCCATCCACCACAGATCGAAAACTTTCATCCACAGCCCTAAAACTCCACCAAACCACACCCTCAAACTACACCAAAAAAAGCCACAAAATAAACCTAAACCGCAGCTTATATCTACCAATCAACCAACTCTTTCAACCAGCACTTCTCTCTACCTATACATGCCTTTAACCCGTCAACAAAAGAGAGATCTTAACATCACAGATTTAGAGTCATATACTATGACATCTGAGGAAGCAATCAATGCTAAATTTGAAGCCTTCGAGGCATGAATGGAGGATAAGATTCGGACTCTCCTTACCGAATTCAGTTTGGGCCGACCACCAAGCCCGAAGAAATCACAGCAAGGAGAGAGCTCTAACCAATCACATCATGCCCAAAGAGATGACTTCCAAGAGAGGGGAGGCTCTATGACCGACCCCAACTATTCGTGCATGAGAGTGGACTTCCTTAGATGGGAAGAAGGAGACCCAATTGGTTGGATCTCGCGCGCGGAGCGATATTTTCGGTACCATAAAACTGTGGATGCATCGATGGTGAAAATTGCAGCTATACATCTTGAAGGGGATGCCATACAGTGGTTTGACTGGTTTGAACACACTTATGGAGTCCTTTTATGGTGACAATTCAAAGAAGGACTGTTGAACCGCTTCGGACTAACTTATTATGAGAACATTGACGGACAACTAGCAAAGATCCGACAAACCTCCACCATTCAGGAGTACCAAACCAGGTTTGAAAGGTTATCTAATAAAACTCGTGATTAGTCTGAAAAACAACTATTGGGGACCTTTATTGAGGGCTTAAAGCCGGAGATCCGGGGAGAAGTTAAGACACGATAACCATACACGCTTATGGTAGCCATCTCTTTCGCACGACTTCAAGAAGAGCGATTGAACCATGAAGCCCGGAGGATCAGGATCACTCCTCGACCTACAATACTAAAGCCCTCAGCTCCCCCTACTATCAACCGAGTTCCTACACTGAAAAGGTTAACAAGAGAAGAACTTCGGGAGCAATCTGCGAAGGGGTTATGTTGGCATTGCGACGAGCCGTGGAGCCACGAGCATCGCTGTAGAAAAGGGAGACTTCTTATGATTGAACCAGTAGAAGAAGATATCACTTCTTATGATTGAACCAGTAGAAGAAGATATCATTGAACATCCAAAAGAGAGCCTTGAATATGAAATAGAAGATACGGAAGAAGAGCTACAACCAACCGACATTATGGTACACGCACTAGCCGGCTACTTAAACCCGTAAACGATGAAAGTTGGAGGCCTTCTCAAACAACAGCCTATTACTATTCTCATCAACACGGGCATCACTAATAACTTCCTGAATAGTAAGGTTGCTGCTCGGATGGCACTGCATATTGAAGGTTGCAGCAAGTTCGATGTAAAGGTGGCCGACGACAGAATCCTAAAGTGCGACCAAAGATGCCCGCAGGTGAAACTATTACTACAAGACCAAGAAATTATCACCGATTTCTTCCTCCTACCACTTGATGACTATGAGGTAGTGCTTGGTATAGAATGGCTGACTACACTAGGTGATGTCTCTTGGAACTTTTCTAAATTAATTATGAAATTCTACTGTAAAGGCAAACAGATCATCCTACGCGGGAAGCGTGGAAGTAACGTTACCACTGTTTCAACCCAACGAATGGAGAAAGTTTTACACAAGGTAAATGGTGGCTTTTTGATGCACCTCCAGCAGCAACCAGAGGGGAAGAAAATAGACATTGAAGATCAAAATCTTGCCCAATTGCTTACTAAATTTGCCGACATTTTTGCTGAACCATGTGGTCTTCCTCCTTCTCGACAATATGACCATCGAATTCCAATCCTTCTGGGCAAGCCACCAGTGAACACTCGACCGTACCGATATCCTCACCTCCAAAAAGATGAAATTGAAAAGATCGTAAAGGAGATGCTTGAAACAGGGGTGATTCGGCCAAGTTGCAGCCCCTATTCCTCACAAGTACTACTTGTGCGCAAGAAGGACGGAACTTGGCGGATGTGCATCGACTACCGAGCTTTAAATGGCATCACCGTCAAGGACAAGTATCCAATACCAGTGGTGGATGAACTTCTGGATGAATTAAAATGAGCTCGAGTCTTCACGAAGTTGGACCTCCTATCCGGTTACCACCAAATTCGGGTATGTGAAGATGACATTCCAAAAACTGCATTCCGCATACATGATGGTCATTATGAATTCTTAGTAATGCCTTTTGGACTCACTAATGCTCCTTCAACCTTTCAAAGTCTCATGAATGATATTTTTCGGAGCTTTCTTCGTAAATTTGTGCTGGTATTTTTCGATGATATTCTCATTTACAACCCTTCTCTTGAGAGTTACTTTCAGCATTTACGGATTGTTCTGACGATCCTTCGGGAGAATACTCTTTTTGTTAAGCAACCAAAGTGTAGCTTTCTCCAGCAAAAAGTAGAGTACCTTGGGCACATAATATCAGAAGAAGGAGTGGCGATGGACCCAACAAAAATTGAGACAATGCAAGGCTGGCCGAAACCTACAAACATGAAATTAATACGCGGGTTCCTTGGACTAACAAGCTACTACCGAAAATTTGTTAAGGACTATGGGAAGATCAGTGCACCACTCACTTCTCTACTGAAAAGAGATGCTTTCCAATGGTCGGACAAAGCCTCTACTGCCTTCGACAAACTTAAGGTAGTCATGACAACGATGCCGGTGCTAGCGCTACCAGATTTTAGCCGACCCTTCATCATTGAGACCGATGCATCTGGAGTCGGAATTGGAGCTGTTCTCATGCAAGATGGTCGACCACTCGCATACACTAGCAAGGCATTATCTCTCTCCCATCAAAACATGTCAGTATATGATAAGGAGATGCTCGCCATTGTACACGCAGTAATGAGGTGGAGACCCTACCTGATCGGCTGTCGATTTCAAATTAAAACCGACCATAAAATCCTCAAGTATTTTTTGGAGCAAAAGATATCATCCCTTGAGCAACAAAAATGGGTAACCAAACTTCTTGGATTTGATTATGAAATTATTTACAAAAAAGGGAAAGAAAACGTTGTTGCAAATGCACTCTCATGGCTACCTGAACAAGCTAAGGTTTCCGCCATCTCCCTTCCTACCACTAGTCTCCTCGTGGACATTAGGGAAGAATGGAAGAAGGATCCAAAGATCAGCAACATTATAAAAAAATTGGAGGAGGATCCAAGTGCAATAGCCCACTACACTTGGGATTCGAGGGATCTACGCTACAAAGGTCGTATTGTGCTTATACCTGACTCCCCTTGTATCACAATCATCCTACATGAAATGCACTCCATACCTTCAACAGGACACTCTGGATTCCTAAGAACCTACAAAAGAGTGAAGCAAAATTTTTATTGGAGAGGGATGAAAAAAATTATTGCTGAATATGTGGCACAATGTGATGTATGTCAACAACACAAGGGTGAAATTGTGGCAAATCCAGGGAAACTACAACCACTACCTATACCAGACTCAGTGTGGATTGACATCTCCATGGACTTTATTGAAGGGCTGCCACCCGCCAAAGGTAAAAGCACAATTCTCATGGTGGTTGATCGACTTACAAAATATGCTCATTTTTGTGCTGTGAGAAGTCCCTACACTACTGCTAGTATTGCTCAAGTTTTCATAGAAAATATTGTTAAACTGCATGGGATGCCAAGGTCCATTGTAAGTGATCGTGATAGGATCTTCACTAGTAAATTTTGGACCGAGTTATTTCAGTTACAAGGCACCAAACTCAAGATGAGCACAGCGTATCATCCACAAACTGACGGCCAAACAGAGGTTGTAAACAAGTGTTTAGAGATGTACCTTTGGTGTTTCGCTAGTGACCGACCAAAAGAGTGGGCAAAATGGCTTCCCTGGGCTGAATGGTGGTATAATACTACATATCATTCATCTACAAAATGTGCTCCTTATGAAGCATTGTATGGTCGACCGGCCCCTGTGATTCCAAAGTATGTAATTGGCTCGGCCAAGGTAGATCAGGTTGAACAAGAATTGATTGATAGGGACAAACTCCTACAACTGTTAAAAGATAATCTCTCTACAGCTCAAGCCAGAATGAAGCAGCAAGCCGACACAAGACGAAGCGAAAGAGAATTTTCAGTAGGAGATTGGGTTTATCTTCGCCTACAACCATACAAGCAACTCTCCATCAACACTCGAGCCTCCATGAAGCTATGCCCACGATTTTTTGGGCCCTATCAGATCACAGAGCGTATTGGAGCAGTGGCATATAGACTTAAATTACCTGAGGATGCCAAAATTCAGCCTGTCTTCCATGTGTCATGCCTGAAGCCCAAATTGGGAGATCACGAGTCACCCCAGATCCAACTGCCCAACACCATTGAGGATGGAGTTATTCAAGCTCAACCACAAGCCATCCTCGATCGCAGGATCGTGATGCGTCGTCAACGTCCCTCTACTGAAGTTCTAGTGCATTGGAATAATTTACCACTTGAAGACGCCACATGAGAATCATATGAGGAGCTGAAGACCCGGTTCCCTGAGTTCATGGAATCTCAGCCTTGAGGACAAGGCTGATTTGAAAAGGGTGGGTCTGTTAGGACTCTAGCTAGGAGAGTCCTAATTGATAGGGACATTCATGTAAAACCTACCTAAGCTGACCCCTATTAAAGAGATGAAGAGGCCGGCTAGAGTTAGGGGGTTTTTTTTTAGAGAAGAATTAGGAGTTGTAAAGGAATAGGAGTCTTGAGTAGGAGTCCTATTAGGAGTTGGTTGGAAGTAAGAGTCTTAAGTAGGAGTCCTATTAGGAGTTGGGTTTAGAAGCCCTATAAATAGCCATATATTCTTTCTCTTTTGATAAGCAATAGATGAATCTTTTTTGTAGCCTTTGAGCAGCAACTTGGAGGGAGGAACCCCTATAGAGTTCCAAGGAGGCCTATCCCCTAAAGAGATCAACCCCAAGTTTAGAATCTGCAAGGGTTCTAACAATCTCCTTGTCATAAATAGTCATCTTGAGATGGAAAGGAGATAACACCTTACTAGTATAAGTGAGGGGGTGGCTATCTATTAGGACCCTTTTTCTGAGCTTTTGAATAATGTTTATTGAGTCTGTTTAGTCCAGTTGTTTATTGAGTCGGTTTGGTTTAGTTAGAGTCAAGTATAGGTTTATTTAATATTTATTTATTTTATAGTTTAAGTCCTGATGAACTCTAGGTGGAACTTTATAAATAGGGATGTAACTACTTCTTTTCAGTTATCTATGAAAAATACTATTCTGTCTTTTGACAAACCCTAGGAGGCCGATCCCCTTGAAGCGATCAAGGAGGGCCGATCCCCTCGAAGTGATCATCCCCTTTCTCTTCTTCTTTTTTACGATAAGACTTTAGGGTCTTATCATTTGGTATCAGAGCGACGATAAGACTTTAGGGTCTTATCATTTGGTATCAAAGCGACGATAAGACTTTAGGGTCTTATCACCATCTTGCATTAGTATAGTACCAATTCTGACTCCGGAGGCATCAGATTCAATAACACAAGTCTTGTTGAAGTCGGGTGTTATCATCATTATGGCTTTAAGTTCATCGAAGGCGGTGGTGGCTTTGTCTAGTCATTGGAAAATATCTTTTTTTAGTAAGGAAGTAAGTGGTGTACTAATCTTTCCATAGTTTTTCATGAACTTGTGGTAGTAGCCTGTTAAACCCAAAAAGCCATGTAGCAATTTTATGTTCCTCGGGTCGGCCAATTCTGCATTGCTTTAATTATGGAGGGGTCCATCATGACACCTTCCTCTGATATGATATGCTCAAGATATTCCACCTTTTGTTGAAGAAAGCAAAAATTCGTAGTGGTCATTGTGTGTTCGAAAGGCGGTTTTTGGTATGTCTAATTCACACACTCGTATTTGATGATACTTGGATCGAAAGTCCATCTTTGTGAAGATTTGTGCTTATTTTCATGTAGTAATTCATCTACGATTGGAATAGGGTATTTTTCCTTGATGGTTATGCCATTTAAAGCTCGGTAGTCGATGCACATCTACCAAGTTTCGTCCTTCTTGCGTACAAGTTGCACCGGTGAGGAATTGGGGCTACAACTTGGCCGAATAACTCCTATTCCGAGCATCTCTTTTACAATCCTTTCTATTTCATCCTTTTGGAGATGTAGATACTGATATAACTGAGTATTTGCTGGAAGTTTGCTTGGAAGAATCATTATATAATGATCATGCCGACGGGTAAGAGGTAGGTTGCGTGGTTCGTTAAATATATCTGAAAATTCAGCAAACAAAGGAAGTAGGTATGGATCTTCAAATTCTATTGGCTCTCCCTTAGTTTGTTGCTCAAGTTGTACCAAAAAGCCACTGTATGCTTTATGCAAAACCTTCTCCATTTGTTGTGTGCAAATCATCGTTACGTTGCCCCCACGTTTCCCGTATAGTATCACCTATTTTCCCTTACTATAAAATTTCATAATTAGTTTTATAAATTTTAGAAAATATCACCTAATATCGTCAACCATTCAATTCTGAGCATGGCCTCATGGTCATCAAGAGGGAGGAGGAAGATTTCGGTGATAATTTCTTGGTTTTGTAGTAATAGTTTCACCTACAGACATCTTTGGTCGCACTTTAGGATTCTTCCGTCAGTGACCTTTACATCAGATTTGCTACAACCTTCGATGTGGAGTGCCATCTGAGCTATAACCTTACTATTTATGAAGTTATTAGTGATGCTCTTGTCGATGAAAATAGTGATCGGTTGTTGTTTGAGAAGACCTCCAACTTTCATCGTTTACGGGTTTGAGTAACCAGCTAGTGCATGTACCGTAATGTCGGTCGATTGTGGCTCTTCTTCTGCATCTTCTTCTTTATATTCAAGGCTCTCTTCTAGATGTTCAATGACCTCTTCTTCTACTAGTTTAATCATAAGAAGTCTCCATTTACTATAACAATGCTCACGGATCCACGGCTCATCGCAGTGCCAACATAACCCCTTTGCAGATCGCTCCCGAAGCTCTTCTCATGTCAACCTTTTTGGTGTAGGGACTCAATTGATAATAGAGGGTGTTGAGGGCTTCAGTATTGCTAGTCAGGGAGTGACCCTAGTCCTCCAGGCTTCATGGTTCAATTGCTCTTCTTGAAGTCGTGCGAAAGAGATGGATGCCATAAGCATGTACGGTTGTCGCGCTTTAACTTTTCCCCGGATCTCCGACTTTAAGCCCTCAATGAAGGTCCCTAATAGCTCTTTTTGAGACCAATCATGAGTTTGATTAAATAACCTTTCAAACCTAGTTTGGTACTCCTGAATGGTGGAGGTTTGTCGGATCTTTGCTAGTTGTCCGTTAATGTTCTCGTAGTCGATTGGTCCGAAGCAGATCAGTAGTCCTTCTTTAAATTGTCACCATAAGAGGATTCCATGAGTGTGTTTAAATTAGTCAAACCACTATATGACATCCCCTTTAAGATGTATAGTCTCAATTTTCACCATAGATGCATTCACGGTTTTGTGGTACCGAAAATATCGCTCCACGTATGAGATCCAACCAATCGAGTCTCCTTCCCATTTAGGGAAGTTCACCCTCATGCGTGGATAGTTGGGATCAATCATATAACCTCCCCTCTCTTGGAAGTCATCTCTTTGGGCTTGGTGCGATTGGTTAGAGCTCTCCCCTTGATGTGATTTCTTTGGGCTTGGTGGTCAGCCCAAACTGAGTTCGGTAAAGAGAGTCTGAATCTTATCTTCCATTTCCATTCACGCCTCAAAGGCTTCGAATTTAGTATTGATTGCCTCATTTGATGTCATAGTATATGCCTCCAAATCTGTGATGTTAAGATCTCTCTTTTGTTGTCGGGTTAAAGGCATGTATAGGTTGAGAGAAGTGATAGTCGAAAGGGTTGGTGGATTAGTGGATGTAGGCTGCGGTTTAGGCTTGTTTTGTGGTTGTTTTGGGTGCAGTTTGAGGGTGTAGTTTGGTGGAGTTTTATAGCTGTGGATGAATGTTTTAGATCTTTGGTAGATGGCAGCAAAGGTTTGATAGAAATCAGTGGAAGTTGCTGCAGGTATGTGTTGTCTTGTAAGAGCAGAATTATTGTCGAAGAAACAATAGTTTTTTAACGAAATTTCCACCAAAAACATGAGAGATTTAAGGAGAGAATTGATAGCAAAATCTCAGTTTATATGACAGAAAGGATGTCCAATTTAATCAAGAAAATTTTGGCAGTATAACAATAAGGAAATTGGTGCAAGTTGCGATAGCAGAATTCTCATCGAAAAATTTTAGCGGTTTGCGACGAAAATTTGCAACAACACAAAATTGCTTTTAGAGATGAATTCCTTAATAGATAAGTCTTAGATAGAAGCCAAGATGATCTATGAAGTGTATAAGAAATTTTACTAAAAAAAGATTGCAAATAGATGGGTTAAGGCAACAATATACGGCTGAAATTTTCTGCATCATAGATTTTCAAGTGTAGCAGATTGGACGTAAAAGATCAATGATTTATATTAAGAATTTTTTGAAAAAACCAAAGGAAAATCTACTGTTAGGAAGTGTCAAAGCTATCATAACAATTTCATAGAAATTTGGATAGAAAAAATATAGTAGCAAGATTAAACAAACTATGCTATATGGTTGGAATTTTATAGTGCAGATTTTCAAGTATGGAAATTTAGAAATAAAACATCAATAGTTTATATTGAGAATTTTTTAATAAAATTAAAAGAAAATCTGCTGTTAGGAAGTGTCAAGCTGTCATAATAATTTTGTAGAGATTTAGATAGAAAAAATATAGAAGCAAGATCAAACAAATTATGTTGTGGTTGGAATTCTATAATGTATCATTCGTCGTAGAGATGAAAACTTTGCGACGAAAAGTTTATGCAGCAATATAGGAACAATTTTTTTTTGGATTTTCAAATAAGAATAACTAAATTTCAATAACAGTAAGGTAGGAAACCATAACCTATTGTAATTCATGGGTAGATCAAAGGATGATCCACGGTGGTAGAGATGACGATAGAATTTGACGATGATCTTTTAAGCAATTGTGGGAATTGCTTTAGGCAGTTGTGGAGGGTTGATGGATGGGTGTGGAAAGGCAGCGAGATACCAAGAATGCTGCTCTGATGCTAGGTGTTAGAACTCTTGCAGATTCTAAGCTTGGGGTTGATCTCTTTAGGGGATCGACCTCCTTGGAACTCTATAGGGGTTCCTTCCTCCAAGTTGCTGCTCAAAGGTTGCAGAAAAGATTCATCTATTGCTTATCAAAAGAGGATGAACACATAGCTATTTATAGAGTTTCTAAACCCTAACTCCTAATAGGACTCCTACTCAAGACTCCTACTCAATTAAGACTCCTCCTCAAGACTCCGAATATGACTCCTACTCAAGACTCCTATTCCTTTACAACTTATAATTTTTTTTTAAGAAATAACCTCCAAACCCTAGTCGGTCTCTTCATCTCTTTAATAGGGGTCAGCTTAGGTAGGTTTTACATGAATGCCCCTCTCAAGTAGGACTCTCCTAGCTAGAGTCCTAACACCTACATGATACTAAATCATTCATCACTTCATGCATGATACCAAAATTAATATCATTTTGGGCATAACATTCATGATACGAAGACACTCATATTGGGCATAACATATGATACCAAGGGCATAACATAATTTTTAATCATTTTGGGCATAACATACATGGTATTAAAGCATTTTTGAGACATTTATCATTTCATACATGATACCAAATACAACATTATGATTCCAAACATCATCATTTCTCTCCCTTTGTCATCGACAAAAAGGAGAATCATTTAACAATTTATGCAAGTATTTTAAACTATGCAAGTAAGTTTTACACCCATTCAAGCTAGCAAATTTGTAAAATGAGAAGTTAAGTAAAAACTTTGCAAGATAACTACTTTTGGTTCTTGAAATGGGCAAGATAGCACTTCTCTTTTGATATGCAAATATTTTTTTGTTGTTCTTGAGATGTGCAAGTTAGCATTTTTGCTTTTCTTGATATGCTAGCAAGTTTCTCTCTTCCTTTTGTCATAAAAATAAGAAGAAGAGGAAGAAGAAAGAGGAATTCATTCATTACAAAAAAAATCAAGTTATAAGAACCAAAAGTCCATGAATCAAACTTCTACTTTCGCAAAGAGAAAGGATTCACCATAAAAGATTAAAATGTGCATACTAAAAATTTATGAATCAAATCCCTATTCTTGTAAATAGAAGGAAGAACGATTCATAAAAGATCAAGTTTGCCAAAAATCCATGAAATAAATCTCTTCTTTAGTGAATTGCAAGAAGAAAGAATGAATGAAATGTTCTTAATTTAAAAAGAAAACTCAAGTTACGAAAAATCGAGAAATCCAAAAATGCATTTGGAAGATTTAGTATGGCTAATTCTCTTCTAATAAAATCAATATTCCTCATTTAAAGGTTTTATAAAAATATCAGCTAATTGATGTTTTGTATCAATAAATTCTAAAGATATATCATGGTTATTAATATGATCTCTAATAAAATGATGCCTAATATCAATATGTTTAGTTCTAGAGTGTTGAATGTGATTTTTTGTTAAATATATTATACTAGTGTTATCACATTTTATATGTATATTTTTCAAGTGAATTTCATAATCTTCTAATGTATTTTTCATTAATATAACTTGAGCGCAACATGCACCTGCTACTATATACTCAGCTTCAGTTGTAGATAATGCAATCGAGTTTTATTTTTTCGAAAACCAAGAGATAAGGGCATGATCTAAGACTTGACATGTTCCTGATGTTCTTTTTCTACCTATTCTACATCTGGTAAAATCTACATCGGCATAAGGAATTAATTCAAAGTTTTGTATTTCGGATACCATAATCCTATATTAGGAGTTCCTTTTAGGTATCTAAAAATCTTCTTAACAACTTTTAGGTGAGATTGCTTAGGATTAGATTGAAATCCAGCACATAATCCAACACTAAATATAATGTTTGTTCTAGTTGAGGTGAGATATAGTAAACTGCATATCATACCCCTATAAGTCCTTTGGTAAAAAATTTCTCCATCATAGTCCATATCTAACTTTATGGAAGAGCTTATTGGTGTATTAATAGCCTTAAAACTATCCATATTGAACTGTTTTAATAAATCTAAAGCATATTTAGTTTGACTCACAAAAATTTCATCACTTAGTTGCTTAATTTGCAATCGTAAAAAAAAGTTAATTTGCCCATGAAGCTCATTTTGAATTCTTGGCTCATACTTTTGGCAAAATATTCACATAAAGACTCAGAACCAAAAATAATATCATCAACATAAATTTGAACTATAAGAAAATTACTTTTAAAATATTTAATAAACAATATGATATCAACCATGCCTTTTAAAAAATTATTCTTAATTAGAAAGTAACTAAGTCTCTCATACCAAGCCTATGGGGCTTGTTTCAAACAATAGAGAGCCTTAGACAACTTAAAAATATGATTCAAAAAAATGGTATTCTTAAATCCGGGTGGTTGTTCAAAATAAACTTATTCGAAAATGAAGCCACTAAGAAAAGCACTTTTAACGTCTATTTGAAATAGCTTAAAATTATTAAAACTAGCATAGGCAAGGAGAATCCTTATGGCTTTAAGTCTTGTCATAGGAGTAAAGGTTTCTTCAAAATGATATCTTATTCATGGTTGAGACCTTTAGCCACTAATCTAACCTTATTTATAACCACGATACCAAGTTCATCTTGTTTGTTTCTAAAGACCCATTTAGTACCAATTACTAAATGGTCACTAGGTCTAAGAACAAGCTTCCACACCTCATTTCTCTTAAATTTATTTAACTCATCTTGTATTGCAATAACTCCTGAATCATCTTTTAGGGCTTCATCAATGCATTTTGGTTCAATTTGAGATAAAAAGGCTACATTCGCACAAAATTTTTTAAAAGAAGAACAAGTTTGAATACCTTTTGATGTGTCTCTAATAATTAGCTCCTTAGGATAAGCATCTACATACTTACAATCCTTAAGTAAGGATTCTTTAGAAGAAGATGCATCCAAGTCGCCTGGGGGAGGAGAGTTTTCATTCAAATTTAAAGCATCAAAATTAAAGTCATCATCAAAATCATTTTTCTTAAATTCAGGAAGCTCATTAAAAATAACATGAATAGATTCTTCTATAACCAAAGTTCTTTTATTAAAGACATGAAAATCTTTAGACATAAAGGAGTAATCAAGAAAAATGCCTTCATCGGATTTTGCATCAAATTTTTCTAAGGTATTTTTTTTATTTAAAACAAAATATTTATAATCGAAAACTTTAAAATATAAAATATTGGTCTTTTGTTATTCCACAATTCATAGGGAGTTTTGGAAAATAATGGTCTTACAAGAACCGTGTTCATGACATAGCATGCCGTCTTAATGACTTTGGCCCAAAAATATTTATGTAGGCTATGTTCATTAAGCATGGTTCTTGCCATTTCTTATAAACTCCTTTTTTTTTTCTCAACAACTTTATTTTATTGAGGGTTTCTTAGAGTGGAGAAGTTATGGTTATACCCATTTAAATCATAAAAGTTTTTAAAATCATGGTTTTGAAATTCACCGTCATGATCACTTCGAATAGAGGCAATCATAAAACCCTTTTCATTTTGATTTATAAAATTTTAAAAAATATTTAATGTAATCAATTTTATGTACCAAGAAGTATGTCCAAGTGTATCTACTATAATCATCAACTATTATAAAGACATATTTACTACCTCCTAGGCTTCTTGTATCAATTGATCCAAATAAATCCATATAGATCAATTATAGTAGTCTAGAGGTGCTTATTTGATTTTTTAATTTGAAACTATTTTTTATTTATTTTCCTAGTTTGCATGCATCACAAACTTTATCTTTGACAAATTTAATTTTAGGCATACCTCTAACTAGTTTAATTTATGAAATTAGTTTTATACTTGCATGACCTAATCTTCTATACTAAAGCCATGCATGATCATTTAAAACCAAAAAGCAAGTTTCATCATAAAACTCATCAAAATCAATAGTATAAACATTATTGGACTTTAAGGTAATCAAAGATCTATTTATATGTGATAGTTCTATAATCCAAGCATTAGATTCAAATATGATGTTATAGCCTTTATCACATAATTAACTAATACTTACCAAGTTATATTTTAAATCATCTACTAATAAAATATTTTCAATCAAAAGGTTTAATTTGTTACCTATATTTCCTTTGCCAATAAATTTTCTTTTATTGTTGTCTCCGAAGACGACAAATCCTTCATCTTGGCTAGTGAACTTAGAGAAGTGTGTTGGATCTCCGGTTATATGCCTTGAGCATACATTATTAAGGTACCATCTCTTGCTCCTAGCTTATGATTGTAGACATATTTATAAGAAAGTAGGTTTTCTTTTAGGTACCCATTTAACCTTTGGCCTCTCATAAATAGATTTACCTATTATTCAGTGATTTATATGGTTCCTTTAGGAACCCAAACTAATTTGTGTGGACTATACCTTTTAAATGGACGTTTGTAGGCAAAATGAGCATACTTTCCACAAAAATTACATTTTTGTTTAGGTGAGACATATAATGTAGGTCCTTTAATAAAAATAGTTGGCTTTTGTTGAGTGTTACTCATAAAACTGTTGAATCTCGGATTTTGATGATGAAACTAATTGATTGTGTTTAGATGTTTAACTGCATTTTGAGTGATGCGGGTCTACTCGATCAGAATTAGACAGTTAACGCAGGAGGAATTGACGTTGCGCCGGAGGAGATCACGTCAGGATATTGGACGGCAGAAGGCTTCAACGTCGGGCATCGGGCTAAGGAGAGCGGAATTGCACCAAGGATATCGGGGTTCGCGAGGTCAACCGCCGATTGGGCAACAAGCCGCAAGAGAGGACGATCTTGTTGAAGAATCGGACGAAACGCCAACCAATGACATGCCGCAACGGAATGTCGATTCGCGTTAATAACTGTCTAGATCGGAGTAGAGTTTTGGCTTGCATGTGCAGGATTAACTACGATAACGATGAAGACATGAAGCCAAAACAAAGTGCGGAGTCAAGCACGAAGAATTCGTTGGGAGTTCAAGAGTTCGACGGAAGTCCGGAAGATCGTCGGAACGGAGCCTGCCGGAACTAGCCGAGAATGAGTAGGGAGCTTGCGAAGGGTTTTTTTGGAAGCTCGCTTTGGAAGGTTCGTGGGAAGTTCGCAGAGTTTGCCGAGAAAGATCGGAGCTTGCCGAAGAAGCTCGTTGGAACTTCGCCAAGATCAAATCGTGAAGTTTAAGAGCTTGCCAGAGTCCGCAATGGTTTCCAGAGTTTATCGGAAGACCAAAAGTTCGCCGGAAGCTCGCCGGAAGAAGTCTTGACTTATGGACTTTGTAATAGCTTATATAATGTCTTTAAAATTCGTAGTTAGCATGTTAATTAGGGTTAAGATTAGGTATTAATCCTATAACCCAAGTAGGGGCCTATAACACTGTAGGCTGAAAACACTGTAGGCGATGAGCTGAAAACACTGTAGCGGGCTGAAAACACTATAGGCGGTGGCACCGCCCAACACCCGAGTGCTGGGCAGTGACACCTCCCAGCACCCGAGTGCTGGGCGGTGACACCTCCTGGGCTGGGTGGTGGCACCGCCAGCATTGGGAACCCAAAGAGAATTTGAATTTTGGAGCCCAAATTTTGGAGCCCAAATTTGAATCCTCTTGAGGCCTATAAATACCCCTCAAATCTCAGCTGAGATTACAACTTTTTGAGCAGCAAGAGTTTGAGAGAAAGGTCTTAGAAAAGTGTTAGCTTGTCTTCTTTTCAATTTGCTAGTGTTCACCTCATCTCTTCTCGAAAATCTGTAAGAGAGTGAACCGCTTGTAAAGAGTTGTAAGAGGGGTATTTACCCTTCCATTTCAAGAGACTTGCTAGTGGAAGGTGGGAGCCTCATCGAAGAGAGGCCTCGCAAGTGGAGTAGGTCATTTGACCGAACCACTCTAAAATCGGCGTGATCCTTGGTTTGCATTTCATTATTGCTATTTACATTATTGCAAACCTTCTTATATGCTTTAGTTCCTTATTACTTTTGCTGCGCATATTTAAGAATACGCTTTCAAGATTAAGCTTGTCAAGTTCCGCTCTTATCATACGAAAGATTTTTTAAAAACCGAAGTTTTAATCCGCTGCACTAATTCACCCCCCCCTCTTAGTGCTGCTCCGATCCTAACAATTGGTATCAGAGCCCGGTATTTCTCATTTCGGATTTACACCCGAGAGAAATGGCTCTTCATGGCTTTCAAGAGGGCTTATCGGTTTTTCGTCCACCGTTGTTTAACGGATTGGACTACACTTATTGGAAAACTCGAATGAGAGTTTTCTTGATTTCTATGAATTTGGATATATGGAATATTGTTGAAAATGGTTTTCAACTTCCCTCTAAACCGATGAACGAATGGTCGGATTTGGAGAAGAAGTATTTTTCTTTAAACGCAAAGGCTATGAATGCCTTATTTTGCGCTTTAGACAAAAATGAGTTCAATCGGATTTCTACGTGCGAAACGGCTTTTGATATTTGGCGAACACTTGAAATCACACACGAGGGAACTAGTAGAGTCAAAGACTCGAAAGTTAACATTTTAATGCATGATTTCGAGCTTTTTCAAATGAAGCCGAGCGAAACCATTGTTGACATGTACACCCGTTTTACGGATGTCGTCAATGGTTTACAAACTCTTGGCAAATGTTTCTCGAATTTTGAACTTGTTAGTAAAGTTTTACGATCACTTTCTAAAGTTTGGGAATCAAAAGTTACGGCAATACAAGAAACAAAAGATTTAAATATTTTTCCACTTGAAGAACTTATCGGCTCATTGATGACATATGAAATGGTGCGCAATGCACATGATGAACACAATGAACACTTGAACCACCTTCCAAAGAATAGGAAGGATTTGGAACTCCGGACAAATAAATACCACTTGAGCGATGACTCAAGTGATGAGGACAATGATGAACTTGAACTTCGAACACTAACTCTTAATAAGTTCATTAAACAAAAATCTAAAATGAACAATGAACTTGAACGGAGGAAGAGGCCAAAGAAAAGGAAGGCACCCAAGGATGAATCAAGAACTTCCAAAGATGAAACGGCGAATTGGGCTTTGATGGGCTTCGACTACAAGGTAACTAACTCAACTCTCTTGAATTATTTTGAAATTACTTGAAGTTTTTCATGAGTGCTTAATTTAGATAGTAGGAATAGGAAATAAAAATTATTTTTCAAAAATTATATCATGTTTTTCTTTTTAGCATCTTTTGAAAAATTAAAAACTTTGATCATGAAATGTATATTGCTAAGGTTTCATGCATGTTATGTTTTTTTTGAAATGTTAAATGATGTATACAACATTAGGGATGATAATTATATGATATGTGATAATGCTTAGGATTAATCCATACATGTGTATCTTGATGATTTTATGACATACATGAGTTTTTTGAAGTAAATGTTGATTTGATACTCTCATTTTGGATTAACATGTTTTTGGTTTAATCATTTTTATGACGAATTAAGATGACATTCTCATGACATATTAAGATGACATAGTGCATGTACATCTATGTATGAATTTCTTGATAGTCTTTTGATGATAGATGTGATATCATGATGTTTTATTTTTTTGATGTGTTTGGGCTTGACGGCTTTATGACCTAAACTTATGTTTTGACTTTAAATGATGATACAATGTTTTCACAAAAAAAGACTTGAACACTCTCACATGAAATCAATTGTATGAAATGGAAATAAATTTTCTATTCTATTGAGATTAATGAATTTATTTTACCAATCTTATGAATCTCATGAAAATAAACATGATGAATATTTTATAAATGAGTTGTCTTATAAGATTTTGCCTTTACATCTTGAACTTTAATGCTTATATTGATTTGGCATATAAAGACTAAGGCATGCTCATAAGAAGCAAATCACATGAATAGAAATTTACAAAAATGAAATGTAATCCTTTATCTTATTGATTTCTACCTAAGAGACCAATAAAACTATCTATGCCATTTTGAATCTCTTGAAAGAAATGTTGAGATTTTGATGATTTAGATGATTTGAATTTGAATGAGTTTTATTCAAAATCATGATCTTGATTCTGTGATATTTACAAATTAAGATTTATTATGAATCAAGATTTTTTCATTAATCGATCTCCTAAGATTTTTCCTTGATTATTTAAGAGGTGATTTTTCAAAACAAAATGTGTCTTCTATTATTATCTTTTCATGATATGATTTTTATACAATTCCTTGTATTCATGAAATGTTTATCGCATCACCCAATTACTTTCTTCTTGATATTCCTTATGTGGTGATTAAAATTATGCATGAAATACTCTTGATATTATTTTGATGTATACAAATGAAAAGTTATAATCATGCATGATTGGATGAAATTTGACAAGTAAATATTTTCATGATTTGAAATATTTATACTTTGAAATTATGTATGCAATTGCTTTGTATTGTGATGATATATGCATCATGAATACTTTATTATCATACATGAAAATAGTGATAAACATTTTGAAAATAAATATTTGTATCATGTTAGATGATTTTACATCATGTGCATGATGAGTTATAGTGATGATTGAAACAATGATTGAAATGATATGAATGATGATTTGGAATCATGCATATAATGATGAGTTAATATGTTTTGAATATATGATGATTTGGTATTATGCATGTAATAATGATATACGCAATGATGAAATACTTATGACAAAATTATTATTTTGATATTCATGACTTGAATCTTCCTTTCTTTTTGCCAATGACAACGGGAGAGAAAGAGTTACTAATGTGCTATCTTGAATTGATGTAAAGGGTCATCTCAAACAGAAATTAGCTACCTTGCACAAGTCAAGAAAATGCAAAAACTTCCTTACTTTCTTGCACATCTAAAGAGAAGATGCAAATGTAACACTTGCCAAATTGTTTGCTTGCCTCATGTAAAACATTGTCTCTTTTTAGGTTGACATTTTGCTAAGGAAGCAAAAAATTGACACTTCTCAAAAGAGAAGAAAGTGCTTGCTTTCTTGAACATCTTTAATTTGCTAGCTAGCATAATGTACAATTTGCTATCTTAAACATTACAAAGAAATGCTATCATGCACATTGCAAAGAAAAGCAAATATGCTAACTTGCAAATCTTTAAATTTGCTAGCTTATATGTAGTAAAACTTGCATATCGTAAAAGTTGCTAGCTCATAGAGAAGCAAAGAATTGCTATCTCGAAAGAAGTAAAAATTGTAAAACTTAGAAAACTTGCAACAAAATTGCTCTTGCCATGCTTTGTATAAAAAATATGTTGATATCCTTAAAAGCATCGCAATGAATTTTTTAGTGTATCGCAATGTATCACATGTACCACAAATTAATTTTTTTTAGACTATTATCATATCATGATGTATCGCATAATAATATCATGATTTGTGATTGTTTCATGCGATCCTTAGTGAATTTTCACATTGGTATCCTTCGTGAAATGATTTCATTACATTATTGTCTTGTATGCATTATGTGATGATTGAAATATTGATTGATGCAAAGTTGGTGTAAAAGTCTAAATCATTGGTTCCTCTCCTTCTTTTTGACATTGACAAAGGGGGAGAAAGTTATTGCTAGCTTGCCTATCTTAAGTAGCAAAGATTACTAACTTGCTTATTTCAAGAAGCAAAAGTTGTCTTCTTGAACATCACTATCTTGCCTATCTCAAGAAGCAAGACTTGCAACCTACACATTACAATAGGAAGCAAGAATCGATAGCCTACACACTCCAACAAGAAAGCTATCTTGTATTTGCTTTCGAAATTTTTGCTAGCTTCTATGTTGCAAAACTTGCTCACTTTTTCAAACACTTTGCTAGCTTGCACTTTGTAAAGGAAGCGAAAATAGCACTTCTCAAAAGAGAAGAAAGAACTTACTATCTTGAAACATCACAAAAGTTTGCTACCTCACATGATATAAAATTTGCTATATCAAACATCATAAATATTGTTACTTGCAAAGAAAAGCAAAGTGTAATCTTGCACAAAAATTCAAGTGTTGAATTGCCATGCTTTTGTGCCTATATGTTGTGATGAAAATTTAGCTTCATGTTGTAAAAACTTGCATATCTTTTAAAATAGCTAGAGCTACTTCTCCTTTTTGTTGATGACATAGGGGGAGAAGTATATTGATGACTTCATGCATTGAATTAAATATTTTATATATTTGCATGATGGTTTAAATGTTTTTCATAACATGTGATGAATGTTACTTGGATTTGAGATAATCCAAGTGTTCTATCAATGGCATATTGATAGGGGGAGTTTGTTTAAACTCCGGGGAGTTAAGGTTAACTCCGTTAGTCATCAATTAGTTGTCATCATCAAAAAGGGGGAGATTGTTGAATCTCGGATTTTGATGATGAAACTAATTGATTGTGTTTAGATGATTAACTGCATTTTGAGTGATGCGGGTCTACTCGATCTGAATTAGACAGTTAACGCAGGAGGAATTGACGTTGCGCCGGAGGAGATCACGTCAGGATATTGGACGGCAGAAGGCTTCGAACGTCGGGCATTGGGCTAAGGAGAGCGGAATTGCACCAAGGATATCGGGGTTGCGGAGGTCAACCGCCGATTGGGCAACAAGCCGCAAGAGAGGACGATGCGCTGAAGAATCGGACGAAACGCCAACCAATGACATGCCGGGCAACGGAATGTCGATTCGCGTTGTAATAACTGTCTAGATCGGAGTAGAGTTTTGGCTTGCATATGCAGGATTAACTACGATAACGATGAAGACATGAAGCGAAAACAAAGTGCGAGTCAAGCACGGAAGAATTCGTTGGGAGTTCAAGAGTTCGGACGGAAGTCCGAAGGATCGTCGGGAACGCTGCCGAACTAGCCGAGAATGAGTAGGGAGCTTGCCGTCAAGGGTTTTTTGGAAGCTCATTTGGAAGGTTCGTGGGAAGTTCGCAGAGTTTGCCGAGAAAGATCGAGCATGCCGAAGAAGCTCGTTGGAACTCGCCAAGATCAAATCGTGAAGTTTAAGAGCTTGCCGAGAGTCCATGAATGGTTTCCAGAGTTTATCTAAGACCGCCGAAAGTTCGCCGAAGCTTCCTTTGGAAGAAGTCTTGACTTATGGACTTTGTAATAGCTTATATAATGTCTTTATAATTCGTAGTTAGCATGTTAATTAGGGTTAGGATTAGGTATTAATCCTATAACCCAAGTAGGGGCCTATAACACTGTAGGCTGAAAACACTGTAGGCGATGAGCTGAAAACACTAGAAGCGGGCTGAAAACACTATAGGCGGTGGCACCGCCTGGGCTGAGCGGTGGCACCGCCCAGCACCCGAGTGCTGGGCGGTGACACCTCCTGGGCTGGGCGGTGGCACCGCCAGCATCGGGAACCCAAAGAGAATTTGAATTTTGGAGCCCAAATTTTGGAGCCCAAATTTGAATCCTCTTGAGGCCTATAAATACCCCTCAAATCTCAGCTGAGATTACAACTTTTTGAGCAGCAAGAGTTTGAGAGAAAGGTCTTAGAAAAGTGTTAGCTTGTCTTCTTTTCAATTTGCTAGTGTTCACCTCATCTCTTCTCGAAAATCTGTAAGAGAGTGAACCGCTTGTAAAGAGTTGTAAGAGGGGTATTTACCCTTCCATTTCAAGAGACTTGCTAGTGGAAGGTGGGAGCCTCATCGAAGAGAGGCCTGCATAAGTGGAGTAGGTCATTTGACCGAACCACTCTAAAATCGGCGTGATCCTTGGTTTGCATTTCATTATTGCTATTTACATTATTGCAAACCTTCTTATATGCTTTAGTTCCTTATTACTTTTGCTTTGCATATTTAAGAATACGCTTTCAAGATTAAGCTTGTCAAGTTCATCTTATCATACGAAAGATTTTTTAAAAACCGAAGTTTTAATCCGCTGCACTAATTCACCCCCCCCCCCCTCTTAGTGCTGCTCCGATCCTAACAAAAACCAATTCCTTTCTTTCTATGAACACGACCCTTATTAGCAAAGATCATATTTAGAGATTTATTATCTATTTTAATATTTTTAATATTTCTTGTAGTAAGATATTTTCTTTCTTAAGTGGATCTATCTCATCACACTTAGTGCAAGAAGCTAACATACTAACATCATGCTTATTTTTTAATGTATCAAATTCACTAACAAGCGAAGAATGCTCCTTTTTTAACAAGTTGTATTTTTTACCAACTAGCTTACATTCATCAAATAGATTATTGAAAGCAATAAGTAAATCATCATAAGATAAATGAGATTCGATTGAGTCACTTACCTGATCATTGTAGAGTGTAATTTGTAACTTTGTCTTTGTTGATTGGCTCCTCATCTTCGGATGCACTCGAATCATCCCAAGTTGCATTTAGCGTCTTCGTTTTCTTTTATAGCTTCTTTTTTACTTAGGGACTTTAATTTTTGAAGTGACTCAACTTCTTGTATTTATAGTAAATTATTTAGTCCTTTTTTAGTTCACTTTTGTTTTGTTCATTTTAAAGAATTTTTTAAACCTTCTTGTAAGAAGTGCCAAGTCATCAACATCATTATCATCACTTGAGTTTTCACACAAGTGACCTTCTTTGGTTCTAATTGCCATGTTCTTCCTATTCTTTGGAAGGTTATTCTCAAGTTCATCATATGCTATGCATGTCCTTTCATAGGTCATCAAGGACTTGATAAGTTCTTCAAGCGGAAAGTTATTGAGTCTTTTGCTTCTTATATTGTCGTTACTTTAGGATCTCAATTTTTTGGAAGGGATCTTAATATCTTATTAATAAGTTCAAAATAAAAAAAACTTTTACCAAGTGCTTTTAGACCATTGACGATATCCGTAAAATGAGTGTACATATCTCCAATGGTCTCACTAGGTTTCATGTGATATAACTCATAGCTATGAACAAAAATATTAATTTTTAACTCTTTAACATTACTTGTGCCTTCGTGTGTGACTTCGAGTATTTGCCAAATGTCATATGTAGTTTTGCATATAGAAACCTGATTAAATATGCTTTTATCAAGAGTATAAAATAAATTGTTCATTGTTTTAGCATTCAAAGAAAAAGTCTTCTTTTCCAAATCATTCCATTTGTTTATTGGTTTAGAAGACTTATCAAAACCGTTTTCAATAATGTTCCACAATTCAAAATTCATAGAAAGTAAGACAATTCTCATTCTAGTTTTCCAATATGTGTAGTCCATCCCATTGACCATAGGAGGATGAGTAATAGAAAGACCCTCTTGATTATCGACAAAAGCTATCTCTCTTGGGTTTTAAACCAAATAGAATAATCTTGCTCTAATACCAACTGTTAAGATCGTGAATGATACTAAGAGGGGGGTGAATTAGTGCTATTATAAAAATTAAGTCGATTCAAAATTTTTGACTAGAGAAAAATGTATTCGAAGAGATATTGAAAGTGTCCTTAACTTAGAATAATAGTGATAAGCTATTAAGGCAGAAAACAATAGTAATGAAGAGCAACAAGAAAGTGCACACCAATTTTATAATGGTTTGGTCATTGTGGCTTACGTTCACTCTCGATTTCTCCTCTATTGAGGCCATCAGCATCCACTATCAGTTTTTCTTCAATGGACGAAGACCAACCACCCTCTTACAACACTTTTTTCTTTTTACAGGTTAGGAGACAACCTTTTACAAGCTTCGTACTTCTCATTGATTGATTACAAAGCTAAAGAAGGAGGAGGAGGACACTTAGCACTTTTTTTAACACTTTTATAATTAAAATCTCAAGACTTTTGTTCATACTTTTCATCCTCTTTCATGCAGGAAAGAGTGGGGTATTTATAGGCCCCAATAGCTTAAAAAATAAAACCAAAAGGTATCTCATCCTGAGTTTCCGGGGTACTGGCGGTACCACCACCTACATATTGACACTAGGTAGTACCACCACCCAGTTTAGGCAGTTTGATTGCTTGATAAAGCCTTAGAGACAAGGCTCTGGCAACACCACCATTTGATAGGGTGGTACCACCGCCTAATAGCATTAACTACTGGCGGTACCACCGCTTAGTCTGGGTAGTGCCACCACCTGACGTGGCTCTAAGTGGCCTAATGGGCCATCCAACTGACCCAATTCAATCTTGTTTAGGGCCCAGTTGGCCCCTAATTGAGTTAGTATGATTTCTCCCATAACTAACTCAAATTAAAGTCCTAATTATGATAGTTAAGGCTAAAATAATTTACGATACAAGGGAATCTAAGTTGTCCGGCATGTCAATTGTTCAATCGAACTCTCGGTGAACTTCTGACAAACTCCCAGCAATCTTCCGGCAAGCTTTTGGCGAACTCCCGGTGAACTTCCGACGAGCTTTTAGCCAACTTCTAGTGAACTTCTAGCAAGCTTTCACTACATCATTCAATCCTTCGGTGTGTCACCCGATTCATCCGGCTTAATGCCCGATCATTAACTCCAACCCAACATTGGATTCTTCTTTAATTATTTTGTCTGTCTCATGATTATAGTTAGTCTTGCATCACTTATCTCAACATGTGGATTAGATCATTAATTCATCAATTGATTTCATCATCAAAATATGAGATTCAACAATCAAGTAGTGGTACCACCCAATATTAGTGTCAAACTGGGCGATGGTACTACCCAGTGTTAGATTGATAAGTAGTGGTATCACCAATTGCTAGTCTGGCAAGCAATGGTACTGCCTAGTACTAGTGGTGGTATCGCCGATATCTTGGAAACCTAGGATGAGATCGTTTTAACTCCAAATTTGAATTCATTTAGGGCTTATAAATACTCTACTCATCTTTACTTGGTTTATATATAAATTGAGAACAAAAACTTGAGAAAATGTTGTTGTAATCTTGTGAGAAATCCCCTCCTCTTCTTTAAGTTTGATTTTAGTCTAAGGAAGGGGGTGAGTGACTTGTAAATGTTATCTCCTAAACCTATGAAAAAAAGAAAAGGGTTGTAAGAGGGTAGTTGATCTTTACCCAATGAAAAAAGATCGATAGTAGAAGTCGATGGCCTCGATGGAGGAGGAATCGGAAGTGGATGTAGGTCACGATGACCGAACCACTATAAAACTCGGTTTATATTTTTGTTCTACTTTTTATTGTCATTGAGATTGCTTTAATTGCATATTGCACTTATTCTAAGTCAAGCACATTTTTAACATTTCTGATATGATTTTTTAAAATTGACAAAAGTTTTTTAAAGTCGATGATTTTATGAAAGTACTAATTCACCCTCCTTTTAGTGTCGATTTCGATCCTAATAGTTTCTAAGTTATCTAAGGCTCTCGATGGATTGAAAGAAGGCCCATGGGCTCGATATGAGAGACTTAGCTCATTTCTTATTAAGAATATTTTTTTAAAATGCAAGGTTGATACCACATTATTTATTAAATATTTTAAAAATAATTTTTTATTGTTCAAATTTATATTGATGATATAATTTTTGGTCCTACAAATGAATCTTTGTGTGAATATTTTGCTAAAAGTATGAGCCAAGAATTCAAAATGAGTTTAATGGGTGAATTGATATTTTTCTTAGGATTGTAAATTAAGCAACTATATGATGAAACTTTTATTAGTCAAACTAAGTATGCTTTGGATTTATTAAAATGATTTCATATGGATAGTGCTAAGGCCATTAACATACCAATGAGCACTTCTACAAAATTAGATATGGACAATGAAGGAGAATGCTTTGATTAAAAGACTTATAGGGGTATGATAGGTAGTTTACTATATCTCAAAGTAACTAGACCTGATATAATGTTTAGTGTTAGGCTTTGTATTAGATTTCAATCCAATCCTAAATAATCTCATTATAAAGCAGTTAAAGGATTAAAGATACTTAAAAGGAACTCCTAATATAATATTATGGTATCTGAAATATAAAAATTTTGAATTGATTACTTATGCTAATGCTAACTTTGCTAGTCATAGATGTCCTATAAGCTAATCACGTGAATGATGACATATGTGACATGATACACAGTCTTTTTGTAAATTATTTTTATGATATTTTCTCACTTTATATTTCTTGTTATATATATATATATATATATATATATATATATATATATATAGTGATGCCCATAGATCTATGTAATGGGAATCAAATCATGATAAGATCACGATAATGAGATCAATTCACCTTTAAATATAGACCATAAATAATCTCAGTCATAGGTTACTTGAGATAGACATCGAGATAATCGGACAAATAAGTGTCCTATATACCCATCCATATGATAGAGGCAGTTGATCTCATAACTGCTGATCAGCTACTCATGTGGGGACACTAGGGATACAGTGTAGGTGCTCATTGGAGAATAAGTTTACTAATTGATCTGCTTATGGAATGCTGGATTGTTAATGATACCTAACGTTAAACAGTGATTCCCAAGTCCCAATTGTGTCTAGTTTTTAAACTTGATGTAGGGAAATCTAGGGGCGACATCACATGTGCAATGGAAGAATAAAAAATAAAAACCTAAATTTCCCAATATGTTTTCATCGTCGTGCGAAGATTGGTGCAGGAAATCTACAAAATTGAAAACTGCATATTAGAAAGATAGTTATGTTTTACCTAGGGAGATCATATATTCTTGAATCCCTATAGATCTGTTGAATAGGATAAAGGAGGTCAAGCATCCTCCTCTCTAGCAGTTTTTCACACAACAGGGCTACGACAATGCTCCTTAAATCTCCACACCTACTATTTGAGGAGGAGAGGGGTAAAGGAGAATAGGAGGTGGTAACCAAGAAGCCTCAACTTATAGGCCTTTAGTTCTCTCCTATTTATAGATGTTAGGATCGAGAGCACTAAGAGGGGGGGGGGAGGGGTGAATTAGTGCAGCGGAAATCTTTCAGCGATTTAAAAACGAAAGCTGTGTTCGTCCGATAAAAATGATTTCGATGTAAAAGCCGATTCACAGTTTGTATCTAAGTGTAGTTTACGCAGTTTGCGTCTAAATGCAGTTTGCGTCTAAATGCAGATTGCGTCTAAGCGCAGTTTGCATTTAAGCGCAGTTTGCGTCTAAGCGCAGATTGCGTCTAAACACAGTTTGCGTCTAAGCGCAGTTTGCTTCTAAACACAGTTTGCGTCTAAACACAGTTTGCGTCTGAGCGCAGTTTACGTCTAAACGCAGTTTTACGTCTAAGTGCAGTTTTACGTCTAAGTGCAGTTTTACGTCTAAACGCAGTTTTGCGTCTAAACGCAGTTTTACGTCTAAACGTAATTTTACGTCTAAACGCAGTTTTGCATCTAAACGCAGTTTTGAACTTTGAAAAGCGTTTTATGAATACGCAGAAAGCAATTTGCAGTTATAAATGGAATCAAAACGTAAGCGTAAACTGCAGTGTAAAGATCGTACGAAAACACTGATTTACGTCTGAATGCAGATTCGGAAAGATCAGAACTTAGAGACTCATTCGTAAAAGCGCAGAGGGCAGTAGCTATGTAGGAGGTTTGCAGTAATGATAAAGTGCTCAAAGTAAAAGCAAACCAGAGATTTAGAGTGGTTCGGTCAGTCTTGACCTACTCCACTTTTGGCTTCCTCCTCCGACGAGATCACCGACGTCAACTAGCTGCCTTCCTTCAATGGGCGAAGGCCAACTGCCCTTTTACAGTTTCACTCCTTTTGATGGGCTCAGGAGACAACCCTTACAGAACCTTTCTCTCCTCACTTTTACAATTCAGAAACTTAAAGAACAGAAGGAGGAGACTTAAAGGCTTTACAATAATTTTGAGCTCAAGAATCACAGAGAAGATCAAGATTTCGGTGTAGGTCTCTTGCTCTTTCTGTGCTGAATGGGTGGGGTATTTATAGGCCCCAACCCAGTTCAAATTTGGAGCTCAAAACGATCAAATCCCGGAATTCCGGGATCAGGCGGTTGCACCTCCTGACTAGAGAGGTTGCACCGCTTGGCAGAGCTCGGAGACTGAGCCTCTGGGCGGTGCCACCTCTGTCAGAGGCGGTTGCACCTCTCTGCCAGAGCTCGAAGACCGAGCTCAGGCGGTTGCATTGCCTGACTGGAGAGGTTGCACCGCCTAGCAGAGCTCGAAACTTGAGCTCTGGTGGTGCTACCTCCTGACAGAGGAGGTTGCACCGCCCAGTCTCGCTCGGAGACTGAGCCCTGGGCAGTTGCACCTCTTGGCTGGGGCGGTTGCACCGACCAGTCTCGCTGGGAGACATAGCCTAGGCGGTGCCACCTCCTGGCTGAGGCGGTTGCACCTCCTGGTGCAATCAGGGTCCGAATGGTTAGCTCCATTCGGCCCAATTTCAATCTTTTCAAGGGCCCAATTGCCCCAAGATTAAGCTAATAGGATCACCCCCCATTTTTCAAGTTAATCAATGTGCTAACTACGATTAAATCTAAGACAATTTCTGCAATTTTGCTCCGATGCGTCAATCGCTTCTTCCGGCGAGTTTCCGGCGAACTTCCGTCGATCATCCGATGAACCCTCGGTGATTCATCTGCAGACTTTCGGCAAACTCCTGGACTTTGCGACGATCCACTTGGCGAGTTCCGACGAGCTTCGCTTGGCAAGCTTCTGGACTTCTCGGATCTGTTCTCATAGAACCTCCGACGACCGTCCGAACTTCCGTCGAACTCTCGAACTCCCAACGTGATCATGATCTTGACTCCGGCGCAACTCCTGCTGCTTGTCTAACTTTCATCGTAGTTAATCCTACACAACAAAACTTCGATCGAGACAATTAATCCTAAGCAATTTAACCAAGTTGTCCGGCATGTCATTAGTCCCTCGACGCTTCGTCCGATTCTTCGGCGCATCATCCTCTCTTGCAGCCTATTGCCCAATCGGCCAGTTGACTCTGCAACTCCGATATCCTTGGCACAATACCCACTCTTCTTGGCCCGATGCCCGAGTCCACGGCCCGAAGCCTTCTATCGATATGTCGACCGATCCACCGGCCCGACGTCCAATCTTCTGACATGTTCCTTCGGCACAACATGATTTTCCTGCTTTAATTGTCTCATCCTGATCGAAGCATCCTGCGTCACTCAAAACACATATTAAATCATAAACATATATCAAGTAGTTTCATCATCAAAATATGAGATTCAACAATCTCCCCCTTTTTGATGATGACAACTACTTGATGACGGAGTTAAACTTAACTCCCGGAGTTTAAACAAACTCCCCCTATCAATATGCCATATTGATAGAACCTTGAATTCAAACTAAATTCAAGTCATTGCAATATTCATCATGAATACTTGCAACACGTCAACATGAACATATGCATAAACTTATGCATCACATGTCATGTCATCAACATACTTCTCCCCCTTTGTCATCAACAAAAAGGAGAAGCATCACAATCAATCGTTTGTGATATTGATTCAACTCATTGCATGAAAAACATAATATCAAGTTTTATTATCATGCAGTTTTGAAGCCAGAAAATTTAGCAAATGTTACATCGTGCTTAGAACATTCAAGCTACCAAGTTTTAGATATGCAAGTTTTACGGCATACAAGATAGCACATGCAAGCTAGCAATGTTACAACATTTTAGAATTTGCAAGCTAGCAGTTTAGAGATATTCAAGAAGGCAACTCTTGCTTCTTGAAATATGGAAGTTGCAAGCTAGCAAATTTTTGCTTCCTTTGCAGTGTTAGCTTTTGATATCGTAACGCAACTATTTCAAGTGTTTATCAATTGTAGCATTTCATCATATGGCATGATATCGACATGTATAGCTGTGAAGCAAGATTTTGATATCATTTCATGATGTACACATTTCGAATATTTTAGCAAGTGTAGCATTGCATCACATGGTAAGATATCAGCTAGTACGATGCAAATTATTGTTTGATATCTTGATACAGGGCATATAGCAATGATAGCAATCATATATTTCTTGGTGATGCAAGTATGGCCTAATCATAGTATCGATAGCAACCATATTAACATCATTAATAGCAACCATATCAATGTCATATTGCTGACTTATCAACTATATTGGTATGTCACTTTATATTTTTCAAGGCATAAGGTTTTTAAAACATTTTAGTTTCAGTGTAAAATCCGAGATAAACAACAAGAGATGTTTGTAAATTTGCATATGCTTACGGATCAAGGTAACGGGTAACATATGGAGTTTACAACATATCGGTAACCATATAAAAAAAAAGTCCTTCATGATGAGTAACATAAGGAGTTTACAACATGCCATATCAAAGACAAAGTCCATGAGGAGTTTATAACAACAACGGATGATTGTGCTCATACAAGCTCATTCATGAGGTGGAAGGTTGAAGTGCCTAAATAAAGAGTCAAATTGTCGATGGATTTGCTGCAGCTTTCGGTTAGGATTTGATCTTGTCGAAGTTCAAGCCGTTCTTGTCTTTGTTCGAATCGGTCCATCCAATCCCAATATCTTCGATGGATGATGTGTGAGTTTGCTCAACCGGATGTGTTTCCTCAAAGGATAGATCGGAGGAGATTGGGTACTCCTAAAGACTGGTGTTTCCGGCTGGGTTCAGGTTCAGTTCAAAGTTGAGGGGATCAGTTCTTCTAGGCATTCTAACCCAGATTCCGTTTCTATAGTGACATCTTAGTCGGTGAAGTAGATTTTTGTTTATTATGCTGAATCTATCTACTTTCATTACTTCTTCTTCTGGTGGTATTTGAATGTCGTAAGCTTTTATTATTCTAGTAATTATACCATCATATGAGAGCATCATATCTTTCTTAGATAATTCTAACATGTTTTGTTGGATAAGATAGCCAAGACAAATGTCATGTCCTTTCATGATTAAGTACATAGTTCCTAATTCTAATTGACTCACTTCATCATGATGGTATTGTTTAGGAAGAATTATACTAGTCATGATATGATGAAGTATCTTAGTGTTTAAAGGCAGTAGATGTTCACAACTTTTAGGAACAAATGCTATGTTAGGATTGGCAAAGATTGTTCCTAAGGCTTCAACATAGGATGTTCTAATAGTTTCATCATCCCATGATCCTCTAAAATAAAGTCCTATGCTTTTCATAGGAATGCCTATCATATCACAAATGAATCTATCAGTGATTGAGATGTGTTGTCCTAAAAGATAGGTGGACATCCTTTCTTCATCATCTATTTGTATGTTATTGTAAAACAATCTAACTAGCCTAGGATAGATGGGTTCGTTGATCTGCAAGATTGGAAGTAGATTTAGGTTTGCAAACCATTGGATAGTCTCTACATCTCTTAGTTCATTCAGATCTACGTATTTTCCCTTATTGATGCTTCTTAGTTCGAAAGAGAGAAATTTTTCAGCATGGTTTTTTGAATCAAAAAGGGTAAAATCAAACTCTTCTACTAATCTCCTCTTTCCCTTGTCCCTTGAGGATCTTCTAGATCCCATAACTACTGCTGTTTAGAGGGATAAAGGTGAACAAGAGTGAATGAAGAACAAAACAGAGTTTAAGAGGTTCTTAGAGAATACCTTAGTGGAATCTTCAAAACAGGGAGCGATTCTTGATGTTTTGCTCCGAAATGGGAGGTATTTGGGAAGCTAAACGGGGTGAAATGGGGATGGAGGAGGCTTGGAGGAGTAGAGAAGGAAAGGGAGGTGAGTTGGGGTCGGTTTCACCGCCGGCCCTAGCGTGGGTTAAAAAGGCAGAGTTGCGGGCGGTTGCACCTCTGGTTGGAGCGGTGCAACCGCTGGCAACCCGTGATGGCTGGAGGTGCTACCGTTAGCTGGAGAGGTGCCACCGCCTGTAGGCAGTGAACACTTTGTGATTTGATCAGGGAGGTTTTGTCTTGAGGAGAGTTTTCATTCAGAGCAATTAACGTTACTTACATGATTACGTGTGCGTTTTTATTTCAAGGCAAAAACGCTTGTACGATCAAGATAGACCTTTTAACGTGCATACTCCCAATGTCGTACATATGTTTGTGATTTTGAAAAGTCACATTAGGTTGTATCCAAATTACATTTGTGATTTCATAATTTCCACTCGTTGTTGTATCCAAATTGCATTAGGGTCATGGATACGAGAATCAAGGAGCGAGAACATTAATTCTTGCTCCAACCCTAAGGTTTTAATGTTTTTTTTGTAGGAAGGGATGATTTTTTTAGTACCCATTTGCTTTTTTGGGTGCCTCACTAATAGATCTAGATTTTCTATCATGTTGCATAGAATTTGTCATGGTTCCTTTAGGAACCCAAATCAATTTGTTTGGACTAAATTTCTGAATGGACAATAATGCGTCCCCATGTCCCCAACTTGCAACAAAAGTTGCATTTGCTTTGATGTCTAACATGTAAGATGGGGCCTTTTACGAAGGTAGTTAGATTTTGGTGAGGACTCCTCACAAATCCAATCCCACTTCTTTTGGGAACATGACCCTTGTTTGTAAGGATCATGTTTAATGACTTGCTACCAACCTCGAATTTCTTCAAGGTGTCCTTAAGTAGCAAGTTTTCTTTTTGAAAAGTTTCTAGATCATGACATTTTATGCATGAGTTTAAACTATCACTATGTTCAGCATTTAACTTATCAAACTTGTAAATAAGACTATCATACTCCTTTTTTAGCAATTTGTATTTACCACTAATAGTCTTACACTCATCAAACAATTCATGGAAAGCATTTAATAATTCATCGAATGATAAATCTGCATCTAATGAATTTGTTACCTCGTCTTCGATGGCCATTAGAGCGTAATGAGCAACTTGCTCGGTGTTGGTCTCCTCTTCTTCGGATGCGCTCGAGTCGTCCCATGTTGCTTGAAGCGCCTTCTTCTTTGATGTTCTTCTTTTGACTTGGGGACAATCACTCTTGTAGTGTCCCGGCTTTTTACATTCATAGCAGATCACTTGGTCCTTCTTGGGTTCAAGTTTATTTTTCGCATCATTCTTAAACTTGTTTCTTTTAAAGAATTTTTTAAACTTTCTTGTTAAAAGTGCCAAGTCATCATCACAGTCCTCATCACTTGAGTTTTCTCTCAAGTGGCATTCAGAAGTTTTAAGTGGCATTAAGAAAGATTGCGTCTAAGCGCAGTTTGCATTTAAGCACAGTTTGCGTCTAAGCGCAGATTGCGTCTAAGCGCAATTTGCGTCTAAACACAGTTTGCGTCTAAACACAATTTGCGTCTAAGCGCAGTTTGCGTCTAAACACAGTTTGCGTCTAAACACAGTTTGCGTCTAAACGCAGTTTTATGTCTAAGTGCAGTTTTACGTCTAAGTGCAGTTTTACGTCTAAACGCAGTTTTGCGTCTAAACACAGTTTTACGTCTAAATGTAATTTTACGTCTAAACGCAGTTTTACGTCTAAACGCAGTTTTGAACTTTGAAAAGCGTTTTATGAATACGCAGAAAGCAATTTGCAGTTATAAATGGAATCAAAACGTAAGCGTAAACTGCAGTGTAAAGATCGTACGAAAACATCGATTTACGTCTGAATGCAGATTCGGAAAGATCAGAACTTAGAGACTCGTTCGTAAAAGCGCAGAGGGTAGTAGCTATGTAGGAGGTTTGCAGTAATGATAAAGTGCTCAAAGTAAAAGCAAACCAGAGATTTAGAGTGGTTCGGTCAGTCTTGACCTACTCCACTTTTGGCTTCCTCCTCCGACGAGGTCACCGACGTCAACTAGCTGCCTTCCTTCAATGGGTGAAGGCCAACTGCCCTTTTACAGTTTCACTCCTTTTGATGGGCTCAAGAGACAACCCTTACAGAACCTTTCTCTCCTCACTTTTACAATTCAGAAACTTAAAGAACAGAAGGAGGAGACTTAAAGGCTTTACAACAATTTTGAGCTCAAGAATCATAGAGAAGATCAAGATTTCGGTGTAGGTCTCTTGCTCTTTCTGTGCTGAATGGGTGGGGTATTTATAGGCTCCAACCCAGTTCAAATTTGGAGCTCAAAACGATCAAATCCCGAATTCGGGATCGGTGGTTGCACCTCCCCGACGGAGAGGTTGCACCGCTTTTGGCGAGAGCTTCGGAGATCGAGCCTGCAGGCGATTGCCACCTCTGTCGGGCGGTTGCACCTCTCGCCAGAGCTTCGAAGACCAAGCTTCGAGCAGCGGTTACCGCCTTTGACGGAGAGGTTGCACCGCCCAATCTCGCTTCGAGACTGAGCCTTGGGCGGTTGCATCTCTTGGGCTGGGGCGGTTGCACCGCCGCCTCGGCTTGGAGACATAGCCCAGTGGTGCCACCTCCCGAGGCGGCGGTTGCACCTCTTGGTGCAATCGGGTCCGAATGGTTAGCTCCATTCGGCCCAATTTCAATCTTTTCAGGGGCCCAATTGCCCCAAGATTAAGCTAATGGGATCACCTCCCATTTTCCAACTTAATCAATGTGCTAACTATGATTAAATCTAATACAATTTCTGCAGTTTTGCTCCGATGCGTCAATCGCTTATTCCGACGAGTTTTCGGCGAACTTCCGTCGATCATCCGATGAACCCTCGGTGATTCTTCTGCGGACTTCTGGCAAACTCCTGGACTTTCCGACGATCCACTTGGCGAGTTCCGACGAGCTTCGCTTGGCAAGCTTCTGGACTTCTCGGATCTGTTCTCGCAGAACCTCCGACGACCGTCCGAACTTCCATCGAACTCTCGAACTCCCAACGTGATCATGATCTTGACAACGGTGCAACTCCTGCTTCTTGTCTAACTTTCATCGTAGTTAATTCTGCACAACAAAACTTCGATCGAGACAATTAATCCTAAGCAATTTAACCAAGTTGTCCGGCATGTCATTGGTCCCTCGACGATTCGTCCTATTCTTCGGCGCATCGTCCTCTCCTGCAGCCTATTGCCCAATCGGCCAGTTGACTCTGCAACTCCGATATCCTTGGCACAATACCCGCTCTTCTTGGCCCGATGCCCGAGTCCACGGCCTGAAGCCTTCTGTCGATACGTCGACCGATCCACCGGCCCGACGTCCAATCTTCTGACATGTTCCTTCCGCACAATATGATTTTCCTGCTTTAATTGTCTCATCCTGATCGAAGCATCCTGCATCACTCAAAACACAGATTAAATAATAAACATATATCAAGTAGTTTCATCATCAAAATATGAGATTCAACAATAGAGGCCCTTAGTTAACCCTAATGGATCCTATCATATTGGGTTCTAGATCTCCATCCAATTACCCAAGCCTCTTATATTAGTGGGTCTCTATCTAATAATCTCTTATTTGCTCTTATTGGATCTCATCCATGGGATCCAATAATTTAGGGACTTATTGGATATCCAATAAGATAGGGGATCCAACGGATATCTCATATCTGAACCTCTACTCATCGCAACATCTACCATATGTGTGTGACCCTCTAGGCCCAATATCGAGCTGGCCATGAGTCATACCTATCAAAACTCTTTCTAGCTCAGTGAATTATTATCTCTATAATAATTCACTCGACTCATCGACTACAGACGTACTAATCTACTACGCCGCAGTCCCTAGACGATACAGGGGAATCCAATCCTTTGGACCTATTTATCCTTTGTTACCATGTATCTATAGTCTCTCATAAATCTAATATCCTAGAGACCATATACCAGGCATAGTGCTATCAAGCACATATGGTTTCTCCTCGAGTCTCACTCTAATTAGATTCTCCTAAAGAACTCTTTCTCTCCCAATCCGAATGACCTTGGCTAAGGATTTATCTGAGTAAAAACACATAGGATATTCCTCTCATGATACCGAGAGCGGATGATCCTCTATCTATTGAATCTCGAATTTTGATGATGAAATCAATTGTAAATTGTTTGATCTAATCTATATGATGAGAAAAGTGTGCAGGATTATCTACAAAAGTAGTAAGACATAAAGCAGGTGTTGTGCTGGAGTCAAGATCAAAATCTCTTTTAGTATGAGATGAACACTTGCAAGAGTGAGGATTTGATTTCACATGAATATCTTGATCCTTGTGAAAATTGAAGCATGATTTAATGGAACTCTTTTATCATTTTTGACTTGATTCAAATCATTTCACAAAGTTGGTTTTTAAAGGATTTCCTCCTTTCTTTCCTTCTTCATGTAAAGTCTTGATGAAAAAAAGAGAGAAGTTGATGGAAGCTATCGCTTTAATATTGATAATATTTAATGTTGAGAACTTTTGAATGATACCATGTCATGAATGCTAGAAATATGATTGGTATTGTTAAATACAAATTGAAATGTGGCATGAATCTTTACTTGCATTATTGAATTGTTCTCCTTTTTGTTGTGACAAAGGAGGAGAAATGATACCAAAATGTGGTAAATTGATGACAATGTATGCAATGTATCTTATTATAAATGCTTATGTGCTTATCATTTGAAACATATTGAAATATGGCAAAAACATATCTTATCATATAAAATTGATAAATGACTTTCAAACAAGATATCATGAGTTGAAATATGGCTAAAACATATCTTATCGTATCAAATTGATAAATGTCTTTCATATAAGATATCTAGAGCTTAACTTGTCATTTTAAAAATGATATCTTTCCATAGAATGATGAATTGCTATCTTTGTCATCTTTCATATTTGAAATATCTGTCATCTTTCATATTTGAAATATCTTACTTGAAAATGGATGTCATGACTTGACATCAGACTTGGCATCGTATCTTGAGAATGTTAGATCATGATGTGCATATTGATATGTTTAAATGAATCAAATGTATCAGTTTGATACTTGAATTCAAAGGCTTTGAATTCAAGTGTCTTTTCTCAAGTATGGCATATAGATAGGGGGAGTTAAGGTTAACTCCGTCATCAATTGATTATCATCATCAAAAAGGGGGAGATTGTCAAATCTCAGATTTTGATGATGAAGTCAATAGTAATTTGTTTGATCTAATCTATATGTTGAGAAAAGTGTGCAGGACTAACTACGATAGTAGTAAGAAATAAATCACGTGTTGTGTTAGAGTCAAGATCGAGATCATGTTGGGAGTTCGAGAGTTCGTCGGAAGTTCTACCGGAACCAAACGAAAAGTCCAGGAGCTTGCCAAAGAAGCTCATTGTAACTTGCCAAGAAAATCGTTGTAAAGTCCAAGAGCTTGTTGAGAGTCCACCAGAGCATTACCGAGAGTTCGTCAGATGTTCACCGGAAGAACACCGGAAGTTCGCCGGAAGAGCAATTGACACACCGGAACAAGAAGTACTATGATCGTGTCTTAATTATCGTATTTAAAGTGTAAATTAAGATAGGATTGGGAGGTAATCTAACTAACTTAATTAGGGGCCAATTGGGTCCTTAATAGGGCTAATTTAGGCCAGATTGAATAGCCCAATCTGCCCCTGAAAACATGGCTGGCGGTGGCACCGCCCAGAAGACCCAGTCTCCTAAGTGGTATGGGTGGTGGTACCACTGGTACTTATTGTTGCTAGCGGTGGTACCACCCCTATCAGGCGGTAGTACCGCCAGAGCTCGGTCTCCGAGCTCTGTCAAGCGGTAGTACCACCCAATGTCAGATTGTAGGTGATAGTATAGCCTAGTATTGGCGGTGGTATCGCTAGTACACCGGAAATTTGGGATGAGACACTTTTTGGCTCTATTTTTTAAGCCATTAGGGCCTATAAAAATCCAACCATTTTCTTCATGAAAGGGCATGAAAGCATTGAGATATTCTTGAGTTGTTGGGGTGTAAATGTGTTGTAAACAAGTGCTAGAGTTCTCCTCCTCCCTTTCTAAGTTTTGAGATCATTCTAGAGAGGTGTGAGACTTGTAAGGGTTCTCTCCAAAACCCATGAAAAGGAGAAATCACTATAAGAGGTGGTTGGTCTTTATCTATTAAAGGAAGGTCTTTAGTGGATGTCGTTGACCTCGACGGAGGACGAATCTGAAAGTGGATGTAGGTCACAAAGACTGAACAACTTTAAATTTTAGTTTGCTTTTCACTTTGTGCAAGTTTCATTACTGCAAGCTACATTACCTTTTTACTGCCTTCTCTACACTCACATTTGCTTTTAAGTTAAAATCCTTACGAAATGATTTTTGTTGGAATCGGTTTTAATCGAAATGTAGACTTTTGAAATCGAGAAAGTTTTCCGCTGCACTAATTCACCCCCCCCCCCTCTAAGTGCTGCTCTTGATCCTAATAATTGGTATCAGAGCAAGGTTCACTCTCATTTGGTTTAAAACCAAAGAGAGATTGCATTTGTCGGTAACCAAGAGGGTCATTCAGTTACTCGGTCGCCCATGTTCAATGGGACGAATTACACATGCTGGAAGACTAGAATGAGGATCTTCCTAATTTCAATGGATTTTGAGCTTTGGAACATTATCGAAAATAATTTTCAAAAGTCTTCTCTTCCAATAAACGATTGGAATGAGTTGGAGAAGAAGACTTTTACTTTAAATGCCAAGGCTATGAATGCCTTGTTTTGTGCATTAGATAAAAATGAGTTTAATCGAGTATCGATTTGTAAAACAGCTTTTAACATTTGGTACACACTCGAAGTCACTCATGAAGGCACTAGTAGAGTGAAGGAGTCAAAAATTAATCTTTTGGTGCATTCTCATGAGTTGTTTCGAATGAAACCGAGTGAGACCATTGGAGATATATACACCCGATTTACGGATGTTATCAATGGTCTAAAAGGACTTGGTAAAAGTTTCTCGGATTTTAAACTTGTTAATAAAATTTTAAGATCCCTATCAAAAAGTTGGGACCCTAAAGTAATGGTCATTCAAGAGGCTAAATATCTAAATTTTTTTTCTCTTGAAGAACTAATTGGGTCACTAATGACCTATGAAATGACATGTAAAGCTTTTGAAGACCTTGAGGACACCCTTCCAAAGAACAAGAAGCATATGTCACTGAGAATACAAGAAGACCACTTGAAAAAAAACTCAAGTGATGAGGACTTTGATGATGACGTGGTACTCTTAATGAAGAAGTTCAAAAGATTCATAAAGAAAAATAAATTTAAAAATGATACTAAAAATAAATTTGAACCTATGAAAGAACAAGTGATATGTTATGAATATAAGAAGCCAGGACACTTTAAGAGTGAATGTCCCCAAGAAAAGAGAAGACAATCAAAGAAGAAGGCTCTCAAAGCTACATGGGACGACTCAAGTGCTTCTGAAGAAGAGGAGCCAACTATCACCGAGCAAGTTGCTCACTATGTGCTAATGGCTATTGGAGATGAGGTAACAAGTTCATTAGACACAAATTTAACTTTCGATGAGCTTTCAACTGTTTTTCATGAATTGTTTGATGAATGTAGAATCTTGAATAAAAAGTAGAACTCTTTGAAAAAGGAACATGCTTCTCTTATTAGCTACTTTAAAAGAGTAAAGATTTAGCATAAAAATAGCTTAGCTTCCTGCACAAAATGCCATGAACTAGAAATACTTCAAAAGGAAAACTTGCTACTCAAAGAAACCTTGAAGAAATTTAAGATTGGTAGCAAGTCCTCGAACATGATCCTTGCCAATATGGGTCATGTTCATAAAAAAGGTAGAATTAGATTTGTGAGTAGCTCTCACCAAAATCCAACCACCTTTATTAAAGGCCCTACCTTGCATGTATCACCTCACACCAAATGCAACTTTTGTTGCAAACTTAGACATGTTGCGTACAAATATCCATTCAAGAGATATAGTCTACATAAATTGATTTGGGTTCCTAAAAGGACCTCAAATGACTCAATGCAACATTATAAACTATGTACATCGATTTTTTAGGTACCCAAGGTCAAATGGGTGCCTTAAAATCATCTTTTTTTGTAGAAAAATGTACCATCACAAGCTAGGAGCAAGAGATGATACTTTGATTTTGGATGCTCAAGGCTTATGACCGAATATCCAAAATAACTCATAAAGCTCTCTAGCCAAAATAATAAAAAGGGGATCATAAGAATTAAAACTGTCAATTACAAAATGATACTTATAAGATCATGATGCAATAATTCTTTGAAATATTATGTGATAAACATTTGATCTTGATCTCTAAAACCTGAGAATTCTTATGGTAAGTTCCCTTTCTCACTTCTTCTGGATTTCTAAATTTCTCAGTTACATTCCCTCAATTTTTTTCGGGATCAAATTCTATCTAACAAGACCATGAATTTGTTAAATTTCTTTTTCAGACTCTTCTTGATTCTTTGGATCACTCACTTAAATCATGATCTTATAGTGTGCGCAATGAGCCATATGCATTTTTCCATATGATTTGTTATGATGCTTGTGTACAAATTTTATATGGTGAATCATGAAATTACAATATTCATTTTTTATATATATACGAGTTCTATATAATGTTTAAGTATGGTATGCATTTATATAATGAATCATGAATGTATAATCTTTAATGCGAATCTTCTTCTCTTATGATATAAATTTTACATGATGTTGTAAATAAGATTATATGCTTCACAACAATAAAAATCTTGCAATATTGGAATCACCTATAATAGCAACACACACCAATGTGAGCAGTGCTCACTGCCTGTACGCGGTGGCACTGCCCAGTTGGTGATGGCACCGCTAGTTTTCATGGGTGGCAAGCGGTAGCACCACCCAGCTAGCGGTGCCACCACCCGCAATCTCTACCCAATAAAAAGGCACTTCAGGCTAGCGGTAGAATCAACCCCAAGCCCTCCTACATTCCTTCCTCATACCACTAAACACCTCTTCACCCCTTACTCTCCTTGATCCTCCTCTAGAAACTCTAGGAAACCCTCCTCTTCTTCAAATCCAAGGATCAATCTCAATCTTTCAAGAATATCACTGTAAGGGTAATTCTGAAACCACTTCTTTTAATTTATTGATAGATCTTGTCTCTTATGTGAAGTTCTCAAATCATTTATGTGTTTAGTCTCATAGTTTCTAAAAGATCCTCTAGGATCAAATGAAAGAGGAGATTAGATGAAAATTATGACTCCTTACTTTTCAATTCTAATCAACATACCCTTAAATTTTCATCCATAGAGTCTAGGAATGTCCTTAAGGGTAAATATGTTGATTTAGAGGAACTAAGTGACTTAGAACTCATTCAATGGTTTGCTAATCCAAACATTCTCCCAATCCTTCAAATAAGTGAACCTATCTACCCTAGGCTTGTTAGGCTATTTTACAAAAAATTATATGTAGATGAAAATGAAAGGGTATCTACCTATCTATTCGGACATCATATACCCATTATAGATAGAACAATTTACAACATCATAGGAATTCTGGTAAACGAAAGAGGGTGTTGTTTTAGAGGATAATGGGATGAAGAAACAGTTGTGACTACCTACATTGATGCCTTAGGAATAATTTTTGGTAATCCTAACTTAACGATTCTTCCAAAAAGCTACGAACATTTACTACCTTTAAGCACCAAAATACTTCATCACATCTTGATAAGTATCATTCTCCCAAAATAATATCATCATGATGATGTAAGCCAAATGGAATTAGATACTATGTATTGGATTATGAAGGGACATAATAATTGTTTTGGTTACCTAATCCAATAAAACATGATAGAACTATCAAAAAGGGACATGATGATTCCATATAATGGCTTAATCACAAGACTACTCCATGCCTATGATATTGACATTCCACTAGAAAAAGAAGTTATAAAACTAAATAGATTTAGTATCATAAATAGAAATCTACTTTGACGGATGAGATGTACATTCAGAAATGGTATATGGACTAGACTGCCTAGAAGGACAAATCCCCTCTAACTTAAACTAGAACCTGAAACACCAATTTTTAGGGGTAATACATCTCCTCCAACTGGTCCCTTTGAGGAATCACCTCCAGTAGAGCAAGCACCTCCCTCATCTATCGACGACATAGGGACTCGGATGGATTGTTTTGAACAACGACAAGATCGACTTGAACAACGCCAAGATCAAATCTTAACTGATTTGCAGCAGATTCAATGACAGTTTAATACTTTGTTTATATATTTTAACATACCACCACCGGAATAAGTAGTGGATGAAATCTCTCTATTGTATTATGCTTACTTTTATGTTGTAATCTTATGTTGATTACCTTGCTATTTGTAATCTTGAAATGCTGCTTACTTTGATGCAAAAATTTCGTTGTGATCTCTTTTATGTTGTAATCTTATGTTGCCTACTTTGATGGTGAAATTCTGTGCTTACTTTGATGAATGTATCCTTCTAAGAATTAGACTTGATAAATCTTTTAACTAAATCAATTCCTTGATACATTCAACTTTTGGTATTTATAACCCGACGTAATTTTTTATGATGATTTGTGAAGTTATGAATGTTAAATTGTCTGAATGTATGAATTTGGTGAATTTCTTTTCTGAACTATCTTCTTGAATGGAACTTTCATGAGTTTAATGCCATATCAAGTTTATTCCATATCCTTGCTCCATCATGTAATAATGTTTGGATACATGGAATTCATTGACAAATGCATCTCTCACAGATTTCACTCATATGAATTTTTTTATTAGAAATGGATTTGATGTGATCATTCATGAAATTTCGTTTATTCTTTCATATGAATTCTTTCTTAATAAAAGAAAATTTTATATCAATTTTTTAGTATGAGATGTGTTGAATCTCGTATTTTGATGATGAAACTACTTGATATATGTTTATGATTTAATCTGCGTTTTGAGTGACGCAGGATGCTTCGATCAGGATGAGACAATTAAAGTAGGAAAATCATGTTGTGCCGAAGGAACATGTCAGAAGATTGGACGTCGGGCTGGTGGATCGGTCGACGTATCGACAGAAGGCTTCGGGCCGTGGACTCGGGCATCGGGCCAAGAAGAGCGGGTATTGTGCCAAGGATATCGGAGTTGCAGAGTCAACTGGCCGATTGGGCAATAGGCTGCAGGAGAGGACGATGCGCCGAAGAATCGGACGAAGCGTCGAGTGACCAATGACATGCCGGACAACTTGGTTAAATTGCTTAGGATTAATTGTCTCGATCGAAGTTTTGTTGTGCAGGATTAACTATGATAACGATGAAGACATAAAGCGAAACAAAGTGTCGGAGTTAAGCGCGAAGGATTTGTTGCGAGTTCGAGAGTTCGACGGAAGTCCGAAGGTTCGTCGGGAATGCTACCAGAGCTCGCCGAGAAAGATCGGAGCTTGCCGAAGAAGTTCACTGGAACTCGCTAAGATCAAATCGTGAAGTCTAGGAGCTTACCGGGAGTCCGCATAATGGTTTCCGATAGTTCATCGGAAGACCGCCGGAAGTTTGCCGAAAGCTCGCCAGAAGAAGTCTTGACTTGCAGACTTTGTAATAGCTTAGAAAATGTCTTTAAATTCATAGTTAGCACGTTAATTAGGGTTAGGATTAGGTGTTAATCCTATAACCCAAGTAGGGGCCAATTAGGCTCAAGTTCGGACTGGTTTGGGCCAAGTTTGGAGCCAAACCAAGTGAGCTGAAATAGTAAAAGAGGTGGCACCGCCAGGGTTGGAGGTGGCACCGCCCAGGCTATGTCTCCCAGCGAGACTGGGCGGTGCAACCGCCCCAGCCAAGAGGTGCAACCGCCCAGGGCTCAATCTCCGAGCGAGACTGGGCGGTGCAACCTCCTCTGTCAGGAGGTAGCACCGCCAGAGCTCAAGTTTCGAGCTCTGCCAGGCGGTGCAACCTCTCCAGTCAGCGGTGCAACCGCTGAGCTCTCGCCTTCGAGCTCGGGCAGAGGTGCAACCGCCTCGGCCAAGAGGTGGCACCGCTTGGGGCTCGGGTCGAGCCAGACTTCAGCGGTGCAACCGCCTCTCGACAGAGAGGTGCAACCGCCTGGGCTCGATCTGAGCTCTGCCCGGCGGTGCAACCTCTCCAAATGAGGTGCAACCGCCTGATCCCAGAATTCCGGGATTTGATCGTTTTGAGCTCCAAATTTGAACTGGGTTGGGGCCTATAAATACCCCACCGATTCAGCACAGAAAGTGCAAGAGACCTACAATCAAAATCTTGATCTTCTCTGTGATTCTTGAGCTCAAAATTGTTGTAAAGCCTTTAAGTCTCCTCCTTCTGTTCTTTAAGTTTCTGAATTGTAAAAGTGAGGAGAAAAGGTTCTGTAAGGGTTGTCTCCTGAGCCCATCAAAAGGAGTGAAACTGTAAAGGGCAGTTGGCCTTAAGCCCATTGAAGGAAGGCAGCTAGTTGACGCCGGTGACCTCGCCGGGAGGAGGAAGCCAAAAGTGGAGTAGGTCAAGACTGACCAACCACTCTAAATCTCTGGTTTGCTTTTATTTCGAGTACCTTATCATTACTGCAAACCTCGTATATAACTACTGCTCTCTGCCTTTTACTGAATAAGTTCTAAGTGCTGACCTTTTCGAATCTGCATTCAGACGAAATCTGTGTTTTTTAAATGCGATCAGCTTACGTTTGTGTTTTTGATTCTGCAAAACTGTCTTCTATGCTTTTATGAACTAGTTTCTAAGTTTAGATCCCTTTGAAACTGTTTTAGACGCAAACTGCGTTTAGACGTAAAACTGCGTTTAAACGTAAACTGCGCAAACTGTGTTTAAACATAAAACTATGTTTTAGACGTAAACTTCTTTTAAACGTTTAGACGTAAAATTGCGTTTAGACGTAAACTGCGTAAAACTGCGTAAAACTGCGTTTAGACGTAAACTGAGTTTAGACGCAAAACTGTGTTTAGACGCAAACTGCGCAAACTGTGTTTAGACATAAAACTGTCTTTTAGACGTAAACTACTTTTAGACGCAAACTGCGTTTTGACGTAAAACTGCGTTTAGACGTAAACTGAGTTTAGACGCAAAACTGCGTTTAGACGTAAAACTGTGTTTAGACGCAAAACTGCGTTTAGACGCAAACTGTATTTAGACGCAAACTCAGTTTAGACGTAAACTGTGCTTAGATGTAAACTGCGCTTAATCTTAAGTAATCTTAGAATCGGCTTTTACATCGAAATCATTTTTATCGGACAAACGCAGCTTTCGTTTTTAAATCGCTGAAAGATTTCCGCTGCACTAATTCACCCCCCCCTCTTAGTGCTCTCGATCCTAACAAGATGAACACTTGCAAGAGTGAGGATTTGATTTCACATGAATATCTTGATCCTTGTGAAAATTGAAGCATGCTTTAATGGAACTCTTTTATCATTTATGACTTGATTCAATTCATTTCACAAAGTTGGTTTTTAATAGATTTCCTCCTTTCTTTCCTTCTTCCTGTAAAGTCTTGATGAAAAAAATGGGAGAAGTCGATGGAAGCTATCGCTTTAATGTTGATAACATTTAATGTTGAGAACTTTTGAATGATACCATGTCATGAATGCTAGAAATATGATTGGTATTGTTAAATACAAATTGAAATGTGGCATGAATCATTATTTGCATTGTTGAATTGTTCACCTTTTTGTTGATGACAAAGGAGGAGAAATGATATCAAAATGTGGTAAATTGATGACAATGTATGCAATGTATCTTATTATAAATGCTTATGTTTTTATCATTTGAAACATATTGAAATATGGTCAAAACATATCTTATCATATCAAATTGTTAAATGTCTTTCATAGAAGATATCATGAGTTAACTTATCATATCAAATTGATAAATGTCTTTCATATAAGATATCTAGAGCTTAACTTGCAATTTTAAAAATGATATCTTTCCATAGAATGATGAATTGCTATCTTTGTGATCTTTCATAATTGAAATATCTTACTTGAAAATAGATGTCATGACTTGACATCATACTTAGCATCATATCTAGAGAATGTTAGATCATGATGTGCATGTTGATATGTTTAAATGAATCTAACTTATCAGTTTGATACTTAAATTCAAAGACTTTGAATTCAAGAGTGTCTTTTCTCAAATACGGCATATAGATAGGGAGGGTTAAGGTTAACTCCATCATCAATTGATTATCAACATAAAAAAGGGGACGATTGTTGAATCTCAGATTTTGTTGAGGAAGTCCATTGTAATTTGTTTGATCTAATCTATATGTTGAGAAAAGTGTGCAGGATTAACTATGATAGTAGTAAGACATAAAGCAGGTGTTGTGCCAGAGTCAAGATCGAGATCACGTTCGGAGTTCGAGAGTTCGTCGGAAGTCCGAACGTTCGTCGGAAGTTCTGCCGGAACCAATCGAGAAATCCAGTAGCTTACCAAAGAAGCTCATCGAAACTTGCAAAGAAGATCGTTGTAAAGTCCAGAAGCTTGCCGGGAGTCCATTGGAGCATTATCGAGAGTTCGTCGGATGTTCGCCGGAAGCTCGCCGGATGAGCAATTGACGCACTAGAACAAGAAGTACTATGATCATGTCTTAATTATCATATTTAGAGAATAAATTAAGTTTGGATTGGGAGGTTATCCCACTAACTTAATTAGGGACCAATTGGGCCCTTAATAGGGTTGATTTGGGCCGGATTGAATAGCCCAATTAGCCCTTGAAAACATGGCTGGCGGTGGCACTACCCAGAAGACCCAATCTCCTAGGTGGTCTGGGCTGTGGTACCATTGGCAGTTACTGCTACCAGCGATGATACCGCCCCTATCAGGTGGTAGTACCCCAGAGCTCGTCTCCAAGCTCTGTCAAGTGGTGGTACCACCCAATGTCAGACTGCCAGTGATAGTACCACCTAGTAATGGCGATGGTATTGCCAGTACCCTGAAAATTCGGGAAAGACACTTTTTGGCTCCATTTTTTAAGCCATTGGAGCCTATAAAAACCTAAACATTTTCTACATGAAAGGGAATGAAAGCATCGAGATAATCTTGAGTTGTTGGGGTGTAAATATGTTATAGACAAGTGCTAGAGTTCTCCTCCTCCCTTTCTAAGTTTTGAGATCATTCTAGAGAGGTGTGATACTTGTAAGGGTTCTCTCCTAAACCCATGAAAAGAAGAAAGTGTTGTAAGAGGTGGTTGGTCTTCGTCTATTAAAAGAAGGCCTTTAGTGGATCCTGGTGACCTCGACGGAGGAGAAATCTGAAAGTGGATGTAGGTCACAAAGACGGAACCACTTTAAATTATGGTTTGCTTTTCAATTTGTGCAAGTTTCATTACTGTAAGCTACATTACCTTCTTACTGCCTTCTCTACACTCACATATGCTTTTATGTTAAACTCCTTACGAAACGATTTTCGTCGGAATTGGTTTTAATCGAAACATAGACTTTTGATATCGAGAAAGTTTTCCACTGCACTAATTCACCCCGCCCCCCCCTCTTAGTGCTGTTCTTGATCCTAACAATTGGTATCAGAGCAAGATTCACTCTCGTTTGGTTTAAAACTCATAAAAGATGGCTTTTGCCGGCAACCAAGAGGGTCATTCAAATACACGGTTGCCCATGTTCAATGGGATGGATTACACATATTGGAAGACTAGAATGAGGATCTTCTTAATTTCAATAGATTTTGAGCTTTGGAATAATGTCAAAAATGGTTTTCAAAAGTCTTTTCTTCCAATGAATGATTGGAATGAGTTGGAGAAGAAGACTTTTACTTTAAATGCCAAGGATATGAATGCCTTGTTTTGTGCATTAGATAAAAACGAGTATAATCGAGTATCAATTTGTAAAATGACTTTCGACATTTGATACACACTCGAAGTCACTCATGAAGGCACAAGTAGAGTGAAGGAGTCAAAAATTAAACTTTTGGTGCATTCTTATGAGTTATTTCGAATGAAACCGAGTGAGATCATTGGAGACATGTACACCCGATTTACGGATGTCGTCAATGGTCTAAAAGGACTTGGTAAAAGTTTTTTGGATTTTAGACTTGTTATTAAGATTTTAAGATCCCTACCAAAAAGTTGGGACCCTAAAGTAACAGTCATTCAAGAGACTAAATATCTAAATATTTTTCCTCTTGAAGAACTAATTGTGTCACTAATGACCTATGAAATGACATGTAAAACTTATGAAGAGCTTAAGGATACTCTTCCAAAGAACAAAAAGGATATGTCACTGAGAACACAAGAAGACCACTTGAAAGAAAACTCAAGTGATGAGGACTTTGATGATGATGTGGCACTCTTAACAAAAAAGTTCAAAAGATTCATAAAAAGAAATAAATTTAAAAATGATACTAAAAATAAATTTGAACCTAAGAAAGAACAAGTGATATGAATAACATGAAGAGTGCAAGAAGCTGGGACACTTCAAGAGTGAATGTCCCCAAGCAAAGAGGAGGCAACCAAAGAATAAGGCTCTCAAAGTTACATGGGACGACTCAAGTGCTTCCGATGAAGAGGAGCCAACCAACATCGAGCAAGTTGCTCACTATGCGCTAATGGCTATTGGAGATGAGGTAACAAGTTCATTAGACACAAATTTAACTTTTGATCAGCTTTCATCTACATTTCATGAATTGTTTGATGAATATAGAATCTTGAATAAAAAGTAGAACTCTTTGAAAAAGGAACATGCTTCTCTTATTAATAAAGATTAATCATGAAAATAGCTTAGCTTCTGGCACAAAATGCCATGAACTAGAAATACTTCAAAAGGAAAACTTGCTACTCAAATAAACCTTGAAGAAATTTAAGGTTGGTTGCAAGTCCTTGAACATGATCCTTGCCAATAAGGGTCATGTTCATAAAATAGGCAGAATCGGATTTGTGAGTAGCTCTCACCATAATCCAACCACCTTTATTAAAGGCTCTACCTTGCATGAATCACCTCACACCAAATGCAACTTTTGTTGCAAACTTGGACATGTTGCGTACAAATGTCCATTCAAGAGATATAGTGTACTTAAATTGATTTGGATTCCTAAAAGAACCTCAAATGACTCAATGCAATATGATAAAATATCGGGCCAAGTTATAATCCGACCCATGTAACCAATCGCATATTGGACACATGATAGAAAAGACTATAAGTTGAGCTTTATGTCTTACTACTATCATAGTTAATCCTGCATATTTTTCTCAACATATAGATTAGATCAAATAATTTATAATTGTCTTCATCATCAAAATTTGAGATTCAACACTTATCAAACTTCTTAGTTTATGACATTTTAAAGGAATCAAAGTGTTATTCTAATCATTTCATTAATTTTTCATTGATAAAGTGATTAGAATAGTTTCTCTTACTTCAATCTTATATCAATGATTCGTCTTATTTCAATTCGTTAGAGGGTGATAATTTATATTTCATATGCAATCGTAGTTAATCCTCCACACTTTTTAGTTTTTGACATTTTAAGGGAATCAAAGTGTTATTCTAATCATTTCATTAATTTTTCATTGATAAAGTGATTACAATACTCTTACATCAATCTTACTTCCATCTTGAACATTTCATCTTATTTTAATTCGTTAGAGGGTGATAATTTATTTTCTTATGTATCATAGCCCTTTAGCTATTGGGGTGTATGGTTGCTATGTTAATGATTTTCAGCTCATAGAATTCATCAATAACAAGCAAATATGAATAACATGAAGTCAATAACCTAATTAGTCTTTAATTGATCTAAATCTGACCTAAATTGATTCAATTAATTTAAACTAAACTCAATTATACTAGAACCCAGATGAATCAACCCAAAATTCTTATACAACTAGTCTAAAATTAACCCAAACTCTAATAATTTTATATTAGTTAAACTAGTTAAAATTAGTTCAGAATCACGCTATTCCATCCTAAATCACGTAAACCAGTCTGGTTTTAAAATCAATTAGGCGATGGCAACCTCTGCGCACTGTCGGGTTAGGCCATAGTGTATCTTATGTTAAGATCACGTGCATCACATGTGTCCTCGATTATGCTCAGCAAATGTGCAAGTATCAGGCCAAGCTATAATCCGACCCACGTAACCAATCACATATTGGACACATGACAGAAAAGACTATAGGTTGAGCTTTATGTCTTACTACTATCATAGTTAATCCTACATATTTTTCTCAACATATAGATTAGATCAAATAATTTACAATTGTCTTCATCATCAAAATCTGATATTCAACACTTCTCAAACTTCTTAGTTTCTGACATTTTAAGGGAATCAAAGTGTTTTTCTAATCATTTCATTAATTTTTCATTGATAAAGTGATTAGAATAGTTTCTCTTACTTCAATCTTACATCAATCTTGAACGATTCATCTTATTTCAATAGTTTCATATGCAATCGTAGTTAAACCTGCACACTTTTCTCAACATATAGATTAGATCAAATAATTTATAATTAACTTCATCATCAAAATCCGATATTCAACACTTATCAAACTTCTTAATTTTTGACATTTTAAGGGAATCATTGTGTTATTTTAATCATTTCATTAATTTTTCAATGATAAAGTTATTAGAATAGTTTCTCTTACTTCAATCTTATTTCCTTGTTGAATGATTCCTCTTATTTTTATTCATTAGAGGGTGATAATTTATTTTCATATGTATCATAGCCCTTTAGCTATTGGGGTGTATGGTTGCTAAGTTAATGATTTTCAGCTTATAGAATTCATCAATAACAAGCAAATATGAATAACATGAAGAGACTAACCTTACTAGTCTTTAATTGACCTAAATTGATTCAAGTAATTTAAACTAAACTCAATTGAACTAGAACCGAGATGAATCCACCCAAAATTCTTATACAACTAGTCTAAAATTAACCCAAACTCTTATAATTTTATATTAGTTAAACTAGTTAAATTTAGTTTAGAATCACGCTATTCCATCCTAAATCACATAAACCAGTCTGGTTTTAAAATCAATTAGGCGATGGCAACCTCTGCACACTATCAGGTCAGGCCATAGTGGATCTTATGTTAAGATCACGTGCATCACATGTGTCCTCGATTAGGCTCAGCGCATGTGCAAGTATCGGGCCAAGCTATAATCCGACCCACGTAACCAATCACATATTAGACACATGATAGAAAAGACTATAGGTTGAGTTTATGTCTTACTGCTATCATAGTTAATCCTGCATATTTTTCTCTACATATAGATTAGATCAAATAATTTACAACTGTCTTCATCATCAAAATCTGAGATTCAACACTTATCAAACTTCTTAGTTTATGACATTTTAAGGGAATCAAAGTGTTATTCTAATCATTTCATTAAATTTTCACTGATAAAGTGATTAGAATAGTTTCTCTTACTTCAATCTTATATCAATCTTGAATGATTCATCTTATTTCAATTCATTAGAGGGTGATAATTTATATTTCATATGCAATCGTAGTTAATCCTGCACACTTTCCTCAAAATATAGATTATATCAAATAATTTATAATTAACTTCATCATCAAAATCTGATATTTAACACTAATTAAACTTCTTAGTTTATGACATTTTAAGGGAATCAAAGTGTTATTTTAATCATTTCATTAATTTTTCATTGATAAAGTTATTAAAATAGTTTCTCTTACTTTAATTTTCTTTCCATCTTGAACGATTCATCTTATTTTAATTCGTTAGAGGGTGATAATTTATATTTCATATGTATCATAGCCCTTTAGCTATTGGGGTATATGGTTGCTATGTTAATGATTTTCAGCTCATAAAATTCATCAATAACAAGCAAATATGAATAACATGAAGAGACTAACCTAATTAGTCTTTAATTGATCTAAATCTAACCTAACCTCAATTGATTCAATTAATTTAAACTAAACTCAATTGAACTAGAACCTAGATGAATCAAACCAAAATTCTTATAGAACTAGTCTAAAATTAACCCAAACTCTTATAATTTTATATTAGGTATACTAGTTAAAATTAGTTCAAAATCATGCTATGCCATCCTAAATCACATAAACCAGTCTGGTTTTAAAATCAATTATGCAATGGCACCCTCTGCATACTGTCGGGTCAGGCCATAATGGATCTTATGTTAAGATCACGTGTATCACATGTGTCCTCGATTAGGCTCAGCGAATGTGCAAGCATCGGGCCAAGCTAAAATCCGACCCACGTAACCAATCACATATTAGACACATGACAGAAAAGAATATAGTTTGAGCTTTATGTCTTACTGCTATCATAGTTAATCCTGTATATTTTTCTCAACATATAGATTAGATCAAATAATTTATAATTAACTTCATCATCAAAATCTAAGATTCAACACTTATCAAAATTCTTAGTTTATAACATTTTAAGGGAATCAGAGTGTTATTCTATTCATTTCATTAATTTTTCATTGATAAAGTGATTAGAATAGTTTATGTTACTTCAATCTTATATCAATCTTGAACAATTCATCTTATTTCAATTCGTTAGAGGGTGATAATTTATATTTTATATGTAATCGTAGTTAATCCTGTATACTTTTCTCAACTTATAGATTAGATCAAATAATTTACAATTAACTTCATCATCAAAATTCGATATGCAACACTTATCAAACTTCTTAGTTTATGACATTTTAAGGGAATCAAAATGTTATTTTAATCATTTCATTAATTTTTCAATGATAAAGCTATTAGAATAGTTTCTTTTACTTCAATCTTACTTCCATCTTGAACGATTCATCTTATTTTAATTTGTTAGAGGGTGATAATTTATATTTCATATGTATCATAGCCCTTTAGCTATTGGGGTGTATGGTTACTAAGTTAATGATTTTCAGCTCATAAAATTCATTAATAACAAATAAATATGAATAATATGAAGAGGCTAACCTAATCAATCTTCCATTGATCAATATCTGAGCTAAATTGATTCAATTAATTTAAACTAAACTTAATTGAACTAGAACCAAGATTAATCAACCCAAAATTCTTATACAACTAGTCTAAAATTAACCTAAACTTATATAATTTTATATTAGTTGAACAAGTTAAAATTAGTTTATAATCATGCTGAGCCATCCTAAATCACTTAAACTAGTTTGGTTTTAAAATCAATTTGGCGATGGCAACCTCTGCATAGTGTTGGGTCAGGCCATAGTGGATCTTATGTTAAGAATATCTGTATCACACATGTCCTCGATTAGGCTCTGTGCATGTGCAAGCATCGGGCCAAGCTATAATCCGACCAACGTAACCAATTACATATTGGACACATGACAGAAAAGATTATAGGTTGGGCTTTATATCTTTCTATAATCGTAGTTAATCCTGTACACTTTTATCAACATATAGATTAGATCAAATAATTTATAAATAAATTCATCATCAAAATCTAAGATTCAACACTTATCAAACTTCTTAGTTTATGACATTTTAAGGGAATCAAAGTGTTATTCTAATCATTTCATTAATTTTTCATTGATAAAGTGATTAGAATAGTTTCTCTTACTTCAATCTTACATCAATCTTGAACGATTCATCTTAATTCAATTCGTTAGAGGGTGATAATTTATATTTCATATGTCTCATAGCCCTTTAGCTATTGGGGTGTATGGTTGCTAAGTTAATGAATTTCAACTCATAAAATTCATCATTAACAAATAAATATGAATAACATGAAGAGACTAACCTAATCAGTATTTAATTGATCTAAATCTGAGCGAAACTGATTCAATTAATTTTAATTAAACTCAATTAAACTAGAACCTAGATAAATCAATCTAAAATTCTTATACAACTAGTCTAAAATTAACCTAAACTTATATAATTTTATATTAGTTGAACTAGTTAAAATTTGTTTAGACTCAAGCTGAGCCATCCTAAATTACTTAATTCAGTCTGGTTTTAAAATCAATTTGGCAATGGCAACCTCTACAAAGTGTCGGGTAAGGCCATTGTGGATCATATGTTAAGATCACGTGCATCACACGTGTCCTCGATTTGGCTCAGCACATGTGCAAGCATCGGGCCATGCTATAATCCGACCCACGTAACTAATCACATATTGGACACATGACAAAAAAGACTATAGGTTGGGCTTTATGTCTTACCGTTATCGTAGTTAATCCTACATACTTTTCTCAACATATAGATTAGATCAAACAATTTACAATTGACTTTATCATCAAAATCCGAGATTCAACACTTATCAAACTTCTTAGTTTATGACATTTTAAGGGAATCAAAGTGTAATTCTAATCATTTCATTAATTTTTCATTGATAAAGTAATTAGAATAGTTTCTCTTACTTCAAACTTGAACGATTCGTCTTATTTCAATTCGTTAGAGGGTGAAAATTTATATTTCATATGTATCATAGCGCTTTAGCTATTGGGGTGTATAGTTGTTAAGTTAATGATTTTTAGCTCATAAAATTCATCAATAATAAATAAATATGAATAAAATGAAGAGACTAACCTAATTAGTCTTTAATTGATCTAAATCTGAGCTAAATTGATTTAATTAATTTAAACTAAACGTAATTGAACTAGAACCTAGATGAATCAACCCAAAATTCTTATACAACTAGTCTAAAATTATCGTTAAGGTGTAGTTTGCCACCTTGTCTTTGTTGATATTTTTCTCGTCTCCGGAGGATCTCGATTCATCCCAAAGTGCTTTATTCTCCTTGCGTTCATAGCATGTAGTTACATTTTTTTTCTTCTTAAATTTTTATTTCATGAACTTTTTAAATTTCATAGTGAGAAGTTCAAGTTTACCATTCCTTGAGCTTATGCTCGAGTGGTCTTCGATTGCTATAATTCCAAAATCCTTTCTATTTTTTAGAATGTTGCTCTCAAATTCGTTTTGTGCATTGTGTGTCATTTCATATGTCATCAATGAACCAAATAGTTCTTCAAGTGAAAATTTATTAAGATCTTTTTCCTCTTGTATTGCGGTTCCTTTCAGATCCCAACTCTTATTAAGAGAACGTAAAATTTTGTTTATAAATTCAAAATCCGAAAAATTTCTACCAAGTGCTTTTAAACAATTGACGACATCCGTAAAACGGGTGTACATGTCAATAATGGTTTCACTTAGTTTTATATGAAACAATTCAAAATTATGCATTAAAAGATTGACTTTAGAATCTTTAACTCTAGTAGTGCCTTCGTGTGTGATTTCAAGAGTATGTCAAATGTCAAAAGTCGTTTCGCAAGTAGAAATCCGATTGAATTCATTTTTATCTAAGAAGCAAAATAAGACATTCATAGCCTTTGCATTTAAAGATAAAGTCTTCTTTTCTAACTCATTCCAATCGTACATTGGAAGATAAGACTTTTGAAAACCAAATTCAACTATATTCCATAAATTAAGATTCAACGAAAGCAAGAAAACTCTCATTCGAGTTTTCCAATATGTGTAGTCCGTCTCATTGAACAAGGGAGGACGAATAAGAGAGTGACCCTCTTGAAAGCTAAAAAGAGTCATTTCTCTTTAGGTGTTAAACTAAATGAGAAAAATGAGGCTCTGATACCAACTGTTAGGAACAAGTCGGCACTAAGAGGGGGGGTGAATTAGTGCAGCGGTAAAAATTACGTCGGTTTGAAAATCTCGTTGCAATTAAACCCGTTTCGGAAGATGTTAACTTGAAAGCATACGGAAAAGTTTAGTGGATGTAAAGCAAGTAAAGAAGGGCAGTTTGTAGTAAATGTAAATTGTAAGAAGTAAATATAAATCGAGTTATATTAGTTCGGTCGTCGTAACCTACATCCACTCCATCGATTCTTCCTACGTCGAGACCACCAGCATCTACTAACGATCTTCCTTAAATAGGCAAAGATCAACCTCCTTCTTATAACTCTATTCTCCTTTTGCAAGCTCAAGAGAGAACCTTTATACCCACTTTTTACAAAACTTCCCACACACTCTCCCTTAGAATGGTCTCTAAACTTTAGGAGGAGGGACTCTATACTTTACAAGGGTTTTCAACTCTAGAAACACAAAGTTTTTGTTCACTTTTCTTACTTCTCCATACAGGAATAGCTAGGGTATTTATAGACCATAAATAGCTTCAAAAATGGAGCCAAAATTCAAATCCCCTAAAATTTCAGGGTACGGGCTGTACCACCGCCTACAGCCTGACACTGGGTGGTACCGCCGCCCAGTCTAGCAGCACCACCACCTAGAAGACTCTGTAGGCTGTACCACCACCTAGACTAGTGGTACCACCGCTTGACACAGTCTCGGAGATTGTGCCACGACGGTTTCACCTATTTGGTTACTGTTTGGGCCTTTCTCTTGGCCCAACACAGCCCAAAATTGGGCCCAATTATCTCCTAATTAGGTTGGCCCTATTCCAATCCCAATTATATGCTAACTATGAATTTTAAGATATTTACTAAGCTAAACAAAGTCTATAAGTCTATATTTTTTTCGGCGAGCTTCCTGTTAGGATCAAGAGCACTAAGAGGGGGGGGGTGAATTAGTGTAGCAGAAAACTTTCGACGATTTAAAACGACATTCGTACGATAAAAACGATTTCGATAAGAAAGCCGATTCGAAAATTACTTTAACTTAGATTAGGCAAAGTGCAGTTAAAGTACAATTATGGAGGCAGTTTGCAGTTAAGATAGAGAACATAAAGTAAATGCAAACCGAGATTTAGAGTGGTTCGGTCAATCTTGACTTACATCCACTTTTGGCTTCCTCCTCCGATGAGGTCACCGACGTCCACTAGAGGCCTTCCTTCAATAGGTGAAGGCCAACCACCCTTTTATAGTTTCACTCTTTTTGACGGGCTTAGGAGACAACCCTTACAGAATTTTCTCTCCTCTCTTGAAAGATCAAAACTTGGAAGAAAAGAGGGAGGAGAACTTCTAGACTTTACAACACTTTTGAGCTCAAAAAATCACAGAGTAAGATTGGATTTTCGGTGCCCTTTCATGCAGGAAAGGGTGGGGTTTATATAGGCCATAAACTGGTTTGAATTTGGAGCTCAAAAATATCATCTCCCGGATTTCCGGGTTCCTGGTGGTACTACTGCCAGACGGGGCAGTACGACCGCCTAACAGAGCTCGGAGACCGAGCTCTAGTGGTGCCACTACTTGACTGGGGCGGTACCACCGCCCAGTCTCGCATGGAGACTGAGCCCAAGCGGTAGCACCGCCTGACATGGGCGGTACCACCGTCAGCCTTGGTGGTGCCACCGCTTGGCAAGAATTCTAGGTCCGAATGGGCTGATCCATTCGGCCCAATATGGGTTTGTCAAGGGTCCAATTGCCCCCAGATTAAGTTAATGGGATCACCTCCCATTCTTAACTTAATATACATGCTAACTACGATATTTCTTAAGATATTTACTGCAACTTGCTTCGGTGCGTCAATCGCTTCTTCCAGCGAGCTTCCGGCAAACTTCCGACGAACATCCGATGAACCCTCGGTGATGCTCCGGTGGACTTCCAGCAAACTCCTGGACTTGCAACGATCCACTTGGCGAGTTCCGACGAGCTTCTTTGGCAAGCTCCTGGACTTCTCGGATTTGTTCCCGTAGAACATCCGACGATTGTCCGGACTTCCGTCGAACTCTTGAACCCCCAACGTGATCATGGTCTTAACTTCGGCGCAACTCCTGCTGCATGTCTTACTTCCATCATAGTTAATCCTACACACTTATCTCAACATATGGATTAGATAACAAATAACAATTGACTTCATCATCAAAATCCGAGATTCAACAATCTCCCCCTTTTTTATGATGACAGTCAATTGATAACGAAGTTAACCTTAACTCCCCCTATCTATATGTCATGCTTGAGATAAGTCATTCTTGAATTCAAGCCTTTGAATTCAAGAGATATATTGATTAGTTAAGATCATTTAACCTTATCAATACTACTACCATCATGATTCCTATCATGATATATTTCTCTGAAAATAATATCAAGGCTTGACATCTATTTTCAGGTTTTACATTTCAAATGTGAAAGATAGCAATTGTAGCAATTCATCATATGGCAAGATATCAACATGTAAAGTTGTGATATAAGTTCTTGATATCTTAACATAATGTAAATATTTCAAATGTTTAGCAATCATAGCATTTCATCACATGACAAGATATCAATTTATAGAATTGCAATGTAAGCTCTGGATATCTTAACATAGTGCAAATATGGCAATAACATAGTGCAAATATGGTATAGTGCAAATATGGCAATCATAGCAATTCTATCACCAATTTATCATATATTTCAATGCAAACTTTTGATATCTTAACATAATTCAAATTTAAGTATGGCACTCATAGCATCAATTCATATAGCATTAAATTCCAATATGGCACTCATAATATCAATTCATATATTTCTCCCCTTTTATCATCAACAAAAAGAAGAATGATATAGGCAAATTTTAACTAGGTTTATGTTATTTTTCAACAATGAGTGATAGGATACCAATTATACAAACATCTCAAGGAAAACATGACATGGAGGTAACTTTCATTACTTCTTCCTCTTTATTTGTTATTATCTTTTTGCATGAAGGAGGAAAGTCATTTGTGAGCTTACTCAAATGAATTTAAAATTGATAAGATATTAAAGCACGCTTTATTTTTACAAGGATTAAGATATGTGTGTGAATCAAATCCTTGCACGTAAAACTATTTCTCAAAAGATATAAGAAGGTATCATCAAATCCATTTCTCGAAAGATATTTTTCACATGATAAGTCTATAAGAGATGCATTTGCTAGTTGATTCCATATGTCAAAAATCAATAATGTGAATCAAACTCGATATGACATATGTTTTTTAAGTCCGGAAGAGAATAATGTATTGAGAAAATCCGATTGTTAGGATCAAGAAGATCCGAAAATAAAATTTAACACTTTCATGCATTCGGACAAGGTTTTGCTATAGATTTTTAAATTCAATCATGAAGATAAAACATACTTATTATCATGAAAATTTTTGTATCTAAAACACATAATTTCCAACATCTAATTAAGGCATGTAATTGTGTAAAATCATCATGGCAATTAAGTGATTTGATCATTAAATCAAAAAAGTCCAAAAAATAATCTTAACAAGTTTATGCATTCGGACATATTAACATTCCTAATTTTCTTCTAATGAAATCAAATTGTTCTTCACTTAGAGGTTTTGTAAAAATATCAGCTAGTTGATTCTTAGTATTAATGAACTCTATGATTACATCATGATTGGTAACATGATCTCGTATAAAGTGATGTCTAATATAAATATGTTTTGTTCTTGAGTGTTGAATGGGATTCTTTGTTAAACATATTACACTTGTGTTATCACATTTAATGGGAATATTTTTAAGATGGACTTTATAATCTTCTAAGGTGTTTTTCATCCACATAACTTGTGCATAGCATGCACTAGCCGCAATATACTCAGATTCGATTGTTGATAGTACAACCGAGTTTTGTTTCTTAGATGACCAGAAAACAAGGGAATGTCCAAAAAATTGACATGTTCCTGATGTGCTTTTTCTATCTAGTCTACACCCAGCAAAATCACATCCGCATAAGCAATTAACTCAAAATTCTCGAATTTTGGATACCATAATCCTAGATTTATGGTACCTTTAAGATATCTAAGTATTCTTTTAACTGCTTTGAGATGAGATATCTTAGGGTTCAATTGAAACATAGCACAAAGTCATACACTGAACATAATATTTGGTCTAGTTGTAGTGAGGTAAAGTAAACTTCCTATCATACCCCTATAAGTTTTTTTATCGAAGCTTTCTCTACTTTCATCAATTTCTAACTTAGTGGAGGTGCTCATAGGAGTGTTAATAGCTTTTGAGCTATCTATATTAAATCTTTTCAGCAGATCTAAAGCATATTTAGTTTGACAAATAAAAATGTCATTGCTTAGTTGCTTAATTTGTAAGCCTAAGAAAAATGTTAATTCTCCCATCAAACTCATTTCAAATTTGAGACTCATGGTTTTAGCAAAAGATTCACAAAGATATTCATTCGTAGAACCGAAGATAATATAATCAACATAAATCTGAATAATAAGAAAATTATTTTTCCAATTCTTGATAAACAATGTAGTATCGACCTTGCCTTTTGTGTAATTATTTTCAATAAGAAAAGTACTAAGTCTCTCGTACCAAGCCCTTGGGGCTTGTTTTAAACCATAGAGAGCCTTAGTTAATTTAAATACATGATTAGGGAGGCTATTATTTTCAAATCCGGGAGGTTGTTCAATATAAACTTCTTCAGAAATAAAGCCATTAAGAAAAGCGCTTTTAGCATTCATTTGAAACAACTAAAAATTATTATTACTGGCAAGGAGCATCCTTATGGTTTCTAATCTAGCCATAGGAGCGAAGGTTTCTTCATAATCGATACCTTCTTCTTGGTTGAAACCTTTGGCCACTAATCTAACCTTGTTTCTAACCACGATACCATATTCATCTTACTTGTTTCTAAAGACCCATTTAGTACCAATAACTAAATGGTCATTTGGCCTAGGAACAAGCTTCCACACCTCATTTCTCTCAAATTGATTTAACTCATCTTGCATTGCGATAATCCATGAATCATCTTTCATGGCTTCATCAATACATTTAAGTTCAATTTGGGAGAGAAAAGCGGCATTGTCACAAAACTTTTTAAGAGAAGAACGTGTTAGAACCCCCTTAGATGTGTCTCCTAGGATTAGCTCCTAAGGATGAGCATCTACATACTTTCAATCCTTGGGTAAGGATGTTTCGGAAGTGGATGCATCCAATTTGCTAGTTGGATACGGGGTTTCATTTAAATTCAAAGAATCGAAATTAACATCATCATCAAAATCATTTTTCTTGATTTCGAAAATCTCATTGAAAACAACATGAATGGATTCTTCTATAATTAAAGTTCTTTTATTGAAGATACGAAAAGCTTTAGAAACCGAAGAATAACCAAGAAAATTTTTTTCATCGGATTTAGCATCAAATTTTCCTAAGGCATCTTTTTCATTCAAGATAAAACACTTACACCGAAAAACTTTAAAATATGAAACATTGGGTTTTTTATTGTTTCACAACTCATATGGAGTTTTGGTGAGTAAGGGTCTTACTAGAACTCTATTCAAAATATAGCATGCAGTGTTTATAGCTTCGGCCCAAAAATATTTGGGTAGGCTATGTTCATTCAACATGGTTCTTGCTAATTCTTGTAAATTTCTAATCTTTTTTTCTACTACTCTATTTTGTTGAGGATTTCTTGGAGTAGAAAAGTTGTGGTTGTATCCAATAGATTCACAAAATTCTTGGAAATCACGGGTTTGAAATTCACCACCGTGATCACTTCGAATTGATGAAATCATAAAACCCTTTTTATTTTGAACAAGTTTACAAAACTTGGTGAAATATCTAAAGCATTCATTTTTGTGTTTCAAGAAATAAGTCCATGTGTATCTACTATAGTCATCTATAATGACAAAGGCGTATTTGCTACCTCCTAGGCTTGATGTAGAGATTGGTCCGAACAAGTCCATATGGATCAATTGTAAGGGCCTAGAGGTGCTTATTTGATTCTTAGATTTGAAACTACCCTTAATCTATTTCCTAATTGACAAGCATCATACACATTATCTTTGATGAACTTGATATGAGAAATTCCTCGTATAAGTTCTTTAGATGATATTTGAGTGATTAGTTTCATGCTATCATGACCTAATCTCCTATGCCAAAGCCAAGCATCCTCATTCAAAATCGAGAAACACATTTCATTGCAAAGATCATTGATGTCAATGGTGTATACATTATTCTGTTTTAATACAATCATAGATGTGTTTTTGTGTGGTTTTTAATGATGCAAGCATTAGATTCAAATTTGACGATATATCCTTTATCACATAATTGACTAATGCTTAAGAGGTTATATTTTAAACTACGAACTAACAAAACATCTTCAATAAAGAAGTTAGATTTGTTACCTATAGTTTCTTTGCCAATGATTTTACCCTTGTTGTTGTCTCCGAAGGTGACATAGCCTTTGTTTATGCTAGTGAGCTTAGAGAATTGAGATGGATCTCCGATCATATATCTTGAGCATCCACTATCAAGATACCATCTCTTGCTCCTAGCTTGTGATGGTGTATATCTCTACAAGAAAGGATAATTTTTAGGTACCCATTTACTTTTGGGTGCCTCAAAAACTGATCTACATTATTTATTATGTTGCATAGAGTTTATCATAGTTCCTTTAGGAACCCAAATCAGTTTGTTCGGGCTAATTTTCTTGAATGGACAATGATATGTTTTATGTCCATGTTTGCAACAAAAGTTGCATTTGCTTTGGTGCTGAACATGTAAGATAAGGCCTTTTATGAAGGTGGTTGGATTTTGGTGCGGACTTCTCACAAATCCAATTCCACTTCTTTTGGGAACATGACCCTTATTTGCAAGGATCGTGTTCAAAGACTTGCTACCAACCTCAAATTTCTTCAAGGTGTCCTTAAGTAGCAAGTTCTCTTTTTGGAGAGTTTCTATATCATGACATTTTATACATGGAGCTAAACTATCATGATATTCAGTTTTTAATTTATTAAAATTACTAATAAGACTATCATGCTTTTTTTTTAATAATTTATATTTTCTACTAATTATTTTGCATTCATCAAATAAGTCATGGAAGGCATTTAATAATTCATCAAATGATAAATCTGCATCAGTTAAATTTGTTATCTCCTCTCTGATGGCCATTAGGGCATAATGAGCAACTCACTCGGTGTTGGACTCCTCTTCTTCGGATGCACTTGAGTCATCCCACGTTGCTTTGAGCGCTTTCTTCTTTGATGTTCTCTTCTTGGCTTAGGGACAATCACTTTTGTAGTGTCCCGGCTTTATTGCACTCGTAGCAAATAACTTTGTCCTTTTTGGGTTTAAATTTATTTTTTTTGTTATTTTTAAACTTGTTTCTCTTAATAAATTTTTTGAATTTCCTTGTTAAAAGTGCCAAGTCATCGTCACAGTCCTCATCACTTGAGTTTTCTCTCAAGTGGTCATCTAAAGTTCTAAGTGCCATATCGTTCTTGTTCTTTAGAAGGATGTCTTCTTGCTCTTCATGAGCCTTGCAAGTCATTTCATAGGTCATTAATGACCCGATTAGTTCTTCAAGAGGGAAGTTGTTTAAATCTTTAGCCTCTTGAATAGTAGTGACTTTAGGGTCCCAACTCTTAGGAAGGGATCTTAGAATCTTATTTACGAGCTCAAAATCTGAAAAAATTTTGCCGAGTCCTTTTAGACCATTGATGACATCTGTGAAATGGGTGTACATGTCGCCAATAGTCTCGCTCAGTTTCATTCGGAAAAGTTCAAAAAATGTATCAAAAGATTGATTTGACTCTTTCACTCTACTTGTGCCTTCGTGAGTCACTTCGAGTGTATGCCAAATATCAAACGCAGTTTCACAAACCGAAACACGATTAAACTCATTTTTATCAAGCGTAGATAAGGCATTCATAGCCTTTGCATTAAGAGCGAAAGTTTTCTTCTCCAATTCATTTCAATCGATCATTAGAAGACTTCGAAAATCCATTTTCGACAAGATTCCAAAGTTCAAAATCCATTGAAATAAGGAAGATCCTTATTTGGGTCTTCTAATAAGTGTAGTCCGTCCCATTGAACGTGGGTGGACGTGTAATAGAGTGGCCCTCTTAGTTTTTGGCATATGCCATCTCTCTTGGGTTTTAATCCATTTGAGAGTTAACCCCGCTCTGATACCAATTATTATAATCAAGAGCACTAAGAGGGGGGGGTGAATTAGTGCAGTAGAAAACTTTCGACGATTTAAAACGATGTTCGTACAATAAAAACAATTTCGATAAGAAAACCGATTCAGAAATTTCTTTAACTTAGATTAGGCGAAGTGCAGTTAAAGTAAAACTATAGAGGCAGTTTGCAGTTAAGATAGAGAACAAAAAGTAAATGCAAACCAAGATTTAGAGTGGTTCAGTCAATCTTAACCTACATCCACTTTTGGCTTCCTCCTCCGATGAGGTCACCGACATCCACTAAAGGCCTTCCTTCAATAGGCGAAGGCCAACCACCCTTTTACAGTTTCACTCCTTTTGACGGGCTTAGGAGACAACCCTTACAGAATTTTCTCTCCTCTCTTGAAAGATCAAAACTTGGAAGAAAAGAGGGAGGAGAACTTCTAGCCTTTACAATACTTTTGAGATCTAAAAATCACAGAGTAAGATTGGATTTTGGGTGTACTTTCATGCAAGAAAGGGTGGGGTTTATATAGGCCCCAAACTGGTTTGAATTTGGAGCTCAAAAATGTCATCTCCCGAATTTTCGAGGTCCTGGCGGTACTACCGCCAGACTGGGCGGTACGATTGCCTGACAGAGCTCGGAGACCGAGCTCTAGTGGTGCTGCCGCCTGATAGGGATGGTACCACCGCCTAGTCTTGCTCGGAGACTAAGCTCTTGGGCAGTGCCACTACCGGCCCTAGCGGTGCCACCGCTTGGCAGGAATTCTGGGTCCGAATGGGCTGATCCATTCGACCCAATTTGGGTCTATCAAGAGCCCAATTGCCCCCAGATTAAGTTAATGGGATCACCTCCCATTCTTAACTTAATCTACATGCTAACTATGATATTTCTTAAGACATTTACTGCAACTTGCTCCGGTGCATCAATTGCTTCTTCCGGCGAGCTTCCGGCGAACTTACGATGAACATCCAATGAACCCTCGGTGATGCTCCGGCGGACTTTCGATAAACTCCAGGACTTGCGATGATCCACTTGGCGAGTTTCGACGAGCTTCTTTGGTAAGCTCTTGGACTTCTCGGATTTGTTCCCGTAGAACCTCCGACGACCGTCCGGACTTCCATCGAACTCTCGAACCCCCAACATGATCATGGTCTTGACTCCGGTGCAACTCCTGCTGCATGTCTTACTTCCATCATAGTTAATCATGCACACTTATCTCAACATATGGATTAGATAACAAATGACAATTGACTTCATTATCAAAATCTGATATTCAACACTTCTAGTGATCTTTCGGTGAACTTCCATGATCTCTTGGCAATGTTCCGGTGGACTCCCAACAAGCTCTAGGACTTCACATTGATCTTCTTGGTGAGTTCCGATGAGCTTCTTTAGCAAGCTCTAGGACTTCTCGATCAATTCCAGCAGAACTTCCGACTAACGTCCGAACTTTCGATAAACTCTCGAACTCCCAACGAAATCACGTTCTTGACTCCGAGACTTTATTTTACTATATGCCTTGCTATTATAGTTAATCCTGCACACATAAAATTTAACTTTAATCTAGACAATTATTACAAAGCTTGAATCATGTTGTTTGACATGTCATTGGTTCATCGATGCTTCGTCCGATTCTTTGGCGCATCGTCCTCTCTTGCGGCCTATTGCCCAATCGGCCAGTTGACCTCCACAACTCCAATATCCTTAGCGCAATATTCGCTCTTCTTAGCCCGATGCCCGAATTCATGGCCCGAAGCCTTCTGCAGATACGTCAACCGATCCTCCGGCCCGACATCCAATCTTTTGACATGTTTGCTCTATGGCACAACATGATTCTTCCCACTTTAATTGTCTCTCCCTGATCAAAGCTACCTACGTCACTCAAAATGCATATCAAATCATAAACACTATCAATTGGTTTCATCATTAAAATCTGAGATTCAACAGATTCATCCCAAAGTTCTTCCCTCTTCTTGCGTTCATAGCAAGTAGTTGCGTTCTTTTTATTCTTTAATTTTTGTTTCATGAACTTTTTAAATTTCATAGTGATGAGTTCAAGTTCGCTATCATTTGAGCTTATGCTCAAGTTGTCTTCAATTGTTCTTAGTCTGAAATCCTTCCTGTTCTTTGGAAGGTGGTTCTCAAGTTCTTCATATACATTGCACGTCATTTCATATGTCATTAGAGACCTGATAAGTTCTTCGATCAAAAAAGTAATCAAATTTTTTTATTCTTGAATAGCCATTATTTTTTCATCTCAATTCATAGAAAGTGATCGTGAAATCTTGTTAACGAGCTCAAAATTAGAAAAGCATTTGCTTAAACCATTGACGATATCCGTAAAACGGGTGTACATGTCAATAACAGTTTCACTCGGTTTCATTCGAAAAAGTTCAAAATCATGCATTAAAAGATTTATTTTAGAATCTTTTACTCTATTAGTACCTTTATGTGTGATTTCGAGAGTGTGCCATATATTAAAAGTCGTTTCGCAAGTAGAAACCCGATTTAACTCATTTCTATCGAAGGCACAAAATAGATCGTTCATAGCTCTAGCATTTAAAGAAAATGTCTTCTTCTCCAAATCATTCTAATAGTTCATTAGAAGAGAAGACCTTTCAAAACCATTTTCAACAATGTTCCATGAGTTCAAATCCAAAGAAAGCAAGAAAACTCTCATTCGAGTTTTCCAATATGAGTAGTCCATCCCATTGAAAAAGGGAGGACGAAAGAGAGAGTGACCCTCTTGAAAGCCGAAAAGAGCCATTTCTCTTGGGTGTTAAACCAAATGAGAAATACAAGGCTCTAATACCAACTGTTAGGAACGAGTCAGCACTAAGAGGGGGGGTGAATTAGTGCAGCGGTAAAATCACGTCGATTCTGAAAATTTCTTTCGTTTCGACGATAAAACCGATTTTGGAAACTTGCTCAACTTGAAAGCATATTTGTAAATGTATTGAAAGCAGTAAGCAAGTAAGGAGGTTTGCAATAAGATAAATTGCACAAAATAAAATGTAAACCAAATTTTTATAGTGGTTCGGTCGTCGTGACCTACATCCACTCTGCCGATTCCTCTTCCATCAAGGCCACCGGCATCCACTATCGATCTTCCTTTAATAGGTGAAGATCAACCTCCTTCATATACCCCTCTTCTCCTTTTTACAGGTTTAAGAGACAACCTTTACAAGCACTCACTCCTCTCTCAATCTATTCTAACACTTAGACTAGAAGAGGAGGATTCTCACAAGAGATTACAACAGCGTTTTTCTCTTTTTAAATTCTCTGTGCTTGTGTAAGTTAACCAAGGATGAGAGAGGTATTTATAGGCTTCAAGTTGATTCAAACTCGGAACCTAAAATGGTCTCATCCCAGGTTTCCTAGGTACTGGGCGGTACCACCACCGTTCCTCGGCGGTACTAACACCGCAAGATCTAACTCTAAGCGGTACCACCGCCAAATAGGGGCAGTACCACCGCTAGCAACATTACTGCCGGCGGTACCACCGTCGAGATTTCCTAGGGTGCTGTTGCCCAGGCGGTGCCACCGCCAGCCCTGACGGTCCACCACCGGCCAGGGTTTTAACACCCTGGTTAGGCCTTGAATCTGGCCCAAACCAACCCAAGTTCAGGCCCAATTGGCCCCTAACAGAGTTGATGGGATTACCTCCCAATCCCAACTCCAATTATGTGCTAACTATGATTCCTAAGACATAATCTAAGCAAGATAAGTCTGGTTTATTCCGGCGAGCTTCCAACGATCTTCCGGCAAACTTCCGACGATCTCTCAGTAATGTTCCAACGGTCTCCTGGCAAGCTCCTAGACTTCACAACAATCTTCTTAGCGAGTTCCGATGAGCTTCTTTGGCAAGCTCCTGGACTTCTCGGTTGGTTCCGGCAGAACTTCTGACGAACATCTGAACTTCCGATGAACTCTCAAACTCCCAACGAAATCACGTTCTTGAATCTTGGACTTCATTTTGCTTTATGCCTTGCTATTGTAGTTAATCTTGCACACACAAAAACATACTTCAATCTAGACAATTATTACTAAGTATGAATCATGTTGTCCGGTATGTCATTGGTTCATCGACGCTTCTTTCGATTCTTCGGTGTATCGTCTGATCTTGTGACCTATTGCCCAATTGGCCAATTGATCTCCGCAACTCCGATATTCTTGGCGCAATATATGCTCTTCTTGGCCCGATGCCCGAATCCATGGTTCGAAGCCTTCTATCGATACGTCGACGGATCCTCCAACCCGACGTTTAATCTTCTAACAAGTTTTCTTCCGACCCAACATGATTCCTTCTACTTTAATTGTCTCTCTCTGATTAAAGCATCCTGCATCACTCAAAACATAGATCAAATCATAAACAGTATCAATTGGTTTCATCATCCAAATCCGAGATTCAACAAATAGTAGAAGTTGTTGAATCTCAGATTTTGATGATGAAACTAACTGATAATGTTTATAATTTGATTTGGATTTTGAGTGATGTAGGAAACTTGGATTAGAGAGAGACAATTAAAGCATGAAGAATCACATTGGGCTGGAGTGAACATGTCAAAAGATTGGTCATCGGGCTGGAGGATCAGTCGACGTGTTGGTAGAAGGCTTCATGCCGTGAATTCGAGCATCAAGCTGAAGGATCGGGCATTATGCCAAGGAGATCGGAAGTTGTGTGAGTCAACATGCTAATTGGTCAATACACTGAATGAGAGGACGATGCGTCGAAAGAACGGACAAGCATCGGATGAACCAATGACATATCGAACAAAGGATTCATGCTTTGTCTAAGATCGAAGTAGTTTAGGGTACTAATTGAGTTAGCTTTTGGTATAATAATGCTAACTCAATTAGGGACCAATTGGGCCTTAATTGGGACTGATTTGGGCTCATTAGGAGGCCCATTCAGTGACCCAAAAGTTGGGTCAGACAGTGGCACCGCCAGAACAAGCGGTAGAACCGCTTGTGAATTGGAAAACTTAAAAAACTCGGTCTCCGAGGCTGTCAGGCAGTGGTACTGTGTTAGGACTCTAGCTAGAAGAGTCCTAATTGAAAGGGACATTCATGTAAAACCTACCTAAGTCGACCCCTATTAACGAGGTGAAGAGGCCGGCTAGGGTTAGGAGATTGTTTCTTAAAGAAGAATTAGAAATTGTAAAGAAATAGGAGTCTTGATTAGAAGTCCTATTAGGAGTTGGTTAGAAGGAGGAGTCTTGAGTAGGAGTCCTATTAGGAGTTAGGGTTTAGAAACCCTATAAATAGCCATGTATTCCTCCTCTTTTCATAAGCAATAGATGAATCTTTTCTACAGCCTTTGAGCAGCAACTTGGAGGGAGGAACCCCTATAGAGTTCCAAGGAGGTCGATCTCCTAAAGAGATCAACCCCAAGTTCAGAATCTGCAAGGGTTCTAACACCTGCAGAATTCCAAGGAGGCTGATCCCCTAAAGAGATCAACCCCCAGTTTAGAATCTGCAAGGGTTCTAACACCTGGTATCAGAGCAGCGTTCTTGGCATCTCGCTGCCCTTCCACAGCCATCCATCAACCCTCCACAACCGCCCAAAGCAATTCCCACAATTGCTTAAGAGATCGTTGCCAAATTCCGCCATCATCTCCACCACCACGGATCATCCTTTGATCTCCCCGTGAATTGCAACAGGTTCTGGTTTTCTACCTTACTGCTGCTGCAATTTAGTTATCCTTATTTGAAAATCCCAAAAAAAAAATTATTCCTATATTGCTGCATAAACTTTTCGTCATAAAGTTTTCATCTCTACGACGAAAGATACATTGCAGAATTCCAACCGTATAGCACTGTCTGTTTGATCTTGCTACTGTGTTTTTTCTATCCAAATCTCTACGAAATTTTTATGACATCTTTGACATTTCCTAATAGCAGATTTCCTTTGGTTTCATAAAAAAATTCTAAATATAAACCTCTGATCTTTTACGTCCAATCTGCTATACTTAAAAATCTGTGCTGCAAAAAATTTCAACCGTATATTGTTGCCTTAACCCATCTATTTGCAATCTTTTTTGAATGAAATTTCTTATACACTTCATAGATCATCTTGGCTTCTATCTAAGATTGATCTATAAAGAAATTCATCTCTAAAAACGATTTTGTGTTGCTGCAAATTTTCGTCGTAACCTGTTGAAATTTCTCGATGAGAATTCTGCAATCGCAACTTGCACCAATTTCCTTGCTGTTATACTGCCGAAATTTTCTTGATTAAATTAGATATTCTTGCTTTCATATACATTATGATTTTGATATCAATTCCCTCCTCAATTCTCTCACATTTTTGGTGGGAATTACGTTGAGAAACCGTTGTTTCTTCGACGACAATTCTACTCTTACAAGACAGCACATACTTGCTGCAACTTCCATTGATTTCTATCAAACCTTTGCTACCATCTACCACAGATCCAAAACTTTTATCTATAGCCCTAAAACTCTACCAAACCACACCCTCAACCTGCACCCAAAATAGCCACAAAACAAACCTAAATCGTAGCCTACATCCACCAATCTACCAACCCTTTCGACCATCACCTCTCTCAACCAATACATGCCTTTAACCCAACAACAAAAGAGAGATCTTGATATCACAGATTAGATGGCATATACTATGACATCTGAGGAGGTATTAAATGCTAAATTCGAAGCCTTCGAGGCGCGAATGGAATATAAGATTCGGATGCTCTTTACCGAACTCAGATTGGGCCGACCACTAAGCCCGAAGAAATCACATCAAGGAGAGAGCTTTGCCCAATCGCACCAAGCCCAAAGATATGACTTCCAAGAGAGGGGAAGCTCTATGATCAACCTCAACTATCCATGCATGAGAGTGGACTTCCCTAGATGGGAAGAAGGAGACCCAATTGGTTGGATCTCGCGCGTGGAGCGATATTTTCGGTACCACAAAACCGCGGATGCATCTATGGTGAAAATTGCAGCTATACATCTTGAAGGGGATGCTATATAGTGGTTTGACTGGTTTGAACATACTTATGGAGTCCTTTCATGGCGACAATTCAAAGAAGGACTGCTGATCCGCTTCAGACCAACTAATTACGAGAATATTGACGGACAACTAGCAAAGATCCGACAAACCTCCACCATTCAGGAGTACCAAACCAGGTTTGAAAGGTTATCTAATCAAACTCATGATTGGTCTCAAAAATAGCTATTGAGGACCTTCATTGAGGGCTTGAAGCGGAGATCCGAGGAGAAGTTAAAGCTGCCGACAACCAGTATCACGCTTATGGCAGCCATCTCTTTCAGCCATTTACATCAAGAGGAGCAATTGAACCATGAAGCTTAGAGGACTAGGGTCACTCCTCAACTAGTAATATTGAAGCCCTCAGCCCCCCCTCACTGTCGACCAAGTCCCTACACCAAAGAGGTTAACAGGAGAAGAGCTTCGGCGAGCCATATGCTAAGGGGTTATGTTGGCATTGTGGACGAGTCAGTAGAGCCGTGAGCATCGCTGTAGTAAAGGGAGACTTCTTATGATTGAACCAATAGAAGAAGAAGTCATTGAACATTCAGAAGAGAGCCTTGAACGTGAAGAAGAAGATGCAGAAGAAGAGCCACAATCGATCGAAGTTACGGTATATGCACTAGCCGACTACTCAAACCCGCAAACGATGAAAGTTGGAGGCCTTCTCAAACAACAACCGATCACTGTTCTCATCAACACGGGCAGTACTATTAACTTTCTAAACAGTAAGGTTTCTGTCCAAATGGCTTTACCTATTGAGAATTGCAGCAGGTTTGACGTTAAGATCGCCGATGGATGGATTTTGAAGTATGATCGTAGGCGCCCGCAAAACGTGGGGGCGACATAACAACGATTTGCACGGGAAACGTGGGGGCGCCCGCAAAACTAATTATGAAATTTTACAGTAAGGAGAAACAGGTGACATTGCACGGGAAACGTGGGGGCGACATAACAACGATTTGCACACAACAAATGGAGAAGGTTTTGCATAAAGCATACAGCGGCTTTTTGGCACAACTTGAGCAGCAAACTAAGGGAGAGCCAATAGAATTTGAAGATCCAAACCTACTTCCTTTGCTTGCTGAATTTTCAGATATATTTGACGAACCACACAACCTATCTCTTACCCGTCGGCATGATCATTATATAACGATTCTTTCAGGAAAACCTCCAGCAAATACTCGGCAATATCAGTATCTACATCTCCAAAAGGATGAAATAGAAAGGATTGTAAAAGAGATGCTTGAAACAGGGGTGATTCGGCCAAGTTGTAGCCCCTATTCCTCACCAGTGCTACTTGTACGCAAGAAGGACGAAACTTGGCGGATGTGCATCGACTACCGAGCTTTAAATGGCATCACCATCAAGGACAAGTACCCAATACCAGTGGTGGATGAACTTCTTGATGAATTAAAAGGAGCTCGAGTCTTCACAAAGTTGGACCTCCGATCCGGTTACCACCAAACTCGGCATTTACGGATTGTTCTAACGATCCTTCGGGAGAATACTCTTTTTGTAAAGCAACCAAAGTGCAGCTTTCTCCAGCAAAAAGTAGAGTACCTTGGGCATATAATATCAGAAGGAGTGGCGGTAGACCCAGTAAAAATTGAGGCAATGCAAGGCTGGCCGAAACCTACAAACGTGAAATTACTGCGAGGGTTCCTTGGACTAACGGGCTACTACCAAAAATTTGTTAAGGACTATGGGAAGATCAGTGCACCACTCACTTCTTTACTGAAAAAAGATGCTTTCCAATGGTTAGACAGAGCCTCCGCTGCCTTCGACAAACTTAAGGCAGCCCTGACGATGACGCCGGTGCTAACACTACCATATTTCAACCGACCCTTTATTATTGAGGCCGACGCATCTGGAGTCGGAATTGGAGCCATTCTCATGCAAGGTGGTCGACCACTCGCATACACTAGTAAGGCATTATCTCCCTCCCATCAAAATAAGTCAACATATGATAAGGAGATGCTCGACATTGTGCGCACAACAACGAGGTGGAAACCCTACTTGATTGGTCGACGATTTCAAATTAAAACCGACCATAAAAGCCTCAAGTACTTTTTGGAGTGAAAGATATCATCCCCTGAGCAACAAAAATGGGTAACAAAACTTCTTGGATTTGATTATGAAATAACTTACAAAAAGGGGAAAGAGAATGTTCTTGTATATGCGCTTTCGCAGCTACCCGAGCAAGCTGAAGTTTCAGCCAGCGACTTCCTTATGGATATTAAGATGGAATGGCAGAAAGATTCAGAGAATAGTAAGATTATAAAAAATTTGGAGGAAGCACCAAGCTCCGTGGCTCATTACAAGTGGGACTCAAAAGAATTACACTATAAGGGACGTATTGTGCTTATGATAGATTCTACTTGCATCTTCACGAGCAGATTTTGGACAAAGTTATTCCATATGTAGGGTACTAAATTGAAAAGGAGTATGGCATATCACCCACAAATCAACAGCTAGACAAAAGTGGTAAATAGGTGCTTAGAGACGTACCTCCGGTGTTTCACTAGCGACCAACCAAAAGAGTGGGCAAAATGGCTACCCTGGGTCGAATGGTGGTATAATACTAAAAATCATTCATCTACAAAATGTGCCCCTTATGAAGCATTATATGGTCGACCAGCCCTTGTGATTCCAAAGTATGTAATTGGCTCAGCCAAGGTAGATCAGGTTGACCAAGAATTGATTAATAGAGACAAACTCTTACAACTGTTAAAAGATAATCTCTCTACCGCTCAAGCCAGAATGAAGCAGCAAGCCGACACACGACGAAGTGAAAGAGAATTTTCAGTAGGAGATTGGGTTTATCTTCGCCTATAACCATACAAGCAACTCTCTATCAACACTCGAGCCTCCATGAAGCTATCCCCACGTTTTTATGGGCCCTATCATATCACAGGGCGTATTGGAGCCATGGTATACAGACTTAAACTACCTGAGGATGCCAAAATTCACCCTGTCTTCCACGTATCATGCTTAAATCCCAAGTTGGGAGAACACGAGTCATCCCAGATCCAACTGCCCAACACAATTGAGGATGGAGTTATTCAAGCCCAACCACAAGCCATCCTCGATCGTAGGATCGTGATGCGTCGCCGACATCCCTCTACTGAAGTACTAGTGCATTGGAATAATCTACCACTTGAAGACGCCACATGGGAACCATATAAGGAGCTGAAGACCCGGTTCCCTGAATTCATGGAATCTCAGCCTTGAGGACAAGGCTGATTTAAAGAGGGCGGGTCTGTTAGGACTCTAGCTAGAAAAGTCCTAATTGAGAGGGATATTCATGTAAAACCTACCTAAGCCGACCCCTATTAACGAGGTGAAGAGGCCAGCTAGGGTTAGGAGATTGTTTCTTAGAGAAGAATTAGGAGTTGTAAAGAAATAGGAGTCTTGATTAGAAGCCCTATTAGGAGTTGGTTAGAAGAAGGAGTCTTGAGTAGGAGTCCTATTAGGAGTTAGGGTTTAGAAACCCTATAAATAGCCATGTATTCCTCCTCTTTTCATAAGCAATAGATGAATCTTTTCTACAGCCTTTGAACAGCAACTTGGAGGGAGGAACCCCTATAGAGTTCCAAGGAGGCCGATCCCCTAAAGAGATCAACCTCAAGTTCAGAATCTGCAAGGGTTCTAACACCCGCAGAATTCCAAGGAGGCCGATCCCCTAAAGAGATCAACCCCCAGTTTAGAATCTGCAAGGGTTCTAACATACTGCTAGACTGGGTGGTGGTACCACCTAGTGACAGTGTGTCAGGTAGTGGTATGGCCAGACTGGGTAGTGGTACCGCCTAGTGTCAGGCTGTAGGGGGTGGTACCACCCATACCTTGAAATCCCGGGGATTTAAATTTTGGCTCCAAGTTTTGAAGCTATTTGGGGTCTATAAATACCCCAACTATTCTTGTATGGAGTAGCAAGAAAGGTAAACAAAAACTCTATATTTCTAAAGTTGAAAACCCTTGTAAAGTGTAGAGTCCCTCCTCCTAAAGTTTAAAGATCATTACTAGGGAGAGTATGAGGGAAGCTTTGTAAAAAGGAGTTGTAAAGGTTCTCTCTTTAACGTATCGAAAGGAGAATGGAGTTGTAAGAGTAGTTGATCTTCGCCCATTGAAGAAAAATCATTAATGAATATCGGTGGCCTCGACAAAGGAGGAATCGATGGAGTGGATGTATGTCACGATGACCGAACCACTATAAAATGATTTACATTTCTATTTGTGCAATTTACGTTTACTGCAAACTAAATCTTTACTTGCCTACTACTTTCACTACATATACGAATGAGATTTCAAGTTACCTTTCTGATTCAGTTTTCAACAAACGAAGAGATTTTTTGAAATTAATGATTTTATTCGTGGCATTAATTCACCCTCTCTCTTAGTGTCGACTCATTCCTTACAATTGGTATTAGATCCATGTTATTTTTTCATTTAGTTTAACACCCAAAAGAAATGGCTCTTTTCGGCTTTCAAGAGGGTCACTCTCTCATTTGTCCTCCCGTTCAATAGGACGGACTACACATATTGGAAAACTCGAATGAGAGCTTTTTTACTTTCTTTGGATTTAAATTTATGGAATATCATTGAAAACAAATTGCAAAGGTCTTCTCTTCTAATGAACGATTGGAATGATTTAGAGAAGAAGACTTTTCTTTGAATGCTAGAGCTATGAATGCTCTATTTTGCGCCTTAGACAAAAATGAATTCAATCAGGTTTCTACTTTCAAAATGGCTCTTGATATTTGGCACACACTCGAAATCACACATAAAGGCACTAGTAAAATAAAAGATTCAAAGATTAATCTTTTAATGCTTGATTTCGAGTTGTTTGGAATGAAGCCGAGCAAAACTATTATTGACATGTACACCCGCTTTACGGATGTCGTCAATAGTTTAAAAGCTCTTAGCAAATATTTTTTCAAATATTAAACTTGTTAACAAGATATTAAGATCCCTTCCAAAGAGTTGGGATCCGAAAGTAATTGCAATACAAAAAGCAAAAGATCTCAATAATTTTCCACTTGAAGAAGTTTTTGGTTCATTGATGATATATGAAATGACACTCAATCCACATGTTGAACATGATGAACAAAACGAACATGAGAACAACCTTCCAAAGAACATGAAAGATTTGGCACTTCGAACAATACAAGACCACTCGAGCAAAAGCTCAAGTGATGATGACATTGAACTCCTCACAATAAAGCTTAAAAAATTCTTAAAACAAGAATCTAAAAATAAAAATGAACTTAAAAAGAAGAAGTTGTCAAAGAAGAAGAAGGCGACTTGGGACAAATTGAGTACCTCCGAAGACGAGGAGCAAACCAATGAAGACGAAGTGGCGAACATCGCCTTGGTAACTCTCAACAATGAGGTAAACAACTCAAACAAAACTCCTTTATTTTATTTCGAAATTACATGATGCTTTTCAAGAGTTATTTTTAAATTAGTTAGTAAAAAATTAAAAATTAAAAAATATTTCATGCATCTTTTTCTAGTTATTTTGAAAATTTTGTGCATGACAATTGCATGATAACTCCTAGCAATAAGATTCACTTAAAAAGAAAAGTACGTTAATACAACAAACAAAATGTTTTTGATTGAAAATGCCTTATGTTCAATGAAATCATGATTGATATTTTAATGACATAATAATGTAAGACGTAATGAAAATGTTAAAAGATTTTGTATCATTCTTGATGATTTTATATTATCCATGAGGATTTGAAGTAATGATGATTTTTGGGTAATTTATGGTTTATTGATCTTGATGATTTCTATGATGAGATTTGCTCTTTCGATTTTAAACTATGATGTATCGTTTTCATATGAAAAACTGAAGAATACTTTTATGAAATCAATCACAAAATGTATTATCATTGGAATCATAATGATAAATCAAATTGCTTGTTTAAAGAAGCCTTATGTTTAATGTGTTATATTTTTGGTCATTTTGATAATAAAATTTATTTTTTGATTTTAATCAATGATGCATAATGATCATGCTTAATGAGTTTATCTTTTAAAATTATGCATGATGATTCTTGTGATTTATGATTTTTGTCGTAATGAAAGTTCTTTTTTGTTTTAAATGTTGATGCTTGTTTTTATTTGAAATAAAAATTTGAGCATGTTTGATTTTATTTGAAGAGAATTAGGTATGTTAAATCTTCCAAATTTATGGATTACTTTTTTGGATTTCTCGGTTCTTCATAACTTGAATTTTATTTTTAAATCAAGATCATCTTTCTATTTACAAGAAAAGGGATTTGATTTATGAAGTTTTATTCATAGATTTTTTATCCTTCATTTAATAATCATTTCCCATGAATTTTTCCTCACTCATCTCACGAAAGAAGAATTTTTATTCATGAACTTTTAGTATGTGATGATCATTTGCAAGAATAGGGATTTGATTTTGTATGGATATCTTGATCTTTTTAATGAACCATTTCTCTTTGCTAAAATAGAAGTTTGATTCAATGAAACTCATTTATTTTAGATTTGACTTGGTTCAAATCTTTTCATGAATTTGATTCTTGATTTTTTTAAAAATAAATTTCTCACTTACTTTTCTTCCTCTTCTTCTTATCATTTTATGACAAAGGAAGAAAGAAACTTGTTAAGAAGAATCAAAAACCTCTTAAGCAAAAATGCTAGCTTCTCATTTTTCATGCAAAGTTCTAACTTCTTATTTTTGCTAGCATGGATAAATTGGTGTCAAACTTACTTGACATGCTTTCAAACATTTGCATTGTTGAATGATTCTTCTTTTTGTTGATGACAAAGGAAGAGAAAATAAATGATGAGTGTTTGGTACCAATAATCTTGAAGTGATAAATGCTTAAAAGTGTTGATTTAATAGTTGGTATCATGAATGCTTTAGTATCATGTATGATATGCCCATAGTGATGATTGATTTATTTTTGTTATTATGCATGAAGTAAAAATGAAATAAAAGGTTTTAAAATTGTGCACGTTTTAATTTGAAACTATAATGATGCACAACCATATTAAAAAAAGAATGACTTTGTCATGATTTGAAAATTGATGTAAAGGGAAAAGAATTGTAACATTGTATTCTTCCTTTGTTTTTGTTGATGACAAAGGGGGAGAAAAATTGCTAGCTCAAGATGTAAAATTTGGAAACTTGTACATTGCAAAAGAAGCAAACTTGCTAGCTTGCTCATCTCAAAAGAGAAGCAAGAAGTGCTATCTTGCCTATCTCAAGAAGCAAAACATGCTAATCTAGCAAAATTTACAAATTTGCAAAACTTAAAATTATTGCTAACTTGCATGTAGAATGATGTAAAATTTTGCTAGCTTACGCTTTGCCAAGGAAGCAAAAAATTACACTTCTAAAAAGAGAAGAAAGAAAATTACTAGCTTGCATAATGATAAAACTTGAAATTATGTTTATTATGCAATGATTTGAAATTATGGCTAAACACTTGCTAGTTGCACTTCTCCTTTTTGTTGATAACAAAGGGGGAGAAGTTATGATGACAATCATGCATTGATTGATGTATTCAAAATTTGATTATACATGATTTTATGATGACATGTTGCTTGGATTAATGATTAAAATTATCTTGACTTGAATACATTTTGAATTCAAGGTTCATCTCACATATGCTATATTGATAAGGGGAGTTAAGGTTAACTCCGTCATCAATTGGTAGTCATCATTAAAAAGAGGGAGATTGTTGAATCTCATATTTTGATGATGAAACAAATTGATACTATTTATGATTTGATTTGCGTTTTGAGTGACACAGAAAACTTCGATCAGGGAGAGACAATTAAAGCAAGAAGAATCACATTGGGCCGAAGTGAACATGTCAAAAGATTAGACGTCGAGCCGAAGGATCGATCAACGTGTCGGCAGAAGGCTTCATGTCGTGAATTCGGGCATCAGGCTGAAGGATCAGACATTGCACCAAGGAGATCGAAAGTTGCGGGAGTCAACATGTTGATTGGGCAATACGCCGAAGGAGAAGACAATGTGTCGAAGGATCAGACAAGCATCGGATGAACTAATGACATGTCGGACAAAGGATTCATGCTTTGTCTAAGATCAAAGTAGTTTAAAGGACTAATTGAGTTAGCTTTGGGTGTAATAATGCTAACTCAATTAGGAACCACTTGAGTCTTAATTGGGACTAATTTGGGTTTATTGGGAGGCTCATTTAGTGACCCAAAAGTTGGGTCAGGCGGTGGCACCGCTAGAACAGGTGGTAGAACCGCTTGTGAGTTAGGAAACTCAAAAAACTCGATCTTTGAGGCTGTCAAGCATTGGTACCACAGAGTGTCAGGCTGCAGGCGATGGTACTGCTCGTACCCTGAAATCTCGGTGGTACTACTCGTACCCCGAAATCTCACGATGGTACTGCGGTGGGTCTATAAATACTCCAGCTATTCCTACATAGAGTAACAAGAAAGGTGAACAAAAACTCTATATTTCTAAAGTTGAAAACCCTTGTAAAGTGTAGAGTCCCTCCTTCTAAAGTTTAGATATCATTCTAAGGGAGACTGTAAGGGAAGCTTTGTAAAAAGGGGTTGTAAAGGTTCTCTCCTGAACCTATCAAAAGGATAATCGAGTTATAAGGATAGTTAATCTTCGCCCATTGAAGGAAGATCATTAGTGGATGCTGATAGCCTTAACGGAGAAGGAATCGGTGGAGTGGATGTAAGTTACAACGACCGAACCACTATAAAACGATTTGCATTTCTATTTGTGCAATTTACCTTTACTGCAAATTGAATCTTTACTTGCCTACTACTTTCACTACATATATAAACAAGATTTCAAGTTATCTTTCCGATCTAGTTTTCAATGAATGAAGAGATTTTTCGAAACTGATGATTTTATCCATGGCACTAATTCACCCCTCTTAGTGCCGACTCATTCCTAATAATAGTACCGCTAGTATTTTGGAAACCCAGGATGAGATCTTTTTTAGCTCCATTTTTTAAGCTATTTGGAACCTATAAATACCCCCCTTTTTTTTTCTTAAGAAACCACAAAAAGCCTGTATTGTAAAGTTTTGAAAAGTACTAAGTGTCTCCCTCCTTCTCTTTAAGTTTTAGGCTTATTCTAAGAGAGGTGTGAGACTTGTAAAGGTTATCTCCTAAACTTGTGAAAAGGAGAAAGAGTTGTAAAAGGGTAGTTGGTCTTCGCTCATTGAAAGAAATCATTATTAAATGCCGGTGGATTTGACAAAAGAGCAATTGGGAGTGGACATAGGTCATGACAATCGAACCATTATAAAATTGGTTTATATTTACATTCTACTTCTCATTATTATTACTTGGTGATTTAATTATCTACTACCCTTACTTGCTCACTATGCTTACCAACGCTTTTAAATTAAACATATTTTCGATATGGTTACATCAAATAATGAAAGTTTTAAACCAACATTTTTACAAATGCACTAACCCAAAAATCTTTATTTCTTTTTAACTTATCAAACTTCTTGGTTTATGACATTTTAAGGGAATCAATGTGTTATTCTAATCATTTCATTAATTTTTCATTGATAAAGTGATTAAAATAGTTTCTCTTACTTCAATCTTGAACGATCCATCTTATTTCAATTGGTTAGAGGATGATAATTTATATTTTATATGTATCATAGCCCTTTAGCTATTGAGGTGTATGGTTGCTAAGTTAATGATTTTCATCACTCACAAAATTCATTAATAACAAATAAATATGAATAACATGAAGAGACTAACTTAATTAGTCTTTAATTGATAGCTAAATTGATTCAATTAATTTAAACTAAACTCAATTGAACTAGAACGTAGATGAATCAACACAAAATTCTTATACAACTAGTCTAAAATTAACCTAAACTTATATAATTTTATATTAGTTGAGCTAGTTAAAATTAGTTCAAAATCACACTAAGCCATCCTAAATCACTTAAACCAGTCTGGTTTTAAAATGAATTTGGCGATGACAACCTTTGCACAGTGTTGGGTTAGGCCACAGTAGATCTTATGTTAAGATCACGTGCATTACATGTGTCTAGTAATGGGAAGGGGGTAATAGTAGAGTCTCGATTACACTCAGCACGTGTCAGCATCGGGCCAAGCTATAATCCGACCCACATAACTAATCACATATTGGACACATGATAGAAAAGACTATAGGTTGAGCTTTAGCATAGTTCTAGGTTAGCTCTAGACTTAGGCACTACCGAGTCACATGCACCACTTGTTTACTACAAGGGAGAGAGCCACGAGTTAGGCCTTAATACCGAGCCATGCATGGGCGACAAGCATTGGGTTGCATCGGCCTACGGGACAAGGCATTAGCCAAGCTTAGCCACGAGCTAATCTAGATGGACCTAGAGGCTCAAATGCATGGGCTAGTGGCTCTCCTCTCGTTCCATTCCCAAGTTGAGCCTTGGTCTTATGCAAGATGGACTTGATTCGATCGATTAGATTAAGTCAAACCCAAACCCATCCGATTCCTTAATGAAATTAGTTTTTTTTATTTTTTATAATTTTAAAATTATAAAAATAATAATTATATTTATTCAAAAATATCATAATGAAATTGTAAAATTATGTAATCAAAACAGATTTTCTAAGAAATTAAATTCAAAAACTATTTCTCATGAAATAAAATATCAGTAATCTAGTATTTTTTTTAATTTAAAATTTTAAGAAATCATGAATTAGATAAAATTGTATTAAGTAATTGAAATTCAAAGAACATATAGTATGTTAAAAATCTTAATCTAAAATTAGGTTTTGAAATAATCATTAACCCATAGATTGCATAAATTTCAATCAAAAAATTTAAAATAATTTATCAAAATTACATAAAATTCACAATTAATTCTAAACAAAATTTTTTAACTTTTAAATACTAAAGAAGTTGCAGAATTACTATAATAATGGAACTGAAAAGAGTCAGAAAACCTAACTTTCTTATCGATCATCCCCCACTCCTTATGGACCACAACCCTATTCCTCTGTTAACAAACAAGGAGGGGTCTCCACCTGTTCTTAAATAGAAGAGGAAAGAGGATAGGATTCGGAGTCCTTCTTGAATTTAATATTTAAAAATTAATCTTCTTTGTTTTCTACTTTATATAATTAGATTAATATTCATTCTCCTATTCAAAAACTTTTTAACATCAAAATCTACTCAAAAAGAAATAAAATAACCTAATAGAAATCAAAATATATTCTTTTCTATTCATAATCAAATTTGTTTTAAATTTAATTATTAAGAAATTATAACCGTCGTTCAATGCCATTCAATAGACACGACTCAAGAACATCGTTCGATGCAATCTGCTATCTGATTTTTCTCGATCCCACTCCATCATTCAATGTCACTTCGATGACTCTCGGATGACGGGAAGAAGAATAATAATAATAATAACAAAAAAAAGCGTATTTATATCCATTTGTAAAATAGTATCTTAGGGATGCTAATGAGAAGTTTAATATTCATAATTTTTTTTTACTATTGACAATCCCCTGTTATTGATAATCCTTTAAAAATTAATAATATATTATTTTATTATTTACAACCCTTGTATTATTAATTTTATTTTTTTTCTTTTTTTCTTCCTCAATATCCCTTATTTCATTCTTGTTGTTGACCCTCACGGTAGCCATAGACATCGTCTAACCTCACCTGTCGCTCTCCTATTGCTTTCCTTTAAGGAAGAAGAAAAATAAGATGTTGAAGAGAAAGAATAATAAGAAGAGAAGAAAGAAGGAAAAATAAATAAAAAGAGGTACGTGGAGGATAAAGAAAAAGATAAAGGGGATGATAAAGGGAAAGAAGAAGATGGTATTTATATTCATTTATAAGGAGATAATATAAAAAATTTAAAATAAATTATAAATAATAAATATAGGGATTGCAATTAGTAATTTCTTATTAATAATTCTTAACATCAAATAGTAAATAGAAAAAGAGATTATCAACAGAAATCTCCTATCATTTAACTTGTCGTACAGAACCGCGTGCCAGCTTTTTGGTAGATCGATTGGGATTGAGATGATGACATGCCGGCATAGGCGGCAGGGAAAAGAAAGATGTGTTCATTCTTCGTTTTTTTTTTTTGTTACTTTTTTTCAGATTCTTGCTGGTGATCCAATCTGCTTAGAGCCTTGGCTTCACAAACCTCCTCATATCCCCCTTTCTGGATTCGAGTAGTAGCCAAGGAGACCATTGATTTTACGCGAACCAGTACACGCCCTCGGTATAAAAAATTTAGCATTTTTAAAGTAAATAAATCTTTAACTTTAAGAAGCGTTGCGAAGAAAAAAAAAGCTTTCCTTCCTTTGTTTCTACTGTGATTTGTGATCTTGGTCGTAAAGTTCATGATGGGTGTTCCATCTCTATACTTCGTTGTCATGGTGGAAAAGGAGTAACGTGAAAGTGTTTTCAGTCCTGAGATTTGAGATTCACTTGCACAAACGTGTGTGCATGTGTTCTGTGTTCCCCTTCTTCGAAATATATTTGTTTCATTCAGTTTCATATATGGATGCTCGCACTAACTAAGAGAGGACTGAAGCAGAAAGATTATTTGTGTCCGAAGAAGCAGCAGAAGAGTTAAGTAGCAGCAAATCCAGATGCTTCAAAAGTTGCCCCCACTCTGAAGCAGATTACTGCCATTAGGTAATTCTTTGCCTAAAAAGTGTTGCCTACTGACATCCACATCCTCGACGGTCTCCAAGTTTGAACTGTTCAAACCATGTCGTCGCTGGGACTTCAATCTCAGTAGGAAATGGTACCCGCTTGATTGAAGCCATATATAAAAAATCTCATCTCAATTATGGGGTTGTCATTGTCCTTGAACACAGTACGAAAATTAAAAGGCCATTATGTTCGCTTTTATGCACTGACTTTGGCATAATGAGCTTTTCTAGTGTCACAGTAGGTGAATTTGAACCTTTTTCTAATGTCATTCTGCAGACAATGAGTTTTTATTATCCTCCAGAGGCTATTTCTAATGTCATAACCCTTTCTAATGCACGAATCTCTCACCAATATGAATAGTTTTCATTATCTTCCTAAGGCTATTTCTAATGTCATAATCCTTTCTATTGCACGAATCTCCCACCAATACCAAGCCTAAGGTGCGAGAACATTAAAAAAAATTGTTATTTTCATGACTCCATCCTAAAATCAATATCAATCTGACCGTAAAGCTAACTGCTGCATGAAAATTTTAGCCGCTTGGTCAGATAAACTGTTACAGCAATGTAATTTTGGGTATTTATTCATCTCCACTACATACATGGTTTTTCACTTCTTGTCTAGACCGAAAACAGGACCGCAACTCAGACAAGGAACCAAAAGTGACAGCCTTTTTATTATACCGTTCTAGCATCCGTAAATCTAATACTCAGTGATAATTGTAACCAACGAATTCAATGGAACAAAAAGCAATACAATTACCTCTTAACTATTGCCTTGGAGATACTTGTGTCTATGCTAGACAACACAAACTAAAGAAAGCTGGCAGGCAGTAACAATAGCAGGTGTACATTAGACACCACAAACTAAAAAAAGAAGGCAGGCGGTAAAGCATACTTGTGTCTTTATTTCCACCTTTCGGTTGAAAGGATGAAACACAGGTCACGTCTGGTATAGCTTGAGGTTCTTCATTATCCGAAAAAGGCCTACCTGAACTGCTACTGCTCTCTGATAAGTTCATCAAATCTGTTCGGTGGCAGAGAACAAAAAGAGAACCAGATCCTTGCCAATACCATTTTCATAATCGCAGAATACTTAATTACATTATGGAACAAGTATTTCAGATGAATACCAGCACCAGGCTTAAGGGTAGGGATTTATGTTTAACAAAAGTGAAGCAACACCCTAAGATCTTGTTTTCAGCATTGTTTTGGCAACTTATATATATCATTCAAGAGCAAAACCAACAGAACGAACAGCCCAACACCAGGTAAAAGGGCCATGCAGGAGGAAACCTCAGAAGCACCAGTGTCTCCTTTGTTCAAAACAGAGTTTTGTGCAATATGGGGAATGTACAAAACCAAGGCACGGCTTGTCTTCAAGTATGTTATGCAGTGATGCCTCTCACATGTATGGCGGCAACCTTGGAGGAGGCCTGTGCTGGTATCCATTTTCTGGACAGTTTGGTGTAGACCTCTCCGCTGTAGCTCTTTGAGTAAAGTTTCCTGACTGAGGGTTCTGGTTTGGGTTGAAAGGGCTCCACCAATGTGATTCACCCTCAATAGGAATCCATGGGAGTGGGCTGATGCCCTCTCTACCCCATCCATAAAATCGATTGACATGTCTGCCTATGCTCTCACCTTCTTGGTGGTTTCTGTTTACAGATCCCGAGACTGAGAAGCCATAGAAACCCCCTACGTCAGCTGAGGAAGGAGCTGCAATGGAGGAAACAAGAGTTAATCCCCTTGGTCTCATCCTCCTGATGGGAGCAAAAGGGGAGCTCCGGAGTGATGAGGAATACAAGGATGGATGATACATGTGACTGCCAAGACCACCATTGTGACCCCTAATCTCTCCTGTAACTGGTGGGCCTAGTGACCCAACTAAATTGCTTCCATTGCGTGCAACAGACCTGAAATTTATAGGACAGTGATGACCACCATCAAGACATTCACAATAAAGACCCTGCATCATTTTTTTTCTAATAAAATTAAAAAAAAAGTGGCACTTACCCATGGATGAGATGATGGGGATGCACAAAGGAGCCTAATCTATGCTGGTTGCTGGTATCATTTCTGGCCATCCTTACACCATATTGAGATGCAGACTGATCCACATTTCCTGACAAAGGAAAGGAAGGAGAGTGCTGCTGCTGCCAATTGAGGCTTTGTGGTTCAGTTGAAGGAAAACTGTGGGAGTTCATCATATCAGAAGATGACTGTCCTCCTAAGCTACTCGGATGTTGATGAAATAGGCCATTTTCAGGAATGGAATCAGCAGAACTCAATGGTGCAGCACGCATAGCATTAGGAAAGCCATGTAGGGCCAAGTATGGGCAGATATGTGAGCTACTTGAAGAATTTGAATGGTCTCGGAACATTGAATTACTCATGAACTCATGATCTTTAATGAAAAGGGGAAAGAGTTAGAAGGAAATAACAATTACAAAAATCTGATTAAAAAAGCTGATGAAGGTAAACTGCTTACACGAACTCGGCATTGATTCAGCCTCCCTGCAGGATGAACAAATTTTTAATTGATACACTGAATTGTAACCAAAATCAGGTGAAAACATAAAAAAATAAAAAGGATGCAACATTCTTCTCTATATAACCAATCAGGCAACCAGGAGCTACACCTTTGTGAAACTACTTAAATTAGATATTTGTGGGCCCAAAAACATCTCAATAAGCTTGATGTAATGATGATCAAGAGACAACTCCTATGGGGTCAAAAAAGAAAATTAATCTTGTTTTACACTTTTAGTTATCTGTTCATGCAACTTAAGGGCTATCTGCTGTTTTGTGCTGGAATAATCTTAAAAGGAAAAAGAAAAGAGCATGGATATTGGTATTATGTTGAAATTTCTTGATAAAATTAAACAACCAGTAGAATACATCACATGCGGTATAGCTCAAGAGTTCAGATCTGAACTGAAACAAGTATTTTCTAATCTTTGAATTCGAGAATTATTTTCCGATGCACATCTTTTAGATAAGTATTTGAGGATTTTTAAGCTTAATACCATCAGACAGAGGCTGGTCATTATCAGCTCAAATGGCAGTAGAATTTCCTATCAAATCTCATCCTTAGTAGGGAAAAATTGAAAGAAAAAAAAAAAACATATCTACAATTCCAGCCAACTAAGGATTAATATAATTATATATATGTGTTTGTGTATGTATGTGTGTGCGTGCGCATGCGAGTGTGAGTGCATCTAGCTGAAATAGTTGTTAGTAATAAATGAAAGGTTACTGCTATTGGGCAGCAAGCCTTTATCACACCCAATCTTCATTTCAGTACTTCATTACCCAGTTTCTTTTTACCTATTTCCTCTGATTAGTGCAATTTTTGTCCTCTTGATTCTTTGCTATTCCTCTCTATTGCTCTGATCTTCCTCTCTTCTTGATGTATATTTATTGTAACAGCTATTACTTGCTGAACAGTGGATAGTCATTTCGCTGTTAAATTTGGAAATTACAGCCTTCTTTGTTGCTCTAATCACACTTGGATCTTTTTATTTTTTTTCAGCAACAGAGCTCAAAGGCCAAGCAATGGTTCTGAGGAACAAAGATGTCACTTTAAAACTGATTCTAGGATCAGTACATTGGTAAATGAAGTAGATGAAAGGAATTGAGAGGATGGAAGTAAAACAGTAATCTCCCTTGTCAAAAAGCAAGGATCTATTTCATCAACTGAACAAGCACACTTCTAAAATAATCCAATCAAAGGGAAATTAGGGTGAAATTATGGAAGCTAAAGTAATAAAGATCTCCAAGTAAACTGCAGACAATCAGATTGAGATGCAAATGCTAGATATTTAGTCTGAGAAAAAGCTACAACTAACACAATCAACAATCAAGGAGTTGCATCACCGATTTGAGCATCCATATCAGAGAAGCTCTAAAAGTTTGGCATGATCATGACGTCAACCAATATAAACTACTTGATCTAATCAGATCTGAGCCCAATGACAACAAGATCCTAGGTGTGATAGATCATCAATTTGTCCAGCAAAGAAGAGGGTGTGATGAGATTTTTTTTATACCCGTAAAATGATGTAATATGCATAACAAAGTGAATCAGATACCTCATAGTCTAATTTGAGTGGTTTAAATTTAGCTTGTGAATGTTCAACGTGATAGAAGCATGTTCTGGTAGATACTTCTCAATATACATTTTATAATTGTTTGAAATGTTCTCAAATTTTGTTTTTGATAAAAGATGGTTGGTAATCACCACCCTTGAATCATCAATTCATCCTATACAAAATGCACGTAACAAAAGAAATACTATTTTAAGAGCTAATATAGCAGTAAGTTTTTTAACAATATACATTCTACACATCAAGACCTTATTCGCTACCAATTTCAATTCCTAAATAAACCTATATTTCCAGCCATCTAACTTACTCAAATTTAAAGTTGCCATTCCTGAATTTTTTTACAGAATGAAACATTTTTTGTATCTAAAAATCTGAAATTTTTTTTCTTATTTATGTTTCATGGAGAAAAGAAATAGCATGGGACATGAAAAATGAAAGAAAAATCCTTTTCTGGGCCATGGGATCAAGAGGTTATTAAACTGAGAAGATGACTCGATGCTTATTAGCCATGGATCTTCAAATTTGTTCGCATAACTTTACATGAAAGAAACTCCTTCCCTTCAAAAGTCTCCACCAAACAGCAGTTAGAAACAGTAGATAAGCTCATACATGGTTGGACAAATCCTTAATGGAAAAATTAAGCTAATGCAATTGAGTAGGTACTTATGAAAGTTCCAATAGATTAGGAAAAATCCAAAGAGAAAAAAATGGAAAACCTTAACTTCTATGTGGGGACTTGTTCCAATCCTTAAAGGCATAACCAAGCCAAAAGTCATGTACCAGGCCATGTGCAGCAAAAGTATCTGAATTTGTAGAATAGGAGCACGGGCTAAGAAAATGCTGCACTACAATTAACTGGACTTTCAGGTTGCTGCTTCAAATATTTTCTGAACCAAACTGGATTATGGAAATAATGGTGTAAAATAGTAGCAAAAATTAGGGTAATTGCTAAAGATGCAAATAATGTAAAATTGATGTTTAATTTTAATAAAAATTGCAGGTTCTGGAGGTGAAACATGAACTGAAAGAACATAAGAATTAAATCAGTAGCAGATTAATTATGGTAAGTGAAATACAAATGAAAATCTTAGCACATGTGTGCAGGTAAAGTAGTGTTTTATGAAGTTTAGGAAGATTAGTATACAACAAAAAGAAAATAATACAAGATGTAGAAAAAAATTTGATAAGAACAATTATACAAACTAATCAATGTATATAAATAAAATATATCTCAACATAAGAAATTATTAGAAAGAAACAAAATAAATAAATTATTAACTAATGTGCCAATGTCATGTCCCACATTCCTGAGAGGCTGAGATTGCTCATAGAAAGCATGTATCATTACATGTTAATGTTCATTCTTCATAACCAAATATAATCTATAGCTCGGTGATTTAAAAAGCGCTAGGCGCCAAAAGGTGCCAAGGTCCAAAAACGCCCGAGGTGCTAGACGCTCACCCGAGTGAAGCAAGATGCTAAAATATAAAAATATATAATATAATTAATAAATATAATTATTTAAATAAAAAATATGATATTAAATTAAGAAAATACTATTGCTAGTATACAATTAGTAGTATACTGTTAATATACTGTTAACAGTATACAAAGTGAGAAGAGTGTGAGTAAGAGGAAGATCAAGGTTGCCGACTGAGTGCAGCGGCAACGGTAGCAGTGAGCAACGACAGCGGGAGCAGGAGCGGCAGCAGCGAGCAACGACAGTAATAGCAATGAGCAGCGGGAGCGGCGAGCGACGACAGTGGTAGCAGTAGCGAATGCAAGAGCGGCTAGCGACGATAGTGGCAAAGGTAGTAGGAGTGGGAGCGGCGAGCGAAGACAGTGGCAGCGGCAGCGGTAACAGTGAGCAGCGGCAACGAGAGCGACGACAGTGGTAGTGGCAGCGGTAGAAGCGAGCAGGGGCAGCGGCAATGGTAGCAGTGAGCAACGACAATGGAAGCAGGAGCGAGAGCGGTGAGCGACGACGGTGGCAGCGGTAGCAGCAAGCAGCTAGAGCAGGAGCGACGAGTAGGGTTAGGGTTGGGAAGTCGCGAGAGGAAGGCTGATATCAATGCTTTAGTTGGTTCGATTAAACCAACTAAAAGCACCGGAGACCGAACCAAACCTAAAACGCTGGTTCAGTCACCTGATTTAACCCGGGCACTCCCCGAAGCGCCCGGCGGCTAGGCTCGGGCGAGCGCCCAGGCGACGCCTCTTTGAAGCGCGCTGCCTGGAAATGAAGCGAGGCGCTCGGGCCTCGCCTCGCCTCACCCGAGTGCCTAGGCAAGGGCCCAAGCACCTATTGAAATCACTGCTACTATAGCCTACCATGAAAACAATCATATTGTGTTATATTTAGACTTACTAAAAGGTATTTAAGCCTCTTTTCTGATCACTTTAAATATTTAAAATCCTCATCAATATTATAATTTTGCAAGTTCAACCAATTTTCCCTTCTTTGAAGAACAACATTGCATCTTGTTATTGTTTAGCTGGATTAGTAACGAAGTTCTAGTAATATAAATTCCATATTTCTTTCAAGTTTCATATCCTTCCCTCTTCCAATCTATTAAAAATTTAAATCATATTCACCATTTAAATTCCACTATCCAGTTCTAGGATATCTAATTGTCTTTCCTTTTCTCTTCTATTTTTTATAGATGTCTCCAACATCATTAAATTAAGGTGGCTAAAAATTAAATCAGGACTCACGTTTAATCCTTCACATCGGCTAAAAATTATTTTTTTATTCCAATACAACGAAGTCCTACATGCAATATAAACAAAATTTATGTGTATGAAATCTTACACCGATAACTCGAGTAAAATTTAAACTCAGATCAAGCCATATGGAATTTAGAATCAACTTAGGAATTGTCAATAGAGACATCATATATTAGGGGTAATTACAGATTACCCCCTATAGTTACCTAGGATTAGCATTCCGATCCTTACACTTTAAAAAGTAGCATTGAGATCCCTACATTTACGAAAGTGAAACATTTAACCCCAATTATCCTCACGTCATCAAATTCAACGGGAACGAAAAGGCTAAAAAAGTTAATTTCATAGACGGTAGACCACCGGCTTGCAAGGCCGGCGATGTCGGTGGCGAGTGAGGCCGGCACCTGAATCCCCTTTGGAACACCACCCTCGTGCGCCAGCCTCGCGTCGTCTTCTTCCCATACCACGTCCCGCATAGCAACAAGCAAAGGCCCCAACTTGGTGTGCCTCTTGCTAATTCCGTCGCTAGCCCCATTGGTAAAATCCACACCGCAGTGCAGAGCACGGCCACCTCCTCCACCTCCACCTCTCCTGCCGCCAATGTTGGGGTCTGTTAGGAACCCTTAAAATTTTGAGTTTCCGAGTCCTAAACTGATGTAATGTTCTCTTGAGTTTTCTAGTTCCAGTAGGAGTTGGCTAGGCCTTCTAATCGACTAGGGGTCTTATTTGAGATTTTTTATTTTGATTAGGAGTCCAAGTCTTAATGGACTCAAGAGTAGAACTCTATAAAAAGAGATGTATCTACTTATTTTCTTCATCAATAAAATAACATTTCAGCCTTTGGCAAACCCTAGGAGGCTGATCCCCTCGAAGTGATCTTATCTCGTTCTTTCTCTTCTTCTATGATAAAACCCTAGGGGTCTTATCAGGGTCCAGGTTGACAGCAACAAGCATGAGACGGGTGCCGGAGGTGGTGGAATTCTACCACTCCCTTTTGTGGTAGGACTCTAGGAGGGAGACTTGCGGCGGAGTGCAAGAGGTATCTACCACCGCCGCATTCGTCTCCAACGCGCGCGACATGATCGATGAGATCAAGAACCGCTCCGTGCACCTCCTCGCCGTAAGTCTTGTTCCCCTTTCTCCTCGCACGCTGCCAGCCTCGCGTGCCACCGGCGCCGCCTGCCTTGCATGCCACTGACCTGCGACGGAGTGTAGGAGGTGCCTCCCGCCGTCACATCCGTCTCCAACATAATCGGTGAGATCAAGAACTGCTCCATGCACCTCCTCGCCTTAAGTGTTGTTCCACTTTCCCCTCGCGCATCGTCGGCCTCGCGTGCCATTAGCGGCGCCGACCTTGTGCGCCACTAACATCGCCGATGGTCTACCATCCACAAGGGAGGAAAACATAAGTTTCTATAATATTACTTTTTTATCCTTTTTATTCACGACAAAATTGACAACGTTAAAAGAATTAGGATTAAATGTTTCACTTTCATAAGTGTAGGGATCTCAATGCTACTTTTTCAAATATGGAGACCGAGATACTAATCCTAAGTAACTACAGGGGGTAATCTGTAATTACCCTCATATATTAATTAGAATTGTGACATGGAAAGCAATAAAAGGTTATTGATCATCTTCATAGGCAACCAGATTGTCACAACTCAAGCCCAAAAAACCATATATGCTAAGTCCACATCCAATGTAGGGCTAATCAGGTCAAAGTATTAACACAAATATAACCATCATGTTAGCTCATATAGTACAAAGGCAACATCTGGAAGTGTATATATTAGGCCCCTATATAGCTGAAAGATTGCAAGTTCAACCACAAAAGCAAGCTTCTTTGGTGTATGCATCAGATCAAACAATACATTGGGTGAGCCAACCTTCACACTCAGTCACTCACACAATCTTCAACTCGACCATTGTTCAATGATTTCACAGTAGCAACTCAGGATTATAGGACCTTCATCATGGTCAACATGAGATCCAAGTATGACCAGTCATGTGATAGAAGTAAAGGACAAAGATATGCAACTTGATGATTAACCAATTGAAAATTTCATCATCAAACCATTCTATGTCAGATCAGACTAGGGATCTACTATATCTACTCTGACCTCGAAACACCATGGGCGGTGAATTGGGAGTTCCTGACTGATTTATTCAAAATATGGTTGAAAGAGACAAATATGTAATGGAACATATAGCAGAAAGAATGTATCTCTAGCTACCATGGGAATATAAACTGTTTGATTTCAACTTTAAGAAAAACCACGGAAACAAAAGGGTGTGCTCCTAAAGTCATCATATCAATTGATTTATAATCCAAATTAAAGAATATAATGATTGTCCTGTGTTCTGACTCACAGATATATAATCCATGGGGAGAATTAGGAGTCTGTTTAACAATACAGGACAAGATTTTAATATTTACATAAATTGGTAAAGTATTTGAATAAGGTACCCAACAGGCAGGATTGCACCACCATGGCAATATGTAAAGATTTACTACCTATTGGCCGCAGACCAGTTGGCATCAATCAACATGACTGACAAAAGACTCAATAAACAATAGCCAATGATCAACAAGGCACACCAAATTGCAAATATTAGCTACTATCTCCACCTAAGACTAATACATGTTTCCAAAGAATCAATGCTTATTATGAGTGCATCATAGCACATCAATGAGCAAAATAAATTACAGATGTCAGCAGCACTTAGGACATCATGAAATGTACTATGATCAAGGCTATATGCCACAGTTGCAGTATAACATACAAAGATAAGTACTGAAACTCAATTAAAAATGCAAATTGAAGCAAACGTGCCATATAAGAACACAATCAAATAGCCGTTAACCTTCCTCTAAAATGTATGAGATACAAAATGGTATTATAATTGAATATGAAAGACAAGCTTACTCAAATAGTGATGCCAGTTGAGTAAATCCACGGAAAGGCAACAACTGAAATCCAAATGGCTGCAAGAAAACATGAGTCAACATTTACCAACAGAAAAATGCAAGAAAACACAAGTAATAGACAGAACTTCCATATCCCTTTCAACAATCTCAAAGGGTTCTCCATGCTGATCTACTGGAATGGTTAAAAACCAAAACATGCGAACTTCGGCTGTAATTGTGAGCCCTAAGAGAATGAAAATCGTCCAACACTTATATGGGGCCAGTCATAAAGGACAAGTCAACAGTTGAAGGATCCATGCTGCCCACATTAAAACAGTACAGACAACTTTGGAGTTTGGAGTCTTCGATAGAGATTCAGGGTATATCAATAACCAAGTCGATCATTACAATATCAAATGCTCAAACCACACACTACTATTCATTATGAAAAAGAAAACAAGAATCAATATCACAGTCTTGATAAACTTAATTGATGCTCATTCCACCTCATTTCTTGAGTGGAGGAACTCCATAAATGGATAAATTGATTTGCAGCTCTACACGAGAACAGACTAATATATGCAAATGTTCATAGTTAGTAATTATGAGTTATGACCGGAAAAGACAGTTGATGAATTGGTTATTCTTCAGTCTCCAGTTGGTAGTTTTGTGCAGTGAAGAGTACATTAGACTTCGGCAGTGTTTGCTGTACTGCCTGATACGGTACTGGATGGGTGGTACGAACCAGTAACAGATCAACACGCGAACCACCCTGTACCAGGCAGTTTATAGTTGGGTATCCCATATCGGGCGATATGGGGTCTGTACCAAGCAGCACGGTCGAAACTCGACCAATACTGACATGTACCGGTCGGTAACGGTCAGATTTTGACTGTTACTGATGGATGGTTGAGATTTGATCCATTCCAACAGTTAATTTTGAACGTTGGAACCATTTAAAAGGGTTTTTAAACCCTTTCCTCCCTCCTTTTTCAGCTCGTTTTACTCTCTTTCACTCTTCAACTCTCTCAAACTCATTCTCACTCACGTCTCTCTCATTCTCACATTGTACCCTCTTCAACTCGAGCAAAGCTGCGATCTAAGGATTGGATCAAATTTGAGAGGTTTAACACATAAGTTAGAGAAGGATCACTCTAATCAATAGATATGTATTCCCTTTCTAGGTTTTTGTTGATTTACGAGATGATTACCCTATTCTATATGGTTAATGTCTATTAGGTTGTTTGACATGTTTATAATGGTAGAATAGGATTTATTAGGGAGTAATTAAGGTTTTTAATACTATGATTAGTGGGCTTAATGCTGATTTAATCAAAATTAGACACATTGTGTGAAATGAAATCTATGTATTTAATAAGTATTAGGGTGATTTGCATGTTTACGATGCTAGAAGAGGGTTAATTAGGGATTAATTAAAGTTTTTAATGTTGCAATTAGTGGATTTAATGATGATTTCATCGAAATTTGGCCCATATTGGGTCAATTCAATGTATTTAATCCGTATCCGGGTGCTTGGCATGTTTATAGTGATAAACAAGGGCTAATTAGGGAGTAATTAAGTTTGTTAATGCTATGATTAGTGGATTTAATGATGATTTCATCATAATTTGACTAATATTGAGTCATTCTTTTCTAAGGCTGATCGGTCTTATGATACGGAGTAGCAGGTCAATGGCGAAAGTAGAAGTTCCAACATACTCTAACTTCCACATTAATACATACCACAATCATACTTGCCTTAGGAATCGCCTCAGACACGTATGGTTCATGATGATCAGGCTACAACAGCTACGAAATTGATGAACTAATAGCATATGGTGTATCAATATACCATGTCGTGAGAGTAATTTTAGGATTTGGTCTGACAAACATACCATATTGATATACAAATACATAGGATCGAGGACCCCGAACCATTGCCTATGGAGTCCGATCATTCATTTTGGTGGTAGAACTAGGCAAGGTTCGAACCGAACCGGCACGTCGTTTAGCGTTTTATTTGGCGGTTTCTGATTGATACGGCGTCGGCGCATCGAAGCGGTATCTACCGAGGTGTACCGCTCGGTACACCTGATTTCACCGATTTATCCCTCCGAAAATACCTGAAAATTAAAAAAAAAGTTAGGATAGAGTTTTCAAGTTACAAATAAATATAATAATAGTATAAGTTTAGCAAAATCAATGTAAATTAGGTAAAAAAATAACATCACATATCTTTTTTTAAGCTTTGAGGTAGTCTTGTTCGAGGTTCAGATTTCACCGTTATAGATTGAAATATCTATAGAAAAAATCAGTTGAATTGTTAGACTATTTTGTTACAATATAAACTCTAAAATTCAAATGAATTAAATAATCATATATCTAGATATACCCGATTGTTAATTCTACCATCAAAACGAACGACGCCTCCACGGGTGGTGGATCGGGGTCCTCGATCCGATACATATCAATATGATACGCTTGTTGTTGGACCCAATCATGAAATTGATCCCATGACATAGTGTATTGATACACCGTATGCCATTGATGCATCAATGTGGTAATGCGATCGTGAGATTGATCGTCATAAATCATATTTGTCCGAAGCGACTCTTGAGGCATATATTGGTGTTGTTCTCAGATCATCTTTGTTGCTTTCAGAGAAGGATGACCAACTATCACCATACCGTTGTTGCCCATATGATTCTTCATAATAATGATGGGCGTGAATAATGGCGAGTCTCTTTCTGTGTCTATATCATGTATGCTCGTCGCATTTGTTCATATTCATCCACCGCCTTCCCCTTCCCTTCTCCTCCTTTCCCTTCCAAGATAAACTTGACCAAGCACCTTTGTCGAGTTCCATGATCTGAATCTTGAGTGGCATGTGTAAAATATTGCTCCTCAGTCCATTCACCACCCTCAAGTTGTGCAGACGAGACCAACGACTGCCCGGTATCACCGCCATCATCTGTTGAGGCACTGCTGTCCGTGTTGCTGTCATGTCTCTGGACCGAACGAGAAAGAGAATGTGATTGAGTTTATGAGAGAAAAGAAATGTTTGAGAGAGAGTTTAAGAGAGTATAATGAAATAGGGAGAGAAGATTAGTTTAAATAGGAGGAGAAATGGCTCCAACGGTCAATTTGACCGCCGATTGATTGTTGAGCAATCAGAAGAGACCGCTACAAAGGTGGTAACTGCTGATTTCGACCGATTATCGAAAGTGGTGCCCGGCCGATTTCGACCGTTACCGAAAGTGGGATCGGGCGGAATCGGTTAAAATCGACCGTTACCGAATGGTACCGAGCGGTAACGGTCGAAATTTCGACCGTTACCGCCCGATACATGCTTTTTTTGGTGTACCGCCCGGTAGAGGGCGGTCCGCGTACCGGTCGCCTCTCGGACCGGTACGTACCGCCCGTACCGGGCGGTACACATCGGTATGGCGAACCTTGGAACTAGGTATATCTATCAATCAATTCATTTATCACTTGATTCATTTGAATTTTAAAGTTTAACTCGTAATCTAACAATTCAAGTCAAATTTTTGTAGATAATTCAATATTAATAAAAGGTTGGTTCAGAACATGTCACAAAACTGCTCCTCAAAGCCCAAAAAAGTCATTATCCCTTCTTAATTTAGATAATTTAATGAAATTATACTAAACTTACATTTAGTTCCAAATAAAAAACCCTAATCTAAGTTTTTTCCTATTTTTCAGGTACTTTTTGAGTTGAATTATAGGCTAGTCATACCTAGTCGACATGGTACTACATTTTGAGAAACAATATTTGAGTGAGATCTATGAGAGTAATATGATATTGTTGCCCTATTGATGCTATCTTATATGCATTTCCCTTATAGTCCACCTCTTTTATCGGGGTAACTGTGGCTTGTTTCTGTCAGTCATGGACAGTAAAACTAATTTTGACCAAACTTTTCCTTGCCGGAGAATTTAATGACTCAAGTTGTTTCAATAGAAACTAAGAAATTACATTGACTTCTTACCCGAAGAAAAAAAAAAATCATTGAAATCCAGTAATCTCTAAATTTAAAGTGCTCTTGTCATATGTTATCATTTTTTAGGCCTCTTCCCAACCATTACTCTCCTATGTTCACTCATTTTTTCTCGTCCTGGTCTTCCATTTGCTAAATTAAAGGACTTAGCTAAGGTTTTTTAAGCTTCCAAAGTTGATTCATAAACTGAATTATTTAATTGTTTATAATTCATGATTCTGAGCATGTATCCATCCAAATCTCATGCAAAAAAGCTGAATATTAAGTGATTTGGTTAAATTTTATGTATATATAACTATATAAGTTCATTTCGCATTGGCTCATTACATTAAAATTGGGTATATAATGAACCCAATAATTCTTTTGCCATCAACATTTCTATGATCTTGTTTTGGTATCATTACACTGGAAACAGGTATATAATTGACCTAATAATGTTTTCATCAATATTTCTGTGATTCTGTATTGGTCTTAGTACACTGAAATTTGGTATACAATTAACACAATAATTTCTTTCTGCCACCCTAATGATAAAGCTGAACTCTGGCAGTCTGTATCTTATATTGTTGTATATAGGGAGCAAGGTTACAAATATGGATCAGAGTCATCAGACTCCCCAAGTCCACCATCATTTACCAGTATGACGAAGCAGTGGCAAGGGGCATACAGGTATCTTGCACTTTCCTTTTTTAACTACTTTTTCCAATGATATCAGAGAGTGTAGGTACATAGCTCGGTATCCCGAGTATGGTCCAATAGTTTGTCCAAACTACTACTTTACTAGTATTTAAAACAAGCAATGTTGAAGAAGGTATTACATATATCTAGCTTGTTTAGATGTATTTCTGTTGGTACATTTTTCACTAATAAGTATCTTGTGCTAGTACATTTCTGGAGACTACTATATTTCCAGGTTTACTCAGCAGTTATTGATTATCGAAATACCTATTCCATTATACAATGATATTAAACAAGAAAAATACAGTCTACACATTATGCTTTCAGTCAATTTTCTCTGTTGAATTTCACTTCTTATATTTCCAAAGCACCAAAAGTGCAAGAACTGAAATAGCCAAAACTAAGTCCAAGAATTAAAAACCTTGAACTAGTTGTCTAGAAGCAAAATATATTTCAATTTCCATTGTCACCAATCCATTAGTCTTAAATGATTTGGATCGAATCCCACTTTGTGGGTGTCAGTGTCAAGGACCCACACTTGTTCATGGACTTTAAAATTTTATGAGCTTGTTATAGCTTTATCATATATATATATATATATATATATATATATATATATATATATATATATATATATCTATATATACACACACACAGATCAGTTTTAAAGGAGAGAACAAAGAATAGAGTATGATACTCTACACTTTAACAGAATAAGGGTATTGTAAAATCTTTTATATCCCTGATGATAAACAATACCATTTAAGAACACATGATATTTAAGAAAAAAAGTTAAAACATAAAAGGTTGCAACAGCTAAAAATGATTTCTACAAAGGAAAATATTATTTTGCCTGGATACAAAGGAGCAATCTTAATAAAAAAGGACCATTTAAGTAGCTTATCTATCAGCTTTTCCACCACAGAAAAACATGGATATGCAAACCAAATGAAAAGGTATACATTAAAAACTTTCTGGGATGCTACATTGATATGCAGCTTAAACATGTCATTACCATCAGGTCATGTATGTAAGAGCTGCAGAGTTATTCTTCAATTTAAGGATTCATACAAATATCCAAATTTTCAACATCAATTCATGACAACAGAGTTGATCTTCCTCCATTTCATGAAATAGTCCAAGAAAGAGTTATGATCAACCTTCCCAAGAAGATTACTAGTCCAAATAAAACATACCAGCTCGGAGTAACCAAGATCATATATGTCCTCAGTCACCCATCCATCAATATCAAAATCAGCAGACGAACGGTTGCCATTTGCATAAAGCCACCGGCCTTTCTCAACTTTGCGACAATTTGGACATTGCATTGCTCCTTTTGCATTAAATGCAGATCCAATACAATCTGAATAAGAAATAAATATTCAATAACATTTAAATAGTGAACTGACAGTCTGAAAAATAATACGAGTTAGTTCCAATGACATCATCATAAGAAGTAAAAAGTGGTAAAGATTAAATGGTTTAAAATGACAGTTGGACCGGTACATACTACCCAGTATTTATTGGTCCAATCAAGAACCAGTAACAGTTGTATATTTGGGTACTATCCGGTATTCAGTTTTTTATTTTTTTTAGTGATAATGAGTGGTATACATGGTATACCAGCATCATACAGGTTCAATAGCCTATCGAAACCAGTACTAAACTGGTATTTAAATCCTTGAGCTTAACTATTGTTTTCTTTTCTTTTTTAAATTTCTAACAAGTTATGTTACAACTCATATCAACCAAACCCAACTTAGATTAAACTAGATCTCACAAGAACCTCTCAATAATTTTCTTGAAATCTAGAGATTTAATTATGATGACATTGGATCAACAAAGTTTATCAATGAGCTGGCACAAGTAGCTGACAGACAAAGAAGCAAAGTTCCATGATCTATCATGCCATTCTTGTACTAATCTCAGAACAAGTTCTGATACACTACATATCACATTAAATGATTAGTATCCAAACTTATGAGTAAAATTATCAAACATTAGCATCACATTTCTCAACTCAACTCTTTTAGTCTTTCTGTTCTTTTACCTTATTCAGAAGACAGATTATATTCTCTCTTTAAAATAAAAAGTTTCAAGAGTACTAAAATTACATTGAGAAGAGGTTACAACTAGTCCAATTCTCCATTAGTAATAGATAGCAAAAAAAAACTAAAAATGGTCTTACCTGACATCAGTCTTCTTGTGAATGGAGAGGGTAGGAGTGTGCAACATGTTACAAATTTATTCACTCTCAAAAAAGCTAATTTCAGTTGATGTACAGAAGAACATCGTATGTCATAGCTACGGATTTTACTAAAGATCCAAAATTTTCTTGCTCATCTCTCATATTCATAAACCTTGTCAATAATGATGACCAGAGCATAGAAATCCAACAAAATAGAATTCATATGAATGTAGTCTCATGACTATGAGCAAACAAGCCTGACTCATCCTTGACAACTAAGTGATGTTACACTACCATCAAGCTCACACTCATTCATAAACCTGGTCGATATAACTAAAAAACATGACATTAGTCCCATGCTTTTGTGTGTGACTCCAATTTCCAAACATTTGTGTGTGAGTCATGTGTCACAATGCTTCCTAGATGCAATTACATGAATGAACATAATTTTGGATAATATGTTCTAACCAAACTGATACAAGCTTTTATCAGAAACAAAAGAGACACAAGCCACCCAATATGTAAAAGAGAGTAGCACAGGTGTATTTTATCTCTGGCCCTCTTTATATACATATGTTATCACCCTACCTTTGTCCCCCTCTCTCTTAGTCACCCTCCCTTCCAGTCTCTTCCTCCATCTACAGGTGACACCATCCTCACTTTACCTCTCTGTCTCTGTCCTTGTGCTCTCTCTCTCTCTCTCTCTCTCTCACACACGCACACAGACACACCTAGACCATTCAACTGTTTCCGATGTTGAGCAAGGCATAACAAGGTAGGGCCGATGTACTCTGTCCCATGTGGCAATGGTCAAGTATAGGTACCTTGTACTGTCAATATATGGGGATGGGGATAAGTTAATTTCTACATGATTGGGACATGATAATCGCTGTCAGAATGGAACTTTGATCCATCATTCCACCCATTGTAAACCCTAAATTAGGAATGCATGATACAAACCAAACAAAACTAAATGTTGTACTATTACAACTCCAATCTTATAATTTATCATAGTCACATAGATAGGAGTCCTCCCTTCTTGTTCGAAGATACTCTTGCCAATTGAGTGGTTGACCTCTGAGGAAAATAAAGAAGCACTGAAATCATCTAAGGAGCAGTGAAATCATCTATAAACTATCCTAGAGAAAGAACAAGCAAAATAATTATTTTCCAGATAAAAGCAATTTTCAGAAAATTGAAGCATGCAAATGCCAATATGTCAAATCCTGAAAAAAATAAACAAGATGTGAAATGGATATAAAATTAAAAGGACAAATATATAAAAGTTTGTAATCACAAAACTTGACATTTATTTGGATTGTCAGCATATGAAATTATAGATCATTGTACACAACCAGTAACTAATAAATATCCATAATTTATTCACAAGTTTGTTATGACAAAACTTGACATTTATTTGGATTGCCAGCATATTTAGATAGTTATAGATGATTGTACATAACCAGTAACTAATAAATATCCATAATTTATTCACCATGAAAGGCACTCCTGATAGTAATGCTCTAACAATTAAATGGGAACAAGAACGTATTTAGAAAGAAGTAATATGAGATCATTATTCTAATTTTGTTATACATAATTTGATTTTATCACAAACATCATTCAAAAAACATATATACCCATCTCATCGACTATCATATGATAAACAATTAAGAAAAACAATGGTTTTCCAAAGCAACGATCGTCATTTTCCCCAGACAGGCACGAAACGGGCGGCACGTATCGGTCCAAGCACTGACCAATACACGGACCCACCTTGGTCCGGTCCAACATATAAAAGGGAAGTGGGAAACCCTAACTCCCACTTCTCACGCGAGCATCACCACTGCTTCTCACATGAGAGCCGCCTCCGCTTCTCATGCAATCGCTGCAAGCTTGTGATTTCTCACCGCCATGACCCCCACTTGCCCTGATCGATGCTGCACACCGCCACACGACCGAAGCTGTGATCGATGGTTTTCACGCAAGCGCAAGCGGCTACAGCAACCTCCGCTTGCTGCGACCTTGTTGCACACCACCACATCCTAGGTGAGTCTCTTCTCCTCTTTCTCTTCCTCTCCCTCTTCCTTCTTCCTTCTTCCTCCAACGTCGCTTCCTCTTCTTCCCTCTTTCTTCCTCCTTCCTCCACTATCCCTTCCTCTTCTCCCTTTTTTCTTACTCTCCGAAACACCGATACTTACCGATGTACCACATGTCAGTACACCGGTACAAACCAATACATACCGGCCCGACAAATCTCCGAGTTGGGTCTGGTACCCGATTTGGCAAACCTTGTTCAAATGCAACCATGAAATATTCTGAAGTATCCCAAACACATATGGGAAGTAACCAATGGCTATCACATACAATTTGTGCTCATACGGAAAGCATTTGTCTTATCTATATTGTCATATAAGGCGTCTATGACTGATATAGGAATACCATTAATATTAATTTATATTTACCTCATTTTATACGGTTGATAATGTACAGGATATGACCCTCTTATAAATGTATTCTCCGATTTGAGGAGGAAACTTGGTCTGCCAAAGACAAAAGAGAGAATAGATACAGAGAGAGAGAGAGATACAAACTATGATAAACCTATTAAATGAAAAAGCCAATACTAAGTCTAGGTCTCTATGTTCAAGACACATCAAATATATGGTAAAACAGAATTACTTATGGGATAGTTCTAAATTTTGGATATATCGGAATCCCACAATATCCTATTTATTACATGTTTGGAACTCTCTAAACATCAACCTCTGTGGCTTAAGAGCTCTCTTAGCCCTATCTAAAACAAAAATAGAATGCTGGATTAAAATAAAAGCCAAAATCTGACTAAACTTATTAAGCATAACAACTTAAATTATAGATAATAAATATCTTAAGAAAGCGGAAAAGTAGAAAATTAATCTGATATAGAAGGTGTGCCCATCAGCAGTAGTTCAGGTCCAGCCACTCACTCCTTAACACAAAGATGTATAATTTCAACTCCAAACTTGAGTCCATCTATGTCAATCCTTGTTCATTCAACTCTCGATTTGTCAGTCTCCATTCATCTAAGAACATATGTACACCATATTTATGCAAAACCTACAACACATCTATATTTGCTTTGTCCTTTAAAAAAGATATTATTAAATTTCCAAAAGCACTCTATCCCATAAAATTTCCTTTTACTATTTATTTATTTTCTTATAAATAAAATGGACCTTTTTCATAGGCATAGGGTTCCTTTATCAAGTTTCAATGCACAACATATTCACAGAGCAAAATTTACTACCCAAATAAACTCAATCGATGGGTTGCCGAAGTCATAAAATTTATTTCTTAAATGATAATACATTTTGCTACTACATATGTTATGCAAATATACAATATTAAGGTCACTAGTGCATTGCATCTTTTGCTAGAAACTAAACTATACTCCCAACTATGCCCACTCACCTTTATTTTTTCTCATATCTACCTGAGAAAGGCCCTCACTCTATTTCATTGTCCTTCTAATTTCAAAAGTAATATTACACAAAATAGCACATTTTAGTATTTTCACATGTGCATCACGAAGAAAGAGACATTCCCTTGAGAATAACAGGCAAATGAGGCATCAGTTACCCAATTTCGGTGAAATAAGAGCATAAAATCACACTCAAGTTCTGCAATCAGAAAATATACTATCTTCTCCGTAAAGGAGAAAATATAATACAATGTCCTAGCAATATTAGTAAACTATCATGTTATTTTTTAGTTTCTCCAAGATCAGAGATAAGAAAACAATCAATTATTTCTCTCAGCAATTATATACTGCCATTTTCAGGTCTCTAATTAGATATATTCATTCTCAATCTCAGTCTTTCTAACCAAGGATTGAAATTTCGTACCGTACCAAAATTTTGAGGCTTATTCGGTATGGTACGGTACTATATACCGAGCGGTATATTTCGGTAACCACTCGGTATATATATATATATATATATATATGTAAACGGCTCAGTTTACCTCTATGCAGGGCAACGTCACCTCGGCAACATCGCCTCTCTTCTCGGGCAACGTCACCGAGGCGACGTCATGGATAAAAAAAATATTACGTCTCAGGCAACATCACAGATTAAAAAAAAATTGCAATTTCGCCTGAGAAGAAAAAAAAAACATCTTCGCCTCTCTCCGCCCCGCGACGCGGATGCCTCTTCTCCCGTGCACAGATGAGAAGTCGCCGACAGACGAGGAGGAGAGCAATAATCTCCAGGTTCTCCCTTTTTTTTCCTATTTCTTTCTTCCCCTTCCCCCTCTTCTTTCTTCTCCCTCGATCACCGTCGACGATAACGCCTCAATCGACAGTACTGCTCGATGGTGGGCTGTCTGTGTACCGGTCTGCTGACGGGCCAGTACGGGCGGTATCATTCGGTATTGCAAACCTTGTTTCTAACTCAATGATACAAATAGCTATTGAACACTCAAGAATCAATGATAGAAGAAAAATTGTTGCCACACCTTGTACATTAACCCTACATTGATAAATCACATAAAATAAGTTTAAGAATGAAGATTTAATTCTGTATAGGAAATTTTGTTCTTTTATCAGTTAAAAGAAAACTTTTCTAAGGAAACAACTTATTCATGAAGTGTCAGTGACAATATTTAGTCATATATACAACAATAAGAAGAAGCCATAATGTCCCTACCAAATATTTAGTCTTCCATCAATACTACTACAGGTCCATGATGTAGCAAGCTGCAAATCTAATGGACCAAATTATCATTGAGCAAGAATTAGCATCACATTCAACTATAAATAACAGAACATTTCTTAAGATCAAAATTTACCTTCATATATGTTAATACCTAAATTTTATAGCCGAATAACAAAATGGAGCCACCCTTCTGCTTATAACAGTTCTTTAGTTACATAGGTTAAATCAATTACCCGGCACAACTGCATGTAAAAGAATGTCCTTAGCAACAGAATACATGGACCAAAGTTAGCCTAAAACCACCTTGTAGCATTAATATCAAGTTCAACTTCTTCAAGGAAAAGAAATTCCACCTTTATACACACCATTCTACATGATAGAAAACAATTAATGTCAAATTTCTATTTCAGTAGAAAAATAAGTATAAATTGAAAGAACTTATTTTAACTCATTAAGTTCGGATCTCTCTTTCCCACACTAGGGACTAAAACCAGAATGAAAGGTTCGTCATGACTGCTATCTGCATCTCGAAGCACAATCATTTGACAAGATTTCAAATTCCTGTCAGAAAGTCGCTCACCTAAAACATAGATCAAATGGCTGACCAGATGAACATAAACAACTCGAGCTTCAAGGCTTATCTATTCCAGATCAGCTAATTGATCCTTTAGTCCAGATAACGGAATTTTAATACCATGTCAAATTATCATAAATGTCGAATCTTTTGCTCAAGGACAGAGACCTTAACATCGATCCAACTGTAACATCGACCATTCATGAGAGCAACAAATTACGGGTTCCAGAAAGAACATACAGCAGCAACAGATCTAGGTAGAGAAGATGAATCGGGACCAAAAACCCGATTTTGACAGCAGGAAGTGCAAGCATGTAGCTTAAAATTAAAATTCAAACCAGAAAAGAGAAAGGCTAGAACGGGTATAGGATCAGCTAAGAAAGATCATCACGTAGGAAAGGGTAAAGAAATTCGTCACCTAGATGGAACTCATGCCCGCATTGGAGCTTCGCGGTGGATCTCCTCCCCTGATCCAGTACCAGCTCGAGGCAAATCGAGCAGGCGGGGGCCGCCGCTGCTCCCTTTCCGTCCGACGAGAACTCCGTCTTCTCCAGATCCATCGCCTTGGAATCGTTCATCAAGACGCCCCGTCCTCCAATTGCAGATCCTAGATCCCGAATGAAAGCCGTGGGAAGCCTCGATCGACTACCTCTATTGCTTCCACCATGAAGAAAAAAGCCGAGCCACAGAAAAGAGAAGGCAGGGAGAGAGAAAGGAGAGAGACCGAGAGCGGAAGCGGAGGTATTCGGACAAATGGAAGAACGAGAAATCGTAACCTGTTTAAGGATTTGTCGCCGGAGCTGATAAATCCATGCTTTTCCATATATATAAAATTAAAAAAAAAACCCTTGTGACTTTACTTGAATATCCTCCGAAACCGTGCCGTCTTTACATATACCTCCCGTGTACGCAATAAATTTATCTGAACTCGAGTTGAAATTTGATCTATTTAATTTGAGTTAGCAGCAGAAATGACATTACGGTTTGAGCTAAAATTGATGGCGAGAATGTGACCGGGTTCGTTTTATCGGGTACAAACCCATTAAGCATAATGTTTGGCAAATCTTGGTACAAGATGATGTGATGGGATACATAAATATTCGAGTCGAATGAATTTTAAATTGACCTGTGGTCAATTTGTAATGTCTGGCCAAGTCTTTTTAAATCAGCTAACTTGGGCAAAAGCGATTTCATGTGATCCACAATGTTTGACTGGGTCACTGTGACTTGGAACCCAAAAGAAACATGGAGTCGTGTTGCTTTGTGAATCACTTTAGATTCGCGAACAGAAGCTGATTTGATGGAACGCATGCTATGCGGTTACTTGGGACTTGTAATCAGTCTAAATAATTCAAGTGTAAACAAGTTTGTTTGTCTTATATCACAATCAATTTGCTATTAATTGATCTGGGATCAGCCTTAGGATAAATCTACGTTTAAGCTATCGAACAGACCTAAATCAAGCTTAAGCTTAATACACTTTTATCTTTATATTTATTTTTTATTTGATATTTGCACAATGCTCATGAAATGGAAATATTTATGTATTTATCTTGTTATTTCAATGTAGGGTAACATTTTGGGCAACAAGTAGGAAAATATCATTTTTTTAAAAAAAAATACCTAACACTATAAATTTTTAAACTTCTAACAAATTTTTTTTTTAAATCAGATTTAATTAGATGAGTAGGAAAAGCTTAGGTGATAAAGGAATTTGGAGAAAACAATTAGATGGGTAGAACATTGGGTTGTATCATATGTTAGATATCAGAAGGCTAACATTAGATGGGTAGGACATTGGGTTGTATCATCACTCATCCAAGAGGCTAAGCACTCATCTTAAATTTTTGTTTTGAGTCTTTGATACATGCTTTCTTCTTTTCTTTTTTCTTGTTATTTTTAACAAAGAATCAAGTGGCTTCACTCATGATAATGGCAAATTTTTTGACAGATTCTATATCTGTAGCACTTCTTGCCCCCTTGTCCTTTCGCCATGCCACTTTGAAACAAGTAGGGTTCTTAAACTTTTGAAACAAAATTGTCAATATTTTTCTTCTCTGTTGTTGTTGTTACTCGTTAAGAATTACCTTCACCTTATTGACGACACAGCAAAACCCAAGATTCATAATGAACCCGAAAGCACCGAACAACACTTGTGTTAGGATGGAGAAGTAATCATCAATATACTACTAGTACACCGAGATGCTATTCAAACGGAAGCAAATAAGATTGGGTTTTGAGGAACAATACGAGGAGAATCTTAGAAAGTGGCTTTTGAGGTCCATAATTTTATCTACTGCATCCTCGTCGATATGGTGCAGCCATTTGTTGCAGCTTGCTTACATGTATTCCTTCCTCTTGTAGAGAGTCGTCTACCGCTGGATATTGGACTCGGTTCAAAGAGAGACTATCATCACTAACATCGCCGTGAAAAAGAATATCGACTACCAAGCGATCATAGAAATTGCATGCGTCTGTTCCCCGAAAGAGCTGCTGGTGGTGAAGGAGGAATACCATGCTCGTTATAGACGTTCCCTGGAAGGAAGGAGATGTTGCAGCCCTCACAGTTGGAGAATTTAGACAGGTATGGCACTTCAGAATTATGGCATTTATACATAGTGGTGATATGTCATCTATATAATGGCTTGCATTGCAGCTTTTGGTTTCACTGGTGAGCACGTACAGATAAGATGGTGATGAGATCTGACATAGGTGTTGCTCGTTTGGAAGCCAAAATGCTGTGCAAGCCATTATATAGATGTCATCTATATAATGAATGGCTATCGAGTCACAGAACTTCAGCCACGGTGAGCTCATTCGACTGCTGAGTACCAGAAGCAAGGCCCTACTTTGCGCTATCTTGGACTGTTACAAAGACGAATACGACATTCCCATAACAAAGGCGACGACATTTTGACTACTGAGTCTCCAAATGAATTTGCATCGCCACTACGAATGGCAGTCCGATGCAGTGTGTCACCCCAAAACTGTCGTCACTCTCGAATATGCTGTGGGTAAAGAGACTTCTGGGGATTACAAGAGCTTCCTCCTTCCTTTAGTAGGGAACTAAATATGCTTATTTCATATAATGAAGTATAATGAACTCTGTCATCCTTGTTTAATTCCTGGTGGTGTAGAAGCATTTCATAGTTGCACTTTCCTTTAAGGTTTGATGTTTGTTTCAAGACAATGGCGTGCAAGACAATGATTCTCTACTCTTATGGTTAAATATTGTTTTGGGCTCATCAACAGCATCATCAAAGCAGGAGACACGAGGCTGGGGAAACGAAATGAGATAGTAAGATTAGAGAAAGTTAAGGAGATATTCGGCTGTATAACTTATAACTGATGTAGGTACCTACATATGTCTGAATAAAAATTTTGTATATTTTGAATAATCTTCTAACGACTAAATCAATCCAGAATATTATCTTCGATGGGAATATGATTAAATTAACCCAAAGCAGTGCTAACATGATCAGATCAACTTAAAGTGCTATCTTAATGTCAATATGATTGAATTAATCCAAAATTCTATCTTTTAGACAACAACAACCTTCATTTCATCATGTGCTATATTCAATGTCACCATGATCGAATTGGCCCAAAGATTAATCTTTTATATCAATAAAGTCAAATTGGCCTAAACTATTATCTTTGATGCCAATACAGTCAAATTGATCTAAAATACTATCTTATAAATCAATATAATCAAATCAATCCGGTATCTTTAACATTAGTGTGGCTAAATCGATCTAAAGTATTTTCAATGCCAATATATTTGAATTGACCTAAAACACCATCGTTGACCCAGTGCAACCAAATCAATCAAAAGTGCTACTTAGGTAATCAAGAAAAATTTTCATTAACTATAAGCCTTTTTTCTTTATATAGTATATTGATAGTCCTGAAGATTACATCTTACTCCAACACTACTACTTCGTGTATGGAAGTATGATATGTGACAAATGATATAGTATAATAAATTATCGATATCTCAGCAACACAACTTGACAATACGGTAAAAGAGAATATTTAAATCGATGAAGGAATTATTAATGACCTCGAGATATCTATATTCAAACACATAATTAAACAAGCATTCTTGAATAGATAACTTGAGTAACTATCTCAAATCTCCAATCTTGATTCTCATGAGTGTGCCTCCAATTCTTGTGACCACTAGCCACTAATTTTAATTAATTTTTTTAAAAATTCAATATTGGACCGAATAATATAGTCTTTATCGAACTTGTTTCAAATATAGTTATACAGGATTTTAATACTTAGATTTTGCGCTCTCATCCATGCCAGACTGTGATGTACTCCGGAAAGGATCACAGTTGGTCCGAATCACCGAGGGAACAGCTGAATTGCTAACCGTTTATGGAGTATTGATCTCCACTAAAATCTTCAATCCTGTATGTGGGTAAACATGATATGCTTTTCTACCGTTGAAACTTACAAAGGTCATGGGACTATAAAAACCGGGAAGCTTGGGCGGAGGAGGAGGATGAGAACTACACAGAGGCTTCATACTATGCCGACATTGCTGGTCCTGGAGGGAGCAGGCGATCTCATCGGCGACAATAACACAACGAGATCCATCCATCCATCCATCAAGCGCATCCCACACCATGTTCATTATGTACATCGGGCATGGCCATTGGCAGCAGCCCGAACTTGTTCCTTGTAACCTTTCTTTCCAGTTCTTGAGAACAACGATACCTTCCTCAAAGAGCTCATTCTTCTCAACGGCAGCATCAACAAAAAATCCTAAAAGTCAATACATACAAAGGAACAAAGTAACACTACCCAAGAGATTTGTTTTTTTTGCATGGCACTAAAACAGATTCTTCTGAAAGAATCTGTCCTGCCAATAGAGCAAGGCAAGCAAGGAATAACTGATGTAGTAAACTTCTTAGTGTATTTGGAGAAGAAATTGGAGGCTCGTCGAAGGCAAAAGGAAACCCCAAGTAGACATTTATTACACGACGACGTTAGTTTAGGGGGAGCGTTGTCGATATACTTCAGACAGCAAAACGGCGGAGGAAAAGGAGCTTAGGATTAAGTCTCGTCTACTATATTCTGCTCTTCAAGTAGACACTGTTTCTGTCGTCTTTGACACGACACATAAGGAGAGAGAGGCACAATCAAACAGATAACCATGAACGCCGCCGTTAGATCCAGATCCAATGGTACGGAGCAGATATCTATTGGCTGTCCATATTTATGCGCTACAAACTATGTTCATTGTATAAGACTCGCAGCTTTCAAATCCTTGGTGTCGATAACTTGGACACTGCCATCAGAGAAATGAAGGACTGTTTGGGAATTTTCAAAGAGGAGGATTGTATTTATCTTCACATCATAAATAATGAACTCAGTGTCCTTAATTGGCTGACCCATATTAATTGGTGCACCAAGTCTAAATCTAAATTGCCTGAAGAAATAATAGATAAATTACCAAGATTTTCATACGTCAGTCATTTATAGAAGAAGGCAAAATGTTTTTTGGTACCAATTATGTGAATGATATTCTATCATAATTATTTTTTGGCTCTTGATTCCTCCTCTAATCAGCAGGACTACTCTTTTCGTCCCCGATCTTTAGAAAGTTTTTTTATGGGGATAAGTCTCATCTAGTTGTGGAGTCCTTAACTATATCTCCTGATTGGTCTTAACAAAAGTTCTGAGCTAAATATATCTACTGTAGAATTTAACAAAAAAAGTAATGATATTATTTTAATAATTCTATTTTGGCTGCTGTCTCCACATTTCAGGTTAATAATTCTTGAGAAACATAACATTTCCAAGTTGTTGACTTCAGAGATATAGAGCTCTATGGAATAAAATTTGTAAATTTTATTATCTTATAAAATTAATATATATTTAGTGTTGGGGAGAACATTCGAGACAATATTATTATTATGGCAGATAACTTAACATATTTTTTGTTTTGTCAAATTCTTCGCAAGAGACTTCTCCTATCTTTATCAAGCTTGATATTGAAAAAAATATATAAGATTATTGGTTTTAGGATGATTTCTCGGAAAAACCCTTCTCTTTCGTCTTTTCCAAAGAAGTACTCCCCTTTTTCATATTTTCCCATCAGTGTCTTATTTTTCCATATTTTCCAATCGACCCTTAACAAGACACAACAACAACTCTTTTTTTTTTTTTTTTTTTTCAGTGGATACGTCCATAGAATAAATCGGTACAATTCCTCATATTTTCTAATCGGCTTAAAATATTATAAATCTATTTAAAAATAATATAACTAAAATAGAAGTCTCTATGTTTGATTGTTAATCTTCCTAAACCAATAAAAATACTTATTTGAAATCATATTGTTATACATGAGCTATTTTTTTTATAGTTTTGAGACAATTTACCTTAGTTACAGTTTTTTTGAATATATTTATAGTATTTTTGATGGAGGTGCAAAAACATTGTAAGCCTATTTAAACATTGTAATCGATACTATAAATCTTATGCATGAGGAATTGGCCCATTCATCTTATGAAATGATCCATAGGGAATCTGCATATACTACTCTAATTATCACATTTTGGAGATTATGATAAATAAGAGATACTATTCCCAAAATATGAAAAGAGTAGCTCGTGGAAAAAGTCTAAAAAAAAAAAAAGGATTTTGTCCAGAGTTAACCTTTCCAATCGGTTTTTACTATCGATATCTTTCCAACAGATGGAAATCAATTACCTTTATAACTCTTTTATCTATTTCACAGAGTTAACCTTTATAATTACTCATCTTTTCTTAAACTAAAATCGAAACTTAGAACTAGAGAGAAATTGTCAAGGATTTACTTCAGAGTTTTCATAATATTTTTGTTTGAGTTTTTGTCTTCACCGAGCAAAGATGAGTGAGATATTTATAGACCCCAAATGAATTCAAATTTGAAGTTAAAATAGTCTGAATTTTTGGGGTATTGATAGTACCACCGCACTGCTAGTACTAGGTGATACCATCACATCGCCAATACTAGGCGGTACCATTGCTTGTCAGTCTAACAATAGGTGGTACCAACACATGATAAAGCCTCGAAGACTGGGCTCTGATGGTACCATCGCCTGATAGTATCAACTACCGATGGTATTACTATCGAGACCACCTAGGAGGCCGAGCCTCAGGCTTGGGCTAGCTAGGGATCACTAAATGAGCATTTCACTTGGCCCAAAATAACTTAAATTCAGACCCAATTGGCCCATAATTGAGTTGGCATAATTACATTCTAAATCAATCTAATTAGAACTAAAATTACTTCGATATAGACAATTATTACAAAGCATTAATCATATATTGTCCGACATATCATTGGTTCATCCGATACATCATCCGACCCTTCGGCGCATCATCTTATCCTTCGGCATATTTCCTAATCGGCATATTGTCTTCCCACAACATCCGATCTCCTTGGCGCAATATCCGATCTTCTTGGCTCGATACCCAAACTCATGGCACAAAGCCTTCTATCGACATATCGATCGATCCTTTGGCTCGATATCTAATCTTATGACATATTCCACTTCGACCCAATATTGATTCTTCCAACTTTAATCAAATTGTCTCTCCATGATCGAAGCTAGTTCTGCATCACTTAAAACACATATTAGATCACAAACTTATTAATTAATTTCAGTATCAAAATTTGAGATTTAATAATCTCTCATTTTTTTATGATGATAACTAATTGATGACAGAGTTTAAACTCTCCCTATCAATATGTTATATTAAGATGAATCTTGAATTCAAATTAAATTCAAGTTAAAGCAATTTTAATCATTAATATTTTATCATTGCATGCATCATTATCATAAGATGAAGTATTGCATGCATAATACTAAATCATCATGTATATTTTCAAAATATAAAATCATCATTACATACATGATTTCAAATCATCATGGTATCAAAATATCAGAGTATATTATATCCTACCATATATAACCATCATCATACCTTCTTCCCCTTTGTCATTAACAAAAAGAAAAAGTACAACTAGTAAGTTTTTGAGATATAATTTTAAATGATTGCATTATAAATATAATTTTAAGTTTTTGAAATCTCAGTTGAGATTTGAGGGGTATTTATAGGCCTCAAGAGGATTCAAATTTGGGCTCCAAAATTTGAATTCTCTTGGAGTTCCCGATGCTGGCGGTGCCACCGCTTGTCAATTTCTGACCCTAACAGTGCTGGGCGGTGCCACCGCCCAGCCCAGGTGGTGCTACCGCCCAGCTCTCGGGCACTGGGCGGTGCCACCGCCCAGCCCAGGCGGTGCCACCGCCTATAGTGTTTTCAACCCACTAGTTGGGCTTCAATCTTGGCCCAAACTAGTCCGAACTCAGGCCCAATTGGCCCCTACTTGGGTTATATGATTAATACCTAATCCTAACCCTAATTAACATACTAACTACGAATTTAAAGATATTTTATAAGCTATTACAAAGTCCATAAGTCAAGACTTCTTCCGGCGAGCTTCCGGCGAACTTTCGACGGTCTTCCAATAAACTCTCGGAAACCATTCTGCGGACTCCCGGCAAGCTCTTAAACTTCATGATTTTATCTTGGCGAGTTCCAACGAGCTTCTTCGGCAAGCTTCGATCTCTCTTGGCGAGCTCTGCGAACTTCCCACGAACCTTTCGGTGAGCTTCCAAAAAATCCTTCGGCAAGCTCCCTACTCATTCTCGGCTAGTTCTGGCAGCATTCCCGATGAACCTTCGGACTTCTGTCGAACTCTCGAACTCCCAATGAATCCTTCGCGCTTGACTCCGCACTTTGTTTCGCTTTATATCTTTCTCATTATCATAGTTATTCTTGCATATACAAACTAAAACTCTACTCCGATCTAGACAATTATTACAACGCGAATCGACATTCCGTTGCCCGGCACGTCATTGGTTGGCGCTTCGTCCGATTCTTCAGCGCATCGTCCTCTCTTGCGGCTTGTTGCCCAATCGACAGTTGACCTCCGCAACCCCAATATCCTTGGCGCAATTCCGCTCTCCTTGGCCCGATGCCCGACATCCGAAGCCTTCTGCCTTCCAATATCCTGACGTGATCTCCTCCGACGCAATGTCAATTCCTCCTGCGTTAACTGTCTAATCCTGATCAAGTAGACCTGCATCACTTAAAATGCAGTTTAAATTATAAACACATATCAAGTGGTTTCATCATCAAAATATGAGATTCAACAATCTCCCCCTTTTTGATGATGACAACCACTTGATGACGGAGTTAACCTTAACTCCCGGAGTTTAAACAAACTCCCCCTATCAATATGCCATATTGATAGAACCTTGAATTTAAGCAGAATTCAAGTCATTGCAATATTCATCATGAATACTTACAACACATCATCATGAACATATGCATAAAACTTATGCATCACATGTCATGTCATCAACATACTTCTCCCCCTTTGTCATAAACAAAAAGGAGAAGTACCACAATCAAGTATTTGTTATATGGGTTCAACTCATTGCATGAAAAACATAATATCAAGTTTTATCATCATGCAATCTAATGATTAAAGATATGTAAGTTTAGTATGTTTGGTCTTCTTAAGATAGCTATTGATTGCTTCTCTTTATACTATAAGCTAGTAATTTTTACGATATGCAAGTTTTACTACATACAAGCTAGCAAAAAATTACGAAAGCAAATACAAGATAGCTTTCTTGTGTAAGCTCACGATTCTTGCTTCCTATTGCAATGTGCAAGTTGCAAGTTTTGTTTCTTTTGCAATATGCAAGTTTTCAAATTTTGCATCTTGAGCGAGCAATATTTCTCCCCCTTTGTCATTGTCAAAAAGAAGGAAAGACCCTTTACATCAATTATGACAAAGGTAAGTATCAATCTCATTTGTGCATCATTATATTTCAAATTGAAACATGCACTATTTCAAAAACCTTATATTTCATTCATGCACGATATTGAATAAATCAATCAACATTATGAGCATATCATACATGATATATCATTTTGGTAATAAATCATAGCATTTATCAATATTTTGATTATGATACCAAGCATTCATTATTTAGAGAATTTATGATGCACATTATATGCATATATCATCACAATAAAAAGTAATTGCGTACATAATTTCAAATCATAAATGTTTCAAATCATGATGGTATTAACTTGTCAAATTTCATCCGACCATTCATGATCATAACTTTTCATTTGTATGTATCAAAATAATATCAAGAGTATTTCATGCATAATTTTATATCACCACATAAGGAATATCAAGAAGAAAGTAGTTGGGTGATGCGATAAACATTTCATGAATACAAGGAATATAAAAATCATATCATGAAATATTAGAATATGTGAATACCAAAATGCATAATTTCTTTTTGAAAAACCTACTCATAAATAATCAAAAGAAAATCTCGGGAGATCGATAAATGAAAAAAAAATCTTAATTCATAAAAAATCTTAATTTATAAATATCACGGAATCAAGATCACGATTTTGGATAAAACTCATTCAAATTCAAATCGTCCAAATCATCAAAATCTTAATATTACTTTCAAGAGATTCAAAATGATATACATAGATTTATCATAAAGTAAATTAATTTTCAATCATCACATAAGGCATTTAAAGAATTTTTGAAACATAGGAGAATGATTAATTTAAGCATGCAATGTTTCAATCAAATTCAAATCATGAATAACAATACTTTCATATCGTGAGTATCAATTCATGAATACTAAAAGACATTATTTGGGATTCCAATTTTGCAAGATCAAGATTATGATTTAGATAAAACTCATTTAAATCAAATCGTTAACTTGAAATTCATAATTAAGTCATCAAAATCAATTTCGAGATTCATAAAATTAGTAAAATAAATTCATTAATTTCAATAGGATAGAAAATTTATTTCCATTTTATACAATTAATTTCATGTGAGTGTATTCAAGTCTTTTGTGAAAACATGTATCATCATCGAAACATAAGTTTCGTCATGAAGCCGTTAAGACCAAACACATCATGATATGACATCTATCATCAAAAGACTATCAAGAAATTCATACATAGATGTACATGCACTATGTCATCTTAATATGTCATAAAAAATGATTAGTCTAAAAACATGTTAATCTAAAATGAGAGTTTCAAATCAACATTTACATCAAAAAAACTCATGTATGTCATAAAATCATCAAGATACACATGTATGGATTAATCCTAAGCATTATCACATATCATATAATTATCATCCCTAATGTTGCATATATCATTCAACATTTCAAAACATAACATACAAGAACCTTAGCAATATACTTTTCATTATCAATTTTTTTAATTTTTCAAAGATGCTAAAAAGAGAAACATGATATAATTTTTGAAAAATAATTTTTTATTTTCTATTCCTACTATCTAAATTAAGCACTCATGAAAAACTTCAAGTAATTTCAAAATAATTTAAGAGAGTTGAGTTACTTACCTTGTAGTCGAAGCCCGTCAAAGCCCAATTCGCCGTTTCACCTTTGGAAGTTCTTGATTCATCCTTGGGTGACTTCCTTTTCTTTGGTCTCTTCCTCCGTTCAAGTTCATTATTCATTTTAGATTTTTGTTTAATGAACTTATTAAGAGTTAGTGTTTGAAGTTCAAGTTCATCATTGTCCTCATCACTTGAGTTATCGCTCAAGTGGTATTCATTTGTCTAGAGTTCCAAATCCTTCCTATTCTTTGGAAAGTGGTTCAAGTGTTCAATGTGTTCATCATGTGCATTGTGCATCATTTCATATGTCATCAATGAGCCGATAAGTTCTTCAAGTGGAAAAATATTTAAATTTTTTGTTTCTTGTATTGTCGTAACTTTTGATTCCCAAACTTTAGAAAGTGATCATAAAACTTTACTAACAAGTTCAAAATTCGAGAAACATTTGCCAAGAGTTTGTAAACCATTGACGACATCCGTAAAACAGGTGTACATGTCAACAAAGGTTTCGCTCGGCTTCATTTGAAAAAACTCGAAATCATGCATTAAAATGTTAACTTTCGAGTCTTTGACTCTACTAGTTCCCTCGTATGTGATTTCAAGTGTTCGCCAAATATCAAAAGTCGTTTCGCACGTAGAAATCCGATTGAACTCATTTTTGTCTAAAGCGCAAAATAAGGCATTCATAGCCTTTGCGTTTAAAGAAAAATACTTCTTCTCCAAATCCGACCATTTGTTCATCGGTTTAGAGGGAAGTTGAAAACCGTTTTCAACAATATTCCATAAATCCAAATTCATAGAAATCAAGAAAACTCTCATTCGAGTTTTCCAATAAGTGTAGTCTAATCCGTTAAACAACGGTGGACGAAAAACCGATAAGCCCTCTTGAAAGCCATGAAGAGCTATTTCTCTCGGGTGTAAATCCGAAATGAGAAATACCGGGCTCTGATACCAATTGTTAGGATCGGAGCGGTACTAAGAGGGGGGGGTGAATTAGTGCAGCGGTAAAGTGCGATAAACTTTTGACGATTTAAAACCTTTCAGAAACTTCGTACGATAAAAGTAACGTTTTCATTTGAAACCGTTTCGATTGTGTTTTAACTTGAAGGGATAAGTAAAACGAAGACAAAGTAGTATAACATTAAAGTGCAAATGGTTTGCAGTAATGTAAATGACAATAAGTAAATGCAAACCCGGAGATCACGCCCACGTTTTTTTGATGGTTCATCAAATGACCTACATCCACTTGCGAGGCCCCTCTTTGATGAGGCTCCCACCTTCCACTAGCAAATCTCTTGAAAGGGGAAGGGTAAAATACCCCTCTTACAACTTTTTACAAGCGGTTCACTCTCTTCTTACATTTTCAGCAAGAAAGAAGGAGGTGAACACTAGCAAATTGAAAACAAGACTAGCAAAGACTCTTCTAAGACTTTTCTCTCAATTAATTGCTTCTCTAAAAGTTGTAATCTCACCGAGATTTGAGGGTATTTATAGGCCTCAGAGGATTCAAATTTGGGCTCCAAAATTTGAATTCTCTTGAGTTCCCGATCTTTGGCGGTGCCCTTTACTGTCGATGGCGGTGCCATCGCTTGTCGGTTCGACCACGATAGTGCTAAGGGGTGCCACCGCCGAGCTCTCGAATCAAGACCGGCGGTGCCACCGCCCAGCCTAGGCGGTACCACCGCCTATAGTGTTTTCAGCCCACTAGTTGGGCTTCAATCTTGGCCCAAACTAGTCCGAACTCAAGCCCAATTGGCCCCTACTTGGGTTATAGGATTAATACCTAATCCTAACCCTAATTAACATACTAACTACGAATTTAAAGACATTTTATAAGCTATTACAAAGTCCACAAGTCAAGACTTCTTCCCAAAGAAGCTTCCCACTTTCTAACTTTGGCCTTCTTCCATAAACTCTGGAAACCATTCTCATGGACTCCGACAAGCTCTTAAACTTCACGATTTGATCTTGGCGAGTTCCAATGAGCTTCTTCCGGCAAGCTCCGATCTCTCTCTTAATGAGCTCCATGAACTTCCCACCTTTAACTTTTCGGTGAGCTTCCAAAAAACCCTTCCCGAAGCTTCTAAAAACCCTTCCGTGAAGCTCCCTACTCATTCTCGGCTAGTTCCGGAAGATTCCCGATGAACCTTCGGACATCCGTCGAACTCTCGAACTCCCAATTAATCCTTCACGCTTGACTCTGCACTTTGTTTCGCTTTATGTCTTTCTCATTATCATAGTTATTCCTGCACACACAAACTAAAACTCTACTCCGATCTAGACAATTATTACAACGCGAATCGACATTCCGTTGTTGCGGCTTTATCATTGGTTGGCGCTTCATCCGATTCTTCAGCGCATCGTCCTCTCTTGCGACTTGTTGCCCAATCGGCAGTTGACCTCCGCAACCCCGATATCCTTGGTGCAATTCCGCTCTCCTTGGCCCGATGCCCGACGTCCGAAGCCTTCTGTCGTCCAATATCCTAACGTGATCTCCTCCGGCGCAACGTCAATTCCTCCTGCGTTAACTGTCTAATCCTGATCAAGTAGACCTGCATCACTCAAAATGCAGTTTAAATTATAAACACATATCAAGTGGTTTCATCATCAAAATACGAGATTCAATAGGTATTACTGTCGAGACCACCTAGGAGGCCGAGCCTCAGGCTTGGGCTAGCTAGGGATCACTAAATGAGCATTTCACTTGGCCCAAAATAACTTAAATTCATACCCAATTGGCCCATAATTGAGTTGGCATAATTACATTCTAAATCAATCTAATTAGAACTAAAATTACTTCGATATAGACAATTATTACAAAACATTAATCATATATTGTCCGACATATCATTGGTTCATCCGATACATTATCCGACCCTTCGGCGCATCATCTTATCCTTCGACATATTTCCTAATCGGCATATTGTCTTCCCACAACATCCGATCTCCTTGGCGCAATATCCGATCTTCTTGGCTCGATACCCAAACTCATGGCACAAAGCCTTCTATCGACATATCGATCGATCCTTTGGCTCGATATCTAATCTTATGACATATTCCACTTCGACCCAATATTGATTCTTCCAACTTTAATCAAATTGTCTCTCCATGATCGAAGCTAGTTCTGCATCACTTAAAACACATATTAGATCACAAACTTATTAATTAATTTCAGTATCAAAATGTGAGATTTAATAATCTCTCATTTTTTTATGATGATAACCAATTGATGACAGAGTTTAAACTAAGCTCTCCCTATCAATATGTTATATTAAGATGAACCTTGAATTCAAATTAAATTCAAGTTAAAGCAATTTTAATCATTAATATTTTATCATTGTATGCATCATTATCATAAGATGAAGTATTGCATGCATAATACTAAATCATCATATATATTTTCAAAATATAAAATCAACATTACATACATGATTTCAAATTATCATGGTATCAAAATATCAGAGTATATTATATCCTACCATATATAACCATCATCATACCTTCTTCCCCTTTGTCATTAACAAAAAGAAGAAGTGCAACTAGTAAGTTTTTGAGATATAATTTTAAATGATTGCATTATAAATATAATTTTAAGTTTTTGAAATATCATTACATATATCATCATGTAAGCTAGCAAGTTTTTTAGATATGAAAGTTAGCAAAATTTTTGTATCTTTTGATATGTATAAGATAGCATGTTTTTGCATCTTCTTGAAATTTACAAGCTAGCAAACTTTGCTTTTCTTTTGAGATGAGCAAGCTAGCAAGTTTTTTGTCCTTTTACAATATGCAAGCTAGCAAATTTAGTAAGTTTTACATCATTTTCGAACATGCAAGCTAGTAAATTTTATAATTTTTTAGAACATGTAAGCTAGCAAATTTTACATCATTTTAAAATATACAAGCTAGCAATTTTACTTTTTTTTTTGTGACGTGCAAGCTAGCAATCTTTGCTTCTCTTTTGAGATATATAATCTAGCAAATTTATCTCCCTCTTTGTTATTATATAAAAAAAAAGAAAATAATATAATATTATAATTCATTTTTCCTTTACATCAATTTTTAAATCATGATAAATGAGATATTAAGAAAAATTTACATCAATATTTTTCAATCATTAATACTGAAAGACCATGAGTCATTTTTAACATATCTCTTCTTTTATAAATAGAAGGAAATGATCTTGATTCATAAAGAAAACTTAAGTCATAAAAATCGAGAAATCAATATCATGATTCGAAAAATGTATAAGAAGAATTTATGCATTTGAGAGATTTAACAATTTGTCTAAATTTAATATTTAAGCTAGTACTTTTGGTTCTCTCGAGATGCTAGTAATTTTTTTTCTCCCCTTTGCCATTGTAAGAAAGAAGAAGAGGGAAATAATACAATGGTATAGTTCATATTTTTTTACATCAATTCTTTAAGCATCACATAAGGTTTATAACCATAAATACAAATGAATTATACATAATGAAAATCATATCATGAAAGATAATATCAAAGATCATGTGAATATCAAAAGACAATTTAATTCGACAAATCTCCTCTTAAATAATCAAATATAAATCTTAAGAGATCAGATAGTAAAAGATCTTCAAAAGAAATTTGAAGTCATGAATTCAAATACTCTTTAATAAAATGTAAAAATTATATGAGAATAAAGAGTGAGGGGGTCTTGATTCATATAAAAAGAATCTCAAGTTATAATTCCAAAAATTCAAGATCATGATTTTGATAAAATTCAATTAAATTCAAATCGTCAAATCATCAAAATCACTTTCAAGATATTCAAAATAACATAAATAGACTTATCAATCTCTTATTAAAAAATTGATAAGATAGAAATAGAGAAAATTTTAAAAATAATGCATTCTCTTTTTTTATGTGTTTCGATTTATGTGATTTATTTCATAAAAGTATGTCTTTGTCTTTTATGCCAAACAAGGATGTTCTAGTAGTATATTTGGTCCTTAGACTTGATACACCAAGGATGTCCTGTATGAGTACTCCATCATTTGATACATGACTTATAGGTCTAGAGGTTCCAAATCTAGTACAACCGGTCATCGTGAGTGATAGCCAATCTTACGAGAGCTATTGAGTATTGATAGAGAATCATCTACTCTCGGTGTCATAAGAGGAATATCTCATATGTTCTTGCTCAGACAAACTCTTGGCCAAGGTCATTCAGATTGAAAGAGAAAGAGTTTTCCGAGAGAATTCGATTAGAGCGAGATTCGAGTATAAACCGTATGAGTCTGATAGCATCATGCTCGATATATAGTCTCTGAGATATTAGATGGATGAGGGACTATAGGTATATGGTAACTGAGAACAGATAGGTCCAATAGATTGGATTCCCTTGTATCATCTAGGGACTACGACATAGTGACCTAGTACGTCCACAATCGATGAGTTGAGTGAATTATTATGGAGATAATAATTCATTGAGTCAAAAGAAGTTCTGACAGGTATGACTCACGACCAGCTTGATATTGGGCCTAGAGGGTCACACACATATGGTAGACGTTGCGACAAGTAGAGGTTCAGATATGAGATACACGTTGGAGCCCCTATCTTATTGGATATCCAATAAGCTCATGAATTATTGGATCATATAAATGAGATCCAATAAGAGCTAATATAAGATTATTGGGTAGAGACTCACTAATTTAAGAGGCCTGGATAGTTGGATAGAGATCTAGTACCCAATATGACAAGATCCATTAGGGTTAAGTTGACAAGGGCAAAGACCCATAAGCTAAGGTCATTTTTGGCTGCCTCTTATTCTCCTCTCTCCCTCTCCTCCTCATACTGCACCCCCTATTTGGAGTGTGTGGACAGCAAGAAGGGGCAGCCTCTTCTTAATTACATGGTGCGCGCGAGAAAGAGTTTTGGGCAACGATTTGATGAGTATCTTTACAACCTCTACCATGTGAATTCCCACAACAAAGGAGGATAGTTGACCCCCCTTTATCCTCTCTCATAGATATGTAAGTTTTCAGGGATATACAATCTCCCTAGGTAATTCTCTTATATGTAGTTTTTCGGTTTCGTGAGTTTTTGTGCTCCAATTTTTGCACGACGATGAAACCTTCTTTTTTTTAGGAATTCTAGGATTTTATTTTTTTGTTCTTCTGCCGTGTATGTGATATCACCATAGATTTCCCAACAGTGGTACCAGAACTAGGTTGCTTGTGCAAAAGGTTGGCTTTTAAACTGCGTGTGTTGTGTTCAATCGCGTTGAAATTATTTTATGCGATTGCTATGATTTTTTTATTATAATTTTCAAGTCTGTGCTGCATCTTTTCTTGCTATTAAGAAGTGTTTTAGATAAGACTTTTGATGTCAAATTTATTGACATAAAAGGGGAAGAAAGGGCAGCAATTGTTGCTACCCCTTTGGATTGGCCAAAGGCTGCTTGCAGCCTTGGCCGAGAGCTCCAATTTACTGTTCTCGGCCTGTCCAAAAGTAGCAGGATTGAGAGCAACATGGCTGCCCTCAACCTGCTACATGGCAGCCCCTATAGCCAAGTTTCTTGGTTGCAAGGGGCACCCCTGGCGGCTAAGGTTTCCTGGCCTCAGGGGTTGCCAAAGCGACTAGGAATTCTGGCCGCATGCGGCACCTGCAGCCATAGTTTCCTAGCTACAAGGGATTCCTTGGTGGCTTGGGTTTCCTAGCCATGCAATGGCTATCTAGTGGCCTAGGATTCCTGATTTTTAGGGAGTCTCTATATAGTAAGATTTCCTTGCTTAAGAAGGAACTACCTGTCATGTGGGGCACCCTATGGTAGGGTTTTCAAAATACTACATATAATTAATTAAAATAAATTTAATTAATTATTATTATCTAGTAGTCCTACATGGTGATGTGTATATATGATGTATGATGTAGACGGATGATCATGGACCATGTGATGTGTGTGTGCGTGTGATGTGATTATTATTATTATTGGGGCCTATGAGCCTCCAATTTATTTCTTGTTTATTGTCGGGTCCGTGTACCTATAATTAAATTGTAATTACATAAGAAGGCATAACAGAAGCGTGGAAGTGAGAGCGGAACCCATGAGACCGAGATGGATGATCGCAACGCATGAAGATGTACCGAGATGCAGACGAAACTGATGATGACGAGATGGATGATCATAGGGCATGAAGATGTGTCGTTACATATATAAATCTTGATGTGAGTGATTAGACCCACTAGCTCGGGCCTGATCACATTAGGCTATGATCCATGATCATCTGGTGTGATTGCTCATATGATGTATAATTCATTATATACCTACTAGATATGTATATATATTTACATGCAATGTACATATATATATATATATTAAATATATATATGTGTGACACGTTACATTAGGAGATCAAATCAAAATTATCTCTCTCAATAATATTAAGTCGGTAAATATGAAACAGTTATCTACAAAAGGTTTGTTTACGAAAACACTCAGCAATAGATTGACAAAGGCAGAACTCTTAAGGCACATCCTCCTCACTCTCGTTGGTGCCATCGTCGTTATTCTCGTTAAGAGCTTCAAATCTATTTGGACGAGGAACCAAGATGGGTTTCTTTTGGAAGGGTGTAGATTCCATAAACTCATGCTAAACATCTACAATTTCTATACAAGATTGTATAGACCTAGGCTGATGCTCCCCATTTAGTTTTGACTGCACATGAGAATCGTGAGATCCAGTAGCAAGAGGAACAGATTGAGTTGGAGAAATAGAAACCACATGACTTGCAGAGGAGGAGATATCCTTAGCTAATGGGGCGTACAGTATCGTATGTTGTACAGATATCTTTATAGCAGCCTTGATAATTTGGAGATGCATCTACCACCCCTACGACTTCAATGAAATCAGCTCGTTGTTTTGGAACCCACATGGTTTTAGCATTTGGGTGGGGACAGTTTGTTATCGCATGACCAAATATATTGTAGGAGCATTGAAAAAGCTTCCAATCAAACTGGAGCCTAATGGTGTAGTCATGTTTTTTGGCTTAATTTGAATTGAGCCTGGTAGCTCGCATGTAGAAATCTCAATATTGTTAAGATTAATTTAAATAATTAGGTTAAGATAAAGTAAAATATATTTATATTTAAATAAATAGATGAGGATGAAAAGATTTATTGGGATATGATAGATTTTTTTATTGTTTAAAAAATCTTATACTCTATCTTTTAGTTAATATAAATAAATGCTCTTAGATAAATCCAAAATACTTCAAATTGAAATTATTCCTAGTTCCTTCTACTATTCTCTTTCCCTTTTCCCTAAAATTCTATAGAAAAGCCAACAGTGTCGTATTAAAGCTTGGTTCAAAAAAATCAATACAACTATAATTAAAAAAGAAGGCAAAACTAGTAGATCTAGAAAAAAAAAAAATGGTAGGCATTGGAGTAAGTGTTCCTAAGCTATTTCTTTGTATCTTCAAGGGTGAAAATTATCGATTTTAGACCGTTAAGATGAAAACTTTATTTATTTCATAAGGATTACAGAATTTGATAGAAGATAGTTTTGTTTAGTATGGTCTATAATCATAATATTACTAAAGATCAAAGTAATCAGATGAATGAGAATATGCAGAAAGATACAAAAGTCCTCTACATACTACAACAAATAATATGTGAATCCCTATTTCCTCGAATCATAATAACATCCACATCAACAAAAGCTTAAAAAATATGTTTGGAGGCACACACAAGATAAAAATTTCAAAGCTTCAAATTCTTCGACGTGAATTTAAAACTCTTATGATGAAAGATTTTGAATCTATCATTATTTTTTTAAAAAAATATCTTCTATTATGAATCAAACGAGATCTTATGATAAAAATCTAAAAAATCAAACTATAGTAGAAGATATTTTACAAAGTTTATCTCTAGATTTTGATATGATTTCTACTACTATAGAAGAAGCTAAAGATATAAATATATTATCTATTAATGAATTAATGTTAGTTCATGAACAAAAGTGAATAGATCTTCAGAAGAAACTTCAAAACATACTCTTTGAATGAAGATAGATTAGAAGAAAGACTAAAAAAAAAATTCAAAACCCAAATCTTAAGGGAGATTAAAATAGCAAAAGTCATGATTGATCAAATGACGTTCGAGGAACTTGAACGAAGGTAGCAAATAAATTAGACATATTAAAAATGATTGTTAGTATAAAAATAAAAATCCAAATATTCTTCTTTACCTTTACTTAAAAAATAGTTATTTTAAAAAAGATTGTTGGAACAAAATCAAATAAAATATTTTTCTTATGGCATCTGATAAAGAATATTCTAGACCATTCTAGTTTTTAGATAATAGATGCAGTAATAAAAGGAAAAATAATAGTTATTGTAAACACTGATAAAAAAATTATTGGTATAGGACAAATAATGAGAAAATGATATTATAGGGGAACTAATGAGAAAAGGATATTATGCTATTTTTTATGAAAAAAAACTTGATTTATAATAAAAAAATAAAAAAATTGATAGTAATTGTGAGGATGATGAAAAAAATAAAGTGCTTCCCTTATTATTTTTGAAATTTTCCTTACATGTTATTGTTACTAATGAATCAACATAATTACAACATAAAAATAATGATCATATGAATTTTTCTAGGTATATACAAACTATCTCAAATGATAAATTATTTAAAATTCAAACTGATAAAACGATGTCAAAAACAAGACTACAGTTGATTAAAGTTCCGGTGAGAGTGATAAGGAGCAAGCAAACATTTTTTGATTCTATTCCATCTACTGTTGGTAAACTTATTACAAAGGCTGAAAAAAGGAGAGCATCAGCGGTGATGAAGATGAGATGATGGCTCTGAATATGTGGCTCTTTTATAATTGAATAAGATATATAATAGAATAACTAATAGGGTTCCGTTCAGATATTTAGATATCCTTGATGGGTGGGAGGAAATCTTCTGAGATCTCATCGTGGACCCTCTGCTCTCGCATATAAAAGGACAGGATCTATTATTTTCCTCGACTCTCTCCCCAAAATCCTCTTCCCAAAATCCATCAATCTGCGCAGATTCCGCAGCGCGATCGGTGATCGGTTTAAAGACGGAGGACGGAGCCTGCAGCAATCTTGGATCACGGTGCTTAGCAGATCAAACAAGATCTCTGAACATATGACATCAAAAGGTACGTATCGTATAATTAGATCATGCATTGATTTCAATCCTAGCATTTAGGTTATTTCCGCATTATTGACATAGCATAATTACAGATCTTTATGCTTACAGTTGCTATCAGAGCCCGGTTTTTGAAATCATGCATTAGATTTGTAAATTAATTTACGATGCATAATTACCTTTATCTTCCAAGACCTGCTAAGCAGTAATGGTCACCGTCGGCCTCGCTGCAAATCTGCGGTTACGTCGAGTAGCGTGCGCATCATAGAACCCGTCCTATATGCGGACATCATAGAACCCGTCCCATATGCGGACATCATAAAACCCGTCTCATATGCCGACATCACAGAACCTGTCCCATATGTGGGCATTACAGAATTCGTCCCGTACGCGGGCATTACAGAACCCGTCCATGCGACGGCATCATAGAACCCTGTCCGTACGATGGCATAATAGACATCACAGAACCCCGTCCGTACAACGGCATCACAGAACTCCACACGGCATCATAGAACCCCGTCCATGCGACGGCATCATAGACATCACAGAACCCCCACACGGTATCATAGAACCCCGTCCGTGCGACGGCATCATAGACATCACAGAACCCCGTATGTGCGACGGCATCACAGAACCTCGTCCGTGCGACGGTCGGCCGCACGCAGGCAGACAGCCCAGGTGGCGGTCGTGTGTGAGTAGGCCATGCCGCGGCAGCGACCACGGGGCAGGAACCCGTCCCAGGGAGGGCGATGGTCGTCTTGGCCGGCAACAACAGGCCATGACCGGTCGTGTCGCGTCGAGAACGCGAACCGAGCCGCGGCCGCAGCGCTTATCAGCGTGAGCAATAGCAGCCCCGCAGCGGCAGCGCCGTGGCGGTAGTGGCCGCGCACAGGCTAGAACTATCGCTGGTAGCCGCGCACAGGCGGCGGCGGCGATGGCAGATTAGGGTTTTGGCATATTTACATTTTTGCCCTCGAGGCTAGGGTTTTGAAAAAATTATAGTTTTACCCTTTGCAAATATCGTAATTACAGTTTATGTTCTATCAACATGGTTTTGCCCTCGGGTCTAATTTCTGCCAAATTACAGTTCTGCCATTCATATATTTTCGATTTATATCCTATCAAATATTTTCGGTTTTTATCACTATGAAATTAAGAAATTTAGGTTATATTCTCAATTATAAAAATTGATAAATATCATTTATTATAATTATGATTAATTTTAATCATGATTATATTTTTGATTATTTGATTGGATTTAATTTTGATTAAAAAATATATATAAATTATGGTTTATTTTATGGTTTTCTCATATAAATTATTCATTATATATGTGGTAAATAAAATTAAAATCCAATTATTGTTTTTAGAATTTTTATTTATTTATTCACATGTATATGCTTGAAATTATCATATGAGTTTTATTAAAGTTCAATAATTATTATGGTTATTTTATTATTGAATTATTTTACATTATTGTTCAATAATTATTATGGTTATTTATTATTGAACTGCTTTATATAAATGTTCAACAATTATTATGGTTATTTTATTATTGAATTATTTTGCATTATTGTTCAATAATTATTATGGTTATTTATTATTGAACTGCTTTATATAAATGTTCAATAATTATTATGGTTATTTATTATTGAACTGTTTTGCATTAATATTCAATAATTATTATTGTTCTTTATTATTGAAATGCTTCGCATTAATGTTCAATAATTTTTATGGTTATTTATTGTTGAACTGCTTTATATAAATGTTCAATAATTATTATGGTTATTTATTATTGAACTGCTTAGCATTAATATTTAATAATTATTATTGTTATTTATTATTAAATTGCTTTGTATTAATGTTCAATAATTGTTATGGTTATTTATTATTGAACTGCTTTACATAAATGTTCAATAATTATTATTATTATTTTATTATTGAACTGCTTAGCAAAATTAAAGAAATATTGATGAATATTATTTGTAATTTATTTCCCTAAGTTTTATTTGACTAGTAGCTGCCAAAGTAGCCTAGGATGATAAACTTTTGTGATATGAATTACAATAAAAACTTTGTCATTTTATAGGATATTTTTATTTTATATTATTGCATTAGTCTTGTAGCCACCTAAGTGACCTAGACTAATGACTCATAAAATAATATTAAGGAATTAGTTCTAAATGACATTAAGGAGATAATATTCATAATGGCACATATAATTAGGAGATTTAGATAATCCCAAAGGAGAATCTAATTCAAATAATTATGTGATGGGGTAGGATGATACTATTTTAGATATCCTTATAGTTTAGGGTTGTATACCCAAAGGTAACAATACCTATTCCTCAAGGATGGTATCAGTCCTCCATAAATATTCTTGAGTGAATACTAGATATGTCAATATTTCACCTAAAGGTGTAATATAGATGATATCAATAGTTCATCAATTTTTTTGACAAACTCAAAGCATTAATGTTGTTATATATATATATATATATATATATATATATATATATATATATATATATATATATATATATATATATATATATATATATATATTGCAGTGGTACTTCCGCATATACATTCATATGCTTCTAGTGTCCCTGTACTTTCTGGATCAAATTATTCAGAATGGTTAGAGCATGTGCAATTCACACTGGGTGTATTAGATCTTGATCTAGCATTACTTGTTGAAAAGCCTGCAGACTTGATTGATGAAAGTACTGCAGAACAAGTTAATGAAATGAAGGCTTGGGAAAGATCTGATAGGCTTAGTTTAATGTTCATAAGAATGACAATTGCAAATAACAAAAAGACTTCATTACCGATTGCAACTAGCGCAAAAGAATATTTAAAGGTTATTGAAGACAGATTTAAATCTGTTGATAAGTCATTGGCTGGCACATTGATGAAAGAACTGACTACGAATCAGTATGATGGTACTCGAGGAATTCAGGATCATATCCTCAATATGGCTGACAAAGCTGCAAAACTTAAAACATTAGGTATGAATGTTGATGAATCTTTCCTCGTGCAATTTATTCTCAATTCTCTTCCTTCTCAGATTGACGCATTCAAGATTCACTACAATACAAATAAAGATAAGTGAGACTTGAATGAGTTGACTAGCATGTGCGTTCAGGAAGAATTGAGATTAAGGCAGGAAAATTCATATAATGTCATGACGACTACTCAAGGAGGTGGTAATAAGAAAAGAAAGTTGAAGCATCATCCATCAAAGAGATTTGCTAAGTCTGGAAATGTTAAACAGACTAATGAAAAGAAAGCCTTTACTGTAAAGTGCTTCTTTTGTGGCAAGAAAGGACATGTGAAGAAGGATTGCATTAAACGCAAGACTTGGTTAGAAAAGAAAGGTATTAACTCGACCTTTGTATGTTTCGAATCAAACATTACAGAAGTTCCTTCTAACACTTGGTGGATAGATTCCGGTGCTTCAACTCATGTTACAAATAACATGCAGGGATTTCTTTCAATTCGGAAACCAAAAGAACATGAAAGATTCATCATTATGGGAAATCGTCTTAAAGCGAAAGTGATATCAATGGGAACTTATCGTCTACGCTTAGAGATGGGTCACTTGATGGATCTTGTTGACACATGTTATGTCCCTACAATTTCTAGAAATTTGATTTCTCTTTCTAGAATTGATGAGTTAGGATATTGTATTTCTTTTGGTAGTGACAAACTCAGCATATTTTACGATTCAATAAAAGTTGGTTCTGGAATTCTGTGTGATGGTTTGTACAGAATTAATTTGGATCTTGAGTTTGCAAAGACACTAATGACCCTGCAATCAAGTGTTGGATTGAAACGTAGTTTCAATAATGAAAGATCTTCTATATTGTGGCATAGACGATTGGGGCATATCTCCAAGGAAAGAATTGAAAGATTAGTGAAGGATAATATTTTGGAACATTTAGACTTCATTGATTTTGATATTTGTATAGATTGCATAAAGGGAAAGTAAACTAAACAAATAAAGAAAAATACCACAAGAAGTAAAGAACTCCTTGAGATTATTCATACTGATATCTACGGATCACTCCATATTCCTTGTTTTAATGGAGAAAATATTTTATCACATTTATAGATGATCTGTCCAGATATGACAAAGTTTATCTAATACATGAAAAGTCTCAAGCCGTTGATACTCTTGAAGTATACATAAATGAGGTTGAGAGACAATTAGATAAAAAAGTTAAAATTGTCAGATCTGATAGAGGTGGTGAATTTTATGGAAAATATGATGGATCTAGTCAGAATATTGGTCCTTTTGCTAGATTCCTAGAACAACGGGGTATTTGTGCTCAATATGCATTACCAGGTGTGCCACAGCAGAACGGTGTTGCTGAAAGACGAAATCATACTCTGATGGATAATATTGTGGCATAGACGATTGGGGCATATCTCCAAGGAAAGAATTGAAAGATTAGTGAAGGATAATATTTTGGAACATTTAGACTTCACTGATTTTGATATTTGTATAGATTGCATAAAGGGAAAGCAAACTAAACAAATAAAGAAAAATACCACAAGAAGTAAAGAACTCCTTGAGATTATTCATACTGATATCTACGGACCACTCCATATTCCTTGTTTTAATGGAGAAAAATATTTTATCACATTTATAGATGATCTGTCCAGATATGACAAAGTTTATCTAATACATGAAAAGTCTCAAGCCGTTGATACTCTTGAAGTATACATAAATGAGGTTGAGAGACAATTAGATAGAAAAGTTAAAATTGTCAGATCTGATAGAGGTGATGAATTTTATGGCAAATATGATGGATCTAGTCAGAATATTGGTCCTTTTGCTAGATTCCTAGAACAACGGGGTATTTGTGCTCAATATGCATTACCAGGTGTGCCACAGCAGAACGGTGTTGCTGAAAGACGAAATCGTACTCTGATGGATATGGTTAGGAGCATGATGAGTTATTCCTCTATACCTGAGTCGATGTGGGGTGAAGCTCTTAGGACAACTATGTATATCTTGAACAGGGTTCCTAGTAAGTCAGTTTCATCGAATCCATTTGAGTTATGGACTAGTAGGAAGTCCAGTCTGAGACATTTACATATTTGGGGATGTCCTGCAGAGATAAGAGTATTCAATCCACATGAAAAGAAATTGGAGCCAAGAACTATTTCAGGATATTTTATTGGTTATCCAGAAAAATCCAAGGGATACAAATTTTATTGCCCTAATCATAGTATGAGAATAGTAGAATCTGGTAATGCAAAATTCCTAGAAAATGGTGAAATCAGTGGGAGTGAAAAATCTCGAAGGGTTAATTTTGATATTGAGGAGATTCAGGTTAATTCTCCCATATCATCTCCTGTCCGAGAGATTGTTGTTCCTCAAATCAATGAGAGTATTGATGAGGGTGAACAACAAAATAACATCCAAGAACTCTCACATGATGTTGATGTCGCCGTTGATGATCTTGTAGAACAATCACAATTAGTAGATTTGAGAAGATCTCAAAGGAAAAGGAAATATGCCATTTCTGATGATTATGTTGTATATCTACAAGAATCAGATTATGATATAGGAATAAAAGAAGACCCCTTATCGTTTTCACAAGCTATAGAAAGTAACGATTCTGAAAAATGGTATGATGCAATGAAAGAAGAGTTAAAATTGATGGTATAGAATAATATCTGGGATCTCGTTGAATTGCCCAATGATTGTAAAAGAGTCAGTTGTAAATGGGTCTTTAAGACAAAACGCGACTCAAAGGGTAATATCAAACGATATAAAGCCAGACTTGTGGTCAAAGGTTTTTCTCAGAAGGAAGGCATCGACTATAATGAGACTTTTTCTCCAGTTTCTAAAAAGGACTCATTGAGAATTGTTATGGCATTAGTAGCTCATTATGATCTTGAGTTGCAACAGATGGATGTGAAAATAGCATTTCTGAATGGGGATCTGGATGAGGAAATATATATGGAACAACCTGAAGGATTCATAGAAAAGGGAAAAGAAAGTTGGGCTTGTAAACTTAAGAAATCCATTTATGGCCTTAAACAAGCTTCCAGACAATGGTATATAAAGTTTCATAATACCATTACTTCCTTCGGATTTAAGGAAAATACTGTTGATCAGTGTATATACCTGAAGGTAAGTGGGAGCAAGTTTATTATATTGGTCTTATATGTGGATGATATTTTACTTGCCAGTAGTGATCTTGGTTTATTGCACGAAACCAAGATATTTCTCAACAAGAACTTTAAGATGGTTGATATGAATGAGGCATCCTATGTTATTGGCATTGAGATATTCAGAGATAGATCTCAAGGATTATTAGGATTGTCTCAGAAAGGATATATTGATCGTATCTTGGAGAGATTTAATATGCAGCTTTGCTCAACCAATGATGTACCTATTACTAAAGGTGAAAAATTCAGTCAAAACCAGTGCCCAAGAAATGACTTAGAAAAGAATCAAATGAAGAATATTCCTTATGGATGCGCAGTTGGAAGTCTATTATATGCTCAAACCTGTACAAGACCAGATATCAGTTTTGCAGTTGCAATGCTGGGAAGATATCAACGCAACCCAGGAATGGAACATTGGAAAGCTGCAAAGAAAGTAATGAGATATCTATAAGGGATAAGAGATTATATGCTCACATACAAGAGATCTGATCAACTTGAAGTAACTGGATATTCAGATGTTGATTTTGCAAATTGCCTCGACAGCAGGAAGTCCACTTCAGGATTTGTATTTATGTTAGCTGGTGGGGCAATTTCTTGGAAAAGTACAAAGCAATTGCTTATTGCATCATCAACAATGGAAGCTGAATTTGTGATATGCTTTGAGGCCACAAATCAAGCTTTATGACAGCGAAATTTTATCTTAGGACTTGGTGTGGTCGACTCAATTTCCAAGCCGCTGAAGATATTTTGTGATAACACCGCAGCAGTTTTCTTCTCTAAGAATGGCAAGTACTATAGTGGTTCCAAGCACATTGAGATAAAGTACTTGGTGGTTAGAGAAAGAGTCCAGAAACAACAAGTGTCAATTGAGAACTTGAGCACCACTATGATGATTGCTGATCCATTGACAAAAGCCTTACAGTACAAAATATTCAAAGAACATGTTCTTAGAATGGGGCTTGTGAGCAAGTTATAAAGGATATGGTGATGCATGTTTATGTGGATGCTATTATTGACATTTTACTTAATTAAAGTTATCTGTTTCTGCTATCCTGTTTACATTTATGTTTATGCATATTATGGTTGAATGTAATAACAGGATTGTCTTAACAAGACAAATTACAGGGGTCATTATGGACTATGTTAGAAAAGACTAACAATGTTGTGGTACATAGAAGGGAGTATGACATTGATGAAATACAACTGCTATGACTCGCATTGATAGTTGGACTTAATATAGTATTATTCTATTTATTGGACTTATTGGCTTATTTTTTTAAAAAATATGGCCATGTATAAAATGCTTTTCAAAATTTCTTGGAATCCAATTAGGTAAAAATTATGTTTAAACAAATTTTGTTTTGTTTGTTTTGATTTTGTATCTCTTTTATATCTTATCAATTAATGGGCCAAGTGGGAGAATGTTAGAATATATGGCCCTTTTATAATTGAATAAGATATATAATAGAATAACTAATTGGGTTTCGTTCAGATATTTTAGCCAATAGACTAAGTCCACTACGGAACGATTCCTCGGAGATATCCTTGATGGGAGAAAATCTTCTGAGATCTCATCGTGGACCCTCTACTCTCGCCTATAAACGGACAGGATCTCTGGGTTGAGGGTGTGTGTTACAGCGTCATAACGTTAACACGTATAGACGCACCTCTCCGTTGAGGGATTATGTTATTCTCCTCGATTCTCTCCCCAAAACCCTCTCCCCAAATCCATCAATCTGTGTGGGTCCTATGAAAGGATAGGAAGAGAGGAGAAAGGGTCTACTCTCCACACTCCCTGTAGATTCCGCAGCGCGATCGGTGATCAGTTTAAAGACGGAGAATGGAGCCTGCAGCAATCTTGGATCACGGTGCTTAGCAGATCAAACAAGATCTCTGAATAGATGGCATCAAAAGGTACGCATCGTATAATTAGATCATGCATTGATTTCAATCCTGACATTTAGGTTATTTCCGCATTATTGACATAGCATAATTACAGATCTTTATGCTTACGGATTAAAGTTCCGGTGAGAGTGATAAGGAGCCACAATTCAAGAAGCAAAATTTTTTTGATTCTATTCCATCTACTATTGGTAAACTTATTACAAAGGCTGCAAAAAAGGAGAGCATCAGCGGTGATGAAGATGAGGATGATGGCTCTAAGAAAGTTCTAATGATAAACATTTTAAAAGAAAACAATCTAAGAAGTCTCAAGCATCAACAACAGTGATTCCAACAAGTCTTTTGAGAAAAATAAAGATAAACAACCACTAAAGATTTTGAAGAAAGTTAAAGATGTAAAAATAGTAGATGTAGCATTGAAGATTAGCTTGTCTATATCTTCACAAAAGCTTTGACGAAAGAAAAAAATTATATTTTTTTAAAGGCAACTTCAAGTTATAACTATTTGAATTAGGGAGGCATGTTAAGGTTAATTTAAAATGTTAGGAATAGATAAAGTAAAAGATACAAATTTATATTTAAATAAATAGATTAGTATGAAAAAATTTATTAGGATATAGTAGTTTTTTTCATTATTTAAAAAACTTGTATTCTATCTTTTAGTCAATATAAATAAGTACTATTAGATCAATTAAAAAAATAGAAGATTAAAAGTACTCGTAGTTCCTTATATTATTCCCTTCCTCTTTTCCCTAAAATTCTATAGAAAAACCAACAAATGCAAGCTTTTTTATATTTTGTGGCTCATTAGATAAGATATATATAATATAACTAATTAGATTCTAATAAAATATTTTGGCTAATAGAAAAGAAATTTACTTAAAGTATGATTCCTTAGGATATAATCTTGATGGGAGGAACTCTCATAATAACTTATCCTAGACCCTTTGCTCTCACCTATATATAGACAGAAACTCTACGATTATAGTTGAGGCATCTTACAGAGGTTATAGTTGAGGCATCTTATAGAGGTTATAGTTGAGGCATCTTAGAGAGGTTATAGTTGTGAGGGATTACAGACAATAAAAAGAGAACATCTCACAGAGAGGTTATAGTTGAGGGAGAACATCTGAAAGGATAGGAAAAAAGGAGAAGGAATCAGTTCCTTTTGTAGATTGACAGCGATCATGGATTAAAGATGGTGCCTTACAGATCAAATAGAGATCTCTTTTTCAGATAACATCAAAAGGTATGCATCGTTAAACTAGATCTAATTATTTAATTTCAATCCTGACATAAAAAATTATTTCTGCATTTAATACAACATTACAATTGGTATCGGAGCTTAGATTCTTAAGATCAAATACATGAATGAACCATTTTTCTATCGACCATTGTGAATCTTGCTGTGAATTTGTTGATGACAAAGCTGCGTTGGGCAACATGCGTGCCACAGCACAGCATGCGGCAACTGTATGCGAGCATCATAGTGCCCATGTGACGGCCGTCCACGCGTAGGCATAACCCATCCAAGCTCCTGCCGCATGAAGGAAGATAGCCCCGGCGACAACTACGCACGGCTAGGTCACGCCCTTGCGGCCGTCGCGCATGGGTAGGAACCACCGCAGCGGTGGCAATGGCCACGCGCAGGCAGTGATAGTGCCGCGATGGTAGCGTGCGAGCTGTGGCAACCCTGTGGCAGTAGCGGCAATGCCACACGCGCAGGCGATGACGTAGGCTGGAACTGCCGTAGCGGCATTGCGCGAGCAATGGCAGCGCCGCACGCGCAAGCGGCGACGACGCAAGCAGATTAGGGTTTTGGCATATTTATGATTTTGCTCTCTAGGCTAAAGTTTTGTCAAATTACAATTCTACTCTTTACAGATTTAGTAATTCCAATTTATGTCCTGATAACATATTTATAGTTTTACCCTTATGAAATTGAGAATTTCAATTTATATTCTCAATTGTAAAATTGATAAATATGATTCATTATAATTATGATTGAATTTAATCATGATTATATTATGACCATTTGATTGGAATTAATTTTTGATTAAAAAAATATAAATTATGATTTAGTTTTATAGTTTCTCATATGAATTATTGATTATACATATGGTAAATAAAATCTAATTATTGTTCATGGATATTCATTTGGTTATTCATATGTTTATATTTGAAATTATGAAATAATATTTAACTTTTATACATGATTTATATGTTATCATGATTATCATATGACTTTTCTTTTACTGATTAATGTTCAATAATTATTATGGTTGTTATTCTATTATTGAATTGCTTAGCATTAGCATTAATGTTCAATAAATATTATGGTTGTTATTTTATTATTGTAATGCTTAGCATTAATGTTCAATAATTATTATGGTTATTATTTTATTATTGAACTGCTTAGCATAAATTAAATTAAAGAAATTTGATGAATATTATTTATAATTCAACTTCCTAAGTTTTATCTTACTTATAGTTGTTTAGCCTTGGATGATAGGCTTTTGTCATGTGAATTATAATAAAAGTTTTATCATTTATAGGATATTTTAAATTATATTTTATATCATTATATTAGTCTTGTAGCCATCAAAGTGATCTAGACCAATGATTTATAAAATAATATTAAGAAATTAATCTTAAATGATATTAAGGAAATAATATTCATAATGACACACATAATTAAGAGATTTAGATAATCCCAAAGGAGAATCTACTTCGAATAATTATGTGATGAGGTAGGATGATATTGTTTTGGATATCTTTACAATTTAGGGTTGTATACCCAAATGTATCAATACTATTCCACAAGGATGGTATTAGTCCTCCATAGATGATCTTGAGTGAACACTAGATATGTCAATATTTCATCCAAAGGTGTAATATAAATGATATCAATAGTTCATCAAATTTTTGATAAACTTAAAGCATTAATGTTATTATATATTTTGCAATGGTACTTTCGTCCATACATTCATATGCTTCTAGTGTCCCTGTACTCTCTAGATCAAATTATTCAGAATAGTTAGAGCATGTGAAATTTACACTCGGTGTATTAGATCTTGATTTAGCATGCTTGTTGAAAAGCCTACAAACTTGACTGATGAAAGTACTATAGAACAAGTTAATGAAATGAAAGCTTGGGAAAGATTTGTTAGGCTTAGTTTAATATTCAAAAGAATGACAATTGCAAATAATATAAAGACTTCATTACTGATTGCAACTAGCGCATAAGAATATTTAAAGGTTATTAAAGATAGATTTAAATTTGCTGATAAGTCATTGGCTGGCACACTAATGAAAGAACTGACTATGACTCAGTATGACGACACTTGAGGAATTCAGGATCACATCCTCAATATAGCTAATAAAGCTGCAAAACTTAAAGCATTAGACATGAATGCTTATGAGTCTTTCCTCGTGCAGTTTATTCTCAATTCCCTTCTTTCTCAATTTGGCCCATTCAAGATTCACTATAATACAAATAAGGATAAGTGGGACTTGAATAAGTTAACTAGCATGTGTGTTCAAGAAGAATTGAGATTAAAGCAGGATAGTTCATACAATGTCATGACTACTACTCAAGATGCTGGTAAAAAGAAAAGAGAATTAAAGCATCATTAATCAAAGAAATTTGTCGGATTTGGAAATATTAAACAGACTAATGAATAGAAAGTCTTTATTGTTAAGTACTTCTTTTATAGTAAGAAAGGACATGTGAAGAAGAATTGCATTAAACACAAGACTTGGTTAAAAAAGAAAGGTATTAATTCGACCTTTGTATGTTTCAAATCAAACATTACAGAAGTTCCTTCTAATATATAGTGGATTGATTCTAGTGCTTCAACTTATGTTACCAATAATATACAGGGATTTTTTTCGATCCAAAAACTAAAAGAACATGAAAGATTCATCATTATGAGAAATCGTCTTAAAACGAAAGTGATATTAGTGGGAACTTATCGTTTACGCTTAGAGACGGGTCATCTAATGGATCTTGTTAACACATGTTATATTCCTACTATTTCTAGAAATTTAGTTTCTCTATCTAAAATTGATGAGTTAGGATATTGTCTTTCTTTTGGTAGTAGTAAACTCAGTATATTTCATGATTCAATAAAAGTTGGTTCTAGAATTCTGTGTGATTGTTTGTACAGAATTAATTTGGATCTTGAGTTTGCAAATATATTAATGACCCTGCAATCAAGTGTTGGATTGAAACGTAGTTTCAATAATGAAAGATCTTCTATATTGTGGCATAGACGATTGGGGTATATCTCCAAGGAAAAAATTGAAAGATTAGTGAAGGATAATATTTTGGAACATTTAGACTTTACTAATTTTGATGTTTGTATAGATTGCATTAAGAGAAAGCAAACTAATCATATAAAAAAAAGGCCACAAAAAGTAAAGAACTCCTTGAGATTATTCATATTGATATCTACGGACCACTCCATATTCCTTACTTTAGTGGAGAAAAGTATTTCATCACATTTATAGATGACCTGTCCAGATATAGCTATGTTTATCTATTACATAAAAAAGTATTAAACCGTTAATACTCTTGGAGTATGCATAAATGAGGTCGAGAGACAATTAGATAGAAAAGTTAAAATTGTCAGATCTGACAGGGGTGATGAATTTTATGGTAGATATGATGGATCTGGTTAGAATATTGGTCATTTTGCTATATTCCTAAAATAACGGGGTATTTGTGCTCAATATGCATTACCAGGTGTGCCACAGTAGAACGGTGCTGTTGAAAGGCAAAATCGTAATCTTATGGATATGATTAGGAGCATGATGAGTTATTCATCTGTACTTGAGTCGATGTAGGGAGAAGCTCTTAGGACATTTATATACATCTTGAACAAGGTTCCTAGTAAGTCAGTTCCTTCAACTCCATTTGAGTTATGGACTGGTAGGAAGCTCAGTCTAAGACATTTACATATTTGAGGATGTCATGCAAAGATAAAAGTATTCAATTCACATGAAAAAAAATTGGATCCAAGAACTATTTTAGGATATTTTATTAGTTATCCAAAAAAATCTAAGGGATACAGATTTTATTGCCCTAATCATAATACGAGGATAGTATAACCCGATAATAGAAAATTCCTAGAAAATGATGAAATTAATGGAAGTGAAAAATCTCGAAGGATCAATTTTGATATTGAGAAGATTCAAGTTAATTCTCCCAATATCATCTCCTATTCAAGAAATTATTGTTTCTCAAATTAATAAGAGTATTGACGAGGGTGAACAATAAAATAATATCGAAGAACTCTCATATGATGTTGATGTCGTTATTGATGATCTTGTAGAATAATCACAATTGGTAGCTTTGAGAAGATCTAAAAGAAAAAGGAAACATGTCATTTCTAATGATTATGTGGTATATCTATAAGAATCAGATTATCAGATAGGAATAAAACGAGATCCCTTATCGTTTTCACAAGCCATAGAAAGTAACGATTCTAAAAAATAGTATAATGCAATAAAAGAAAAGTTAAAATCAATGGTCTAGAATGGTGTTCAAAAACTCATTGAATTACCCAATAATTGTAAAAGAGTCGGTTGTAAATGGGTCTTTAAGACAAAACGTGACTCAATAGGCAATATCGAATGATATAAAACCAGACTTGTGGCCAAGGGTTTTTCTCAAAAAGAAGGCATCAACTATAACAAGACTTTTTCTCTAATTTCTAGAAAGGACTCATTGAGAATTGTCATGGCATTAGTAGCTCATTATGATCTTAAGTTACATCAGATGGATGTGAAAACAGTATTTCTGAATGGGGATCTGGATAAGAAAATCTATACGGAACAACATGAAGGATTCATAGAAAAGGGAAAAGAAGGTTGGACTTGTAAACTTAAGAAATCTATTTATGACCTTAAATAAGCTTCTAGACAATGGTATATAAAATTTCATGATACCATTACTTCTTTTAAATTTAAGGAAAACATTGTTGATCAGTATATATACCTGAAGGTAAGTGAGAGCAAGTTTATTATATTGGTCTTATATATGGATAATATTTTACTTGCCAATAGTAATCTTGGTTTATTGCACGAAACCAAGATATTTCTTAATAAGAACTTTAAGATAATCGATATAAATGAGGTAGCCTATTTTATTGGCATTGAGATATTCAGAGATAGATCTCAAGGATTATTAGGATTGTCTTATAAATGATATATTAATCATATCTTGGAGAGATTTAATATGTAGTTTTGCTTAGCCAATGATATACCTAAAGGTGAAAAATTCAGCCAAAATCAGTGCCCGAAAAATGACTTAGAAAATAATCAAATGAAAAATATTCCTTATAGGTGTGTAGTTGGAAGTCTATTATATGCTTAAACCAGTTTTGTAGTTGCAATACTGGGAAGATACTAAAGCAACCTTGGAATATAACATTGGAAAGCTACAAATAAAGTAATGAGATATATATAGGGGACGAAAGATTATTTGCTCATATATAGGAGATCAGATCAGTTTGAAGTGACAAGATATTCATATGCTGATTTTATAAATTGCCTCGACAGTAGGAAGTTCACTTTAGGATTTGTATTTATGTTAGCCGGTGGGGCAATTTCTTAAAAAAGTGCAAAACAATCACTTATTACATCATCAAAAATGGAAGCTGAATTTGTACCATGCTTTGAGGTCACAAATCAAGCTTTATGGTTGTGAAATTTCATCTGAGGACTTAGTGCGGTTGACTTAATTGCTAGGTCGATGAAGATATTTTGTGATAATACCATAGCAGTTTTCTTCTCTGAGAATGACAAGTACTCTAGTGGTTCCAAGCACATCAAAATAAAATACTTGGTGGTTAGAGAAAGAGTCCAGAAATAGTAAGTGTTAATTGAGAACCTGAGCACCACTATGATGATTGCTGATCCATTAACAAAAGCCTTACAGTATAAAATATTTAAATAACATGTTCTTAGAATGGGGCTTGTGAGATGCTATTGACATTCTTCTTGCTTAATTAAAATTATTTGTTTCTGTTATCCTGGTTACATTTATGTTTATGCATATTATGGTTGAATGTAATAACAAGATTGTCTTAACAAGATAAATTACAAGGGTCATTATGGACTATATTAGGAAAGACTAACAATATTGTGGTACATCGAAGGGAGTATGATATTGATGAAATACAACCGCTATGACTCGTATTGATAGTGTTGAATCTCAGATTTTGATGATGAAATCAATTGATGGGTTAATTGATCTAATCCATATTACTGAGTTAAGTATACAGGATTAACTACGATAGCTTGAAGACATAAAGCAAGTCTACCGGAGTCAAGTTTGATGGGTGTTCGAGAGTCCGCCGAGAGTCCAAAGATTCGTCGGAAGTGCTGCCAGAACCAATTAGAAGAAATCGGGGACTTGCCGAAGTTTTCGGAAGTTCGACGGAGAGATCGTCGAAGGTTTGTGGAGATCACTGAGAAGGTTCAACTACTTGGCAAGGACTCGCTGAACTCGCCACAAGACCGGGAGCCTACTGGGAGTCCGTTAGAAGAAATTCGAGGGTGTATCAGAAGTCCGCCAGAAGTTCACCGAAAAGCTCGCCAAAAGGAAACTCGATGTTGCTGGTTAAAAACTTGCTTAGGACTATGTCTTAATTTCGTAGTTTGCATGTAATTAGGATTAGGATTAATAGTTAATCCTATAAACCGGTTAGGGGCCAATTGAGCCCAAGTTCGGACTGGTTTGGGCCAAGTTTGGAGCCCAACCAATGAGCTGAAATAGTCTAAGCAGTGCCACCGCCTAGAACTCGAGAGTTCCGATGGTGGCACCGCTAGCAAAATGTTGTATTGGGGGCAGTGGCACCGCCCAGTGTTAGGATCGAAGCAGCACTAAGAGGGGGGAGGGGTGAATTAGTGCAGTGGATTAAAACTTGTAAGCTTAAAAACAAATTCATAAATATGAGGAGATTTTGTTTCGATAGTAACTAGAGTAGATGAAAATCAAAAACTAGCAGTAGTGTAAATAACAATTTTAGGAAAGTAAGAACTCACACATTCAAGGGACACACCAATTTAAAGTGGTTCAGTCAAAATAACCTACATTCACCTGCGAAGCCTTCTTCGATGAGGCTCCCAACTTCCACTAGCAAATCACTTTGAAGGGGAAGGACAAATACCCCTCTTAAAACCTTTTACAAGTGGTTCACACTCTTATAATTTTTCATCGAGAAAGAAGGAGGTAAACACTCAAGCAATTGAAAAATAAGACTTGCTAAAGACTTTGCTAAGGCTTTATCTCAATTTCTTACTCCTCAAAAGGGTGTATTCTCTACTGAGAATTGAGGGGTATTTATAGGCCCCAAGAGGATTCAAATTTGGGCTCCAAATTTTGAATTCTCTTGAGTTTCCGAGGCTAGCGGTGCCACCACCTATCAATTTCAAAATTGACAGAGTTCTGGCGATGCCACCGCCTACACTATTTCAGCTCGCTAGTTGGGCTCCAAACTTGGCCCAAACCAATCCGATCTCGGGCCCAATTGGCCTCTACTTAGGTTATAGGATTAACACCTAATCCTAACCATAATTAACGTGCTAACTACGAATTTAAAGACATTTCCTAAGCTATTACAAAGTCCGCAAGTCAAGACTTCTTCCGGTGAGCTTCTAGTGAACTCCCAACGAATCCTTCGCGCTTGACTCCAGTACTTTGTTTCACTTTATGTCTTCATCGTTATCGTAGTTAATCCTGCACACATAAGCCAAAACTCCACTCTAATCTAGACAATTATTACAACGCGAATTGACATTCTGTTGCCCGGCATGTTATTGGTTGGCGCTTCGTCCGATTCTTCAGCGCATCGTCCTCTCTTGCGGCTTGTTGCCCAATCGATGGTTGACCTTCGCAACCCCGATATCCTTGGCACAATTTCGCTCTCCTTGGCCCGATGCCCGACGTCCGAAGCCTTCTGCCATCCAATATCCTAACGTGATCTCCTCCGGCGCAACGTCAATTCCTCCTGCGTCAACTGTCTAATCATGATCGAGTAGACCTGTATCACTCAAAATGCAGTTAAACATCAAACACAATCAAGTAGTTTCATCATCAAAATATGAGATTCAACAATCTCCCCCTTTTTTATGATGACAACTAATTGATGACTAATGGAATTAACCTTAACTCCCCGGAGTTTAATCAAACTCCCCCTATCAATATGCCATTGATAGAACACTTGGATTATCCCAAATTCAAGTAACATTCATCACATGTTATGAAAAATATTTAAACCATCATGGAAATATATAAAATATTCAATTCAATGCATGAAGTCATCAATATACTTCTCCCCGTCATCAACAAAAAGGAGAAGTAGCTCTAGCTATTTTAAAAGATATACAAGTTTTTGCAACATGAAGCTAGATTTTTATCACAACATATAAGCACAAAAGCATAGCAAGATTCTTAAGTTCAATCATGGCAATTCAACACTTGAATTTTTATGCAAGATTGCACTTTGCTTTTCTTTGCAAGTAACAATATTTATGATGTTTGATATAGCAAATTTCTTCATTACAATAATCGAGCTAGCAAATTCTTCATTCAAGTGTGCAAGCTAGCAATAACTTTCTCCCCCTTTAGCATGCTAGGAAGTTTACTTTCATTTTCAATGCACAAGCTAGCAAAACCTTCTCCCCCTTTATCAAAGTCAAAAAGAAAGGGAGGACTCAATGGCTAAAAATTTCAACAATTCAACAAGCTAAATATGCAAAGAATTTATGATATATATAAATAAGGATCAATTCATGAATACCAAAGATATGATTCATGGTTCATTAAAATTCTTCTTAACAAGTTCATGATCAAGATTCATATAATTCATAATAAAGCAAATTGATGTACAATCATCACATAAGGCATACAAGGCAAAGAAATCTTGTTATTTCTATATTATGAAATATATGATATCAAGGCTCATGATTCATTTGAAAAGATATAGCACAAAGAGCAACTTGAAACATTCTTATCAAGATCACATTTTAAAATATTCCAAGTATCAAGTGTTTAGAGATAAAAAGTTCAATACATTGTATGAAAAAAATATAATATCAAGTTTTATCATCATGCAATGTAGCAATTAAATATTTACAAGTTTAGCATTTTTGCTTTTCTTGAGATAGCAACTGTTTGCTTCTCTACAAGCTAGCAATTTTTACGATATGCAAGTTTTACTACATACAAGCTAGCAAATATAAAGATTTGCAAGTTAGCATATTTGCTTTTCTTTGCGATATGCATGATAGCATTTCTTTGTAATGTTCAAGATAGCAAATTATACATTATGCTAGCTAGCAAATTAAAGATGTTCAAGAAAGCAAGCTCTTTCTTCTCTTTTGAGAAGTGTCATTTTTGCTTCCTTAGCAAAATGCCAACCTAGCAAGGGACAATGTTTTACATGAGGCAAGCAAACAATTTGGCAAGTGTTACATTTGCATCTTCTTTTTAGATGTGCAAGAAAGTAAGCAAGATTTTACATTTTCTTGACTTGTGAAAGCTAGCTAATTTCTTTTTTAGATGACCCTTTACATCAATTCAAGATAACACATTAGCAACTCTTTCTCTCCCTTTGTCATTGAAAAAAGAAAAGGAAGATTCAAGTCATGAATATCAAAATAATAATTTTATCATGAATATTTCATCATTGCGTGCATCATTATCATACGTTAAAGTATTGCATACATAATACCAAATCATCATATATATTTTTAAAACATATAAACTCATCATTATATGCATGATTCCAAATCATCATTCATATTATTTCAATCATTGTTTCAATCAACACTATAACTCATCATGCACAAAATGTAAAATCATCTAACATGATACAAATATTTATTTTCAAAATATTTATCACTATTTTCATGTATGATAATAAATTATTCATGATACCGAATATTAAATCAACAATTTTAAGTATTTATCACTTCATGATTGTTGGTACCAAACATTTATCATTTAAAGCATTCATGATACACATCATATGCAATATATCACATACATCATTATAATAAAAAACATATGCATCATTCCAAATCATAAACATTTTAAATCATCATGGTATTAATCTGTCAAATTGCATCCTGCCATGCATGATCATAAATTTTTCCTATTTTATCATTGTAAACAAGAAAGAATAAGGGAACAACAAAATAGTGCATAATATTTTAATTATTTCAAGACATACAAGCCATAAATCCAATGACATCATGTCATAAAAGATAAGACCTCTTGAATTACAAAAGACATGATTCATTTTATCAAATCTTTTCTTTTCATAAATAACAAAAATTGTAGGTGTACAAAGAAGAGATTGTGATTAAAAAATATCTCAAGTAATAAATCCAAGAAATCAAGATCATAATTTGAATACAAACTCATTCAAATTCAAATCGTCAAATTCACAAAATCTCAACATTACTTTCAAGAGATTCAAAATGGTATACATAGATTTATCATAATAAACATCAAGATCAATAGGATAGAGAAAAATAATTTTTGGAAAAAATATTTTCCTCTTTTTAGTTGTTTCAATTCATATGATTTTATTTCACTTATACCAAATAAAAACATGTATCATGTTTAAAACTGAAAGTGTAAGATTTATTACAACAAAGATTAATAAGGCACTTTTATTATGGTAAAAATCAATAATTCATAAATCATAAGATTCATCATACATAATAAGATTCATCATGCATAATTTCAAAATTTATTAAGCATGATCATTATGCATGGTACTCAAACATGGTTTCAAAATGTTTAATATTTTCATTACACAATTTCATCATTATGCATCATCATATTTTCAAATTCGAACATGCACAATTTTGAAACTATATCTTTCATTTTTCATGCATCATACAAATAACTCAATCATTACTATGGGCATATCATACATGATATTCAAGCATTCATGATATATCATTTTGGTAACATGATCGTAGCTATTCAAATGATAGTATCTAAATGTCAAAATTCATTACATCCTATCATGCATGATCATTAACTTCTCATTTGTATTTCATGCATTATTTTATTTTATTACATTCAAAATATCAAGAGAATTTTGGTGATGAAATACACATTTCATGAATGCAAGGAATTTTACATAATAAAATTCAAGTCATAAATTATCAAGATGTCGAGTAGTATATCATGGTTAATTAGAACTAGTCTTCTTTTTGGTGAATAGAAAAAAGAATAGTAGGAGAGCAAGATCTCAATTCATGCATATCAAATATTCAATCATCAAAATCATGAAAAAGATAGAATTCATTCAATCTTGTGAGAGAACAAGACATTAATTCATGTATATAGAATCTTGACTTAAGCATAAGAAATTTTAATTTATAAATTTCAAAAAATCAAGATAAAGCTCATTTAAATCATCAAATCAAGATCATTTTCAATAGATTCACAAAAGTGATACAAATAGATTCATTAATTTCTCTTTTTGAAAAATTGATAAAGTCAGAAAAATAAATTTTTAAGAAGAAACCTTTCCACTTTTAGTTGTTTTAATTCATGTGATTTATTTCATACATGCATTTTTTTTTATGGCAAATAAAAACATGCATCAATGTTTAGGATAAAAAATCATAAAAATCATTATGTATAACTTTTAAAATCTCATGCATAAAATTGTCAAGGTATCAAAACATTTAATATTTTCATTACATCATTATGCAATTTTTTTTTTTGGTAAGTGCATCATTATGCAATGGTTTCATTGAACATAATTTTGAATGATTCTTATAGATAACTAAAAATTCTTTAGTTTTAATTTATGTGATTGACTTTATATTAGCATGCTCAAGTTTTGTTCTTATGTCAAAAACATACATCATGTTTGAAAACCAAAGACAAGGTTCATAAAAACATTATCAAGCCTTCCATATAAAAACCATGCATCATCATTGAAAGTCAATATGGAAATCATCAAAATACATATTCTTGCTTCTCGAAAATGCATCATGGAAAACATCAAGTAATTTCAAAATAATTCAAGAGAGTTGAGTTACTTACCTTGTAGTCGAAGCCCGTCAAAGCCCAATTCACCATTTCACCTTTGGAAGTTCTTGATTCATCCTTGGGTGCCTTCCTCTTCTTTGGCCTCTTCCTCCATTCAGGTTCATTATTTATTTTATATTTTTGTTTAATAAACTTATTAAGATTTAGTGTTTGAAGTTCAAATTCATCATTGTCCTCATCACTTGAGTCATTGCTCAAGTGGTATTTATTTGTCCGGAGTTCCAAATCCTTCCTGTTCTTTGGAAGGTGGTTTAAATGTTCATCGGGTTCAAAATGTTCCAAAAGTGTCATTTCATAGGTCATTAATGACCCGATTAATTCTTCTAATGGAAAATTATTTAAATTTTTTGTCTCTTGTATTGCAGTTATTTTAGAATCCCAACTTTTTGGAAGGTATCTTAAGATCTTACTTATGAGATCAAAATTCGAAAAAGATTTACTAAAAACTCTTAGATTATTGACGACATCCGTGAAACAGGTGTACATATCGCCTATAGTCTCGCTTGGTTGCATTCGAAAAAGCTCAAAAACATGCAATAAAATGTTAACTTTCGAGTCTTTGACTCTACTAGTTCCCTCGTGCATGATTTTAAGTGTTCGCCAAATATCAAAAGTCGTTTGGCACGTAGAAATCCAATTGAACTCATTTTTGTCCAAAGCGCAAAATAAGGCATTCATATCCTTTGCGTTTAAAGAAAAATACTTCTTCTCCAAATCCGACCATTCGTTCATCGGTTTAGAGGGAAGTTAAAAATCATTTTCAATAATATTTCATAAATCCAAATTCATAGAAATAAAAAAAACTCTCATTTGAGTTTTCTAATAAGTGTAGTCCAATCCGTTAAACAACGGTGGACGAACAACCGATAAGCCCTCTTGAAAGCCATAAAGAGCCATTTCTCTCGGGTGTAAATCCGAAATAAGAAATACCGGGCTCTGATACCAATTGTTAGGATCGGAGCGGCACTAAGAGGGGGGGGGGTGAATTAGTGCAGCGGATTAAAACTTATAAGCTTAAAAATAAATTCGTAAATACGAGGAGATTTCGTTTCGATAGTAACTTGAGTAGATGAAAACCGAAAACTAGCAGTAGTGTAAATAACAATTTCAGGAAAGTAAGAACTCACACATTCAAGAGACACACCAATTTAAAGTGGTTCAATCAAAATGACCTACATCCACCTGCGAAGCCTTCTTCGATGAGGCTCCCAACTTCCAATAGTAAATCACTTTGAAGGGGAAGGACAAATATCCCTCTTACAACATTTTACAAGTGGTTCACACTCTTACAAATTTTTAACGAGAAAGAAGGAGTTGAACACTCAAGCAATTGAAAAATAAGACTTGCTAAAGACTTTGCTAAGGCTTTATCTCAATTTATTACTCCTCAAAAGGTTGTATTCTTTGCTGAGAATTGAGGGGTATTTATAGGCCCTAAGAGGATTCAAATTTGGGCTCCAAATTTTGAATTCTCTTGGGTTCCTGAGGCTGGCGGTGCCACCGCCTGTCAATTTCAAAATTAACAGAGTTCTGGCGGTGCCACCGCCTATACTATTTCAGCTCACTGGTTGGACTCCAAACTTGGCCCAAACCAGTCCGATCTCGGGCCCAATTGGCCCCTACTTAGGTTATAGGATTAACACCTAATCCTAGCCCTAATTAATGTACTAACTATGATTTTAAAGACATTTCCTAAGCTATTACAAAGTCTGTAAGTCAAGACTTCTTCTGGCGAGCTTCCGGCGAACTTCCGTCGGTCTTCCGTCGGTCTTCCGATAAACTCTCGGAAACCATTCTATGGACTCCCGACAAGCTCCTAGATTTCACGATTTGATCTTGGCAAGTTCCGATGAACTTCTTTGGCAAGCTATGATCTTTCTCGGCAAGCTCCGCGAACTTCCAACGTACCTTCCGGTAAGCTTCCGAAAACCCTTCGGCAAGCTCCCTACTCATTCTCGGCTAGTTCCGGCAACATTCCCGACAAACCTTCGGACTTCCGTCAGACTCTCAAACTCCCAACGAATCCTTCGTGCTTGACTCCAGCACTTTGTTTCACTTTATGTCTTCATCGTTATCGTAGTTAATCCTGCACACACAAGCCAAAACTCTACTCCGATCTAGACAATTTTTATAACGGGAATTGACATTCTATTGCCCGACATGTCATTGGTGTTGAATCTCGGATTTTGATGATGAAACTAATTGATTGTGTTTAGATGTTTAACTGCATTTTGAGTAATGCACGTCTACTCGATCAGAATTAGACAGTTAACGCAGGAGGCATTGACGTTGCGCCGGAGGAGATCACATCAGGATATTGGACGGTAGAAGGCTTCGAACGTCAGGCATCGGGCCAAGGAGAGCGGAATTGCGCCAAGGATATCGGGGTTGCGGAGGTCAACCGCCGATTGGGCAATAAGCCGCAAGAGAGGACGATGTACTAAAGAATCAGACGAAGCGCCAACCAATGACGTCGGGGCATGAAATGTCAATTCGCGTTGTAATAACTGTCTAGATCGGAGTAGAGTTTTGGTTTGCATGTGCAGGATTAACTACGATAACGATGAAGACATAAAGTGAAACAAAGTGTGGAGTCAAGCATGAAGGATTCGTTGGGGTTCAAGAGTTCGACGGAAGTCCGAAAGATCATCGGGAACGCTGCGAACTAGCCGAAATGAGTAGGAGCTTGTCAAGGGTTTTTCTAAGCTTCACGGAAGGTTCGTGGGAAGTTCGCAGAGTTCGCCGAGAAAGATCGGAGCTTGTCGAAGAAGCTCGTTGGAACTCACCAAGATCAAATCATGAAGTTTAAGAGCTTGTCGGGAGTCCGCAGAATGGTTTCCGAGAGTTTATCGGAAGACCGCCGAAAGTTCGCCGGAAGCTCGCCGGAAGAAGTCTTGACTTATGGACTTTGTAATAGCTTATAAAATGTCTTTAAATTCGTAGTTAGCATGTTAGTTAGGGTTAGGATTAGATATTAATCCTATAACCCAAGTAGGGGCCAATTGGGCTCGAGTTCGGACTAGTTTGGGCCAAGATTGAAGCCCAACTAGTGGGCTGAAAACACTGTAGGCGGTGGCACCGCCCAGCACTGTCAGCGTCAGAAACTGACAGGCGGTGGCACCGCCACTGACAGGCGGTGGCACCGCCAGTATCGGGAACTCCACTAGAATTCAAATTTGGAGCCCAAATTTGAATCCTCTTGAGGCCTATAAATACCCCTCAAATCTCAGCTGAGATTACAACTTTTTGAACAGCAATTGATTGAGAGAAAAGTTTTAGAAAGTCTTAGCAAGTCTAGTTTTCAATTTGCTAGAAAGTTCTCCTCCTTTCTTGTTGAAAATTTGTATGAGGTTTAACTGTTTGTAAAAGGTTGTAAGAGGGGTCTTTGCCCACCCATTTCAAGAGATTTTCTAGTGGAAGGTGGGAGCCTCATCGAAGAGGGGCCTCGCAAGTAGATGTAGGTCATTTGACCGAACCACTCTAAAATCGGTGTGATCTTTGGTTTGCATTTCATTATTGCTATTTACATTACTGCAAACCTTCTTACATGTTTTAGTTCCTTATTACCTTTGCTGCGATTATTTAAGAATACGCTTTCAAGTTAAGCTTTTCAAGTTCCGTTCTTATCGTACGAAAGATTTATTAAAACCGAAGTTTTAATCCGCTGCACTAATTCACCCCTCCCTCTTATTGCCGCTCCGATCCTAACAAGTGGTATCAGAGCCCGGTATTTCTCATTTCGGATTTACACCCGAGAGAAATGGCTCTTCATGGCTTTCAAGAGGGCTTTTTGGTTGTTCGTCCACCGTTGTTTAACGGATTGGACTACACTTATTGGAAAACTCGAATGAGAGTTTTCTTGATTTTTATGAATTTGGATATATGGAATATTGTTGAAAATGGTTTTCAACTTCCCTCTAAACCGATGAATGAATGGTCGGATTTGGAGAAGAAATAGTTTTCTTTAAACGCAAAGGCTATGAATGCCTTATTTTGCGCTTTCGACAAAAATGAGTTCAATCGGATTTTTACGTGCGAAACGGCTTTCAATATTTGGCGAACACTTGAAATCACGCACGAGGGAACTAGTAGAGTCAAAGACTCGAAAGTTAACATTTTATTGCATGATTTTGAGCTTTTTCAAATGCAACCAAGCGAGACTATAGGCGACATGTACACCCGTTTCACGGATGTCGTCAATAATCTAAGAGTTCTTGGTAAATCTTTTTCGAATTTTGATCTCGTAAGCAAGATCTTAAGATCCATTCCAAAAAGATGGGATTCTAAAATAACCGCAATACAAGAAACAAAAGATTTAAATATTTTTTCACTTGAAGAACTAATTGGTTTGTTGATGACATATGAAATGGTGCACAATGCACATGATGAACAAAATCACCTTCCAAAGAATAGGAAGGATTTGGAACTCCGGACAAATGAATACCACTTGAGCGATGACTCAAGTGATGAGGACAATGATGAACTTGAACTTCGAACACTAACTCTTAATAAGTTCATTAAACATAAATATAAAATGAACAATGAACTTGAACGGAGGAAGAGGCCAAAGAAAAGGAAGGCATCCAAGGATGAATTAAGAACTTCCAAAGATGAAACGGCGAATTGGGCTTTGATGGGCTTTGACTACAAGGTAAGTAACTCAACTCTCTTGAATTATTTTGAAATTACTTGAAGTTTTTCATGAGTGCTTAATTTAGATAGTAGGAATAGGAAATAAAAATTATTTTTCAAAAATTATATCATGTTTTTCTTTTTAGCATCTTTTGAAAAATTAAAAACCTTGATCATGAAATGTATATTGCTAAGGTTTCATGCTTGTTATGTTTTTGAAATGTTAGATGATGTATACAACATTAGGGATGATAATTATATGATATGTGATAATGCTTAGGATTAATCCATACATGTGTATCTTAATGATTTTATGACATACATGAGTTTTTGATGTAAATGTTGATTTGAAACTCTCATTTTAGATTAACATATTTTTAGACTAATCATTTTTTATGACGTATTAAGATGGCATAGTGCATGTACATCTATGATGAATTTCTTGATAGTTTTTTGATGATAGATGTGATATCATGATGTGTTTGGTCTTAACGGCTTCATGACGAAACTTATGTTTTGATGATGATACATGTTTTCACAAAAGACTTAATACTCTCACATGAAATTAATTGTATGAAATGGAAATGAATTTTCTATCCTATTGAAATTAATGAATTTATTTTACTAATTTTGTGAATCTCGAAATTGATTTTGATGACTTGATTATGAATTACAAGTTAACGATTTGATTTAAATGAGTTTTATCTAAATCATAATCTTGATCTTGCAAAATTGGAATCACAAATAATGTCTTTTAGTATTCATGAATTGATACTCACAATATGAAAGTATTGTTATTCATGACTTGAATTTGATTGAAACATTGCATGCTTAAATTAATCATTCTCCTATGTTTCAAAAATTCTTTAAATGACTTATGTGATGATTGAAAATTAATTTACTTTATGATAAATCTATGTATACCATTTTGAATCTCTTGAAAGTAATATTGAGATTTTGATGATTTGGACGATTTGAATTTGAATGAGTTTTTTTTTTTCCAAATTCATGATCTTGATTCTGTGATATTTACAAATTAAGATTTATTATGAATCAAGATTTTTTTATTAATCGATCTCCCAAGATTTTATTTTGATTATTTATGAATAGGTTTTTCAAAAAGAAATTATGCATTTTGGCATTCACATATTCTAATCTTTCATGATATGATTTTTATGCAATTCCTTGTATTCATGAAATGTTTATCGCATCACCCAACTACTTTCTTCTTGATATTCCTTATGTGGTGATATAAAATTATGCATGAAATACTCTTGATATTATTTTGATACATACAAATGAAGGGTTATGATCATGAATGGTCGGATGAAATTTGACAAGTTAATACCATCATGATTTGAAACATTTATGATTTAAAATTATGCACGTAATTATTTTTTATTGTGATGATATATGCATATAATGTGTATCATAAATGCTCTAAATGATGAATGCATGGTATCATGATCAAAATATTGATAAATGCTATGATTTATTACCAAAATAACGTATCATGTATGATATGCTCATAATGTTGATTGATTTATTCAATATCGTGCATGAATGAAATATAAGGTTTTTGAAATAGTACATGTTTCAATTTGAAAATATAATGATGCACAAATGAGATTGTTACTTACCTTTGTCATAATTGATGTAAAGGGTCTTCCCTTCTTTTTGACAATGACAAAGGGGGAGATAGCTAGCTTGCACAAGTCAAGAAGATGCAAAAACTTGATTGCTAGCTTGCCTATCTTAAGTAGCAAAGATTACTAACTTGCTTATTTCAAGAAGCAAAAGTTGTCTTCTTGAACATCACTATCTTGCCTATCTCAAGAAGCAAGACTTGCAACCCACACATTACAATAGGAAGCAAGAATCGATAGCTTACACACTCCAACAAGAAAGCTATCTTGTATTTGCTTTCAAAATTTTTGCTAGCTTCTATGTTGCAAAACTTGCTCACTTTTTCAAACACTTTGCTAGCTTGCACTTTGTAAAGGAAGCGAAAATAGCACTTCTCAAAAGAGAAGAAAGAACTTACTATCTTGAAACATCACAAAAGTTTGCTACCTCGCATGATATAAAATTTGCTATATCAAACATCATAAATATTGTTACTTGCAAAGAAAAGCAAAGTATAATCTTGCACAAAAAATCAAGTGTTGAATTGCCATGCTTTTGTGCCTATAAGTTGTGATGAAAATCTAGCTTCATGTTGTAAAAACTTGCATATCTTTTAAAATAGCTAGAGCTACTTCTCCTTTTTGTTGATGACATAGGGGGAGAAGTATATTGATGACTTCATGCATTGAATTAAACATTTTATATATATTTGCATGATGGTTTAAATGTTTTTCATAACATGTGATGAATGTTACTTGGATTTGAGATAATCCAAGTGTTCTATCAATGGCATATTGATAGGAGGAGTTTGTTTAAACTCCGGGGAGTTAAGGTTAACTCCGTTAGTCATCAATTAGTTGTCATCATCAAAAAGGGGGAGATTGTTGAATCTCGGATTTTGATGATGAAACTAATTGATTGTGTTTAGATGTTTAACTGCATTTTAAGTAATGCAGGTCTACTCGATCAGAATTAGACAATTAACGCAGGAGGAATTGACGTTGCGCCGGAGGAGATCACGTCAGAATATTGGACGGTAGAAGGCTTCGAACGTCGGGCATCGGGCCAAGGAGAGCGGAATTGCGCCAAGGATATCGGGGTTGCGGAGGTCAACCGCCGATTGGGCAATAAGCCGCAAGAGAGGACGATGTGCTAAAGAATCAGACGAAGTGCCAACCAATGACGTGCCGGGCAACAGAATGTCAATTCGCGTTGTAATAACTGTCTAGATCGGAGTAGAGTTTTGGTTTGCATGTGCAGGATTAACTACGATAACGATGAAGACATAAAGTGAAACAAAGTGTGGAGTCAAGCACGAAGGATTCGTTGGGAGTTCAAGAGTTCGACGGAAGTCCGAAGGATCATCGGGAACGCTGCCGGAACTAGCCGAGAATGAGTAGGGAGCTTGCCGAAGGGTTTTTCGGAAGCTCGCCGGAAGGTTCGTGGGAAGTTCGCAGAGTTCGCCGAGAAAGATTGGAGCTTGTCGAAGAAGCTCGTTGGAACTCACCAAGATCAAATTGTGAAGTTTAAGAGCTTGTCGGGAGTCCGCAGAATGGTTTCCGAGAGTTTATCGGAAGACCGCCGAAAGTTCGCCGGAAGCTCGCCGGAAGAAGTCTTGACTTATGGACTTTGTAATAGCTTATAAAATGTCTTTAAATTCGTAGTTAGCATGTTAGTTAGGGTTAGGATTAGGTATTAATCCTATAACCCAAGTAGGGGCCAATTGGGCTCGAGTTCGGACTAGTTTGGGCCAAGATTGAAGCCCAACTAGTGGGCTGAAAACACTGTAGGCGGTGGCACCGCCTGGGCTAGGCGGTGGCACTGCCCAGTAGCCGAGAGCTGGGCGGTGGCACCGCCCAGCACTGTCAGCGTCAGAAACTAACAGGCGGTGGCACCGCCACTGACAGGCGGTGGCACCGCCAGCATCGGGAACTCCACTAGAATTCAAATTTGGAGCCCAAATTTGAATCCTCTTGAGGCCTATAAATACCCCTCAAATCTCAGCTGAGATTACAACTTTTTGAGCAGCAATTGATTGAGAGAAAAGTCTTAGAAAGTCTTAGCAAGTCTAGTTTTTAATTTGCTAGAAATGTCTCCTCCTTTCTTGTTGAAAATTTATAAGAGGTTGAACTGTTTGTAAAAGGTTGTAAGAGGGGTATTTGCCCTTCCATTTCAAGAGATTTTCTAGTGGAAGGTGGGAGCCTCATCGAAGAGGGGCCTCGCAAGTGGATGTAGGTCATTTGACCGAACCACTCTAAAATCGGTGTGATCTTTGGTTTGCATTTCATTATTGCTATTTACATTACTGCAAACCTTCTTACATATTTTAGTTCCTTATTACCTTTGCTGCGACTATTTAAGAATACGCTTTCAAGTTAAGCTTTTCAAGTTCCGTTCTTATCGTACGAAAGATTTATTAAAACCGAAGTTTTAATCCGCTGCACTAATTCACCCCCCCCTCTTATTGCCGCTCCGATCCTAACAATTGGTTGGCACTTCATCCGATTCTTCAGCGCATCATACTCTCTTACGGCTTGTTGCCTAATCGACAGTTGACATCTGCAACCCCAATATCCTTGGCGCAATTCTGCTCTCCTTGGCTCGATGCTTGATGTCTGAAACCTTCTATCGTCCAATATCCTGACATGATCTCCTCCGACGCAACGTCAATTCCTCCTACGTCAATTGTCTAATCCTGATCGAGTATACCCGCATCACTCAAAATGCAGTTAAACATCTAAACACAATCAATTAGTTTCATCATCAAAATCCGAGATTCAACACCCAGCACCCGAGAGGTCTGGCGGTGGCACCGCCAGTACACTATCAGTGTTAGACATTGACAGGCGATGTCACCGCCATTGATAGGCAATGGCATCGCCAGCACTGGGAACCCAAAAGTAATTCAAATTTGGAGCCCAAATTTGAATCCTCTTGGGACCTATAAATACCCCTTAATTCTCAGTAGGGAATATAACTTTTTGAGAAGCAATAGATTGAGATAAAAGCCTTAGCAAAGTCTTTAGCAAGCCTTGTTTTCAATTGTTTGATTGTTCACCTCCTTCCTTTTCGTTAAAAATTTGTAAGAGTGTGAACTACTTGTAAAAGGTTGTAAGAAGGGTATTTGTCCTTCCCCTTCAAAGTGATTTGCTAGTAGAAGTTGGGAGCCTCATCGAAGAAGGCTTCGCAAGTGGATATAGGTCATTTGACCGAACCACTTTAAATTGGTGTGTTCATTGAATGTGTGAGTACTTACCTTTCTAAAATTGTTATTTATATTGTAGCAAGCTTTCATTTTCATCTTCTTACTTTACTCAAGTTACTGTCGAATCGAAATCTCCTCGCATTTATGAATTCGTTTTCAAACTTACAAGTTTTAATCCGCTGCACTAATTCACCCCCCCCCCCACCCCTTTTTAGTATCTCTCCAATCCTTTGGTATCAGAGCTAGGCTCACTCTCATATTTGGTTAATATCCAAGAGAGATGGCTTACTTTGGCATGCATAAGGGTCATTCTATTATACATCTACCTATGTTTAATGGATCGGATTACACATATTGGAAAACTCGTATGAGGATCTTCCTCATTTCCATGGATTTTGAGCTTTGGACTATTGTCGAAAATGAATTTCAAAAATCTTCTCTTCCGATGAGCGAATGGGATGAATCGGATAAGAAGGTTTTTACTTTAAACGCAAAGGCTATGAATGCCCTATTTTGTGCATTAGACAAAAATGAATTCAATCACATTTCAATTTGTGATTCGGCTTTTGATATTTGGAGAACTCTTTAGGTCACTCATGAAGGCACTAGCCGAGTGAAAGAATCCAAAATCATCATTTTTGTGTACTCTTACGAACTTTTCCGAATGAAACCAAGTGAGTCCATCATAGACATGTACACCCATTTCACGGATGTCATCAATGGACTCAAAGCTCTTGGTAAAGATTTTTCTAACTTTGAACTTGTAACTAAAATCTTAAGATCCCTTCCTAAAAGTTGGGATCCAAAAGTTATGACCATTCAAGAGGCCAAGGACCTTAAAACATTTCCTTTTGAAGAACTTATTGGGTCTCTAATGACCTACGAAATGATGTGTCATGCTCATGAAGAGCTCGAGAACCCCCTTCCAAAGAATAGAAAGGATATGACACTCACATCACAAGAAGACCACTTGAAAGGAACATCAAGTGATGAGGATAATGACAATGACATTGCACTTTTAACTCAAAAATTTAAAAAATTTATAAGAAAGAATAAATTTAAAAATAACTCCAAAAATAGACTTGAATATAAAAAGGACCAAGTGATATGTTACGAATGTAAGAAGCCGGGGCACTTCAAAAATGAATGCCCCCAAGCCAAGAAGAAGCAACCAAAGAAGAAGAAAGCTCTAAAAGTGACTTGGGACGATTCAAGTGATTCCAAAAGTGAAGAAGCTAGCAACAAAGAGGAGGCAAACTTTACACTAGGCTTTAAGAGAAGAGGTATGTGATTTAATTAATGAAGATTTATCTTTCGATGAACTTTTTATCACTTTTCATGAATTATTTGATGAGTGTAGAACTATTAGTAAGAAGTTTAATATCTTAAATAAAGAGCATGTCTTATTACAAAATATACTTGATAGTCTTCAAACTCCTCCATGCTCTAACTGTGAACATATAGAAGTAATAAAAAATAAAAATTTACTACTTAAAGAGACCTTAAATAAGTTTAAAGTCGGTAGCAAGGGATTGGACATGATTCTTGTAAACAAGAGTCATGTTGCAAATAGAAGTGGAATTGGTTTTGTGAGAGGATCTCACCAAAATCCTACCACTTTCATTAAAGGACTCACATTACATGTTTCACCTTGTTTGAAATGTAACTTTTGTTGTAAATCCGGACATGTTGCTTATAAATGACCATTTAGGAAAATTAGTCCACATAAATTAATATGGGTTCCTAAAGGAACTATAAATAGTTCAATAATGAATAACCAAATTGGTAGATCAATTTTTGAGGCACCCAAAATTAAATGAGTACCTAAAAACCATCCTCTTTTGTAGACAAACCCACAAGCTAGGACCAAGAGATGGTATCTCGATAGTGGATGCTCAAGACACATGACTGGAGATCCATCTCATTTCTCTATGCTCACTAGCAAAGAAGAAGGGTACGTCACCTTCGAAGACAACAACAAAGGCAAAATCATTGGTAAGGGAACCATAGATAACAAATTAAGTTTTTCTATTAATGATGTATGACTAGTTGATGGATTAAAACATAATATTTTAAGTATTAGTCAATTATGCGATAAAGGTTATATCATTAGATTTGAATCTAATGTGTGCATCATTGAAAAACCAAACAATAACATGTCAATGATTGCTTTGAAACAAAATAATGTCTACACCATCAACCTTAATGAACTAAGTAATAAAATGTGCCTCTCCACTTTAAATGATGATGCTTGGCTTTGACATAGGAGATTAGGCCATACAAGTATGAAACTAATATCTAAGATCTCATCTACAGAATTAGTACGAGGGATTCCCAATATAAAGTTTGTTAAGGACAAAGTATGCGATGCATGTTAACTAATTAAACAAATAAAAACTAATTTCAAACTAAAAAAATCAAATTAGCACCACTAGACCATTACAATTAATCCACTTAGACTTATTTGGACCAATTGACATGATAAGTCTAGGAGGAAGCAAATATGTCTTTGTAATTGTAGATGGCTATACTAGATACACTTGGATCTATTTCTTAGCTCACAAAAATGATTGTTTCAAATGTTTCTCTAAATTTTGTAAACTCACTCAAAATGAAAAAGGCTTCATGATTTCTTCAATTCGGAGTGATCACAATGGCGGATTTCAAAACCGTGACTTCCAAAGTTTTTGTGAATCTAATGGATATAACCATAACTTCTCCACTCCAAGAAATCCTCAACAAAATGGAGTAGTTGAAAGAAAAAACAAAAACCTACAAGAAATGGCAAGAACTATGTTGAATGAACATAGTCTACCCAAGTATTTTTGGGTCGAAGCTGTTAATACGACTTGCTACGTCATGAATAGGGTTCTAATAAGATCGTCTCTATCAAAAAATTCCTATAAATTATGGAATAATAAAAAACCAAATGTTTCTTATTTTAAAGTTTTCGGTTGCAAATGCTTTATTTTGAATGAAAAGGATGCTTTAGGAAAGTTTGATGTCAAATCCAATGTAGGCATCTTTTTTGGTTACTCTTCCGTTTCTAAGGCTTTTCGTATTTTTAACAAAAGAACCTTAATTATAGAAGAGTCTATTCATGTAGTTTTCAATGAAATTTTCGAGTGAAATAAAAATGATTTTGATGATGATCTTGGTTTTGAAAATTTGAATTTAAATGAACCCCCTCCTCAAAATAGCAACTTGGATGCATCTTCTTCCTTACCTAAGGAATGGAAGTATGTGGATGCTTATCCAAAAGAGCTAATTCTAGGAGATACATCAAAAGGGATTCAAACTCATTCTTCCTTCAAGAATTTTTGTGCTAATGCTGCCTTCCTTTCTCAAATCGAACCTAAATGCATTGACGAGGCCTTGAAAGATGATTCTTGGGACATTATAATGCAAGAGGAATTGAACCAATTTGAGAGGAATGAGGTATAAAAGCTTGTTTCTAGACCTAGTGACTAGTTAGTTATTGGTACTAAATAGGTCTTTAAAAACAAGCAAGATGAATGCGATATCATGGTTAGAAACAAGGCTAGACTAGTGGCCAAAGGTTTCAACTAAGAAAAAGGTATCGACTATGAAGAAACCTTCGCTCTTGTGGTAAGATTAGAAGCCATTTGGATACTCCTTGCATATACTAGTAGTAATGCTTTTAAACTATTTCAAATGGATGTCAAAAGTGCCTTCTTGAATGGTTTTATTACCGAAGAAGTATATGTTGAACAACCTCCCGGATTTGAAAATTCTCTTCTTCCTAATCATGTATTCAAATTGACTAAGGCTCTCTATGGCTTGAAACAAGCTCCTAGAGCTTAGTATGAAAGTCTTAGTTCCTTTTTTATTTCAAATAATTTTACTAAAGGCAAGGTTGAAACTGCATTATTTATCAAACACTTTGAAAATAATTTTCTTATTGTGAAAATTTATGTTGACGATATTATTTTTCATTTTTCCGATGAATCACTATGTGAATCATTTCCTAAGTGTATGAGTCATGAATTTGAAATGAGTTTAATGGGTGAACTAACCTTCTTTTTAGGATTACAAATTAAACAACTTAGTGATGGTATATTTCTTAATTAATCTAAATATACATTATAATTATTGAAATGATTTAACATGGATGGTTGAAAAGCGATAAACACTCCTATGAGTACTTTGACTAAGTTAGATATGGATGAAAATGGTGAAAAGTTTGATAAAAAAATATATAGGGGAATGATAGGTAGTTTACTTTACCTCACCGCGACTAGACTGGATATCATGTTTAGTGTAGGACTTTGCTCCAAGTTTCAATCTAATCCTAAATTATCTCATCTCAAGAGTGTTAAAAGAATTTTTAGATGTCTTAAAGGAACTCCCAATTTAGGATTGTGGTATCCGAAATATGATAAATTTGATTTAATAGCTTATGCAGATACCGATTTTGGCGGATGTAGGATAGATAGAAAAAGTACATTCGGAACATGCCAATTTCTAGGACATGCACTTGTTTCTTGGACTTCTAAGAAACAAAATTCAATTGCACTATCTGTGACGGAAGTTGAATATATTGCTGCAAGTGCATGCTGTGCACAAGTTGTTTGGATGAAGAATACATTGGAAGACTATGGAATTTACTTGAAAAACATACCCATAAAATGTGATAATACAAATGTTATTTGTCTTACCAAAAATCCAATTCGACACTCTAGAACTAAGCATATCGACGTTAGGCATCATTTCATATACGATCATGTCTTTAACAATAATGTCATTCTAGAGTTTATTGACACAAAGCATCAATTAGCAAATATTTTTATAAAAGCCTTAGATGAAGATCAATTTGACTTCATTAGAAGGGAACTAGGCATGTTAAATTGTCCTTGAGAATAAGCTTGATTGAATGTATTTTTCGAAGAATTTTTCATCCCCTTTTTATTTTTTCGTGGATTTGATTTCTTCCTTCTCTTTCGATTCCAAATGATATCTTCAAGTGCAATCCAAGATTCTATCCTATCTTGAACCAAAAACAAAAAGGGAGAGGAAAGAAATTTTTTTCTCTCTTCTTTGGCATGCCAGCGGTGGCACCGCCAGAACCCGTGGTAGCACCGCCTGAGCGCTCGGTCGCCAGGCGGTGGCACCACTCGGATTGGCCATGGCACCAGCTGAGAATTCCCTTATAAGAGAAGGGGTTAGGGTCGGTAGTGGAACCGCCCCCAACCCATGAGAACTTTCCCTAGAACTCTCACAATACTATCTAAACCTTTCTAACCCTCATTCTAACCTTTAGAAGCCTAAGAGAGGGATTCTTGTTGGTTCAAGCTCTATATCTTCCAAGGAATTCTCCATAAGGTAAAATATGAAATCTTTCCTTCCTCTTCTCATTATTTTGCCTACTCTTCACAGTTTCATATTCTTGATCTATCATCTTGTTTAGATAATGACACCTAAGAGATCAATAAGAACAAAAGGGAAGAGGGTGGAAGGAGATTCATATGATCAAAACCTTTTTAGATCTAATGAAGTAGCTCTTAGATTTTCAAATTTCGAAATAAGAACTATACATAAGGGCAAATATGTTGATCTAGATGAACTTGGAAACCTAGAACCCATTAGATGGTTTGCACATTTAGATGTCTTATCTCTCCTATAAATCAATGAACCAATTTATTCTAGGTTAGTTAGGCTATTTTATGCAAACTTATGCATGGACAATGATAGCCTAAGTACCTACCTTTTAGGAACATAAATTCAAATATTTGATAGTACTATTTATGAACTAATTGGAATTACTGAAAATGATAGGGGCTGTTACTTTAGAAATAAATGGGATGTCAATATAATCGGAGCAATTTACTCCGAAGCCTTAGAAACTATATTTGAAAATCCAAACCTAGGCATGATACCCAAAAGTTACGAGCACTTACTACCCTTTAACTCTAAAATTCTTCATCACATCATGACTACTATACTACTTCCCAAGTAATTTTATCTTGATGAAATAAGTTAATTAGAGCTAAGCACCATGTATTGAATTATAACCGGATAACATAATTATTTTGGATACTTAATCTGGCAACACATGCAGGATATAATAGCTAAAGACACTATGTTACCATAATCACTCGACTAATACTTGCCCATGATATTTGTGTCTCACCTTATGAAGAAATAATTCAAGTTGATCGATTTAACAACATCAATAGAAATATATTGAAAAGACTAAGGTGCACATTTAGCAATGATATATTGGTTAAGCAACCTAGAAGGACTGATCCAATTCCTCCACCAATAGAACACCCCGAAACACCAATTTTTAGGGGAAATGAATCTCCTCCTCCTAGTCCCTTTGGTGCAGCATATTTAACTTCTATTTTATCTTATGAATAACTCATTATGGCATAATTATATCAGATCAAATCACAACAAGAACAACTCAAATCACAATAAGAGCAAATTTAAATTCAACAAATTGAAATTTTGAAGGAACTACGATAAATGAATAAAAAAATAGGTGTCATGTATAAGAACTATGGATTTCCTCCTAAGGATTAATCGATATGCCTTCTTATTCTATTACTTGACATGCGATCCTTGTATGATTACTCTTAATGCCAAGTTAAAGTTTTGCCATCTCCTTTCTTTTGTATGAAAGCCATGCTATTTTTAAACGAATGCTGAATTTTTCAAATATGATGAATTTTGAATGAATGCTGATTTCTTTCTACTAAGATGAATTTTGGATTCTATTTAATAAGCTGAATTTTGTATAATCTTATGAATGCCGAATGATCAATCTTCATGGTGAATTTTCAATCACAAATTGTATACTTAAAAGTCTCATCTCCTTTTTGTTGATGATAAAGGGGGAGAAGAATGAGTAAAAGATTAATGAATTGTATGCCAATGTGATAGCATGACTTATATGACTTACAAAAGCCTGTGTTAATGCAAATGTCTTGTATGCATTGATAGCATGACTTATATAAATTGCAAGAGCTTGTATTAATGCGAGAAGAATGAGTAAAAGATTGATGAATTATATGCCAATGTGAAAGCATGACTTATATAAATTGCAAAAGCTTGTGTATTGCAAAGGTCTTATATGAATTACATGCATCGATAGCATGACTTATCTGAATTGCAAGAGCCTTTGTAAATGTCCTAAATACATTACGAAACTCCTTAAGAATATTGCAAGTTTTTAGATTGCTTGATCTTGCCTTACATTTATATCATAAGATTTATGTTGAAAATTCATATCTCTTGTCGAAATGATAATTATCTTTTATCATTCGACTTGAAAATAATTTTCATAGCTTGAAATTATGAGAAATACAAAGTTTCATATTTGCTCATGCTTATAGAAAATAATGATAAGTTCAACGGATAGAACTTATCAGTTTAGGCTTGAATTCAAGAGTTTTTATCTTCTCATTATATGACATGTAGATAGGGAGAGTTATGTTTAACTCCATCATCAATTGATTGTCATCATAAAAAAGGAGGAGATTGTTGAATCTCGAATTTTGATGATGAAATCAATTGATGGGTTAATTGATCTAATCCATATTACTGAGTTAAGTGTGCAAGATTAACTACGATAGCTTGAAGATATAAAGCAAGTCTACCAGAGTCAAGTTTGATGGGTGTTCGAGAGTTCGCCGAGAGTCCAAAGATTCGTTGGAAGTGCTGTCGGAACCAACCGAGAAGAAATCGGGGACTTACGGAAGTTTTTGGTAGTCTGACGGAGAGATCGTCGGAGGTTCGCGGAGATCACCGAAAAGGTTCAGTTACTTGCCAAAGACTCGCTGAATTCGCCACAAGACCGGGAGCCTACTAGGAGTCCGCCGAAAGAAATCCGAGGGTGTATCAGAAGTCCGCCGAAAGTTTGCCGGAAGGAAACTCGACATTGTCGTTTAAAAACTTGCTTAGGACTATGTCTTAATTTCATAGTTTACATGTAATTAGGGTTAGATTATGGGTTAATCCTATAACTCAGTTAGGGGCCAATTAGGCCCAAGTTCGGACTGGTTTGGGTCAAGTTTGGAGCTCAACCAGTGAGCTGAAATAGCCTAGGCGGTGGTACCGCCAAGAACCCGAGAGTTCCAATGGTGGCACCGCCAGCAAATTGTTGTATTGGGCGGTGGCTCCACCCAGCCCCCGAGAGGTCCGGCGGTGGCATCATCGGACTGGGCGGTGGCATCGCCAATATATTATCAGTGTTAGATACTGACAGGCGGTGGCATTGCCAGCACCGGAAACCCAAAAGTAATTCAAATTTGGAGCTCAAATTTGAATCCTCTTGGGGCCTATAAATACTCATCAATTCTCAGCAGAGAATATAACTTTTTGAGAAGCAATAGATTGAGATAAAAGCCTTAGCAAAGTCTTTAGCAAGTCTTGTTTTCAATTGCTTAAGTGTTCATCTCCTTCCATTTCGTTGAAAATTTGTAAGAGTATGAACCACTTGTAAAAGGTTGTAAGAGGGGTATTTGTCCTTCTCCTTCAAAGTGATTTGCTAGTGGAAGTTGGGAGCCTCATCGAAGAAGGCTTCGCAAGTGGATGTATAGGTCATTTAACTGAACCACTTTAAATTAATACGTTCCTTGAATGTGTGAGTACTTACCCTTTTGAAATTGTTATTTACACTACATAAGCTTTCGTTTTCATTTTCTCACTTTACTCAAGTTACTATCAAATCAAAATCTCTTCGTATTTACAAATTTGTTTTCAAACTTACAAGTTTTAATCCGCTGCACTAATTCACCCCCACCCCCTCTTATTGTTGCTCCGATCCTAATAGATAGTTGGACTCAATATAATATTATTATATTTATTGGACTTATTGACTTGTTTTAAAATTCATGGCCATGTTTAAATTACTTTTCAAAATTCTTTAGAATCCAATTAAGTAAAATTAATTATAAATATTTTTTATTTTATTTATTTTGATTTTGAATATCTCTTTTATATCTTATCAATTAATGGGTCAAGTGGGAGAATATTAGATTTTATGACCTTTTATAATTGGATAAGATATATATAATATAACTAATTGGATTCTAATGAAATATTTTGGTCAATAGAAAGGAAGTCCACTTAAAGTATGATTCCTTAGGAGATAACCTTGATAGGAGAAACTCTCCTAATAACTCATCCTAGACTCTCTACTCTGCCTATATATAGACAGGACCTCTAGGGAGTGAAAACAATCAGAATAGCTGAGGGATTACAGTCTTTCCCCCAACTATTCTCTCTAAACCATCATTCTAGGTGGTCCTCTTACAGATTGACAGCGATCTTGGATTAAAGACCGTACATTACAGATCAAACAAAGATCTATTTTTTAGATGACATCAAAATATATACATCGTTAAACTAGATCTAATTATTTGATTTCAATCATGACATAAAAGATTATTTCTGTATTGTTTATGTATTTAATATAACATATTACAGTTTTTTTTATGCTTACAAGCTTTAGTAAAACCAATGCGTTCTCTTTTAACTTGTTCGTTGGTCCATAAAGAGAGGCATGCCAATTCAAGTGGCTATTGAACTCATAAATAATACAAGGTTGTGAAATTTAAAAGTGGAAGGATGTGAAATTTAACCCAAAGTGATAGTTGAGAGTCACATTACTATGGATGTAGGATAAGCAATATATTATGGATGTATGAAGGGCCAGTTTCCATAATTCTAGCATAATTGCTAAGTCCGAAGATGAAGAATCTTGCATTCAATAAGAATACCTCAAGAGATCCAACTGGTTTCAGAGAGTGTTAACACAGTTTTTAATAACATGAAGGGTGTTCGAGACCCAACAAAATATCCGATTAGTGAGTTTCTCTAATATTTCTCTTCTTCATTTATTTTTTTTTTTCAAAAGCTCTCATAGGAGAACACCATCATCATAGAAAATCGGATTCCTGACAGAGTGCACTACTTTCAGATCTATTTGGAGGATGCAAAATGGGAGGTCAACTACGCTGATCACCATTTGGAACATGAGGAAGGGAGGATGAAGAAGTCGGTGCCTTGGAGAGTTTGGCGCAATCAGGTTACCACTTCCTAGTTGGATTGGGTATGAATTAGTTAGAGGATCCGAACCCGCATCTGTGTGGCTCCGTTTATTGATCAAAGCAGGGAACGGGCCCACCTCACTTGGTAAACTGGCAGAAAGAGACGCACGCGGCCGCGCGCGATCTGGGAAGAATCCTCACGCGTAGTTTCACGCGTGATCGGGAAGAGAAATCTCGCGCGTTATTGGAGCTCGCTGATTGATTCCACACGATCGCACTTCCAAATCCCGTGGCTGAGATGCGATAGGTAACGCCTGCGTTCCAGGAGAAGGAGATCTACCGAGATTGGCGGAAGATTCTTCTTTCCGATTCGGATAGACCCCGCCGATCACTTCACCATTGGAGGGGCTGCTCATCGTCGCTAGACCAGGAACTTCGAACATGATCGGATAGGACACCAGCACCCGAAATGGCCGCGTGGGAAGAAACTTACTGCTGGATAAGAATCGATTTCCCGTGATAGATATCACCCGCTCGGTGTAGGTTGTTGGATCCGGGAGATTGACACCGCCTTAGCTTGCTCATGCGACTTCTCCGTTGCATCCAAAGGGGCGTCCTTGTATGGACCAGCAGCCCCTTAGACACACAGACCCGTCGAACCGTCGTTTTGAGACGGATCAGCCTTGTCCATGGGATCATGCAAGCTTTTGGAAACGGACAACCACGGCCCCTAACCCTGTGTGAGGGACGTTGTCTTGCCGCCGGCGGCCATGAGAGAAAGGAGGCGAGAGAAAAATCCTTTTGAAAGATTTCAATCAAAATGTGTTGAGAATTGATTTATAGTAATTATCTAAATAGTTATCAAGTTTTGGATAGTTACAGGCATGTGTTAAGACGTGGTCTATAATCTAAAAGTTATATGATAGTTTCTACGCCTAATTCAATCATGAGTGTGACATGACGGAGTGAGGTAGTTATCATTAGGTCCTATAAATATGATCATAGTTTATGAAACAAGATAAGGAGTATATTTCTTGATTGAAATGATTCTTTTTAATTGCATCATAGTATTCTATTTTTATCGTTTCATTGCTCCTTCATCCCCAACATTTGTGGTATTAGAGCTAAGTTTCAATCTGAATTGGGCATTATGATTTTCATTGGTAATTTTATGTCGTAACCTCTTATTCCCATCTTTTCGGACAAATACTATAAATTTTGAAGTATCAAGATGAAGACTCTATTCAAGTCTCAAGATCTTTGAGACTTAATAGAGAATGGATATGCAGATCCAAATGACGAAATTAGGCTGAGGGAGAATAAAAAGAATGACTCAAAGGCATTGTTCTTCATTCAACAAGCTATATATGAGATAATCTTCTCGAGAATTACAGTAGCGACAATATCAAAGCAAGTTTGGTTGATACTTCAAAATGACTTTTAAGGCTCATCAAGGGTGATTATGATAAAACTTCAAACTTTCGTCATGAGTTTAGAATTTGGTTCATGAAAAGCAATAAATCGGTGCAAGATTTTCTTTTTCGAGTAACTGAAATTATTAGTCAAATGAAATCTTATAGTGAACATCTTCTTGATCATATAATTGTTGTAAAAGTTTTGAAAAGTTTAACTCTAAAATTTGATCATGTTGTTGCTGCAATTGAGGAGTCAAAAGATTTATCTACATTTTTATTTGATGAACTAATAATGAGTTCCTTGCAAGTATATGAAGTAAGGTTGAACAGGTCACTTGAAAAAAGTGAAGAAAAAACATTTCAGGTTAAGGAAGAGTCTTCTACTTCAAAAGGAGAAAAAATCAATAGGAAGAGGACGTGGTAGAGGAAATGAAAGAGGAAGAGGAAGAGGAAGTTGACACTTTGATGGGCATGATGAACAAAAGTAATCAAATTCACTCTTATGATAAAAAAAATTATAAGAGTGAAATTCAATATCACTATCGTAAAAAGTTTGGTCATATGAAGGCATATTATTGGAAAAGAGAAAAGCGAGCAAGCTATGTAGAGGAAAATGAAGAAAATAGTAAGTTGTTTATGACTCATTAAAAGTTAATGATATCTCAAATTATATTTGGTTTCTGGATAGTGGATGTTCTAATCATATGTCAGGCATAAGATCAATGTTTAGAGATATTGATGAAACTCATAAGTTGAAAATTAGACTTGGAGATAATAAGTAAATCTAACTGGAAAGGAAAGGAACAATTGAGGTAAAGATAAATCAAGAGAAGGTAAAATACCTTAATAATATTTTCTTTGTTCCTACTTTATCATATAACTTATTGAGTTATGGACAATTGATAGATGATGAATATTCAGTTATATTTGATGATAGTTCATGTACTATTAAAGATAAAAAATTTGGTTTGATTATGGTAAATGTTTGCATGACGCAAAACATTATATTTCTACTTGATGTTTCAAATATTGAAAAACATGCTCTTGTTGCAACTCAAAAGAATGAGTCTAATTTATGATATTTAAGATATGGACACCTTAATATTAAAAATTTAAGGTTGTTAAATAAAAAAGGAATAGCTTTTGGATTGCCCAAAATTAATACATTTAATGTATGTGAAGGATGCATTTACAACAAACAAAGTAAAAAATTCATTTCCTATTCGAAAAACATGAAGAACATCTAATTGTCTTGAATTAATTCACGTTGACTTATGTGGACCTATGAATATAAAATTATTTAGGGAAAGTCAATATTTTCTATTATTTACAAATGATTATAGCCGCATGAGTTGGGTATATTTTCTAAAACTGAAATAGAAAATATTTGATAATTTTTAAAAATTCAAAGCACTTGTAGAAAGGCAAAATGGTAGGTACATAAAGATACTTCAAACAGATAGAGGTGATGAATTTTTATATAATGAGTTTAATTTTTTTTATGAAGAAAATAGTATTCATAGAGAATTGACAACACCATATATATTGGAGCAAAATGGTGTAGTTGAACGTAAGAATCAAACTATCATTGAAATAGCAAGAAGTTTTCTTAAAGAAAAACACATTTTAATCATTTTTGGGCAGAAGCAGTTGCAATAGTAGTTTATTTGTTGAATATTTCACCAACGAAGGCTATTATGAATTAAACTCTTTTTGAGGCTTGGTATGGTATGAAACCAAAGGTAAGCCATCTAAGAATTTTTTGTTATATTGCTTATGCTTTGGTAAATTCACAAAAAAGCTTGATGAAAAATCTGAAAAATACATCTTAATTGGTTATTTCTTACAATCCAAAGCATATCGATTATATAATCCAATTAGTGAAAAAGTTATTATTAATAGAAATGTTGTGTTTGATGAAAGGGCAAGTTGGAATTAGGAGACCAATAAAATGGAACACAAATTCAGATGCCAAGGACACTCCGCAGAATCAAATGACAGATCCTGCTCCAATAAGTTCATCGTTAATCTCACTCAATAACAATTCAAATTATGATTCCTCAAATGAAATCTCTCTAGGAAAATTCAGACCACTAATAAAAATTTATAACTCAATATTTGTTTTGTTTATTTTAGATCCTATAACTTTTGAGGAAGCAGTTAAAAAAGAGGAATGACGAAAAGCAATCAAGGGGAAAATCAAATCAATTGAGAAGAATGAAACTTTGGAGTTAATAGATCTACCAAAAGAAAAGAAAGCTATTGGATTAAAATGAGTGTTTAAAACAAAGTTTAATACATATGAAAGTATCCAAAAGCATAAGGCTCGACTTATAGCAAAAGGATATTCACAGCAATAAAGTATTGATTTTGATGAAACTTTTTCTCTAGTTGCTATATTTGAAACCGTGAGAACTTTTTTAGCTTTAGCTGCTCACTTGAGTTGGCCTGTTTATCAATTTGATATGAAATCTATCTTAAATGAAGATTTACATGAAGAGAATTTTGTTTCTCAACCTGAAGTTTTTTTGTTAAAGGACATGAAGAAAAGGTGTATAAGCTAAGAAAAACTCTTTATGGGCTTAAATAAACTACAAGGGCATGATATAATAAAATTGATTATTATTTTCATCAAAATGTATTTCAGAGGAGCAATAATGAACCTACTTTTTATCTAAAGAAAGAAGGTGAACATAATATTCTAATGGTTTACCTCTATGTTGATAATATTATATATATGAGTTCATCTAATTCTTTTATAGCAGAATTTAAAAAATGCATGATGAATAAGTTTAAAATGTTAGATCTTGGTCTACTATACTATTTTCTTGGGTTGGAAGTGAAGTAAGGATCAGATGAAATTTTTATTTCACAAAGAAAGTATGCAATGGATCTACTAAAAAAATCTAACATGATTAATTACAAAGCGAACACCCATGAATGTAAATGAGAAATTGAAACCTGAAGATGGTACATGTCTAACAAATGCAAGATACTATAAAAGTTTGGTTGGATGTTTGATTTATCTAACTCATACTCGACTAAATATTACCTTCTCTGTTAGTGTGATATCTAGGTTTATACATAGCCCAAGTAAACATCATCTCGGAGCTATTAAAAGAATTCTGCGTTATATTGCTAGAACTATATATTATGGTATTTGGTATTCTCATAATTTTAAATGTAAATTATTTGGTTTCACTAATAATGATTGGGCAAGAGCTTTAGATGATAGAAAGAGTACTTCAAGTAAATATTTTTAGTCTCGGATCAGGAACTATATCTTGGAGTTAAAAAAAGCAAGCAACAAATGCATTATCGACATTGGAAGTAGAATATATAGCTGTAACATCAGTAGTTTGTTAAGCAATATAGCTTAGAAGACTTCTTGAAGATATTCATTAAGAATAAAAAGAAGTAATGGAAATATTTTGTGACAACAAAACCATAATTGCAATGATAAAGAATCCAACATTTTATGGAAGAACAAAGCATATGGACTTACACTATCATTTCATCCGGGATCTTGTAGCAAGTGGAGTCATAGTAATGAAGTATTGTGGAACATATGAATAAGTTACAGATATCCTCATGAAGTCACTTCCAGTTTAAAAGCATATTTATTTCATATCGTAAATCAGTGTATATAACTATGAATCAAGGGGGAGTGTTGAGAATTGATTCATAGTAGTTATCTAGGTAATTACCATGTTCTGGGTAGTTATAGGCATGTGTTAAAAAGTGACCCATGATCTAAAAGTTATAGGATAGTTCCTAAACCTAACTCAATGACGAGTAACATGGTGGAGTGAGGTAGTTATCACTAGGTCCTATAAATAGGACCATAGTTCATGAAGCAAGATAAGGAGTATACACTTGAGAATCTCTTGTAAGTGTTTTATGTTAATCCTCTTGTTTAAATACTACATTGGTTTTCTTGACTGAAAGGATTCTTTTTAATTGCATCATAGTATTTTGTTTTTATCGTTTCCTTGCTCCTCCATCCCCAACAAAATGTGTTTGTAAACACTATTGGTATTTTGAGTAGTGTTAATGACTATAACTTATATTATTTATTATTCAGGTTGACTATTGGAGAGAAATTTGCCTAAAGTTAGTGTTTACAGGTTGATTATTGGGATCTAGGCGCATCTTTATGCGTTGCGATCATCCATCTCAACCTTGTGGGTTCCACTATCACTTCCATGCTCTCGTTGTGCCTCTTTATGAAATTACAACTTAATCACAAGCACGCAGGCCCAATAATAAATGATAAATAAATTAGAGGCTTGCAAGTGTTGGAAAATCATGGGAGCAACATCATACGCATTATGGAAGAACAGAAAACAAAAACCCCAATTCCTGTATATATGTTTGTCATCGTGCGAAGATTGATGCGAAAATCCATGAAATAGAAAACCATATGTGAGATAGCTTGTGTTACCTAGGGAGATCGTATATCCCTGAATCCCTATAGATCTCTAGGAGAGGGTGAAGGAGGTTAAGCGCCCTCCTATCTAGTGGTAATCCACATAGTAGGGTTGTGATGACGCTGCTAGTCATAGGTGCTCAACAAGCCAATCATGTGAGTGATGTTAGGATCAAGAGCACTAAGAGAGGAGGGGGTGTGAATTAGTGCAGCGGAAAACTTTCGATAATTTAAAACGACGTTCATACGATGAAATTATTTCCGACGTAAAATCGTTTTCGGAAACAACTTGAAAGCGAGTTCGTAAAGGAGTACAACAAAAGTAATGAGGAAGTAAATCACATATGGAGGTTTATAGTAAGGTAAGCAGCAAGAATAAATACAAACCAGAGAGCACCACAATTTTAGAGTGGTTCGGTCAATCTTGACCTACATCCACTTTTGGCTTCCTCCTCCGACGAGGTCACCGATGTCTGCTAGTCATAGGTGCCCAGCAAGCCAATCACGTGAGTGATGACACGTGTGACTTAATACAGAATCTTTTTGCTTATTATATTTTGGCATATATCACTTTATAACTATTGCATAAATGCATACATATATTGTGATGTCCTTGGATTTGTGCAATGGGAATCGGATCGTGATGAGATCACGATAGTGAGATCGATTCACCTTTAAACACATATCCTAAATAATCTCGGTCATAGGTTACTCGAGAGGGATATCGTGATAACCGGATAGACTAGTGTGCTGTATACCCGTCCATATGATGGATGCAAAATGGTCTCATAGTCGCTTGTGTAGGGACACTAGGGATACAAGATGCAGTGCTCATTGGAGAATGAGTTCACTGATTGATCCGCTTTACGGAATGCTGGATGGTTGATGATGCCTTATTGTCGACAGCAATTCCGTAGTCCCTAGTGGTGTATCTGGTCCTTAGACTTGAGACACTAAGGATATCCCTGTATGAGTGCTCCACTCTTTGATACCGCACTTATAGGTTTGGCTGTCCCAAATCTAGTACAACCGGTCATTGGAAGTGGTAGCTCGACCTTACGAGGGCTATTGAGTGTCGATAGAGGATCATCCACTCTCGGCATCATGAGAAGAATATCCCATGTGTTTTTGCTCGGACAAAATCCCTCGGCCAGGGTCATTTCGGGTTGAGGGAGAAAGAGTTCTCCCAGAGAATCCGATTAGAGCGAGACTTCGAGTAGAAACCATGTGGGTCCGACAACACCATGCTCGATATACGGTCTCGAGATATTAGATGGATGAGGGACTATAGGTACACGGGTAACTAAGGACGATGACAGTCCAATGGATTGGATTCCCCAGATGGTTTGGGGACTACTACAGAGTGGCCTAGCCTGCGTCCAGAAGTCGATGAGTCGAGTGAATTATTACAGAGATAATAATTCACTTTGAGTTAAAGGAGTTCGACAGGTATGACTCACGGCCAGCTCGATATTGGGCCTAGAGGGTCACACACATATGGTAGGCATTGCGATGAATAGAGGTTCGGATATGAGATATCCGACGGAGCCCTTGTCTTATTGGATGCAGATCCAATACCCACTAGGGGAGGACCCATTAGGGTTTGACAGGGGATCGCTATAAATAGGAGGGATTCAGAGCCCCATGGGCTAGAGAGCTTTTGTTTGCCTTTTCCTATTCTCCTTTCCATCTCCACCTCAGAGTAGGTCTGGAGTTTTGAGGAGCGTCGTCGCAACCCTGCTGTGTGGATCACCGCTAGAGAGGAGGACGCTTGACCTCCTTCACCCTCTCCTAAGGATCTGCAAGGAAACAGGGATATACGATCTCCCTAGGTAACATAATCTACTCTATACGCAGTTTTATGTTTCGCGGATTTTTGCGTATCAATCTTCGCACGACGACGAACATCTCTTTGGGAATCGAGGATTTTGTTTTTCTTGTTCTTCCACTGCGCATATGATGTCGCCCCCAAGGATTTCCCAACAATGTCCACTAGAGGCCTTCCTTCAATAGGCGAAGGCCAACCACCCTTTTATAATTTCACTCCTTTTGATAGTCTTAGGAGACAACCCTTACAGAATTTTCACTCCTCTCTTGAATGATCAAAACTTGGAAGAAAAGAGGGAGGAGAACTTTTAGCTTATACAACACTTTTGAGCTCTAAAATCATAGAGTAAGATCAAGCTTTCAGTTTTTCTTTCATGCAGGAAAGGATGAGATTTATATAGGCCCAATTGGTTTGAATTTGGAGCTCAAATGTGCAATCTCTCGGATTTCCGTGGTCCTAGCGGTACTACCGCCATAACTGGGTGATACTACCTCTCGGAGACCAAGCTCAGGCGGTACCACCACCTGACAGGGGCAGTAACACCGCCCAATCTCGCTCGGAGACTGAGCCCAGGCAGTACCACCGCCTGACAAGGGCGGTACCACCACCTAGTCTCGCTCGGAGACTGAGCCCAAGCAGTACCATTGCCTGACCTGGGCGATTGCACCACCCAGCTTTCCTGAGAGACTGAGCTCCTAGGCAGTGCTACCGCCTAGCAGGAATTCTAGGTCCGAATGGGCTGATCCATTCAATCCAATTTGGGTCTGTTAAGGGCCCAATTGCCCTCAGATTAAGTTAATGGGATCACCTCCCATTCCTAACTTAATCTACTTACTAACTACAATATTTCTTAAGACATATACTGTAACTTACTCTGGTGCGTCAATCGCTTCTTCCATCGAGCTTCCGACGAACCTTCGGTGTTGCTCCAGCAGACTTCTAGCAAACTCCTAGACTTGCGACGATCCACTTGGTGAGTTCCGACGAGCTTCTTTAGCAAGCTCCTGGACTTCTCGGATTTATTCCCACAGAACCTCCGATGATCGTCCGGACTTCCATCGAACTCTCGAACCCCCAACGTGATCATGGTCTTGACTCCAGCGCAACTCTTGCTACATGTCTTACTTCCATCATAGTTGATCTTGCACATGTAAAATAAACTTTGATCTAGACAATTAATACTAATCATTAATCAAGTTGTCCGACATGTCATTAGTCCCTCGACGCGTCGTTTGATTCTTTGGCGCATCGTCCTCTCCTATGGCCTATTGCCCAATCGGCCAGTTGACTCCATAACTCCAATATCCTTGGTGCAATACCCGCTCTTCTTGGCTCGATGCCCGAATCCACGACCCGAAGCCTTCTGTCGATATGTGGACCGATCCACCAGCCCGATGACCAATCTTTTGATATGACCATCCGACCCAACATGATTTTTTCTGCTTTAATTGTCTCATCCTGATCGAAGCATCCTGCATCACTCAAAATACAGATTAAAACATAAATATAATTATCAATTGGTTTCATCATCAAAATACGAGATTCAACAATCTTCCCCTTTTTTATGATGACAATCAATTGATGACGGAGTTAAACTTAACTCCCATAGTTTAAACAAACTCCCCCTATCAATATGCCATATTGATAGAACCTTAAATTCAAACTGAATTCAAGTCATTGCAATATTCATCATAAATACTTGTAACATGTCATCATGAACTTATGCATAAACTTATGCATAACATCATACTTCTCCCCCTTTATCATCAACAAAAAGGAGAAGTCCAACTATTCTTGTGTTTGGAATATAAGTTTAAATTATTGCATGAAAAACATAATATCAAGTTTTATCATCATGCAGTTTTGAAGCTAGAAAATTTAGCAAGTGTTACATCATGCTTAAAACATTCAAGCTATCAAGTTTTAGATATGTAAGTTTTACAACATACAAGATAGCACTTTTGCTTCTTTTAAGATAGCAACTTCTACATCATGCAAGCTAGCAAATTAGAGATGTTCAAGAAGGCAACTCTTGCTTTTTGAAATATGTAAATTTTATCAACTTTGCTAGATGCGCAAGTTAGCATGTTTTGCTTCTTGAGATAGGCAAGATAGCACTTTTGTAATTTTTGTTTCTTAAGATGTTCAAGATAGCAAGCTCTACATCTTGCAAGCTAGCAATGTTATAATGTTTTAGAACATGCAAGCTAGCAATTTAGAGATGTTCAAGAAAGCAACTCTTACTTTTTGAAATATGTAAGTTTGCTAGATGTGCACATTAGCATGTTTTGCTTCTTCTTGAGATTTCAAGCTAGCAACTCTTGGTGATGTTTCAAGATAGCAATTTCTTCTTAAAATGTGTAATTTAGCACATATTACTTCTCTTGAGATTTGCAAGCTAGCTAGCAAGCTAGAGAAATTTGCTCCCCCTAGTCATTGTCAAATAGAAGGGAATAACAATACAATAGTGTAATTCATTTCCCTTTGCTATAATCTTCAAATCATGACAAGGGTTAATTATCAATCTTATTTATCAATCCTTATATTTTCAAATTAAAACATACACATTTTCAAAACCTTACATTTTATTTTATTTATGCATGATATTAAAAATAAATCAATCATCACTGCAACTCAACATGCATATTATTAAAATGTAAAATCATCAAACATGATACAAATATTTATTTTCATTTTTGCAAGGATCAAATCTATTTTTGCAAGGATCAAGCTTCATTTTTACAAGGATCAAGATATGTATGTGAATCAAATCCTTGCAAATGTTAAAAAAGATCTTTCTTTTTCAAGAAGGAATTCATAAGACGGAATCATTTCATCAAATCCATTTCTCGAAAAAAATATTTTTCACACGATAAGTCTATGAGAGATGCATTTGTTAATTGATTCCATTTGTCAAAAATTAATGATATGAAACAAACTCGATGTGATATATGCTTATGAAAGCTACATTTAGTCCGGAAGAGAAATACTAAATCATGTTAAGATCAAGAAACTCCAAAAATTAAATTTAACACTTTCATGCATTCGGACATGGTTTTGCTATAGATTTTCAAACACAATCATGAAAATAAAACATGCTCATCATCATGAAAATTTTTGTATCCAAAATACATAATTTCTAACATATTATTAAGGCATGTAATAGTGTAAAATTCTCATTATAGCAATTATATCCTACTATGCATGATCAAAATTTCTCCCCATTTTATCATTGTAAACAAGAAAGAAGAAGGGAAGAACAAAATAGTATAAAATATTTTAATCATTTCAAGGCATACAAGCCATAAATACAATCACATCATGTTATGAAAGATAAAATCACTTAAATACCAAAAGACATGATTCATTTTGATACATCTCCTCTTTAAATAAAAAAATGAAAGTAATTCTTAGGAGATCATGATATAGATAAAATTCATTAAATTTTATGTGAGAACTAGATATTAATTTAAGCATATAAAATTTCTCAATTCATTATGAATAATAAAAAAAATGTGGTTCTGAAAAATCATGATTCATTTAGGAAAATTTTCTCTTTAGTACACGACAAAAAGAAATATAGCAATGATACCAATCATGATTTATTTGGATGGTAGATGGCAAAAAGAAACATTGAGGATAAAAGATCTCAATTTTTATAGAGTAAATATCAAGTTTTAAATCTCAAAAAATCAAGATAAAGCCCATTCAAATTCAAATCATAAAATCGAAATCATTTTCAAGAGATTCATAAAAAGATGATAAAATAGATTCATCAAAGTCAATAAGATAGTGAAAAAAAACTTTCAAGAAAAATGCTTTTCTCTATTTAGTTGTTTCATACAAGTATATCTTTGCCCTTTTTGTGCCAAAAAGAATATATATCATCAATCGTTTAGGATCGAAAAATAAATTCCATCATAAAAACCATCAAGATCAATAAACCACAAAAATCATTATGTATAACTTTAAAATCTCATGCATACAATAAAATAATCAATCATGATATTAAAACATCATTATGCATTATTAAATCATCAAGCATGATTTCATATTTTCAATCAAAAATCATTTTGTTTGTTTATCATGAGATATGCATTTTTCATGATTTTTTTTAAAATTATTGGAAAGGCAAGCATGATAAGCATAATCCTAATTCATTAGCATTTTCATTATATTATTTAAACATGCAATTTTTAAGAAAATTAATTCTATACTAAAAAAAAAATGTATTATGGAAAGCATCATGTAATTTCAAAATAAATTAAGGGGGTTTTGATTACCTTATTGTTGAATGTCATTAAGGTATAATTTGCCACCTCGCCTTTCTTGATTTTCTCCTCATCTTCATAGGAGCTCGATTCATCCCACTTTGTGTTCTTCTTTTTGCGTTCAAAGCAAGTAGTTTCATTTTTTTTGTTCTTAAATTTTTGTTTCTTAAATTTTTTAAATTTCTTAGTGAGTAGTTCTTGTTCACCATCACTTGAGCTTATACTCGAGTGGTCTTCAAATATTATATGTCCCAAATCCATCCTGTTCTTTGGAAGGTGATTTTGTTCATCATGTTCATCATGTGCATTGTGCATCATTTCATATGTCATCAATGAACCGATAAGTTCTTCAAGTGGAAAAATATTTAAATCTTTTGTTTCTTGTATTGACATTACTTTTGATTCTCAAGCTTTAGAAAGTAATCGTAAAACTTTACTAACAAGTTCAAAATTCGAGAAACATTTGCCTAGAGCTTTTAAACCATTGACGATATCCGTAAAACGGGTGTACATGTCAACAATAGTTTCACTCGGCTTCATTCGAAAAAGCTCGAAATCATGCATTAAAAAGTTGATTTTCGAATCTTTAACTCTAGAAGTGCCTTCGTGTGTGATTTCAAGAGTGTGCCATATGTCGAAAGCCATTTTTCATAAAGAAACCCGATTGAATTCATTTTTATCTAAGGCGCAAAATAAGGCATTCATACCCTTTACATTTAGAGAAAACGTCTTCTTCTCCAAATCATTCCAATGGTTCAATGGAAGAGAAAATATTTCAAATTCGTTTTTGACTATGTGCCATAAATCAAGATTCAATGAAAGCAATAAAACTCTCATTCGAGTTTTCCAATCAGTATAGTCCGTCCCATTGAAAAATGGAGGACGAATGAGAGATTGACCCTCTTGAAAGCCGAAATGAGCCATTTCTATTTATGTGTTAAACTAAAGTAGAAAACCGTGGCTCTGATACCAATTGTTAGGATCAAGAGCACTAAGGGGGGGGGAATTAGCGTAGTGGAAAACTTTCGACGATTTAAAATGATGTTCGTATGATGAAATTGTTTCCGACGTAAAACCATTTATGGAAACTTAACTTGAAAGTGAGTTCGTAAAGGAGTGTAGAAAAAGTAATGAGGAAGTAAAGCACATATGGAGGTTTGCAATAAGGTAAGCAGTAAGAATAAATGCAAACCAAAGAGCCCCGTAATTTTAGAGTGGTTCGGTCAATCTTGACCTACATCTACTTTTGTCTTCCTCCTCCGACGAGGTCACCGACGTCCACTAGAGGCCTTCCTTCAATAGGCGAAGGCCAACCACCCTTTTACAATTTCACTCCTTTTGACGGGCTTAGGAGACAACCCTTACAGAATTTTCACTCCTCTCTTGAATGATCAAAACTTGGAAGAAAGGAGGGAGGAGAACTTTTGTCCTTTACAACACTTTTGAGCTCTAAAATCACATAGTAAGATCAAGCTTTTGATTTTTCTTTAATGTAGGAAAGGGTGGGGTTTATATAGGCCCCAACTGGTTTGAATTTGGAGCTCAAATGTGTCATCTCCCGGATTTCCGAGGTCCTGGCGGTACTACCGTCATAACTGGGCGATACTACCTCTCAGAGACCGAGCTCAAGCGGTAGCATTGCCCAGTCTCACTCGGAGACTGAGCCCAGGCGGTACCACCGCTTGATAGGGGCGATACCACCGCCTAGTCTCGCTCGGGGACAAAGCCCAAGTAGTACCATTACCTGACCTGGGCGGTTGCACTGCCCAGCTTTCCTAGGAGACTGAGCTCCTAGGCGGTGCCACCATTGACCCTGGCAGTGCCATCGCCTGGTAGAAATTCTTGGTCCAAATGGGCTGATCTATTCGACCTAATTTTGGTCTATCAAGGGCCAAATTGCCCCCATATTAAGTTAATGGGATCACCTCCCATTCCTAACTTAATCTGCATGCTAACTATGATATTTCTTAATACATTTACTACAACTTGCTCCAGTGCATCAAGCACTTCTTCCGGCGAGCTTCCGGCGAACTTCCGACGAACCTTCGACGATGCTCCGGCGGACTTCCGGCAAACTTCTGGACTTGCGATGATCCACTTTGTGAGTTCTGATAAGCTTTTTTGGCAAGCTTCTGGACTTCTCGGATTTGTTCCCGTAGAACCTTCGACGACCGTCCAGACTTCCGTCGAACTCTCAAACCCCCAACGTGATCATGGTCTTGACTCTGGCACAAATCCTGCTGCATGTCTTACTTCCATCGTCGTTAATCCTGCACATGTAAAACAAACTTCGATCTAGACAATTAATACTAAGCATTAATCAAGTTGTCCAACATGTCATTAGTCCATCGACGCTTCGTCCGATTCTTCGGTGCATGGTCCTCTCCTACGGCCTATTTCCCAATCGGTTAGTTGACTCCACAACTCTGATATCCTTGGCAAAATAACCGCTCTTCTTGGCCCGATGTTCGAATCCACGGCCCGAAGCCTTCTGTTGATACGTCGACCGATCCACCGGCCCGACGTCCAATCTTCTGACATGATCCTCCAACCTAACATGATTTTTTCTACTTTAATTGTCTCATCTTGTTCGAAGCATCCTGCGTCACTCAAAACGTAGATTAAAACATAAACACAATTATCAATTGGTTTCATCATCAAAATACGAGATTCAACAAGTGATGGCACGTGTGACTTGATATGCAATCATTTTGCTTATTATATTTTAGCATTTATCACTTTATATTGACTATTACATATATATATATATATATTATGATGTCCTTGGATCTGTGCAATGAGAATCAGATCGTGATGATATCACGATAATGAGACCAATTTGCCTTTAAACACAAATCCTAAATAATCCCAATCATAGGTTACTTGAGAGGGACATCGAGATAACCGGACAGACTGGTGTATATACCCGTCCATATGATGGATGTAGGTGGTCTCATAGCTGCTCGTGTGGGGACACTAGGGATACAATACGTGTTCATTGAAGAATGAGTTCACTGATTGATTCGCTTATGGAATGCTGGATGGTTGATGATACCTTATTATCAGAGAGCGATTCCGTAGTCCCAATGGTGTATCTCATCCTTAGACTTGAGATACCAAGGATATCCTGTATGAGTGCTCCATTCTTTGATACCAGACTTATAGGTTTGGATGTCCCAAATCTAGTACAACCAGTCATCGGGAGTGATAGTCAACTTTACGAGGGCTATTGAGTGTCGATAGAAGATCATCCACTCTCGGTGTCATGAAAGGAATATCTCATGTGTTCTTACTCAGACAAACCCCTAGCTAAGGTTATTCGGATTGAGAGAGAAAGAGTTCTCCATGAGAATCCGATTAAGAGCAAGACTCGAGTAAAAATCATATGGGTTTGACAACACCATGCCCGATATACGGTCTTTGGGATATTAGATGGATAAGAGACTATAGGTATATGGTAACAAAGGACAGATAGGTCCAATGGATTGGATTCCCCTATATCATCTCGGGACTACGGTGTAGTGACCTAATACGTCCACAGTCGATGAGTTGAGTGAATTATTATAAAGATAATAATTCATTGAGCCAGAAGGAGTTATGATAGGTATGACTCACGACCAGCTCGATATTGGGCCTAGAAGGTCACACACAAATGATAGGCATTGCGATGAGTAGAGATTCAGATATAAGATATCCGCCGAGCCCCCATCTTATTGGATATCCAATAAGCCCCTGAATTATTGGATCCTATGGATGAGAACAAAAAAAAGCCTATGAGAGATTATTGGATAGATATCTATTAATCTAAGAGGCTTGGGTAGTTGGATGAAGATCCAATACCTAATAAGGGAGGATCCATTAGGGTTAAGTTGATAAGGGACCTTTATAAATAGGAGGGATTCAGTGGTTCATAGGCTAGAGCCTGTGCTTGCCTCTCCTATTCTCCTCCCTCTCTCCACCTTAGAGTAGGCTAGAAGTTTTGAGGAGCGTCGTCGTAGCCCTACTGTATGAATCACCACTAGAGAGGAAGGCGCTTGATCTCCTTCACCCTCTCCTAGGGATCTATAGGGATTTAGGAATATATGATCTTCCTAGGTAACACAATTTATCTTATATGCAGTTTTAAGTTTCACATATTTTTACGCACCAATCTTTGCACGACGACGAACATCTCTTTAGGAATAGGAGATTTTGGTTTTTGTTCTTTCGTTGTGCATGTGATGTCACCCCCAAACATTTCCTAACAAACGCTCCTTAAAACTCTAGGCCTACTGTAAGGTGGAGAGGTGGAGGAGAATAGGATAAGACAACCAAAAAGGCTATAGCTTATGAACCACTAGTTCCCTCCTATTTATAGAGGTCTCATATCATCTTAACCCTAATGGATCTTGCCTTATTGGGTATTGGATCTCTATTCAATTACCTAAGCCTCTTAGATTAGTGGATCTCTATCCAATAATCTCTCATGGGCTCTTATTGGATCTAATTCATAGGATCCAATAATTCATGGGCTTATTGGATATCCAATTACATAGGGGCTCCGATGGATATCTCATATCCGAACCTCTATTTATCGCAATGCCTACCATATATGTGTGACCCTCTAAGCCCAATATCGAGTTGGCTGTGAGTCACACTTGTCAAAACTCCTTCTATCTCAGTGAATTATTATTTTCATAATAATTCACTCGACTCATCGACTGCATACGTACTAGGCCACTACGCCACAGTCCCTAGACGATACAAGGGAATCCAATCCATTGGACTTGTTTATCCTCAGTTACTATATACCTATAGTCCCTCATCCATCTAATATCCCAGAAATCGTATACCGGGCATGGTGTTGTCAGACCCAAACGTTTTCTACTCGAGTCTCGCTCTAATCGGATTCTCTCGGAGAACTCTTTCTCTCTCAATCTGAATGACCCTGGCTAAGGATTTTTCTAAGAAAGAACATATGGTATATTCCTCTCATAACACCGAGAGTAGATGATCCTCTATCGAAACTCAATAGCACTCGTAAGGTTGACTATCACTCCCGATGACCGGTTGTACTAGATTTGGGACAGCCAAACCTATAAGTCTAGTATCAAAGAATCGAGCACTCATATAGGACATCCTTAGTGTCTCAAGTCTAAGGACCAAATATACCACTAGGACTACGGAATCGTTGTTTGACAATAAGGTATCATCAACCATCCAGCATTTCGTAAGCGAATCAATCAGTGAACTCATTCTCCAATGAGCATGTGTACTGTATCCCTAGTGTCCCCACACGAGCAGCTATGAGACCAATTGCATCTATCATATGGACGAGTATATAGCACACTAGTTTGTCCGGTTATCTCGATGTCCCTCTCGAGTAACCTATGACTGGGATTATTTAGGATTTATGTTTAAAGGCAAATTGGTCTCATTATCATGATCTCATCACGATCTGATTCCCATTGCATAGATCCAAGGACATCACAGTATATACATGCATATAGACAATAGTCAATATAAAGTGATAAATATCAAAATATAATAAGAAAAAAGATTGTGTGTCAACTCACACGTGCTATCACACATGTGAATGGCTTGTAGGGCACATCTTTGTTCTTAACAAAGTCATAAGATTTGATTGCCTCATCAAATCTTATGTTCCAACTTCGGAAAACTTGCTTTAGTCCGTAAATGGATCTAAGTAACCTGCACATGTTATCTGGGTAGTCTTTGGATACGAATCCCTCGGGTTGTATCAAATACATATCCTCCTCGAGGTTGCTATTGATGAATATGATTTTCACATCCATCTGCTAGATCTCATAATTATAGTATGCTGCAATAGCCAATATAACTCGGATGGATTTTAGTATGGCTACAGGTGAGAAGGTTTCGTTATAGCTAACACTGTTGAATCTCAGATTTTGATGATGCAACCAATTGATAAGTGTTTATGAATTGATCTATGTTTGGAGTGACACAGGATGCTTCGATTAGGATAAGACAATTAAAGCAGGAAGAATCATGTTGGGCCGGTGGAACATGTCAGAAGATTAGATGTCTAGCCGGAGGATCGGATGACGTATCGACAGAAGGCTTTGGGCCATGGATTCGGGTATCGGGCTAAGAAGAGCAAAAATTGCATCAAGGATATCGAATTTGCAGAGGTCAACTGACCGATTGGGCAATAGGCTGCAAAAAAGGACGATGCGTCGAAGAATCGAACGAAGCATCGATGGACCAATAACATGCCGAATAACATGATTCATGCTTAGTAATAACTGTCTATATCAAAGTGTGTTTTTACATATGCAGAATTAACTATGATAGCAAGGCATAAAGCAAAATGAAGTCCCAAAGTCAAGAACGCGATTTTGTTGGGAGTTCGAGAGTTCGTCGGAAATGTGAAAGTTTATCATAAGTTCTATCGGAATTGATCGAGAAGTCCGAGAGCTTGCCAAAGAAGCTCATCGGAACTCACCAAGAAGATCATCATGAAGTCCAGAAGCTTACCGGGAGTCCGCTAGAATATTGCTGAGAGATCGTCGGAAGTTCGTTGGAAGATCGTTGGAAGCTCACTAGAAGAAACCTAGACTTACGGACTTCTTTTAGCTTAATATATGTCTTAAAATTTATATTTAGCACATAATAGGGATTAGAATTGGGCCAACCCAATTAGGGGATAGTTGGGCCAAGTTCGAGTTGTGTTGGGCCAAGAGAAAGGCCTAAACAGTGACCAAACAAGTGAAACCGCCGTGGCACAGTCTCCGAGACTATGTCAGGCATTGGTATCGCTAGTCTGGGTAGTGGTACCATCTAGACTCAGTCTCCAAGACTATCTAGGTGGTGGTACTACCAATCTGGGCGATGGTACCACCCAGTGTCAGGCTGTAGGCGTTGGTATTGCCCGTACCCGAAAATTTCGGGGGTTTAAATTTTAGGCTCCAAATTTGAATCCATTTGGGGCCTATAAATACCCTAGCTATTCCTACATAGATAAGAAAGAAATATTAAGAAAAATCCTATGATTCTAAAGTTGTAAACCTTAGAAAGGTGAGTTCCCTTATCCCAAAGCTTAGAGAGAGTTCTAAGGGAGGTGTGAGAGGGATACCTTGTAAAAGATGGTTATAAAAAGTTATTTTTTAAACTTATGAAAAGGATAAAAGGGGTGTAAAAAGATAGTTGGTCTTCGCTCATTGAAAGAAGACCGATAGTAGATGCCGGTGGCCTCGATGGAAGAGGAATCGGCGAAGTGGATGTAGGTCACGACGACCGAACCACTATAAAAATCTGATTTGTATTTCTCTTATGCAATTTACTTTACTGCAAACCCCTTTACTTGCTTTACATCCACTATGCTCTTCCATATGCTTTAAATGTTAATACCTTTACGAAATAGTTTTTCGTTAGAAACGGATTTAATCGCAACGAAGTTTTGAACCAATGTAATTTTTACCACTACTAATGCACCCCCCTCTTAGTACCAACTCTTTTCCTAACAATTAGTATTAGAGCCTCTTTATTTCTCATTTAGTTTAACACATAAGAGAAATGACTCTTTTCGACTTTCAAGAGGGACTTTCTCTCATTTGTCCCCCCTTGTTCAATGGGACGGACTACACATATTGAAAAACTCAAATGAGAGTTTTCTTACTTTCTTTATATTTAAATTTATGGGGCATTATGAAAAATGGTTTTCGAATGTCTTCTCTTCCAATAAACTATTGGAATGATTTGGAGACGATAACTTTTTCTTTAAATGCTAGAGCTATGAATGCTCTATTTTGCGCCTTAGATAAAACTGAATTTAATTGAGTTTCTACTTGTGAAACGGTAATTGACATTTGGCATACTCTTGAAATCACACATGAAGGCACTACTAAAGTTAAAAATTCAAAAATCAACTTTCTGATGCATGATTTTAAACTATTTTATATGAAACCAAGTGAAACCATTGGATACATATATACCCATTTTACGGATGTCGTCAATGGTTTAAAAGCACTTGGTAAAAGTTTTTCATACTTTGAAATTGTAAATAAAATTTTACATTTTCTTAATAAGAATTGGGATCCGAAAGTAACCGCAATACAAGAGGCAAAAGATCTTAATAATTTTTCACTTGAAGAACTTTTTGGTTCATTAATGACATACGAAATGGCGCACAATGCATAAAACGAACTAGAGAACATCCTTCCAAAGAATAGGAAGGATTTCGAACTTAGAACAATCGAAGACCACTCGAGCATAAGCTCAAGTGATGGTGAACTTGAACTCCTCACTATGAAATTTAAAAAGTTCATAAAACAAAAATTGAAGAACAAAAATAAACTTAAAAAAACGTAACTACTTGCTGTGAATGCAAGAAGAAGGAAGCAATCTTGAATGAAACGAGTTCATTCGAAGATGAAGGACAATCCAACAAAGGCGAGGCGACAAACTATGCCTTAACGGTTTTCGACAATGAGGTAAAATACTCAAACGAAACCCCCTTAGTTTATCTCGAAATAACATGATGCTTTGCATAAGTTATTTTTAATTTAGCTTAGAAAAATTATTTTTCTTGAAAATTACTTGTTTAATAATGTAATAAATAATATTAAAAATAAAAATATTAGGAATCATGCTTATCCTTCTAGTAATGATCTTGAAAATTAAATGTTTTACGAATAAAATGTTAGATTTAAATCTAATGATAATCCTATGCATGTTTTTTCAAGAAGAAATAATGTGTATCTTGATGATTTCTGATTTTGATTGAAACCATGCTTGATGTCTTAAATAAACTGTTAAGAGGTTTGATATCATGCTTAATGTGAATCTATGCATGATGATTTGAAGAAATGATGATTTTTGGGTAATTTATGGTTTATTGATCTTGATGGTTTTTATGATGAAATTTATTTTTCGATCCTAAATGATTGATGTATGTTCTTATTTGGCATAAAAAGACAAAGACATACTTGTATGAAACTAACAACTTAAAATGAAACATCTCTATCTTATCAAGTTTTGAATAAGAGATTGAAATATATATTTATATTATTTTGAATCTCTTGAACTATGAAAGTGATTTAAATTTGAATAAATTTTTTTTTTATCCAAATCATGATCTCGATTCCTTGATATTTACAAATTAAGATTTATTATGAATCAAGATTTTTTTTAATCATTCTCCTAGGATTCTACTTGGTATTTTCTTAAGATGAGATTTTCTAAATGAATCATGATTTTTCAGAATTATAATTTTTATGATTCATAATGAATTGAGAGATATTATACAAGAATCGAGATCGTTTATGTGTTCTCTCATAACATATTTTTGCTATAAGAATGTCTTCATCTATATCATGATCTTGAATTCTCGATATTGATATTTGAAATTTTTCTATGAATCAAGATCTTGTTTTTGAACTCTCATGTTTCTTTTTGTTATTTACTAAAAATAAGATTTGTCAAAGTGAATCATATCTATTGATATGTATGAATTGAGATCTTGTTCTCCTACTATTCTTTTTTCTATTCACCAAAAAACAGACTTATTCTAATAAATCATGATATGCTACTTGACATCTTTTAAGGTTTATGACTTGAATTTTATTATGTAAAATTTCTTGTATTCAGAAAGTATATTTCATTATCAAGTTCTTCTTGATATTCTTCATGATATGAATGCATGCAATACTATGATCTTGACATTCATGACTTGATTTTTTGATGATTGAAATAATGACTAGAATATTGATGTAATTATGAATGGTGATTTGGTATTATGAATGCAATACTTTAACTTATGATATTGATGCATGCAATGATGAAATATTCATGATAAAAAAATTATTTTGACATTCATGACTTGATTTTTCATCTTTATTATTTACCTTTGTCATGATTTAAAAATTATTATAAAGGGAAAAAGAATTATAAAATTATTTTATTTCCTTCTTTTTGGATAATGACAAAGAAGGAGAAATTTTGTTAGCTTGCATACTTCAAGAAGAAACAAAAAGCTTGCTCATCCCAAAAGATGTAAAAAATTTTGCCAAGAGAAAAACTTTCTAGGAAGTAAAATTGCTAGCTTATTAAAAAATTTTGTATGCAATACTTATAATTTTATTATGATGATGTATTTGATGTATTGCATATCATGTATGAGAATCATGATTAAAATTGTATTGACTTGAAGTAAATTTAAATTCAAGGTTTATCTTAATTATGACATATTGAAATAAGAATGACACTTTATTTTTGCCATAATTTGAAAATTGATGAATTGCACCATTGTTTTGTTGTTCCTCTCTTTTTGCCAATGACAAAGGGGGAGATAGAATTTCTAGTATGCACATCATGAAAAGAGGCAAGCTTATTAGTTTGCACAAGTCAAGAAGATGCAAAAACATGTTAGCTTGCTCATCTCAAAAGAGAAGCAAAGATTGCTAACTTGCATATTTCAAGAAGCAAAAGGTGCCTTCTTGAACATCTTAAATATTGCTAGCTTACTTGATATAAAACTCAAAATTTTTGCTAGCTTGCAATAATGATAAAACTTGAGATTTATTATGCAATGATTTGAACTTTGATGTCTAAAAACACTTACTAGTTGCACTTCACCTTTTTATTGATGACAAAGGGGGCGAAGTATGATGTTATATATAAGTTTATGATAACATTTTGTTTGGATTTTTGAATCCAAGAGTCTTTATCAATATGGCATATTGATAGGGGGAGTTTGTTTAAACTCCATCAACAATTTTTTATCATCATCAAAAAGGGAGAGATTGTTGAATCTCGGATTTTGATGATGAAACCAATTGACAAGTGTATATGAATTGATCTATGTTTTAAGTGAAGGATGCTTCAATCAGGATGAGACAATCAACGCAGAAAGAATCATGTTGGGCCGGTGGAACATATCAGAAGATTGGACGTATAGCTGGAGGATCGGATGACAAATCGACAGAAGGCTTTGGGCCATGGATTCGGGCATCGGGCTAAGAAGAGTGGAAATTGTGCTAAGGATATCAGAGTTGCTGAGGTCAACTGGCTGATTGGGCAATAGGCCGCAAGAGAGGACGATGCGTCGAAGAATCAGACGAAGTATCGATAGACCAATGACATGCCGGACAACATGATTCATGCTTAGTAATAATTATCTAGATCAAAGTATATTTTTACATGTGCAGGATTAACTACAATAGCAAGGTATAAAGCAAAATGAAGTCCCGGAGTCAAGAACGTGATTTCATTAGGAGTTCGAGAGTTCATCGAAAGTTTGGAAGTTCGTCGGAAGTTCTGTCGGAATTGACCAAGAAGTCCCAGAGCTTGCCAAAGATGCTCATCGGAACTCACCAAGAAGATCATCATGAAATCCAGGAGCTTGCTTGGAGTCTGTTGGAACATTGCCAAGAGATCGTCGGAAGTTCGCTAGAAGATCGTCGGAAGCTCGCCGGAAGAAACCTAGACTTACGGACTTTGTTTAGCTTTGTAAATATGTTAAAATTCATACTTAGCATATAATAGGGATTAGAATTGGGCTAACCCAATTAGGAGACAGTTGGGCCAAGTTTGGGCTGTGTTGGGTCAAGAAAAAGGCCCAAACAGTGACTAAATAAGTGAAACCGTCATGGCACAGTCTTCGAGACTATATAAGGCAATGGTACCACCGCCCATACTTAGTCTCCAAGATAGTCTGGGTGATGGTATTACCAAGTGTCAGGCTGCAGGTGGTGGTACCACCTAATGCAGGCGGTGGTATCGCTCGTACCTTGAAATTTTGGGGATTTGAATTTTGGGCTCAAAATTTGAATCCATTTGGGGCCTATAAATACCCTAGCTATTCCTGCATAGATAAGAAAAAAATATTGAGCAAAACCCTATGATTCTAAAGTTGTAAACCTTAGAAAGTTGAGTTCCCTCCTCCCAAAGCTTCGAGAGAGTTCTAAAGGAGGTGTAAGAGGGATACCTTATAAAAGAGGGTTGTAAAAGGTTGTCTCCTAAACCTATAAAAAGGAGAAGAGGGGTGTAAAAGAGTAGTTGGTCTTCACCCATTGAAAGAAGACTGATAGTATATGCCGGTGGCCTCAACGGAAGAGGAATCAGTGAAGTGGATGTAGGTCACAACGACCGAACCACTATAAAAATCTTGTTTGAGTTTCTCTTGTGCAATTTACTTTACTACAAACTACTTTACTTGCTTTACATCCACTATGCTCTTCTATATACTTTTAAAGTTAATACCTTTGCAAAATGGTTTTTCATCGAAAACATATTTAATCGCAATGAAGTTTTGAACCGACGTAATTTTTACCACTGCACTAATTCACCCCCCTCTCTCTTAGTGTCGACTCTTTTCTTAACAAACACATTGCCTTTGACAATACCCCTTAACCACTAGCCTTGCTTTATAGATCTCTACCTTTTCATCTACTTTAATCTTTTTCATAAAGATCTACTTACAACTGATGGGTATAATACCCTCGGGCGCATCAATTAGGTTTCAAACCTTATTGGAGTATGTGGAATCCATCTAAGAATTCATGGCTTCTTACAACTTCCCGGAGTCTATACTCATAATAGCCTCCTCGTAGGTTTGAGAATTAATGTCCTCAATATCCTCTCCTCTAATATGTCTCACATATCTCTCAAGAGGATGTCATACTCTGCTAGACCTATAAAAGTCAAAATTTATGTGTTAGGTACCTGAACAGACTTGGGCTATAAAGTGGTGCTTGAGCTAGGTTCTCCAACCTCGCTTAACTCTATCATGCTCCCACTGTCTCCGCCAAGAATGTGTTCATTCTCATGGAACACCGCTTTCTTGGCTACAAAGACCTTTTGGTCCTCGAGATGACAGAAATAATACCCACAAGTTTCCTTGGGGTATCCCACGAACTTGCACTGATCCATCCTTGATTCTAACTTATCGAGATTGTGTCTTTTAACGTGGGTAGGATAACCCTAAATTTTAACAACCTTAAGATCAGGCTTCTTCCCTTTTCATATCTCATATGGTGTAGACACTACCGACTTAGTTGAAACTCTAATTAGAAGGTAAGCTGCAGTCTATAGACATATCCCTAGAATGAGATGGGTAGGTCAGCGAAACTCATCATGAACCGTACCATATCTAACAGCATATGAATCCTCCTTTTAGATACACCATTTAGCTAAGGTTTATAAGGAGGTGCCCATTGAGATAGAATCTCATAGTCCTTGAGGAACTAGATAAGCTCTATACTTAAGTACTCACCTCCTTGATCAGATCGAAGAGTCTTGATACTCTTTCCAATCTAATTCTGCACTTCATTCTTTTACTCTTTAAATTTCTCAAAGACCTCAGACTTGTATTTCATTAAGTATACATATCCATACCTTGAGAAATCATCAGTGAAGGTAATGAAATAGGAGTAACCACCAATGACATGAGTTAACATGAGTCCACATACATCACTATGTATGAGTTCCAGTAGTTCAATGACTCTTTCTCTAGTTCCACTAAATGGAGAGTTGGTCAGATTTCCATGAAGGCAAGGCTCATAGATTGCATATAACTCAAAGTTGAATAGATCTAAATATTCATCTTTTAGCAACTTTTGAGTCATTCCCTCATGGATGTGACCTAGCCTACAATGCCACAACTATGCTTTGTTCACCTCATCTCGTTTCCTCTTAGACACACTTACATTTATGTGTAGTGTTTAGCATAAACAAACCATTGTGCAATGTTCCTCTCGTGATGATCTCATCATCTAATAGTATTGAAAAACCATTGTTCTAAATAACTTTATATCTACTAACTATCAAACATGAAATGGAAATAATATTTTTGATAATAGAAGGAATAAAATAACATGCATCCAATTCAATAATAGCTCCACTAGATAGATGTAGGGCGACCTCGCCAATAGCTAATATAGTAACTTTTGCTCCATTACTCATCTTAAGGTCCATCATGCCTCCCACCAGTCTCCTAGGCCTTGCCAGAACCTACAACGAATTACAAATATGATAAGCACTATCGGTATCCAATACCCATGTGTTATCAAAAGAGTCTGACAAATGGAGACTGATCATAAATGTACCTAAAACTTCTCCAAGCTTTTGTTTCGCCCTTTATATAAGGTACTCTTTTTAGTTTCTCTTTCATTGCCTATCCTTTCTGTAGTAGAAGCACTCGCCCTTGTCCTTTGCCGAGTTTTTCATAATAACCTTTGCTTTACTTGGTTTGCCCTTGCCCTTGCCCTTCTTAAGGGACTTTTCTACTTTCCTTTTCTTTTTGGTCTCACTAGTGTAGAGAATTGGCTTCTCTTTCTTGATAGTGCTCTTTGTCTCCCTCAACATATTAAGAAGCTCCGGGAGAGTCATCTCAAGCTTGTTCATATTAAAATTCATTATGAATTATGAAAAAAAATCTGGTAGAGACTGAAGCACAAGATCCACACACATGTTATCCTCTAGGACCATTCCTAGACCTGTGAGTTTCTCTATCAACTCAATCATCTTTAGGACTTGGTTCTGAATCGGTGTCCTATCAGTCATCCTAACATGAAAGAGACTCTTGAATATCTCATATCGCTGAGTCTTTCCCTGTTCCTCAAACAGTTTGCAGACATGTAGGAGAATGGATCTGGCATCCATATTTTCATATTGTCTCTGTAACTCAGGAGTCATGGAGCCCAATATGTAATACTAAGCAAGAGTGGAGTCATCAATATACTTCATGTAGCGAGCGATCTCATCCTCGCTTGCCCCTTCTTCGGGCATAGGCATCACTATATCAAGAACATATATGATTTTTTCCGTTATAAGAACAATTCTCAAGTTGTGAAGCCAATCCATATAATTTGGACCAGAGGGGTCATTGACATCAAGTATGTCATGTAAGGGATTTGAAAGTGACATTTTCTGAAAATAAAGACGCAGCAAAAATAAATAACTTGCATATTTTATAAAAAAATAAATAATCAAAATATGAACTTCTATCTTAATATGCTCCCACTATTTTACCAGCGAGTCATGCAACACCCTCAGCATGTGAAATGGAAGTCTTCAGCAAACTTCTAGTGGGGATCGAGATCCAATCAACGTCTTAGTGTAACCTCGAGGGACTTGACCAATCACACTAAGTTCGAAAGGTAGGTAACTCTTGTCGATCACAACTTCTTATGATTCCCATCCTATTCAGCCTCTGAATCACCATGGTCTCGAGGGACTTGACCAACCATGATGTTCGGTAAAGTCAACATCATCGTTACAAGATGATTCTGATTCGATGATATACCCTCGATGGATTCAACCAAACATACCATGTCCTCAGGTTACCGGTGACATCTCTATGTCGTAGGCAAGATAGTGAATCGCGAAATAGGTGAGCCTCGATGGACTTGACCAACTCAACCCACACCGAGAATCGGTCCCTACCTATAACGATGGAAGGCCACGTGGGTCAATCTAATTGCCTCACGTTTACCAACTTAATATTGTCGAGAAAGGGATTTCTTCTATTTGGTCTCCTAATACGACATGTCACACACATACATTTTTAATATATATCTACATCGCATATATATATATATATATATATATATATATATATATATATATATATATATATATATAGTAGGTATATAAATAATCACACATCATATGAGCAATTACACCATATGATCATGGACCACATCCTAATTTGATCGGGCCCGAGCTAACGGGCCTAATCACTCACATCAAGATTTATGTGTACCGCGATGTATCTCCATGCCCTGTGATCGTCCATCTCATCCTCGTCGGTTCCATCGGCATCTCGACACATCTCCATGCATCGCGATCATCAGTCTCGTAGGTCCCACTATCGCTTCCATGATCCCACTACGCCTCCTTGTGTGATTATAATTTAATTATAGGCACGTAGGCCCGACAATGAACGAGAAATAAAATGGAGGCTCGTAGGCCCCAATAATAATAATCACAAGTTCACACATTACCCGGTCCATGATCATCTGTCCACATATTATACATCATATGTACAAATCATCATCATGTAGAACTACTAGATAATAATAAAAAAATAATCAATAAAACTTTTTAATTAATTAATATTTTTTTGAAATCAGGGACAAGCAAGGAATTTTTTGAATTTTGAAGAGTATTTTCGTAATTTGGGTAAAAGACAGAATTTAGAATTTTAAAATTCTGAGAGGCAAAACTGTCTTTTGCCCCAAAAGATGCCTTAATCCCCTCTTTCTCTCTGTTGTGTTGTAGCCGCCACCACCCTGCCGACGGCGGCCACTGCAGGGGCGGGGGGCGCCGCCCTTGCCCGTGGTCGGGTGCCCACAAGCCGCCCGCGGGCGCTGTGCCTATAGTCGGTGCCACCCCTACGGTCGCCTCTACCTACGGGCGCAGTGGTCGCAGGTGCTGCTGCCCAGCTGGGCTAGCGCCCCCACTGGTCCTACTGCCCTTGCGGGTGGTTTTACCCACTGGAGCAGGGCCCACAAGCACTGTCGCCGGGCAGTGCCCGCAAGCGCTGCCAACGTGGCCACCACTGCAGGTTGCGCTGCTTGTGGGAGGCCAACCTGCAAGTGGCGCCTGCTGTAGACAGGCCACCGACCGAGAGCCTGCACGCAGATGGCAGCACTGTCATCTGAGGGCAGCAAGGGCAGCAACAGTTGCTGCCCTTTCTCACTTTTACGTAAACAATTTTGATGTCAAAAGTTTCTCCAAAACATAATACACGTAATTCAAAATCAATCTTTAGCACGAACAATTTGGCTATGATACTAGTATTAAAAAATCTTGGGGGCAACATGCGCAGCGGAAGAATAGAAAATAAAATCGTCAATTTCCCTAGATATGTTCATCATTGTATGAAGATTGATTCCCAAAATCCGTGAAATAGAAAACCATGTTGAGATACATTGTGTTACTCAAGGAGATCGTATATCCCTGAATCCCTACATATCTTTAGGAGAGGGTGAAGAAGATCAAGCACCCTCCTCTCTAGCAGTGATCAACATAGTAGGGTTGTGATGATGCTCCTCAAAACTCCATGCCTGCTCTGAGGTGGAGAGGGGGAGGAGAATAGGAGATGACAATAAAAAATGCTCTAGCCTATGAACTACTAGTTTCCTCCTATTTATATAGGTCCCCTGTCAACTTAACCCTAATAGATCCTACCCTATTGGATATTGAATTTCCATCCAATTACCCAAGCCTCATAGATTAGTAGATTTCTATCCAATAATCTCTCATGGGCTCTTATTGGATCTCATTCATAGGATTCAATAATTCAGGAGCTTATTGAATATCCAATAAGATAGGAGCTCCAACGGATATCTCATGTCCAGCAGATACTCATTGCAACACCTATCATATGTGTGTGACCCTCTAGGCCCATCGAGCTAGCCGTGACACGGAAGTGTCTAATTTATTACAATATAATCATATGAACCTTGATTATGATATGATATTTTTTTCAGCCAATAATGATGTCTCATAATCTTTAACTCAACCCACTCAAATATTATAGCTCATCAACATATTCCCGGCATAAAGTTAAAGTTATTTTAAGGTTCTTTTCTTTATGACCAATGCATTAAAAGAGTTGGTTAGTAGTTGTGAATATTTCTTCATGACTAAGGAATGCATTAAAGGAATTGGTTAGCAACTGTGAACATATAATTTCGAAATTTCCTATGCATGAAGGGTTGTTTCATGCACTAATACTTATGTTGGTGTTGAGGGCTTAGAAAGGACTTTAGAAACTAATCATATTTTGTATAAGCTCTCTTGGAGTTCTCGCTTAAACTCTGTATCTCTTGGATGCTTTCTTGAGTGGTGAGTCTTTTATTTTCAGTTATGTATCCTTGTTTAATTTCCTTAGGGTGGTGAACTTTTTGTATCCCTTTGGAATTTTGAACTGGGTGGTGAGCTGTTTTTCGATTTTATTAAGTTCGTACATTTTTCATCCGAAAAAAAACTATACTATCGATTTTCTTTCGAGTTCTATTCTACTTTACCCCCATTCTATATCATGCCGATATCAGTTTGGTATCAGAGCTAAAGGCTAAAAATCATGATAAGACAAAATAGAAAAGATGTAGTTGGTGAAGGTAGCGACTATAAAGATAACGCTGAGTCGTTAAGGTTGCAACTACAAAGATTGCTACGTAGCGTACAAGAAAAAAATGAAATAATTGAAGAACTCCGAAGTAGAAACAATTAGCATGAAAATGATGTCCATGAGTTTACTTCTGATGATGATACACCTCTTCCAAGGGAGTCGAGAAGATGTCGGATAAGGCATAGAGTCCAAGACGAGTGGTAGAATAAATATAACCCAAGATTGGAGATTCTAGAATTTGATGGTAAAATAAATGTTGATGACTTTATCGATTGACTTTATACAATAGAAAGAATTTTTTATTTTCATAAACCACCAGAACAAAAGAAGGCCAAACTTGTGGCACTCAAACTCAGACGGAATGCTTCATTTTGGTGGAAAAATATGAAGAAAGAAAGAAAATGTGAGGGGAAGAGTAAAATTGTGACATGGGAAAAAAAATAAAAAGGGAGCTAAAGAGAAAATATTTACTTGACAATTATCAGCAAGAGATCTTTCTCAAAATCCACGATTTTAAACTAAAAGATCTTAGTGTGGAAGAGTACATTGCAGAATTCGATAACCTAATGTTAAAAGGAGAGCTTGTGGAAAAAGAAGAGTAAACCATTGCAAGATTTTTAGGAGGTATGAAGTATGAGATTGCTAATGTTGTTCAATTGCAACCATATTAGTTTTTAAATGATGTGAGCAAGCTGGCATTAAAAGTTGAAAAGCAACAGAAGTTTGAAAAGAGTTCTCCGTATGGCTCAAAAGAATGCTATACAAAAGGAGGAAGTTCCAAGCCTATTGTCCAAAGTAAGGTGATATTGAAGGTGCAAGAAAAGGGTGAAGAATCTGCTGGCAGCAAAAAAAATCTAATTCTTCTACCCCAAGTGGCCGAAAATGCTTCAAATGTCATGGTTTTGGGTATATTGCTTCAGATTGTCCAAATAGGAGGATTGTAACTTTGGTTGAAGATCATAGTGATAGAGAAGAAGATGAAGCTGACGACGAACCAAAATATGATGATAATAAGGAAGAGATTACTTATGTAGATCATGGTTTATCTATTGTATTGTAACGTAACTTGCAAGTATCTTATGTGGCCGAGGATGAAAGTTGGGTGAGAAAAAACGTGTTTCACACAAAATGCACTTCTCTTGGCAAGGTATGCTTGGTGATCATCGACAGCGGCAGTTTTGAGAATGTGGTATCTTTGGAGATGGTGCAGAAGCTAAAGTTGGATACAACCCCTCATCCACATTCATATCAATTATGTTGGTTGTAAAAAGGATGATATTAAGGTAACTAAAAGATGTTTAGTTTCATTTTCTATTGGCAAATATTATAAAGACGAAGTATAGTGTGATGTTGCTCCTATAGATGCTTATCATTTGCTGTTAGGAAGACCTTGGCATTATGATAGAAGGGTGTTGTATGATGGCTATAAACATAGTTATTCTTTTAAGGTGAATGAAAAGAAGATTGTCTTAGCTCCATTACAATCTTCTGAAATCAGTGCACCAAAAAAAAAATTTAGTACTTTTATGTCTTATGGTGAATGTAAATGTGAATTAGACAAGAGTGGTCATGTTTTGGCCCTAATGGTAATTGAGGAGAACGAATAACATAAGGATACACCGACAATCATGAAACCAATCCTAGAGGAATTTCAAGATGTTATACCGGAAAAGATTCCACATGGCATTCCACCTTTGAGAGACATCCAACATCACATTGATCTTATTCCGGGGGCAGTTCTACCTATAAGGCAGCATACAAAATGAGTCCCAAGGAACATGAAGAACTTCAAAGGCAAGTTGATAAATTAGTGAAAAGGGGGTTAATTTGAGAAAGCATGAGTCCTTGTACAGTTCCCGCCTTGTTGGTGCCTAAGAAGGATGGTTCTTGAAGAATGTGCATTAACAGCCGCACATCAACAAAATCACAATGGACTATCGTTTTCCTTTTCCAAGGTTAGATGATTTACTTGATCAATTGTGTGGTGCTCTTATTTTTTTTAAAATTGATTTGAGGAGTGACTATCACCAAATAAGAATGAGGCCTAGAGATGAGTGGAAAATAATATTTAAGACTAGAGAAGGCTTATATGAATGGTTGGTTATGTCATTTGGGCTATCTAATGCTCCTAGCACTTTCATGAGATCTATGAATCACATACTTAAGCCATGCATTGGAATATTTGTTATAGTTTACTTTGATGATATATTGGTGTACAATAAGAGCGAAGATGAGCATATAAATCATCTGAAAGAGATCTTTCTTATTTTGAGGCAGCAAAAGCTTTATACTAATCTAAATCAGTGTGATTTCTTTACTTCTAGTGTTGTGTTTTTGGGGTATGTTATCTCAAAAGATAGAATCATGATGAATCAAAGTAAGGTAGAAGTTATTCTCAATTGGCTAACACTTGCTTCATTGCATGATGTGAGGAGTTTCCATGGCTTAACTTCCTTTTATAGAAGATTCATCAAGAGTTTCAGCTCTATTGTCGCTCCAGTCACCGAATGTCTAAAATGTAATAAATTCAAATGGACTAATGAGGCTAATGATGCTTTTGAGCTTTTAAAAAGAAAGGTAACTGAAGCTCCTATCTTAGTTCTACCAAATTTTAACAATGTATTTGAGATTGAATGTGATACATCTAATGTGGGAATTGTTGCTGTTTTGAGTCAAGACGGAAGGCCAATTGCATTTTTTAGTGAGAAGCTGAATGATACAAGAAGAAAATATTCTACCTATGATAAGGAGTTCTATGCCATATATAGAGCTTTATCTCATTGGAGTCAGTACCTTTTTGTCAAGCCATTTGTGCTATATTCAGATCATGAAGCATTAAAGTTCATAATTCACTAGCATAAACTAAACAAGAGGCATGCAGCTTGGGTGGAGTTTTTGCAATCTTATAACTTTACAATTAAGCACAAATCTAGTGTTCAAAATATGGTTGCTGATGCATTGAGCATAAAGTATTCTTTATTATCAGCAATGAAAGTCAAAGTTGTTGGATTTGAGACATTCAAAGATCTATATGAGAATGATGTGGATTTCGACTCAATATGGCAGAATTATAAATCAGGTTCCTTTCAATAATTTTCTATCTTTCATGGTTTTCTTTTTCGAGCTAACACTTTGTGTATTCCATCTTGTTCTTTGAGACAAGTAATTCTAGCTGAAGCTTATGATGGTGTTTTGGGAGGACATTTCGGTAGGGACAAGACACTAGCTCTTGTTTAATCAAATTTCTATTGGCCTAAGATATTTAAAGATGTAGAGAGATATGTGAAGCAACGCCGAGTGTGTCATTTGGCAAAAACAAGAAATCAAAATTCTAGTTTGTATACTCCATTGCCAGTGCCAAATGCTCTATGGGAGGATGTGAGTCTTGATTTCATTTTAGGATTGCCAAGAAATCAAAGGAACAAGGATTCTATCATGGTTGTTATTGACAGATATTAAAAAATGTCTCACTTTATTCCTTGCAATAAATTGAATGATACATCTTATATCGCTGATTTGTATTTTAAGGAGATTGTTAAATTACATGGTATTCCAAGAACTATGGTATCTGATCAAGATTCAAAATTTGTTAGTTATTTTTTAAGAACTCTTTGGAGGAACATGGGTACTTCTTGAATTTCAACAGCTTGCATCATCCACAAACCGATTGACAAACTGAGATAATAAATAGAAGCTTGGGAAATTTGCTTAGAAGTTATGTTGGTAAGAATATTAAGTAGTGGGATGTCATTCTTCCACAAATTGAGTTTGCCTACAATCATTCTATGTATCCTAGTATTGGTAAGAGTCTTTTTGAGGTAGTTTATGGTACTAATCCTATTGGTCCTTTGGACTTAATCTCTCATTCTACAACAAAGCAATTTAGTGGAGATGCTGATGAAAGAGCTAAACAGATAAAGAAACTGCATGAGGGTGTGAAAGCAACCATTGAGAAGCAAAATGAGAGATACATGCATGCTGCCAACAAACACAAAAAAATGTGGAGTTTAATGCAGGTGATTTGGTCTGGATTCATCTAAGGAAGGAGAGGTTTCCATTGGGTAAATTTGGAAAACTAAAACTAAAGGTTGATGGTCCATTCAAGGTGCTTAAGAGAATTAACAAAAATGCTTATGAGATTGAGCTACCTGAAGATTACGGAGTATCCCCAACATTTAATGTGGCTGATTTAAGTCTTTTTTGTAATCATGTTGATGAATCAAACAAGGACTTGAGGACAAGTCATTTTTAACTAGGGGAGATTGACACGGGAGTGTCTAATTTACTATAATATGATCATATGAATCTTAATTATGATATGGTATTTTTTTCAGCCAACAATGATACCTCATAATCTTCAACTCAACCCACTCAAATATGACAGCTCATCAGCATATCCCCTGCACAAAGTTAAAGCTGTTTCAAGGTGCTTTTCTTCATGACCAAGGAATGCATTAAAAGAGTTGGTTAGTAGTTGTGAACATTTCTTCATGACCAAGGAATACATTAAAGGAGTTGGTTAGCAGCTATAAACACATAATTTCAAAATTTCCTATGCATGAAGAGTTGTTTCATGCACTAGTACTTATGTTGGTGTTAACGGCTTAGAAAGGACTTTAGAAACTGATGATATTTTGCAGAAGCTCTCTTGGAGTTCTTGCTTAAACTCTATATCTTTTGGATGCTTCCTTGAGTGGTGAGTCTTTTATTTTCAATTCTGTATCTTTGTTTAATTTCCTTAGGGTAGTGAACTTTCTGTATCCCTTTATGATTTTGAACTGAGTGGTGAGCTATTTTTCAATTTTATTGAGTTCGTACATTTTTCATCCAAAAAAAAAAAACTGTACTATCGGTTTTCTTTCGAGTTCTATTCTACTTTACCCCCATTTTGCATCACGCCGGTATCAGGCCGTGAGTCATACCTATCAGAACTCCTTATAGCTTAATAAATTATTATCTCTATAATAATTCACTCGACTTGTCAATTACGGATGTACTAGGCCACTACGCCATAGTCCCTAAACAATAAAGAGGAATCCAATTCATTGGACTTATTTATCCTCAATTGCTGTATATTTATAGTCCCTCATCCATCTAATATCCTAGAGACCGTATACTTGGCATGGTGCTATCAGACCCATACAATTTTTACTCGAGTCTCGCTCTAATCGGATTCTCCTAGAGAACTCTTTCTCTCTCAATCCGAATAACCATGGCTAGGGATTTGATTGAGTAAAAACACATAGTGTTGAATCTCGTATTTTGATGATGAAACTACTTGATATATGTTTATGATTTAATCTACGTTTTGAGTGACGCAGGGTGCTTCGATCATGATGAGACAATTAAAGTAGGAACATCATGTTGTGCCGAAGGAACATGTCAGAAGATTGGACGTCGGGCCGGTGGATCGGTTGACGATCACGACGAAAACTTCGGGCGTGGACTCGAACATCGGGCCAAGAAGAGTGGGTATTGTGCCAAGGATATCGGAGTTGCAGTCAACTGGTCGATTGGGCAATAGGCTACGAGGAAAGGGACGATGCGTAGAAGAATCGGACGAAGCGTCGAGGGACCAATGACATGCTGGACAACTTGGTTAATTGCTTTGGATTAATTGTCTCGATCGAAGTTTTTGTTTTGTTGTGCAGGATTAACTATGATGAAAGTTAGACAAGCAGTAGGAGTTGCGCCGGAGTCAAGATCATGATCACGTTGGGATTTCGAGAGTTCGACGGAAGTTCGGACAGTCGTCGGAGGTTCTGCGAGAATAGATCCGAGAAGTCCAGAAGCTTGCCAAAAGCTTCGCTCGCCGAACTTCGCCAAGTGGAACGTCGCAAAAGTCCAGGAGTTTGCGGAAGTCCGCAGAAGAATCACCGAGGGTTCATCGGATGATCGACAAGTTCGCCGGAAACTTCGCCGAAAAAAGCGATTGACGATCGAGCAAAGCTGCAGAAATTGTCTTAGATTTAATTGTAGTTAGCACGTTGATTAAGTTGGAAAAATGGAGGTGATCCCATTAGCTTAATCTTGGGGCAATTGGGCCTCTGAAAAATTGAAATGGGGCGAATGGAGCTAACCATTCGGACCACGATTACCCAGGCGGTGCAACCGCCAGGCCGAGGGTGCAACCGCCAGGCTATGTCTCCCAGCGAGGACCGGGCGGTGCAACCGCCCCACCAGAGGTGCAACCGCCCGAGCTCGATCTTCGAGCTAGACTAAGCGGTGCAACCTCCCCGACAGAGAAGTAGCACCGCTGAGCTCGGTCTTGAGCTCAGGCAGAGAGGTGCAACCGCCTCGATTAGGAGGTGGCACCGCTTGGGGCTCCGCCTTCGAGCCAAACTCAGGCGGTGCAACCGCCTGACAAGAGGTGCAACCGCTTTGGGCTCGATCTCCGAAGCTCTGCCGGCGGTGCAACCTCTCGATCAAAGGTGCAACCGCCCGATCTCGAATTCGGGATTTGATCGTTTTGAGCTCCAAATTTGAACTGGGTTGGGGCCTATAAATACCCCACCCATTCAGCACTGAAAAGACACAGATCCACTCCGAATTCTTGATCTTTTCAGTGATTCTAAGAGCTCAAATTTGTGTAAAGTCCAAAAGTTCTCCTCTTTCTGTTCTTCAAGTCTTGAGTTGTAAAGAGAGGAGAGAAAGGATCTGTAAGGGTTGTCTCCCCGGAGCCCGTCAAAAGGAGAGAAACTGTAAAAGGGCAGTTAGCCTTCGTCCATTGAAGGAAGGCAGCTAGTTGACGCCGGTGACCTCATCGGAGGAGGAAGCCAAAAAGTGGAGTAGGTCAAGACCGACCGAACCACTCTAAATCTCTGGTTTGCTTTTACTTTGAGCACTTTATCATTACTGCAAACCTCCTACATACCTACTGCCCTCTGCGCTTTTTCGAAACGAGTCTCTAAGTTCTGATCCTTCCGAATCTGCATTCAGGCGTAAATTGGTGTTTTCGCATGCGATCTTCATACTGCAGTTTTTACGCTTAAGTTTTGATTCCATTTATAACTGCAAATTGCTTTCTCGCGTATTCATAAAATGGTTTTCAAAGTTCAAAACTGCTTTTAAACGTAAAAACTACGTTTAGGCGTAAAATTACGCTTTGACGTAAAAAAATTGCGTTTAGACGTAAACTGCGTTTAGACATAAAACTGCGTTTAGGCGTAAAACTGCGTTTATCACGAAAACTGTGTTTAGACGCGAAAACTGACTGCGTTTAGGCGTAAAAAACTGGTTTAGGCGTAAAACTGCACTTAGACGAAATCTGCATTTAGGCGTAAAAAACTCCACTTAGGCGTAAATCTGCACTTAGACATAAAACTGCGTTTAGACGCAAACTGCGCTCCAGACGCAAAACTAAACGCTTAAACGCAAACTAAACTTAGATGCAATCTGCGCTTAGACGCAAAACTGCGCTTAAATGTAAACTACGCTTAGACGCAATCTGCATTTAGACGAAACTGCATTTAGACGCAAAACAGCGTAAACTACATTTAGATACAAACTGTGAATCGGCTTTTACATCGAAATCGTTTTTTATCGGACGAACGCGCCTTTAAATTTAAATCGCTGAAAAATATCCGCTGCACTAATTCACCCCCCCTCTTAGTGCTCTCGATCCTAACAATTGGTATCAGAGCGGGTATTTCTCATTTCGATTTACACCCGAGAAAATGGCTCTTCAAGAGGGCTTTTTCGGTCTTTCATCCACCGTTCTTTAACGGATTGGACTACACCTATTGGAAAACTCGAATGAGAGTTTTCTTGATCTCTAAATCTGGATTTATGGAATATCGTTGAAAACGGTTTTCAACTTCCCTCTAAACCGATGAACGAATGGTCGGATTTAGAGAAGAAGTATTTTTTTTTTATCACATAAAGGCTATGAATGCCTTATTTTTTTTAAGCTTTGGACAAAAAATGAGTTCAATCGGGTTTCTTTGTGCGAAAACGGCTTTTCGATATCTGGCACTCTTGAAATCACGCATTTAGGGAACTAGTAGAGTCAAAGACTTCGAAAGTTAATATTTTACTGTATGATTTCGAGCTTTTTCATATGAAACCAAAACCAAACCGTTGTTGACATGTACACCGTTTTACGGATGTCGTCAATGGTTTAAAATCACTTGGTAAAAGCTTTTCGGATTTTGAACTTCGTTAACAAAGTTTTCATCACTTTCTAAAACTTGGGATTCAAAAGTAACTGCTATTCAAGAATCGAAAAACTTGAACCAATTTCCACTTGAAGAACTAATTGGTTCATTGATGACATATGAAATGGTGCACAATGCACATGATGAACATGTTGAACACAATCACCTTCCAAATAACAGGAAGGATTTGGAACTCTGGACAAATGAATGCCACTTGAGCGATGACTCAAGTGATGAGGACAATGATGAACAAAACAGGAAGAATTTGGGACATAGAACATTTGAAGACCACTCGAGCATAAGCTCAAGTGATGGTGAACTTAAACTACAAATGAAACGAAAATTAAAAACCAAAAAGAATGGAACTACTTGCTTTGAATGCAAGAAGAAGAACAAAAATTGGGATGAATCGAGCTCCTCCGAAGACGAGGAGAAAATCAACAAATGCGAGGTGGCAAACTACGCCTTTACGCCTTTCGACGCTTAGGTAATCAAAATGCCTTTAATTTACTTTGAAATTACATGATGCTTTTCATAAAGCATTTTTTTTTTAATTGCATGTTTAATAATCTTATAATGAAAATATAAACAATTAGGAATCATGCTTATCATTCTAGTAATTTTGAAAATAATCATGAAAATTGCATGTTTATGATAAACAAAATGATTTTGATTAAAAATACCTTATGAAATCATGCTGTATGTGGTTGAGAAGTAATAATGTGTATCATGTTAATTTTCATTGTTATTTCTTGATGAAATCATGAATCTATTTATAAATTTTGTGAGCCATAAAAATGATTTTGATAATTTAAAATTGAAATAAGTTTTATCAAAATCATGATCTTGATTTATCAAATTGAATGAATTGAAAATGAATAATGAATTTTCTCTTGAATGATTGTGACTTGTATTCCTTGTATTCATGATATGATTTTTATACAATTCTTTGTACTCATGAAATATTTATCTCATCACCCAATTATTCCCTTTCAATACTCCTCAAGTGATGATATGAATGCATGAGATATTCATGAATTTATTTTGATGTATGCAAATAAGAAGTTTCGATCATGCATGGTAGGATGCAATGTGACAAATTAATATCATGATGATTTAAAATATTTATGATTTGGAATGATGCACATGTTTTTTTTATGTGTATCATGAATGCTTTAAATGATAAATGTTTGGAATCATGATTAAAATGAAGTGATAAATACTGATTTAATGTTTGGTATCATGAATACTTCATTATCATACATTAAAATAGTGATAAATATTTTGAAAATAAATGATTGTATCATGTTAGATGATTTTATATATTGTGCATGATAAGCTATAAGTGGTGATTGAAACAATGATTGAAATAATATGAATGATGATTTGGAATCATGCATATAATAATGAGTTTATTTGTTTTGAAAATGTGCATGTTTTAATTTGAAAATATAATGATGCACAAATAAGATTGATACTAACCTTTGTCATGATTTAAAAATTGATGTAAAGGGTTTTTCCCTTCTTTTTGACAATGACAAAAGGGGAGATAGCTAGCTTGCACAATTCAAGAAGAAAGCAAAAATTGCACTTCTCAAAAGAGAAGAAATTGCTATCTTGAACATCACCAAGGAATGCTATCTTGCCTATCTCAAAAAGTAAAAAGTTAACTTGCACATCTAGCAAAACTTATATTTCAAGAAGCAAGAGTTGCTTTCTTGAACATCTCAAAATGCTAGCTTGCGGGCCTTAAAATTTAGAATTTTTTTTGCTAGCTTGTATATGGTAAACTTGCTATCATACTACCATGATGATGAGCATGTCTTATCTTTATGATTATATTTGAAAAACTATGGCAAAAATATGTCTGAATGATTAAACGTGTTAAAAATATTTTTTCGAACTTTTTTGATTGAATGATCAAATCACATGATTGCCATAATGATTTTACACAATTACTTGCCATGATTACATATTGGAAATTAGGTGCTTAAATACAAAATTTTTATGATAATAAGCATGTTTTACCTTCATGATTGTAATTGAATATCTCTAGTAAAACTCTGTCCGAATGTATGAAAGTGTCAAATTTCATTTTCGGATTTTCCTGATCCTAACAATTGGATTTTCTTGATACATTATCCTCTTCCGAATTTAACAAGCATATGTCATATCAAGTTTAATTCATATCATTGATTTTTGACATATGAAATCATCTAGCAAATGCACTTATCATGTGAAAAATATTTTTCGAAAAATATATTTGATGATTCCCTCTTACCAAAGGAAGATATTTTTGTTAGGATCGAGAGCACTAAGGGGGCGGGGGTGAATTAGTGCAGCGGAAAACTTTCAGCGATTTAAAAACAAAAGCCGCGTTCGTCTGATAAAAACGATTTCGATGTAAATGCCGATTCATAGTTTGTAGTTTACGTAGTTTGCGTCTAAATGCAGTTTGCGTCTAAATGCAGATTGCGTCTAAGCGTAGTTTGCATTTAAGCGCAGTTTGCGTCTAAGCGCAGATTGCGTCTAAACACAGTTTGTGTCTAAACACAGTTTGCGTCTAAGCGCAGTTTGCGTCTAAACACAGTTTGCGTTTAAGCACAGTTTTGCGTCTAAAGCGCGGTTTTTTTATGTTTGAGCACAGTTTGCGTCTAAAGCGCGGTTTGCGTTTTTGGCGCGGTTTGCGTCTAAAACGCAATTTTTAGGATCTCTAAGTGCAGTTTTACGTCTAAGTGCAGTTTTATGTCTAAACGCAGTTTTGCGTCTAAACGCAGTTTTTACATCTAAACGCAGTTTTACGTCTAAACGCAGTTTTACGTCTAAACGCAGTTTTGCGTCTAAACGAAGTTTTACGTCTAAACGTAATTTTACGTCTAAACGCAGTTTTACGTCTAAACGTAGTTTTAGGTCTAAACGTAATTTTACGTCTAAACGCAGTTTTGAACTTTGAAAAGCGTTTTATGAATACGCAGAAAGCAATTTGCAGTTATAAATGGAATCAAAACGTAAGCGTTAACTATAGTGTAAAGATCGCATTTGCGAAAAACACCGATTTACGCCCCAATGCAGATTCGGAAAGATCAGAACTTAGAGACTCGTTAAACGCCAGCGCCCGAGGGCAGTAGCAATGTAGGAGGTTTGCAGTAATGATAAAGTGCTCAAAGTAAAAGCAAACCAGAGATTTAGAGTGGTTCGGTCAGTCTTGACCTACTCCACTTTTGGCTTCCTCCTCCGACGAGGTCACCGGCGTCAACTAGCTGCCTTCCTTCAATGGGCTTAAGGCTAACTGCTCTTTTTTTACAGTTTCTCTCCTTTTGACCGGCTCAGGGAGACAACCCTTACAGATCCTTTCTCTCCTCTTTTACAACTCAAGACTTGAAGAACAGAAAGAGGAGAACTTTTGGACTTTACACAAATTTGAGCACTTAGAATCACTGAAAAAGATCAAGAATTGGGTGTGGATCTGTATCATTTCAGTGCTGAATGGGTGGGGTATTTATAGGCCCCAACCCAGTTCAAATTTGGAGCTCAAAACGATCAAATCCCGAATTCCGGGATCGGGCGGTTGCACCTCTTGGATCGGAGAGGTTGCACCGCCCGGGCGAGCTTCGAGATCGAGCCCAAGCGGTTGCACCTCTCTGGTCGGGGGTTGCACCGCCTGAGTCCGCTTTCGAGATCCGAGCCCCAGCGGTGCCACCTCTTGATTGAGGCGGTTGCACCTCTCTGCTGAGCTCAAGACCGAGCTCAAAAAGCGGTGCTACCTCTCTCATGCGGGAGGTTGCACCGCCAATCTAACTCAAGATCGAGCTCTGGGCGGTTGCACCTCCTGGCTGGGGCGGTTGCACCGCCCAGTCTCGGCTGGGAGACACAGCCCACGGCGGTTGCACCTCCTGGCCTAGGCGGTTGCACCGCCTGGTGCAATTAGGGTCCGAATGGTTAGCTTCATTCGGCCCAATTTCAATCTTTTCAGGGGCCCAATTGCCCCAAGATTAAGCTAATGGGATCACCTCCCATTTTCAAGCTTAATCAACGTGCTAACTGCGATTAAATCTAAGACAACTTCTGCAGCTTTGCTCCGATGTGTCAATCGCTTCTTCCGGCGAGTTTCCGGCGAACTTCCGTCGATCATCCGATGAACCCTCGGTGATTCTTCTGTGGACATCCGGCAAACTCCTGGACTTTGCGACGATCCACTTGGCGAGTTCCGACGAGCTTCACTTGGCAAGCTTCTAGACTTCTCGGATCTGTTCTCGCAGAACCTCCGACGACCGTCCGAACTTCCGTCGAACTCTCGAACTCCCAACGTGATCATGATCTTGACTCCGGCGCAACTCCTGCTGCTTGTCTAACTTTCATCGTAGTTAATCCTGCACAACAAAACTTCGATCGAGATAATTAATCCTAAGTAATTTAACAAAGTTGTCCGGTCATGTCATTGGTCCCTCGACGCTTCCGTCCGATTCTTGACAAGATCGTCCTCTCCTCCTGCACCTATTGCCCAATTGGCGGTTGACTCTGCAACTCCGATATCCTTGGCACAATACCCGCTCTTCTTGGCCGATGCCGAGTCCACGGCCCGAAGCCTTCTGTCGATATCGTCGACCGATCCACCGCCCGACGTCCAATCTTCCGACATGTTCCTTCGGGCACAACATGATTTTCCTGCTTTAATTGTCTCATCCTGATCGAAGCATCTGCGTCACTCAAAACACACAGATTAAATCATAAACATATATCAAGTAGTTTCATCATCAAAATATGAGATTCAACAATCTCCCCTTTTTGATGATGACAACTACTTGATGACGGAGTTAAACTTAACCCCCCGAGTTTAAACAAACTCCCCTATCAATATGCCATATTGATAGAACCTTAATTCAAACTGAATTCAAGACATTGCAATATTCATCATGAATACTTGCAACACGTCAACATGAACATATGCATAAACTTATGCATCACATGTCATGTCATCAACATACTTTCATCAAAATACTTCTCCCCCTTTGTCATCAACAAAAAGGAGAAGTATCACAATCAATCGTTTGTGATATTGATTCAACTCATTGCATGAAAAACATAGTATCAAGTTTTATCATCATGCAATCTTGGAGCTAGAAGATTTAGCAAGTGTTACATCATGCTAGCTAGCAAATTAGAGATGTTCAAGAAGGCAACTCTTGCTTCTTGAAAATTTTGTTCACTTTGCTAGATGCGCAAGTTAGCATTTCTGCCTCTTGAGATAGGCAAGATAGCACATTTGCTTCTTTTGAGATAGCAACTTTTTGCTTCTCTTTAGACCAACAAGCTAGCAATTTTTATGATATACAAGTTTCACAATATATAAGCTAGCAAAAATTTCAAAAAAAATGCAAGATAGCTTTCTTGTGTAAGCTCATGATTCTTGCTTCCTATTGCAATGTGCAAATTGCAAGTTTTGCTTCTTGAGATATTCAAGATAGTGATGTTCAAGAAGACAATTTTTCTTCTTGAAATAAGCAAGTTAGCAATCTTTGCTACTTAAGATAGGCAAGCTAGCAATCAAGTTTTTGCATCTTCTTGACTTCTACAAGCTAGCTATCTCCCCCTTTGTCATTGTCAAAAAGAAAGGAAGAATACAGTTTTGTAGTTCTTTTTCCTTTTACAATAATTTCAAAATCATAACAAAGGATGAATAATCAAGTCATGAATGTCAAGACAATTTTTCATCATGAATATCATTGCATGCATCGTTATCATAGGTTGAAGTATTACATGCATAATTTCATATCACCATTCATAATTACATTAATGTTTCAATATAGCAATTTTTTCTCAAAGTGTGTAACTTAGCACTCATAGCATTTTAAATCATGATTTACATCATATGCAATATATCACATCATAATTAGAAAGCACAAGTATTGCATGCATAATTGCACATTATAAATGTTTCATATCATGATGGTATCAATTTTGTCAAATTATATCCTACCATGCATGATCAAAACTTCTCCCCATTTTATCATTGAAAACAAGAAGAAAGTAGGGGGAAGATCATAAAAGTTAAATATTTCAATCATTTCAAGGCATTTATATCATAGATCAAGTTATGATTCGTGATTCTTTTTCATCTAAGCATGCCTTAGTCTTTATATGCCAAATTAAGATAAGCATGAAGGTTCAAGACATAAGGCAAAGAAATCTTGTTATTTCTATATTATGAAATATATGATATCAAGGCTCATGATTCATTTGAAAAGATACAGTACAAAGAGCAACTTGTAACATTCTTATCAAGATCACATTTTAAAATATTCCAAGTTTCAAGATATCAATATGACACTTCAATTCTAAGAAATCAAAAGACAAGTTGCATTTCATTTGAAGAACTCCTTTTTGATAGATGTAGGGAGCATAATGAACGATCTTGATTTATAAAGAGCTTCATGTTATAATTATCAAGATCATGATTTTAATAATTATTCTCTTTAGCAAAAACACTATCATTCATATTTCAAGATGGAATTTATAAGCAGGAATCATTTCATCAAATCCATTTTAGAAAAATATTTTTCATAAGTGTATGAGAAAATCCGATTGTTAGGATACCAATTGTTAAGTGAATCCGAAAATGAAATTAATACTTTCATATATTCAGACATGATTTTTGCTATAGATCTTGAAATTAAATCATGAAGATCAAACAAGCTCATGATCATGGATAACTTAAAATCCCATGCATAAAATTGTTAATCATTGTATCATAACCATTTAATATTACATCTTTATGCATTACTTTAAATCAAACGTGATTTCATTCAACAATGTTAATCAAACATGATACACATTATTACTTCTTAACCATGATTTCTCAATCAAAATCATTTTGTTTGTTTATCATAAAATATGCAATATTATCATTTTCGAAATTACCAGCATGATCATAATTTTTGTATTTTTATTTTTAAACATGTAATTTTCAAGAAAATTAATTCTAAACTAAAAAAGAAAATACATCATGAAAGCATCAAGTAATTTCAAAATAAACCAAAGGCATTTTAATTACCTCAACGTCGAAAGGCGTAAAGGCGTAGTTTGCCACCTTGCCTTTGTTGATTTTCTCCTCGTCTTCGGAGGAGCTCGATTCATCCTAATTTTTGTTCTTCTTCTTGCGTTCAAAGCAAGTAGTTCCATTCTTTTTGCTTTTTAATTTTCGTTTCATTTGCAGTTTAAGTTCACCATCACTTGAGCTTATGCTTGAGTGGTCTTCAAATGTTCTATGTCCCAAATCCTTCCTGTTCTTTGGAAGGTTGTTTTGTTCATCATTGTCCTCATCACTTGAGTCATCGCTCAAGTGGCATTCATTTGTCCAGAGTTCCAAATCCTTCGTTCTTTGGAAGGTGATTGTGTTCAACATGTTCATCATGTGCATTGTGCAACATTTCATATGTCATCAATGAACCAATTAGTTCTTCAAGTGGAAATTGGTTCAAGTTTTTCGATTCTTGAATAGCAGTTACTTTTGAATCCCAAGTTTTAGAAAGTGAGCTTAAAACTTTGTTAACGAGTTCAAAATCCGAAAAGCTTTTACCGTTTATTTTAAACCATTGACGACATCCGTAAAACGGGTGTACATGTCAACAACGGTTTCGCTTGGTTTCATATGAAAAAAGCTCGAAATCATGTAGTAAAATATTAACTTTCGAGTCTTTGACTCTACTAGTTCCCTCGTGCGTGATTTCAAGAGTGCGCCAGATATCGAAAGTCGTTTTGCACAAAGAAACCCGATTGAACTCATTTTTGTCCAAAGCGCAAAATAAGGCATTCATAGCCTTTGCGTTTAAAGAAAAATACTTCTTCTCTAAATCCGACCATACGTTCATCGGTTTAAAGGGAAGTTGAAAATCGTTTTCAACGATATTCCATAAATCCATATTTAGAGAAATCAAGAAAACTCTCATTCGAGTTTTCTGTTGGGAAATCAACGGGGTCGACATCATATGCGCAGCGGAAGAACAAGAAAACAAAAATCCCCGATTCCCAAAAAGATGTTTGTCGTCGTGCGAAGATTGGTGCGCAAAAATCCGCAAAACACAAAACTGCGTATAGAGATTGTGTTACCTAGGGAGATCGTATGTCTCTGTTTCCTTGCAGATCCTTAAGAGAGGGTGAAGGAGGTCAAGCGTCCTCCTCTCTAGCGGTGATCCACACAGCAGGGTTGCGACGACCCTCCTCAAAACTCCAAGCCTCTGAGGTGGAGAGGGAGAGGAGAATAGGAAAGGCAAGCAAAGACTCTAGCCTATGAGGCTGTGAATCCCTCCTATTTATAGAGATCCCATGTCAAACCCTAATGGGTCCTTCCCTAGTGGGTATTGGATCAGCAACCAATAAGACAAGGGCTCCGTCCGGATATCTCATATCCAAACCTCTACTCATCGCAATGCCTACCATATGTGTGTGACCCTCTAGGCCCAATATCGAAGGCTGGTCGTGAGTCATACTGTCGAACTCCTTCTAACTTCGGTGAATTATTATCTCAGTAATAATTCACTTGACTCATCGACTTCTGGACGACGTAGCCCCCACTACTGTAGTCCCCGTGACGATCTGGGGGAATCCAATCCATTGGACCTGTCATCCTCGCCACCATGTACCTATAATCCCTCATCCATCTAATATCCCGAGGCCAGATATCGAGCATGGTGTTGTCGGACCCATATGGTTTCTACTTTCGAGTCTCGCTCTAATCGGATTCTCCTGGAGAACTCTTTCTCTCTCAACCCGAATGACCTGGCCAGGGATTTGTCCGAGCAAGAACACATGGGATATTCCTCTCATGGCCTTAGAGAGTGGATGATCCTCTATCGACACTCAATAGACCTCGTAAAGGTCGACTACCACTCCCAATGTCCAACTGTACTAGATGCAGGGACAGCCAAACCTATAAGTCTCGGTATCAAAGAGTGGAGCACTCATACAAGACATCCTTGGTGTCTCAAGTCTAAGGACCGGATACACCACTAGGACTACGGAATCGGCTTGTCGACAATAAGGCATCATCAACCATCCAAAGATTCCGTAAGCGGATCAATCGGTGAACTCATTCTCCAATGAGCACCTGTCTTTGTATCCCTAGTGTCCCTACATGAGCAGCTATGAGACCAGCTGCTGCATCCATCATATGGACGGTATACAGCACACCAGTCTATCCGGTTATCACGATGTCCCTCTCGAGTAACCTATGACCGGGATTATTTAGGATATGTGTTTAAAGGTGAATCGATCTCATTATCGTGATCTCATCACGATCCGATTCTCATTGCACAAATCCAAGGACATCACAATATATATATGCATTTATGTAATAGTTATAAAGTGATATACGCCAAAATATAATAAGCAAAAAGATTCTGTATCAAGTCACACGTGCCATCACTCACGTGATTGGCTTCTTTGGGCACCTATGACTAGCAATCTCCCCACTTGACCTAAAGCCAATCACCTATGTGTGCGATCCCCATCGGACCCACAGGACGCTTCAAAGACAAAATGAGACAACGGCTTTGTCGGTGGATCTGCAATGTTATCTTTGGATGGAACTCTTTCCACTGCTACATCTCCTCAGTTCGATCTTTCTTATAAGTTGGAACCTCCTCGAGAACACTTCGATGAGACCCGGGTTCCCTTATTTGAGTAATCACCCCATAGTTGTCGCAATATAAGGAAGTCGACTTGTCGCTATCAGATCGACTCCCAAATCTGTGATGAACTTCTTCACCCGGACTCCTCCTTTGCTGCATCGATGCAGCAATGTACTCCGCTTTGGTGGTCGAGTCAGTGAAGGGGTATCTTGCTTGGAACTCTTCCAAAGACACCTTGCTCCTCCATTCAAGGTGTACACATACCCTGAATTAGACTTGCTATCATCGACATCGGACGAAAACTTGAGTCGGTGGCCTTCAACCTTAAGGCTATTACCTCCATATACTAGTAAAAGATCCTTAGTCCTTCTCAAGTACTTAAGGATACACTTTCTTGCTTTCGAGGCTCTCAAGCCGGATCATAATACCTGCTCAGTGACACTTTCGAGCATGCTATATATCAGGCCCAAGATACATAGCATGGCATACATGATAGACCCTATTGCTGAGGCATAAGGTATCATATCCATGTTCGCCCTTTCTTCTGGAGTCTTTGGGGACATACTCGTAAAAAGCGATATCCCATGTGTCATCGGTATGAGACCACTCTTGGAATTTTCCATGCCAAACCTTTTGACAATAGTTTCTATGTACTTGGACTGGGACAAGCCAAGCATCCTCTTGGATCTATCTCTATAGATTCTAGTCCCCAAGATATAAGATGCTTCCCCTAAGTCCTTCATGGAGAAGTGTCTAGATAACCAAGCCTTTACTGTGGATAGCATTCCTATGTCATTCCCAATGATGAGGATGTCATCCACATATAACACCAAAAAGGTGATAGCGCTCCCACTTACCTTTCTGTATACACAAGGCTCATCTTCGTTCTTAACGAAGTCATAAGATCTGATTGCCTTATTAAATCTTATGTTCCAACTTCGGGAAGCTTGCTTTAGTCCATAAATGGATCTAAGCAACCTACACACTTTATCTGGGCAGTTCTTGGACACGAATCCCTCAGGTTGCATCATATACACCTCCTCCTCGAGGTTCCCGTTGAGGAATGCGGTTTTCACATCCATCTGCCAGATCTCATAATCATAGTGTGCTGCAATAACCAATAGAATTCTGTTGGATTTTAGCATTGCTACGGGTGAGAAAGTTTCGTCGTAGTCAACACCTTGCCTTTAACGATACCCCTTAGCCACTAGCCTTGCTTTATAGGTCTCTACCTTTCCATCTACTCCGATCTTTTTCTTAAAGATCCACATGCAACCGATGGGTACAATACCTTCGGGCGCATCAACTAGGTTCCAAACCTTATTGGAGTACATAGAATCCATCTCCGCATTCATGGCTTCTTTCCACTTCCCCGAGTCTATACTCATAATAGCCTCCTCGTGAGGTCCGAGGATCAATATCCTCTACATCCTTTTGCTCTAATATGTCCCACATATCTCTCTCAGGAGGATGGGATACTCTATCGGACCTGCGTAAAGTTGATACTTGTGTATTAGGTACCAATGCACTTCTGCCGTAGAGTGGTGCTTGAGCTTGGTTCTCCAACCTCGCTCAATTCTATCATTCTCCCACTTTGTCTCATCAAGAATGTGTTCCTTCTCAAGGAACACTGCTCTCTTAGCTACAAAGACCTTTTGGTCCTCGAGATGATAAAAATAATACCCACAAGTTTCCTTGGGGTATCCCACAAATTTGTATCATTTCTGTCCTTGATTCTAACTTATCGGGTTGTGTCTTCTAACATGGGCAGGGGCAGCCCCAGGATCTTAACAACCTTAAGATCAGGCTTCTTCCCTTTCCATATCTCATATGGTGTAGACACTACCGACTTAGTTGGAACTCGCTCGAAAGGTAAGTCTGCGGTTTCTAGGGCATATCCCGTAATGAGATGGGTAGGTCAAATAAACTCATCATAGACCGTACCATATCTAATAATGTACGATTTCTCCTTTCGGAGACACCATTGAGCTGAGGTGTATAAGGAGGTGTCCATTGGGATAATATCCCATGGTCCTTGAGGAACCGAGTAAACTCCGTACTCTCTGATTTTTGATACTTGAATTTCACCTCCTCGACCGATCAAGAGTTTTGATACTCTTTTCTAGTCCGGTTCTCCACCTCATTCTTATACTCTCCTCTGAATTTCTCAAAGGCCTCGGACTTGTACTTCATTAAGTACACATATCCATACCTTGAGAAATCATCAAGAAATGTAATGAAGTAGGAGTAACCTCCAATGGCATGAGTTGACATGGGTCCACATACATCACTATGTATGAGTTCCAACAACTCATTGGCTCTCTCTCAGCTTCTACTAAATGGAGATTTGGTCAGTTTTTCCACGAATGCAAGGCTTACAAGTTGTATATGACACATAGTCGAATGGATCTAAATATCCATCATTTAGCAACTTTTGAATCCTTCTTTCATGGATGTGACCTAGCCTACAATGCCACAGGTATGCCTTTGTTCAACTCATCTCGTTTCCTTTTGGACACATTTACATTCATGATATGTGGAGTGGTGTCTAACATAAATAAACCATTATGCAATGTTCCTTTCGATGATCTTATCATCTAATAATATTGAACAACCATTGTTCTCAAAACAAATTTATATCCACTAACTGTTAAACATGAAATGGAGATAATGTTTTTGATAATAGAAGGAACAAAATAACATGCATCTAATGCAATAAAAGCTCCACTAGGCGGATGTAGGGCGACCTGCCAACAGCTAATACAAAGAACAACTTTGCTCCATTACCCATCTTGAGGTCCATCTCAGCCTCTCTATAGTCTCCTAGGTCTTGCCGAACTGCAACGACTGCATATATGATAAGCACTACCGGTATCCAATACCCATGTGTTATCATAAGAGTCCCACAAATGGAGACTGATCATGAATGTACCAAGCTTCATCAAGCTTTTGTTTCGCCCTTTCTGCAAGGTACTCTTTGCAGTTTCTCTTCCAATGCCCATCTTTACCACAGTGGAAGCACTGGCCTTTGTCCTTTCTTTGGGTCTTTCTTAGCAACCTTTGCTTTAACTTGTTTGCCCTTGCCCTTTCCTTCTTAAGGGACCTTTCCTTTTTCCTTTTCTTTTCTGGTCTCACCAGTGTAGAAACTGGCTTCTCTTTCTTAATAGTACTCTCTGCCTCCCTCAACATATTGAGGAGCTCTGGGAGAGTCACCTAAAAGCTTGTTCATATTAAAATTCATTATGAACTGTGAAAAGGAATCGGTAGGGACCGAAGCACAATGTCCACACACAAGTTATCCTCTAGGACCATTCCTAGACCTGTGAGTTTCTCTATCCACTCAATCATCTTTAGGACATGGTTCTCAACCGTGTCCCCTCGGTCATCCTAGCGGAAAAGGCTCTTGGATATCCCATATCGTTGAGTCCTTCCCCTGTTCCTCAAATAATTTGCAGACATGTAGGAGAATGGATCTGCATCCATCTTTTCATGTTGTCTCTGTAACTCTGAGTCATAGAGCCCAACATATAGCACCGAGCAAGAGTGGAGTCATCAATGTACTTCACGTGGCGAAAGCGATCTCATCCTCGCTTGCCCTTCTTCGGGCGTAGGCATCATCAGTATCAAGGGCGTACATGATTTTCTCCGCACGAGAACAATTCTCAAGTTACGGAGCCAATCCAGATAATTTGGACCAATAAGGCGGTTGACATCAAGTATGCCACGTAAGGGATTTGAAAGCGACATTTTCTGAAAATAAAGATGTAGCGAAATGAATAACATGCAGATTTTGCAAGAAATAAACTATCAAGATATGGACTTCTATCTTAATATGCTCCCACTATTTTACTAACGAGTCACGCGACACCCTCAAAGACGTGAAACGGAAGTCTCCAAAGAGAACTTCTAGTGGGGATCAGATCCAATCAGCGCCTTAGAGTAACCTCGAGGGACTCGACCAATCACACTAAGCCTAAAAGGTAGGCAACTCTTGCCGATCACAACTCCTTGTGATTCCCGTCTTGTTCGGCCTCCGAATCACCATGGCCTCGAGGGACTCGACCAACCATGATGCTCGGTTAAGTCAACACCTTCGTTACAAGATGAGTCTGATTTGATGATATACCCTCGAGGGACTCGACCAAGCATACCATGTCCTCAGGTCACCGGTGACATCTCTATGTCGTAAGCAAGATAGCGAATCGCGATATAGGTGAGTCTCGAGGGACTCGACCAACTCAACCTACACCGAGAATCGGTTCCTACTCATAATGATAGAAGGCCACGTGGGTCAATCTAATTGCCTCACGTTTACCGACTTAATATTATCGAGAGATGTTTCTATAATTTGGTCTCCTAATATGACATGTCACACATATACATATTTAATATATATCTACATCGCATGCAAATATATATACATATCTAGCATGTGTATAAGCAATCACATCAGATGATCATGGACCACCGCCTAATATGATTAGACCCGAGCCGCAAGAGGCCTAATCACTCACATCAAGATCTATGTGTGCAACGGTGCATCTCCATGCCCTCGTGATCGCCCATCTCGCCCTCGTCGGTTCCGTCGACATCTTGATGCATCTCCATGCATCACGATCGTCCGTCTCTCGTCCCCCGCTTATCGCATCCACGCTCCCGCTGCGCCTCCTCATGTGATTACAACTTAATCATAGGCACGTAGGCCCGACAATAAATGAGAAATATAATGGAGGTTCCCAGACCTCAATAATAATAATCACAAGTACACACATCACACGGTCCACGATCATCCGTCCACACATTATACATCACATGTATAAATAATCATCATCATGTTGGACTACTAGATAATAATAAAAATAATAATCAACTAAACCTTTTAATTAATTAATATTTTCCTGAAATCAGGGACGTAGGGAATTTCTCAATTCCTAAGGGTATTTTCGTAATTTGGACAAAAGACAGAAATTGGAATTTCTCAAATTCACAGGGGCAAAACTGTCCTTTTATCCAAAACCCTAATTCCCTCTGCTGCTGCCGCTGCCGCGCCACCACCCTGGGCGGTGGGTCAGGGCTTGGCGGGCGAGGGACCGCCCTCGCCTCATAGGGCGGCACCGCGGCCGGGCGGCGACGCGATCAACTGGGTGGGCGCCTCCTTCCGGCGCGCCGGGCTGCCTCCAGGGCGGTTGTCCCACCAGCGTCCGCCCACAATGGGGGTTTATACCGCGGGAGGCAGCGGCGGCAGCGTCAGCGTTGTCGCTCCCTGCGAAAGAAGCGCCTTCGCTTTTCTACGGCGGGCACCGCTGCCCTGCAAGCGGCGAACATCGCTGCATGGCGGCAAGCATCGCTACCTCTCAAAGAGGCAGCGCCGCCGCCCTCTGCGGCGCCCTCCCGGTCGCCAGCCAGCCGGCCCCGTTCAAAACTGCATCTAAACCGCCGGCCGGTTAAGCTAACCGCCGTACTGCCAAACGCTGCCATGCCGGGTTGCGCTTGACGACGCGCAGATCGAGGGCAGCAACTGTTGTTTCTTTCGCTTTTTTTCGTCCAACGATTTTGACGTCAATATTCTACCTAAACACAACACACGCAGCGGTTCAAAACCAATCATTCGCATCGAACGACACGGCTCGATACCACCGTTTGTAAATCATTGGGGCTTACATCATATCGCAAGCGGAAGAACAAGAAAACAAAAATTCCCATTCCCAAAAAAAGATGTTCGCCGTCGTCAAGCGAAGATTGGTCGCAAAAAATCCGCAAAACACAAAACACATACCGCCGAAACTCCTTCTAACTTCGGTGAATTATTATCTCCGTAATAATTCACTTGACTCATCGACCTACGACGTTTTTAGGCCACTACGCCGTAGTCCCCGACGATATCTGGGGAATCCAATCCATTGGACCCGTCATCTCCGCTTACCATATACCTATAATCCCTCATCCATCTAATATCCCGAGACCATATATCGAGCATGGTGTTGTCGGACCCCATACGGTTTCTACTCGAATCTCGCTCTAATCGGATTCTCCCCCGAACTCTTTTCTCTCTCAACCCGAATGACCCCGGCCGAGATTTGTCCGAGCAAGAACACATGGGATATTCCTCATGGACGCCAGAGTGGATGATCCTCTATCGACACTCAATAGCCCTCGTAAGGTCGACTACCACTCCCAATGACCACCGTACTAGATCCGGGACAAACCAAACCTATAAGTCTAGTATCAAAGAGTGGAGCACTCATACAAAGACATCCTTGGTGTCTCAAGTCTAAGGACCGGATACACCACTAGGACTACGGAATCGCCATCGACAATAAGGCATCATCAACCATCCAAAGATTCCGTTCCGGATCAATCAATGAACTCATTCTCCAATGAGCACACATCTTTGTATCCCTAGTGTCCCTACACGAGCAGCTATGAGACCAGCTGCATCCATCATATGGATGGGTATACAGCACACCAGTCTATCCGGTTATCACGATGTCCCTCTCGAGTAACCTATGACCGGGATTATTTAGGATATGTGTTTAAAGGTGAATCGATCTCATTATCGTGATCTCATCACGATCCGATTCTCATTGCACAAATCCAAGGACATCACAATATATATATATCTTCATTTATGCAATAGTTATAAAGTGATATACGCCAAAATATAATAAGCAAAAAGATTCTGTATCAAGTCACACGTGCCATTACTCACGTGATTGGCTTGCTGGGCACCTATGACTAGCATTTTCCAATAAGTGTAGTCCAATCCGTTAAAGAACGGGGGACGAAAGACCGAAAAGCCCTCTTGAAGAGCTATTTCTCTCGAGTGTAATTCCGAAATGAGAAATACCCCGCTCTGATACCAATTGTTAGGATCGAGAGCACTAAGAGGGGGGGGGGGGTGAATTAGTGCAGCGGAAAACTTTCAGCGATTGAAAAACAAAAGCTGCGTTCGTCCGATAAAAATGATTTCGATGTAAATGCCGATTCACAGTTTGTAGTTTACGCAGTTTGCGCCTAAATGAAGTTTGCGCCTAAATGCAGATTGCGCCTAAAGCGCGGTTTACATTTAAAGCGCGGTTTGCGTCTAAGCGCAGATTGCGTCTAAACACAGTTTATGCCTAAACACAGTTTGCGCCTAAAAGCAGTTTTCGTCTAAACACAGTTTGGCGTTTAAGCACAGTTTATGCCTAAGCGCGGTTTACGTTTGAGCGGTTTCGTCTAAAGCGGTTTGCGTTTGAACGCGAGTTTTAGTCTAAAACGCAGTTTTTCGCCTAAGTGCAGTTTTACGTCTAAGTGCAGTTTTACGTCTAAACGCAGTTTTGCGTCTAAACGCAGTTTTTACGTCTAAACGCAGTTTTACGTCTAAACGCAATTTTGCGTCTAAACGAAGTTTTACGTCTAAACGCAGTTTTACGTCTAAACGCAGTTTTATGTCTAAACGCAGTTTTACGTCTAAACGTAATTTTACGTCTAATCGCAGTTTTGAACTTTGAAAAGCGTTTTATGAATATGCAGAAAGCAATTTGCAGTTATAGATGGAATCAAAACGTAAGCGTAAACTACAGTGTAAAGATCGTACGAAAACACCGATTTACGTCTGAATGCAGATTCGGAAAGATCAGAACTTAGAGACTCGTTCGTAAACGCGCAGAGGGCAGTAGCAATGTAGGAGGTTTGCAGTAATGATAAAGTGCTCAAAGTAAAAGCAAACCAGAGATTTAGAGTGGTTCGGTCAGTCTTGACCTACTCCACTTTTGTCTTCCTCCTCCGACGAGGTCACCGACGTCAACTAGCTGCCTTCCTTCAATGGGCGAAGGCTAACTGCCCTTTTACAGTTTCTCTCCTTTTGATGGGCTCAGGAGACAACCCTTACAGATCCTTTCTCTCCTCTCTTTACAACTCAAGACTTGAAGAACAGAAAGAGGAGAACTTTTGGACTTTACACAAATTTGAGCTCTTAGAATCACTGAAAAGATCAAGAATTCGGTGTGGATCTGTATCTTTTTAGTGCTGAATGGGTGGGGTATTTATAGGCCCCAACCCAGTTCAAATTTGGAGCTCAAAACGATCAAATCCCGAATTCCGGGATCGTGCAGCGATTACCTCTTGATGGAGAGAGGTTGCACCGCCGGCAGAGCTCGGAGATCGAGCCTAGGTGGTTGCACCTCTTCGTCGTGGGCGGTTGCACCGCCGAAGTCTGGCTCTGAGATCGAGCCCCAGCGGTGCCACCTCGATTGGGGCGGTTGCACCTCTCGCCTGAGCTCGAAGACCGAGCTCAAAGCGGTGCTATCTCTGTCGAGTGTTGCACCGCCGATCTAGCTCGAAGATCGAGCTCGGGCGGTTGCACCTTCACGCTGGGGCGGTTGCAATCACGCCGATCTCGGGGAGACACAGCCACGGCGGTTGCACCTCCTGGTTTTGGCGGTTGCACCGCCTGGTGCAATCAGGGTCTGAATGGTTAGCTCCATTCGGCCCAATTTCAATCTTTTCAGGGGCCCAATTGCCCCAAGATTAAGCTAATGGGATCACCTCCCATTTTCAAGCTTAATCGACGTGCTACCTACGTTTAAATCTAAGACAACTTCTGCAGCTTTGCTCCGATGCGTCAATCGCTTCTTCCGGTGAGTTTCCGGCGAACTTCCGTCGATCATCCGATGAACCCTCGGTGATTCTTCTACGGACATCCGGCAAACTCCTGGACTTTGCGACGATCCACTTGGCGAGTTCCGACGAGCTTCGCTTGGCAAGCTTCTGGACTTCTCGGATCTGTTCTCGCAGAACCTCCGACGACCGTCCGAACTTCCGTCGAACTCTCGAACTCCCAACGTGATCATGATCTTGACTCCGGCGCAACTCCTGCTGCTTGTCTAACTTTCATCGTAGTTAATCCTGCACAACAAAACTTTGATCGAGACAATTAATCCTAAGCAATTTAACCAAGTTGTCCGGTCATGTCATTGGTCCCTTGATGCTTCGTCCGATTCTTCGGCGCATCGTCCTCTCCTGCAGCCTATTGCCCAATCGGCCAATTGACTCTGCAACTCCGATATTCTTGGCACAATACCCGCTCTTCTTGGCCCGATGCCCGAGTCCACGGCCCGAAGCCTTCTGTCGATACGTCGACCGATCCACCGGCCCGACGTCCAATCTTCTGACATGTTCCTTCGGCACAACATGATTTTCCTGCTTTAATTGTCTCATCCTGATCGAAGCATCCTGCGTCACTCAAAACACAGATTAAATCATAAACATATATCAAGTAGTTTCATCATCAAAATACGAGATTCAATAATTTTTACATACAAGGATTTGACTCACTTACATATCTTAATCCTTGCAAAAATGAAGTGTGCTTTAATATCTTATCGATTTGAACTTCACATATGGCTTTCCTCCTTCATGTAAAAAGATAACAAATAAAAAGGAAGAAGCAATAAAAGCTATCTCCATGTCATGTTTTCCTCGAGATGTTTGCATTACTGGTATCCTATCACTCACTGTTGGAAAATGACATGAACCAACTTATGGCATCGCACTTATATTTAAAATTTGTTTATATCGTTCTCCTTGTTGTTGATGACCAAGGGGGAAAAATATATGAATTGATATGTTTGCTATCACTAATGGTTGCTATCACTGATGCTGATATGTTTGCTATCACTAATGATGATATGGTTGCTATTACTGATGTTGATGTGTTTACTATCACTGATGTTGATATGGTTGCTATCACTGATGCTATGATTAGGTCATACTTGCATCACCAAGTAATATATGATTGCTATCATTGCTATATGCCCTGTATCAAGATATCAAACAAAAATTTGCATTGCACGAGCTGATATCTTACCATGTGATGCAATGCTTGCTAAAATATTCAAAATGTGTACATCATGAAATGATATCAAAATCTTGCTTCACAACTTTACATGTCGATATCATGCCATATGATGAAATGCTACAATTGATAAACACTTGAAATAGTTGCGTTACGATATCAAAAGCTAACACTACAAAGGAAGCAAAAATTTGCTAGCTTGCAACTTGCATGTTTCAAGAAGCAAGAGTTGCCTTCTTGAATATCTCTAAACTGCTAGCTTGCAAGCTCTAAAATATTGTAACATTGCTAGCTTGCATGTGCTATCTTGTATGCCGTAAAACTTGAATATCTAAAACTTGATAGCTTGAATGTTCTAAGCATGATGTAACATTTGCTAAATTTTCTGGCTTCAAAACTGCATGATGATAAAACTTGATATTATGTTTTTCATGCAATAAGTTAAACTTACATCACAAACACTTGATTGTGGTACTTCTCCTTTTTGTTGATGACAAAGAGGGAGAAGTATGTTGATGACATGACATGTTATGCATAAGTTTATGCATAAGTTCATGATAACGTGTTGCAAGTATTCATGATGAATATTGCAATGACTTGAATTCAGTTTGAATTCAAGGTTATATCAATATGACATATTGATAGGGGGAGTTTGTTTAAACTCCGGAGTTAAGTTTAACTCCGTCATCAGTAGTTGTCATCATCAAAAAAGGGGAGATTGTTGAATCTCGTATTTTTGATGATGAAACTACTTGATATATGTTTATGATTTAATCTGCGTTTTGAGTGACGCAGGGTGCTTCGATCGATGAGACAATTAAAGCAGAACATCATGTTGTGCCGGGGAACATGTCAAAGATTGGACGTCGGGCGGTGGATCGGTCGACGATCGACAGAAGGCTTCGGGTGACTTCGAGCATCGGGCCAAGAAGAGCGGTATTGTTGCCAAGGATATCGGAGTTGCAGAGTCAACTGGCCGATTGGGCAATAGGCTGCAGGAAAGGACGATGCGCCGAAGAATCGGACGAAGCGTCGAGGGACCAATGACATGCTGGACAACTTGGTTAATTGCTTTGGATTAATTGTCTCGATCGAAGTTTTTGTTTTGTTGTGCAGGATTAACTACGATGAAAGTTAGACAAGCAGCAGGAGTTGCGCCGGAGTCAAGATCATGATCACGTTGGGAGTTCGAGAGTTCGACGGAAGTTCGGACGGTCGTCGGAGGTTCTGCGAGAATAGATCCGAGAAGTCCAGAAGCTTGCCAGCCGGCTTCGTCGAACTTCGCCAAGTGGATCGTCACAAAGTCCAGGAGTTTGCCGGAAGTCCGCAGAAGAATCACCGAGGGTTCATCGGATGATCGACGAAGTTCGCCGGAAACTTCGCCGGAATAAGCGATTGACGATCGGAGCAAAGCTACAGAAATTGTCTTAGATTTAATCGTAGTTAGCACGTTGATTAAGTTGGAAAATGGGAGGTGATCCCATTAGCTTAATCTTGGGGCAATTGGGCCCCCGAACAGATTGAAATCGGGCGAATGGAGCTAACCATTCGGACCCTGATTGCACCGCCAAAAGGTGCAACCGCCCTAAGCCGAGAGGGGCAACCGCCGGGGCTGTGTCTCCCAGTGAGACTGGGCGGTGCAACCGCCCGGCCGAGAGGTGCAACCGCCTGAGCTCGATCTTCGAAGCTAGACCGAGCGGTGCAACCTCCCGCATGTAGAGGTAGCACCGCCGAGCTCGGTCTTCGAAGCTCCGGCAGAGGTGCAACCGCCTCGGTCGAGGTGGCACCGCTAGGGGCTCGATCTTGAGCGGACTTCGAGGCGATGTAACCGCCCGGCTCGGGCCTCCGAAGCTCGCCAAGCGGTTCAACCTCTCCCGAGTTAAGAGGTGCAACCACCATCCCGGAATTCCGGGATTTGATCGTTTTGAGCTCCAAATTTGAACTGGGTTGGGGCCTATAAATACCCCACCCATTCAGCACTGAAAAGACACAGATCCACATCAATTCTTGATCTTTTCAGTGATTCTAAGAGCTCAAATTTGTGTAAAGTCCAAAAGTTCTCTTTCTGTTCTTCAAGTCTTGAGTTGTAAAGAGAGGAGAGAAAGGATCTGTAAGGGTTGTCTCCCCGAGCCCCAAAAGGAGAGAAACTGTAAAGGGCAGTTAGCCTTAAGCCCATTGAAGGAAGGCAGCTAGTTGACGTCGGTGACCTCATCGGAGGAGGAAGCCAAAAGTGGAGTAGGTCAAGACTGACCGAACCACTCTAAATCTCTGGTTTGCTTTTACTTTGAGCACTTTATCATTACTGCAAACCTCCTACATACCTACTGCCCTCTGCGCTTTTACGAACGAGTCTCTAAGTTCTGATCCTTTCGAATCTGCATTCAGACGTAAATCAGTGTTTTCGTACGATCTTCATACTGCGGTTTACGCTTAAGTTTTGATTCCATTTATAACTACAAATTGCTTTCTGCGTATTCATAAAACGGTTTTCAAAGTTCAAAACTGCTTTTAAACGTAAAACTGCGTTTAGACATAAAATTACGCTTTGACGTAAAAACTGCGTTTAGACGTAAACTGCGTTTAGACGCAAAACTGCGTTTAGATGTAAAACTGCGTTTAGATGTAAAACTGCGTTTAGACGCAAAACTGCGTTTAGACGTAAAACTGACTGCGTTTAGACGTAAAACTGCATTTAGACGTAAAACTGCACTTAGATGTAAATCTGCATTTAGACGTAAAACTCCACTTAGACGTAAATCTGCACTTAGACATAAAACTGCGTTTAGACGCAACCGCAGACGCGAAAACTAAAGCTTAAACGCGAAACTGCGCTTAGACGCAATCTGCGGCTTAGACGCAAACTGCGCTTAAATGCAAACTGCGCGTAGACGCAATCTGCATTTAGACGCAAACTGCATTTAGACGCAAACAGCGTAAACTACACTTAGATACAAACTGTGAATCGGCTTTTACATCGAAATCGTTTTTATCGGACGAATGCAGCTTTCGCTTTAAATCGCTGAAAAATATCCGCTGCACTAATTCACCCCCCCCCTCTTAGTGCTCTCGATCCTAACACATAGGACATTCCTCTCATGATACCGAGAGTAGATGATCCTCTATCGACACTCAATAGCCCACGTAAGGTTGACTACCACTCTTGATAATCGGTTGTACTTGATTTGGGACATCCAAACCTATAAGTCTAGTATCAAAGAGTAGAGCACTAATACAGGATATCCTTGATGTCTCAAGTCTAAGGACCAGATACACCACTAGGACTACAGAATCGCTGTTTGATAATAAGGCATCATCAACCATTCAATATTTCGTAAGCGGATCAATCAGTGAACTCATTCCACAATGAGCACTTGTATTGTATCCCTAGTATCCCCACATGAGCAGCTATGAGACCAGTTGCATCCATCATATGGACGGGTATACAATACACAAATCTGTCCGGTTATCTCGATGTCCCCCTCAAGTAACCTATGATCGGGATTATTTAAGATCTATGTTTAAAGGCGAATTGGTCTCACTATCGTGATCTCATCATGATCCAATTCCTATTGCACAGATCCAAGGATATCACTATATATATATATATATATATATATATATATATATATATATATATATATATATACATATTCAACAAGCAATATAACATAATAAACACCAAAATATAAGTAAAAAGACTACGTGTCAAGTCATACATGCCATCACTCATATGAATAGCTTGTAGGGCACATATGACTAGTAGTAGGCTCCAATAATAATAATAATCACATTACATGTACACACACATCACACGGTCAATGATCATCCAAATCACCAATCACATGCACATATCACCATATAGGACTACTAGATAATAATAATAATTAATTAAATTATTTTAATTAATTATATGTAGTATTTTGGGAACTCTACCATATGGTGCCCCACATGGCAGGTTTCCCACATGGCAAGTAGTTCCTTCTTAAGCAAGGAAATCTTACCGTATAGAGACTCCTTGAAAATTAGGAATCCTAGGGCACTAGACAGCCTTGTGTGGCTAGGAAACCCTAGCCACCAAGGAGTCGCTTGTAGCCAGGAAACTATGGCTTCAGGGCAGCCATGGGCTAAAGGTGCCCGATGCGGCTAGAACTCCTAGCCGCATAGGCAACCCCTACGACTAGGAAACCCTAAACGCTATGGGTGCCCCTTGTAGCCAGGAAACCTAGCTACAGGGGCTGCCATGCAATAGGTTGAGGGCAGCCACTTTGCTCTCGTTCTTGCTACTTTTGGCCAGGCCGAGAGCAGTAAATTGGAGCTCTCGGCCAAGGTTGCAAGCAGCCTTCAACCAATCCAAGTGGCAGCAACAATTGCTGCCCTTTATTCCCATTTTGTGTCAATAAATTTGACATCAAAAGCCCTATCTAAAACACCTCTTAACAATAAGAAAATGTGCGGCACATATTTAAAAACTACAACAACAAAATTGCAGCAATCGCGTAAAATAATTTCAACACGATTGAACACTACACACACAATTTAAAAGCCAATTTTTTGCATAAGTAACCTAATTCTGATACTACTGTTTGGGAAATCCAGGGTGACATCACATACATAGTGGAAGAATAGAAAAATAAAATCCTAAAATTTTCACAGAAAAGAAGGTTTCATCGATGTGTAAAAGTTGGTGCACATCAACCTATGAAACCGAAAAACTACGCATAAGAGAATTACCTAGGGAGATCGTATATCCCTAAAATTCTACAGATATATAGGAGAGGATAAAGGAGGTCAACTATCTTTCTCTATAGCAATGATCTACACGACAGGAGCTGTGGAGATGCTCCTCAAATAGTTGCCCAAAACTCTTCTTCGCGTGTACCACACAATAAAAAAGGACCTGCCCCTTCTTGCGATCTATATGCCCCAAATAGGGACAGTATGTGGAAGAGAGGGAGAGAGGAGAATTAAAGGAGGCATCCAAAATGAATCTCTAGCCTATGGGTCTTTGGTTCCCTCCTATTTATAAAGGCCCCGCCCCCTATCTAGTGGTGATTCACACAACAAGGCTACGACGATGCCCCTCAAAACTCCAGGTCTACTATATGAGGATGAGAAATAGAGGAGAATAGGAGATGACAACCCAAAGAGGCTCTCGCCTATGAACCATTAGTTCCCTCCTATTTATAGAGGTCCCCTATCAACATAACCATAATGGATCCTGCCCTATTGGGTATTGGACCTTCATCTAACTTCCCAAGCCTCTTAGATTAGTAGATCTCTATCTAATAATCTCTCATTAGCTTTTATTGGATCTCATCCATAGGATCTAATAATTCAGGGGCTTATTGGATATCCAATAAGATAGGAGCTCCAGCAGATATCTCATGTCTAGCGGATACTCATCGCAATGCCTATCATATGTGTGTGATCCCCTAGGTCCAATATCGAGCTGGTCGTGAGTCATACCTATCAGAACTCCTTCTAGCTCAATGAATTATTATCTCTATAATAATTCACTCGACTCATCGATTGTGGATGTACTAGGCCACTATGCCGTAGTCCCCAAATAATACAGGGGAATCCAATCCATTAACCTATCTATCCTCAGTTACCATATACCTATAGTCCCTTATTCATCTAATGTTCCAGAGACCAGACCGTATACCGAGTATGGTACTGTCAAACCCATACGGTTTCTATTTAGTATGGAAATGAAAAAGAAAGAAACCGACTTTCACATGTTACACGGAAAGGATTAGAAATGGACCAGATCTTTGGGAAATTTTTTAGAACTAGTAACGGAGGAGGGCGATGTAGAAACTCATTAAGTAAGACATCCATGGTTTAAGCCAAAGTTGCAATCTTCCTTCGTCAAACTAAATGAAATCCGGTGAGGAAGTTTTGATGTGTTCTGGTGAGTGGAGGATAGATCTAGGCATCCGTAGACAAAAAGAGTTTGAAAGCTAGAACACAGGCTCAAGATGCCTAGCGGAGTGGAGATCCTTCGGGCCAGGTTCAAGCGGCCATGGTGGAACATCAAGGGGGTAGTGATGGGGAGACAATAGGAGGAGATTGGAAGGAAGACGTCAAACTTCACTTGACCTCGCTGGGAGGAAATCTAGATGTAACTTAAAATGGTTAAACAACTTGGTACTTGTGTGGAGTTTTTGGAACAAAAATGTTCCTTTCTACACTCTAGGAGTCCTTGCAATATCGTATCAAGTTGTAATATTTTAATATACTAATAAGATCCAAGAATTTGTATTGTATTATGTTTATCTTACTTCATCCACGAGTTCTGTACGTGTGCGGAAGATCAAAACATTTTAACATTATGATCATTCAAGTAGGTAGACTTCTTTAATCTTGGTATTTGGCAAAGAGGTGTTGTATGAATAAACTAGATAATGCTAAATTTGTGTCAGTAGGGTTGACTGTGAATGACATTATGTTCAAGACTTGTAAAGAAAAATCAACTACTCACAATGATTATAGACATGGGACTTGTAAGTTCTTCGAGTGTGTCTCCTCGATGATTTGGATATGGAATATAACCAAGATCATTCCTCAAAAGAAAACACAACTCAAGTAGCTATAATACAAACGTCGGAGTTTAGGAGGACAGGCACACAACCACTTTGGATCACATCTTTTGCAAGAGAAGTATGAAGTATATAAGATTATATTATTTCTTGAGTTGTTAACATCAGGAATAAAAGTAACTTTGACATTGTTTGTATGAGCTACGACAACCCAAGTCAAACACTTCGGTCAGTTGCCGAAATCTTTGGACCAGTCATATTCATCCAGTTCACGAAATGAATCTGGTAGTCGACTAGGTTGGTCCATGGTTGAGAAGTAAGAAGAGGAACCAATGTCAAAATCTTGCCCAAAGATAGATTCAAAAGATGCTGTTTCATTACTAGGGAAGATCTGAGGTTGCACTGAGTTGGCAAGTTCTCCGGTGACGCTTGTCCCCATCATATCTTCTTGAACTGAACTTGTAAAAACAGGATCTATTTCTATCTTCATCGCTTCCGGGAGAGGAGCTTGGTCTTCGTTTAGTCTTGTCTCGAAGAGATTCATGTCAGAACTGGAAGTTCCTTGATGTCTCATCTCGATCACTCCACTCGGAAGGACAGGATTATCATCCACCACAGGCAAACAGGAACCATATGGATTTGACAGTGGCTGATTGCCATTAGAAACTGAAGCTACACAATGATGAATATGTGCGAAGTTATCTTGGTGAATGCTTCCGCGAGGTTGATCTTGAGGTCCAAGTTCATTCTGTCTAGTAAACATGTTCACATCCATGGCTAAGTACTTCGTCACGTTCATGGATTCCTCCTGCATGGCCTCCGAGATAGGCTGCCCAACGATATTGGAAGTGAATGCATCCCCCACTGCCTCCCTGCAGCTTTTCCCCTCCATGGATGGAGGAGGTGGAGGAGCATTATGTTGGAGCCCGAAATATTTCTTCAGTTCACGTCTAATAACAGCGTTCAGTATGTCGACTTCCTTCGCTGAAATCTTATCTTGGAGGCCCTTAGACTTCTCTATGAGCCGTTGGATTTTATCTACGTCCGGCAATAAGTGCTTGATGACCGCGATCAAGACGCTTACTTTCCATGCTTTCTTCAGGTCATGCGGCTTCTTGTAGGGTGGAGGACTTGGATCCTTGGGCAGGCTCATCTCCCGCCACCACTCCTCCGACATGTTGGGCCACCACGGTGGCGGAATGCCCTTCTCCAGAGGGAACCTCCGCTGAGGAGGGTCACAGTATGGCATCAAGGCGGATAAAAGCGAACCCAAGGTGGTGTCCTGCAGTTCCTGCAATGCATCAGGTACGGAGGACTCCGAGGTGTTTTCCTTGCCTATGACGTTGGTGCAGCTATCCCTCTGATACGTGCTGATCGCAGTTGGGCCGTTCCGATCGAAGCGAACGGTTTCCTTCCACCATTTACGTAGGTTATTAGAAGCTCCAATGACTGGCTTTCCTTTGTAGGGTACAATCCCGTAGACGAAGCCTTGAGCGAGGCCCTCTTCGATCAACTCCAGCATTTCATTCAGTATCTTCTCCTGGCTCCGCGCCAGCTTCTTCCTCCGTGACTGTTCTTGCGAGTAATCCAGCAAGGATGCACTGCTTTGCTGGATCATCTTACACTTGTGATGCTCCTTCAATTGCTTCATTCTGTTGATGTTATTCCATATGTGAATCCTAAGCCTCTCAGCTTCAAACTCATCGGCCTCTATCACATCTGGCAAGGGGGTGTCAAACATGTTGTCAGGTGGCAGACCCAATAAATCTTCTAACTCGGTAGAAGGATCCAAGATAGACTCCGGAATGACAGAAGAACAACCGTCGGTTCTTTCAGAAAAACCAACATTTTGTTTAGCTTTCGTGTCCTGCATCCTGAATGGGAGCTACTTAACACTTGGAGTCTGCACACATAATAATAGCAACACGGCATGAATAAATTTTCCAGCTTCATTCAGGAATTATGGAAACAAACCTTAGAAAGTTGCAGTGTAAAAGTTCTGTTGCTTATACGGTGCGTTCAATTTGTAGAGAACAAGATTTCTTTCGTGCAAACTCAAAATAGAAGAAAGTCCAAAGCAGACACGAGAAGTTGATGGGCTTCTCTACTCATGGATACGAGATAAAGTCGCATGCCCAGAAACTTATTTTTCATTTTATTAGGGATCAATGAACAATCTGTCATTATGCTCAAATTTTAGATTTTCGAGCTCTCGATGATCTAAATCACTAGTCAAAATACTTAAACTAAAATTATTAATAATACACTCATTGAATTTTTATAAGTTAATCTCAATCTTACCCGATGTAGGACTAATTGGGGATGTTACAATGTAATAATATGGTTCTAAACAAAAATATGATATTACCAATTACTGTATGTTTTGTTATTATTGTGTAGGACTAGTTGGGTCATTCCGTTTTGCATTATTGTGTTGCACTCTTCATTCACATACAAGGACTATTAGAGTGAATAAACTGACATACAGGGTTGTTCAAGGAAAAGGATCCAATCTTAACACCAACGATGATCTTTATGTTAATACGCAATAGTCACGAAGGTAGAATCTAAACCGAAGTTTTCCTAATGAAAATATATCACAAAAGTATAAACGATATTTGTAATAGAAAAAAGTCCAATAAAAAAGGACAAGATCGTATATAGCTAGATGAATTTTCAAGAAGGAAGACCATCGGACTGCCATCAAATTGAAAGAAGGCACAGGCGAAAGAAGCGGATTAAACTTGTGAAGATATGTGATTTTTTTTGTGAAAACTAATAATAAGAAACAAAGAAAATGATGGAATCAGAAAGATGGTAAAATTTGTGCTAAGAAAAAGGACGGAATTGCAGTATCCAATCCGCTTAGTATATATTTATTTTAGATATTATTATTCTGTCAAAAACCCAATCAACCATCCGAACAAAAATCACAAACATACATGAAAAGGAAAACTAAATCGAGGGGAAAATTGAGCTGCCTACCTGTGACATTAGTCAAAGTAAAATTTCGTTTCACCAGGCAGAATCATGAAATCATAGATATATTATAACAAGCAAAATGTAATCTAGGAAAGATGGGAATACACATGAACGAAAATGGATAAGAAATTGGCATTCCAATGAATCTATCATGCTAATAATTCACTTGCGGGAGCCTATGATGAACATGAGTGGAAATATTTGACACAGAAGGTAGCTAAAAGACTTGCACTTACGTACGATATCTATGGCCTTGTAGTGAGAAGCTTGTTTCATAGTTTACAAAGACGGTGGGTTTTAATAGCTTGTTAGTTCTCATACATGGCAAGTAGTAATTTTGTCGTAAACAATATGGTATTCTTTGGACCAAAATGATTATTATGCCCTTCACTTTAAAATCAATCGTATGCTTATTTTGGTTGTTTTCCATTCCTCAATTTATTTCGTTTAATGTAACAGTAACATTTTGCGTGCCAATTCATCAACTTGTGTTTTGTAAATTTTTTTGGCTATTTTGTCAGGATACTAAATACGCCATTTCTACATTGTCTGCTTTTGCTTTAAAAAAATAATCAATTCATTGTTAGCGAAGAAATTAGAAGTTTCAACATAATCAATTTACAGTGGAAGCTCGGTTTAAGCTTAATTTTTTTTATTGTAATAGTAGTAACCATGAAATTCTATTTTAGAATATCAAAGATGAACTATTCCATAGATGAAAGTTGATTAACAGGCATTTGTAAGGTTTTAATACTAAGAGTTTTGGTATTACCTCATATTTTTTCTAGAAAAACAAATCACCTTTACATCAGAATTTTGTAGAAATTTAAGGGTATTTTTGAACCAGGAAAAGAGATTTACAAAAGTTGTGTTCAATAATTTTTTTTAATGAGTGGCCACCCAATCCAACCCTGATTTTCTTATTAATCTAGTGAACCAGATTGGATTGCATGATAAGCCACTGCAATCCTCACACCTACCAGTTTGTAAACTATTTTAGGGTTTATAATGGATATATTATAGTCATGCACTGTATCTATAGCATGAATCCACTGCATTTTTGGAGGGCATCAAATAAGTTGTAATTTCAGCATAGATATAAATGGAACTAATTGATTAGGATTTGTCTGCTTTCCTTCACCAAACAAGAAATTATTTATGAGTAGAGATAACTGGTATATCTTGCAGTGATACAGTAGGATATGGAGCAGCGACAGTAGCATATCTGGCAGTGATACAATGATCATACTAAAAGTGTAAACAACTTAACATTCATGATAACATCAGCCATTGTAAGATATGCTTAAGTGACACAGCTAACACCAGAGAATTCATTGGCTTGTTAACTTTCTTCTACTTCCATAAAATTTTCAAGAAACAATTTATGACAAGTACTTTGAGAGAGAAGCATTTGTTCACATTTTTAATGTATGGTATAGGTGATTTCTTAATTGCTGAGGATGTAGATACCTTCCTGAACATCTTTTTTATTCCCTAAAAAGATAAAGAGTTTCGAACAGTGGCAAATACGGAGATATTGCATGTAAAAAAGTCACCAAATTATTAGTGAGTGCCTCTTAGTCATAATGCAAAGCAAAATTAAGAGAGAGCAATCTTAGAAGATATAGTCATTTAGGAAACACAAGTGCATGTGATTCATAAAAGGTGGCTACCAAGAATAAATTTAACAGGTGAACTGATGTAAGGAACCACGAGCTCGAACCAATGTTTCGGCGAACAATTTTGAACTAGTTATCGAGGAGGTCCAGAATAAGACGTTCTAACGAGCATGTTGTATGCCAATTTAATAGCTGAAATATGAGTTTTCTTTGGAGCATGACGACAATATATACATATGTATACAGAGAGATCTGGTTTTGTGATTATTAGATATTTACACAAAGGAGTAAAGGGCCTTTTTCCTCGCTTCGTTTGTGAACTCTAATCCATATAGTAAGATGCTCTGAGTAGTGTTTCAGTTAAAACACATTTCGGACATAACACGAACTCATGACATTCTCAAGTAACGCTTTTAAGATGCAATTGTGCAATTAGAGTTCCCTTGGTGAATTCAAGTTATCAAGGCATCTTACATATATCTAGTTATTGAAGTGTATAAAATGTGCACAACTGGATATTTTATGTAGCCTAATAGTGTAGGGGAAAACATAAATAATTGAAAGCATGAATATGACCGTAAGTCATGGATGGGTGGCGCATTTTGAGTTTTGCTAAACAGAAGGATTCCTCCAAGAACCTTGAGTGCTCCAAATTTAATGGACAAGTGTAATGGATGAAATGCTTTACAATTTCTAGCCAGCTAGATACTACTCTCTATCTGTACTATTTCTTCATTGGTTGCTTAGCATTTTTGGTTATGATCATTATAATAGAGGAATACGAAAACAATTATTCAATACATCAAATCCAGTATAGATGGTATGGTCTTCCCGCTAGATATCATAGTGCATTCGACAAACGCATCTCATATATGCAGAACCTTTCTAATGGCTCCACACCATTACTTAACAAAGAGACACTATCGCCTTTGGTTGGGCAAAGTTTCTTTCAAAAGCCATTACAGCAATGACAGCTTTCTTCCGAGGATAATTTGTCACCGTGTGTGGGCTTCGGCATGACAGATAGACGCTAGACTTTTGGAACTTGTAACTTGAAGCCTTTTCCCTTCAAACATCCTTTTAATTTTCATCATCCATGACTCCTTTACCTTTACTAGGTTTCAAGGTTGAAGGGGTAGGATTCTTCTCTAAAACCCGTAAACAATCTATGATATGCTACATGGAATAAGAAAAATTTTTTATGCCAAGATTGAAATCAAATAATATTATATTAGATTTACATTATATAATTTTTGATGGCATCTGAAAAATATCTCTGTAAATCGTGATTTACAAAGGCATTGTCTTTTGGATCTAAATAATATAGTAACATTGATCTATAAGGAGAACTAGACATTCATCTTTTTCAATCTTTTCACTAGACCAATTCTATTGATGGTTTAGGGAGGTTGAGAGAGAAATTATAATCTCTTAACTATGTTCTCTATAACATATCTCGTTTAGTCCTTGGAGGTACTATCTATTTATAGACGAGAGTAGAAGGTCTAAGATAAATTATTAGGAGAGTTTCTCCCATCAAGGATATCCTTTGAGGAATCTTACTATAATATAGACTTCTTTTCTATTGGTAAATATCTATCATTAGAATCCAATTAGTTCTATTATATATTTTATCCAATTATAAAAGCCATATAATCTAACATTCTCCCACTTGGCTCATTAATTAATAAAATATTAAAAGATATTTAAATTAAAATAAATAAAATAAAATTTATTTAAAAATAATTTTATCTAATTGTATTCTAAAAAAATTGAAAAACATTTTATATATGGCTATGAATTTTAAAAATAAGTCAATATGTCCAATAAGCATAATAATACTATATTCAATCCAACTATCAATGCAACTCAGAACGTAACATTATTAGTCTTTTATAATATAGTCCATAATGACGTATATAATGTATCTTGTCAAGATAATTCTATTATTGCATTCCACCATAATATGCATAAACATAAATATAAATAGGATAGTAGAAACAAATAACTTTAATTATGCAAAAGAATTATCAATAATAGCATCTACCTAAATATGCATCACCAGTTTTATGGAATACTCACAAGTTTCATTCTAAGAACGTATTCTTTAAATTTTTTACACTGTAAAGCTTTGGTAAATAGATTAGCAATCATCATAGTGGTGCTCGGGTTCTCAATTAATACTTGTTTCTAGACTCTTTCTCTAACCATCAAGTACTTTATCTCGATATGCTTGGAACTATTGAATCTCGGATTTTGATGATGAAACCAATTGATAGTATTTATGATTTGATCTACGTTTTGAGTGATGTAGGAAGCTTCAATTAAGAAGAGACAATTAAAGTAGGAAGAATCATATTAGGCCAGAGAAAAACGTATCAGAAGATTGGACGTCATGTCGAATGATTAGTCGATGTATCTACAGAAGGCTTCAGGCCATGGGTTCGGGCATCGGGCCAAGAAGAGCGAAAATTGCACCAAGAAAATTGGAGTTGTAGAGGTCAACTAGCTGATTGGGCAATAGGCCATAGGAGAGAACGATGCGCCAAAGAATCAGACGAAGCGTCGAGGAACTAATGTTAAGCTTTGTAATAATTGTCTAGATCAAAGTAGGTTTTATTTGTGTAGGAAAAACTATGATAGTGATCAAGGCATAAAGCAAAATGAAGTTCCGGAGTCAAGAATGAGATTTTGTTGGGAGTTCGAGAGTTCGTCGAAAGTCCAGACGTTCATCAGTCGGAATTGACCGAGAAGTCTAGGAGCTTGCTAAAGAAGCTCATCGGAGCTCGCCAAGAAGTTCATTGTGAAGTCCAGGAGCTTACCAGAATTCCGCTAGAACATTGCCGAGAGATCATCGGAAGTTCGCTAGAAGATTGCCGAAAGCTCGCCGGAAGAAACCGAGACTAACCAGACTGGATTTGCTTAGTGTATGCCTTAAAATTTGTAGTTAGCACATAATTGAGATTGGAATTAGGCCAACCCAATTAGGGGCCAGTTGGGCCAATATATGGATTGTGTTGGGCCAAGTGAAAGGCCTAAACAGTGACCCAACAAATGGCACCATCGGTGACATAATCTCCGAGACTGTGTTAAGCAGTGGTACTGCTAGACTGGGTAGTGGTACCACCCAGTGGCAGTGTCAGGCAGTGGTGCCACCAGTCTATACGGTGGTACCGCCCAGACATAGTCTCCTAGGTGATGGTACTGCTAGATTAGGCGGTGGTATCGCTGTTGGGAAATCCTTGGGGCGACATCATATGCGCAGCGGAAGAACAAGAAAAACAAAATCCTCGATTCCCAAAGAGATGTTCGTCGTCGTGCGAAGATTGGTACGCAAAAATCCGCGAAACATAAAACTACGTATAGAGTAGATTGTGTTACCTAGGGAGATCGTATATCCCTGTTTCCTTGCAGATCCTTAGGAGAGGGTGAAGGAGGTCAAGCGTCCTCCTCTATAGCGGTGATCCACACAGCAGGGTTACGACGACGCTCCTCAAAACTCCAGACCTACTCTGAGGTGGAGATAGAGAGGAGAATAGGAAAAGGCAAACAAAAGCTCTCTAGCCTATGTGGCTCTGAATCCCTCATATTTATAGAGGTCCTCTGTCAAACCCTAATGGGTCCTCCCCTAGTGGGTATTGGATCTACATCCAATAAAACAAGGGCTTTGTCGGATATCTCATATACAAACCTCTATTCATCGCAATGCCTACCATATGTGTGTGACCCTCTAGGCCCAATATCGAGCTGGCCGTGAGTCATACCTATCAGAACTCTTTCTAACTCAGTGAATTATTATCTCAGTAATAATTCACTCGACTCATCGACTACTTTACGTATTTAGGCCAATACTGTGGTAGTCCCCAAACGATACAAGGGAATCCAATCCATTGGACCCATGCATCCCTCGCTTATCGTGTACCTATAGTCCCTCATCCATCTAATATACCGTAGACCGTATATATCGAGCATGGTGTTGTCAAACCCACACGGTTTCTTCTCGAGTCTCGCTCTAATCGGATTCTCCCGGAGAACTCTTTCTCTCTCAACCCGAATGACCTTGGCCAGGGATTTGTCTGAGCAAGAACACATGGGATATTCCTCTCATGACACCGAGAGTGGATGATCCTCTATCGACACTCAATAGCCCTCGTAAGGTCGACTACCACTCCCAAAGACCAGCTGTACTAGATCTGGGACAACCAAACCTATAAGTCTGGTATCAAAGAGTAGAGCACTCATATAGGACATCCTTGGTGTCTCAAGTCTAAGGACCGAGATACACCACTAGGGACTACTGGAATTGTTTGTTCGACAATAAGGCATCATTAACCATCCAAAGATTCCGTAAGCGGATCAATCGATGAACTTATTCTCCAATGAGCACCTGCATATATCCCTAGTGTCCCTACAAAGCAGCTATGAGACCAACCGCATCCATCATATGGATGGGTATACAACACACCGGTCCTGTCTCAGGTTATCACGATATCCCTCTCGAAAATAACATATGACCGGGGATTATTTAGGATATGTTTTTAAAGGTGAATCGATCTCACTATCGTGATCTCATCACGATCCGATTCCCATTGCACAAATCCAAGGACATCACAATATATGTATGCATTTATGCAATAGTTATAAAGTGATATATGCCAAAATATAATATGCAAAAAAAATTCTATATTAAGTCACACGTGCCATCACTCACGTGATTGGCTTCTTGGGCACCTGTGACTAGCAATCTCCCCCACTTGACCTAAAGCCAATCACCTATGTGTTCGATCCCCATCAAACCCCTGTGGACGCCAAAACAAATCGAGACAATGGCTTTGTTAGTGGATCTACAATATTATCTTCTGGATGGAACTCTTTCCACTACTACATCTCCTCGGGTCACAATCTCTCTCGATAAGGTGGAACCTCCTCCGAACATGCTTCGATTTCTCGATGAGACCTAGGTTCCTTTGCTTGAGCAATCGCCCGTTGTTGTCGCAATATAGGGAGATGGGCTCTTAAGCTACCCTAAGACTCCCAAATCTGTGATGAACTTCTTCACCCAAACTCTCTCCTTTGCTGATCCGATGCAGCAATGTACTTCGCCTCAGAAGTCGAAGTCAAGTAGTGGTATCTTGCTTGGAACTCTTCCAAAGACACCGCTCCTCCATTCAAGGTGTACACATACCCCGAATTCGACTTGCTATCATCATCGACATCGACCGAAAACTTGAGTCGGTGTAGCCTTCAACCTTAAGGCTATTACCTCCATATACTAGTAAAAGATCCTTAGTCCTTCTCAAGTACTTAAGGATACACTTTACTGCTTTCCATGCTCCAAGCCTAGATCCGCTTTGATACACCGCCGTGACACTCGGAGCATGCGCTATATCGGCCTAGTACATAGCATGACATACATGATAGACCCTATTGCTTGAGGCATAAGGTATCATATCCATGTTAAGCCCTTTCTTCTAGAGTCTTTGGGGACATACTCATAAAAAGTGATATCCCATGTCTCATTGGTATGAGACCTCTCTTGGAATTTTTTCATGCCAAACCTTTTGACAATGATTTCTATGTACACGATCGGGACAAGCCAAGCATCCTCTTGGATCTATCTCTATAGATTCTAATCCCCAAAATATAGGATGCTTCCCTAAGTCCTTCATAGAGAAGTGTCTGTTGGGGAAATCAACGGGCTGACATCATATGCCTTGGAAGAACAAGAAAACAAAAAATCCGATTCCCAAAAGATGTTGTTAGTCGTCAGTCATAAGATTGGTGCTAAAAAATCCATGAAAACACAAAACTGCGTGATAGAGATTGTGTTACCTAGGGAGATCGATATCCCCTGTTTCCTTGCAGATCCTTAGGAGAGGGTGAAGGAGGTCAAGCGTCCTCCTCTCTAGCGGTGATCCACACAGCAGGGGGTTGCGACGACCCTCCTCAAAACTCCAGTGCCTCTCGAGGTGGAGGAGGAGAGGAGAATAGGAAAGGCAAGCAAAGACTCTAGCCTATGAGGTCTGTGAATCCCTCCTATTTATAGAGATCCCGTGTCAAACCCTAATGGGTCCTTCCTAGTGGGTATTGGATCTGCATCCAATAAGACAAAGGGCTCAAAATTCGGATATCTCATATCCCAACCTCTACTCATCGCAATGCCTACCATATGTGTGTGACCCTCTAGGCCCAATATCGAAGGCCGCCGTGAGTCATACCTGTCGAACTCCTTCTAACTCAAAGGAATTATTATCTCTGTAATAATTCACTCGACTCATCGAATCACTCTGGACGTATTAGGCCACTACATGTAGTCCCCGATGATCTGAGGGAATCCAATCCATTGGACCCGTCATCCCTCGCTACCATGTACCTATAGTCCCTCATCCATCTAATATCCCGGAGATCGTATATCGAGCATGGTGTTGTCGACCCATACGGTTTCTTACCGAGTCTCGCTCTAATCGGATTCTCCCTGAGAACTCTTTCTCTCTCAACCCGAATGACCCCGGCCGGGGGATTTGTCCGAAAGCAAGAACACATGGGATATTCCTCTCATGACGCCGAGAGTGGATGATCCTCTATCGACACTCAATAGCCCTCGTAAGGTTGACTACCACTCCCAATGACCAGCTATACTAGATCTGGGGACAGCCAAACCTATAAGTGCGGTATCAAAGAGTGGAGCACTCATACAGGACATCCTTGGTGTCTCAAGTCTAAGGACCAGATACACCACTAGGACTACTGGAATCGTTGTCGACAATAATGCATCATCAACCATCTAGCATTCCGTATGCGGATCAATCGATGAACTCATTCTCCAATGAGCACCTGTCTCGTATCCCTAGTGTCCCTACACGAGCAGCTATGAGACCAAATGCATCCATCATATGGACGGTATACAAAGACACCAGTCTATCCGGTTATCATGATGTCCCTCTCGAGTAACCTATGACCGGGATTATTTAGGATATGTGTTTAAAGGTGAATCGATCTCATTATCATGATCTCATCACGATCCGATTCCCATTGCACAAATCCAAGGACATCACAATATATATATGCATTTATGTAATAGTTATAAAGTGATATACGCCAAAATATAATAAGCAAAAAGATTCTGTATCAAGTCACACGTGCCATCACTCACGTGATTGGCTTGCTGGGCACCTATGACTTGCAGTGTCTAGATAACCAAGCCTTTACTGTGGATAGCATTCCTACGTCATTCCCAATGATTAGGATGTCATCCACATATAACACCAAAAAGGTGATAGCGCTCCCACTTACCTTTCTGTATATACAAGGCTAATCTTCGTTCTTAACGAAGTCATAAGATCTGATTGCCTCATCAAATCTTATGTTCCAACTTCGGGAAGCTTGCTTTAATCCATAAATGGATCTAAGCAACCTACACACCTTATCTGGACAGTTCTTGGACACGTATCCCTCAGGTTGTATCATATACACCTCCTCCTCGAGGTTCTCATTGAGGAATGCAGTTTTCACATCCATCTGCCAGATTTCATAATCATAGTGTGCTACAATAGCCAATAGAATTCTGATGGATTTTAGCATTGCTACGGGTGAGAAGGTTTCATCATAGTCAACACCTTGCCTTTGACGATACCCCTTAGCCACTAGCCTTGCTTTATAGGTCTCTACCATTCCATCTACTCCGATCTTTTTCTTAAAGATCCACTTGCAACCGATGGGTACAATACCTTCGGGCGCATCAACTAGGTTCCAAACCTTATTGGAGTACATAGAATCCATCTCAGAATTCATGGCTTCTCGTCACTTCCCGGAGTCTATACTAATAATAGCCTCCTCGTAGGTCTGAGGATCAATATCCTCGGCATCCTCTCCTCTAATATGTCCCACATATCTCTCAGGAGGATGGGATACTCTATCAGACCTGCGTAAAGTTGAAACTTGTGTATTAGGTACCTGAACAGACTCGGGCTGTAGAGTGGTGCTTGAGCTTGGTTCTCCAACCTCGCTCAATTCTATCATTCTCCCACTATCTCCGCCAAGAATATGTTCCTTCTCAAGGAACACTACTCTCTTAGCTACAAAGACCTTTTGGTCCTCGAGATAATATAAATAATACCGACAAGTTTCCTTGGGGTATCCCACAAATTTGCATCGCTTTGTCCTTGATTCTAACTTATCGGGGTTGTGTCTTTTAACATGTGCAAGGCTGCCCCAAATCTTAACAACCTTAAGATCAGGCTTCTTCCCTTTCCATATCTCATATGGTGTAGACACTACCGACTTAGTTGGAACTCTGTTCAGAAGGTAAGCTACGGTTTCTATGGCATATCCCCAGAATAAGATGGGTAGGTCAGCGAAACTCATCATGGACCGTACCATATCTAATAATGTACGATTTCTCCTTTCAGAGACACCATTGAGCTTAGGTGTATAAGGAGGTGTCCATTGGGATAATATCCCATGGTCCTTGAGGAACTGAGTGAACTCTGTACTTAAGTACTCACCTTCTCGATCTGATCGAAGAGTTTTGATACTCTTTCCAGTCTGGTTTTCCACCTCATTCTTATACTCTCTGAATTTCTCAAAGGCCTCGGACTTGTACTTCATTAAGTACACATATCCATACCTTGAGAAATCATCAGTAAATGTAATGAAGTAGGAGTAACCTCCAATGGCATGAGTTGACATGGGTCAACATACATCACTATGTATTTGTTCCAACAACTCAGTGGCTCTCTCTCTAGTTCCACTAAATGGAGAGTTGGTCAGTTTTCCACGAATGCAAAGCTCACAAGTTGCATATGACATATAGTCGAATGGATCTAGATATCCATCATTTAGCAACTTTTGAATCCTTCTTTCATGGATGTGACCTAGCCTACAATGCCATAGGTATGCACTGTTCAACTCATCTCATTTCCTTTTGGACACATTTACATTCATGATATGTGGAGTGGTGTCTAATATAAATAAATCATTATGCAATGTTCCTTTCATAATGATCTTATCATCTAATAATATCGAACAACCATTGTTCTCGAAAACAAATTTATATCCACTAACTGTTAAACATGAAATGGAGATAATGTTTTTGATAATAGAAGGAACAAAATAACATGCATCTAATGCAATAAAAGCTCCACTAGGAAGATGTAGGGTGACCTCGCCAACAACTACTATAGTAACTTTTGCTCCATTACCCATCTTGAGGTCCATCTCGCCTCTCTTTAGTCTCCTAGGCCTTGCCAAAACCTGCAACGAATTGCATATATGATAAGCACTACCAGTATCCAATACCCATATGTTATCATAAGAGTCTGACAAATGGAGACTGATCATGAATGTACCTGAAGCTTCATCAAGCTTTTGTTTCGCCCTTTCTACAAGGTACTCTTTGCAGTTTCTCTTCCAGTACCCATCTTTACCACAGTGGAAGCACTGGCCTTTGTCCTTTGCTGGGTCTTTCTTAGCAACCTTTGCTTTACCTGGTTTGACCTTGCCCTTTCCCTTCTTAAGGGACCTTTCTGCTATCCTTTTCCTTTTGGTCTCACCAGTGTAGAGAACTGGCTTCTCTTTCTCGATAGTACTCTCTGCCTCCCTCAACGTATTGAGAAGCTCTGGGAGAGTCACTTCAAGCTTGTTCATATTAAAATTCAGTATAAACTGTGAAAAAGAATCTGGTAAGGACTGAAGCACAATGTCCACACACAAGTTATCCTCTAGGACTATTCCTAGACCAGTGAGTTTCTCTATCCACTCAATCATCTTTAGGACATGGTTTTGAACCGGTGTCCCCTCAGTCATCCTAGCGCAGAAGAGGCTCTTAGATATCTCATATCGCTGAGTCGTTCCCTGTTCCTCAAACAATTTACGGACATGTAGGAGAATGGATCTAGCATCCATCTTTTCATATTGTCTCTATAACTCAGGAGTCATAGAGCCCAACATATAGCACTGAGCAAGAGTGGAGTCATCAATGTACTTCACGTAGCGAGCGATCTCATCCTCGTTTGCCCCTTCATCGGGCGCAGGCATCACTGTATCAAGGACGTACACGATTTTCTCCGCTGTGAGAACAATTCTCAAGTTACGGAGCCAATCCGTATAATTTGGACCAGTGAGGCGGTTGACATCAAGTATGCCACGTAAGGGATTTGAAAGCGACATTTTCTGAAAATAAAGATGCAGCAGAAATGAATAACATGCAGATTTTGCAAGAAATAAACTATCAAGATATGGACTTCTATCTTAATATGCTCCCACTATTTTACTAACGAGTCACGCGACACCCTCAGCACGTGAAACCGAAGTCTCTGGCAGACTTCTAGTGGGGATCAGGATCCAATCGACGTCTTAGTGTAACCTCGAGGGACTCGACCAATCACACTAAGCCTAAAAGGTAGGCAACTCTTGTCGATCAAAACTCCTTGTGATTCCCGTCCTGTTCGGGCTCCGAATCACCATGGCCTCGAGGGACTCGACCAACCATGATGCTCGGTTAAGTCAACACCTTCGTTACAAGATGAGTCTGATTTGATGATATACCCTCGAGGGACTCGACCAAGTATACCATGCCCTCAGGTCACCGGTGACATCTCTATGTCGTAAACAAGATAGCGAATCACGATATAGGTGAGTCTCGAGGGACTCAACAACTCAACCTACACCGGGAATCGGTTCCTACTTATAACGATGGAAGGCCACGTGGGTCAATCTAATTGCCTCACGTTTACCGACTTAATATTATCGAGAGATGTTTCTATGATTTGGTCTCCTAATATGACATGTCACATATATACATATTTATTATATATCTACATCGCATGCAAATATATATACATATCTAGTATGTGTATAAGCAATTACACCAGATGATCATGGATCACAACCTAATATGATTAGGCCCGAGCCAGTAGGCCTAATCACTCACATCAAGATCTATGTATGCAACGGTGCATCTCCATGCCCTATGATCGTCCATTTCGTCCTTGTCGGTTCCGTCGACATCTTGATGCATCTTCATGCATCACGATCGTCCGTCTCGTGGGTCCCGCTATCGCATCCACGCTCCCGCTGTGCCTCCTCATGTGATTACAACTTAATCATAGGCACGCAGGCTCGACAATAAACGAGAAATATAATGGTGGTTCGCAGACCTCAATAATAATAATCACAAGTACACACATCACACGGTCCATGATCATCCGTCCATACATTATACATCACATGTATAAATAATCATCATTATGTAGGACTACTAGATAATAATAATAAAAAAATAATAATCAACTAAACCTTTTAATTAATTAATATTTTCTGAAATCAGGGACATTATAGAGAATTTCTGAATTCATAGGGGTATTTTCGTAATTTGGATAAAAGACAGAAACTAGAATTTCTCAAATTCCGAGGGGCAAAACTGTCTTTTGCCCAGAAAACCCTAATACCCTTTCCCCTTTTCGCTGCTGCCGCCGACGACGCTCAGGTGGTGGGCGAGGCGCCCTCAGTAAGCTGCGCCCGCTCACCGGGCAGCCGGATTCAAGGTGGGCTTTTCGCCGCCTCAGCGGTGTTGTCCCGCCGGGCGACCGCCCCTATGGGGGTTTCGGCCATGGAGTGGCGGCGGCGGCCCGGCGCCACTGCGCCTCGCCCGTAGTCGCCGGCCCATGGCGCAAGCTTCTTTTAAGCAGGCCTCGGCGGGATTCTGCGGCGCAGCCCCCTGTTGCCGCCGGGCTGCGCTTGCACGACGAATCGAGGGCAACAACTGTTGCTGCCCTTCCTTGTTTTTGCGTCAACAATTTTTACGTCAAAATTCTTCCTAAACACAACACACGCAGTTCAAAACCAATCATTCGCACGAGCAACTTGGCTCTGATACCACTGTTGGGAAATCCTTGGGGCGACATCATATGCGCAGCGGAAGAACAAGAAAAATAAAATCCCCGATTCCCAAAGAGATGTTCGTCGTCGTGCGAAGATTGGTACGCAAAAATCCACGAAACATGAAACTGCGTATAGAGTAGATTGTGTTACCTAGAGAGATCGTATATCCCTGTTTCCTTGCAGATCCTTAGGAGAGGGTGAAGGAGATCAAGCATCATCTCTTTAGCGGTGATCCACATTGCAGGGTTGTGACGACGCTCCTCAAAACTCCAGACCTACTCTGAGGTGGAGATGGAGAGGAGAATAGGAAAAGGCAAACAAAAGCTCTCTAGCCCATGGGGCTCTGAATCCCTCCTATTTATAGAGGTCCCCTGTCAAACCCTAATAGGTCCTCCCCTAGTGGGTATTGGATCTGCATCCAATAAGACAAGGGCTCTGTCGGATATCTCATATCCGAACCTCTATTCATCGCAATGCCTACCATATGTGTGTGACCCTCTTGGCCTAATATCGAAAATGGTTGTGTGTCATACCGCCGAACTCCTTCTAACTTTCGGAATTATTATCTTTGTAATAATTCACTCGACTCATCGACTACTGGACGTACTAGGCCACTACACGCCAGTAGTCCCCAAACGATACAAGGAATCCAATCCATTGGACTTTCGTCCTCGCCATCGTGGTACATATAGTCCCTCATCCATCTAATATACCAAAGACCAGATATCGAGCATGGTGTTGTCGGGACCCACACGGTTTCTTCTTGAGTCTCGCTCTAATCGGATTCTCCTTGAGGAGAACTCTTTCTCTCTCAACCCGAATGACCCTGGCCAGGGATTTGTCTGAGCAAGAACACATGGGATATTCCTCTCATGATGCCGAGAGTGGATGATCCTCTATCGACACTCAATAGCCCTCGTAAGGTCGACTACCACTCCCAATGACCAGCTGTACTAGATCTGGGACAACCGAACCTATAAGTCTGGTATCGAAGAGTGGAGCACTCATACAGGACATCCTTGGTGTCTCAAGTCTAAGGACCAGATACACCACTAGGACTACGGAATCGTTGTCCGACAATAAGGCATCATCAACCATCCAAAGATTCCGTAGCGGATCAATCAGTGAACTCATTCTCCAATGAGCACCTGTACTGTATCCCTAGTGTCCCTACACAAGCAGCTATGAGACCAGCTGCATCCATCATATGGACGGGTATACAACACACCAGTCTGTCCAGTTATCACGATATCCCTCTCGAGTAACCTATGACCAGGATTATTTAGGATATGTGTTTAAAGGTGAATCGATCTCACTATCGTGATCTCATCACGATTCGATTCCCATTGCACAAATCCAAGGACATCACAATATATGTATGTATTTATGTAATAGTTAGAAAGTGATATATGCCAAAATATAATAAGCAAAAAGATTCTATATTAAGTCACACGTGCCATCACTCACGTGATTGGCTTGCTGGGCACCTATGACTAGTAATCGCTAAGTGTCAGTGCTGTAGGCGGTGGTACTGCCCAGCATAAGCGATGGTACTACTAGGACCTAGGAAACTTGGGATGAGATCCTTTTAGGCTCCAAGTTTGAATCCACTTAAGGCCTATAAATACTCCTCTTATCCCTGGCTAACACACACAAGATTAGAGAGAAAAAAAGAAGATAAATGCTATTGTAATCTTTTGAGAACTCCTCTAAAAGCTCTTAGTATTAGTCTTTTTTAACAGAGGAGTGCAGGGGGTTATAAAAGTTCTCTCCTAAACCTGTCAAAAGAAGAATCGAGTTGTAATGGTAGTTGATCTTTGCCTATTAAAGGAAGATCGTTAGTGGATGTCGGGGGTCACAATGAAAGGTGAATCGATGGAGTGGATGTAAGTCACGATGACCGAATTACTATAAAACTCAGTTTGCATTTACTTTAAGCTCTTTACTTACATTGCAAACTACCTTACTTGCTTTACCTTCTCAATACACTCTTCCATATGCTTTCAAGTTAAATTTATCTTTATGAAATGATTTTCATCGGAATCAATTTTTCATCACACGAAGATTTTTGAACCTACATGATTTTATCTGATGCACTAATTCGCCCCCACTCCTCTTAGTGCTGACTCGATTCTAACAGTTGGTGTCAAAGTCACGTCTTTCTCATTTGGTTTAATACCTAGGAGAAATGACACTTTTTAGCTTTCAAGAGGGCTTTTCCATCGTTCGTCCTCCCATATTCAATGGGATGGACTACACTTTTGGAAAACTCGGATGAGAGTTTTTTTGCTTTCCTTCACCTTGATTTGTGGAATATTATTAAAAATGGATTTCAAAAGTCTTCTATTCCAATGAACGATTGGAATGAGTTGGAGAAAAAGACATTCTCTTTAAATGCCAACACTATGAATGCCTTATTTTGTGCTTTAGATAAGAATGAATTCAATTAAGTTTATATTTATGAAACAACTTTCGATGTTTGACACACTCTTGAAACCACACACGAAGAGTGGGGTCGACAGTAAGGGGGGGGTGAATTAGTGCAGCGGTAAAATCACATCTTTAAAAACATTTCATTTCGATAAAACCAGTTTCATAAAGATAGCTTGAAAGCATATAGAAAAGTATTGAAGGCAGTATGCTATTAAAGAAGTTTGCAGTAAGGATAAATTGCTTAAAGTAAAATGCAAACCGATTTATAGTGGTTCAGTCGTTGTGACCTACATCCACTCCTCTGATTCCTCTTCTGTCGAGACTATCGACATCCACTATCGATATTCCTTTAATAAACGAAGATCAACCTATCTCTTACACCCATCTTCTCCTTTTTATGGGTTTAGGAGACAACCCTTACAAGCACTCACAATCCTCTTACAGAATTCTAAACTTAGAGTAGAGGAGGAAATTTCTCAAGAGATTATAGCAGCATTTCTTTACTTTTAAACTCTCTGTGCGTCTTTTAACCAGGGATGAGAGGGGTATTTATAAGCTTTAAGATGATTCAAACTTGGAGCCTAAAACTTTCCCATCCTGAGTTCCCCGGGCACGGGTGGTACCACCGCCTGCGCTGGGTGGTACCACCGCCCAATGTCAGTCTGACGCTTACACTGTTCTGGGCAATACCACTGCCTAGCACCTTGCCAAGGGCGGTACCACCGCCTGACATAGTCTCGAAGATTGTGCCATGACGATGAGACTTCTTGGGGCACTATTTGGGCGTATTATTGGGCCCAACACAATCCTTACATGGGCCTAGCTGGCTCCTAATTGGGTTGGCCCAAATCTACGCCTATGTGCTAATTACGAAATCTAAGACATTTGCTAAGCTAAAAAGTCCCTATGTCTATTCTTCTAGCGAACTTCCGACAATCTCTTAGTAATATTCCGGTAGACTCCCGGCAAGCTCCTAGACTTCATGACAATCTTCTTGGTGAGTTTCGATGAGCTTCTCTGGCAAGCTTTAAGACTTCTCGGTTGGTTCCGATAGAACTTCCGAAGAACGTCCGGACTTTCGACAAACTCTCGAACTCCCAACGTGATCTCGATCTTGACTCCGGGACTTCATTTTGCTATATGCCTTGCTATCATAGTTAATCCTACATATGTAAAACATACTTCGATCTAGACAATTAATACTAAGCATTAATCAAGTTGTTTGCCATGTCATTGGTCCCTCGACGCTTCGTCCGATTCTTTGGCACATCGTCTTCTCTTACGGCCTATTGCCCGATCGGCCAGTTGACTCCGCAACTCCGATATCCTTGGTGCAATATCCGCTCTTCTTGGCCCGATGCCCAAATCCACGGCCCAAAGCCTTCTATCGATACGTCGACCATTCCTCCAGCTCGACGTCTAATCTTTTAACATGTTTTCCCCCGGCACAACATGATTTATCTTGCTTTAATTGTCTCATCTTGATTGAAACATCCTGCATCACTCACAATGCAGATTAAAATATAAACATATATCAATTGGTTTCATCATCAAAATACAAGATTCAATAATCTCTCCCCTTTGGATGATGACAACCAGTTGATGATGGAGTTAACCTTAACTCCCGAAGTTTAAACAAACTCCCCCTATCAATATGCCTTATTGATAAAACTCTTGGATTCAAAAATCCAGGCAAACATGTCATAATCAAATCATGCATGACATCAACATACTTCTCCCCGTTTGTTATCCACAAAAAAGAGAAGTCCAACTATTCATGTGTTTAGAAATATAAGTTCAACTCATTGCATGAAAAACATAATATCAAGTTTTATCATCATGCAATTTGAAGCTAGAAAATTTAGCAAGAGTTACATGATGCTTAGAACATTCAAGCTATCAAGTTTTAGATATGTAAGTTTACAACATACAAGCTAGCAAATTTAAAGATGTGCAAATTGGCACATTTGCTTTTCTTTGCGATGTGCAAGATAGCATTTCTTTATAATGTTCAAGATAGCAAGTTTTACATCATGCTAGCTAGCAAATTAGAGATGTTCAAGAAAGCAACTTTTGCTTCTTGAAATATGCAAGTTGGAAGCGAGCAAATTTTTGCTTCCTTTGCAATGTTTGAGCTAGCAATTTTGTTTCCGTTGCAAAGTGCATGTTAGCATGTTTTGCATCTTGAGATAGGCAAGATAGCACTTTTGGTATACAAATTTATAGTATGCAAGCTATCAAATTTTACACATAAAAAAATTAGCAAAATTTTACATCTTTTGAGATGCGCAAGATGGACTATTTTGCCTCTTTTTGAAATGTGTAACTTGGCAAACATTACTTCTCTTGAGATTTGCAATATAGCACTTCTTGCTTCCTTTTTGAGATTAGCAAACTAGTAAGTTTGCCTCTTTTCGAATTGTGCAAGCTAGCAAATTCGCTTTCTAGCAAGTTTTACTCCCCTTTTATCATTGTCAAAACGAAGGGAAAACCCTTTCATCAATTTTCAAATTATGACAAAAGTAAATAGCATAGATGAAAATTCAAGTCATGAATGTCAAAATAATTATTTTATCATGAATATTTCATCATTGCATGCATCATTATCATAAGTTAAAGTATTACATGCATAATACCAAATCATCATGTATATAAAATATAAAATCATCATTACATACATGATTCCAAATCATCAATCTAGTGTATTATTTTAGAAAATGATAATTATTTATTTTCATATTATTTCAAAAATCATAGTGTTGCATGCATTTTTATGTAAGGGAAAAATCATAGTGTTGCATGCATCTTTATCTAAGGAAAAAATCATAGTGTTGCATACATCATTCCAAAACATTTCAAGCTATACAAACTATAAATACAAAGAAATCATGTCATAAAGGATAAGACCAATTAAATATCAAAAGATATGATTCATATAGTAAATATCTTCTTTTAAGAAAAAATCGTAGGAGTACAAGCACTCACACTCCTCTTACAGAATTCTAAACTTAGAGTGGAGGGAGAAATTTCTCAAGAGATTGTAGCAGCATTTCTTTACTTTTAAACTCTTTATGCGTATGTCTTTTAACCAGGGATGAGAGGGATATTTATAGGCTTCAAGTTGATTCAAACTTGAAGCCTAAAATTTTCACATCTCAGGTTCCTCGGGCACGGGCGGTACTACCGCCTGCGTTGGGCGGTAGCACCGCCTAGTGTCAGTCTGACACTAATACTATCCTAGGCGGTACCACCGCCCAGGTCTGGCGGTACCACTACCTGGGGGGTAGTGCTGGGTGGTACCGCCACCTAGACTGGCAGTACCACCGCTTGGCACCTTGCCAAGGGCAGTACAATCGCCCAGACTGGCGCTACCATCGCCTAACACAGTCTCGAGACTGTGCCATGACGATGAGACTTCTTGGGGCACTATTTGGGCCTCTTATTGGGCCTAACATAGTCCTTATATGGGCTTAGCTGGCCCCTAATTGGATTGGCCCAAATCCAAGCCAATTATGTGCTAACTACGAAATCCTAAGACATTTGCTAAGTTAAACAAGTCCCTATGTCTATTCTTCCAGTGAGCTTCCGGCGATCTTCCGGCGAACTTCCAATGATCTGTCAGTAATGTTCTGGCAGACTCCCGGCAAGCTCCTGGACTTAATGACGATCTTCTTGGTGAGTTCCGATGACTTTCTCTAGGAAGCTCCGAGACTTCTCGGCTGGTTCCGACAGAACTTCCGATGAACGTTCGGATTTCCAATGAACTCTCAAACTCCCAACGTGATCTCGATCTTGACTCCAGGACTTCATTTTGCTATATGCCTTGCTATCATAGTTAATCTTGCACATGTAAAACATACTTTGATTTAGACAATTAATACTAAGCATTAATCAAGTTGTCCGGCATGTCATTGGTCTCTCAACGCTTCATCCGATTCTTTGGCGCATCGTCCTCTCTTGTGGCCTATTGCTCGATCAATTAGTTGACTCTGCAACTCCGATATCCTTAGCATAATATTCACTCTTCTTGGCCCGATGCCCGAATCCATGGCCCAAAGCCTTCTGTCGATACGTCGATCGTTCCTCCGGCTCGATGTCCAATCTTTTGACATGTTTTCCCCTAGTACAACATGATTTTTCTTGCTTTAATTGTCTTATCCTGATCGAAGCATCCTGCGTTACTCAAAATATAAATTAAAACATAAATACATATCAATTGGTTTCATCATCAAAATACGAGATTCAACAGAAGGCACTAGTAGAGTAAAAGATTCTAAGATAAATCATTTGATGCGTGCTTTTGAACTATTTTGAATGAAGCCAAGTGAAACTGTTAGAGATAAGTACACCCGTTTTACAGATGTCATCAATAGTTTAAAAGCTCTTGGTAAAAGTTTTTTCAATTTTGAACTTGTTAATAATGTTTTACGATCTCTTTCTAAAAATTAGGATCCTAAAGTAACGGCCATTCAAGAGGCCAAGAATTTGAATATTTTTTCTCTCGAAGAACTTATTGGGTCTTTGATGACCTATGAAATGACGTGTAATGTACATGAAGAACTCAAGAATAACCTTCCAAAGAACAGGAATGATTTGACACTTAGAACTCAAGATGACCACTTGAGCGAAAGCTCAAGTGATGATGACTTTGAACTTCTCACAATAAAACTTAAAAAGTACTTAAAACAAGAATCAAAAAGTAAAAATAAACTTTAAAAGAAGAAGCTGCTAAAGAAAAGAAAGTATTCAAGGTGGCTTAGGACGAATCAAGTTCATCTAAAGATGAAGAACAAACCAATAAAGGCGAGGTGACAAACTACGCCTTAACATCTTTTGACGACAAGGTAACCAAAATCCCTTTGCTTTATTTTAAAAATTACTTGATACATTTCATATGTTATTTTTAAATTAGTATATAAAATACAAAAAAAAAAAATAAAAGGGGATCATGCTTTTTTCCTTTTCTAGCTAATTTTGAATATTATCATGAAAATTACATGGTTTATGATAAAGGAACAAAATATTAGATTTAAATCTAATGACTAATCCTTTGTATGTTTTTAAGAAGAAATAATATGTATCTTGATGATTTCCGTATTATTTTTCAATTTTGATTGAAAAATGCTTTATGTTTAAATTTAATAATGATCATGCTTAATGAGTTTATATTTCAAAATTATACATGATGATCTTTATGATGTATGGCTTATTGATCTTGTTGTGATAAACTTTGCTTTTAAACGATGATGTATATTTTTATTTACCATAAATGAAAAAGACATGCTTATGTGAAATAAATCACATGAATTGAAACAACTACAAAGAGGAAAGTATTTTTTTTCTTAAAATTTTTTTTCTCTACTTTATCAATTGTAAAAAAAAAAGAAGATTAATAAATCTATTTATGTTATTTTATGAATCTATAAAGTGATTTTTATGACTTAGATTTGAACGAGTTATTAATCTAAATTACGATCTTGATTTCTCAATATTTGATACTTGAGATCTTTCTATGAATTGAGATTTTTTTCTCCTTATTTCTTTTTACGATTTACTAAAGAGAATATCTTTTTCAAAATTCATGACTTAAAGATTTTTCATACTAATTGATCTCCTAAGATTTCTTATTTACTAAAAATGAGATTTGTCAAGATAAATCATTTACGAATTAATCTTTCATCTTTCATGTCATGATTTTCATATGATTACCTTTATATTTATGTGATGCTTAGAGCATTGATGTAAGAAAGAAATAAATTGCACCATTAAAAATTCTTCTTTCTTATTTATAATGACAAACTGGAGAAAGGAAATCACTTGCATTTCGAGATATCGATGAATCTCTTTATTTCATTTTGAATCTCTTAAAAGTGACTTTATTGATTTGACAAATTAAATGAGTTGAAAATAATGATGAATATTTTGAAAATAAATGTTTGTATCATGTTTGATGATTTTATATTTTGATATTATTCATGATGAGTTGAAGTGATGATGTTTTAAAAAATATTTATTCAAATTCATGAATCGATAATCTTTTTGTCAAATGAATCATGATTTTTCTTGTGAATTTTTGGAATTATAACATGAGATTTTTTTAAAATCAAGATCTCTTCTTTATACTCCTACGATTTTTTCTTTGTATTTTATTTGAAGAAGACATTTACTATATAAATCATGTCTTTTGGTATTCACATGATCTTATTTTTCATGATATGAATTTTATAATTCCTTGTATTCATAAAGTATATCTCATCACCAAATTTTTTTTATCCTTCATGTGATGATATAAAATTATGTAATACTCATGATATTACATTGATGCATACAAATGAGAAGTTATGATCATGCATGGTAGGATGTAATGTAATTTGATATTTTGATACCATCATGATTTGAATTATTTATGATTTGGAATGTTACACGCAATACTCTGATTTGTTGCCAAAATGATGTATCATGAATGCTTGAATATCATGTATGATATGCCCATAGTGATGATTGATTGATTTTTGGTATGATGCATAAAGTATGGATGAAATGTAAAGTTTTAAAATTGTGCATGTTTTAATTTGAAACTATAATGATGTATAAACATATTGAAAGAAGATTGATACTTTACCTTTGTCATGATTTGAAAATTGTTATAAACCGAAAAAGAATTACAACATTATATTCTTCCCTTCTTTTTGACAATGACAAAGGGGGAGAAAAATTGCTAGCTCAAGGTGCAAAAATTTTTCCAACTTTCATGTGTGAAAATTTTGCTAGTTTGAACATCGTAAAGAAAAATAAACATACTAACTTGTACATCTAGCAAAATCTACAAACTTGCAAAACTTAAAATTTTGCTAGATTCCATTTTGTAAAATGATGTAAAATTTTGCTAGCTTGCATTTTGTAAAGGAAGCAAAAAAATCATACTTCTCAAAAGAGAAGAAAGAACATGCTATCTTGAACATCACAACAAATTGTAAAATTTACAATCTTGCACATCTTTAAAATTAATGATGATTTGATGATTATGCATGTTGTAAGATGATGAACAAATTTGCTAGTTGTATGTTATAATACTTGCATGATGATAAAACTAGAGATTATATTTATTATACAATGATTTGAACTTGTCTGTCTAAAAACTTTATAGTTACACTTTGTTAGGACTCTAGCTAGGAGAGTCCTAATTGAGAGGGACATTCATGTAAAACCTACCTAAGCCGACCCCTATTAAAGAGGTGAAGAGGCCGGCTACGGTTAGGAGATTGTTTCTTAGAGATAAATTAGAGCTGTAAAGAAATAGGAGTCTTGATTAAAAGTCTATTATGAGTTAGTTAGAAGGAGTCTTGAGTAGGAGGAGTCCTATTAGGAGTTAGAGTTTAGAAACCCTATAAATAGCCATGTATTCCTCCTCTTTTCATAAGCAATAGATGAATCTTTTCTGCAGCCTTTGAGCAGCAACTTGGAGGGAGGAACCCCTATAGAGTTCCAAGGAGGCCGATCCCCTAAAAAGATCAATCCCAAGTTAGAATCTGCAAGGCCGATCCCCTAAAAAGATCAACCCCAAGTTAGAATCTGCAAGGGTTCTAACACCTGCCTTTGAGCAGCAACTTGGAGGGAGGAACCCCTATAGAGTTCCAAGGTGGCCGATCCCCTAAAGAGATCAACCCCAAGTTTAGAATCTGCAAGGGTTCTATCACCTGGTATCAGAGCAGCATTCTTGGCATCTCGCTGCCCTTCCATAGCCATCCATCAGCCCTTTACAACCGCCCAAAGCAATTCCCACAATTGCTTAAGAGATCGTTGTCAAATTCCACTATCATCTCTACCACCACGGATCATCCTTTGATCTCCCCGTGAATTGCAACAGGTTCTGGTTTTCTACCTTACTGCTACTGCAATTTAGTTATCCTTATTTGAAAATCCCAAAAAAATTATTCCTATATTGCTGCATATACTTTTCGTCATAAAGTTTTCATCTCTACGACGAAAGATACATTGCATAATTCCAACCGTATAGCACCGTCTGTTTGATCTTGCTACTGTGTTTTTTCTATCCAAATCTCTACGAAATTTTTATGACATCTTTGACATTTCCTAATAGCATATTCCCTTTGGTTTCATAAAAAAATTCTCAATATAAACCACTGATCTTTTATGTCTAATCTGCTATACTTAAAAATCAGTGCTGCAGAAAATTTCAGCCGCATATTGTTGCCTTAACCCATCTATTTGCAATCTTTTTTGAATGAAATTTCTTATACACTTCATAGATCATCTTGGCTTCCATCTAAGATTGATCTATAAAGAAATTCATCTCTAAAAATGATTTTGTGTTGCTGCAAATTTTCGTCGTAACCTGCTGGAATTTCTCGACAAGAATTCTGTAATCGCAACTTGCACCAATTTCCTTGCTGTTATACTGCCAAAATTTTCTTGATTAAATTAGATATCCTTGCTGTCATATAAATTGTGATTTTGCTATCAATTCCCTCCTCAATTCTCTCACTTTTTGGTGGGAATTACGTCGAGAAACCGTTGTTTCTTCGACGACAATTCTACTCTTACAAGACAGCACATACTTGCTGCAACTTCCATTGATTTCTACCAAACCTTTGCTACCATCTACCACAGATCCAAAACTTTTATCTACAGCCCTAAAATTCTACCAAACCACACCCTCAACCTGCACCCAAAATAGCCACAAAACAAGCCTAAACCGTAGCCTACATCCACCAATCTACCAACCCTTTCGACCATCACCTCTCTCAACCAATACATACCTTTAACCCGACAACAAAAGAGAGATCTTGATATCACATATTAGACAGCATATACTATGATATCTGAGGAGGTATTCAATGCTAAATTCAAAGCCTTCGAGGCGAATGGAGGATAAGATTGGGATGCTCTTTACCGAACTTCAGTTGGGCCGACAACTAAGCCCAAGAAATCACATCAAGGAGAGAGCTTTGCCCAATCGCACCAAGCCCAAAGATATGACTTTCAAGAGAGGAGAAGCTCTATGACCAACCTCAACTATCCATGCATGAGAGTGGACTTCCCTAGATGGGAAGAAGGAGACCCGATTGGCTGGATCTCGCGCGCGGAGCGATATTTTCGATACCACAAAATCGCAGATGCATCTATGGTGAAAATTGTAGCTATACATCTTAAAGGGGATGCTATACAGTGGTTTGACTAGTTTGAACATACTTATGGAGTCTTTTCATGGCAACAATTCAAAGAAGGACTGCTGATACGCTTCAAACCAACCGATTTCGAGAATATTGACGGACAAATAGCAAAGATCCGACAAACCTCCACCATTCAGGAGTACCAAACTAGGTTTGAAAGGTTATCTAATCAAACTCATGATTGGTCTCAAAAACAGCTATTAAGGACCTTCATTGAGGGCTTAAAGGCGGAGATCCGTGGAGAAGTTAAAGCGCGACAACCGTATACGCTTATGGCAGCTATCTCTTTCGCACGACATCAAGAGGAGCAATTGAACCATGAGGCTCGGAGGACTAGGGTCACTCCTCAACCAGTAATATTGAAGCCCTCAGCCCCCCCTACTGTTGACCAAGTCCGTACACCAAAGAGGTTAACATGAGAAGAGCTTCGGGAGCGATATGCGAAGGGGTTATGTTGGCATTGTGACGAGCCGTGGAGCTGTGAGCATCGCTGTAGTAAAGGGAGACTTCTTATGATTGAACCAATAGAAGAAGAGGTCATTGAACATTCAGAAGAGAGCCTGGAACATGAAGAAGAAGATACAAAAGAAGAGCCATAATCGATCGAAGTTACGGTACATGCACTAGCCGACTACTCAAACCCGCAAACGATGAAAGTTGGAGGCCTTCTCAAACAACAACCGATCACTGTTCTCATCGATACGGGCAGTACTAATAACTTTCTAAACAGTAAGGTTGCTGTCCAGATAGCTTTACTTATTGAGAATTACAGCAGGTTTGACGTTAAGATCGCCGATGGATGGATTTTGAAGTATGATCGTAGGCGCCCGCAAGAGAAACTATTGCTGCAGAACCAAGAGATAATTGCAGATTTCTTCCTTCTCCCACTTGATGATCATGAGGCCATGCTCATAATTAAATGGCTGACAACATTAGGTGATATTTCTTGGAATTTTATGCAACTAATTATGAAATTTTACAGTAAGGAGAAACGGGTGATACTGAACGAGAAACATGGGGGTGACGTAACGATGATTTGCACACAACAAATGGAGAAGATTTTGCATAAAGCATGCCGCAGATTTTTGGTACAACTTGAGCAGCAAACTAAGGGAGAGCCAATAGAATTTGAAGATCCAAACCTACTTCCTTTGCTTGCTAAATTTTCAGATATATTTGACGAACCTTACAACCTACCTCTTACCCTTCGGCATGATCATTATATAACGATTCTTTCAGACAAACCTCCAGCAAATACTCGGCCATATCAATATCTACATCTCCAGAAGGATGAAACAGAAAGGATTATAAAAGAGATGCTCAAAACAGGAGTTATTCGGCCAAGTTGCAACCTCTACTCTTCACCGGTGCTACTTATACGCAAGAAGGATGGAACATGACGAATATGCATTGATTATCGAGCTTTAAATGGCATCACCGTCAAGGACAAGTACCCAATACCAATGGTGGATGAACTTCTTGATGAATTAAAAGGAGCTCGAGTCTTCACGAAGTTGGACCTCCGATCCGGTTACCACCAAATTCGGGTATGTGACGATGACATTCCAAAAACTACATTTCGCACACATAATGGCCATTATGAATTCTTAGTAATGCCTTTTGGACTCACTAATGCTCCTTCAACCTTTTAAAGTCTCATGAACGATATTTTACGGAGCTATCTTCGCAAATTTGTGTTGGTATTTTTCGATGATATTCTTATTTACAGCTCTTCTCTTGAGACTCACTTTCAGCATTTACGGATTGTTCTGACGATTCTTCGGGAGAATACTCTTTTTGTAAAGTAACCAAAGTGCAGCTTTCTCCAGCAAAAAGTAGAGTACCTTGGGCATATAATATCAGAAAAAGGAGTGATAGTAGACCCAGCAAAAATTGAGGCAATGCAAGGCTGGCCGAAACCTACAAACGTGAAATTACTGCGGGGGTTCCTTGGACTAACGGGCTACTACCAAAAATTTGGTAAGGACTATGGGAATATCAGTGCACCACTCACTTCTTTACTGAAAAAAGATGCTTTCCAATGGTCGGACAAAGCCTCTGCTGCCTTCGACAAACTTAAGGCAGCCATGACAACGACGCCGGTGCTTGCACTACCAGATTTCAATAGACCCTTTATCATTGAAGCCGACGCATCTGGAGTCGGAATTGCAGCCGTTCTCATGCAAGATGGTCGACCACTCACATACACTAGCAAGACACTATCTCCCTCCCATCAAAATAAGTCAATATATGATAAGGAGATGCTTGCCATTGTGCGCGCAGCAATGAGGTGGAGACCCTACTTGAATGGTCGACGATTTCAATTTAAAATCGACCATAAAAGCCTCAAGTACTTTTTGGAGCGAAAGATATCATCCCCTGAGCAGCAAAAATGGGTAACAAAACTTCTTGGATTTGATTATGAAATAACTTACAAAAAGGGGAAAGAGAATATTCTTGCAGATGCGCTTTCGTAGCTACCCGAGCAAGCTGAAGTTTCAGCCATTTCACTTCCGACCAGCGACTTCCTTGAGGATATTAAGATGGAATGGCAGGAAGATTCAGAGACAAGTAAGATTATAAAAAAATTACAGGAAGCACCAAGCTCCTCGGCTCATTACAATTGGGACTCAAAAGAACTACACTATAAGAGACGCATTGTGCTTATGATAAATTCTACTTGCATCTTCACGAGCATATTTTGGACAAAGTTATTCTATATACAGGGTACTAAATAGAAAAGGAGTATGGCATATCACCCGCAAATCAACGGCCAGACAAAATTTGTAAATAGGTGCTTGGAGACAGCCTAAAGCCACCCACCAAATATGACTATCCAAGGAGAACTCCAGACCCAACCAAGTGTCATTATTGATCGATGGATCGTGACTCGACGACGACGACCCACTACTACAGTGCTAATACAGTGGGTGAACCTACCAACAGAAGATGCCACTTGGGAGAACTATGACGACTTGAAGATCAAATTCCCAAAATTCATGAATCGTCAGTCTCGAGGACAAGGCTGATTTGAAGAGGGCGGGTTTGTTAGGACTCTAGCTAGGAGAGTCCTAATTGAGAGGGACATTAATGTAAAACCTACCTAAGCCGACCCCTATTAAAGAGGTGAAGAGGCCGGCAAGGGTTAGGAGATTGTTTCTTAAAGATAAATTAGGAGTTGTAAAGAAATAGGAGTCTTGATTAGAAGTCTATTAGGAGTTGGTTAGAAGGAGTCTTGAGTAGGAGTCCAATTAGGAGTTAGGGTTTAGAAACCCTATAAATAGCCATGTATTCCTCCTCTTTTCACAAGCAATAAATGAATCTTTTCTGCAGCCTTTGAGCAGCAACTTGGAGGGAGGAACTCCTATAGAGTTCTAAGGAGGCCGATCCCCTAAAGAGATCAACCCTAAGTTAGAATGTGCAAGGGTTCTAACACCTGCCTTTGAGCAACAACTTGGAGGGAGGAACCCCTATAGAGTTCCAAGGAGGCCGATCCCCTAAAGAGATCAACCCCAAGTTTAGAATCTGCAAGGGTTCTATCACACTTCTCCTTTTTGTTGATGTCAAAGGGGGAGAAGTATGATGATGTTATGATAACACATTGCTTGGATTTTTTGAATCCAAGAGTTATATCAATATGACACATTGATAGGGGTCATTAAGGTTAACTCCGTTATCAATTGGTTATTATCATAAAAAAGGGATAGATTATTGAATCTCAGATTTTGATGATGAAACCAATTGATAGTGTTTATGATCTGATCTGCGTTTTGTGTGACACAAGAAGCTTCGATCAAGAGAGACAATTAAAGCAGGAAAAATTATGTTGGGTCGGAGAAAAACATGTCAGAAGATTAGACCTCGCACCGAAGGATCGGTCGATGTATCAGTAGAAGGCTTCGGGCTATGGGTTCGGACATCGGGCTAAGAAGAGCGGAAACTTCCTATCATACCCCTATAAGCTTTTTGATCAAAGCTTTCTCCACTTTCGTCAATGTTTAACTTAGTGAAGGTACTCATACGAGTATTTGTAATATCCCTCACTTTTGAAAATTTATTAATAAGGATTTCTATGAAAATTGGAGGACCTATATGTAAATATAAAAATTTCAGGACTAAACTGTTAAGTTGAAAAAAAAAAACCGAAAATTTCGGTTTTATCCCACCGCCTCCCAAGCTCTCTGTTCCCGAACAGAGAGAGGAGCGGTGGGGTGTGGGGAGAAGAAGAAGAGAAGTAGAGGGAGAAGAGAAGAAAAGAAGAAGAAGAGGGAAAAGAAGAGAGGAAGAAGAGGGAGAAGAGAAGAGAAGAAAAGAAGAAGGAGAAGAGAGGGAAGAGAGAGAGGAAAGAGAGATAGCTGTAGCAGCTAGGGCTGCAGCACCTCTGTTTCGTGTAGGAGGAAATAGAGGAGTTCATGTGTCGGGCGTCGGGGAGGAGAAGGGAATAAGAGGAGAAGAAGAGAAGCAGGAGAAGAAGAAAAGAAGAAGAAGAGGGAAAAGAAGAGAGGAGGAAGAAGAGGGAGAAGAGAAGAATAGAAGAAGAAGAAAAAGAGAGGGAAGAGGGAGAGGAGCGAGAGGTGGCAGCAGCTACGGCTGCAGCACCTCTGTTTCCTGCAGGCGGAAACAGAGGATAAGAAGAAGAAGAGGTGCGTTGGGGCGTTGGGGAGGAGAAGAAAAAGAAGAGGAAAAAGAAGAAGAGAAAAAGAAAAGAAGGATGGCTGCGACATGGGCTGCAGTGAGAAGCTGTGGGGTGTCGGGTAGGAGAAGGGACGAAGAGGAGGAGAAGAAGGAGAAGAAGAAGAAGAGGAAGAGAAGAAGTAGAAGCGGGTGAAGTTGCGGCACCTCTGTTTCCTGCAGAAGGAAACAGAGGAGAGGAGGTGCTGTGCGTCGGGGAGAAGAAGGGGAGGAAGGAGAAGAAGAGAAGAAGAAGAAAGGAAGGAGAAGGAAGAGAAGAAGGGAAAGAGGTAGCAGCGGCTGCGGCTGTGGCAGCTGCAGCTGTGGCAGGGAAAGAGGGAGAGGAAGGAAGAAGGGAAGGAGAGGAAGAATAGAAGGGGAAGAAGGGGCTGCGGCTGCGACGATGGCAGCTGCAGTTGGAAGAGGAGAAGGAGAGGAAACAGAGCAGGGGAGGAAGAAGAGGCTGCGGCCGTGGCTGAGGCTGCGACTGCAGCAGTGCAGCTGGGAAAGAAGAGAAGGAAAGGAAGAAGAAAAGAAAGGAAAAGGGAAGAAGAGAGGAAGAGGATAAGGGGAGGCAGCTGCGGCAGTGGCAGCTGCAGCTGGAAGAGAAGGAGAGGAAACAGAGCAGTGAAAGAAGAACAGGTTGCGGCGGTGCGGCAGCAGTGTTTGGGAAAGAAAAAAATAGGAACGAGAGAAGGGAGGAAGGAAGCAGTGCAGTCGAAGGGGCTGCGACTGTGGCAACGGCAGCGGTAGTGGCGGTGGCTGTGGCAGTTACGTTTGGGAAAAAAAAAAGAAGGAATGAGAGTACGAGAGAGTCGGTGACTGTGCCTCGATGTTCGACACGTGATGTAGTTGCGAAGAAAGAAAGAAAACGAGTGCACAAAACGAAACAGGGAGGGGATGGAGGAAAAGTAGAAAAAGGATTCGAGCGTACACCTTCGAATCGTTGGATCAAAACCTTCAAAAGGTATGTTTCCCGATCGTTTCTCCTGTAATTGTTCTAATTTTTCTTATTGCAAGTATTATGATTTTTCTCGTGCAAGTGTTCTTATCTTTCCTATTGCAAGTGTTTCAATCTTTTCTATTGCAAATGTTTTGATCATTTCTATTGTAAGTGTTTCGATCCTTTCTATTATAAGTGTTTCGATCCTTTCTATTGCAAGTGTTTCGATCCTTCCTCTTGCAAGCTTTTTGATCTTTCCTATTGCAAGTGTCCTGATCTTTCCTTATTGTAATTTTATCTCTATATTTGCTTTGAATATGAGGAACTTTGAATTGTTCTAGCCTTGAATTTGATATATCTCCTGTTTATACGTAACGATTCAAATCTGTGTAACTTCTGAAATTCTGACCTTTGGATACCAAGCTGCCTATAAATCTTTGTTGGAAACTCCGATTTGTTGAAAACTGATTTCATTGGAAACTAGACTCGTAGATCTTTCTTTTGATATATCGATTGAAAGATTTGGAGTCCAAACACCTACCCAGTTATCTGTTGAATCTGACCTTATGAATTCTGCCAAATAGAGATTTTGTTCTACGACCCTTGTTTACCAAATTATTTGTAACTCTCTCTGTTGGATAGTTCAATTCATATGAAGCTTATTGTATCTGAAAGTAGATTGAAATATCTTTCCAATGATACATTTCTGAGTAAATTGGAGCACGATTGATAGATTGAATCATTTGTTCAATGTGCCTCTTGAATTCTGCCAGAAATCGAGCTTTGGTCGATTTCGCATATTCTGGTTTCATTCCTTTGGAAATTGATATCCTTTGGCTTTCTTAATTTAATTGAGCTTTATATTGCTGCTTTGAATTCTTGTATGCTCTTGTCCTTAAAATTATTTGCATTCTTAAAAACTATTGTGTTACGTTTATACTATATCGTATTGACTCATATTGGCACATGTATATCCCATTGTTCCGCATTTGCTTTCGATATGTGCCTATTCCAGTTTTATTCCTTTGGACAATGAATTCATCTAACATTCTTATTTGAATTGAGTTATACGTGATTGCTTGGAATCCTTGAATGCTCTTGCTTTCATTTCCTTTTAAATCTGAATAAAATTGTGAAAGATTATTGCTTACTTCATATTAACTCGTAAAGGCACATGTATGTTTTGTTGTTCCACGTTTGCTTCCGATATGTGCTATTCATTGTTCATACTATCCTTTTGTACTCTGGTGTTTATGGGATATTATGAACCTTTGCCAGAAATGGTGAAGGGAGTTATGCATAGAGCCTGTGATGCTCTACCGGCCCTTATGACTTCACTCAGACGTGGGTGGATGGAGCTCCCAGACGTGGGAGACTTATGTTTGGTGGTCATTCAGAAATGAATGTACCATATTATGTTATGGTCCCACTTCACCTTCTGTATGTTTGATATGATATCCAGAGCTTTGGTTATGTGTTTCTATACATGCTTTAGATAAGAATGATATGAATGTAACGTCAAATTCGACGTTTGAGTTTTTATTTCATATTCGTTCTTTGATATGCTTCGAAATGATCCATATGCCATTGATATGTTTCGAAATGTTCCATTTGTCATTGATATGCTCCGAAACATTTCATACGCCGTTGATAAGCTCCGAAATGTTTCATTCGTTATTGATATGCTCCAAAATATTTCCTATGCCATTGATATACTTCAAAATACTTCACATAACATTGATATGTTCCGAAATGTTTCATTTGTCATTGGTATGCTCTGAAACATTTCATACGCCTTTGATATACTCTGAAATGTTTCATTCGCTATTGTTATGCTCCTAAATATTCCATACGTTGTTGATATACTCCGGAACATTTCATACGCTATTGATATGCTCCAATTACTCTATGCTCCATTTGTTATGAACCAAATAGGTTTTGAATGACATGACACATATGATTTTGTATCTAATGATATGGTATCTTGAAAATTCTTGTATTCTGCCTTGCATTATGATACCTTATTTGTTTGAAATCATTCCTATTGTTCTAAATATGCTTTGTCACTTGCTGAGCTGTTTTTAGCTCACTCCGTTGTTATATAAAATCTTTCAGGTCAGCTTGTCACTCTTTGAGATGTTTGAATTGGCCTGAGGCATTGGAGAGCTATTCAGAATTATGGGCAAGTCTTGTTAGTTATTATGTTATTATTGTATAAGTATATTTTGTATGTAATGAAATGTTGTCGATGAATCGAAATGGATATATTGTGTAAAAGTGTTAGAAGATCTCTCTTATTTGGAATTTCAGAATGTTAAGTCTAGTTTATGATGATATGAACTTGTGGTGAATAGTTAGAGTTCTGATTGTATAATTTATTTAGCTTGTGGATTTACAAATGTTGTTCATGTTTGTCAAGTTGGCTTGGGTTGCCATAAATGTAAATTATTGAGTGATGTCATATATGATTATAAACTGCACAGGTTTTATAGATGTGAATTTGATAGAATATTTTTCAGTATCCTCAAATGTTAGTTTGGATCTTGGATTGGTTTGTGATGAAATTTTTAATATCATGGATTTTTTTGAGTGGCGTGACAGTATTGATAGCCTTTGAACTGTCCATATTATACTATTTTAGTAGGTATAATGCATATTTTGTTTAACTAAGAAAAATATCATTACTAAGTTGTTTGATTTGTAGACCTAAAAAGAAAATTAGTTCACCCATTAAACTCACATACTATTGGCAAACAATTCGCATAATGATTCATTTGTAGAACCAAAAATAATATCATCAACATATATTTGAATAACAAGAAAATTATTTTCAAAATTTTTAATAAATAATATAGTATCGACGTTGCCTTTAGAGAAATTATTTTGGATAAGAAAGGAGCTAAGTCTCTCATACTAAGCCCTTGGGGCTTGTTTTAATTTATAGAGAGCTTTAATTAATTTAAACATATGATTCAGAAAATTATCATTCTAAAATCTGGAAGGTTGTTCAACATAAACTTATTCAGAAATACAGCCATTAAGGAAAGCACTTTTGATATCCATTTGAAATAATTTAAAATTATTACTAGTAGCATAGGCAAGGAGCATCCTTATGGCTTCTAATCGTGCCACAATAGTGAAGGTTTTGTTATAATAAATACATTCTTCTTGGTTGAAACCCTTGACCACTAATCTAACCTTTTTTCTAATCATAATACCAAATTCATCTTGCTTGTTTCTAAAAATCTATTTAGTACCGATAACTAAATGGTCATTAGGCCTAGGAACAAGCTTCCACACATTGTTTATCATAAATTGGTTCAACTCTTCTTGCAATGTGATAACCCTTGAATCATCTTTCAAGGCCTCGTCAATGAATTTAGGTTCAATATGAGAAAGAAAAGTGGTGTTAGCACAAACATTTTTAAGAGAAGAACGAGTTTGAACCCCTTCTGATGTGTCTTATATGATTAGCTCCTTAGGGTAAGCATCTACATACTTCCATTCCTTGGGTAAGGATGTTTCGGAAGAAGATGTATCCAAGTTGCTAGTTGGAGAAGAGGGTTCATTTAAATTTAAAGCATCAAAATTAAGATCATCATCAAACAATTTTTTTTTTAATTTGAAAACTTCATTAAAGATAACTTGAATTGACTCTTCTATAACCAAAGTTCTTTTGTTAAAGATATGAAAAGCTTTAGAAATAAAAGAGTAGCCAAGAAAAATCCCTTCATCAGATTTTGCATCAAACATTCCTAAAGGTATATTTTTCATTCAAGATAAAACATTTATAATCGAAAACTTTAAAATATAAAATATTAGATTTTTTGTTATTTTATAATTCATAAGGAGTTTTGGAAAGTAATGGTCTTACTAGAACCCTATTCATAACATAGCTTGTCGTATTGATGGCTTCAACCCAAAAATATTTAGGTAGGCTATGTTCGTTCAATATGGTTCTTGCTATTTCTTGTGAATTTTTATTTTTTCTTTCTACTACTTCATTTTGTTGAGAATTTCTCGGAGTAGAGAAATTATGGTTGTATCCATTAGATTCACAAAAATTTTGAAAATTATGGTTTTGAAATTCGCCATTGTGATCACTCCGAATTGATGAAATCATAAAGCCTTTTTCATTTTGAACAAGTTTAAAAAACTTAAAAAAAAACCTAAAGCAATCACTTTTGCGTGCCAAGAAGTATGTCAAAGTATATCTATTATAAATGTTCATAATTACAAAGGTGTATTTGCTACCTCCTATGTTTGATATATCAATTGGTCTAAATAAATCCATATGGATCAATTGCAATGGTCTTGAGTTGCTTATTTGATTCTTTAGTTTGAAACTTCATTTTATTTATTTTCCTAGTTGACATGCATCACACACATTGTCTTTAACAATCTTGTTATTAGGAATGCCTCTTACAAATTCTTTAGATGAGATTTGAGAGATTAGTTTCATGCTAGCATGACCTAATCTCCTATGCCAAAGCCCAACATCATCATTCAAAACCGAAAAACATATTTCATTACAAAGATCATTAATGTCGATAGTGTATATGTTATTTTATTTTAGGGCAATCATAGATATATTTTTGTATGGTTTTTCAATAATGCAAGCATTGGATTCAAATATAATGATGTATCCTTTATCACACAATTGACTAATGCTTAAAAGATTATGCTTTAAGCCATCAACCAACAACACATCTTCAATCAAAAAGTTAGATTTGTTACCTATGGTTCTTTTGCCAATGATTTTATCCTTGTTGTTGTCTCCAAAGGTAATATACCCTTCGTCTAGGCTAGTGATCTTAGAGAATTGAAATGGATCTTTGGTCATGTGCCTCGAGCATCCACTATAAAGGTACCATCTTTTGCTCCTAGCTTGTGATGATAAATATTTCTTTAAAAAAGAGTGATTTTTAGGTACCTATTTGATCTTGAGTTCTCAAAAATTGATCGACTTATGTTATCATTTTGCATGGAGTTCTTTATGGTTCCTTTAGGAACCCAAATCAAATTATGTAGAGTACATCTCTTAAATGGACATTTATAAGTGATATGTCTGAGTTTGCAACAAAAGTTGCATTTGTTGTGGGGTGATACATGTAAGGTAGGGCCTTTAAAAAAGGTGGTTGGATTTTGGTGAGAACTACTCACAAATTTGATTCCGCCTCTTCTATAAACCTGACCTTTATTGGTAAGGATCATGTTCAGGGACTTGGTACCAACTTTAAATTTTTCTAACATTTCATGTAGTTACAAATTTTCTTTTTTAAGTGTTTCTAATTCATCACATTTTGTGCAAGGAGCTAAACTATCATCATGTTCATTTTTTAATCTATCAAAATCATTAACAAGAGAAACATGCTCTTTTTTTAATAGTTTATACTTTTTACTAACTAATTTATATTAATTAAATAATATATGAAAATCACTTAAAAGCTCATCGAAAGATAAATTTGCATTAAATAAACTGCTTACCTCATCTCCAATAGCCATCAATACGTAGTGAGCAACTTGCTCTTTATTGGATGGCTCCTCTTCTTTGGATGCACTTAAGTCGTCCCATATTGTTTTAAGCGCTTTCTTTTTCTTTGGTTTCTTTTTCGTTTAGGGGCATTCGATTTTGAAATATCCCGGTTTCTTGCATTCGTAGCATATAACTTGTTCTTTCTTGGGTTCAATTTTATTTTTTATATCATTTTTAAATTTATTTCCTTTTATAAATTTTTTGAACCTTTTTGTCGAGTGCAAGTCATCATCATAGTCCTCATCACTTTAACTTTCATTCAAATGGTCTTTATGAGTTCTTAGTGTCATATCCTTCTTGTTCTTTGGAAGGTTGTTCTCAAGCTCTTTATGAGTATTGTAAGTCATCTCATAGGTTATTAGTGACCCAATAAGTTCTTTGAGAGGGAAGTTATTTAAATCCTTGGCCTCTTGAATGTTTGTTACTTTAGGGTTCCAACTGTTTGGAAGAGATCTCAAGATTTTATTAACAAGTTCAAAGTTCGAAAAATATTTGCTAAGAGCTTTTAAACTGATGATGACATCCGTAAAATAGGTGTATATGTCAATAATAATTTCGCTTGGCTTCATCCAAAAAAACTCATAAGTATGAATTAAAAGATTTATCTTCGACTCCTTTACTCTACTAGTGTCTTCATGAGTGATTTTGAGTGTGTGCCAAATATCAAAAGTTGTTTCATAAATAGACACTCGATTGAACTCATTTTTATCTAAAACGTAAAACAAGGCATTCATAGTCTTGCATTTAAAGCGAAAGTCTTCTTCTCTAACTCATTCAAATTGTTCATTAGAAGAGAAGACTTTTTAAAAGCCATTTTCAAAATGTTTCATAACTCAAACTATAGAAATTAGAAAGTCCTCATTCTAGTCTTCCAATATATGTAATCAATCCCATTGAACATGACTAGACGTATAATTGAATGACCCTCTTGGTTGCCAGTAAATGTCATCTCTCTTGGGTTTCAAACCAAACGAGAGTAACCTTGCTCTGATACCAATTGTTAGGATCGAGTCGGCACTAAGAGGGGGGAGTGGGGGTTTGAATTAGTGCAACGGATAAAAGCGTCAGTTTAAAAATCTTCATATGATAAAAAGAAAACCAATCTCAAAAGATATGTTGAAAGCGTGTTTGTTCGTTAGGGTAGTGAATGCCAAGGAGGAAGTGAAGCAATTTGCAAAGTAAGTAAATGACAATAATAAAAATGCAAACCAGAATTTATAATGGTTCGATCATTGTGAACTATATCCACTTCTGATCCTCCGTTGTCGAGGTCACCGACATCCCCTAATGGTCTTCTTTCAATAGGTAAAGGCCAACCACCTCTTTACAGTACTTTTTTCTTTTCACAGGTTTAGGAGATAACCCTTATAAGCCTCACACCTCTCTTGAATGATCACAATACTAGAAAGGGAGGAGGACTTTTTGCACTTTTACAATACTTTTAACACCCCAAGATTTTAAGATATTATTTACACTTTTATGCCCTTTCATGCAAAAAAGGGTAGGGTATTTATAGGCCCCAATGGCTTCATAATTGGAGTAAAAAAATATCACATCCTCGGATTTCAGGGTATTAGCGGTACCACTACCATTATTGGGTGGTACCACCTGTTAAGATCGAGTTGGTACTAGCGGGCGGGGGGAATTAGTGCACCGGATAAAGAATGTTAGTTTTAAAAAAAAACTTCATACGTTAAAAAATCGATCTCGGAAGGTTGCTTGAAAGCGTGTTTGTTCAAAAGAGTAGTGAAAGCCAAGTAAGGTGGAAGTGAAGCAATTGCAAAGTAAGTAAATGATAATAATAGAAATACAAACCAGAATTTATAGTAGTTCGTCATTGTGACCTACATCCACTTCTGATTCCTCCTCCGTTGAGGTCGTCGGCGTCGACTAATGGTCTTCCTTCAATAGGCAAAGACCAACCACCTCTTTACAACAACTTTCTCCTTTTCATGGGTTTATGAGATAATCCTTACAAGCCTCACACCTTTCTTGAATGATTACTAATCTAAGGAGAGGGAGGAGGACTCTTCTCACTTTTACAATACTTTTAACACCCCAACACTTAGAATTTTTCAACACTTTGATTGCACTTTGTTACCCTTTCATGCAAAAAAGGGTGGGATATTTATAGGCCACAATGACTTCAGAATTGGAGCAAAAAAATGTCACATCCTAGGATTTTGGAGTGCTAGTGGTACCACCGTCATTATTGGGCAGTACTACTACCTATAGACTAACACTGGGCAGTACCACCGTCCTAGTTTGGGCGGTACGATCGCTTGATAGAGCTCGAAGACCGACCTTTGGCTGTACCATCGCTTGCCACCACCTGGCAGTACCACCACCTAAACCACTTGGGAGACCGATTTACCAGGTGGTGCCACTGTCGACCGTGACTTCAGGTGCTGAATGGGCTGTTCAACCGGCTCAGTTCTACCTTGTTAAGGGCCCAGTTGGCCCCTAACTAAGTTAGTGAGATTATCTCCCAATAACTCCATTTTGGTCCTTGCAACCGAAGACCAAAATGCTTAAGCGGGACTTAATGTAGTACACTCATCAGGCCCTTATAAGCTAATCATACACATTGCCCACTTCCGATGTGGGACTAATGGGATGTTACAATATCCCCAACTCAATTAGCTTGACGTCCTCGTCAAGGTCCAACATATCCCAGATCGAACCCTAGCATAGTGCATGTGAGGATTAACTCAGTGGTGGCTCCACGCCGTGATGAGTTCTCTGACTCTATCCACGGGTAGCCCTTTCCTACTCGAGGCCCTTTCCTACTCGAGCCCTCTCACCCTGCCCAAATGCTAGGTCGGCTCTGATACCAAATGTCACGACCCGGGTCTGATGAGCTAACTGTCCAATAACTCCATTTTGGTCCTTGCAACCGCGGACCAAAATGCTTAAGCGGGACTTAATATAGTACACTCATCGGGCCCTTATAAGCTAATCATACATATTGCCCACTTCCGATGTGGGACTAATGGGATGTTATAATATCCCCAACTCAATTAGCTTGACGTCCTCGTCAAGGTCCAACATATCCCAGATCGAACCCTAGCATAGTGCATGTGAGGATTAACTCAGTGGTGGCTCCACGCCGTGATGAGTTCTCTGACTCTATCCACGGGTAGCCCTTTCCTACTCGAGGCTCTTTCCTACTCGAGCCCTCTCACCCTACCCAAATGCTAGGTCGGCTCTGATACCAAATGTCACGACCCGGGTCTGATGAGCTAACTGTCCAATAACTCCATTTTGGTCCTTGCAACCGCGGACCAAAATGCTTAAGCGAGACTTAATATAATACACTCATCAGGCCCTTATAAGCTAATCATACACATTGCCCACTTCCGATGTGGGACTAATGGGATGTTACAATATCAAACTATTTACCAATTGATTTTATTATCAAAATCCGAGATTCAACAATCTTCCTATTTTTTATGATGACAATCAATTGACGACGGAGTTAACTTTAACCCCCCCTATCTATATGTCATACTTGAGAAAAGATACTCTTGAATTAAAGGCCTTTGAATTCGAGCATCAATCTGATAAGTTATATTAATTTGAACTTATCAATATGCACATCATGATACTTATCATAATTTATCAATTCAAAATACGATACCACATATTTATAAAAAATGATGTCAAGGCTTGACATCCATTTTCATCTCTAATAATGATAGACAATCATCATCTGTATGTATGATACGAATTTCAAATATGAAATTTTGCAAGATGACAACTCTTGATAAAAGATAACAATTCATCGTTCCGAGGCATGATATCAATTATGAATAGCTAGTTAAGCTCATGATGCCTTATAATAGACATTTATCAAGCATAAAACATTTCAAGTATCTACAATGCATATGAAATACATTTTGATATGTTTCAAGTATTTACGATATGTTACGGTGTATTTAACTATTCCAGTTATATTTCAAGCATTCACAAAACATACAAGCATTTACGATAAAATACATTTTGATACATTTATTTCAAACATTCATAATTATAATTTGCCATCAATTTGTCACATTCTCCCCCTTTGTCATCAACAAAAAGGAGAACTCTTCAACAATGCAAGTGCGGTAAACAAAATTAAGCAATTTTCACATCAATTTATCCAAGCCATTAACGAAGGTAAGCAAAAGCTTTGCATGATAACCTTTTTGGATAAGCTAATATTTTTTACTCTAAGGGTGTTTTTTTGTTCTTCTTTAGATGTGCAAGTTTCTTTCTTCTTTAATAATAAGAAGTAGAGGAATAAAGGTAAGGAGGGAATCTATTAAGAACTAAATTTATGAAATGATTTGAATCAAGTCAAATTCAAAATAATAAATAAGTTTCATTAAATCATGCTTCAATTTTAATAAAGAAAAGGGATTCAAGAAAAGGATCAAGATATCCATGTGAAATCAAATCGCCATTCTTGCAAGTAATCATCACACACTAAAATTCATCTTTCAAGGATCAGGATATCCATGTGAATTTATAAAATTCATCTTTCATGAGAAGAGTAAGGAAGAATTCATGGGAAGGGAGCATCATATGAAAAAGAAATTCATGAATAAAACTTCATAAATCAAATCCGTTTCTCATTAAAAATTCACAAGAGTGAAATTCGAGATAGATATATTTGTTAATGAAATCCATTTAGTGTATCAAAAATCATTAAGTGATGGATCATCATATGAAACAAATTTGATACCAAGTTAAGAGCAAGATTGACAGCATCCGTAATAAATTTATCGAAAATGAAATAAATTCATAAAGGCTCCATTCATAAGATGAATTAAGAGGAAGATAGTCCGGAATACAATAAACTCATGTATTCGGACAATTTAATATCTCTAACTCCCTTCTTATAAAATTGAATTATTCTTCATTTAAAGGTTTTGTAAAGATATCGGCCAATTGATGTTTTGTATCAATGAATTCTAAAATTACATCATGATTATTAACATGATCTCATATGAAATGATGCATAATGTCAATATGTTTAGTTCTAGAGTGTTAAATGAGATTTTTTGTTAAACATATTGCACTTGTGTTATCACATTTTATGGAAATGTTCTTAAGGTGAATCTTATAATCCTCTAAAGTATTTTTCATCCACATAACTTGTATACAATATGCACTCGCAGCTATGTATTCGACTTTGGTTGTAAATAGTGTAATCGAGTTTTGTTTCTTGAAAGACCAAGAGACAAGTGCATGACCTAAGAATTGACATGTTCCGGATGTGTTTTTTCTATCTAATCTATACCCAGCAAAATCCGCATCAGCATAAGCAATCAATTCGAAGTTTTCAAATTTTGGATACCATAATCCTAGATTAGTGGTTCCTTTAAGATATCTTAGAATTCTCTTAACTACTTTAAGATGAGATATCTTAGGATTATATTGAAACTTAGTAAAAAGTCCTACGCTAAACATGATGTCCGGTCTAGTTGCGGTGAGGTATAGTAAACTTCCTATCATACCCCTATAAGCTTTTTTATCAAAGCTTTCTCCACTTTCGTTAATGTCTAACTTAGTGAAGGTACTCATAGGAGTATTGATAGCCTTTGAACTATATATATTAAACCATTTTAGTAAGTCTAATGCATATTTTATTTGACTAAGATAAATATCATCACTAAATTGTTTGATTTGTAAGCCTAAAAAGAAAGTTAGTTCATCCATTAAACTCATTTCAAACTCTTAACTCATACTCTTGGCAAACAATTAGAATAAGAATTCATTTATAGAACCAAAAATAATATCAACATAAATTTGAACAACAAGAAAATTATTTATAAAATTTTTAATAAACAATGTAGTATTGAACTTGTCTTTAGAGAAATTATTTTTGATAAGAAAGGAGCTAAGTCTCTCAAACCAAGGGCTTAGGCCTTGTTTTAATCCATAGAGAGTTTTAGTCAATTTAAATACATGATTCGAAAAATTATCACTCTCAAATCCGGGTGGTTGGTCAACATAAACTTCTTTAGAAATAAAGCCATTAAGAAAAGCAATTTTGATACACATTTGAAATAACTTAAAATTATTAGTACGAGCATAGGCAAGGAGCATCTATATAATTTTTAATCGTACCACAAAAGCAAAGGTTTCGTCATAATCGATACATTCTTCTTGGTTGAAATCCTTGGCCACTAATCTAGCTTATTTCTAACCATGATACTAAATTCATCTTGCTTGTTTCAAAAGACCCATTTAGTACCAATAACTATATGATCATTTGGCCTCGAAACAAGCTTTCACACCTCGTTTCTTTCAAATTAGTTCAACTCTTTTTGTATTTCGATAACCCGTGAATCATCTTTTAAGGCCTCATCAATACATTTAGGTTCAATTTGAGAAAGAAAAGCGGTATTGGCACAAAAGTTTTTAAGAGAAGAATGAGTTTGAACCCCTTTTGATGTGTCTCCTATGATTAGCTCCTTAGGAAGAACATCTACATACTTTCATTCCTTGGGTAAGGATGTTTTAGAAGAAGATGTATCCAAGTTGCTAGTTTGAGAAGAAGGTTCATTTAAATTCAAAGCATCAAAATTAAGATCATCATCAAACTCATTTTTATTAAGTTCAGAAACTTCACTAAAGATAACATGAATAGACTCTTCTATAATCAAAGTTCTTTTGTTAAATATACGAAAAGCTTTAGAAATAGATAAGTAGCAAAAAAAAAATCCCTTCATCGGATTTTACATCAAACTTTCCTAAGGCATCTTTTTCATTCAAGATAAATATTTACAACTGAAAATTTAAAATATGAAACATTGGGTTTTTAGTTATTTTATAATTCTTAAGGAGTTTTAGAAAGTAATGATCTTACTAGAACCCTATTCATGACATAGCATGTCATATTAATGGCTTTGGCCCAAAAATATTTGGGTAGATTATGTTCGTTCAACTTGGTTCTTGCTATTTTTTGTAAATTTTTATTTTTCTTTCTACTACTCCATTTTGTTGAGGATTTCTCATAGTAGAGAAATTATGGTTGTATCCATTAGATTCATAAAAATTTTAAAAATCACAGTTTTGAAATTCGCCAATGTGATCACTTCGAATTGATGAAATCATAAAGCCTTTTTCATTTTGAACAAGTTTACAAAACTTAGAAAAATACCTAAAGCAATCACTTTTGTGTGCCAACAAGTATGTCCAAGTGTATCTATTATAATCGTCCACAATTAAAAAGGTGTATTTGCTATCTCCTAGGCTTGATGTATCAATTGGTCCAAATAAATCCATATGGATCAATTGCAATACTCTAGAGGTGCTTATTTGATTCTTTGGTTTGAAACTACCTTTTATTTATTTTCCTAGTTGACATATATTACACACGTTTTCTTTAACGAACTTGATGTTAGGAATACCTCTTACAAGTTCTTTTGATGAGATTTGAGAGATTAGTTTCATACTTGTATTTCATTACAAAGATCATCAATGTCAATAGTGTATACATTATTTTATTTTAGGGTAATCATAGATGTGTGTTTGTATGGTTTTTTAATAATGCAAGCATTAGATTTAAATCTAATGATGTATCCTTTATTATACAATTGACTAATGCTCAAAATATTATGCTTTAAGCCATCAACCAACAATACATCTTTAATCAAAAAATTGAATTTGTTACCTATGGTTCCTTTGCCAATGATTTTATTCTTGTTGTTGCCTCCGAAAGTGACATACCCTTCGTCTAGGCTGATGATCTTAGAGAATTGAGATGGATCTCCGAACATGTGCCTTGAGCATCCACTATCAAGATACCATCTCTTGCTCCGTGATGGTAAATATTTATATAAAAAATGATGATTTTTAGGTATCCATTTGACTTTGGGTGCCTAAAAAATCGATCGACTTAACTTATCATTTTGCATGGACTTCTTTACGGTTCCTTTAGAAACTCAAATCAATTTGTGTGGACTACATCGTTTAAATAGATATTGATAAGAAATATGTCCAAATTTAAAACAAAAGTTACATTTATTTCGAGGTGAAACATGTAAAGTTGGGCCTTTAACAAAGATGGTTGGATTCTTATGAGTGTTACTTACAAAGCCGATTTCATATCTTCTATGAACATGATTCTTACTTGCAAGAATCATGTTTAAGGATTTGCTACCTATTTCAAATTTTTCTATGGTTTCATGTAATTGCAAATTCTCTTTTTTAAGCATTTCTAATTCATCACATTTTGTGCAAGGAGCTAAACTATCATCATGCTTAATTTTTAATCTATCAAAATCACTAACAAGAGAAGCATGCTCTTTTTTCAATAGTTTATATTTTTTACTAACTAATTTATATTCATCAAATAAATCATGAAAAGTACTTAATAATTCATCAAAAGATAAATTTACATCTAATGAACTGCTTATCTCATCTCCAATAGCCATTAGTGTGTAGTGAGCAACTTGCTTTATGTTGGTTGGCTCCTCTTCTTCAAATGCACTTGAGTCATCCTAAGTTGCTTTAAGAGCATTTTTCTTCTTTGGTTACTTCTTCTTTGCTTGGGGACATTCGTTTTTGAAATGTCCTAGCTTCTTGCATTCGTAGCATATAACTTATTCTTTCTTGGGTTCAATTTTATTTTTAGTATCATTTTTAAATTTATTCATTTTTATGAATTTTTTGAACTTTCTTATCAAGAGTACAAAGTCATCATCATAGCCCTCATCACTTGAATTTTCTTTCAAGTGGTCTTCATGAGTTCTTAGTGTCATATCTTTCCTGTTCTTTGGAATGTTGCTCTCAAGCTTTTCATGAGCGTTGTTGCAAGTTATCTCATAGGTCATTAGTGACCCGATAAGTTCTTCGAGAGGAAAGTTATTTAAATCCTTGGCCTCTTCAATGGTCGTTGCATTAGGGTCCTAACTCTTTGGAAGGGATTTCAAGATTTTATTAACAAGTTCAAAGTTCAAAAAATATTTGCAAAGAGCTTTTAAACTATTGATGACATCCATAAAACGAGTGTACACATCGATAATAGTTTCGCTTGGCTTCATCCGAAATAAATCATAAGTATGAATTGAAAGATTTATCTTCAACTCCTTTACTCTACTAGTACCTTCGTGAGTGATTTCAAGTATGTGACAAATATCAAAAGTTGTTTCACAAATAAACACTTAATTAAACTCGTTTTTCTCTAAAGCACAAAACAAGACATTCATTGCCTTGACATTTAAAGCAAAAGTCTTCTTGTTCAACTCATTACAATCATTCATTGGAAGAGAAGACTTTTGAAAGTCATTTTCCACAAGGTTCCATAACTTAAAATCCATTGAAATTAGAAAGATCCTTATTCTAGTCTTCCAATATGTGTAATCTATCCCATTGAACATGGGTGGACATGTAATTAAATGACCCTCTTGATTGCTAGTAAAAGCCATCTCTCTTAGGTTTTAAACCAAATCGAGAGTAACTGAGCTCTGATATCAATTATTAGGATCGAGTCAATACTAAGAGGGGGGTGAATTAGTGTAGCGGATAATGAATGTCAATTATAAAAAAAAACTTCCTATGTTAAAAAATTGATCTCGAAAGATTTCTTGAAAGCGTGTTTATTCGTAAGGGTAGTGAAGCTAAGGAGGAAGTGAAGCAATTGCAAAGTAAATAAATGATAATAATAGAAATGCAAACCAGAATTTATAGTGGTTCAGTCATTGTAACCTATATCCACTTTTGATTCCTCCTTCGTCGAGATCACCGGCATCCACTAATGGTCTTCAATAGGCAAAGACCAACCACCTTTTTATAGTGCTTTCTCTTTTTTATGGGTTTAAGGGATAACCCTTACAAGCCTCAATTATGAATGAGTCGGCACTAAGAGGGGGGTGAATTAGTGCAGTGGATAAAATTATGTCGGTTCAAAAAATATTTCATACGTCGAAAATTGATCTTGGAAGATGTTAATTTGGAAGTGTAAGGGAGCGTAGTGAAAGTAATAAGAAAGCAGTTTGCAGTTAAAGTAAATTGCTTAAAAGAAATGCAAACTAGATTTTTATAGTGGTTCGGTCATCGTGGCCTACATCCACTCCACTGATTTCTCTTTCGTCGAGGCCACCAGCATCTACTATCGGTCTTCCTTCAATGGGTGAAGACCAACTACCCTTTTACACCCCTCTTCTCCTTTTCACAAGTTTAGGAGACAACCTTTACAAGAACACACTTCTCCCTAAACAGAATTCTAAACTTAGAACTAGTGGAGGGATTCTCCCAAGTGATTTCTATAGTGTTTTCTTACTTTTAAGCTCTATGTGCTTGTATATGTTAACCAGGAATGAGAGGGATATTTATAGGCTTCAAGTTGATTCAAACTTGGAGCCTAAAAATGTTTCATCTTGGGTTTCTCAGGTCCTAGCAATACCACTGCCTGTGTTGGCGGTACCACTACCAGTGCTTTTTTACACTAGGCGGTACCACCACCTAACAGGTGCGGTACCACCGCCTAACACCTTGTCACTGGGTGGTACCACCATCCAGTCTGGTGATACCACAACCTGATTGTCTCTTAGAGATTGTGTTTGGGTGGTACCACCACCTAACACAGTCTCGGAGATTATGCCACGACAGTTCCACTTATTAAGTCACCGTTTGGGCCATTCACTTAGCCTAACACAGCCCATACATGGGCCCATCTGGCCCCTAATTGGGTTGGCCCAATTCCAATCCTAATTATGTGCTAACTATGAATTCTAAGGCATACACTAAGTTAAATAAGTTTGGTTTCTTCCAGCGAGCTTTCGGCGATCTTCGGATGAACTTCCGACGATCTCTCGGCAATGTTCCAATGGACTCCCGGCAAGCTCCTAGACTTCACGATGATCTTCTTAGTGAGTTCCGACGAGCTTCTTTGGTATCTCCTAGACTTCTCGGTCAATTCTGGCAGAACTTCCGATGAACTGTTACAGACTTAGCTGGTTTTGCCTAAGTCATGTGATACCCTTGCGTGTCCGTCCGCAAAGATCAGCCTCCCTAAAGCCTCCCATAGTCCCTTAGGACCCACAAAAGAGAGAATGGGTTAGAGAAAACGCCTCATTCGGGATCCACAAGCAAACATTTCCAAAAACACTTCATAGACAATGCAAATTACAAACAGACTTTACAAGCTTTGAACAGTTGCACAACAAAGGGTCAAAATGGTCCATTATAGACTGAAAATCTCTCACAAGTGTCCACATGATACAACCTTTATTTACAAGCCTAAAGCGGCCACCAATCTAACTAAAATGGGACTATTAAGCCTTCGGCCATCCCTCTACATGCTGTGTAAAGCATGAACATACCAAAAGACACAAACATACATAAGCATTACATCAAACATCATGTTTAGAATTTTGTCCATGACATTCTCCCCCACTTATTCCTTTGATGTCGTCGTCGAAGCCTTTGTCAAAACTGCAACTCCTTGCCATTATTGAGTCTTCAATCTTCTGCTCTAGTTGCAATGGGCCTCCTGGCTCCCAGCTACTCTCCGCTGCTATTTTTGAGTAGTTGATCCTTTAATCTGCCATGCTGCTTCAACTCGCCAATGACTCTGACTCTAGTGTGGGGTTGGCTGAGTTGTGTTGATCCCTGTTGGTTCCTGCAGATCCTCTAGATGAAGAAAAAGACCATCCTTACTGCGCTAGTCTCTCAAATGCCTCATGCTGCTTGAACTACGTGGATGCTTGTTGGAGCTTTAACGAGCATCGTCTTGCAAACTTATGATGTTTTGGGTCCTTCCTCCACAAAATTTTCCCATTGACTCTTCTTTCACTTAGTTGTCACTTCCAAGGAGGTTCGCATCACTTCCGCTATCGATTGGCATTTCGTTGGGAAATGAAGCGGACAAGCTACTCTCAGTAGCACTGATCACCATTAGTAAGGATTTGACAACTATTATCTTCCATTATCTTCGAAGGGTCTTTGAACCTGTACATAGCTCCTCTGCTAGATAGATAAAAGAATTAGGGTAATCGGTTTCACCCATTCTCTTAAGGGTTGAGAAGGCAAATGTTACTTGACTTCGTCCGCCTCCTCGAGGTTGTACTCCATACATCGAGCTAGTTACTAGCCTTCGCCTGCTCTTTGCTCACACTTCTGAAGCACTTGAAGTGTTTGTACTCCTTGCATTGAGTTAGCTACTGCGATTCACCTTCTTAATGCCATCGAACTTCTGGAATGCAAGAAGATTTCACCCCAACTTGGAGTAATTCTCTAATAGATTTAGTCGCCTCTAGAATTGTACCGTCTTCTCCATCAACCCTGCCGCCTACTCCACTGAGTAGCAAAGGTACAACACCGCATATTGCCTGCTTCGTTCCTTGGTCGTGCACTCTTGTATGACCCGAAGTCTTTCACTTTTGGCTATCTTAATGAGAAGCTCGTTGACACCAGTCTTACGAGTTCCTTGGCCTCTGCCCTTCAGCTTTGTCTCGGTACTTGGAGTTTGCCTCTGAATGCTCCACCTACTCAGCCCCTTTCATGACCAAGCGCTCTCCCTCCATGAGAGCAAGGGATCAATGACTTTCACGGAAGTCCCGCCTCTGTGGTACCATGGCGCTGCCATGCCCATGGCCCTACTATCCGTCGCCTCGCATCTGCATCCCTTTTTGTCACAATCAGTAGATATGTCTCTATGACACTCCTCCGAGTCCACCTCTATTCTAACTGATGCTTGATTTTGGGTAGCTAAGTCCCTCTGGACTCGTCGTCGCTTCCTTGCCCCTTTCGACCCCTTGCTTCAACACCTCTGTGGAAAGACATCGCCTTTGGTCGATGGAAAGACAGACTACAACTCCCATGCATAGCCTCTGCCATCGCATTATAGGGTTTGCACCAATTTTGTTCTCCTTAGCTTCCTTGGTAGCAACGTTCACTTACTCGACCTTGTCCTCTGACTTGCCGGGCTCCCTTAAGCGAATATGGGCTCTGGAGCAGTCCAACTCTCCAGCTGCTTCAATCATACCTCTGCATGATCAAGTCCCTCCCATGGGACTCACTGGTACTTGCATTTGAACTTTTCCCTTGGTGGAACACAGCCCCCATATGCTGATGACCAAGGCTTTTATCCGACGTAAAATTCGATACACGCATGGAAGACCCACCTCTACAGTACCTTGGCCTTCACTCCTTGAATCCATAGCCCTTCTTGCCGTCGTGTTGTTCACGGAAGTGGAGCTTCTAGTAGCTCCCGATCATACCTCCGTATGATCTAGTCCCTCATGGGACTATGTCGTGTGTATCGTATTGCCACGAACTGTTCCATCACGATCCGCTGCACTATGTCGCCTCCTAGTGACATCTCCATTTCATTCTGATCCTTGTAGGATGAACTCGAATTGTGATCCCTCCAAGTGTGGCCTCTGCCAATACATCGCAAGGTCTCTTCCACCTTCGATTTTGTTCGCTCCTTTGGCAATCGACCTTCATCCACCCACTCTTGGGTCACACCTAGATGAAGCACCGCTCTAGGACAGTCCGTCATCTAGTAGCTCTCGAAGTCCCCTGACTTCGCTGCAATTAGTGCACTATTGTCTTGATCCTTGGCCTCTACCCCTACTAGCACAATCTCTGCTACACACCGCTTCTTGTCTAGCAACTTGACTGGCAACACTATGGCATATTCTTCAAGAGTACTCGCCTCCGCATCCTCTTGCCCCGTGCCAAGGCCTTCTGAACCCAATTTCGCCTCCGCAAGTTAAGTTGCCTTAGTTCCTCCATCAAATGTTTCTCCGAGATAAGGTGCATGTGCCCAGAAGCTCCCTTCGTCTTTGGCACCATGCAAAATGAGTCTACTCCGTTATAATGAAGGACCCATGAAACAACATGATCCTGCTCTTGCCTCTGCAAGAGTTCATGTCCTTGACCTCTATCCAAGGAAAGCATTGTGTCTCTACTCCATGTTCCATCTTCTATCCTGGCTTCCTTCATGCGGCTTGGGTACTTTGCCAAGTTACACCCAAGTTACTCCGCTCCTCGTTTTGCATTGAGTTGATGGTGGCCCTCACGCCCACCATTCCAAGGGTCAGCCCTCCCTTAAGTCCAATCTTCATATCGACTCCAAGTGTGCCTTCATTTGTGTTGCTTTGGGTTGCTCCCTCCTAGATAATTGTCTCGTTGGAGCAATATCTCTCTTCGTTTCGGAAATCACCATCTCCTTGGACTACTCTGATTTGCTGAACAAACTGTGTATTGTTCTGCCTCCTATAAATGCACTTGCTAGATTACGACTCCACGTCAATATAGCCCCTACTGCACCACTCAAGACCTAGTAACATGCTGAACTCGTTGCACACTTTAGCCTCCTATGGACGTATCCTTTACATGCCGAAGAGAAAGTTTCAATGTTCCATGGCGCCGAGTTTCGGTCGCCTTGGGATGGCTGTGAACATTCCATCGTCCGCATACAAACCCATGTATGAGTACGAATTCTTTGAGTTAGCAATTCCCCTCACCTCTGTGAGCTTTGCACAACTCTTTCGGTCGCTGGGCAACTCATTCCACCTTACATGGTCTCATCCTTTACCAAGCGCCTCATTTGCCTTGAGCACCATTAAGTATAGTTGTCAACGTAGAGCCATAGCTCAAATTCAACCATCTCACCCTTTGTGCACTCCACATTCTTCCAAGCTTGTCTGTACTCGTGGTGCCTCTTGCGCGAAGGGTTGGCCATTCCTCTGAATGCCAATCTTAGATGCCCGCTCCTCTTAGCGACTCTTTTCCCTACATCTCCATGCTCGTTTTCCCCCAAACGGTCGTGCGTGTACTGACTGCCCTTAACGCAGCCCCGCTAGGTCCCCGACGTTTGCTAAGTGTTTCTATGAGTGCTTGTCCCACTCTAATACCATCTGTCACAGACTTAGCTAGTTTTGCCTAAGTCGTACGGCACCCTTGCATGTCCGTCCGCAAAGGTCAGCCTCCCCGAAGCCTCCCACGGTCCCTTAGGACCCACAAAAGAGAGAATGGGTTAGAGAAAATGCCTCATTTGGGATCCATAAGCAAACATTTCTAAAAACACTTCATAGACAATGCAAATTATAAACATACTTTACAAGCTCTAAACAGTTGCATAACAAAGGGTCAAAATGGTCCATTACAGATCAAAAATCTCTCACAAGTGTCCACATGATACAACCTTTATTTACAAGTCTAAAACGGCCATTAACCCAACTAAAATGAGACTATTAAGCATTTGGCTGTCCCTCTACATGCTGTGCCAAGCATGAACATACCAAAAGACACAGACATACATAAGCATTACATCAAACATCCTGTTTAGAATTTTGTCCATGACAGAATGTCCGGACTTCCGACGAACTCTCGAACTCCCCTACAAAATCTCGTTCTTGACTTCAGGACTTAATTTTGCTTTATGCCTTGATCACTATCATAGTTAATCCTGCACAAATAAAACCTACTTCGATCTAGACAATTATTATAAAGCTTGAATCATGTTGTCCGGCATGTCATTGGTTTATTGACGCTTCATCCGATTCTTCAGCGCATCGTCCTCTCTTATGGCCTATTGCCCAATCAGCCAGTTGACCTTTGCAACTCTGATTTTCTTGGCATAATTTTCGCTCTTCTTGGCCCGATGCCCGAACTCATAGCTTGAAGCCTTTTGCCGATACGTCGACCGATCCTTCGGCTCAACGTCCAATCTTTTGAAATGTTTCTCTCCGGCCCAGCATAAATCTTCTTATTTTAATTGTCTCTTCCTGATCGAAGCTTCCTACATCACTCAAAATGCAGATCAAATAAACACTATTAATTGGTTTCATCATCAAAATATGAGATTCAACAATCTCCCCCTTTTTGATGATGACAATCAATTAATGACGGAGTTAATGTTAACTCCCTCTATCAATATGGCATAATGATAGAACTCTTGGATTAAAAAATCCAAGCAACATGTCATGTTAAAATTATGCATAACATCATACTTCTCCCCCTTTATCATTAATAAAAAGGAGAAGTTCAACTATCAAGTGTTTAGACATACAAGTTCAAATCATTGCATAATCTCTAGTTTTATCATCATGCAGGTTTTATAACATACAGCTAGCAAATTTGTTCATCACATTACAACATGCATAATCACCAAATCATCATTAATTTTGAAGATGTGCAAGATTGTAAATTTTACAAGTTTGCATTTTTGCTTCATAAGATAGGTAAGTTAGCAATCTTCATTGATGTTCAAGATAGCATTTTCTTCTCTTTTGAGAAGTGAGATTTTTTGCATCTTTGCAAAACACAAGCTAACAAAATTTTACATTATTTTACAACATGGAAGCTAGCAAATTTTAAGTTTTGCAAGTTTGTAAATTTTGCTAGATGTGCATATTAGTATGTTTGCTTTTAACACATGAAAGTCGGAAAAAAATTTGCATCTTGAGCTAGCAATTTTTCTCTCCCTTTATCATTATAAAAAAGAAGGGAAGAATATAATATTATAATTCTTTTTCCTTTTACATTATTTTCAAATCATGACAATGTTAAAGTATCAATCTTTTTCAATATGTTTGTGCATCATAATAGTTTCAAATTAAAACTAGCACAATTTTAAAATCTTACATTTCATTCTTAATTCATGCATGATACCAAAAATAAATCATCACTATGGGCATATCATATATGATACTCAAGCATTCATGATACATCATTTTAGCAACAAATCATAGTATTGCATGCATCATTCCAAATCATAACTAATTCAAATCATGATGGTATCAAAATGTTAAATTATATTATATCTTACCATGCATGATCATAACTTCTCATTTGTATGCATCAACATAAATTCATGAGTATTTCATGCATAATTTCATATAATCACGAATATCAAGAAAAAATAATTGAGTGATGAGATAAACTTCATGAATACAAGGAATTATAAAATTCATATCATGAAAGATAAAATATTAAAGATCATGAAGGATTAAGCCATGAATACTAAATGACATGATTTATCTTGACAAATCTTCCTTTTAGTAAATAACAAAAAAGAAACATGGGAGTTCAAAAAAAAGATCTTGATACATAAAAAAATTTCAAGTATCAATATCGAGAATTCAAGATCATGATATCAATAAAGACATTCCTATGGCAAAATGTGTCATGAGAGAACACATAAAGGATTTCTATTCATGTATAATATCTCTCAATTCAATATGAATCATAAAAATTGTAATTCCAAAAAATCATGATTCATTTAGATAGTAAATAGCAAAAAGAAACATCGAGGATAAAAGTTCTCGATTCATATAGGGTAAATCTCAAGTTATAAATGTCGAGAAATTAAGATAAACATCATGGTTAGATGAAACTCATTTAAATTCAAATCAACAAATCATCAAAATCACTTTCAAGAGATTCAAAATGGCATAAATAACTTTATCAATCTTTGACTGAAAAATTGATAAAGTAGAGAAATTTTTTAAGGAGAAAACTTTCCTCTTTTTAGTGTTTCAATTCATATGATTGATTTTATATAAACATGCCCAATTTTTTATGCCAAATAAAAACAAGTATTAACATTTAAAACGAAAAAGAACTTTCATTACGGCAAAGATCCATAAATCACAAGAATCATCATGCATAATTTTGAAAGATAAACTCATTAAGCATGATCATTATGCATCATTGATTAAAACCAAAAAATAAATTTCATTATCGAAATCATCAAGATCAATAAACCATAAATTATCCAAAAATCATCATTACTTCAAATCCTCATGGATAATATAAAATCATCAAGAATGATACAAAATCTTTTAAGATTTTCATTACTTCTTACATTATTATGTCATTAAAACATCAATCATGATTTCTTTGAACATAAGGTATTTTCAATCAAAAACATATTGTTTGTTGTATTAATGCATTTATCTTTTTATGTGAATCTTAGTGCTAGGAGTTATCATGCAATTGTCATGCTTAAAATTTTTAAGATAATGTTGAATCTTAGATTCTGATGATGAAGTCAATTATAATTTGTTTGATCTAATCTACATGCTGAGAAAAGTGTACATGATTAACTACGATAGCAGTAAGACATAAAGCAGGTGTTGTGTTGGAGTCAAGATCGAGTTCTCATTGAGAGTTCGAGAGTTCATCGAAAGTCCGAACGTTCGTCGGAAGTTCTATTGGAACCAATCAAGAAGTCTAGAGCTTGCCAAAGAAGCTCATTAGAACTCACCAAGAAGATCGTCAAAAAGTCTGGGAGCTTGTTGGGAGTCCGCCGGAACATTGCTGAGAGTTCGTCGGATGTTCACCGAAAGTATGCCGGAAGCTCGCCGAAAGAGCAATTGGCACACCGGAACAAGAAGTGCTGTAATTATGTCTTAATTATAATAGTTAGAGCGTAAATTAAGTTAGGATTAGGAGGTAATCCTACTAACTTAATTAGGGGCCAACTGCACCCTTAACAAGGCTTAATTGGGTCGAATTGAGCAGCAAATTTAGCCCATAAGAACATGGCTGGCGGTGGCACCGCTTGGAAAGCAATGCCCTAGGTTTTCTGGGCAGTGGTACCACCGGCAGTTAATGCTATCAGTGGTGGTATCGCCCTTGTCAGGCGGTGTTGTCGCTAGAGCTCGGTCTCCGAGCTATATCAAGCAGTGGTATAGCCGAGACTAGGCGGTGGTATCGCCTAGTGTCAGGTGTCAGGCGGTGGTACCGCCCAATAATGGCGGGATAAGACACTTTTTGGCTCCATTTTTGAAAGCCATTGGGGCCTATAAAAACCTCACCCTTTTCTGCATGAAAGGGCATAATATTGAGTTCTTGAGTCTTAAAGTGTTATAAAAGTAAAGAGTTCTTCTCCTTCATCTCTTAGCCTTGTAACCATCCAAGAAAAAGGAGTGAGACTTGTAAGGGTTGTCTCCTAAACTTGGCAAAAGGAGAAAGAGTTGTAAAAGGTGGTTGGCCTTCACTTATTGAAGGAAGGCTTATAGTGGATGCCAGAGACCTCGTCGGAGGAGGAATCCGAAAGTGGATATAGGTTACATTGACCGAACCACTCTAATTTCTGGTTTGCTTTTCATTTGTGCAATTTATATTACTACAAATCTCCTTAATCTTCTCTTGCACTTTTATGAAAGCTTTCAAGTTCATATTTTCTCTGAAATAGATTGAATCAAAACCATTTTCATTGGAATCCGTTTTAATCGAAATGAACATATTTTTGAAATCGGAAATGTTTTCCGCTGTACTAATTCACCACCCCCCCCCCTCTAAGTACCACTCTTGATCATAACAATTGGTATCAGACCAAGGTTCACTCTCATTTGGTTTTAAACCCAAAAGAGATGACATTTGCCGGTAACCTAGAGGGCCATTCAATTATATGTCCGCACATATTCAATGGGACGAATTACACATATTGGAAGACTAAAATGAGGATCTTTCTAATTTCAATAGATTTTGAATTATGGAATATTATAGAAAATAGCTTTCAAAAGTCTTTTCTTCCGATGAACGATTGGAATGAGTTGGAGAAAAAGACTTTCATTTTAAACGCAAAGGCTATGACCTTTATGAAAGACTCGTCGGAGGAGGAATCCAAAAGTGGATGTAGGTCACATTGACTGAACCACTCTAATTTATAGTTTGCTTTCCATTTGTGCAATTTATATTACTGCAAATCTCCTTAATCCTCTTTTATACTTTTATGAAAGCTTTCAAGTTCATATTCTCTCCGAAACAGATTGAATCAAAACCATTTTCATTGGAATCAGTTTTAATCGAAACAAACATTTTTCTGAAATCAGAAATGTTTTTCGCTGCACTAATTCTCCCCCCCCTCTTAGTGCCACTCTTTATCCTAACAATTGGTATCAGACTAAGGTTCACTCTCATTTGGTTTTAAACCCAAAAGAGATGACATTTGCCGGCAATCTAGAGGGCCATTCAATTACATGTCCGCCCATGTTCAATGGGACAAATTACACATATTGGAAGACTAGAATGAGGATCTTTCTAATTTAAATGAATTTTGAATTATGAAATATTATATAAAATAGTTTTCAAAAGTCTTTTCTTCTAATGAACGATTGGAATGAGTTGGAGAATAAGACTTTCGCTTTAAACGCAAAGGCTATGAATGTCTTATTTTGTGCCTTAGATAAAAATGAGTTTAATCGTGTATCTATTTATGAAATTGCTTTTGACATTTGGCACACACTCGAAGTGACTCATGAAGGCACTAGTAGAGTGAAGGAGTCAAAAATTAATCTTTTGGTGTATACTTATGAGTTATTTCAAATGAAACCGAATGAGACCATTGGAGACGTGTACACCCGATTTACGAATGTCGTCAATAGTGTAAAAGGACTTGGTAAAGGTTTCTTAGATTTTAAACTTGTTAATAAAATTTTAAGATCCCTTCCAAAGAGTTGGGACCCTAAAGTCACGGTCATTCAAGAGGCCAAAGACCTAAATAATTTTCCTCTCGAAGAAATAATTTGGTCACTAATGACTTATGAGATGACTTCTAAAGCTCATGAAGAGTTGAGGACATGCTTCCAAAGAACAGGAAGGAAATGGTACTAAAAACCCAAGAAGACCACTTGAAAGAAAACTCAAGTGATGAGGACCTTGATGAAGACTTGGCACTCTTAACATGAAAATTTAAAAAATTTCATAAAAAGGAACAAATTTAAAAATGATACTAAAAATAAATTTAAACCCAAGAAAGATCAAATAATATGCTATGAATGCAAGAAGCTGGGACATTATAAGAGCGAATATCCCCTAGCCAAGAAGAGGCAATCAAAGAAGAAGGCTCTTAAACCAACATGGGATGACTCAAGTGCATCCGAAGAAGAGGATCACCGAGTGAGTTGCTCACTATGCACTAATGGCCATTAGAGATAAGGTAACAAGTTCATTTGATGCAAATTTATCCTTTGATGAACTATTAAATGCTTTTTATGATTTATTTGATGAATGCAAATCAATTCGTAAAAAATATAAATTATTAAAAAAGGAGCATGATTCTCTTGTTAGTGATTACAATAGATTAAAAGTTAAGCACAATGATAATTTAGCTCCATGTACGAAATGTGATGAACTAGAAATACTTAGAAAGGAAAACTTGCTACTCAAAGAAACATTAGAAAAATTTGAGGTTGGTAGCAAGTCCTTTAACATGATCCTTCCCAACAAATGTCACGTTCATAGAAAAGACGGAATCATATTTGTGAGTAGCTCTCACCAAAATTCAACCACCTTTGTTAAAGGCCCTACTTTATATATTTCATCCTGAAACAAATGTAACTTCTGTTACAAATTTGGGCATGTAGCTTATCATTGTCCATTCAAGAAATATAGTATACATAAATTGATTTGGGTTCCTAAAAGAACCTCAAATGACTCAATACAACATGATAAGCAATGTAGATCAATTTTTAAGGCACCCAAGGTCAAATGGGTACCTAAAAATCATCCTTTTTGTGTAGAAAAATATACCATCACAAGCAAGGAGTAAGAGATGGTAACTTGATAGTGGATACTCAAAGCATATGACCGGAGATTCATCTCAATTTTCTAAGCTTACTAGCATAGACAAAGGATATGTCACATTCAGAGACAACAACAAGAGTAAATTCATTGGCAAAGGAACCATATGTAACAAATCCAACTTCTTTATTGAAGATGTGTTATTGGTTGATGACTTAAAGCATAATCTCTTAAGCATTAGTCAATTGTGTGATAAAATACATCATTAAATTTGAATCTAATACTAGCATTATTGAAAATCCATACAAAAACACATCTATGATTGCTTTGAAACAAAATAATGTATACACTATCGACATTAATGATCTATGTAATAAAATATGTTTTTCGATTTTGAATGACGATGCTTAGCTTTGGCACAAGAGATTAGGTCATGCTAGCATGAAACTAATCTCTCAAATTTTATCTAAAGAACTTTTAAGAGGAATTCCTCATATCAAGTTTGTCAAAGATAATATTTGATGCATGTCAACTAGGAAAACAAATTAAAGGTAGCTTCAAACCTATGAACCAAATAAGCACCTCTAGACCTTTGCAATTGATCCATATGGACTTGTTCGGACCAATTGCTACATCAAGCCTAGGAGGTAGCAAATACGCATTCGTCATTGTAGATGATTTTAGTAGATACACATGGACTTATTTTTTGGCACACAAAAGTGATTGCTTTAGGTATTTCTCTATATTTTGTAAACTAGTTCAAATTGAAAAGGGCGTTATGATTTTGTCAATACGAAGTGATCACGGTGGTAAATTTCAAAACTATGATTTCCAAGAATTTTGTAAATCTAATGGATACAACCACAACTTCTCTACTCCAAGAAATTATCAACAAAATAGAGTAGTAGAAAGAAAGAATAGAAACTTACAAGAAATGGTTAGAACCATATTAAATGAACATAGCCCACCCAAATATTTTTGGGCCAAAGCCGTAAATATAGCATGCTATATCATGAATAATGTTCTAGTAAGACTATTATTTTTCAAAACTCCTTATGAGTTATAGAACAACAAAAAATATAATGTTTCATATTTTAATATTTTCAGATATAAATGCTTTATATTGAATGAAAAAGATACCTTAGGAAAGTTTGATACAAAATCCGATGAAGAAATTTTTCTTGGTTATTCTTCCATTTCTAAAGCTTTTCGTATCTTTAACAAAAGAACTTTAGTTATAGAAGAATCAATTCATGTGGTTTTTAATAAAGTTTCCAAAGTTAAGAAAAATAATTTCGATGATGATCTTAATTTTGATACTTTGAATTTAAATGAATCCCCTTCTCCACCTAGCAACTTGAATGCATCTTCTTCCGAAACATCCTTACCTAAGGAATGGAAGTATGTAGATGCTCATCCTAAGGAGCTAATTGTTAGGATCAAGAGCACTAAGAGGGGGGGGAATTAGTGTGCAGCGGAAAACTTTCGACGATTAAAACTACGTTCATACGATAAGAGCGATTTCGGTAGAAAAACAGATTCGTAAATCATTTTAACTTGTGATCAAGCAAGATGCAGTTAAAGCGAATCTATAAGGGCAGTTTGTAGTTATGATGGAAATCAGAATGTAAGCGCAAACTGAAATATGATGTTCGTACGATAAAATTGATTTATGTCTAAACACCAATTTGGAAAATATTGAACTTTGAAACACGATTGTAAATTCGCAAAAGGCAGTAAGCTATTGAGGAGGTTTGCAGTAAAAATAATATGCTCAAAGTAAATGCAAACCAGAGAGCACTATGATTTTAGAGTGGTTCGGTCAATCTTGACCTACATCCACTTCTAGCTTCCTCCACCGACGAGGTTACCGACGTCCACTAGTGGCCTTCCTTCAATAGGCGAAGGCCAACCACCCTTTTCTAGTTTCACTCCGTTTGATGGGCTTAGGAGACAACCTTTATAGAATTTTCTCTCATCTCTTGAAAGATCAGAACTTGGAAGAAAAGAGGGAGAAGAACTTTTAACTCATACAACACTTTTGAGCTCTAAAAATCACAGAGTAAGATCAAGATTTCGGTGGTTTTTTGTTGCTCTTTCATTGCTGAAAGAGTGGGGTATTTATAAGCCCCAAACCAGTTTGAATTCCGAGCTCAAAACTGTCAATTCCCTGAATTTCGGGGTCTGGCGGTTGCAGTGCCTGACTAGGGCGGTTGCACCGCCTTGCAGAGCTCAGAGTCTGAGCCTCTGGGTGGTGTCACCACTTGTCGGGGGCGGTTGCATCTCCTGCCAGAGTTTGGAGACCGAGCTCAAGCGGTGCCACCGCCTGATTGGGGCGGTTACACCGCCCAACTAGAACTCGGAGACCGAGCTCAAGCGGTTGCACCTCTGTCAGAGGCGATTGCACCGCCTAGCCAAAGCTCGGAGACTAAGCCCTGGGCGATGCCATCGCCGACCCAAGCGGTGCCACCTCTAGCCAAGAAATCTAGGTCCGAATGGGCTGATCCATTCGGCCCAATTTGGGTTTGTCAAGGGCCCAAATTTCCTAAGATTAAGTTAATGGGATCACCTCCCATTTCTAACTTAATCATCGTGCTAACTACGAATTTCTTAAGACATTTACTACAGCTTGCTTCCGGTGCGTCAATCGCTTTTTCCGGCGAGCTTCCGTCAATCATCCGATGAACCCTCGGTGATGCTCCTACGGACTTCCGGCAAACTCCTGGACTTACGACGATCCACTTGGCGAGTTCCAACGAGCTTGTTTTGGCAAGCTCTTGGACTTCTTGGATTTGTTCCCACATAACCTCTGATGACCGTCCAAACTTCCGTCGAGCTCTTGAACTCCCAACGTGATCATAGTCTCGACTCCGGCGCAACTCCTACTGCATGTCTTACTTTCATCGTAGTTAATCCTACACACTTATCTCAACATATGGATTAGATAACAAATGACAATTGACGTCATCATCAAAATCCAAGATTCAACAATCTCCCCCTTTTTTATGATGACAATCAATTGATAACTGAGTTAACCTTAACTCCCCCTATCTATGTGCCATAATTGAGACAAGTCATTCTTGAATTCAAAGCCTTTGAATTCAAGAGACATATTGATAAGTTAAAATCATTTAACCTTATTAATACTCCCATCATGATTCTCATCATGATGTATCTTTCTGAAAATGATGTTAAAGCTTGATGTCCATTTTCAAATTTCAAAAGTGAATGATGGTAATGGTAGCAATTCATCATCTGATAAGATATCAACATGTAAAATTTTGAAGTAAGATTTTGATATCTTAACATGATGCACACATTTCAAGTGTTTTAGCAATCATAGCATTTCATCACATGGTAAGATATCAACACGTAAAATTATGATGTAAGTTCTTGATATCTTAACATGATGCAAATATGGCATTCATAGCAAACATGACATAATGGAAATACGGCAATCATAGTTATCATCAATTCATATATTTTTGATGATGCAATCATAGCATAATCATAGCATCAATACTCATATATCTGCTTCTTTCAATATAATATTACATTTATAGCATCAATTCATATACTTCTCCCCCTTTGTCATCAACAAAAAGGAGAACGATATAAACAACTTTTAAATATACGTGCGATGCTATAAGTAGGTTCATGTCATTTATAGGATACAAACATCTCAAGAAAAACATGACATGGAGATTATTTATATAGAGTGAAAACTTCTTCCTTTTTATTTGTTATTATCTTTTTTGCATGAAGGAGGAAAGCCATTTATGAAGTTCAAATTGATAGGATATTAAGACATGCTTTACAAGGATCAGGATATTTATGTGAATCAAATCCTTGCACAAAAAAAATATCTTCCTTTTATAAGAAGGAATCATCAAATCTATTTCTCAAAGGGAATATTTTTCACATGATAAGTCTAAAAGATATGCATTTGCTAGATGATTCTATTTGTTAAAAATCATTGATATGAATCAAAGTCCGAAAGAGAATAATGTATTCATGAAATCTGATTGAAACTAAAAATTTAATTTAACACTTTCATGCAATCGGACAAGACTATGAAGACATGCTCATTGTTATGGAAATTTTTGTATTAATTTCTAACATGTTATTTTAGGCATGTAATGGCAATTAAGTGATTTGATCATTCAATTAATAAAGTCCGAATAATTTTAACAAGTTTATGCATTCGAACACATCAACATCATGGCAATACATCAACATCATGGTAATATTATGTCACATTAACATCATGGAAATGACACATCAATTTCATGGCTATATTACTTTCACATATATCATTGAAATCAAGACACAAGGTTTTCAAAGTTGGCATTATAGAAACATTTAATTTCAACATGAAATCCGACAATGAGTAACGAGATTGAGTAACGTAACCCTACATATTCTTACCAATTAATACATCAAGTAACCATATCAAAGATTAGTAGTCATCAAGGCATTGTGATCAAGGTGAGTAATATAAAGAGTTTACAACAACGTAATTGTTACAACAAGAGGTTATTGTGTCCACATATACAAGCTTATTTAGGAGGTGGAAAATTAAAGTGTCTAAATAAAGAGTCAAATTGTCGATGAATTTGCTGTAGTTCAGATAGGATTTCATCTTGCCGGTATTCAAGCCGATCTTGTCTTTATTCAAATCGGTCCATCAGAATCCCAATGTCTTCGATAGATGATGCATGAGCTTGCTCAAATGGATGTGTTTCCTCAAAGGGACAGATCAGAGGAGATTGAGTGCCCCTAAAGACTAGTGTTTCAGGTTCTGGTTCTGGTTGAGGGGGATCGATTCTTCTAAGCATTCTAACCCAATTACCGTTTCTATAAACGCATCTCAATCGATGAAGTAGATTTTTGTTTATTATGCTAAACCTATCTACTTTCATCACTTCTTCGTCGGGTGGGATTGGAATATCATAGGCTTTAAGTATTCTAGTGATTATACCACCATATGGAAGCATCATGTCTCTCTTGGATAGTTCTATCATATTTTGTTGGATAAGGTATCCAAAATAGATGTTATGTCCTTTCATGATCCAATACATGGTTCCTAATTCCATTTGACTTACTTTATCATGATGGTATTGTTTAGGGAGAATGATGCTAGTTAGGATATGATGAAATACTTTAGTGTTTAGTGATAGTAGATGTTCACAGCTTTTAGGAACTATCACTAAGTTGGGATAACCGAAAATTATTCCTAAGGCTTCAACATATGTTGTCCCAACTGTTTCATTGTTCTACGATCCTCTAAAATAAAGTCCTCTATTTTTTACGGGAATGCCTATCATGTCGCAAATGAATTTATCCATAATAGAGATGTGTTGTCTTAAGAGATAGGTAGACATTCTTTCTTCTTCATCTACTTGTAGATTATTGTAAAACAATCTAACAAGTCTTGGATAGATGGGTTCACTAATTTGTAAAATAGGGAGTAGATCTAAGTTTGCAAACCATTGGATTATCTCTAAGTCTCTTAGTTCATCTAAATCTACATGTTTTCCCTTATTGACACTTCTAAATTCGAAAGAGAAAAATTTTTCAGCATGATATTTTGAAACGAAAAGGGTAATATCAAAGTCTTCCACTAATCTCCTATTCCCTTTGTCCCTTGAGGATCTTCTAGAGCCCATAACTACTGTTATTTAAGAGGATAGTAATGAGCAAGAGTAAATGAATCAAAAACAGAATTTAGAGGCTTCTTAGAGAATACCTTAAGTGAGAACTTCAACAGAAGGAGAGATTATTGATCTTTTGCTTCAAAATGAGGAGTATTTGGGATGCTAAGAGGGGAGAAATGGAGGTGGAGAAGCTTTAGAAGAGTAAAGAGGGGAAGGGAGTGAGTTGGGGTCGGTTCCACTGTCGGCCCTTGTTCGGTTTAAAAGGGGCAAGAATGCAGGCGGTTGCACCATTGGTTGGGGCGGTGCAACCGTTTGCAACCCGTGACAGCCGGCGGTGCTACCGCCAGTTGGGGTGGTGCCACCACCTACAGACAGTGAGCACTCGTTTTGACTGCTGGGTGGTTTGTTTTGAATGTTTTTGACTTGAGAAGAATTTTTATTTGTGGAGCAGTCAACTTTACTTACGTAATTACGTAAGAATTTTCATTTTAAGATGAGAAATTTTGCACGATCAAGATAGATCTAGTGACGCGCATACTCTACTTCAAATGTCGTATTCATGTTTATGATAGTTTATCCAAGTTGGTAAGCTTTGCAAGTCCATGACAAACTTTACTTACAAGATATAAGTTCATGATATAGTTGAATTTGAAAGTAACGAACAAATCAATTTGATGGGTTCGGAAATCCAGAGGATATATGAAGGTAGAATCATGGGTTTCCAATTCTGAGGGATCAAATAGGTTTGTATTGCTCTTGTAATTTTAATTTTCTAATCCTCTTTTTGTTATTTAGGCTAGGGAGCATCGCGTGTTCTTTTTGGATCTCGGGTTATGAATATCGAGAATCCAAAGAGCAGGATATTATTTCTTGCTCCCAACTTGGGATGGTTTACGTTTCTACAAGACAGGATAATTTTTAGGTACCCATGTACTTTTGGGTGCCTCAAAAATTGATCTACATTGTTTGTCATGTTGCATAGAGTTTATCATGGTTCCTTTAGGAACCCAAATTAATTTGTTCGGACTAATTTTCTTGAATGGACAATAATGCGTTTTGTGTCCATGTTTGCAACAAAAGTTGCATTTGCTTTGGTGTCGAATATGTAGGATGGGGCCTTTTATGAAGGTGGTTGGATTTTGGTGAGGATTTCTCACAAATCCGATTCCACTTCTTTTAGGAACGTAACCCTTGTTTGTAAGGATCATGTTCAAAGACTTGCTACCAACCTCGAATTTCTTCAAGGTGTCCTTAAGTAGCAAGTTTTCCTTTTGGATAGTTTCTAAATCATGGCATTTTATACAAGAACCTAAACTATCATGATATTCAGTTTTTAACTTATCGAAATTACAAGTAAGACTATCATGCTCCTTTTTTAGCAATTTGTATTTTCTACTAATAATCTTGCATTCATCAAATAAGTCATGGAAGGCATTTAATAACTCATCAAATGATAAATCTGCATCAATTAAATTTGTTACCTCCTCTCCGCTGACCATTAAGGCATAATGAACAACTTGCTCGGTGTTGGACTCCTCTTCTTCGGATGCGCTCGAGTCATCCCATGTTACTTTAAGCGCCTTCTTCTTTGATATTCTCTTCTTGGCTAGGGACAATCACTTTTGTAGTGTCCCGGCTTTTTGCACTCATAGCAAATAACTTGGTCCATTTTAGGTTCAAGTTTATTTTTTGTCATTTTTAAACTTGTTTCTCTTAATGAATTTTTTGAATTTCCTTGTTAGAAGTGCCAAGTCATCGTCATAGTCCTCATCACTTAAGTTTTCTCTCAAGTGGTCATCTAAAGTTCTAAGTGTCATATCCTTCCTGTTCTTTGGAAGGATGTCTTCTTGCTCTTCATGAGCCTTGCATGTCATTTCATAGGTCATTAATGACCCGATTAGTTCTTCAAGACAAAATTATTTAAATCTTTAACCTCTTGAATAGTAGTGACTTTAGGGTCCCAACTCTTAGGAAGGGATTTTAGAATCTTATTCACGAGCTCAAAATCCGAGAAACTTTTGCCGAGTCCTTTTAGACCATTGACGACATCCGTGAAACGGGTGTACATGTCACCAATAGTCTCGCTCGGTTTCATTCGGAAAAGTTCGAAAGAGTGTATCAAAAGATTGATTTTTGACTCTTTCACTCTACTTGTGCTCTCGTGAGTCACTTCAAGTGTATGCCAAATATCAAACGCGGTTTCACAAACCGTAACACGATTACACTCATTTTTATCAAGCGCACAAAATAGGCATTCATAGCCTTTGCATTAAGAGTGAAAGTCTTCTTCTCCAATTCATTCTAATCGATCATCGGAAGAGAAGACTTCGAAAATCCATTTTCGACAAGATTCCAAAGTTCAAAATCCATGGAAATAAGGAAGATCCTCATTCGAGTCTTCCAATAGGTATAGTCCGTCCCATTGAACATGGGTGGACGTATAATAAAATGACCCTCTTGGTTTCCAGCGTATGCCATCTCTCTTGGGTTTTAATCCGTTTGAGAGTTAACCCCACTCTAATACCAATTGTTAGGATCAAGAGAACTAAGAGGGGGTGAATTAGTGCAGCGGAAAACTTTTGACGATTAAAACTGCGTTCGTACGATAAGAATGATTTCAGTAGAAAAGCCGATTCGTAAATCACCGAAAAGAGTCATTTCTCTTAGTTGTTAAACCAAATGAGAAATAATGTGGCTCTAATACCAATTGTTAGGAACGAGATGGCACTAAGAGAGGGGGATAAATTAGTACAGTGGATAAAATTACGTCGGTTTGAAAATCTTTGTACGATAAAAATCTGTTTCGTAAATATGCTTAAATTAAAAGCGTGTGGAAGAGTATAGCATATAAGGAGGTAGTTTGCAGTTAAAGTAAATTGCTCAAAAGAAATACAAACTATATTTTTATAGTAGTTCGGTCATCGTGACCTACATCTACTCCACTGATTTCTCTTTCGCCGAGGCCACCGGCATCCATTATCGGTCTTCCTTCAATGGGCGAAGACCAACTACACTTTGATATCCCTCTTTTCCTTTTCACGGGTTTAGGAGACAACCTTTACAAGCACACACTCCTCCCTAAACAGAATTCTAAACTTATAACTAGAGGAGGGATTTTTCGAAGTGATTTCTATAACATTTTCTCACTTTTAGGCTCTCTGTGGTTATATATGTTAACCAAGGATGAGTGGGGTATTTATATACCTCAAGTTGATTCAAACTTGGAGCCTAAAAAGGTCTCATCCCAAGTTTTCCGGGTCCTTGCGGTACCACCGCTAGTGCTTTCTAACACTGGGCGGTACCACAGCCTAATAAGGGCGATACCACCGCTTGACACCCTGTCACTGGGTGGTACCACCATCTAGTCTAGTGATACCACTACCTGATAGTCTCTTGGAGACTGTGTCTAGGCTGTACCACCGTCTAGACCGACGGTACCACCACCTAACATAGTCTCGGAGACTATGTCACGACGGTTCCACCTATTGGGTCATTGTTTGGGCCTTTCACTTGGCTCAACATAGCCCATACATGGGCCCAACTAGCCCCTAATTGGGTTGGCCCAATTTCAATCCCAATTATGCGCTAACTACGAATTCTAAGACATACACTAAACTAAATAAGTCTGGTTTCTTCCGACGAGCTTTCGATAATCTTCTGGCAAACTTCTAACGATCTCTCGGCAATGTTCCAATGGACCCTCGGTAAGCTCCTAGACTTCACGATGATCTTCTTAGTGAGTTCCGACGAGCTTCTTCGACAAGCTCTTGGACTTCTCGGTCAATTCCAGTAGAACTTCCGACGAATGTCCAGACTTCCGACGAACTCTCGAACTCCCAATGAAATCTCGTTCTTGACTTCGGGACTTCATTTTGCTTTATGCCTTCATCATTATCATCGTTAATCCTGCACAAATAAAACCTACTTCGATCTAGACAATTATTACAAAGCTTGAATCATGTTGTCTGGTATGTCATTGGTTTATCGATGCTTCGTCCGATTCTTCGGCGCATCATCCTCTCTTGCCGCCTATTGCCCAATCGACCAGTTGTCCTCTACAACTCTGATTTCCTTGGCATAATTTTCGCTCTTCTTGGCCCAATGCCCGAACTCATGGCCAGAAGCCTTCTACCGATATGTCGACTAATCCTTCGGCTCGATGTCCAATCTTCTGATATGTTTCTCTCCGACCCAATATGATTCTTCCTACTTTAATTGTCTCTACTTGATCGAGGCTTCCTGCGTCGCTCAAAACGCAAATCAAATAAACACTATCAATTGGTTTCATCATCAAAATATGAGATTCAATAGCCTCACAACTCTCTTGAATGATTACAAATCTAAGGAGAGGGAGGAGGAGAACTCTTCTCACTTTTATAACACTTTTAACACCCCAACACTTAGAATTTTTCAACACTTAAATTGCACTTTGTTACCCTTTCATGCAGAAAAGGGTGGGGTATTTATAGGCCCCAATGGCTTTAGAATTGGAGCCAAAAAGTGTTATATCCTGAGATTTCGGAGTACTTGTGGTACCACTGCCATTATTGGGCGGTACTACCACCTACACACTAATATAGGGCGGTACAACCGCCTCACAAAGCTAGGAGACCGAGCTCTACCGGTACCACCGCTAGACAAGGGTTATATCACTGCTTGGTAGCATTAACTACCAAGAGTACCACCGCCCATTCTAGGTGGTACCACCACCTAAACTGTCACGCCCCCCCCCCCCACTAAATTTAATTCCCATTCAGAGGTGTGAACCTAACTCAAGATTGATAAAATTATAATTAAATAAACAATCCAGGATCCAATCATACATTTGAGGTCACTGAGAAAAATATTGAAGTCATTCACCTCTACAATCCATAATTCACAAAACCTATGCAGTTTATAATCATACATCATGTCACTAGATGATTCTTTAAAATCCAAAAGTAACTTAACTAAACCATAACTATATCATAAATCCATAAGCGCGGCAATTAAAGCAATCACAAAACCAACATGTACTACATATTTATATCAGTACATAGTTTAAACTTAACATTTCCAAAATCCTAACGTAAGAGGTACTTTTCAAATATTTATAAGATACATCAATCTAGATTTGTCATTGATATATCATTACACCCAAAAAGAACTTATACAACATCAACCTATCAAGTACAAAATATTTGCCCCAAAATCTTCTAGCCTTCCACTGCCTCAACCCAATTTACATATTTTAGCGAGCAATAAGCTATCCTGAAAATTTATATAGCAATGGGGTGAGCATATAAAGCTCAGCAAATAACTAACATATCCATACGAAAGAGGATAGATTTCAAACAAATAAGGTATCCAAATACAAAGCAGAGATACAAGATGAAACAGTAGCATGTTTTGTTTGAATGCAGAATTACAATGTCGTATCGTTCGAAGCACGATTTGTTCATAGAGGAAAGGTAATTGGAGCATATCATTGGCATAAGGAGCATATCGATGACATATGGTAGTTTTCAAGGTATAACAAAGACTTATAACATTTCGGAAACATATCAAAGAACAAAACATGAATAGAAGCTCCAATGTCACATGACGATGCATTCATTTCATTCTTATCCAAAGCATGCATAGAAACATAGCCAAAGCTTTGGATATCATATCAAACACATAGAAGGTGAAGTGGGATTATAACATAATATGGTCCATCCATTTCTGAATGACCACCAAACATAAGTCTCCCACATTTGGGAGCTCCATCCACCCATGTCTAAGTGAAGTCATAGGGGGCCGGCAGAGCATCGCGGGCTCTAAGCATAACTCCCTTTATCATTTCTAGCAAAGGTTCACATTTATCCCATAAACACCAGAGTACAACGGGACAATATGAACAATAATATTAGTATATATATCGGAAGCACATGCGGAACAACAAAATATACATGTGCCTTTCGAGTCAATATGATATAAACATAATCCTTCACAAATGTATTCAGATTTGAAAGGAAACAAAAGTAAGAGCATACAAGGGTTTCAAGAAATCACATATAGTTCAATTGAAATAAGAAAGTTAGATGAATTCAATGTCCAAAGAAATGAAACTGGAAGAGACACATATCGAAAGCAAATGCGGAACAATGGGATGCATGTGCCGAATCATTACGATACAAACATGAACTTTAGATTATAGCTGCAGATGTACAAATAAATAAAGGACAAAAGTATATAAGAATTTAAGGCAATAATATAAAGCTTAACTGAAGTAAGAGTTTTTGTCGAAATCAATTTCTAAAGAGAAGAAACAAGGAAAGCCAAATCGACCAAAACTCGATTCTGGCAGAATTTGATAGGAACAATGTATGAACTATTTGGATAACCAATTATGCTCCAATTTATATAAAATATATGTCATTAGAAAGCTTTATCAATTTAGTTTTAGGCAAATTAAGTTTTACAAGAATTGGAATTTAAAACAGGGAGTTACAGATAATTTCTTAGTGAAAGGTATGAAAATATTAGCTCTATTTTACTGAATCCATATGATCGATGAAAGCAGATGTTTCAGTTAGCAATTCTACTCCAAAAATTTCAAATCAGGTATATACAGAAAGCATTTTGAGTCTATCTTCGAATAAATCATACTCTGGATAAATCTGAGTTCACATAAGAAAGTTATAAGCAGTTAAGCAACAAGAGGTCAGAAATTTCAGTCTCTGGTTTGCAGAATCTGTAGGGTTAATTTAAACAGAAGTCTTAGTAGGTATTTAAATTCCAAATCATTCGATCTTAGTGTCAAAATAAAGATATTTTTGTCCACTTTCAAAGGGAATAGGTTTTGTCTAAATCAGAGTTTATTACAAAATGTTATGACCGAAATATTTCATAGAGGTCAGATTACCGAAAAATTACAGATTCATATCTTTATATCAAAACTAAAGAAGGTTTGGTTCTCAGTTGAAATCTTTCAAATTTTGCAGAATAAAAATGGAAACAAAGATTAAGGTTACTATAGGATGGGGTTAGAACACTTGCCTTAAAATTATTTGAATCCCAAATGTGGGAAAATTAATGAAAAACCTCAAGCTCTTCTTCTTCTTCTTCTCCTCCTTCTTCTTCTTCTTCTTCTTCTTTTCTCAAACTCACGTTGGCTGCAACTCTTTAAGTTTGTTTTCATTAACCTTTCATCTAATTATTTGGGTTTTTGCTAATGTAAAAGTTACAAGGTGTCATGCATGCATGAAAGGGGCTAGGTGTCATCTTTAGAGTGGCACCAACCTTAGGTTAGCTAATGCCACATGTCCATTATTTTTTTTTTTTAACTTAAACCTGAATCTTTCATAAATTATATCAAACTTCTAATATTTACTCTTAGGTCCCTAGCCATAAAATTTTAATATAATATTATTTAATATAAAATAATTACTAAATAATCCTTATTTTTACAAACAACCCTTTTACTAAACTTTTAAAAATGGGGGATGTTACATAAACCACCTGGGAGACTGAGTCACCACACAGTGCTACTGCTAGCCGTGACTTCAGGTGCTGAATAGGCTGTTTAACCAGCCAAGTTCAGCCTTGTTAAAGGCCCAATTGGCCCCTAACTGAGTTTGTGGGATTATCTCTCAATCCTAACTTAAATTAGGGTCTAACTACGATAATTTAAGACATTAACTAAGTAGTCTTGGTCTGGTATGTCAATCGATCTTCTAACGATCTTCTAGCGAACTTCCGACAATCTCTCAGCAATATTCCGGCGGACTCTTGGCAAGCTCCTGGACTTTACGACAATCTTCTTGGCTAGTTTCGATAAGCTTCTTTGGCAAGCTCCTGAACTTCCGATGAACTTCCGGACTTCCGACGAACTCTCGAACTCCCAACGAAATCTCGATCTTGACTCCGGCCCAACATCTGCTTTATGCCTTACTACTATCGTCGTTAATCCTGCACACTTTTCTCAACATGTAGATTAGATCAAACAATTGACCAATTGATTTTATCATGAAAATATGAGATTCAACACCATTGCCCATGCCACCTAGGAGACTGCGTCACCAAGTGGTGCCATCACCGGTCGTGACTTTAGGTGCTAAATGGGCTATTCAATTGGCCTGATTCAGCCCAATTAAGGGCCCAATTGGCCCCTAACTGAGTTAGTGGGATTATCTCCCAATCCTTACTCAACTAAAGGTCTAACTACGATAATTAAGACATTTAAACAAGCAATCTCTATCCGATATGTCGATTGTTCTTTCAGCGATCTACCGGCAAACTTACGGCGAACTTCTGGTGCACTCCTAACGAACTCTTAGCGAACTCTTGGCGAGCTATCGATGAACTCTTGGCAAGCTTCCTGCAAACTTCTGGCACATCGTCCGAACCTTCGACGTATCATCCAATCTTTGACTCTGGCCCAACATCTACTTTATGCCTTACTGCTATTGTAGTTAATCCTGTACACATTTCTCAACATATAGACTAGATCAAATAATATACCAATTGATTTCATCATCAAAATCTAATATTCAACACCACCGCCCAAACCACCTAGGAGACTGAGTCACCAAGCGGTGCCATCGCCGGCCTTAGCGGTGCCATCGTCGGTCGTGATTTTAGGTGCTAAATGAGCTATACAATTGCCCCAATTCAACCCAATTAAGGGCCTAGTTAGCCCCTAACTGAATTAGTGGGATTACCTCCTAATCCTTAATTAAAGGTCTAACTATAATAATTAAGACATTTAAACAAGCAATTTCTATTCGATATATTGATTGTTCTTTCAGCAATCTACCGGCGAACTTATGGAGAACTTCTAGTGCACTCCTAATGAACTCTCAGCGAACTCTCGGTGAGCTCTCAACGAACTCTTGGCGACCTTCCTGCAAACTTCCGGTACATCATCCGAACCTTTGACATATTATCCGATCTTTGACTCCGACCCAACATCTGCTTTATGCCTTACTGCTATCGTAGTTAATCCTGCACACTTATCTCAATATATAGATTAGATCAAACACTTTACCAATTGATTTCATCATCAAAATCCGAGATTTAACAATAAAGTACTCATTGATGTGTTAATAGCCTTAGAACTTTTCATATTGAATCGTATTAATAGATCTAAATCATATTTAGTTTGATTAACAAAAAATTCTAAGAAAAAGGTTAATTCGCTCATTAAGCTCATTTTGAATTCTTGGCTCATACTTTTGGCAAAATATTCATATAAAGACTCATTCGTAGAACCAAAAACAATATCATCAACATATATTTGAACTATAAAAAAAACATTTTTAAAATATTTAATAAACAATGTGGTATCAACTTTATTTTTCAAAAAATCATTCTTAATTAGAAAGGAACTAAGTCTCTCATACCAAGCCCTTGGGGCTTGTTTCAAACCATAAAGAACCTTAGACAACTTAAAAGAATGATTCGGAAAAATAACATTCTTAAATCTGGGTGGTTGTTCAACGTAAACTTCTTTGAAAATAAAATCATTAAGAAAAACACTTTTAACATCAATTTGAAATAACTTAAAATTATTATAACTAGCATAGGGAAGGAGAATCCTTTTGGCTTCAAGTCTAACCGTAGGAGTGAAGGTTTTTTCATAATCGGTACTTTCTTCTTCGTTGAAGCCTTTGACCACTAATTGTAGGGAAATTTAGAGGGCAACATCACATGCACAACGGAAGAACATAAAACAAAATCCCTAAATTTTCCTAGGAAGATCGTATATCACTAAATCCTTGTAGATCTATAGGAGAGGGTGAAAGAGGTCAAGCGTCGTAATCTTTAGTGGTAATCCACATAACAGGGTTGCAAGGGTGCTCCTCAATTCTCTAAGCCTGATATTTGAGGAGAAGGGGAGATAAGAATAGGAGATGACAACCAAAAAAGCTCCAGCCTATGGGCCTTTGGTTCCCTCCTATTTATAAAGGTCCTCTGTCAACTTAACCCTAATGGATCCTGCCCTATTGGGTATTGGATCTCCATCCAACTACCTAAGCCTCTTAAATTAGTAGATCTCTATCTAATAATCTCTCATTGAGTCTTATTGGATCTCATCCATAGAATCAAATAATTGATAGGCTTATTTGAAATCCAATAAGATAGGGGGTCCGATGGATATTTCACATTCGAACCTCTACTCTTCGCAACACATACCATATGTGTGTGACCCTCGAGGCCCAATATCGAGTTGGCCATGAGTCATACTTATCAAAACTCCTTCTAGCTTAGTGAATTATTATCCCTATAATAATTCACTCGACTCATTGACTACGGATATACTAAGCCAACATGTCGTAGTCCCTAAACGATTCAGGAGAACTTAATCTTTTAGACCTATCTATTCTCAATTACCATATCCTTATAATCTCTCATTCATCTAATATCCCAGAGACCGTATACTTGGCATGGTGCTGTTAAACGCATACGATTTCTCCTCGAGTCTCGCTCTAATCGGATTCTCCTTGAGAACTCTTTCTCTCTCAATCCGAATGACCTTAGTAAGGAGTATCTAAGCATGAACACATAGGATATTCCTTTCATGATATCGAAAGCAAATGATCCTCTATCGACACTCAATAGCCCTCGTAAGGTTGGTTGCCACTAGGTTGGATATTCCTTTCAATATACAATACATTAGTCTATCTGGTTATTTCGATATCCCTCTCAAGTAACATATAACCAGGATTATTTATGGTTTATGTTTAAAGGTGAATCGGTCTCATTATCATGATCTTATCACGATCTGATTCCCATTGCACAGATCAGTGGACCTCACAATATATTAATACAATAAGCAATATAAAGTAAGAAAATACCATAATAATAATAAGTCAAAAAATTTTGTATCATGTCATACGTGCCATCACTCACTTAATTGACTTGTAGGGCAACTATGACTATCTGGCGCAACATTTGATTCTTTTGACCCGATGCTCATTTTTTTACTCTAGCGCAACGTTTGTTTCTTCTTGCTTCAATAGTTTTGCCTTTTTTATGATCATAGTTAGTCTTGCATCACTTTTCTTAAAACATGAATTAGATCATAAACTTATCAATTGATTTTATTATCAAAATATGAGATTAAATAGGAGTAACTATCTATGGCATGAATTGATATGGGACTGTATACATCACTATGTATGACTTCCAGCAACTCAATGGCTCTCTCTCTCTCTAGTTCTACTAAATGGAGATTTGATCAATTTTCCCTTAAGGTAAGACTTGCAAGTTACATATAACTCATAGTCGAATGAATCTAGATATTCATCCTTTAGCAACTTTTGAATCATTCCCTCATGGATATGACCTAGTCTACAATGCCACAAGTATGTATTATTCACCTCATCTCGTTTTCTCTTAAACTTGCTTACATTCATGATATGTGAAGTAGTGTCTAACGTAAACAAACCATTATGCAATGTTCCTTCTATGATGATCTTATCATCTAATGATATTGAACAACCATTGTTCTCAAAAAATAATTTATAACCATTAATTATCAAAATAAAATTAAAATAATAATTTTGATAATAAAAATATAAAATAGCATGCATCCAATGCAATAATAGCTCCACTAGGCAGATGTAGGGTGACCTCGCCAATAGCCACTATAGCAACTTTTGCTCCATTGACTATCTTGAGGTTTATCTCTCCTCTCACCAATCTCTTAGGTCTTGCTAGAACCTATAACGAATTGTAGTTGTGATAAACACTCCCGGTATCCAATACTCATGTGTTATCATAAGACTTTAACAAATGGAGACTAATCGTGAATATACCTAAAGCTTCTCCAAGCTTTTGTTTTGGCCACTCTACAAGGTACTCTTTGTAGTTTCTTTTCCAGTACCTATCACGCTCCCTCAAATAATCGATAATATTAAAATTTTCATCACAAACCAATCCAGGATCCAAACTAACATTTGAGGACATTGAAAAATATTCTATCAAATTCACATTTATAAAACCTGTGTAGTTTATAATCATATATCACATCACTCGATAATTTACATTTATGGCAACCCAAGCCAACTTAACAAACATGAACAACATTTATAAATCCACAAGCTAACTAATTTATACAATCAGAACTCCAACCATTTACTACAAGTTCATATTATCGTAAACTAGACTTAACTTTCCAAAATTCCAAATAAGAGAGATATTCTAACACTTTTACAAGGTATATCCATTTCGGTTCATCGACAACATTTTATTACATACAAAATATACTTATACAACAATAACATAATAACTAACAAGACTTGCCCATAATTCTGAATAGCTCTCTAGTGCCTTAGCCCAATTCAAACATCTCAAAGAGTGACAAGCTAACTTGAAAGATTTTATATAATGGAGTGAGCTAAAAACAGCTCAGCAAATGACAAAGCATATTCAGAACAAAATGAACGATTTTAAACAAGTAAGGTATCATAACGCAAGACATAATACAAGAATTCTCAAGGATACCATCTCATTAGATACAAAATCATATGTGTCATTTCAATCGAAATATATTTAGTTCCAAAACAAATGGAGCATAGAGTAATTGGAGCATATCAATAGCGTAGGAAATATCCCGGAGCATATCAATGACATATGAAATATTTCGGAGCATCCCAATAACAGATGAAACATTTCGGAGCATATCAATAACGAATAAAATATTTCGGAGCTTATCAATAGTGTATGAAATGTTTCGGAGCATATCAATGACAAATGGAACATTTCGAAACATATTAATGGCATATGGAATATTTCAAAGCATATCAATAGCGTAGGAACATTTCAGAGGCATAGGGAGCATTTTGGAACATATCAATAGCATAGAAAATATTTCAGAGCATATCAACGAAATATGAACCATTTCAGAACGTATCAAAGAACGAATACGAAACAGAAGTTGAAACGTCATATTTGACGTTGCATTCATATCTTTCTTATCCAAAGCGCATACATAAATACATAACCAAAGCTCTGGATATCATATCAAACATACAAAAGGTGTAGTGGGACCACAAATAGAATGTGATTCATCCATTTCTGAATTACCATCAAACAGAAGTCTCCCACGTCTGGGAGCTCCAACCACCCACGTTTAGGTGAAGTCAGAGGGGGCCGGTAAAGCATCGCAGGCTCTATGCATAACTCCCTTTAACATTTCTGGCAAAGGTTCACAGTATCCCACAAACACTAGAGTACAAAAGGACATTATAAATAATAAATAACACATATCGGAAGCACACGCAGAACAACAAAACGTACATGTGCTTTTACGAGTCAATACGATGCAAGCATAATCTTTCACAAATGTATTCAGATTTGAAAGGAAATGAAAGCAAGAGCATTCAAATATTCCAAGCAATCACATATAACTCAATTCAAATAAGAAGGTTAGATGAAATCAATGTCCAAAGAAATGAAACTGGAATAGGCACATATCGAAAGCAAATACGGAACAATAGGATATATATGTGCCTATATGAGTCACTACGATATAGCATAAACGTTACATAATAATTTTCAAGAATGCAAATAATTTTAAGGACAAGAGCATACAAGAATTCAAAACAGTAATATAAAGCTCAATTGAACAAGAAAGCTAAATGAAATCAATTTCCAAAGGAATGAAACCAGAATATACGAAATTGATCAAAGCTCGATTTCTTTCAGAATTCTAGAGGCACATTGAACAAATGATCCAAACTATCAATTGTGCTCCAATATACTCAAGAAAGTGTTGTGAAAGATATTTCAATCTATTTTCAAATAAAATAAGTTTCATATGAATCGAAGTTTCCAACAAAGAGTTACAATAGATTTAGTAACCCAATATCAAAGAACAAATCTCAATTTTACAGAATTCACAAGGTCGGTTTCAATAGAAAACTAGGCAAGCATTTGAACTCTAAATCTTTCAATCTATGTATCAAATGAAAGATATACAAGTCTAGTTTAAAATAAAATAAGTTTGAAATAAATCAAAGTTTCCAACAGGGACTTATATGATGTTCAGTATCAAAAGGTCAAAAATTACGATCCCTGTTTTGCAAAATTCGTAGGGTCATTTGAAACAGAAGTTTGGACAGACAAACTTACAACGAATTCTTAAAATAAGCTATCAAAAGAAAGGTTTATGATTCTATATTTAGATCAAAAAGTTTTGTCTAAATCAGAGGTCAGTGCATAAAGTTATAACCATAACAAAGTAGAAAGATCAAAATCTCGGAAGTTTTATATATTCAAATCATTATGTCCAAACAAGAAATATATCAAATGCAAGGCTAGAACAATTCAAAGTTCCTCATATTCAAAGCAAATGTAGAGATAAAATTACAGTAAGGAAAGATCATGACCACTTGCAATAGAAAAGATTAGAAAACTTATAATAGGAATGATCAGAACACTTGCAATAGAAAAGATAATACTTGCAAAAGAAAAGATAACACTTGCAAGAGAAAAGATCAGGACACTTGCCTTTCGAAGATTTTGATCCGAAGATCCGAAGAAAGTGTACGCCCAAATCCTTCTTCTATTTTTTTTCCTTTTTTTCCTCTCCCTATTTTCGTTTTATGCACCAATCTTCTTTCTTCCTCCACAACTACAGCTTGTGCAGAACATTGGGGCACATTCACCTCATTGCTGCTGCCAGTCACAGCCCCTTCCACCGCATTGCCTTCTTCCTCCTCTTCTTTCACAGACACAACTACTGCAAACGCAGCCACCGCCGCCGCATCCACAATCATGGCCGCAGCCCCTTTTTTCCCTTCTCTTCTTCCCTCTCCTTCCCTTCTTCTTCTTCTCTTCTTCTCCTTCCTCCCCTTCTTTTCCCGGACGCACAGCCTCTCTTCTCCTCTGTTTCCTCCTGTGGGAAACAGAGGTGCCACAGCCTCCTCCTCCCTCCTCTTCTTCTTCTCTTCTTCTCCTCTCCTTCCCTTCTCCTCCCCGGCGCCACACACACCCTCTCCTCTGTTTCCTCCTGCAGGAAACAGAGGTGTCACAACCTCTTCTTCTTCTTCTTCTCTTCTTCTCCTCTTCTTCCTTTCTCCTCCCCAACGCCCCACAGCTCCTCGCTGCAGCCCTTGCCGCAGCCACCCTCCACTTTTCTTCTTCTTCTTCCTCTTCTCTTCTTCTCCTCTTCTTCCCTTCTCATCCCTGACGCCCCACACATGCACTCCTCTTCTTCCTTTCTCCTCCCCGACGCCCCACACATGCAAACCTTGCCGCAGCTACCTCTCTCTCCTCTCCCTCTTCCCTCTCTTCTTATTCTTCTTTTCTTCTCTTCTCGCTCTTCTTCCTCCTCTCTTCTTTTTCCTCTTCTTCTTCTTTTCTCTTCTCCCTCTCCTTCTCTTCTTCTCCCCACGCCCCATAGCTCATAGAGCGTGGGAGGCGGTGGGATAAAACCGAAATTTTTAGTTCTCTCTTTTTTTTTTTTTTTTACAACTTAATCATTGAAATTTCTATATTTACATATAGATCCTCCGATTTACAAATAAATCTTTATTAATAAATTTCAAAAATAAGAGATATTACAATGCCAATCATTGTCATAGTGGAAGCACTAACCTTTATCTTTTGTCGGATCTTTCTTTACAATTTTTGCTTTACCCAATTTATCCTTGCTCTTGTCCTTCTTATGAAATTATTCTGTCTTCTTTTTCTTTCTAGTCTCACCAGCAAGAGAACTGACTTCTCCTTCTTAATAGTGCTCTTTTCCTTCCTCAACATATTGAGGACCTTAGGGAGAATCATCTCAAGCGTGTTCATATTAAAATTCATTATGAACAAAGAAAATGAATCTAGTAGAGACTGAAGCACAAGGTCCACACATATGTCATTCTAGGGTCATACCTAGACTTGTGAGTTTCTCTATCTATTCAATCATCATTAGGATATGATTTTGAATCGGTGTCCCCTTAGTTATCCTAGTACAGAAGAGACTCTTTGATATCTCATATCGCTGAGTCATTTTCTGTTCCTCAAATAATTTATAGATATATAGGAGAATGGATCAGGCATCCATCTTTTCATATTGTCTCTATAACTCAAAAGCCATAAAGCCCAATGTGTAACACTAAGCAAGTATGAAGTCATATATGTACTTCACGTAGTAAGCAATCTCACCCTCGCTTTCCCCTACCTCACTATATCAAGAACATATACGATTTTCTCCACCATGAGAATGTTTCTCAAGTTGCGGAGCCAATCAGTGTAATTTGGACTAGTGAGGTCATTGACAAGTATGTCACATAAGGGATTTGAAAATGATATTTTTTAAAAATAAAGATGAAGTAGAAATAAATAATATACAGACTTTACAAAAATCAAACAATTAAGATATGGTCTTCTATCTTAATCTACTCCCAATATTTTCTTGCGAAACACACAACTTCCTTTGGTTTGTGAATCAGAGACCCCCAACATATCTCTAGTGGGGATTAGATCCAATCGACATCTTAACGTAACCTTGAAGGACTCAACCAATCATGCTAAGCCCGTAAAGATAGGCAACTCTTACCAATCATAATATTTTGTGATTCCCGGCCTGCTCAACCTCCGAACCACCATGGTCTTGAGGGACTCGACCAACCATGATGTTCGATTAAGTCATCACCATCATTACAAGATGAGTATGATTCGATGATATGCCCTCGAGAGACTCGACTAAGAATACTACGTCCTTAGGTCACCGATGACATCTCTATATCGTAGGCAAGATAACAAATCATGATATTGGTGAGTCTCTAGGGACTCGACCAACTCAACCTACGTCGGGAATCTGTTCCTACCTATAAAAATGGAAAGCCACGTGGGTTAATCTAATTGCCTCACGTTTACCGACTTAATATTATCAAGAGAGGAGATTTTGATTTGATCTCCTATGATGTGTTACACACATACATATTTAATATATATCTACATCGCATGCAAATATATATAATATATCTAGTAGGTGTTTTAGTAATCACACATCATATAAGCAATCATACCAGATTTTCAAGGACCACATCCTAATATGATCAACCCCGAGCTAGTGGGCTCAATCACTTACATCAAGATCTATGTATGCAGTGGTATATCTCCATGTCTTATGATTGTTTATCTCGTCCTCGTCAGTTATGTCAACATCTCGGAATATCTCCATACGTCGTGATCATCGGTCTTGACCTCGTGGGTCCCATTATCGCTTCCACACTCCCATTGTGTCTTCTCATGCAATTATAACATAATCACAAGCACGCATACCCAATAATAAATAAGAAATAAATTAGAGGCTCGTACGCCTCAATAATAATAAAAATCATATCACAATTACACACATATCACACGGTCCATAATCATCCATCCGCATTATATATCACTTGTATATATCATAAATTGGACTACTAGATAAATAATAATAGTCAATTTATTAAAAATAAAATTCAGGATATATAAAAAAAATTCTAAATTATGAGGGGTATTTAGGTAATTTGGTCAGAAACGATAGAACTCAAAATTTCTCAAATTCTAAGGGGAAAAATTCTCCTTTTTGCTACAAAACATAATCCCTCCCCTTTGTTGCATTGCGGCCATTGCCACCCTACCAACGACTGCCACTGTAGGGGGGTGGGGGCGTTGCCTTTGCAGGTGGTTTTTCCGAGGGCGCAAGGCCTGCAGGCACCACTATGGGTGCCGCATGAACTTGTGGGTAGGCCACCCGCAAGTGCCTCTGCCCACAAGCGCTGCCCTTGCAAGCATTGTTCCGAGTAGGCCACCCGTGCAATTGCCTGCTTGCAGCTCGTAAGTTGCCAACTATAGGTGGCCAAGTTGAGAACTCCCTTAGGAGCTCTCGGTCGAGGCTACAAGAAGCCTTTAGCTAACTTACAAGGGTAGAAATAGTTACTGCCCTCTCTCGTCTTTTTTGTCAACAATTTTGACGTCAAAAGCTTTTTTAAAACATAACACACGCAATTCAACATCAATCTTTCGCACAAACAATCTGGCTCTGATACCACTGTTAGAAAATCTAGGAGCGACATTGTATGTGCAGCGAAAGAACATAAAATAAAGTCCTAGATTTTTACAAAAATGTTTCATTGTCATGCGTAGATTAGTACGCAAAATCTCATGAAACTGAAAACCAAGTATGAGATAGTTATGTTACTTAAAGAGATCGTATATCCCCGAATTTCTATAAATATGTGGGATAGGTCAAAGGAGGTCAAGCGTCCTCCACTCTAATATTAATCCACATGGTAAGGACTATGAAGACACTCCTCAAATCACTGCCCAAGCCTTCACACCTACTATATGAGGAGGAGAAGCGGAGAGGAGAATAATAGATGGTAACCAATAAGCCTAGCCTATGACCCTATGGTTCTCTCCTATTTATAGAGGGCCCATATCAACTTAACCCCAATGGATCTTGCCTTATTGGGTATTGGATCTCCATCTAATTACCCAAGCCTCTTAGATTAGTGGATCTCTATTCAATAATCTCTCATTGGCTCTTATTGGATCTCATCCACAAGATCCAATAATTCAGAGGCTTTTTAGATAACTGATAAGATAAGGGCTCCAACGGATATCTAATTACTAGTCATATGTGCCCTGTAAGCCAATCACATGAATGATGGCACGTGTGACTTGACACATAATTTTTTTGCTTATTATATTTTATCATTTATCACTTTATATTGTTTGTTGCATATAATATATATATATATATATATATATATATATATATATATATAGTGATTTCCTTGGATCATTGCAATGGGAATCGGATCGTGATGAGATCACGATAATGAGACCGATTCGCCTTTAAATACAGATCCTAAATAATCCTGGTCATATGTTACTCAAGAGGGACATTGAGATAACCGGACAGACTGGTGTGTTGTATATCCGTCTATATGATGGATACAGCTGGTCTCAATGCTGTTCGTGTAGGGACACTAGGGATACAATACATGTGCTCATTGGGGAATGAGTTCACTAATTGATCTGCTTGTGGAATGCTAAATGGTTGATGATGTATTATTGTTAGACAGCGATTCCATAGTCCCAATGGTGTATCTGGTCCTTAGACTTGAGACACCAAGGATGTCCTGTATGAGTGCTCCACTCTTTGATATAAGACTTATACATTTGTATGTCCCAAATCTAGCACAACCGATCATCGGGAGTAGTAGTCAAACTTACGAGGGTTATTGAGTGTCGATAGAGGATCATCCACTCTCGATGTCATGAGAGGAATGTCCCATGTGTTCTTTCTTAGACAAATCCCTAGCTAGGGTCATTCGGATTGAGAGGGAAAGAGTTCTTCCGAAGAATTTAATTAGAGTGAGACTCGAGTAGAAACCGTATTGGTCTGACAACACCATGCCTAGTATACGGTCTTTGCGATATTATATGGACGAGGGACTATATGTACACGGTAATTGAGGATAGATAGGTCTAATGGATTGGATTCCCTTATATCGTATGGAGATTGTGGCGTAGTAGCCTAGTACGTCCATAATCGATGAGTCAAGTGAATTATTATGAAGATAATAATTTACTGAGCCAGAAGGAGCTCTAACAGGTATGACTTATGGCCAGCTCGATATTATGCCTAGAGGGTCACACACATATGGTAGGCATAGCGATGAGTAGAGGTTCGGATATGAGATATCTGTTGGAGCCCCTATCTTATTTGATATCCAATAAGTTCGTAAATTATTGGATCCTATGGATGAGATCCAATAAGAGCCCTTGAGAGATTATTAGATAGAGATCCATTAATCTAAGAGGCTTAGGTAGTTGGATGGAGATCCAATACCCAATAGGGGAGGATCCATTAAGGTTAAGTTGATAGAGGACCTCTATAAATAGGAGGGCTTCAATGGTTTATGGGCTAGAGCTTTTGCATCCTCTCCTAGTCTCCTCCTCCTCTTCACCTCTGAGCAGACCTAAAGTTTTGAGGAGCGTGATCGCAGCCCTGCTGTATAGATCACTACTAGAGAGGAGGGTGTTTGACCTCCTTCACCCTCTCCTAGAGATTTGTAGGAATTCAGGGATATACGATCTCCTTAGGTAACACAATCTATCACACGTGGTTTTCTATTTTATTGATTTTTACGCATCAATCTTCGCATGATGACGAACATATCTTTGGGAATTGAGGATTTTGTTTTCTATTCTTCCACTGCGTATGTGATATCGCCCCGAAGATTTCATAATAGTGGTATCAAAGCCAGGTTGTTTGTATGAAAATTAGTTTTGAACTTCATGTGTTATATTTTGGAGAAGCTTTTGACATCAAAATTGTTAGTTTGGCAAGTCCCATAGTCCCACATTGGGATAATCAGGCTTATTATCTCCTATTGGAACTATAAATAAGGGTTTGGGCTTTGAACTCAAATGCACCATAAGTGGCACCACAAGAAAAACCTAAGTGTTTGCTTTGGGTTTAAGTCCATACTCAGTTAAATAGTTTGGGCTTATAGTTGAGGTTTTTCTTATTTAGTATTTTCGGGTGTTTTATAGAATATGAACATCTTCCTAAGACATTTGTAATAGTCTCTCTTTTATAGTAGTGATTTGCTCCTCTTTCGTCCGTGGATGTAGGTCAAGGTTAATTGACCGAACCACGTAAATAGTGTGTTCTTGTCGCTTTTATTCTTTCCGATTTATTGTCTTTGTCGGGTTGCCAAAATTACCCTTTGGTAAATTTTCTGGGGCTAGCTCTAACAAACTAGTATCAGAGCCTGGTTTCAGGATCTTTTGGCAACAATGACAATAAAAAAAAATCGTTATCTAGAAATTCGACAGAAATGTCAACTTCGGCATGTGGCAACTTAAGATGGAGGCCAGTCTGATTCAAGACGGAGTTGATTTGGCATTACAGGGAGCTGAGAACATTCCAGATGATACGTCAAAGGAAGGTCTTGCGGGTATGGATAAGAAGGCCCGATCCAGCATTATTCTAAATCTCTATGTCGAGGTTTTACGGGAGGTAGCTACGGAGACTACGGCTAAGAGCATGCGGGACAAGCTTAAAGCCTTGTATATGAAGAGGATAGTAGAGAATCGTCTCTACTTAAAGCAGAGTTTGTATATGCTTCGGATGATTGAAGGTACATCTTGTTGAATCTCGGATTTTGATGATGAAATCAATTGATGGGTTAATTGATCTAATCCATATTATTGAAGTTGAGTGTGCGGGATTTACTACGATAGCCTAAAAACATAAAGCAAGGATACTGGAGTCAAGTTCGATGGACATTTGAGAGTTTGAAGATTCGTCGGAGATGCTATTGGAACCAACCAAGAAAAATCAGAGACTTGTCGGAACTTTCAGAAGTCTGCCGAAGAGATCGTTGGAGGTTCGCAGAGATCACCGAGAAGGCTTGGCTACTCGTTGAACTCGTCACAAGATCGGGAGCATGCTGGGAGTCCGCTGGAAGAAACCAGAGGGCATATCAGAAGTTCACCGGAAGAACGAGGGAAAGCTCACCGAAACAAAACTTGATGTTGGCCGGTTAAATACTTGCTTAGGATTATGTTTTTAGGTATGTAGTTAACATGTAATTAGGGATAGGATTAAGGGACAATCCTATACCTTGGTTAGGGACCAACTGGGCCCAAAAGAGACTTGGTTTGGGTCGAACGTAAAGCCCAACCAGAAAGTTGTAAGGATGGGTAGTGGCACCGCCCAGCACCCGAGACCAGGCGGTGGCACAGCCACCGACAAGCGGTGGCACCGCCAGTACGCCTGCCTGACAAGACATTGACAGGCGGTGGCACCGCCAGTCTCGGAAACCTAAGAGGAATTCAAATTTGGAGCCCAAATTTGAACCCTCTTGGGGCCTATAAATACCCCTCATTTCTCAGCCGAGAAAACACCTTTTGCAAAGCAATAGTTTGGGTTAAGAGCTTTATAATAGTCTTAGCAAGTCTTGTTTTTCATATTGCTTAAGTGTTCACCTCCTCCCATCTTGTTGAAAAGAATTGTAAGAGTGTGAACTACTAGTAAAGGTTGTAAGAGGGGTATTAGTCCTTCCCCTACAAGAGGTTTGCTAGTGGAAGTTGGGAGCCTCTTCGAAGAAGGCTTCGCAAGTGGATGTAGGTCATTTTGATCAAACCACTTTAAAAACTACTGCGTTATCTGGTTTGCATCCTATTCTTGTCATTTACATACTGCAAACTTCTTTACTTAGTCATTACGCTTCCATACATCTCTAAGTTATCAAGCTTCCAAATCAGTTCTCATCGATATTGTTTGTTATCGTGCGAAAGATTTTTCCGAAACCGAAGTTTTAATCCGCTGCACTAATTCACCCCCCCCCCCTCTTAGTGCCGCTCCGATCCTAACAATTGGTATCAAAGCAAGGCTTACTCTCATATTTGGTTTAATACCCAAGAGAGATGGCTTACTCTGGCATGCATGAGGGACATTCTATCACACGTCCACCTATGTTTAATGGGTCGGATTACACGTATTGGAAGACCCGTATGAGGATCTTCCTCATTTCCATGGATTTCGAGCTTTGGACTATTATCAAAAATGGATTTAAAAAATCTTCTCTTCCGATGAGCGAATGGAATGAATCGAAGAAGAAGATTTTTGATTTAAACGCAAAGGTTATGAATGCCTTGTTTTATGCACTAGACAAAAATGAGTTTAATCGTGTTTCAATTTGTGATTCGACTTTTGATATTTGGAGAACTCTTGAAGTCACTCATGAAGGCACTAGCCGAGTGAAAGAGTTCAAAATCAACATCCTTGTGCACTCTTATAAACTTTTCTGAATGAAACCAAGTGAGTCCATCGGAGACATGTACACTTGTTTCACGGATGTCATCAATGGACTCAAAGCTCTTGGTAAAGATTTTTCTAACTTTGAACTAGTAAATAAAATCTTAAGATTTCTTCCTAAAAGTTGGGATCTAAAAGTTATGGCCATTCAAGATGCCAAGGACCTCAAAACATTCCCTCTTGAAGAACTTATTGGGTCTCTAATGACCTATGAAATGACGTGTCAAGATCATGACGAACTCGAGAATCCCCTTCCAAAGAACAGAAAGGATATGACACTCACATCATAAGAAGATCACTTGAAAGGAACATCAAGTGATGAGGACAGTAAAAATGACATTGCACTCTTGACTCAAAAATTCAAAATTTTTTTAAGAAAGAACAAATTTAAGAACAACACCAAAAACATACTTGAACATAAAAAGGATCAAGTGATATGCTATGAATGCAAGAAGCCAAGGCATTTCAAAAATGAATGCCCCCAAGCCAAGAAGAAGCAACCAAAGAAGAAAAAAGCTCTAAAGGCAACTTAGGACGATTCAAGTGATTCGGAAAGTGAAGAAGCTAGCAACAAAGAGGAGGCAAACTTCGCACTAATGGCTTTAGGAGAAGAGGTATGTGATTTATTTAATGAAGATTTATCTTTTGAAGAACTCTCTATCACTTTTCATGAATTATTTGATGAATATAGAACTATTAGTAAGAAGTTAAGTATCTTAAAGAAAGAGCATGTTTTACTACAAAATAAGTTTGATAGTCTTCGAACTCCCCCATGCTCTAAATGTGAACATTTAGAAGCAATAAAAAATAAAAATTTGGTTCTTAAAGAAACCTTAAACAAGTTTAAGTTTGGTAGCAAAGGATTAGATATGATCCTTGCAAACAAGGGTCACGTCACAAATAGAAGTGGAATTGGATTTGTAAAAGGATTACATCAAAATCCTACCACTTTCATAAAATGACCTACATTATATGTTTCATCTTATATGAAATGCAACTTTTGTTGCAAATCCGGACATATTGCCTACAAATGTCCATTTAGGAAAATTAGTCCACAAAAATTAATATGAGTTCCTAAAAGAACTACAAATGATTCAATAATGAATAACAAAATTAGTGGATCAATTTTTAAGGGACCCAAAATCAAATGGGTACCTAAAAATCATCCTCTTTTGTAGACAAACCTACAAGCTAGGAGCAAGAGATGGTATCTCGATAGTGGATGCTCAAGATATATGACTGGAGATCCATCTCATTTCTCTATGCTCACTAGGAAAGAAGAAGGGTAAGTCACCTTCGGAGACAAAAACAAAGGCAAAATCATTGGCAAGGGAACTATTAGTAACAAATTAAGTTTTTCTATTGATGATGTTTTACTAGTTGATGGATTGAAATATAATCTCTTGAGTATTAGTCAACTATGCGATAAAGGTTATATCGTTAGATTCGAATCAAATGTGAGTATTATCGAAAAACCAAACATTAACATGACTATGATTGCATTAAAACAAAATAATGTCTACACCATCAACCTTGATGAACTAAGTAATGAAATGTGCTTCTCCGCTCTAAATGATGATGCTTGGCTTTGGCATAGGAGATTAGGCCATGCAAGCATGAAACTAATATTTAAGATCTCATCTAGAGAATTAGTTCAAGGGATTCCAAATATGCAGTTTACTAAGGACAAAGTATGTGATGCATATCAACTAGGTAAACAAATAAAAACTAGTTTCAAACCAAAAAATCAAATTAGCACCACTAGACCACTACAATTGATCCATTTGGACTTATTTGGACCAATTGACACAACAAGTCTGGGAGGAAGCAAATATGCTTTTGTAATTGTGGATGACTATACTAAGTACACTTGGACCTATTTCTTAGTCCACTAAAGTGATTATTTCAAGTGTTTCTCAAAATTTTGTAAACTCACTCAAAATGAAAAGGGCTTTAAGATTTCATCAATTCGGAGCGATTATGGTGGCGAATTTCAAAACCGTGATTTCCAAAATCTTTGTGAAGTTAATGGATACAGTCATAACTTCTCCACTCCAAGAAATCCTCAATGAAATGGAGTAGTTGAAAGAAAAAATAGAAACCTACAAGAAATGGCAAGAACTATATTAAATGAATATAGTCTACCCAAGTATTTTTGGGCCGAAGCCGTAAATACGGCTTGCTACATCATGAATAGGGTTCTAATAAGACCATCTTCATCAAAAACTCCTTATGAATTATGGAATGACAAAAAACCAAATATTTCTTATTTTAAAGTTTTCAGTTGCAAATGTTTTATTTTGAATGAAAAGGATGCCTTAGAAAAATTTGATGCTAAATCCGATGAAGGCATCTTTCTTGGTTACTCTTCTGTTTCTAAGGCTTTTCGTGTTTTTAACAAAAGAACCTTAGTTATAGAAGAGTCTATTAATGTAGTTTTTAATGAAATTTTTGATTTAAAGAATAATGATTTTGATGATGATCTTGGTTTTGATAATTTAAATTTAAATGAACCCCCTCCTCAAAATAGCAACTTGGATGCATCTTCTTCCGAAATTTCCTTACCCAAGGAATAGAAGTATGTGGATGCTCATCCAAAGGAGCTAATTATAGGAGATACATCAAAAGGGGTTCAAACTCACTCTTCTTTCAAGAATTTTTGTGCCAATATCGCCTTCCTTTCTCAAATCGAACCAAAATGCATTGACGAGGCCTTAAAAGATGACTTTTGGGTCATTGCAATGCAAGAAGAATTGAACCAATTTGAGAGGAATGAGGTATGGAAGCTTGTTCTTAGACCTAGTGACCATTTAGTCATTGGTACTAAATGGGTCTTTAGAAACAAGCAAGACGAATGCGGTATCGTGGTTAGAAACAAGGCTAGATTAGTGTCCAAAGGTTTCAACCAAGAAGAAGGTATCGACTACGAAGAAACCTTTTCTCTTATGGCAAGATTAGAAGCCATTAAGATGCTCCTTGCCTATGCTAGTAGTAATAATTTTAAACTATTTCAAATGGATGTCAAAAGTGCTTTCTTGAATGGTTTTATTTCCGAAGAAGTATATGTTGAACAACCTCCCGGATTTGAAAACTCTCTTCTTCCCAATCATGTATTCAAATTGACTAAGGCTCTCTATGGCTTGAAACAAGCTCCTAGAGCTTGGTATGAAAGGCTTAGTTCTTTTCTTATTTTAAATAATTTTACCAAAGGCAAGGTTGATACTACATTGTTTATCAAACACTTTGAAAATAATTTTCTTATTGTACAAATTTATGTTGACGATATTATTTTTGGTTCTTCGGATGAATCGCTATGTGAATCATTTGCCAAATGTATGAGTCATGAATTTAAAATGAGTTTAATGGGTGAATTAACCTTCTTTCTAGGATTACAAATCAAACAACTTAGTGATGGTATATTTCTTAACCAATCTAAATACACATTAGAATTGTTAAAACGATTTAACATGAATAATTCAAGAGCAATAAACACCCCTATGAGTACTTAGACTAAGTTAGATATGGATGAAAATAGTGAAAATTTTGATCAAAAAACATATAGGGGAATGATAGGTAGTCTACTCTACCTTACCGCGACTAGACCGAACATCATGTTTAGTGTAGGACTTTGCGCTAGATTTCAATCTAATCCTAAACTATCTCATCTTAAGAGTGTTAAAAGCATATTTAGATATCTTAAAGGAACTCCAAATTTAGGATTGTGGTATCCACAGTCTGATAAATTCGATTTAATAGCTTATGTAGATGCCGATTTTGGTGGATGCAGGATAGATAGAAAAAGTACATATGGAACATGCCAATTTTTCGGACATGCACTTATTTCTTGGACTTCCAAGAAACAAAATTCAGTTGCACTATCTACGGCGGAAGCTGAATACATTGCTGCAAGTGCATGCTGTGCACAAGTTGTTTGGATGAAAAATACATTAGAAGACTATGGAATTCACTTGAAAAATATTTTCATAAAATGTGATAATACAAGTGACATATGTCTTACAAAAAAACTAATTCAGCACTCTAGAACTAAGCATATAGATATTAGACATCATTTCATATGCGATCATGTTCTTAATAATAATGTCATTCTAGAATTTATTGACACAAAGCATCAATTAGCAGATATTTTTACAAAAGCCTTAAATGAAGACCAATTTGAATTTATTAGAAGGGAATTAGGCATGTTAAATTGTCCCTTAAAGTAAGTTTGTTTGAATGTATTTTTTGAAGAATTTCTCATCCTTTTTTCGTTCTTTTGTGGATTTGATTTCATTCTCTTCTTTCGATTCTAAACGATATATTAAAGTACAACTCAATATCTCAACCTTTCTTGAGTCAAACACCTATGGAAATCAAGAAGGGGGAAGAAAAAAATTTCTTTCTTTCTTCTGCGGCAAGCCAGCGGTGGCACCGCCAGAATCGGCGATAGCACCACCTGAGCGCTCATGCGCCAGGCGGTGGCATCGCCCGAGGGCCCTTTTATAACCCGAGGGGTTAGGGCCGGCGGTGACACCGCCCCCAACCCGTGGGGAATCACCTCTGCTTCTCCCACAACCTCTCCAAAGCTTCATTCCAGCATTTAGAAGCCTTGCAAAGTGATTCTTGTTGGTCCAAGCTCTCCATCTTCTAAGAGATTCTCAATAAGGTAAAAGATCAAAATTTTCTCTCTTTTCATTAGTTTATCTACTCCTTACAATTTCATCTATCATATCTAGATAATGGCTCCTAAAAGATCAAAAGAGAAAAGGGTTGAAGGAGATTCATATGACCAAGACCTTTTTAGATCCAAAGAAGTAGCTCTTAGGTTTCTAAACTTCGAAACTAGATGTATCCATAAGGGTAAACACATTGATCTCAATGAACTAGGAAACCTGGAACCTATTAGGTGGTTTGCATATCTAGATGTCCTACCTCTGTTACAAATAAATGAACCAGTCTATCCTAGGTTAGTCAAGCTATTTTATGCAAACTTATATGTGGATAATGATAGCCTAAGTACTTACCTACTAGGAATGCAAATTAGAATTTTTGAAAGTACTATTTGTGAACTAATTGGAATCACTGAAAAAGATAGGGGCTGTTATTTTAGAGGTAAATGGGATGTCAATACAATCGGAGCAACCTACTCCGAAGCCGTCGAAATTATTTTTACAAATCCTGACCTCGGCATAATACCCAAGAGTTGTGAGCACCTACTGCCCTTTAACTCTAAAGTCCTTCATCATATCATAACTAGTATACTATTCCCTAAGCAATTTCATCTTAATGAAATGAGTCAAATAGAAATAAGCACCATGTATTGGATTATGAACGGTCAACATAACTGTTTTGGATACTCAATCCGGCAACACATGCAAGATATTACAGCTAAAGATACTATGTTGTCATATGGAGGGTTAATCACTCAATTCCTACTTGCCCATAACATTTGTATCTCACCCGATGAAGAAACAATTCAAAGTGATTAGTATAACATCATCAACAGAAATCTATTGAAAAGACTTAGGTGCACATTTAGCAACGGTATATGGGTTAGACAACCTAGAAGGACTGATCCAATTCCCCCACCAGTAGAACACCCCGAAACACCAATTCTTAGGGGAAATGAATCTCCTCCTCTTAGTCCCTTTGGCGTAGCACTTTCGGCTCCTGTTTCATCCTCCGAAGAACTCATTATGGCATAATTGAATCAGATCAAATTGCAGCAAGAACAAATTCAAATCTAGCAAATTGAAATTTTGAAGGAACTACGACAAATGAATCAAAAAATAGATGTCATATATCAGCACTGTGGCTTACCTCCTAAGGAATAATCGATGTAGTTTCTTGTTCTGTTCTGATTACTCTTCATGTGAAGTTAGAAGTCCATCATCTTCTGTTGAACAAAAACTGAACCTTTGTTTTAAGATGTATTGTTAAATTCTGGATGTTTGCTGATTTGGTTTTAAATCTGGATAAATATTCCTTGCGACATTAATTTTGAATGATAATTTCGTATGATTAATCTTTATGCTGCCTTCTTTTGATCACAAACTGTGTACTTCAAGTCTCATCTCCTTCTCTTCTTTTTTTTGTTGATGACAAAGGGGGAGAAGTGATGACTGGTATAACTTATGTGCATCGATAACATGACTTATATGAATTGCAAAAGGTTGTCTTATATGCCTTGCTTGTCTTACATATCTTATTCTTTGATTATATCGCAAGATTGGTTGATCATATCATATCATGAAATTCATGTTGAAAATCTTTATCATATTTTTTATCTCTCGTCAACATGAAAATTGTCTCTTATTATTTGACTTGTAAATAATTTTCAATAGTTGAAAATTATGAGAAATACGAAGGTTTGTATTTGCTCATGCTTAATAAGACAACGATAAGTCCAACGTTAGAACTTATTGATTTATGCTTGAATTCAAAGGGATCGAATTCAAGTGGTTTTATTTTCTCACAATATGGCATATAGATAGGGGGAGTTATGTTTAACTCCGTCATCAATTGATTGTCATCATCAAAAAGGGGTAGATTATTGAATCTCGGATTTTGATGATGAAATCAATTGATGGGTTAATTGATCTAATCCATATTATTGAAGTTGAGTGTGTAGGATTTACTACGACAGCCTAAAAACATAAAGCAAGGATACTAGAGTCAAGTTCGATGGACATTTGAGAGTTTGAAGATTCGTCGGAAATGCTGTCGGAATCAACCAAGAAAGATCGGAGACTTGTCGGACCTTTCGGAAGTCTGCCGAAGAGATTGTTAGAGGTTCGCAGAGATCACCGAGAAGGCTCGGCTACTCGTTGAACTCGTCACAAGATCGGGAGCTTGCTGGGAGTCCGCTGGAAGAAACCAGAGGGCATATCGGAAGTTCACCGGAAGAACGCGGGAAAGCTCGCCGAAACAAAACTTGACATTGGCCGGTTAAATACTTTCTTAGGATTATGTTTTTAGGTATGTAGTTAACATGTAATTAGGGATAGGATTAAGGGACAATCCTATACCTTGGTTAGGGGCCAACTGGGCCTAAAAGAGACTTGGTTTGCGTCGGACATAAAGCCCAATAAGAAAGTTGTAAGGATGGGCGGTGGCACCGCCCAGAACCCGAAGTGACAGGCGGTGGCACCGCCCAGCACCCGAGACCAGGCGGTGGCACAGCCACCGACAGACGGTGGCACCGCTAGTACGCCTGCCTGACAAGACATTGACAGGCGGTGGCATCGTCACCGATAAGCGGTGGCACCGCCAGTCTCGGAAACCCAAGAGGAATTCAAATTTGGAGCAGAAATTTGAACCCTCTTGGGGCCTATAAATACCCCTCAATTCTTAGCTGAGAAAACACCTTTTGCAAAGCAATAGTTTGGGTTAAGAGCTTTATAATAGTTTTAGCGAGTCTTGTTTTTAATATTGCTTAAGTGTTTACCTCCTCCCATCTTGTTGAAAAGAATTGTAAGAGTGTTAACCACTTGTAAAGGTTATAAGAGGGGTATTAGTCCTTCGCCTATAAGAGATTTGCTAGTGGAAGTTGGGTGCCTCTTCGAAGAAGGCTTCGCAAGTGGATGTAGGTCATTTTGACCGAACCACTTTAAAAACTGCTGCGTTATCTGGTTTGCATCATATTCTTGCCATTTACATACTCCAAACTTCTTTACTTAGTCATTACGCTTCCATACGTCTCTAAGTTATCAAGCTTCCAAATCGGTTCTCATCGATATTGTTTGTTATCGTGCGAAAGATTTTTCCGAAACCGAAGTTTTAATCCGCTGCACTAATTCATCCCCCCTCTCTTAGTGTCGCTCCGATCCTAACACATCTATACTCTCACATCTTGATAAGTTTGATTCCTTGGTTATGGATTTAGAGAATATATATGCAAAAATTGATGATGAGTATAAGGCCCTGTTACTTTTGTGTTCTCTTCCCCAATCCTCGAAGCATTTCCATGATACTATGATTTATGAAAAAGAAACAATTTCGTCTCAAGAAAATAAATCTGCACTAAAATCTAAAGAGTAGATAGACAGAGATATCACAGGGGAAAGTAGAGACAATCAAGCTGAAGGTCTGGTTGTCAGGGAGAGAACAAATAAAAGAGAATTTGATAGTTATAGATCTAAATTTAGATCTAAATCCAGACATAGAAATTTGGAGTGTAGATATTGTCATAAAATAGGGCACATTAAATCTGATTGCTTTAAATTAAAAAATAAATTAAAGCAAAAGGAAAAATTTGTTGAGAAAACTATTGAATCCGCTGAAGCTAGTGTAGCAACTGATGAGAATGTTGGAAATATTTTCTCTACTATTGATAACAGGACGATGTCTAAAAATGAATGGATTTTAGATTCTGGTTGTTCTTATCACATGTGTCCTAATAGAGATTTGTTTTCCATATATGAATCTTGTAATGGTGGAATTGTTTTGATGGGCAATAATGCAGCATGTGATGTTGTTGGTAGAGGAACAATCCGAATTAAAATGCATGATGGTATTGTGAGGAAGCTCACTAATGTTAGATATGTTCCTGATTTTAAAAAAAATCTCATCTCTTTAGGCACCCTAGAGGCCCTTGGGTGTAATTACACAGCTGAAGGTGGAGTTATGAAAGTTTCTAGAAGTGCTCTTATTGTTATGAAAGCTCGTAGGTCTGGTAGCTTATATATTCTACAGGGAACTACTGTCACAGGCTTGGTTGTAGTCTCATCATCATCATTATCTGATTCTGACATCACCAAATTATGGCATATGCATTTGAGTCATATGAGTGAAAAAGGTTTGAGTATATTAAGCAAAAGGGGTTTACTTTATGGACAGAGTACTGGGCCACTGGATTTTTGTGAACATTGCATTTTTGGAAAGCAGAAAAGAGTCAGCTTCAATTCTCTGGCAATTTACAAAACAAAAGGTACTCTTGACTATATTCATTCAGACCTTTGGGGTCCAGCTCATGTTCAGTCTAAGGGTGGTGCCAGGTATATGTTGACTTTCATTGATGATTATTCTAGGAAAGTTTAAGTTTATTTTTTGAAGCATAAAAATAATATTTTTCTAACCTTTAAATAATGGAAGGCTTTGATTGAGAAGCAAACAAGTAAACAGATTAAGCGGCTTCGAACAGATAATGGCATGGAATTTTGTGAAGGTGACTTTAATGAATTTTGCAAAAATGAAGGAATCGTCCGGCATCGCACTGTTAGGATGACGCCTCAGCAAAATGGTGTGGCCGAACGTATGAACATAACACTTTTTGGAGAGAGCAAGGTTTATGATCTCAAATGTAGGGTTGACAAAGGACTTTTGGGCAGAGGCAATTAATATGGCCTGTTACGTTGTCAACCGCGCTCCTTCGGCAGCACTTAACATTAAAACTCCGGAGGAAGTTTGGTTAGGTACTCTTGCTGATTACTCTGATTTAAAAATTTTTGGGTGTCCAGCATACATGCATATAAATGAAGGAAAATTAGAGCCTCGAGCTAAAAAATATATTTTCCTTGGATATGCTTTTGGGGTGAAAGGATATAGATTATGGTGTTCTGATCCCAAATCCCCAAACTTTGTAATCAGTAGAGATGTTACTTTTGATGAATTATCTATGTTATCTTCTAAAGAGGAATCTACTAGTTGTACAAATGATAGTGCACAGAAGTAGGTGGAGCTTGAGATTGGTAGGTCTGATTCTTTTCAGTCGAACTCTTCTACTCAAAGAATGCCAGTAGATGGTCCCGAGTCTACTGACGCAAATGATCTAGAGGAAGAGCAATATTCCATAGCCAAGGATAGACCATGGAGAGATATTCGACTACCACAAAGATATGCAAATTTGGTTGCATATGCTTTGTTTGTTGCAGAAGAAACAAGTGAAGTTGGTGAGCCTACTTCATACTCAAATGCAGTTTCTTGTGATAATTCCACTAAGTGGTTGATCGCGATGAATGAAGAAATTGAATCTCTCTATCGGAATAGAACTTGGGATCTTGTGAAGCCGCCTTCGGGTAAGAAAATTATTGGATGCAAATGGGATACTATTGTTGAGGGAAAGGTCCTTGTTCAGAAAATTCATACGAAGGACAATCCAGCTAATATGCTTATGAAGCCTCTTCCAGTTTATAAGTTCAAGCAGTGCTTGGACTTGGTTGGTGTTCATTATTGATGATTGCCCATTGGGACTTTTATGAAGAAGGTAGAGCAAGTTTTGTTGGGACATGCCAAGGTGGAGATTTGTTAGTTTGGCAAGTCCCATTGTCCCATATTGGGATAATCAGGCTTATTATCTCCTATTGGAACTATAAATAAGGGTCTGGGCTTTGAAGTCAGATGCACCATAAGTGGCACCACAAGAAAAACCTAAGTGTGTGCTTTGGGTTTAAGTCCATACTCAGTTAAATAGTTTGAGCTTATAGTTGAGGTTTTTCTTGTTTAGTATTTTCGGGTGTTTTATGGCCTAGGAACATCTTCCTAAGGCATTTGTAATAGTCGCTCTTTTATAGTAGTGATTTGCTCCTCTTTCGTCCGTGGATGTAGGTCAAGGTTAATTTACTGAACCATGTAAATCTAGTGTTCTTGTCGCTTTTATTCTTTCTGCTTTATTATCTTTATCGGGTTACCAAAATTACCCTTTGGTAAATTTTCTAGGGTTAGCTCTAACAAAAATTGTTAACGCAAAAGCAAGAAAGGACAACAACTATTGTTGCCCTTGCTGCCCTCGCAGATGGCAGCGCTGCCATCTGCGTGTAGGCTCTCGGCCGATGACCGGCGGGCTACTGCAATGGCAGCCACCTATGTGTAGGCACTACGCGTGCAGGCACGACTACCTGCAATGGCGCCTGCAAGTAGGGCTGCAAGCATGGCGGCCACCTGCGTACAAGCATTGCGCCAGCGCTCAAGGGCAACACCTACGATTGCTGGACTTGCGGGCGTAGGTGGCGCCTGCCACTGTTGGACCCGCGCACGAGCCGCCAGCAATTGCGGTAGTGAGCCCTAACGGGCAGTGCTGGCTTGCTGGTGCGACACTACAACCGTGGGCTAAAGCACCATAGGGCAGCGGCACCTATGGGCATTGCGCTCGTGAGCACAATTGCCCGCGAGGGCGATAGTGCCTGCAAGGGCGCTTGACCGCAAGGGCAACGTCGTCTGCCGCATAGGCTGCAGTCGATAGGGTGGCGACGGTCGCAGAAAGTAGGGAGAAGAGAGGGGTCAGGGTTTTTGGCCAAAAGATAGTTTTCCCCTCGAATATTCAAAAATTCCAAGTTCTATCCTTTGTCCAAATTATGAAAATACCCCTCATAAATCAAAAAATTTCTTACATTTCCTTGATTTCAAAAAATATTAATTAATTAAATATTTTAATTGATTATTAATTTTATTATTATCTAGTAGTCCTACATGATGATGATTTACACATGTGATGTATGAAAATCTAAAGGGATGATCATGGATCGTGTGATATGTGTATTTGTGATTATTATTATTGGGGTCTATAAGCCTTCATTTTATTTCTCATTTATTGTTGGGCTTGCATGCCTATGATTAAGTTATAATCACATGAGGAGGCGCAAGGGGAGCATGGATGCAATAGCGAGACACACGAGACAAACGATCACAATGTATGGAGATGCGTCGAGATGCTATCGAAACCGACAAGGATGAGATGGGCGATCAAAGGGCATGGAGATGCACCGTTGGATACATAGATCTTGATGTAAGTGATTAGGTCCACTAGCTCGGGCCTGATCACATTAGATTGTGGTCCATGATCATCTAGTATAATTGCTCATGTGATGTGTGATTGTTTATACATCTACTAGATATGTATATATATATATATATATATATATATATATATATATATATATATATATATATATATATATATATTTTACATGTGATGTAGATATATATTAAATATGTATATGCGTGACATGTCATATTAGGAGACCAAATAAAAAAAACCCCTCTCTCGATAATATTAAGTCGGTAAACGTAAGACAATTAGATTAACCCACGTGGCCTTCCATCGTTATAGGTAGGGATCGATTCTCGGTATAGGTTGAGTTGGTCGAGTCCCTCGAGGCTCACTTATATCACGATTTGCTATCTTACCTATGACATAGAGATGTCACCGGTGACATAAGGAAATGATATACTTGGTTGAGTCCCTCGTGGGTATTTCATCGAATCAAACTCATCTTGTAACGATGGTGTTGACTTAACCAAACATCATGGTTGATCGAGTCCCTCGAGACCATGGTGATTTGGAGGCCGAACAGGACAGGAATCATAAGGAGTTGTGATTGGAAAGACTTGCCTAACGTTCGGGCTTAGTGTGATTGGTCGAGTCCCTCGAGGTTACACTAAGATGCTGATTGAATGTCGATCACCACTAGAAGTCTGTCGGAGACTTCCGTTTCATATGCTGAGGGTGTCGCGTGACGCACTAGTAAAATAGTGGGAGCATATTAAGATAGAAGTTCATATCTTGATTATTTATTTTTATAAAATCTGTATGTTATTTATTTTTGCTGCATCTTTATTTTCAGAAAATGTCGCTTTCAAATCCTTTACGTGGAATACTTGATGTCAACTGCCTCATTGGTTCAAATTATACGGATTGGCTCCACAACTTGAGAATTGTTCTCATGATGGAGAAATGTACATCCTTGATACAATGATTTCTACGCCCGAGGAAGGGGCAAGAGAGGATGAGATCGCTTGCTACGTGAAGTGCATTGATGACTCCACTCTTGCTCAGTGTTACATATTGGGCTCCATGACTCCTAAGTTGTAGAGACAACATGAAAAGATGGATGCCAGATCCATTCTCCTACATGTCTACATATTGTTTAAGGAATAGGGAAGGACTCAGCGATATGAGATATCCAATAGCCTCTTCCATGCTAGGATGACTGAGGGGACACCGGTTCAGAACCATGTTCTAAAGATGATTGAGTGGATAGAGAAACTCACAGGTCTAGGAATGGTCCTAGAGGATAACCTATGTGTGGATCTTGTGCTTCAGTCTCTATCAGATTTCTTTTCATAGTTCATAATGAATTTTAATAAGAACAAGCTTGAGATGACTCTCTTGGAGCTTCTCAATATGTTGAGGGAGGCTGAGAGCACTATCAAGAAAGAGAAGCTAGTTATCTACACTAGTGATATTAGAACGAAAAGAAAAGCAGAAAAGTTCCTTAAGAAGGGTAAGGACAGACTAGGTAAAGCAAATGTTGCTAAGAGAGACTCGACAAAGGATAAAGGCTAGTACTTCCACTATAGAAAAGATGGCACTGGAAGAGGAATGCAAAGAGTACCTTGTAGAGAGGGCAAAACAGAAGCTTGGAGAAGCTTCAAGTACATTCATTATCAGTCTCCATTTCTCATACTCTTATTATAACACATGGGTATTGGATACCGGTAGTGCTTATCATATTTGTAATTCGTTGCAGATTCTAGTAAGGCCTAAGAGACTGGCGAGAGGCGAGATAGACCTCAAGATTGGCAATGAAGCAAAAGTTGTAGTAGTTGTTGGCGAGGTCACCCTACATCTGCCTGGTGGAGCTATTATTGCATTGGATCCATACTATTTGTTCTTTCTATTATCAAAAATATTATTTCTATTTCATGTTTGATAGTCAGTGGATATAAATTAATTTTTGAGAAAAATGATTATTCAATACTATTAGATGATGAGTTCATCACAAGAGAAACATTACATAATAATTTTTTTATGCTAGACACTACACATATCGTGGATATATATGTGTCTAAGAGGAAATAAGATAAGATGAACAGTGCATACTTGTGGTATTGTAGGCTAGGTCATATCCTTGAGGGAAGGATTCAAAAGTTGCTAAAAGATGGATATCTAGATCTATTCGACTATGAGTCATATACAACATGCGAGCCTTGCCTTCATGGAAAACTAATCAACTCTCTATTTAGTGGAACTGGAGAAAGAGCCACTGAACTATTGGAACTCATACATAGTGATGTATGTGGACCCATGTCAACTCATGTGATTAGTGGTGACACCTATTTCATTACCTTTATTGATGATTTCATAAGGTATGGATATGTGTACTTAATGAAGTGCAAGTCCGAAGCCTTTAAGAAATTCAGAGAGTAAAAGAATAAAGTAGAGAACCAGACTGGAAAGAGTATCAAGGCTCTTCGATCAAATTAAGGAGGTGAATACTTAAATACAGAGTTTACCCAATTCCTCAAGGACCATGAGATTCTATCCCAATGTCCCAATGGATACCTCCTTATATACCTTAGTTCAATGGTATATTTGAAAGAAGGAATTATATGCTGTTAGACATGGTACAGTCCATGATGAGTTTTGCTAACCTACTCATCTCATTATGGAGATATGTTATAGAGATTGTAGCTTACCTTGTAAACAAAGTTCTAACTAAGTCAGTAGTGTCTACACCATATGAGATATGAAAAGAGAAGAAGTCAGATCTTAAGGTTGTTAAGATTTGGGGTTGCCTTGCCCACCTTAAAAGACATAACCTCGATAAGTTAGAATCAAGGATGGAGCGATGTTATCTATGGGTATTATTTCTATCCTCTTGAGGACCAAAAGGTCTTTGTAGCCAAGAGAGCATCATTCCTTGAGAAGAAACACATTCTTGGTGGAGATAGTGAGATCATGATAGAGTTGAGTGAGATTGGAGAGCCTAGCTCAAGCACCACTCTACAGCATGAGTCTGTTTAGGTACCTAACAAACAAGTTCTAACTTTACATAGGTCCGATAGAGTATCCCATCCTTCTAAGAGATATATGGGACATATTGGAGGAGAGGATGTTGAGAATATTGATCCTCAAACCTATGAGAAGGCTATTATGAGTATAGACTCTAGGAAGTGGTAAGAAATCATAAATTTTGAGATGGATTCTATGTACTCCATGGAAAGGTAGAGACCTTTAACAAAATGATATTTAAGAATTGCTCATCGATTGCAAGTGGATCTTTAAGAAAAAAATCGAAGTAGATGAAAATGTAGAGACCTATAAAGCAAGGCTAGTGGCTAAGGGTATCATCAAAGGCAATGTGTTAACTATGGTGAAACCTTCTCAGCCGTAGCCATGCTAAAATCCATCAGAATTCTTTTGACTATTGCAGCACACTATAATTATGAGATCTAGCATATGGACGTGAAAACCGCATTCCTCAATGGCAACCTCGAGGAGGAGGTGTATATGATACAACCTAAAGGATTCGTATCCAAGGACTACCCAGATAAGCTGTGCAAGTTGCTTAGATCCATTTATGGACTGAAGCAAGCTTCCCAAAGTTGGAACATAACATTTGATGAGGCAATCAGATCTTATGACTTCGTTAAAAACGAAGATGAGCCTTGTGTGTATAGGAAGGTAAGTGGGAGTGCTATCACCTTTTTGGTATTATATTTGGATGATATCCTAATCATTGGGAATGGTGTAGGAATGCTATCCACAGTAAAGGTTTGGTTATCTAGACACTTCTCCATGAAGGACTTAGGGGAACCATCCTATATCTTAGGGATTCAGATCTATAGAGATAGATCTAAGAAGATGTGATATGGGAAAGCATCCTAGTATATAGACACCATTGTCAAAATGTTTGGCATGAAAAATTCTAAGAGAGGTCTCATACCGATGAGACATGGGATATCGCTTTCTAGGAGTATGTCATCAAAGACTCCTAAAGAAAGGGTGAATATGGATAGGATACCTATGCATCGGCAATAGGGTCTATCATGCATGTCATGCTTTGTACCAGGCCTGATATAGCACATGCTCTAATTGTCACGAGTAGGTATCAAGCGGATCCAGGCTTGGAGTATTGGAAAGCAGTAAAGTGTATCCTTAAGTACTTGAGAAGGACTAAGGATCTTTTACTAGTATATGGAAGTAGTAGCCTTAGGGTTGAAAGCTACACGAACTTGAGTTTTCAATCTGATGTCGATGAAAGCAAGTTAAATTTGGGGTATGTGTACACCATGAATGGAGGAGCAGTGTGCTGAAGGGTTCCAAGCAAGATACTACTACTGACTTGACCATAGAGGCGGAGTACATTGCTGCAGTAGAGGCAGCAAAAGAGGAAGTCTGGATGAAGAAGTTCATCATAGATTTGAGAGTCATGCCGGATAACAAGGAGCCGATTTCCTTATATTTTGACTACTACAGGGCGATTGCTCAAAAGAGGGAACCTAGGTCTCATCAGAAGAGATTGCTAGTAATATGTGCCCTGCAAGCCAATCACATGAGTGATGACACGTGTGACTTGACACGCAATCTTTTTGCTTATTATATTTTAGCGTTTATCACTTTATATTGCTTATTGTATATATATATATATATATATATATATATATATATATATATATATATATATATATGTATATATATATATTGTGATATCCTTGGATCTGTGCAATGGGAATCAGATCGTGATGAGATCACAATAATGAGACTAATTTGCCTTTAAACAGATATTCTAAATAATCTTGGTCATAGGTTACTCAAGAGAGATATCGAGATAATCAGATAGATTGGTATGTTGTATACCCATCCATATGATGGATGCAAATGGTCTCATAGTTGCTCATGTGGGGACACTAGGGATATAATACAGGTGCTCATTAAGGAATGAATTCACTGATTGATCTGCTTACGGAATGCTGAATGGTTGATGATGCCTTATTGTCAGACAGTGATTTCGTAATCCCAGTGGTGAATCTGGTCCTTAAACTTGAGACACCAAGGATGTCCTGTATTAGTGCTCTATTTTTTTATACCTAACTTATAGGTTTGGATATCCCAAATCTAGCACAGCTGGTCATCGGAAGTGGTAGTCAACCTTATGAGGGCTATTGAGTGTCGATATAGGATCATCCACTATAGGTGTCATAAGAGAAATGTCCCATTTATTCTTTCTCAGATAAATCCCTGGCCAGGGTCATTCGGATTGAGAGAGAAAGAGTTCTCTAAGAGAATCCGATTAGAGCAAGACTCGAGTAGAAACCGTATGGGTCTAACAGCACCATGCCCAATATATGATCTTTGGGATATTAGATAGATGAGAGACTATAGGTATATAGTAACTGATGGCAGACATATCTAATGGATTGGATTCTCCTGTATCATCAAGAGATTATGGCGTAGTGGCCTAGTACGTCCGTAGTCGATGAGTCGAGTGAATTATTTTGGAGATAATAATTCACTGAGCTAGAAGGAGTTCTGACCGGTATGACTCACGGCTAGCTCGATATTGGGCCTAGAGGGTCATACACATATGGTAGGTATTGTGATGAGTAGAGGTTCGGATATGAGATATCCGCTAGAGCCCCTATCTTATTGGATATTTAATAAGCCCTAAAATTATTGGATCCTATTGATGAGATCCAATAAGAGCCCTTAAGAGATTATTGGATAGAGATCCTCTAATCTAAGATGCTTGGGTAGTTTGATGGAGATTCAATACCCAATAAGGGAGGATCCATTATGGTTAAATTTACAAGGGACCTCTATAAATAGGAGGTCTTCAATGGTTTATAGGCTAGAGTTTTTTCTTCCTCTCCTATTCTCCTCCCCCTCTCTACCTCAAAGCAAGCCTAAAGTTTTGAGTAGCGTCATCACAGCTCTGTTGTGTGGATCACTGCTAGAGAGGAGGGTGCTTGACCTCCTTTACCATCTCCTAGAGATATGTGGGGATTCAGGGATATACGATCTCCCTAGGTAACATAATCTATCTCATATGTGGTTTTCTATTCTGCAAATTTTTGCACACCAATCTTCATACGACGACGAACATATCTTTGGGAATTGGGGATTTTGTTTTCTATTCTTCCACTGTGCATGTGATGTCTCCCCAAGATTTTATAACACTAATATCCAAACTAGTACTCGTTGTAACACCTACCATATGTGTGTGACTCTCTAGGCCTAATATCGAGCTGACCTTGATTCATGCCTATCAGAACACCTTCTCGCTCAGTGAATTATTATCCCCATAATAGTTCACTCGACTCATCGATTGCGGACGTACTATGCCACTATGCTACAGACCCGAGACGATATAGGGGAATCCATTCCTTTGAACCAATTTGTCCTTAGTTATTATATACCTATAGTCCTTCATCTATCTAATATCTTAGAGATCTTATACCGGGCATGGTGTTGTGAGGCCCACATGATTTCTCCTCGAGTCTCGCTCTAATCGGATTCTCCTAGAGATCTCTTTCTCTCTCAATCTGAATTACCTTAGTCAAGGATTTGTTTGAGCAAGAATACATGAAATATTCCTCTAATGATATCGAGAGCATATGATCCTCTATCGACACTCAATAGCTCTCGTAAGGTTAGCTGCCACTCTTGATGACCGGTTGTACTATATTTGAAACTTTCAAACCTATAAGTCTGGTATCAAACAGTGGAGTACTTATACGGAATTGCTATCGAACAATGAGGTATCATCAACCATCCAACATTCCATAAGTGGATTAATCAGTGAACTCATTCTCCAATGAGCACTTGCACTGTAGCCCTAGTGTCCCCACACAAGCTGCTATGAGACCAGCCGTCTCCATTATATGAATGGGTATATAGCATACTAGTCTATTCGGTTATCTCGATGTTCCTCTTGAGTAACCTGTGACCAGAATTATTTAGGGTCTGTTTTAAAGGCAAATTAGTCTCATTATCATGATCTCATCATAATCTGATTCCCATTGCTCAGATCCATGAACATAACAATATACTTATGCATTAAGTAATATAAAGTGATAAAATACTAGAATTATAATGAGCAAAAAGAGTGGATGTCATGTCACACGTGTCATTACTCACGTGATTGGCTTGCAGAGCACCTATAACTAGCAAGTGGGTCTCTACCTAATAATCTCTCATTTGCACTTATTAGATCTCATCCATAGGTTCCAATAATTTAGGAGCTTATTGGATATCCAATAAGATATGGGCTCCAATGGATATCTCATATCTGAATCTCTACTTGTTGTAACACCTACCATATGTGTGTGACCCTCTAGGCCCAATATCGAGCTAGCCATAAGTCATACATGTTAGAACTCCTTATTGCTTAGTGAATTATTATCTCCATAATAATTCACTCAGCTCATCGACTGTAAACATACTATGATACTACGCCATAATTCCCAAATGATATAGGAGAATCCAATCCATTGGACGTATCTATCCTCACTTACAATATATCTATAGTCTCTCATCCATCTAATATCTCGAAGACCCTATATCGGGCATGGTGCTATCGGGCCTATGCAATTTCTACTCATGTCTTGCTTCAATCGGATTCTCCCGGAAAACTCTTTCTCTCTCAATTTAAATGACCGTAGCTAGGGATTTACTTGAGTAAGAATATATATGATATTTCTTTTATGACATTGAGAAGTGTATGATCCTCTATCGACACTCAATAACCATCATAAGATTGGCTGCCACTCTCGATGACTAGTTGTACTAGATCTAGAACTTCAATGTCTATAAGTCTAGTATCAAATTGTAAAGTACTATAGGATATCCTTGGTCTCTCAAGTTTAAAGACCAGATATACTACTAGGACGACAGAATTGCTATTTGACATTGAAGTATTATCAACCATCCAACATACCGTGAGCGGATCAATCAGTGAACTCATTCTCCAATGAGCATCTGTGCGGTATCCCTAGTGTCCTCACATAAGCAGCTATGAGACTAATCGCCTCCATTATATGAACAGGTATATAACACACCAATCTATCTGGTCATTTCGATGTCCCTCTCGAGTGACCTATGACCGAGATTATTTAGGATTTGTATTTTAAATTGAATCGGTCTTATTATCATGATTTCATGATCTGAATCTCATTGCATAGATCCATAGATATCATAATGCATGCAATAGGAAATATAAAGTGAGAAAAATATCAAATAAATAATAAGTAAAAAGAATGCACATCATAATACATATATCAACACTTACTTGATTACCTTGTAGGGCACCTATAACTAGCAGCTATCACCTCCTACTCTCTTGTCCCCCTCTGCTCATTACCCTCTTGGGATGTGTGGACAACAAGAAGGGTTGGCTCCTTCTTGATCCTATAGTGTGCGTGGAAATGAGGATTATGCAGTAATTTGATGAGTATCTTCGCAGCCTTTCTCATGTGGATCATCGCTAACGAGGAGGACAATTAACCTCCTTCATCCCCTATCTCATATCTATAGGTTTTCAAGGTTATACGATCTCTCTAAGTAACATATCCCTTAATACGTGTGGTTTTTCGATTTTGCGGCGTAGTAATCTTTGCATGACGACAAGAAACTATTTTTTATAAAAAATATGAGATTTTGTTTTCTATCCTTCCAATGTGCATGTGATAATATTGAGATCCTTCATGCACCATAATATCAAAATAATTTTTATTTTTATATAAATAGAATATTAATACAATATTTTTATATAAATATGAGATCTTTCTTATAAATTTTTATTATTATACAATTCATGTTTGATTTATACAAATGATGAACTTGCATTAAAACATTATATGTCATGAGAAAGTTGATATATCGATAGAATAGGCAATATGCTAAAGGTAGGAGCTGTTAGGATCGGAGCGGCACTAAAAAAGGGGGAATTAGAATTAGTGCAGATTAAAACTTGTAAGCTTGAAATCGATTTTTAAATGTGTAGAGATTTCGATTCGATGAAGAATAACTTTGCTAAAAATAGCTCGAGTAAAGGAAGTCAAGAGTAGGGAGAAGAAAACCGAACAATTTGCTACTAAGAAGATAAGTGGTTCAGAAAATTAAACACTCACACAATCAAGGAACACCACAATGTAAAGTGATTCAGTCAAATGACCTACATCTACTTGCAAAGCCTTCTTCGAGGAGGCTCCAAACTTCCACTAGCAAATCACTTTGAAGGGGAAGGACCAAATACCCCTCTTATAACCTTTTTACAAGTAGTTCACACTCTTACAAATTTTTCAAAAAGAAAGAGGGAGGTGAACACTTAAGCTATTGAAAACAAGACTTTGCTAAAGCTTTTTCTCAATTTCTAACTTCTCAAAAAGGTGTCTTCTCTGCTAAGAATTGAGGGGTATTTATTGTTGAATCTCGTATTTTGATGATTAAACTACTTGATATATGTTTATGATTTAATCTGCGGTTTGAGTGACGCAGGATGCTTCGATTAGGATGAGACAATTAAAGCAGGAAAATCATGTTGTGCCGAAGGAACATGTCAGAAGATTGGACGTCGGGCCGGTGGATCGGTCAACGTATCGACAGAAGGCTTCGGGCCGTGGACTCGGGCATCGGGCCAAGAAGAACGGGTATTATGCCAAGGATATCGAAGTTGCAGGAGAGGACGATGCGCCGAAGAATCGGACGAAGCGTCGAGGGACCAATGACATGCCGGACAACTTGGTTAATTGCTTAGGATTAATTGTCTCGATCGAAGTTTTGTTTTAATTGTGCAGGATTAACTATGATAACGATGAAGACATAAAGCAAAACAAAGTGTCGGAGTCAAGCGCGAAGGATTTTTTGCAAGTTCGAGAGTTCGACGGAAGTCCGAAGGTTCGTCGGGAATGCTACCGGAACTAGCCGAGAATGTGTTGGGAGCTTTCCGAAGGGTTTCTCGGAAGCTCGCCAAGAAAGATCGGAGCTTGCCGAAGAAGCTCGTTGGAACTCGCTAAGATCAAATCGTGAAGTCTAGGAGCTTGCCGGAAGTCCGCAGAATGGTTTCTGAGAGTTCATCGGAAGACCGCCGGAAGTTTGCCGGAAGCTCGCCAGAAGAAGTCTTGACTTGCGGACTTTGTAATAGTTTAGAAAATGTCTTTAAATTCAGAGTTAGCACGTTAATTAGGGTTAGGATTAGGTGTTAATCCTATAACCCAAGTAGGGGCCAATTAGGCCCAAGTTCGGATTGGTTTGGACCAAGTTTGGAGCCAAACCAAGTGAGCTGAAATAGTGTAAGAGGTGGCACCGCCAAGGTTGGAGGTGGCACCGCCCAGGAGAGGATCTCCCAGCGAAGCTGGGCAGTGCAACCGCCCCAGGCAGGAGGTGGCACCGCCTGGGCTCAGTCTCCGAGCGAGACTGGGCGGTGCAACCTCCCCTGACAAAGAGGTAGCACCGCCTGAGCTCGATCTTCGAGCTCTAGCAGGAGGTGCAACCGCCTCAGTCAAGAGGTGGCACCACCTGGGGCTCAGTCACCGAGCCAAACTCAGGCGGTGCAACCGCCCCTGACAGAGAGGTGCAACCGCTTGGGCTCAGTATTCGAGCTCTGCCAGGCGGTGCAACCTCTCCAGTCAGGAGGTGCAACCGCCTGATCCCGGAATTCCAGAATTTGATCTTTTTGAGCTCCAAATTTGAATTGGGTTGGGGCCTATAAATACCCCACCCATTCAGCATTGAAAAGATAGAGATATACACCGAAATCTTGATCTTTTCTGTGAGTCTTAAAGCTCAAAATTGTTGTAAAAGTCCTAAAGTTCTCCTCCCTCTGTTCTTCAAGTTTTGAGTTGTAAAGAGAGGAGAGAAAGGTTCTGTAAGGGTTGTCTCCAGAGCCCGTCAAAAGGAGTGAAACTGTAAAAGGGCAGTTGGCCTTCGCCTATTGAAGGAAGGCCTCTAGTTGACGTTGGTGACTTCGTCGGTGGAGGAAGCCAAAAGTGGAGTAGGTCAAGACTGACCGAACCACTCTAAATCTCTGGTTTGCTTTTACTTTGAGCACTTTATCATTACTGCAAACCTCCTACATAGCTACTGCCCTCTGCGCTTTTACGAACGAGTTTCTAAGTTCTGATCTTTCCGAATCTGCCTTTAGATGTAAATCGGTGTTTTCGTACGATCATTACATTGCAGTTTACGTTTACGTTTTGACTCCATTTATAACTGCAAACTGCCTTCTGCGCATTTATAAAACGCATCTCAAAGTTCAGTATCTTCAGAATCAGTATTTAGACGTAAACTACGTTTAGACGTAAAATTACGTTTAGACGCAAACTGCGTTTAGACGTAAAACTACGTTTAGATATAAACTGCATTTAGACGCAAACTGCGTTTAGACGTAAACTGCGCTTAATCTTAAGTAATCTTAGAATCGGCTTTATCGAACGAACGCAGCTTTCGTTTTTAATCGCTGAAAGATTTCCGCTGCACTAATTCACCCCCCCCCCCCTCTTAGTGCTCTCGATCCTAACAATTGGTATCAGAGCCTGGTTTTTCTCATTTCGGATTTACACCCGAGAGAAATGGCTCTTCATGGCTTTCAGGAGGGCTTTTCGGTCTTTCATCCACCGTTGTTTAACGGATTGGACTACACTTTTTGGAAAACTCGAATGAGAGTTTTCTTGATTTCTACGAATTTAGATTTATAGAAATCATTGAAAACGGTTTTCAACTTCCCTCTAAACCGATGAACGAATGGTCGGATTTGGAGAAGAAGTATTTTTCTTTAAACGCAAAGGCTATGAATGCCTTATTTTGCGTCTTGGACAAAAATGAGTTCAATCGGATTTCTACGTGCGAAACGGCTTTTGACATTTGGCGAACACTTGAAATCACGCACGAGGGAACTAGTAGAGTCAAAGACTCAAAAGTTAACTTTTTATTGCATGATTTTGAGCTTTTTCGAATGTAACCAAGCGAGACTATAGGCGACATGTACACCCGTTTCACGGATGTCGTCAATAGATTAAAAGCTCTTGGAAAATGTTTTTCGGATTTTGAACTCGTAAACAAGATATTGCGTTCTCTTTCTAAGAAGTGGGATTCATAAGTAACTGCAATACAAGAAGCTAAAAATCTAAACAACTTACCACTTGAAGAACTAATTGGTTCGTTGATAACATATGAAATGGTGCACAATGCACATGATGAACATGTTGAACACAATCACCTTCCAAAGAACAGGAAGGATTTGGGATATAGAACATTTGAAGACCACTCGAGCATAAGCTCAAGTGATGGTGAACTTAAACTACAAATGAAACGAAAATTAAAAAGCAAAACGAATGGAACTACTTGCTTTAAACGCAAGAAGAAGAACAAAAATTGGGATGAATCGATGGAGGTTGTTTTGTTCATCATTGTCCTCATCACTTGAGTCATCGCTCAAGTGACATTCATTTGTCCAGAGTTAATCAACATGAAGTGGCATTCATCACTCAAGTGGCATTCACATGAATCGAGCTCCTCCGAAGACGAAGAAAAAATCAACAAAAGCGAGGCGACAAACTACGCCTTAACAACCTACGACGTTGAGGTAATTAAAATGCCTTTGGTTTATTTCGAAATTACATGATGCTCTTCATAATACATTTTCTTTTTAATATAGAATTAATTTTCTTGAAAATTACATGTAAAATATATATATATATATATATATATGATGAAAATGCAAAATTTATGATCATGCTAGTAATTTTGAAAATAATCATGAAAAATACATATTTTATGATAAACAAACAAAATAATTTTGATTGAAAATATGAAATCATGCTTGATATAATGATGTTTTGATACCATCATGATATGAAGCATTTATGATTTGCAATGATGCATGCAATACTTGAGCTTTTTAATAATAATGTTATGTATTGCATATGATGTGAATCATGATTTAAAATGCCCTGAGTTGTTACTAAAATGAAGTATTATAAATGTTGATTTAATGTCATGAATGCTCTAAATGATGAATGTTTGGTATCATGATCGAAAATAGTGATAAATACTTTGAAAATAAATGTTTGTATCATATTAGATGGTTTGACATATTGTGCATGATAAGCTATAAAGATGATTGAAACAATGATTGAAATAATAGGAATGATGATTTGGAATCATATAATAACGAGTTTATATGTTTTAAAAATATATGATGATAATGATGCATGCAATGATGAAATATTCATGATAAAATAATTGTTTTGACATTCACGACTTGAATTTTCATCAATGCTATTTACCTTTGTCATAATTTAGAAATTAAATTAAAGGGTCTTCCCTTCTTTTTGACAATGACAAAGGGGGAGCAAAACATGTTTGAAAGCTAATTTGCTAGCTCATATAATTCAAAAAAAAAAGGGAGAAAGAAAATAATTACACTTCTCAAAAGAAAAGGAATTGCTATCTTGAACATCACCAAGAAGTGCTATCTTATAAATCTCAAGATGCACAAATACAAACATGCAAAATTTGTAATTTTGCACATCATTAAAATTTATGATGCTCATGCATGTTCTAAAATGTTATAAGATTCACTAGCTTGCATGATGTAGAACTTGCTATATTGAACATCACCAAGAAATGATATCTTGCATAAGCAAAAAGTTAACTTGCACATGTAGCAAAACTTATATTTCAAGAAGCAAGAGTTGCTTTCTTGAACATCTCAAAATTACTAGCTTGCGTGTCTTAAAATTGTAAACTTGCCATCGTACTACCATGATGATGAGCATGTCTTATCTTCATGATTGTATTTGAAAAACTATGGCAAAAATACGTCCTAATGATTGAATGTGTTAAAATTATTTTTCGAACCTTCTTGATTGAATGATCAAATCACTTGATTGGCATAATGATTTTACACAATTACATGTTGGAAATTATGTGCTTGAATACAAAACTTCCATGATAACAAACATGCTTTACCTTCATGATTGTAATTGAATATCTATAGCAAAACCTTGTCTGAATGCAAGAAAAGTCAAATTTCATTTTCGGATTCTCTTGAACCTAACATATCAAGTTTACTCTCTTCCAAACTTAACAAGGATATGTCATATCAAGTTTAGTTCATATCATTGATTTTTGACATATGTAATCAACTAGCAAATACATCTCTCATACACATATCATGTGAAAAATATTTTTTGAGAAATGGATTTGATGAATATGGATGAAAGTGTTTTTACTTGCAAGGATTTGTTTTACATACATATCCTGGTCCTTGTAAAAATGAAGCATGATTTAATCTCTCATCGATTCTAACTTCACTTGAAGTAAACTCACAAATAGCATGTATCACAAATAGTCTTCCTCCTTCATGCAAAAAGATAATAACAGATAAAAAAGGAAGAAGTTTTCAAAGCTATCTCCATGTCATGTTTTCCTTGAGATGTTTGTATAATTGATATCCTATCACTCACTATTGGAAAATGATATGAACCTAGTTATGACATGAATAATTACAAGCACTTATGCTAAAAATTTGCTTATATCGTTCTCCATTTTGTTGATGACAAAGGGGGAGAAATATATGAATTGATGCTATGAACACTAATGCTATACTTGCATCATCAAGAGATATATGAATTGATACGATTTCCATATTTGCAATGCTTGCATCATTAAGAGATATATGAATTGACGCTATGATTGCCAAACTTGCATTATGCCATGTTTGCATCATGCGTTAAGATATCAAGAACTTGTATCGTAATTTTACGCGTTGATATCTTACCATGTGATGAAATGCTACAATTGATAAACACTTGAAATGTTTGCGTTATGATATCAAAAGCTTACATCGCAATTTTACATGTTGATATTTGATAATAGCAAACTTACATGATGATAAAACTTGATATTATGTTTTTCATGCAATGAGTTGAACTAATATCACAAACACTTGATTGTGGTACTTCTCCTTTTTGTTGATTACAAAGGGGGAGAAGTATGTTGATGACATGACATGTTATGCATAAGTTTATGCATAAGTTCATGATGACGTGTTGCAAGTATTCATGATGAATATTGCAATGACTTGAATTCAGTTTGAATTCAAGGTTCTATCAATATGACATATTGATAGGGGGAGTTTGTTTAAACTCCGGGAGTTAAGTTTAACTCCGTCATCAAGTGGTTGTTATCATAAAAAAGGGGGAGATTGTTGAATCTCGTATTTTGATGATGAAACTATTTGATATATGTTTATGATTTAATCTGCTGTTTGAGTGATGCAGGATGCTTCAATTAGGATGAGACAATTAAAGCAGAAAAATCATGTTGTGCCGAAGGAACATGTCAGAAGATTGGACGTCGGGCCGGTGGATCGGTCAACGTATCGATAGAAGGCTTCGGGTTGTAGACTCGGGCATCGGGCCAAGAAGAGCGGGTATTGTGCCAAGGATATTGGAGTTGTGGAGTCAACTGGCCGATTGGGCAATAGGTTACAGGAGAGGACGATGCGCCGAAGAATCGAACAAAGCGTTGAGGGACCAATGACATGCCGAACAACTTGGTTAATTGCTTAGGATTAATTGTCTCAATCGAAGTTTTGTTTTAATTGTGCAGGATTAACTATGATAATGATGAAGACATAAAGCGAAACAAAGTGTCGGAGTCAAGCACGAAGGATTTTTTGCAAGTTCGAGAGTTCGACGGAAGTCCGAAGGTTCGTCGGGAATGCTACCGGAACTAGCCGAGAATGAGTTAGGAGCTTGCCGAAGGGTTTTTCGGAAGCTCGCCGGAAGGTTCGTTGGAAGTTCGTGGAGCTCGCCGAGAAAGATCGGAGCTTGCCGAAGAAGCTTGTTGGAACTCGCTAAGATCAAATCATGAAGTCTAGGAGCTTGCCGGAAGTCCGCAGAATGGTTTCCGAGAGTTCATCGGAAGACCGCCGGAAGTTTGCCGGAAGCTCGCCAGAAGAAGTCTTGACTTACGGACTTTGTAATAGCTTAGAAAATGTCTTTAAATTCATAGTTAGCACGTTAATTAGGGTTAGGATTAGGTGTTAATCCTATAACCCAAGTAGGGGCCAATTAGGCCCAAGTTCGGACTGGTTTGGGCCAAGTTTGGAGCCAAACCAAGTGAGCTGAAATAGTGTAAGAGGTGGCACCACCAGGGTTGGAGGTGGCACCGCCCAGGAGAGGATCTCCCAGCGAAACTGGGCGGTGCAACCACCCCAGGCAGGAGGTGGCACCGCCTGGGCTCAGTCTCCGAGCGAGACTGGGCGGTGCAACCTCCCCTGAAAGAGAGGTAGCACCGCTTGAGCTCGGTCTTCGAGCTCTGGCAGGAGGTGCAACCGCCTCAGTCAGGAGGTGGCACCGCCTAGGGCTCAGTCACCGAGCCAGACTCAGGCGGTGCAACCGCCCCTGACAGAGAGGTGCAACCGCCTGGGCTTAGTCTTCGAGCTCTGCCAGGCGGTGCAACCTCTCCAGTCAGGAGGTGCAACCGCTTGATCCCGGAATTCCGGGATTTGATCGTTTTGAGCTCCAAATTTGAATTGGGTTGGGGCCTATAAATACCCCACCATTCAGCACTGAAAAGATAGAGATATACACCGAAATCTTTATCTTTTCTGTGATTCTTAAAGCTCAAAATTGTTGTAAAAGTCCTAAAGTTCTCCTCCCTCTGTTCTTCAAGTTTTGAGTTGTAAAGAGAGGAGATAAAGGTTCTGTAAGGGTTGTCTCCTGAGCCCGTCAAAAGGAGTGAAACTGTAAAAGGGCAGTTGGCCTTCGCCTATTGAAGGAAGGCCTCTAGTTGACGTCGGTGACCTCGTCGGTGGAGGAAGCCAAAAGTGGAGTAGGTCAAGACTGACCGAACCACTCTAAATCTCTAGTTTGCTTTTACTTTGAGCACTTTATCATTACTGCAAACCTCCTACATAGCTACTGCCCTCTGCGCTTTTACGAACGAGTTTCTAAGTTCTGATCTTTCCGAATCTGCCTTTAGACGTAAATCGGTGTTTTCGTACGATCATTACATTGCAGTTCACGTTTACGTTTTGACTCCATTTATAACTGCAAACTGCCTTCTGTGCATTTATAAAATGCATCTCAAAGTTCAGTATCTTCAGAATCAGTATTTAGACGTAAACTACGTTTAGACGTAAAACTACATTTAGACGCAAACTGCGTTTAGACGTAAAACTACGTTTAGACGTAAACTGTGTTTAGACGCAAACTGCGTTTAGACGCAAACTACGTTTAGACGTAAACTGTGTTTAGACGTAAACTGCGCTTAATCTTAAGTAATCTTAGAATCGTCTTTATCGAACAAACGCAGCTTTCGTTTTTAATCGCTGAAAGATTTCCGCTGCATTAATTCACCCCCCCCCCCGTCTTAGTGCTCTCGATCCTAACATTTATAGGTCCCAAGAGGATTCAAATTTAGGCTCCAAATTTGAATTACTTTTAGTTTTCTCGGTGCTGGCGGTGCCACCGCCCATCAATGTCTGACACTGACAGTATACTGGTGGTGCCACCGCTTGACCTCTCAGGTTCTAGGCGGTGCCACCACCCAGTCCTGTAGGGTACTGGCGGTGCCACCGCCTAGACTTTTCATATCACTGGTTGGGCTCCAAACTTAGACCCAAACCAGTCCAAACTCAGGCCTAATTGGCTCCTAACCAAGTTATAGGATTAACCCTTAATCCTAACCAAAATTATATGTAAACTACGAAATTAATACATAGCCCTAAGCAAATTTTTAACCGGCAACGTCGACTTTCCTTTAGGCGAACTTCCAGCAGACTTCCGATACACCCTCGGATTTCTTCTGGCAGACTCCTAGCAGGCTCCCGGTCTTGTGGCGAGTTCAACAAGTCTTTGGTAAGTATCCGAACCTTCTCGGTGATCTTCATGAACCTTTGACGATCTTTCCGGCGGATGTTTGAAAAACTTCGACAAGTCCCCGATTCATTCTTGATTGGTTCCGGCAGCACTTCTGATGATTCTTCGGACTTTCGGCGGACTCTCAAACACCCATCGAACTTGACTCCGGGAAACTTACTTTAAGTCTTCAAGCTATCGTAGTTAAACATGCACACTTAACTCAATAATATGGATTATATCAATTAACTCATTAATTGACTTCATCATCAAGATTCAACAATCTCCCCCTTTTTTATGATGACAATCAATTGATGATGGAGTTAATCATAACTCCCCCTATCTATATGCCATATTATGAGAAGATAAAAGCACTTGAATTCAGTCTCTTTGAATTCATGCCTAAACCAATAAGTTATATCGGTTGAACTTATCGTTATTCTTAATAAGCATGAGCAAATATGAAACTTCGTATTTCTCATAAATTCAAGGCATGAAAATTATTTCAAGTCGAATGATAAAAGACAATTATCATTTCGACAAGAAATAATAATAATATGAAATTTCATATTGGATCTCATGATATAAATGCAAGACATGATTTCATATTGATCATGAGATAATTGCTTTTCATTTTAAAAACTGATAAACATGATACGACAGCCAATAAAAAAAAACTTTCATATGCGATATGCTCAAAAATTTTTACGATGCTTTTAAGGAGTAAAACACATATAAGACATTTTCCATTGCATTATACAACATATAAGTCATGCAAATTTTATATTTTACATAAGCCATCAATCTTTTGCACATTCTTCTCTCCCTTTGTCATCAGCAAAAAGGAGATCGTTCATTCAAGGAAGACAACACATCATCCAAAATAATATTAAGATACCATCAAAATGTTGACAAAATTTTGGAAAGAAACATCCAACATCATATACTAGGATAATGCAAACACATATCAAGGTAGCATAGAGGTTTACAATAATAAGAAAACACATCAATTATTTCTTAGGAGGAATTTCAGAATTTCTATACATGGCATCTATCTTTTGGTTCATCTATCATAGTTTCCTCAAAATTTCAACTTGCTGTAATTGGATTTGCGCTCTTGCTGTAATTTGAGTTGCTCTTGTTGTGTTTTGATTTGATTCAATTATGCCATAATGGGATCTTTAGAAGATGAAGCAGGAGCTGGTTCTGAAGGTGCTGCACTAAAGGGACAAGGAGGAGGAGATTCATTTCCCCTAAAAATAGGTGTTTCAAGGTGTTCTACTGGTGGGGAAACTGGATTAGTCCTTCTAGGTTGCCTAATCCATATACTATTGCTAAAAGGGCACCTAAGTCTCTTGAGTAGGTTTCTGTTGATACTGTTAAATCGATCGACCTAGATTATTTCTTCATCGGGTGAGACACAAATATTATAGGCAAGCATTAATCGAGTGACTAACCTCCCATATGGTAACATTGAGTCTTTAGATATTATGTCCTACATATGTTGCCAGATTAAGTATCCAAAATAATTATTTTGGTCGGTCATAATCTAATACATAGTACTTAACTCTATTTGACTAATCTCATCATGATGAAATTATTTAGGAAGTAGGATGCTTATCATAATGTGATGAAGAAATTTAGAGTTAAAGGGCAACAAGTGCTCGCAACTTTTGAGAATCATGCCTAGGTTCGGATTTGCAAAAACATTTTCTAAAGCTTCGGGGTAAGTTGCTCCGATTGCATTGATATCCCATTTACTTCTAAAATAACAACCCTTATCCTTTTCGGTAATTCTAATTAACTCATATGTAGTGCTATCAAAGATTTGAATTTGTATTCCTAAGAGGTAGGTAGTTAAGCTATCATTGTCCATACTTAAGTTTGCATAAAATAACCTAACCAACCTAGGATAAATTGGTTCATTGATTTGGAGGAGAGATAAGGCATCTAAATTTGCAAACCATCTAATGGGTTCTAGGTTTCCAAGTTCATCTAGATCAATATGTTTGCCCTTATGTATTGTTCTTATTTCAAAATTAGGAAACCTAAGAGCTACTTCATTAGATCTAAAGAGAATTTGATCATAGGAATCTCCTCCCATTTTTCCTTTGGTTCTTGATGATCTCTTAGGTGCCATATCTAATCATGATGATAGATCAAGAGAGAACTGTAAAGAATAGGCCAAATAATAAGAGGCAGAGAAAAAAATTTCAGATCTTACCTTATATAAATTTCCTTGGGAGGTTGAGAGCTTGATCTAAGAAGAACCCCTCTCTTAGGCTTCTAGAGACTTAGAATGAGGGTGAGAGAGGTTTAGAGGGTTTAGTGGGACTGTTAGGAAGGGTTCTCACGGGTTAGTAGCGGTTCCACCGTCGACCCTAACCCCCTTTCTTTATAAGGGGGTTCTCGGGTGGTGCCATCGCCAACCGAGTGGTGCCACCGCCTGGGGATCGAGCGCCCAAGTGGTGCTACCGTCGGTTCTGGTAGTGCCACCGTTGGCACGCCAAAAAAAATAACTATTTTTTTTATATAATTTTGTTTTCAGAAGTTTTAATGTGTTTGATTTAAGATCGGATAGTGTCTTGGATCACTTTTTAAGATGTCATTAAAAATCGAAAAGAAAGAAGTTAAATCCACGAAATCCGAAAAGAGGATGAAAAATTTTCGGAAAATATATACAATCAAGCTCATTCATAAGGACAATTCAACATGCCTAATTCCCTTCTAATAAAGTCAAATTGATCTTCATTTAAGGCTTTTGTGAAAATATCCACAAATTGATGCTTTCTATCAATAAATTCTAGAATGACATTATTATTATTGATATTATCTCGTATAAAGTGATGCCTAATGTCAATATGCTTAGTTCTAGAGTGTTGAATTGGATCTTTGGTTAGACATATAGCACTTGTATTATCACATTTTATGGGAATGTTCTTTAAGTAAATTTCATAGTCTTCCAACGTATTTTTCATCCAAACAACTTGTGCACAGCATGCACTTGCAGCTATGTATTCGACTTCCGCTATAGATAGTGCAACCAAATTTTGTTTCTTGGAAGTCCAAGAAACAAGTGCATGTCCTAAAAATTGACATGTTCTGGATGTGCTTTTTCTATCTATCCTACATCGGCCAAAATCGGTATCTGCATAAGCTATTAAATCAAAATTATCGGATTTTAGATACCATAATCCTAAATTAGGAGTTCCTTTAAGATATCTAAGGATTCTTTTAACACTTTTAAGATGATAAAAATTAAGGATTAGCTTGAAACCTACTATATAGTCCTACACTAAACATGATATTCGGTCTAGTTGCGGTGAGGTAAAGTAAACAACCAATCATTTCCCTATATGTTTTTTAATCAAAGCTTCATCACTTTCATCCATGTCTAACTTAGTGGAAGTACTCATACGAGTGTTTATAGCTTTTGAACCATCCATGTTAAATCGTTTTAATAATTCTAATGTATATTTAGATTAATTAAGAAATATATCATTACTAAGTTGTTTAATTTACAATCCTAAAAAGAATGTTAATTCTCCCATTAGGCTCATTTCAAATTCATGACTCATACATTTGGTAAATGATTCACATAGTGATTATCCGAAGAACCAAAAATAATATCGTCAACATAAATTTGAACAATAAGAAAATTATTTTTAAAATATTTGATAAACAATATAGTATCAACCTTGCCTTTTGTAAAATTATTTAAAATAAGAAAGGAACTAAGCCTTTCATACCAACCTCTAGGAGCTTGTTTTAAGCCATAGAGAGCCTTAGTCAATTTAAATAAATGATTAGGAAGAAGAGAATTTTCAAATCCAGGAGGTTGTTCAACATATACTTCTTCGGAAATAAAACCATTCAAAAAGTACTATTGACATCCATTTGAAATAGTTTAAAATCATTACTACTAGCATAGGTAAGGAGCATCCTAATGGCTTATAATCTTACCACAAGAGCGAAGGTCTCTTTATAGTCGATACCTTCTTATTGGTAAAAACCTTTGGCCACTAGTCTAACCTTGTTTCTAACTACAATACCACATTCATCTTGTTTGTTTCTAAAGACCCATTTAGTACCAATGACTAAATGGTTACTAGATCTAAGAACAAGCTTCCATACCTCATTTCCCTCAAATTGGTTCAATTCCTCTTGCATTGCAATAACCCATGAATCATCTTTCTAGGCTTCATCAATGCATTTAGGTTCAATTTGAGAAAGGAAGGCGGCGTTAGCACAAAAATTCTTGAAGGAAGAATGAGTTTGAACTCCTTTTGATGTATCTCCTATAATTAGCTCCTTTAGATGAGTATCTACATACTTCCATTCCTTGGGCAAAGAAATTTCGGAAGAAGATGCATCCAAGTTGTTATTTTGAGGAGAGGGTTCATTTAAATTCAAATTATCAAAACCAAGATCATCATCAAAATCATTTTTCTTTAACTTAGAAATTTCATTAAAAACTACATAAATATACTCTTCTATAACTAAGGTTCTTTTGTTAAAAACATGAAAAGCCTTAGAAACGGAAGAGTAACCAAGAAAGATGCCTTCATTGGATTTAGCATCAAATTTTCCTAAGGCATCCTTTTCATTCAAAATAAAGCATTTGCAACTGAAAACTTTAAAATAAGAAACATTTGGTTTTTTGTTATTCCATAATTCATAGGGAGTTTTTGATAGAGATGGTCTTATTAGAACCCAGTTCATGACATAGCAAGCCGTGTTAACGGCTTTGGCCCAAAAATACTTAGGTAGACTATGTTCATTTAACATGGTTCTTGCCATTTCTTATAGATTTCTATTTTTTCTTTCAACTACCCCATTTTGTTGAGGATTTCTCGAAGTGGAGAAGTTGTGGTTATATCTATTTGATTCACAAAAACTTTGGAAGTCACGGTTTTGAAATTCGCTAACGTGATCACTCTGAATTGATGAAATCATGAAGCCATTTTCGTTTTGAGTAAGTTTACAAAATTTAGATAAACATTTGAAACAATCACTTTTGTGAGCCAAGAAATAGATCCAGGTGTATCTACTATAGTCATCTACAATTACAAAGGCATATTTGCTTCCTCCTAGACTCGTTATGTCAATTGGTCCAAATAAGTCTAAATGGATCAATTGCAATGGTTTAGTGGTGCTAATTTGATTTTTTGGTTTGAAACTAGTTTTTATTTGTTTTCCTAGTTGACAAGCAACACACATTTTGTCTTTAATAAACTTCATATTGGGAATCCCTCGTACTAACTCTCTAAATGAAATCTTAGATATTAGTTTCATACTTGCATGGCCTAATCTCCTATGCCAAAGCCAAGCATCATCATTTAAAGCGGAAAAGCATATTTCATTACTAAGTTCATATGGTGTAGACATTATTTTGTTTTAAGGTAATCATTAATATGTTATTATTTGGTTTTTCAATAATGCACACATTAGATTCAAATCTAAAGAAATAACCTTTATCGTATAATTGACTAATGCTTAAGAGATTATGTTTTAATCCATTAACTAGCAACACATCATCAATTGAAAAACTTGATTTGTTATCTATGGTTCCCTTGCCAATGATTTTACCTTTGTTGTTGTCTCTGAATGTGACATACCTTTCTTCTTTGCTAGTGAGCATAGAGAAATGAGATGGATCTCCAGTCATGTGCCTTGAGCATCCACTATCAAGATACCATCTCTTGCTCCTAGCTTGTAAGTTTGTCTACAAAAGAGGATGGTTTTTAGGTACCCATTTGATTTTGGGTGCCTCAAAAATTGATCTACTAATTTTGTCATTCATCATTGAATTATTTATAGTTCTTTTAGGAACTCATATCAACTTATGTGGACTAATTTTCTTAAATGGATATTTGTAAATAATATGTCCGGATTTACAACAAAAGTTGTATTTCAAATGAGGTGAAACATGTAATGTAGGTCCTTTAATGAAGGTGGTAGGATTTTGGTGAGATCCTCTCACAAAACCAATTCCATCTCTATTTGCGACATGACCCTTGTTTGCAAGGATCATGTCCAAGCCTTTGCTACCGACCTTAAACTTGTTTAAGGTCTCTTTAAGTAGCGAATTCTCATCTTTTATTACTTCTAAGTATTCACACTTAGAGCATGGAGGAGTTTGAAGACTATCAAGCTTATTTTGTAGTAAGGCATGCTCTTTCCTTAATAGGTTGAACTTCTTACTAATAGTTCTACACTTATCAAATAATTCATGAAAAGCGATAAAAAGTTCATCGAAAGATAAATCTTCTTTAATTAAATCACATACCTCTCCTCCTAAAGCCATTAGCGCGAAGTTTGCCTCATCTTTGTTGCTAGCTTCTTCATTCTCAGAATCACTTGAGTCATCCTAAGTTGCTTTTAAAGCTTTCTTCTTCTTCGGTTGCTTCTTTTTGGCTTGGAAGCATTCATTTTTGAAGTGCCCTAGCTTCTTACATTCGTAGCATATTACTTGGTCCTTTTTATGTTCAAGTTTGTTTTTGGTGTTATTTTCAAATTTGTTCTTTCTTATAATTTTTTTAAATTTTCAAGTTAAAAGTGCAATGTCATCATCACTGTTCTCATTACTTGATGTTCATTTCAAGTGGTCTTCTTGTGTTCTAAGTGTCATATCCTTCTTGTTCTTCGGAAGCGGGTTCTCAAGCTCTTCATGAGCATGGCACATCATTTCGTAGGTCATTAGAGACCCAATAAGTTCTTCGAGAGGAATTGTTTTAAGGTCCTTGGCCTCTTGAATGACCGTAACTTTTGGATCCTAACTGTTTGGAAGGGATCTTAAAATTTTAGTTACTAGTTCAAAGTTAGAAAAACCTTTACCAAGAGCTTTGAGTCCATTGATGACATCCGTGAAACGGGTGTACATGTCTCCGATGGACTCACTTGGTTTCATCCGGAAAAGTTCGTAAGAATGCACAAGAATGTTGATTTTGGACTCTTTCACTTGGCTGGTACCTTCATGAGTGACCTCAAGAGTTCTCCAAATATCAAAAGTCGAATCACAAATCGAAACGCAATTAAATTTATTTTTATGAAGTGTACAAAACAAGACATTCATAGCCTTTGCGTTTAACGCAAAAACCTTCTCCGATTCATCCCATTCGCTCATCGGAAGAGAAGATTTTTGAAATCCATTTTCGACAATATTCCAAAGCTCAAAATCTATGGAAATAAGGAAGATCCTCATATGAGTCTTCCAATACGTGTAATCCGACCTATTGAACATAGGCCGACGTGTAATAGAGTGACCCTCTTGTATACCAGAGTAAGCTATCTCTCTTGGGTATTAAACCAAATATGAGAGTGAGCCTTGCTCTGATACCAATTGTTAGGACACTAGAGTGACACTAGGGGGTGAATTAGTGCAGTGGATTAAAACTTGTAAGTTTGAAATCGATTTCGTAAATGTGTAGAGATTTCAATTCAATAAAGAATAACTTAGCTAAAATAGCTCGAGTAAAGGAAGTCAAGAGTAGGGAGAAGAAAATCGAACAATTTGCTGCTAAGAAGATATGTGGTTTAGAAAATTAAACACTCGCACATTCAAGGAACACCACAATATAAAGTGGTTGGGTCGAATGACCTACATCCACTTGCGAAGCCTTCTTCGATAAGACTCCCAACTTCCACTAACAAATCACTTTGAAGAGGAAGGACCAAATACCCCTCTTAGAATCTTTTTACAAGTGGTTCACACTCTTACAGATTTTTCAAAGCGAAAGAGACAGGTGAACACTTAAGCTATTGAAAACAAGACTTTGCTAAAGCTTTTTCTCAATTTCTAACTTCTAAAAAAGATGTCTTCTGTGCTAAGAAATGAGGGGTATTTATAGGCCCCAACAGGATTAAAATTTGGGCTCCAAATTTGAATTACTTTTGGGTTTCTCGGTGCTAGCGATGCCACCGCTTGTTAGTGGCGATGCCACCGCCTGTCAATGTCTGACACTAATAGTGTACTGGCGGTGCCACCGCCTGACCTCTCGGGTTCTAGGCAGTGCCACCACCTATCAGTAGCGGTGCCACCACCTGTCAGTGTTTGACACTGACAGTGTACTAGTGGTGCCACCGCCAAGTCCGGCAAGGTACTGACGATGCCACCACTGGACCTCTCGAGTGCTGGGCGGTGCCACCGCTTGGACTTTTTAGATCACTTGTTGGGCTCCAAACTTAGGCCCAAACTAGTCCAAACTCGGGCCCAATTGGCCCCTAACTAAATTATAGGATTAACCATTAATCCTAACCCAAATTATATGCAAACTATGAAATTAAGACATAGCCCTAAGCAAATTTTTAACTGGCAACATCGAGTTTCCTTCTGGTGAGCTTTTCGACAAACTTCCAACGGACTTCCGATACACCCTCGGATTTCTTCCGGCGGACTCCCAGCAGGCTCCCGGTCTTGTGGCGAGTTCAACGAATCTTTGTCAAGTATCTGAACCTTCTCGTGATCTCCGCAAACCTCCGATGATCTTTCCGGTGGACGTCCGAAAACTTCGGCAAGTCCCCGATTCTTTCTCGATTGGTTCTGGCAGCACTTCCGATGATTCTTCGGACTTTCGACGGACTCTCGAACACCCATCAAACTTGACTCCGGTAAACATATTTTATGTCTTTAAGCTATCAAAGTTAAACCTGCACACTTAACTCAATAATATGGATTAGATTAATTAACCCATCAATTGACTTCATCATCAAAATCCGAGATTCAACAGGAGTGATACGCCGGAGGTTAAAATAAAATGCCAAAACATTAAACAACATGCCAGAAGAGTGTATAATGTATCGAAGGCTTTGTAAATGTGTCGAATATGTGGATGATTTGTTAAAGTCTTGATCAAAGTTATTTTTGATCAATTTGAGTTGGTATTGGGCCATATTAATATTACTGTTAGGATCAAGAGCACTAACTAAGAGGGGGTGAATTAGTGCAGCGGAAAACTTTCGACGATTAAAACTGTGTTCGTATGATAAGAGCGATTTTGGTAGAAAAGTCGATTCGTAAATCACTTTAACTTGTGATCAAGCAAGACGCAGTTAAAGCGAATCTATAAGGGTAGTTTGCGGTTATGATGGAAATCAGAATGTAAGCGCAAACTGAAATATGATGTTCGTATGATAAAACTGATTTACGTCTAAACACCGATTCGGAAAATACTGAACTTTGAAACACGATCGTAAATTCGCAGAAGGCAATAAGCTATTGAGGAGGTTTGCAGTAAAGATAATATGCTCAAAGTATATGCAAACCAGAGAGCACCGTGATTTTAGAGTGGTTCAGTCAATCTTGACCTACATCCACTTCTGGCTTCCTCCATCGACAAGGTCACCAACATCCACTAGAGGCCTTCCTTCAATAGGCGAAGGCCAACCACCCTTTTACAGTTTCACTCCTTTTGATGGGCTTAGGAGACAACCCTTACAGAATTTTCTCTTCTCTCTTGAAAGATTAGAACTTGGAAGAAAAGAGGGAGAAGAACTTTTAACTCATATAACACTTTTGAGCTCTAAAAATCATAGAGTAAGATCAGGATTTCGGTGGTTTTTGGTTACTCTGTCATTACTGAAAGGGTGGGGTATTTATAGGCTCCAACCCAGTTTGAATTCTGAGCTCAAATCTGTCAATTCCCGGAATTCCGGGGTCTGATGGTTACACCGCCTGGTAGAACTCAAAGACTGAGCTTTTGGGCGGTGCCACCTCCTGTCAAGGGCGGTTGCACCTCCTGCCAGAGCTCGGAGACCGAGCTCAAGCGGTGCCACCGCCTGATTGGGGCAGTTGCACCGCCTAGCTAGAGCTCGGAGACCAAGCTCAGGTGGTTGCACCTATGTCAAAGGCGGTTTCACTGCCTAGTCAGAGCTCAGAGACTAAGCCCTAGGCGGTGCCATAGCTGACCTAGGCGGTGCCACCTCTAGCCAAGAAATCTGGGTCCAAATGGGCTGATCCATTCTGCCCAATTTGGGTCTATTAAGGGCCCAATTGTCCCAAGATTAAGTTAATGGGATCACCTCCCATTTCTAACTTAATCATCATGCTAACTATGAATTTATTAAGACATTTACTACAGCTTACTTCCGGTGTGTCAATCGCTTCTTCCGACGAACTTCCAGCGAACATCCGACGAACCTCCGGTAATGCTCCGACAGACTTTCGGCAAACTCCTAGACTTGCGACGATCCACCTGGCAAGTTCCGACGAGCTTCTTTGCCAAGCTCCTGGACTTCTCGGATTTGTTCCCGTAGAACCTCCGACGAACGTCCGGACTTCCGTTGAGCTCTCGAACTCCCAACGTGATCATAGTCTTGACTCCGGTGCAACTCCTGCTGCATGTCTTTCTTTCATCGTAGTTAATCCTGCACACTTAAAACAAAACTTCAATTCAGACAATTAATCCTAAGCAATTAACTAAGTTGTCCGGCTTGTCATTGGTCCCTCGACGCTTCGTCCGATTCTTTGACGCATCGTCCTCTCCTGCGGCCTATTGCCCAATTGGCCAGTTGACTCTGCAACTCCGATATCCTAGGTGCAATACCCGCTCTTCTTGGCCCGATGCCCAAGTCCATGACCCGAAGCCTTCTGTCGATACGTCGACCGATCCATCGGCCCGACGTCCAATCTTCTGACATGTTCCTCCGGCACAACATGATTTTTCCTGCCTTAATTTTCTCATCCTGATCGAAGTATCCTGCGTCACTCAAAATGCAGATTAAAACATAAACACATATCAAGTGGTTTCATCATCAAAATACGAGATTCAATAATCTCCCCCTTTTTTATTATGACAACCACTTGATGACGGAGTTAACCTTAACTCCCGGAGTTTAAAAAACTCCCCCTATCAATATGCCATATTGATAGAACCTTGAATTCAAACTGAATTCAAGTCATTGCAATATTCATCATGAATACTTGCAGCACGTCATCATGAATTTATGCATAGACTTATGCATTAACATGTCATGTCATCAACATACTTCTCCCCCTTTATCATCAATAAAAAGGAGAAGTACAACTATTCTTTGTGTTTGTAATATAAGTTCAACTCATTACATAAAAAACATAATATCAAGTTTTATCATCATGCGGTTTTGAAGCTAAAAAATTTAGCAAGTATTACATCATGCTTAGAATATTCAAGCTATCAAGTTTTAGATATGCAAGTTTTACAGCATACAAGATAGCATTTTTGGTAATGTTCAAGATAGCAAGTTCTACATCATGCAAGCTAGCAATATTATAACATTTTAGAACATGCAAGCTAGCAGTTTTGAGATGTTCAAGAAAGCAACTCTTGCTTCTTGAAATATGCAAATTTGTCAAGTTTTGCTAGATGTGCAAGTTAGCATTTTTGCCTCTTAAGATAGGCAAGATAGCACATTTGCTTCTTTTGAGATAACAACTTTTTGCTTCTCTTTAGACTATAAGCTAACAATTTTTACGATATGCAAGTTTCACAATATACAAGCTCGCAAAAATTTCGAAAGAAAATGCAAGATAGCTTTCTTGTGTAAGCTCATGATTCTTGCTTCCTATTGCAATGTGCAAGTTGCAAGTTTTGCTTCTTGAGATAGGCAAGATAGCACTTTTGTAATTTTTGTTTCTTAAGATAGGCAAGCATGTGATGTTCAAGATAACAAGCTCTTTCTTCTCTTTTGAGAAGTATCACTTTTGCTTTCTTTGCAAAGTGCAAGCTAACAAAATGCCAAACTAGCAAGAGATAATATTTTACATGAGGCAAGCAAACAATTTGGCAAATGTTATATTTGCATCTTCTCTTTTGAGAAGTGCAATTTTTGCTTTCATCTTGAATTATGCAAGCTAGCTAGTTTGCCTCCTTTCATGATGTCCACGCTAGAAATTCTTGCTCCCCCTTTGTCATTGTCAAAAAGAAGGGAAGACCCTTATATCAATTTTCATATTATGACAAAGGTAAGTATCAATCTTATTTGTGCATCATTATATATTCAAATTAAAACATACACAATTTCAAAAACTTTATTTTTCATGTACGATACCCAAAAATAAATCAATCATCATTAATAGGCATATCATACATGATACTTAAACATTAAAATTTTTAAGTATTTATCAACATGTTGATCATGATACCAAACATTTATCATTTAAAGCATTCATGATACACATCATATGCAATAAATACATCATGTACATCATTATCATAAGTATTGCATACATCATTTTAACTTCATGAATATTTTATCATTGCATGCATCATACCAAAACATTTCAACCATGCAAGCCATAAATATAAAGAAATCATGTTATGACGGATAAAATCATTTGAATACCAAAAGACATGATTCATATAGTAAATATCTTCTTTAAATAAAATATCAAGAAAAATCATAGGAGTACACAGAAGAGATCTTGTTTTAAAAGAAAATCAAGTAATAACTCCAAGAACTCACCAGGAAAAATCATGATTCATTTAGAAAATCTCCTCTCAAGAGAATATCAAGTAAAATCATAGAAAATCAATTAATGAGAAATTTTGATTTATAATAAAATCTCATGTATTGAATGTCGAGAAATCAAAATGATGATTTATATAAAAAATATCACAAGTTATATTCAAAAGAAAAATCATCATTCATTTTCAACTCATTCAATTTGTCACATCAATATTTCTTAGATATGTATGATACCAAAACATGGTTTTAAATCTTCAACATATAACATGCATAAATTCAAAAATTGAAAGGAGAAGGAAAGAATTCAACGGTAGGAAGATTTCAACCATCTCATAAACAAATTTAAGACCAAGTCATGAATCCAAAATTCCATGAATCAAAATGATCATCAAAGGTAATCTCATGTTATTCCAAGAAATCAATATCATGATTTTGATAAAACTCATTTCAAATTTAAATCATCAAAATCACTTTTATGGTTCACCAAATTCATAGGTAGATTCATGATTTCATTGATAATATATTCCCCCCCCCCTTTTTTTTAAGTATTTGATTTCATGTTAGCATGCTTTTTTATTTATGTTAAATAAAAATATGCATCAACATTTAGGATCGAAAAATGAATTTCATCATAAAACCATCAAGATCAATAGATTTAAAAAATGAATTATTATGGTCAAGAAAATCCGAAAATGAAATTTAACACTTTTATGCATTTGGACATGGTTTTGCCATATGTTTTTTAAATACACTCATGAAAATAACACATGCTTATCATCATGTATAACTTAAAATCTCATGCATAAAATTATCAATCATTGTATCAAAAACATTTAATATTTTCATTACATCATTATGTATTACTTCAAATCAAACATGATTTCATTCAACAATGTTAATCAAACATGAAACACATTATTACTTCTTAACCATTATTTCATATTTTCAATCAAAATCATTTTGTTTGTTTATCATAAAATATGCAATATTATCATTTTCGAAATTACTAGCATGATCATAATTTTTGTATTTTTATTTTTAAATATGTAATTTTTAAGAAAATTAGTTCTAGACTAAAAAAGAAAATACATCATGAAAGCATCAAGTAATTTCAAAATAAATCAGGGGGATTTCGATTACCTTATCATTGAAAGTGGTTAAGACGTAATTTGCCACCTCGCCTTTCTTGATTTTCTCCTCGTTTTCGGAGGAGCTCGATTATCCCACTTTGTGTTCTTCTTCTTTGGCCTCTTCCTTCGTTCAAGTTTATTGTTTATTTAATATTTTTGTTTAATAAACTTATTAAGATTTAGTATTCGAAGTTCAAGTTCATCATTGTCCTCATCACTTGAGTCATCGCTCAAGTAGTATTCATTTGTCCAGGGTTCCAAATCCTTCCTGTTCTTTGGAAGGTTGTTTTGTTCATCATGTTCATTGTGCACCATTTCATATGTCATCAACGAACTAATTAGTTCTTCAAGTGCTAAGTTGTTTAGGTTTTTAACTTCTTGTATTGTAGTTACTTTTGAATCCCACTTCTTAGAAAGAGAACGCAAAATCTTGTTTATGAGTTCAAAATCCGAAAAACATTTACCAAGAGCTCTTAAACCATTGACAACATCCGTAAAATGGGTGTACATGTCACCAATGGTTTCGCTTGGCTTCATTTGAAAAAGCTCGAAATCACATATCAAAAAGTTAATTTTCGAATCTTTAACTCTAGAAGTGCCTTCGTGTGTGATTTCAAGAGTGTGCCATATGTCAAAAGCTGTTTCGCACAAAGAAACCTGATTGAACTCATTTTTGTCCAAAGCGTAAAATAAGGCATTCATAGCCTTTGCGTTTAAAGAAAAATACTTCTCCAAATCCGACCATTCGTTCATCAATTTAGAGGGAAGTTGAAAAATGTTTTCAACAATATTCCATAAATCCAAATTCATAGAAATCAAGAAAACTCTAATTTGAGTTTTCCAATAAATGTAGTCCAATCCGTTAAACAATAGTGGACAAACAACCGAAAAACCCTCTTTAAAGCCATGAAGAGCCATTTCTCTCGGGTGTAAATCCAAAATGAGAAATACCGGGCTCTGATACCAATTGTTAGGATCAAGAGCACTAAGAGGAGGGGGGGTGAATTAGTGCAGCGGAAAACTTCCGACGATTAAAACTACGTTCGTACGATAAGAGCGATTTCGGTAGAAAAGCCGATTCGTAAATCACTTTAACTTATGATCAAGCAAGATGCAGTTAAAGCGAATCTATAAGGGCAATTTGCAGTTATGATGGAAATTAGAATGTAAGCGCAAACTGAAATATGATGTTCGTACGATAAAATTGATTTACGTCTAAACACCAATTCAGAAAATACTGAACTTTGAAACACGATCGTAAATTCGCAGAAGGTAGTAAGCTATTGAGGAGGTTTGTAGTAAAGATAATATGCTCAAAGTAAATACAAACCAAAGAGCACCACGATTTTAGAGTGGTTTGGTCAATCTTGACCTACATCCACTTCTGGCTTCGTCCACAGACGAGGTCACAGATGTCCACTAGAAGCATTCCTTCAATAGGCGATGGCCAACCACCCTTTTACAGTTTCACTCCTTTTAACAGGCTTAGGAGATAACCCTTACATAATTTTCTCTCCTCTATTGAACGATCAGAACTTGGAAGAAAAGAGGGAGAAGAACTTTTAACTCATACAACACTTTTGAGCTCTAAAAATCACAGAGTAAGATCAGGATTTCGGTGGTTTTTGGTTACTCTGTCATTGCTGAAAGGGTGGGGTATTTATAGGCCCCAACCCAGTTTGAATTTCGAGCTCAAAATTATCAATTCCCGGAATTCCGGGGTCTGGTGGTTGCACCGCTTGACTGGAGCGGTTGCACGACTTGGCAGAACTCGAAGACTGAGCCTCTGGGCGGTGCCACCGCCTGTCAGGAGCGGTTGCACCTCCTTCCAGAGCTCGGAGACCGAGCTCAGGCGGTGCCACCACCTGACTAGGGCCGTTGCACCGCCCAGCTAGAGCTCGGAGACCGAGCTTAGGCGGTTGCACCTCTATTAGAGGCGGTTGCACTGCCCAGCCAGAGCTCGGAGACTGAGCCCTGGGTGGTGCGACCGTTTACCCAGGCGGTGCCACCTCTAGCTAAGAAATCTGGGTCCGAATGGGCTGATCCATTCGGCCCAATTTAGGTCTGTCAAGGGCTTAATTGCCCTAAGATTAAGTTAATGGGATCACCTCCCATTTCTAACTTAATCATCGTGCTAACTATGAATTTCTTAAGACATTTACTACAGCTTGCTTCTGGTGCGTCAATCGCTTTTTCCGGCGAGCTTCCGGTGAACTTCCGGTGAACATCTGACGAACCTCCGGCGATGCTCTGACGGACTTCCGGCAAACTCCTGGACTTGCGATGATACACTTGGCAAGTTCCAACGAGCTTCTTTGGCAAGCACCTGGACTTCTCGGATTTGTTCCTGTAGAACCTCCGACGACTGTCCGGACTTTCGTCGAGCTCTCGAACTCCCAACGTGATCATAGTCTTGACTCCGACGTAACTCCTGCTGCATGTCTTTCTTTCATCGTAGTTAATCATGTACACTTAAAACAAAACTTCTATCGAGATAATTAATCCTAAGCAATTAACTAAGTTGTCCGGCATGTCATTGGTCCCTCGACGCTTCGTTTGATTCTTCGGCGCATCATCCTCTCCTACAGCCTATTGCCCAATCGGCCAATTGACTCCGCAACTCCAATATCCTTTGCGCAATACCCACACTTCTTGGCCCGATGGCCAAGTCCACGGCCCGAAGCCTTCTGTCGATACGTCGACCAATCCATCGACCCGACGTCCAATCTTCTAACATGTTCCTCCGGCACAACATGATTTTTCCTGCTTTAATTGTCTCATCCCGATTGAAGCATCTTGCGTCACTCAAAATACAAATTAAAACATAAACACATATCAAGTGGTTTTATCATCAAAATACGAGATTCAACAATTATCTTGTCAATAAAGACATTGGGCCCATTAGAAGGCCAAACTATTACCTAAAATAGGTTTGGGTAGTAGTACTGCCAAGCCTAAGCAGTAATACCGCTTGAGTTAACCAAAAGGTACTATTTGTGCTTATTAGCCTATGATAGTAGTGGTACCACCTAGGGCGATAGTAGTACCATCTAAAATTCAAATTTTATGATGGTAGTATAGTTATAGTCCAGAATTATGGTGTCAAAACATACAATGGTAGTATCACCTAGTGTTAGTGGTAGTACTGACTGTGTAATGAAATTTCAGATTTAACTTTTTAGCTCTATTCGTGAAGTCTTTTGGAGCCTATAAATATCTCACTCAAGCTTGATCGATAGAGCATCCATTCTAGAGTTTGTAAAGTGTTGTAACTCTTTTTATTAGTATTATTTGAGTCTCTTTATCCCTCTTGAGTTTAGTTGTGATATTAAATTATTAGAGATAGAAAGATCTCTCATAAAAGAGAGTGAGGATAGAGGTTCTCTCTTAAACTTATAAAAAGAAAAAAGTTGTAACAAGAGTAGTTGATCTTTGCTTATTAGAAAGAATAATGATAATGAAAGTCGGTAGTATCGAGGGAAGAGGAATTGGGAGTAGACATAAGTGGGGAATACTAAACCACTATAAATTGTTTGTCGATTTGCATTCCTTCTCTTGCTTATGACTTTTGTTTATGATTGCTTACTTATTATCATTCACTTTATTCATAAACCTTACTTGCACATAATATTTGGTTAATTATGTTTTTGATATAGATTTGTCAATCAAGTTTTAAAGTTGGTTAAAATTTTCCATAGCACTAATTTGCCCTCATTTTTAGTGCCATTAAGATCCTATCATTATTGACTCTCTCTTATTTGTTAATTCAAATTACAAAACGGAGATCTAGAATTTGGGTTTTGTTGAATTAGTGCTATTGCAAATTTTAATCAACTTTAAAATTCAATCAAAAAATATATATTAGAAATATGATTGATTAAATATTAAGCATGAGAAATGGTTACAAATAAAGTGAATAATAATAAGTAAGCAATCATGAACAAATGTTATAACTAATACAAGGAATACAAATCAATTTATAATATTTCGATCTTCTTGACTTTTGTCTATTCTGATTTTTTTTCCCTTGATGCAAATAGATTTTACTACTGATCTTGCTTCTAAAGATCAATAACCATTTATAACCTTTCTCATTTCACAAGCTTAGGAGACAACATCTATAGTCACTCTTTTGAAAGAGATCTATCACCTTTTACCACTTTGTATAACAACTAAACTTAAGAGGATGGAAAAGACTCAAATAATATTTAAGAAAAGTACAATAATACTTTATAAACTCTGGATGCTCTTTCAACTAAACTCAAGTGAGATATTTATAGGTCCCAAAAGGCTTCAAAGAGGGCTATAATTTTAATTTCTAAAAATTTAGAGTATGTACGATACTACCATCATCACTTTTAACATAAGCCATAAATTTAGACTCCAATGATTATACTATTATAATATTTAAATTTTGGATAGTACCTCTATTTTCATAGGTGGTACTATAATACTATCGTTGATAGGGCTAATAGCACTAAAAAGCACTTATTAGGTGACTTAAGTGATACCACCACTTGGACCTAATGATACCATCACCTAAGCCTAGTTTAGGTTACTAGTTTAGTCTTTTGATGGGTCTAATTTGACTATACTTCAAGCCCAATAGCTTTTGTGATAAGTGGGCTCTATTTCAACTCGATATTGACTAAAAATAACCTTAATCAAGACCTTGACTTATCAACTACTTATTCGGTATATCTTTGAAGCTTTCGGCATGTTGTCTCCTATTCTATCATGTTATCCAATCTTCCAATACTTCATTCGCACTTTCGGTATATCACTCTATCCTTTGGTATATTGCCTATTTCTTTAGCATATTGACTTGCCCATGATATTTGATATTTCAATGTAATATTGAATCCTTTTAGTATGATGGTCAAGCCTAAAACACAAAGTCCAATCTCTGACATATCAACCAGTCCTCTAATTTGAAGTCCAATTTTGACATGATAATCTTTTAACACAATGTCTGACTCTCTAGCTCCACATTTGGCCATCAAATAGTTTGAGTTCATAATTGAAATGTTTCCTATATCACTTCTCAAAATACACTAGTTCATTAAATTTAGCAATTGATTTTATCATCAAAATATAAGATTCAATATGCAAAGCTAGAGGTAGAGAATTTTTTTAAGAGAAGTTTTGAATCTCTTTGATTTGGTTTTGCTAAATTTATTAAATCTAGATTATCTACTAGCATTAACATTGTGTGTGATTCATGGATTTTTGATATTCCTATTCAGCTTCAATGGACTTTTTTGAATATCTCCGATGATTAACCATGAAGATATAATATATAATATGATTTCTAATGAGGCTGGGATGTTGATAGGGATCAGAGTACTACCACACCATTACGATAGTCCATGAGGATATGGAGAGCTCCAAATCGCTAACTCAGAGCAATATGAGCCTAAACACCCATCATAGGCTCATCATACAAATATTTTTATTTTCTTATTAGATTGAAGTAGGATTTGGATATGAGACAAATCATATTGAGCTTTGGGTTTGAGTTTATATGGATATCAACAAAGAGGATACCATATATATATCTTAAAGTGCAAATGATAGATGATCTTCGAGTGAACTCATGTCTCCATCTTATGATTCCCTATCAATCTCTCTTCTAGAAGGAGAGTGATATTCATCCAAGAGTTGAACACAAGTATCCAGAGTAAACACATATCTCTATCCTATTCTTTATTTATCTCTCTTCTGTAAAGGGGTATGTGACATTCATCAAAGGGTTGGGCATATAGCTACTATAAAACTAGATGAAATGTCTGAGTGAGAAAAGAGTCCATAAAAGGGAGAAGTTGAAACCATTCCTTTCTTTCCCCTTCCCCCCTCCCCCCTTCCCCCTTCCCCCCTACCACTCATCTTCTTCATCAACCACCATCGCTGAACACTAGCAGCAACAACCATCAACACTAAAGCCCTAGCAATAACCATCAACTGATCTACCATTCCCTCATTTAGTCGAGAGCTCTAAATTTTTTTATTTTTTATGGGTACTTTCGATGAGGAATGTTCCCAGCCCTAGAATCTTAAATGATGTAATCACTCGGGGAATAAAATTAATCTAGCTTATTTGGTTGTATGTTGTTAAGGACTAACTCCTAGCATTCTTTTATCTTAACCCTTCCACCCAAGTAAGCCCCTCTAATCTTTCTTGTTTTCTTTTACTTAGTTATTTGCATTTGCTAGAGTAGATTTTTTTAAGTCATTACTCAAACTAATAAAAAAGATAATATGGTGGGGAAGATCATTTAGCATCCTCATTGCCATCAGTTATTTCCCCATCTTCTTTGACTTCTTCACATATACTTATTATGCTCACCATATACTTGTATCATATTGGTATTAAAGCAAATTGGTTTAATTCTTTTACTTCCTTGCATAGCTCATTTACTTTCAGTAGTTTTCAGTTTTTATTATCAGTTTTATCTATTCATTTACCACACCTAGACATTTTCAATTATGACCAAATTTGGTACCCTAAAATATCAACATTATGTTGATAGTACAAATTACACATTCTACCTATATGCCTAACTATAGTATACTTTGTATCATCCCATCAAACCTCCTAACCTCGAACAACCTATGATGGATCTAAATTAGGTTATGCAAGTATTGACCCATATCAATGTTAAACTTGAGGCTATGGATGCTCGCAAGGTCACTATCAAACATTAATTTGAATGGCACTTGACTACTCTTGAAGCCACCTAGTTTCCACCTAGACTAAGGGATCACTCCAATGATAACCAAACCTAGCTCGTGAAGCATCTTCACTCAAACCTTTTGGTGAGATATATTGGGAAATTAAGCTACCCAAGTTGAGATACCCATGAAATACACCTAGACTTAAAAAGATGATAAGGATGATTTTGCCCATAGGATTAAGTTAAACCCACTCTACTTTGATGGGCATCTTGATTCTCGAGTATCCTTGGATTCATTGGTGGCTATGTACCAGTACTTTTATTGGTGCTGAGAATCAGAGTAATATTTGCCCATATGCCATTAACCATATACCGCACAACTATTGAATTAGTGTAGAGTGACACCTTGAGCACCTTTAGATAGCTTTAATATATGTATCTACTTATTTTAGGACCCAACTACTAAAGTAATTAAATATAATATATCAAGTTTCAATATTTTCTAACTGCATGACTCATTTTGATGAACTCATGATATAGTGTGACATCTACGAAGAATCCACTTTATGAAAGTTAGATTTTCCACTAGATAAGATAAGACACTCAATATAAAATATTTTGCTTTGACCAAGACTCTTTATAGGTTATCTTTTAAAGGACTCTTGAAGTTGAATAATAACTTAGGAATATAGTCGGTAGATCCATAAACCCACTAGCTCGCATAATCATTCTCACACGACCTAGTATTGCCCCACCCTAGTAGGATAACAAGGGCAATACCATTGTTGGTTAGGAAACCCAAAACAAACCATAGTATTATTATAAATGCCACAAGTATGATCACTGTAATTTACAAGAATATAATAAACATATGTTCTTTAGGTGTTCTTTTGCTACTAGTTTCTAAAAAAATTCTTTTCTAGATCATAAGAAATTAAAATTTAAGTTCTTTCACCAATGGTACGATTGATCTTGAATTTAGGATGGGTAAGATTTATGATTCTTTGGAGAGCTCTATATTAAATAATGTTTCCTTAAAACCAATACCTTGTTTTACAAGATTATTTCTTATCTATTTACTATGCTGAAATCTATTGAGCCTAGTAGAGTCTGATGGAAAACCCCAAGTCCGGTTGGATTATGATCAATTGTGATGATCTTGGGATCACAACTTGAATGGTGGTATTGGTTTTACTGCAAGAGAACATGATATGGGGATTAAAAACTTGAATGGTGGTATTGGTTTTGTTGCAATATATTCCTTCTCTAAGATTAGCACATATTTCAAAACAGTTGAAATTTTGAAAGGATTAAAAACTATTATGTGGGAGATGTGTGGAAGGTACAAAATAATATAGATTCAAATCAATAGTGGATATCCATATAAAGATTTACAGTATTGGTTTTGTTGTAATATATTCCTTCTCTAAGGTTAGCATATATTTCAAGACAATTGTAATTTTGGAAGGATTGAAAACTATTATGTGAGAGATGTGGGAAAGGTACACAATAAGATAGATTCAAAATCAATGGTGGATATCCTCGTAGAGATTTACAGCATTGGTTTTGTTGCAATATATTCCTTCTCTAAGGTTAGCAAATATTTCAAGAAAATTGAAATTTTGGAAGGATTAAAAACTATTGTGTGAGAGATGTGGGGAAGGTACACAATAAGATAGATTCAAATCAATAGTAGATATCCAGATAAAGATTTACAATATTAGTTTTGTTGTAATATATTCCTTCTCTAATGTTATCATATATTTCAAGACAATTGTAATTTTGGAAGGATTAAAAACTATTATGTGAGAGATGTGGGAAATGTACACAATAAGATAGATTCAAAATCAATGGTGGATATCCTCATAGAGATTTAGTTTTGTTGTAATATATTCCTTCTCTAAGGTTAGCAAATATTTCAAGAAAATTGAAATTTTGGAAGGATTAAAAACTATTGTGTGAGAGATATAAGGAAGGTACACAATAAGATAGATTCAAAATCTATAGTGGATATCCTTATAACGATTTATATACCTTAATCATGTGTAACCGATAAAATTTACTTTTCATCACCAATGTAACCTTCTTCTTCATGGTCAATTTATCATAGTGTGTAACTTCTCTTGTTGCTTCAAATCCTAAAGATTAAATTTTTCTACCATTTGTTAAATTCTCTTTTTTAATTAAGTTAATTTCTCTTTAACATCTCTCATTAAACTTAAATTTATATTTATCACATATTCCAAGTAGCATCTTTATTTTGATAAATATCTCTAGATTGTGGAGTTTGGTGTAAGTATTTGCAATTTAATCACTAGATTTGATGTAGTCCGATGAAATTTTGTTTTCTTTGATTTTAACATGAATAAAATAGAAGGTAATATTGATATGCTTGCTTTGCTCATAGAAGATAATATTCTCAACTGATGAACACATGATGATCCTACCTTGTATTTTACTTTACATGTAGATAAGGCTACAATAGATTGCTCATTTAAATACCTAGTAACAGTGGTGTCATCTATGGTAGAAAACAATATTAGTTGTATTTTTTTAGTCTTCAAGAGCACATTATCAGAATATATAAAAAGTAAAAAATGATTAGTAATAAATATAGTAGACCATGAGTTATGATACTTTTCGCATAGCGAAGGATTCTTTTGGTTGCCTTCATGTGTGTGGATCTTGGTTTTTTCATAAATTGACTCACTAATCCAATTATATATAAAATATATAGTCTTATGCAAATTAAGTGTCTCAAATTTTCTAGTAAGCTTTTGAAGTTTGTTGGATCGATTATATCACCATCATATCATTTTGAATATTTAACATCATTTTTAATTAGTGTGCTAATCAGTTTATATTTTTTCATCTCGAATATTTTGAGTACCTCGTTTGTATAACCTTCTTGTAAAGTGAAGGTGTCTTCTTTATTTTGCTTGACTTTAGCGCAAAAAAAATTTAAGAAGAGTTCAATGTTGATCATTTCAAATTCTTAAATCTTGATTTGCTTAATTTCTTTAAAAATAAGTGGATAGCTTCCCATAAAGACGATCATCTATGTATAAGAAAACAAATAAGTTTATCTCCATATTTATTAACCTTCAAGTAAAGGACAGTTTCATAAAGATATTGGATATAACTATTTTGTTAAAAGCAGGCATCAAATCTATTATTCCATGCTCTATATACTTGCTTTAGGCTATGCCAGTTGTGGTGTTGTGTACTCCAAGCTTAATTTAGGGTACTAGTTCAGAGTGTAACTGATACAAACTATAACTTTGGCCCAAATCTCTCTAGGCATATTTTTTTATCTTGAGCATACTTATTAACATATTAAGAATGGTTCAGTTCTTTTTCTGCATCACACAAATTTTTTTTGGGAGAATATGGTACTGTTAGTTAATGTTGAATGCCATATTCATCGGAAAAGTCTTCAAATGTTTTAGAGGTGAATTCACTTAATCGAAGTGGATGGACTTGTTATAGAAGCCATTTTCATTCTCTGACAAAACTTTTGAACTTCTTGTACCTTTTAAAAGCTTCCCCTTTTTCTTTCAAAAATTAGAGCAGAAATTTTCTTATATAATCATCAAATAAATTTTAGAAAATAGAAATGCTCACCAAAATATATTAGAGCAATATGACCACAAACATCCATATCAATGAGTTGAAGGGACTTCATTGCTCTATAATTTACTTGTTCTTAGTTGTTTGACAAGAACATACCCTTCGCATATTTGAATTACTGTTGTATATAGGGAAGATCATACACCATTTTTTTAGTTGATAACACATTAAGATATTCAAAGTTCAAATGCTTATGCCTCAAGTGCTATAATCATGAGGAGTTCTTCACAAGTGTTTAAGCATCTTGCTATATTATGATAATAGTTAAGATGAATAATCTATTCTTTAACATCTACATTCGAGCAATTTATTAGTATTTGGAATGATTCCTGATTCAACATACCTTTTTTTTCTTTTGTTTGGCCTACATTCATTAATGTGCCTAAAATAATAAAATTTCCTAGTGTCAATGAGCTATTAGAGGGAAATTGGCCCTGTGTCGTTTCTGTGCCTGTTCATCAATATTTCTATGCTTGTTGTTCATCCTTTAATGACTAAAAATATTTTAAGATTTATATGTCTTAGGAAACTAGTGATGATTTTTGGTTGTCCACGTATTCTATTATTGGTCTTGCTATTGTTAAGAATGTTTATCACTTAGTTAAAATCAAAGCTTATTCCTAAAATGGTTAGGTTGGGTGGTGATGTGGAGCTTAGGCATTTCATCAAAATCAAAAGTTTCTATTGGAAGCTTCTTAAATTACATACCTTTGAATGGTCTTCTAGAATTAATTGTGCACCTCTTTCCTCTTGTCCACTTTGTAATATTTTTACTGATTCTATCTAGCATGTATTTTTTTTGCTAGAGATTACTGGTAGTAGTTGAGTGTGAAAACTATATTTGAATTTGAATTTGTGGAAAGCTGGTGGTGGGGTGTTTGGTTGAAAGAGGAAAGGATCTGTTTAAACAGGATGCTTGGCAATTACTAACGCTTTACAAGAATAACTCGATATTTAACCAAAACCTCAATCCATTTAGTTTACGGCTACGGTTGGTTTATACTAAGGACTAGGTGGACAATCATACATTGCTCCAATACGGAGAGGGCTGATACTAGTGGTGTCGTATATACTATTATTATTCAATGTGATATATATCCTTATTTCTGGATTGTTGATCTTGCAATGTTGTAATACGTTGTGAAAGACGTACGAGGAGTGATCGTTGGTGCCGGCCGTACTCATTGTAGAGTCAAAGACTGTTCGACAGGCTTAGAGTTCTGCAATACTCGAAGGGTTCTGAAGAGTCGAAAGAGAAAACCTGAATACTATTTCCATCTGTTCAGATGTGTAGGGGCTTACAAGCATTCTTAATGGATGAAGACATAAAAAATGTAGCTAATTTTGTTAATATCACCAATTTTTGTAACTTTAACTGGAGATGCAGAAATCCGGTTGTCAATTCATTCATGGGGAGTGGTAGCTTCCAATGCTTTGTATTCACCTGTTTTTGATACCCATGAGAGAAGGCCAATGCCTTTTTCTTTTTTCAAAAGATTTCTTTATAGGACGATGCGAAGATGGGCTAAATAAAATCCATTCACAATAAGAATCCAAAAGTCTTGGATGTCCGTCCCTATAATCATCAAATGTTCGATTATGTTTGGACAAGGTTTCATGGAGCAACACGATGAATTTTTAGCTTTTATTAGACATTGATAAAATCGATCTTGACTAATCTTTATCTATCTTCTTAGAGAGTCTTATAACTCAGCCCAAATGTGACCAGATTTACTATAAATTTTACAAGTAAGATATACTGCTCAAAGGCAAAGACTATGTAGGATTTTGGGATTCATTGGAGGCATAAATTAGAGATGAGAGCATGGACAAACTTTAGTAGCCATCTAATTTGCACCTTCCAATTGCTAGGAGTAATTGGCTCAGAAAAGGATTATTCATATATATATATATATATATATATATATATATATATATATATATATATATATGGAGTAGACATAGTAATGAATATCTCTCTATGTTCTCTTTTGTTTTACCTTCTCTGTCTCTATTCTTAATTTATTCTTTATTTTTTTCACTATGTTATTTAACTTAAAGGACACTTTATTTCCTCAAAGCAAGAATGCCTTTGGTAGGAGTGTGAAACTCATATCAACTTGAATTAAAGTCGATGTTTGCTTGAGTAGACATGGTGTGAATCTATCAAAAGCTTGATTAAGGTGAGACACCCAACTATGGGCTCAAAAGATGATCAATTCACCTACAAATTAATCTTGTAAGAACTGAGAACTAAGTTGTAACCCTTCATGGGTCAGATATTTCAACCTCTTCTTATATGTCAATCTGATTTTTAACCGATGACTGAATTTAGGAAAGATCTTTTACAAGTAAACTTTCTCACACGTAGGATGTTCTATGCAATTGGTGTTGAGTTGTCACCAAATTACTGGAGAAGTTCTGAGGTCATCCACAGGGTTGGGAGGCAGTCCTCACATGGCTAAGTGGTGAGGATAGAAAATAAAAATGAACAACTACAAAATTAATACTTTTATCTAAAATATAGGATCTTTCATGATAGTTTGATCATGTTTATCATGATAAACATCATTAATATGATATATATATATATATATATATATATATATATATATATATATATATATATATATATATATATAACAACTTGATCAATATAATTTTATCTAAAATCACCCACTTACTAGGAATTGATCATGATGAATATCTCTAGAATAACCACAAAATTATGTGGATGTAGATCATGAGAGTAGTATGAATACAATAACACATCTTAGGTTCCATTCATATATTGGTGAAATGAATCATCTATAGATAAAAGTTGGATAAATCTCATACCAATAAGTATTCTACACCGATAAATCTATTAATTCCTATTGAAATAAAACTTCATTTCTCTTTCGGAGTATACGCAGCAGCGTTTGTAACAAAAAGTTTTCGCATATTAATTTTGGTTATCTGAATAGATATAGAATTATTGGTCAAGTATAGAACATCAAAGACTTAGCATACCAGATTCCAAGTGCATTGTCAAATCTAAGAGCAAATATTATAGGTGAGTTCTAACTGATAAGCAGATAAGATTTCCTCAAGGCAGTTGAGGAAATCTCTCAACAGTTGAGAAGCAGATAAGATTTCCTCAAGACAGTTGAGAAAAATCCTCTATGAATGTGTATAACCTTCCTACTGAGTGTGTATAAATGGCTATCAAGAGCTCACTATCAAAATGTATTAGGCAATTATATCTTATACATTTCATAGTTTCTTCTACCATTTCTATCTTTCTATCTTCTTCGTTTAATATCTATCACTAACGGACAAAATATTTTCACTATCACTAACGGACAAAATATTTTCATTAAAGAATTTGCATGAGACTTGCTTAACATAAAAAGAATTACTATAGCATCTTTAAGTTTGGTTCTATGTCCAATGTCCTATGGAAAACAACGACCAAATAAGTTACGGTAAATAGAAAATTTTGACATTTTCAAGGTGCGTTACTGAAGCAAAAGCTTAAAATAACTCCACACGAAGTTCTCTTTACAATGGAAATTAATTTATTAATTGATGTTATTAATGAATTTTTAGCTTATTAGTACAACACTTTCAAAAGTATTATCCCCAAATTTCTGAAGATTTCGAATCTCTCTGCAAGGGTTTGTATTATCTATGGTCTTTCTGATATTACATTTTTCTAATACTAAAACTAACGTCTCAAAGAGCTTGCCCTCAAAATCTAGTAATAATATAGTACTCTCTTATTTTTTAAATAAATTTAATACGGACATACATAGAACCACATTAAGCATAAATTAAATAATAAGCTTCAGTGAATCTAGTCATAGACCATATTCACTTGCATGCTACCTAAGAAAATATCATAATTTCATCGAAATTGAGTGAAATTGTAAGTTGGGCTAGGTTGACATTATCGATTCAAATATAATAATTAAGCTCAGATCTATTTTGTTGTTATAAATGGATCTTAGTAGGAACTTTCTATACCAAAATGACTTTTGGTTGCTTAAATTTGTTTTATTAAGTTTTTTTACTGGAAATACTTCTAGCTTAAAATTCCTACATTTATCAGAAATTAGTTTAAGTTATTATTTGGCTTCATCATCATAAATAGACAGAAAAAAAAAGAAAAGAAAAGCTTAATATGTGTATCTATTTACCATTCTACTACCATTTCAATTTGGTTCGTTTTTGTTGTCATTAGAAATAGTAAAAGGAAGAGAACTTCTAGGTAGAAATAGTTCATCACATACTATCATCACTCTAACAACTAAAAGTAATTTCAAGGATGTCTTGCCTTTCCAGCCCTCCACAAATAAAATTTAGGCAATTTAGAGAAATTGAATGATCACCAAAAATGACTATTCTAATTCTAGCAATTTGAGGTCATCAACAAATAGTCTTTTCCTCAAATCTTTCATGATGGATTGGGAAACCCTCACAAGGTGAGTTTGCTTGGATCTAAATCTTTAGCTCCTATCTAATTAGACAGATTAAAATTTTATGGCCTCTATGCATGAGACAACAATGAATTGATTAGAAAAGAAACCTCAATGCATATCCATAGATCACTCTGTTTTTTCTATCCTCAGCCAAAAGTATTGATGATTGAACATTATGTTCAGCCTCCTATGATAATTTATATTGTGTGTGGTATTGGTCATTGGCATTTGGTATTACTCATATCTACTGTTTTTCTTAGAGGAGTTGATCATGTACAAGTTATCATGGAAGATCTAAATTGTTGTGTTGTGGCAAATTTAAATTTTTAACATTGTATGAGCCTAGGCAATTGCTAGGCTCATTCAACATCATGAGATAAATTTCATTCTGTATTCTCTATTTTGATGGTAATGCAATATTAGATAACATAGATTAAAACTTCTAATGAGATTACTTAGTTTAGAAAAATTTTCTCTCAAGATAATTTTATTCTATATATGATCGATGATTTGTTTTGGATTATCAATTGTAATGATCATGGACAAAGGAAAATCAAAAGTTAAGCCAAACATATAGAACCAATTATTAGGACCTTGAAACCTATATAAATACACTCTAACCATAGTAGTCTATTGAAGTGCCCATTCAGGGTATAGAATGATCAAGATACTTAACAAACATCTTTTTTTTTTCAAGTGACTTCCTAATTATAACAAAGATTCATTGAAATCAATAAGAAAGGGGGCATCTTAAAAAAATGTAAAAAACTATTTTGTAATCAATATTTATTTTTCACTTCTCAATTATGACAAAAAATATAAAGCGAGGTATAATGATAATGTTACTCCTTTGTTATCTAGGAGATCAAGGTTTGAGTCATGAAAATTATTTTTTTAAATATTTAAAGGTAAGATTATGTATAATGACCCTCCCTAAATGAGTCTCATACACTAGGTGTATCCTTTTTTTATTTATGATGAATAATATATGATGATCGATTATGTATTGGAATAAAATGTTAATTTTTATGGTAAGTTAATCAATAAACATAAGTGTGAATTTTCGTTCATATTAATTATTGTTTATATAGATAACACTTATCTTTGGTATTTTATGTAGCATAGGGACGATGAATGCCATTTGAGTGAAATCCATTGATACATGAGCAGCTGTGCGTTTATTATGCACATTGATATCATATTTGTTAAGCTTATGCATGCAACTGAATTGTACGTAGTGATAAGGTATATTTTGGGTCGAGCGGCACTAAGAGGGGGGGTGAATTAGTGCAGTGGATTAAAACTTCGGTTTTAATAAATCTATCGTTTGATAAGAACGAAACTTGAAAAGCTTAACTTGAAAGCGTTTCTTAAATATGGACAGCAAAGGTAATATGGAACTAAAACATGTAAGAAGGTTTACAGTAATGTAAATAGCAATAATGAAATGCAAACCAAAGATCACGCCGATTTTAGAGTGGTTCGGTCAAATGACCTACATCCACTTGCGAGGCCCCTCTTCGATGAGGCTCCCACCTTCCACTAGCAAATCTCTTGAAATGGAAGAGCAAATACCCCTCTTACAACCTTTTGCAAACAGTTCAACCTCTTACAAATTTTCAACAAGAAAGGAGGAGAACTTTCTAGCAAATTGAAAACTAGACTTGCTAACACTTTCTAAGATTTTTCTCTCAATCAATTGCTGCTCAAAAAGTTGTAATCTCAGCTGAGATTTGAGGGGTATTTATAGGCCTCAAGAGGATTCAAATTTGGGCTCCAAATTTGAATTCTCGTGGAGTTCCCGATGTTGGCGGTACCACTGCCTGTCAGTGGCGGTGCCACCGCCTGTCAGTGTCAAGCGCTGGGCGGTGCAACCGCCCAGTCTGACAGTGCCACCGCCAGACTATTCGGTTGACTGGTTGGGCTTCAAACTTAGCCCAAACCAAGTCTAATTTTGGGCCCAGTTGGCCCCTAACCAGGATATAGGATTATCTCTTAATCCTAATCCTAATTACATGTTAACTACTTAACAAAAACACATCTTAAGCAATTTTTCAACCGCGAACGTCGAGTCTTATTCCGGCGAGCTTTCCGACGAACTTCTTCCGACGGGCTCCCAGCAAGCTCCCGAACTTGTGATGACTTTAATGAGTAGCCGAGCCTTCTCGGTGATCTCCGTGAACCTCCGACGATCTCTTCGGCGAACTTCCGAAAATTCCGATAGGTTCCCGATTTCTTCTCGGTTGGTTCCGGCAACATCTCCGATGATTCCTCGAACTCTTAAACGTCCATCGAACTTGACTCCGGTATCCTTGCTTTGTGTTTTCTGGTTATCGTAGTTAATCCTGCACACTTAACTCAATAATATGGATTAGATCAATTAACTCATCAATTGATTGCATCATCAAAATCCGAGATTCAACAATCTCCCCCTTTTTGATGATGACAATCAATTGATGACGGAGTTAAACATAACTCCCCCTATCTATATGCTATATTATGAGAAGATAAAACACTTGAATTTCATCCCATTGAATTCAAGCATAAACCGATAAGTTCTAACCATAGAACTTATCGTTGTTCTCATTAAGTATAATGTAAATGCGAAACTCTGATGAAAATCTTTTTCAAGTCGAAAGATAAGAGATAAAGATTTTCAACATGATCATACAGTTTAGATATGCATTCAATATGATCAATAGATATACATTAGCTTATATAAGTTATGCTATAAGTCATCACTTTTCTCCCCCTTTGTCATCAACAAAAAGGAAAATCTATTTTACAGAAAAATTTAGCATTCATTCTATCAAAAATTCATGTTCAAAGAGAAAAATCAGCATATATCCAGAATTTAAACAACAAAAGTTCAGTTTTTGTTCAAAAGACGACCAGCTTGGAACATGAGAGCAAGAGTAAAACAAACAGAATACAAAGATACATCAATTCGTAGGAGATAATCCATAGTGCTGATATATAACATTTATTTTTTGGTTTAGCTGTCGTAGTTCCTTTAAAATTTCCATTTGCTGGAGCTGAATTTATTCCTACTGCGATTTGAGTTGGTCTTGTTGGAATTTAATCTGAGATAGTTCTGCCATAATGATTCCTTCAGAGGATGAAACAGGGGCTGAAGGCGCTGCATCAAAGGGACTAGGAGGAGGAGATTCATTTCCCATAAGAATTGGTGTTTCTGGTTGTTCTACTGGTGGAGGAATAGGATCTGTCCTTCTAGGTTGCCTTACCCATATTCCATTGTTAAATATGCAACTAAGTCTCTTTAGCATATTTTTATTGATGACGTTATATCTATTACTCTGAATTGTTTCTTCATCGGGTGGGATGCAAATGTTATAGGCACGAAGAAATCTAGTGATTAATCCCCCATATGGCAACATAATATCTTTAGTTGTAATTTCCTGCATGTGTTGCCGTATTGAGTATCCAAAACAGTTTTCTTGACCAGTCATGATCCAATACATGGTGCTTATCTCTACTGTACTCATTTCATCAAGATGATATTGCTTAGGGAAAAGTATGCTTGTCATGATATGATGAAGAACCTTAGAGTTAAAAGGTAGTAAGTGTTCGCAACTCTTGGGTATTATTCCAAAGTTTGAGTTTGCAAAAATGGTTTCGATAGCTTCGGCGTAGGTTGCTCCTATTATATTCACATCCCATTTTGCTCTAAAATAGTAGCCCTTATCTTTTTCAGTGATGCCGATTAGTTCACAAATAGAATTATCAGAAATCCTAATTTGTGTTCCTAACATGTAAGAACTTAGGCTATCGTTATCTACCCATAGGTTTGCATAAAAGAGCTTAACTAATCTAGGATAAATTGGTTCATCTATTTGTAAGAGAGGTAGGGCCTCTAGATGAGCAAACCACCTAATGGGTTCTAAATCTCCTAGTTCATCAAGATCAACGTATTTTCCCTTATGGACATATCTTGTTTCAAAGTTTGGAAATCTAAGGGCATCTTCTTTGAATCTAAAAAGATTATGGTCATATGAATCTCCTTCAATCCTTTTCCCTTTTGATCTCTTAGGAGCCATTTTCTAGACAAAATGATAAGAGAAATATGAATTGTAATGAATAGGTGATACAAGAAGAGAGTGAAGGGAAGATTTTACCTTATAGATGATGGATTGGACTAACAATATTCCTTCTCCAAGGTCTGTAGAAGTTAGAATGAGGGATTGAGAGATTTTGGGAGAGTTGGAGCAAGAGTTCCACGGGTTGGGGGCAGTGTCACCGCCGGCCCTAACCCTCTCGGTGCCACCGCCTGGCGCCCGAACGCTCAGGCGGTGCTACCGCCGATTCTGACGGTGCCACCGCTGGCTAGCCGCGGAAGAAGGAAAAAAACTTTTTCTTCCTCCTTCTTGAATTCTAGAGGTCTTTGACACAAGCAAAGGTTGAGATATTGAGTTGTATTTTAATATTTCATTTGGAATCGAAAGAAGAGGATGAAATCAAATCCACAAACGAGCGGGACAAGGATGAGCCAATCTTCGTAAACTACATTCAAACGTCTTACTCTAAGGGACAATTTAACATGCCCAGTTCCCTTCTAATAAATTCAAATTTGTCTTCATTTAGGGCTTTTGTAAATATATCTGCTAATTAATGCTTCGTGTCAATGAATTCTAGCACAACATCATTGTTAAGGACATGATCGCGTATGAAATGGTGCCTAACGTCGATGTGCTTAGTTCTAGAGTGCTGAATTGGATTTTTAGTAAGACATATGGCACTAGTATTATCACATTTTATGGGGATATTTTTAAAATAAATTTCATAGTCTTCTAATGTATTTTTCATCCACACAACTTGTGCACAGCATGCACTCGCAGCAATGTATTCGGCTTCCGCCGTAGATAGTACAACTGAATTTTCTTTCTTGGAAGTCCAAGAAACAAGTGCATGTCCTAAAAATTGGCATGTTCCAGATATACTTTTTCTATCAATCTTACATCCCCCAAAATCGGCATCCGCATAAGCCATTAAATCAAATTTTTTGGATTTTGGATACCATAAACCTAAATTTGGAGTTCCTTTAAGATATCTAAATATTCTTTTAACACTTTTAAGATGAGATAATTTAGGATTTGATTGAAACCTAGTACAAAGTCCTACACTAAACATGATATCTGGTCTAGTCGCGGTAAGGTAGAGTAGACTACCTATCATACCCCTATATGTTTTTTGATCGAAATTTTCACTATTTTCATCCATATCTAACTTAGTCGCAGTACTCATAGGGGTGTTTATTGCTTTTGAATTATCCATGTTAAATCGTTTTAACAATTCTAACGTATATTTAGATTGGTTAAGAAATATACCATCCTTAAGTTGTTTGATTTGTAATCCTAAAAAGAAAGTTAATTCTCCCATTAAACTCATTTCAAATTCATGACTCATAGATTTGGCAAATGATTCACATATTGATTCATCCGTAGATCCAAAAATAATATCGTCGACATAAATTTGCACAATAAGAAAATTATTTTCAAAATGTTTAATAAATAATGTAGTATCAACCTTGCCTTTGGTGAAATTATTTAAAATAAGAAAGGAACTAAGCCTTTCATACCAAGCTCTAGGAGCTTGTTTCAAGCCATAGAGAGCCTTAGTTAATTTGAATACATGATTAGGAAGAAGAGAATTTTCAAATCCGGGAGGTTGTTCGACATATACTTCTTCGGAAATAAAACCATTCAAGAAGGCACTTTTGACATCCATTTGAAATAGTTTAAGATTATAACAACTAGCATAGGCAAGGAGCATCCTTATGGCTTCTAATCGAGCCACGGGAGCGAAGGTTTCTTCGTAATCGATACCTTCTTCTTGGTTGAAACCTTTGGCCACTAATCTAGCCTTATTTCTAACCACGATACCATTTTCGTCTTGCTTGTTTCTAAAGACCCACTTAGTACCAATCACTAAATGGTCACTAGGTCTAGGAACAAGCTCCCATACCTTGTTTCTCTCAAATTGATTCAATTCCTCTTGCATTGCAATAATCCAAAAATCATCTTTTATGGCCTCGTCAATGCACTTAGGTTCGATTTGAGAGAGGAAGGTGGCATTAGCACAAAAATTCTTGAAAGAGGAACGAGTTTGAACCCCTTTAGATGTATCCCCTATAATTAGCTCCTTTGGATGAGCATCTATATACTTCCATTCCTTAGGTAAGGAAATTTCGGAAGAAGGTGCATCCAAGTTGCTATTTTGTGGAGGGAGTTCATTTAAATTCAAATTATCAAAACCAAGATCATCATCAAAATCATTTTTCTTTAAATTTGAAACTTCACTAAAAACTACATGAATAGACTCTTCAATTACTAAGGTTCTTTTATTAAAAACCCGAAAAGCTTTAGAAACGGAAGAGTAACCAAGAAAGATGCCTTCATCGGATTTAGCATCAAATTTTCCTAAGGCATCCCTTTCATTTTAAAATAAAGCATTTACAACCTAAAAACTTTAAAATAGGAAATATTCGGTTTTTTGTTATTCCATAATTCATAGGGAGTTTTTGATAATGATGGTCTTATTAGGACTCTATTTATGATGTAGCAAGCCGTATTTACGGCTTCGGCCCAAAAATACTTAGGTAAACTATGTTCATTTAACATAGTTCTTGCCATTTCTTGTAGGTTTCTATTTTTCCTTTCAACTACTCCATTTTGTTGGGGATTTCTTGGAGTGGAGAAGTTGTGATTGTATCCATTAACTTCACAAAAATTTTGAAAGTCACGGTTTTGAAATTCCACCATGATCAATCCAATTGATGAAATCATGAACCCTTTTTCGTTTTGAGTGAGTTTACAAAATTTAGAGAAACACTTGAAACAATCACTTATGTGAGCTAAGAAATAGGTCCAAGTGTATCTAGAGTAATCATCCATAATCACAAAAGCATATTTGCTTCCACCTAGACTAGTTGTATCAATTGGTCCAAATAAGTCCAAATGGATCAATTGTAACGGTCTAGTGGTGCTAATTTGATTTTTTGATTTGAAGCTTGTTTTTATTTGCTTCCCTAGTTGACATGTATCGCATACCTTATCTTTAATAAACTTTATATTCGGAATCCCTCGTACTAATTCTTGAGATGAGATTTTAGATATTGTTCTCATGCTTGTATGGCCTAATCTCTTATGCCAAAGCCAAGCATCATCATTTATGGCGGAGAAACACACTTCATTACTTAGTTCATCAAGATTGATGGTATAGACATTATTTTGTTTTAAAGCAATCATAGTCATGTTATGATTTGGTTTTTCAATAATGCACATATTTGATTCAAATCTAACGATATAACCTTTATCGCATAATTGACTAATGCTCAATAGATTATGTTTTAATCCATCAACTAGTAACACATCATCAATGGAAAAACTTGATTTGTTACCTATGGTTCCCTTGCCAATGATTTTGCCTTTGTTGTTGTCTCCGAAGGTGACATAGCCTTCGTCCATGCTAGTGAGCTTGGTGAATTGGGATGGATCTCCGGTCATATGCCTTGAGCATCCACTATCAAGATACCATCTCTTGCTCCTAGCATGTGATGGTGTATGTTTCTACAAGAAGGAATTATTTTTAGGTACCCATTTACTTTTGTGTGCCTCTAAAGCTAATCTAGCTTGTTTATCATGTTGTATAGACTTGATCATGATTCCTTTAGGAACCCAACTCAATTTGTTTGGACTAATTCTCTTGAATGGACATTGGTAAGTCATATGTCCATATTTGCAACAAAAGTTGCAATTGCTTTGGTGTTGAACATGTAAGATAGAACCTTTAATGAAAGTGGTTGGATTTTGGTGAGTACTTCTCACAAATTCGATTCCACTCCTTTTAGGGACATGACCCTTATTTGTAAGGATCATGTTTAAGGACTTGCTATCGACCTCGAATTTCTTCAAGGTGTCCTTAAGTACCATTTAGCACATGGAGCTAGACTATCATGATATTGTTGAATCTCAGATTTTGATGATGAAGTCAATTGTCATTTGTTGTCTAATCTATGTGTTGAGATAAGTGTGCAGGATTAACTACGATGAAAGTTAGACAAGCAGCAGGAGTTGCGCCGGAGTCAAGATCATGATCACGTTGGGAGTTCGAGAGTTCGATGGAAGTTCGGACGATCGTCGGAGGTTCTGCGAGAACAGATCCGAGAAGTCCAGAAGCTTGCCAAGCGAAGCTCGTCGGAACTCGCCAAGTGGATCGTCGCAAAGTCCAGGAGTTTGCCGGAAGTCCGCAGAAGAATCACCGAGGGTTCATCGGATGATCGACGGAAGTTCCCCGGAAACTCGCCGGAAGAAGCGATTGACGCATCGGAGCAAAGCTGCAGAAATTGTCTTAGATTTAATCGTAGTTAGCACGTTGATTAAGTTAGAAAAATGGGAGGTGATCCCATTAGCTTAATCTTGGGGCAATTTGGCCGAATGGAGCTAACCATTCGGACCCTGATTGCACCAGGAGGTGCAACCGCCTAGGCCAGGAGGTGGCACCGCCTGGGCTATGTCTCCCAGCAAGACTGGGCGGTGCAACCACCCCAGCCAAGAGGTGCAACCGCCCAGAGCTCAGTCTTCGAGCTAGACTGGGCGGTGCAACCTCCCTGACAGAGAGGTAGCACCGCCTGAGCTCGGTCTTCGAGCTCAGGCAGAGAGGTGCAACCGCCTCAGTCAGGAGGTGGCACCGCCTGGGGCTCAGTCTCCGAGCCAGACTCAGGCGGTTCAACCGCCCCTGACAGAGAGGTGCAACCGCTTGGGCTCAGTCTCCGAGCTCTGCCAGGCGGTGCAACCTCTCCAGTCAGGAGGTGCAACCGCCTGATCCCGGAATTTCGGGATTTGATCGTTTTAAGCTCCAAATTTGAACTGGGTTGGGGCCTATAAATACCCCACCCATTCAGCACAGAAAGAGTAAGAGAGACCTACACCGAAATCTTGATCTTCTCTGTGATTCTTGAGCTCAAAATTGTTGTAAAGCCTTTAAGTCTCCTCCTTCTGTTCTTTAAGTTTCTGAATTGTAAAAGTGAGGAGAGAAAGGTTCTGTAAGGGTTGTCTCCTAAGCCCATCAAAAGGAGTGAAACTGTAAAAGGGCAGTTGGCCTTAGCCCATTGAAGGAAGGCAGCTAGTTGACGTCGGTGACCTCGTCGGAGGAGGAAGCCAAAAGTGGAATAGGTCAAGACTGACCGAACCACTCTAAATCTCTGGTTTGCTTTTACTTTGAGCACTTTATCATTACTGCAAACCTCCTACATAGCTACTACCCTCTGCGCTTTTACGAACGAGTCTCTAAGTTCTGATCTTTTCGAATCTGCATTCAGACGTAAATCGGTGTTTTCGTACGATCTTTACACTGCAGTTTACGCTTACGTTTTGATTCCATTTATAACTGCAAATTGCTTTCTGCCTATTCATAAAATGCTTTTCAAAGTTCAAAACCGTGTTTAGACGTAAAATTACGCTTTGACGTAAAAACTGCGTTTAGACGTAAACTGAGTTTAGACGTAAAACTACGTTTAGACGTAAAACTGCGTTTAGACTTAAAACTGCGTTTAGACGCAAAACTGCGTTTAGACGTAAAACTGCATTTAGACGTAAAACTGCGTTTAGACGTAAAACTGCGTTTAGACGCAAAACTGCGTTTAGACGTAAAACTGCACTTAGACGTAAAACTGCACTTAGACGTAAAACTGCGTTTAGACGCAAACTGCGCTCAGACGCAAACTGTGTTTAAGACGCAAACTGCGCTTAGACGCAAACTGTGTTTAGACGCAAACTGCGCTTAGACGCAATCTGCGCTTAGACGCAAACTGCGCTTAGACGCAATATGCATTTAGACGCAAACTGCATTTAGACGCAAACTGCGTAAACTATACTTAGATACAAACTGTGAATCGGCTTTTACATCGAAATCGTTTTTATCGGACAAACGCAGCTTTCGTTTTTAAATCGCTGAAAGATTTCCGCTGCACTAATTCACCCCCCCCCTCTTAGTGCTCTCGATCCTAACAATTGGTATCAGAGCAAGGTTAACTCTCTAACGGATTAAAACCCAAGAGAGATGGCATACGCCGGAAACCAAGAGGGGCATTCTATTACACGTCCACCCATGTTCAGTGGGACGGACTACACCTACTGGAAGACCCGAATGATGATCTTTCTTATTTCTATGGATTTTGAACTGTGGAACCTTGTTGAAAACGGATTTTCAAAGTCTTCTCTTCCAATGATCGATTGGAATGAATTGAAAAAGAAGGCTTTCGCTCTTAATGCAAAGGCTATGAATGCCTTATTTTGCGCACTTGATAAAAACGAGTTTAATCGTGTTTCAACTTGCGAAACTGCATTTGATATTTGGCACACACTTGAAGTGACCCACGAGGGCACAAGTAGAGTGAAAGAGTCAAAAATCAATCTGTTATTGCATTCTTTTGAACTTTTCCGAATGAAACCGAGTGAAACCATTGGCGACATGTTTACCCGTTTCACGGATGTCGTCAACGGTCTAAAAGGACTCGGAAAAAGTTTTTCGGATTTTGAACTCGTAAATAAGATACTAAGATCCCTTCCTAAAAGTTGGGATCCTAAAGTCACTGCTATTCAAGAGGCAAAAGATCTGCGCAACTTCCCTCTTGAAGAACTAATCGGGTCATTAATGACCTATGAGATGACTTGCAAAGCTTATGAAGAGCAAGAAGACATCCTTCAAAGAACAGGAAGGATATGGCACTTAAAACTTCTGAATGCCACTTGAGAGAAAACTCAAGTGATGAGGACTGTGATGATCACTTGGCACTTTTAACAAGAAAGTTTAAAAAATTCTTCAAAAGAAACAAGTTTAAGAATGATGCGAAAAATAAACTTGAACCCAAGAAGGACCAAGTGATCGGCTATGAATGTAAAAAGCCAGGACACTACAAGAGTGATTGTCCCCAAGTCAAAAGAAGAACATCAAAGAAGAAGGCTTTTCAAGCAACATGGGATGACTCGAGCGCATATGAAGAAGAGGAGTCCAACACCGAGCAAGTTGCTCATTACGCCTTAATGGCCATCGGAGAGGAGGTAACGAATTTATTAGATGCTGATTTATCTTTCGATGAATTATTAAATGCCTTCCATGACTTATTTGATGAATGCAAGATTATCAATAGAAAATACAAATTGCTAAAAAAGGAGCATGATAGTCTTACTTGTGATTTTAATAAGTTAAAAATTGAATATCATGATAGTTTAAATTCATGTATCAAATGTCATGATCTAGAAACTTTTCAAAAAAAGAAAACTTGCTACTTAAGGACACCTTGAAGAAATTCGAGGTTGGTAGCAAGTCATTAAACATGATCCTTACAAACAAGGGTCATGTTCCCAAAAGAAGGGGATTGGATTTGTGAGGAGTCCTCACCAAAATCCAACTACCTTCATAAAAGCCCCATCTTACATGTTAGACATCAAAGCAAATGCAACTTTTGTTGCAAGTTCGGACACAGGATGCATTATTGTCCATTCAGGAAATTTAGTCCAAACAAATTGATTTGGGTTCCTAAAGGAACCATGACAAATTCTATGCAACATGATAGAAAATGTAGATCTATTTGTGAGGAACCCAAAAGCAAATGGGTACCTAAACATCATCCTTTCTTGTAGAAAACTAAACCATCGCAAGCTATGAGCAAGAGATGGTACCTTGATAGTGGATGCTCAAGGCATATGACCGGAGATCCATCCCAATTCTCTAAGCTCACTAGTATAGACGAAGGATATGTCACCTTCGGAGACAACAACAAGGGTAAAATCATTGGCAAAAGAACCATAGGTAACAAATCCAACTTCTCTATTGAAGATGTTTTGCTAGTTGATGGTCTAAAACATAACCTCTTGAGCATTAGTCAATTGTGTGATAAAGGATATATTATCAGATTTGAATCTAATGCTTGCATCATTGAAAAACCACACAAAAACATATCTATGATTGCATTAAAACAAAATAACGTATACACTATTGACATCAATGATTTATGTAATGAAATATGTTTTTCTGCTTTAAATGAGAATGCTTGGATATGGCACAGAAGATTAGGTCATGCTAGCATGAAGCTAATAACTCAAATATCATCCAAAGAACTTGTAAGAGGAATTCCTCATATCAAGTTCATCAAAGATAATGTATGTGATGCCTGCCAATTAGGTAAACAAATTAAGAGTAGCTTCAAATCTAAAAATCAAATAAGCACCTCTAGGCCCTTACAATTGATCCATATGGACTTGTTCGGACTCATCTCCACATTAAGCCTAGGAGGTAGCAAATACGCTTTCGTCATCGTGGATGACTATAGCAGATACACATGGACTTACTTCTTAAAACAGAAAAGTGAATGCCTTAGATCTTTTACCAAGTTTTGCAAACTCGTTCAGAATGAGAAAGGTTCTATGATTTCGTCAATTAGAAGTGATTATGGTGGTGAATTTCAAAACCATGATTTCCAGGAATTTTGTGAACTCAATGGATACAACCATAATTTCTCTACTCCTAGAAACCCTCAACAAAATGGAGTTGTAGAAAGAAAAAATCGAAATTTACAAGAAATGGCAAGAACCATGTTGAATGAACACAACCTACCCAAATATTTTTGGGCTGAAGCCGTAAATACTGCATGCTACATCTTAAATAGAGTTCTAGTGAGACCTCTACTAACCAAAACTCCCTATGAGTTATGGAACAATAAAAAACCCAACGTTTCATATTTTAAAGTCTTTGGGTGTAAGTGTTTTATCTTGAATGAAAAAGACAACTTAGGAAAATTTGATGCTAAATCCGATGAAGGAATCTTTCTTGGTTATTCTACAGTTTCTAAAGCCTTTCGTATCTTTAATAAAAGAACTCTAATTATTGAAGAATCCATTCATGTTGTTTTCAATGAGATTTCTGAAATCACGAAAAATGATCTTGACGATGATGTTAATTTTGATTCTTTGAATTTAAACGAAACCCCATCTCTAACTAGCAACTTGGATGCATCCACTTCTCAGATTTCCTTACCCAAGGATTGGAAGTATGTAGATGCTCATCCTAAGGAGCTAATCTTAGGAGACGCATCAAAGGGGGTTCAAACACGATCTTCTCTTAAAACCTTTTGTGCAAATGCCGCCTTTCTCTCCCAAATTGAACCCAAATGCATTGATGAAGCCATGAAAGATGATTCATGGATTATCGCAATGCAAGATGAATTAAATCAATTTGAGAGAAATGAAGTGTGGAAGCTTGTTCCTAGGCCAAACGACCATTTAGTTATTGGTACTAAATGGGTCTTCAGAAACAAGCAAAATGAAAATGGTATCGTGGTTAAAAACAAGGCTAGATTAGTGGCCAAAGGTTTCAACCAAGAAGAAGGTATCGACATTTAAGAAACCTTCGCTCTTGTGGCTCGATTGGAAGCCATAAGGATGCTCCTTGCCTCACGCTTAGCAGTAATAATTTTAAGTTGTTTCAAATGGATGTTAAAAGCTTTTTTTTAATGGCTTTATTTCCGAAGAAGTCTATGTTGAACAACCTCCTGGATTTGAAAATAATAGTCTCCCTAATCATGTGTTTAGATTAACTAAAGCTCTCTATGGTTTAAAACAAGCTCCAAGGGCTTGGTACGAGAGACTTAGTTCTTTTCTTATTGAAAATAATTTCATAAAAGGCAAGGTTGATACTACATTATTCATCAAGAACTTTGAAAATAATTTTCTCATTGTTCAAATTTATGTTGATGATATTATCTTTGGTTCTACGAATGAATCTCTTTATGAATCCTTTGCGAAAACTATGAGTCGTGAATTCGAAATGAGTCTAATGGGAGAGTTAACATTCTTCTTAGGTCTACAAATCAAACAACTAAGCAATGACATCTTTATTAGTCAAACCAAATATGCTATGAGTTTGCTAAAGAAGTTCAATATGAATAACTCAAAAGCCATTAACACTCCTATGAGCACCTCCACTAAGTTAGAAATTGATGAAAATGGAGAAAGCTTCGATCAAAAAAAACTATAGGGGTATGATAGGAAGTTTACTTTACCTCACCGCAACTAGACCGGACATAATGTTTAGTGTAGGACTTTGTGCTAGATTTCAATCAAACCCTAAGATATCTCATCTCAAAGCAGTTAAAAAGAATACTCAGATATCTTAATGGTACCATAAATCTAGGCTTATGGTACCCAAAAAATCGAGGGAGCTTGAGTTAACTGCTTATGCCGATGCTTTCATTTCACCGGGTCAGATTAGATAGAAAAAAAGTACATCAGAAACATGTCAATTCTTAGGATATGCCCTTGTTTCCTGGTCATCCAAGAAACAAAACTTCGGTTTGCACTATCAACAACCGGTTGAATATATTGCAGCAAGTGCATCTCTGTGCACAAGTTGTTTGGATGAAAAATACCTTGGAAGATTATAAAGTTCATCTTAAAAATATTCCCATTAAATGTGATAACACAAGTGCAATATGCCTAACAAAAAACCCTATACAACACTCAAGAACAAAACATATTGACATCAGACATCACTTTATACGAGATCATGTTACGAATCATGATGTAATCATAGAATTCATTAATACGAAACATCAACTAGCTGATATCTTTACAAAACCCCTAAGTGAAGAACAATTTGATTTCATAAGAAGAGAATTAGGAATGTTGATGTGTCCAATACTTAAACTAGTTAAAATTATTTTTCTGGACGTTATTACTATTACATGCCTTGGCATCACTTGATCAAATAACATGTTGGAAATTATGTGACAAATGTTTTAAAAAATCAGTAGCTTACTCATAACCGAATGCATGTAAGAAGTTCATTTTTCGGTTTGAATGCTAAAAATGGGATTTTCCTATACACTCTTATGAAAACTTTTTGAAAAATGACTTTCCTCCTTCAAGCAACGAACTATAACAAGGAGAAGAGATATTCAAAGTATTATATGTGTCATGCCTTCCTTTATGTGCGATAACCTGCTGGAATCACATCTACCATGCTTTTTGATAATGCTATCATGCTTTTTGTTGATGACAAAGGGGGAGAAACATATGAATTGATAAACACTGCCATAATCATGTCTATGTCATAGTTGCAAATACTTGAGTGATGCTATAAAACAATGTTATGGTTATGCCATCCTTGCATCACCAAGAGATATATGAACATGTGCTATAGTTTGCATTATGTCTTGAGTTGATATCCTATCTTGTGAAGTAAATGCAAACTTGCTAGAAAATCTCAAATGTGTGCATCATGTAATAGTCCTCCTTCGCAGCTTTATATGATTACATGATGAATAGTTACAAACACAATCATACAAACTTGATGATGTATGTCAAGCCTTGACATCATTCTTGAAGAGATACATCATGATGGGTATCATGATGGGAGTATTGATAAGTTTAACTGATCTAACTTATCAATATGTCACTTGAATTCTTAGGTCTTGAATTCAAGGTTGACTTATCTCAACTATGGCATATAGATAGGGGAGTTAAGGATAACTCCATTATCAATTGATTGTCATCATCAAAAAAAAGGGGAGATTGTTGAATCTCGATTTTGATGATGAAGTCAATTGTCATTTGTTGTCTAATCTATGTGATGAGATAAGTGTGCAGGATTAACTACGATGAAAGTTAGACAAGTAGCAGGAGTTGCGCCAAGTCAAGATCATGATCACGCTGGGAGTTCGAGAGTTCGACGGAAGTTCGGACGGTCGTGGGAGGTTCTCAAGGAGAACAGATCCGAAGTCCGAAGCTTGCCAAAGCTTTAAGCTTCGCCGAACTTCGCCAAGTGGATCGTCACAAAGTCCAGGAGTTTGCGGAAGTCCGTAGAAGAATCACCGAGGGTTCATCGGATGATCGACGGAAGTTCGCGGAAACTCGTCGTGGAAGAAGCGATTGACGATCGAGCAAAGCTGCAGAAATTGTCTTAGATTTAATCGTAGTTAGCACGTTGATTAAGTTGGAAAATGGGAGGTGATCCCATTAGATTAATCTTGGGGCAATTGGGCCCTGAAAAAGATTGAAATTGGGCGAATGGAGTTAACCATTCGGACCTCGATTGCACCGGAGAGGTGCAACCGCCTAGGCCAGAGGTGGCACCGCTGGGCTATGTCTCCCAGCGAGACTGGGCGGTGCAATCGCCCAAAGAAAAAGTTGCAACCGCCCAGAGCTCAGTCTTCGAGCTAGACTGGGCGGTGCAACCTCCCCGACAGAGAGAAGCACCGCCGAGCTCGGTCTTGAGCTCAGGCGCAGAGGTGCAACCGCCTTTAGTCGAGGAGGTGGCACCGCCCGGGCTCAATCTCCGAAAGCAGACTTCAGCGGTGCAACAACCGCCGACAGAGAGGTGCAACCGCCGGGCTTAGTCTCCGAAGCTCTGCAAAAGCGGTGCAACCTCTCCGATCGAGGTGGTGCAACCCCGATCCCGAATTCGGGGATTTGATCGTTTTGAGCTCCAAATTTGAACTGGGTTGGGGCCTATAAATACCCCACCCATTCAGCACAGAAAGAGTAAGAGAGACCTACACCAAAATCTTGATCTTCTCTGTGATTCTTGAGCTCAAAATTGTTGTAAAGCCTTTAAGTCTCCTCCTTCTGTTCTTTAAGTTTCTTAATTGTAAAAGTGAGGAGAGAAAGGTTCTGTAAGGGTTGTCTCCTGAGCCCATCAAAAGGAGTGAAACTGTAAAAGGGCAGTTGGCCTTCGCCCATTGAAGGAAGGCAGCTAGCTGACGTCGGTGACCTCGTCAGAGGAGGAAGCCAAAAGTGGAGTAGGTCAAGACTGACCGAACCACTCTAAATCTCTGGTTTGCTCTTACTTTGAGCACTTTATCATTACTGCAAACCTCCTACATAGCTACTACCCTCTGCGCTTTTACGAACGAGTCTCTAAGTTCTGATCTTTCCGAATCTGCATTCAGACGTAAATCGGTGTTTTTGTACGATCTTTACACTGTAGTTTACGCTTACGTTTTGATTCCATTTATAACTGCAAATTGCTTTCTGCGTATTCATAAAACGCTTTTCAAAGTTCAAAACTGTGTTTAGACGTAAAATTACGCTTTGACGTAAAAACTACGTTTAGACGTAAACTGAGTTTAGACTAAAACTGCGTTTAGACGTAAAACTGCGTTTAGACGTAAAACTGCGTTTAGACGCAAAACTGCGTTTAGATGTAAAACTGCATTTAGACGTAAAACTGCGTTTAGACGTAAAACTGCGTTTAGACGCAAAACTGCGTTTAGACGTAAAACTGCACTTAGACGTAAAACTGCACTTAGACGTAAAACTGCGTTTAGACGCAAACTGCGCTCAGACGCAAACTGTGTTTAAGACGCAAACTGCGCTTAGACGCAAACTGTGTTTAGACGCAAACTGCGCTTAGACGCAATCTGTGCTTAGACGCAAACTGCGCTTAGACGCAATCTGCATTTAGACGCAAACTGCATTTAGAGGCAAACTGCAAAATTACACTTAGATACAAACTGTGAATCAGCTTTTACATCGAAATCGTTTTTATCGGACAAACGCAGCTTTCGTTTTTAAATCATTGAAAGATTTCCACTACACTAATTCAACCCCCCCCCTCTTAGTGCTCTCGATCCTAACAGATATTCAGTTTTTAATTTATCAAAAGCACAAGTAAGACTATCATGCTCCTTTTTTATCAATTTGTATTTTCTACTAATTGTCTTACATTCATCAAATAACTCATGGAAGGCATTTAATAATTCATGATAAGGTAAATCTGCATTAATTAAATCCGTTACCTCTTCTTCGAAGGCCATTAGGGCGTAGTGAGCAACTTGCTCGGTGTTGGACTCCTCTTCTTCGGACGTGCTTGAATCATCCCATGTTGCCTTAAGCGCCTTCTTCTTTGGTGTTCTCTTTTTGGCTTGAGGGCAATCGTTCTTGTAGTGTCCCGGTTTTTTACATTCATAGCAAATCACTTGGTCCTTCTTTTGTTCAAATTTATTTTTTGTATTATTTTTAAATTTGTTCTTCCTTAAATATTTTTTGAATTTTTGAGTCAAAAGTGCAATGTCATTGTCATCTGTCCCTCATCACTTGATGTTCCTTTCAAGTGGTCTTCTTGTGATTTGAGTGCCATATCCTTCCCTGTTCTTTGGAAGGGGTTCTCGAGCTTCGTCATGAGCTTGACATGTCATTTTTTTTAGTCATTAGAGACCCAATGAGTTCTTCAAGAGAGAATGTTTTAAGGTCTTTGGCCTCTTGAATGGCCGTAACTTTTGGATCCCAACTTTTAGGGAGGGATCTTAAGATTTTAGTTACTAGTTCAAAGTTAGTAAAATCTTTACCAAGAGCTTTGAGTCCATTGATGACATCCAGAAAAACGGGTGTACATGTCTCCGATGGACTCACTTGGTTTCATTCGAAAAGTTCGTAAGAGTGCACAAGAATGTTGATTTTGGACTCTTTCACTTTCGGCTAGTTCCTTCATGAGTGACCTCAAGAGTTCTCCAAATATCAAAAGCCGAATCACAAATTTAAACACGATTAAATTCATTTTTGTCTAGTGCACAAAACAAGGCATTCATAGCCTTTGCATTTAAAGCAAAAACCTTCTTCTCCGATTCATTCCATTCGCTCATCGGAAGAGAAGATTTTTGAAATCCGTTTTCCACAATAGTCCAAAGCTCGAAATCCATAGAAATGAGGAAGATCCTCATCTGAGTCTTCCAATACGTGTAATCCGACCCATTAAACATGGGTGGACGTGTGATAGAGTGTCCCTCATGCATGCCGGAGTAAGCCATCTCTCGTGGGTATTAAACCAAATATGAGAGTGAACCTTGCTCTGATACCAATTGTTAGGATCAGAGCGGCACTAAGAGGGGGGGGTGAATTAGTGCAACGGATTAAAACTTCGGTTTTAATAAATCTATCGTTTGATAAGAACGAAACTTAAAAAGCTTAACTTGAAAGCGTATTCTTAAATATGCGCAGCAAAGGTAATAAGGAACTAAAACATGTAAGAAGGTTTGCAGTAATGTAAATAGCAATAATGAAATGCAAACCAAAGATCACACCGATTTTAGAGTGGTTCAGTCAAATGACCTACATCCACTTGCGAGGCCCCTCTTCGATGAGGCTCCCACCTTCCACTAGCAAATCTCTTGAAATGGAAGGGCAAATACCCCTCTTACAACCTTTTGCAAACAGTTCAACCTCTTACAAATTTTCAGCAAGAAAGGAGGAGAACTTTCTTGCAAATTAAAAACTAGACTTGCTAACACTTTCTAAGATTTTTCTCTCAATCAATTGCTGCTCAAAAAGTTGTAATCTCAGCTGAGATTTGAGGGGTATTTATAGGCCTCAAGAGGATTCAAAGTTAGGCTCCAAATTTGAATTATCGTGGAGTTCCCGATGCTGGCGGTACCACCACCTGTCAGTGGCGGTGCCACCGCCTGTCAGTGTCAGGCGCTAACAGTGCTAGGCGGTGCCACCGCCTGGCTCTTGGGCACTAGGCGGTGCCACCGCCCAGCTCTCGGGTGCTGGGCGGTGCCACCGCCAGACTCTTCGGTTGACTGGTTGGGCTTCAAACTTAGCCTAAACCAAGTCTAATTTTGGGCCTAGTTGGCCCCTAACAAGGATATAGGATTATCTCTTAATCCTAATCCTAATTACACGTTAACTACTTAACAAAAACACATCCTAAGCAATTTTTCAACTGCGAACGTCGAGTCTTGTTCCAGCGAGCTTTCCGACGAACTTCTTCCGACGGGCTCCTAGCAAGCTCTCGAACTTGTGATGACTTTAATGAGTAGCCGAGCCTTCTCGGTGTTCTCCGTGAACCTCCGACGATCTCTTCGGCGAACTTCCAAAAATTCCGATTGGTTCCCGATTTCTTCTCGGTTGGTTCCGGCAGCATCTCCGATGATTCCTCGAACTCTTAAACGTCCATCGAACTTGACTCCGGTATCCTTGCTTTGTGTTTTCTGGTTATCGTAGTTAATCCTGCACACTTAACTCAATAATATGGATTAGATCAATTAACTCATCAATTGATTGCATCATCAAAATCCGAGATTCAACAGTCATCACCACATTATCAGCCACGTCACCATTGACGCATACCCATCCCACACATCAAGTCGGAATCCGTACGGAGGCGTTCCTCGAGACACCCATCGAGAATCGGCTGGCACGCCAAACCTGCGTACAACAACCGCCTGATGCCGTCCCGTGCGTCCCGAGGCTACGACCGCACAAAGGTACCAATGCGCCCCTCGAGGATCGGTTGGCACACCAAGCTTCTGTACGGCCGACCCTCATGTAGTGGTATAAAAACCCTTAGCTGGCATCTAGCCAAGGAGAGGCAAAAAACAAACACCCCCCACTAAGCACTAACTTGATCGTCGGAGGGGCCGATGTCGGTAACCAACCGATGAAGGTCTTCTGTGTAGGAAAGCAAAGTTCACTGGTCTACCATCGTCATCCCGACTGAGAGACGCCAGCACATGGTTGCAGTGCCCCGACCCGAGAGCGTAACCGACTTCGGCAACCATCTCATCGACCGAAGACTCCCGACATCGGCTCGTGAACTAGGTCGTGCTGACTCATCAGCCATGGAACATCTGTTCACCAATATTTTTGGCACTAGAAGGAGGGCCACGTCGCAGGAGCATCCCGTTGGAGCTCATCCCGAGGGAGAACCACTGGCCGGTCACCCCTTTGCCGGACTTGACGATCAGCCCCTCCCCATCCTTAGAGATGAGGGGATCTCGACCTCGATGCTAGATCTCTACTGGCGCCTATTCAATGACCCGGGATTGTCGCCCTTGGACTTACTACGGGACCCTTGACCATGTCAACCAAGGCGTTCCTCAGCCTAACCAAGCAAGTATAGGCAATGGTGAGGATGATGCAAACGATTGTCCCGTTCATTCCCTATATCATGCGATTAGCGGCTCCCCCGACCGACCCAACACGACAAAGGCCAAGCAGGGAGCAAGTCAGGAGGGGAGAAGCCCGATAGCAAACGATTGACCCAAGAGGCTTGCCCGAGCAGAGCATACCCACATCCTACTGAATCACTCTGCCCCGCTCCGAGCCTGACACCATATCATCCGACTCGACGGATGACTCATTTAGAATCCAGTTGTCCATGGTCAACTGACACCTCGACAAGTTCTAACGTGAGTTCCAAAAGTCACACGACGAGTCGAGAGAAGGCAGCTCAGGTGAAACCTTGTTTGCTCAAGAAATACAAGACAAGCCTATGCCACTCAACTTCAGGCTACCAACGTTGGAGACATACGACAGCAGCTCTGACCCCATGGAACACGTCACCACATTTCGGGCACATATGGCCCTCTACAGCACCTTGGCTGCCCTAATGTGCTAGGCATTCTCGACCACCTTCAGGGGGCCGGCATGAGCATGGTTCAGCCGACTATGCCCATCCTCGGTCTTATCCTTTCACTAGCTCGCAAGGGAGTTCAAGTAGAACTTCTTGGCCAGCATGCGACCAAGCCTTCAATAGCCACCTTGCTCGCATTATCCCATTGTGAAGATGAGTCGCTCTCGCAATTTGTGGCGTGCTTTGCCACTGAAATCTAGGGATTCTTGGATGCTCATCCTTCTTTAATCATGCAAGTGTTCTTAATGGGCTTGAGGCCCTCAAGATTCTTCTAGTCGCTAATTGAGCAGCCACCAGCAACCATTCCCGAGATGCTCCAATGCGCCAACTAGTACATCACCGCTGAGGCTCTGGTGGCAGGAAAGTGCACGAATAGGCAGAGGTCGAGGATGGAGCAATCCCAAGGAATGACCTTAGTGCTAGTCATAGGTGCCCAGCAAGCCAATCACGTGAGTGATGGCACGTGTGACTTGATACAGAATCTTTTTGCTTATTATATTTTGGCGTATATCACTTTATAACTATTGCATAAATGCATATATATATTGTGATGTCCTTGGATTTGTGCAATGGGAATCGGATCGTGATGAGATCACGATAATGAGATCGATTCACCTTTAAACACATATTCTAAATAATCCCTACATAGGTTACTTTCGAGAGGGACATCGTGATAACCAGATAGACTAGTGTGTTGTATACCCGCCATATGATGGATGCAGCTGGTCTCATAGCTGCTCGTGTAGGGACACTAGGGATACAAAGACATGTGTGCTCATTAGAGAATGAGTTCACTGATTGATCCGCTTACGGAATGCTTTGGATGGTTGATGATGCCTTATTGTCGACAAATGATTCCGTAGTCCTAGTGGTGTATCTCGGTCCTTAGACTTGAGACACCAAGGATGTCCTGTATGAGTGCTCCACTCTTTGATACCAGACTTATAGGTTTGGCTGTCCTAGATCTAGTACAACTGGTCATTGGGAGTGGTAGTCGACCTTACGAGGGCTATTGAGTGTCGATAGAGGATCATCCACCTTCGGCGTCATGAGAGGAATATCCCATGTGTTCTTGCTCAGTCAAATCCCTGGCCAGGGTCATTCGGGTTGAGAGAGAAAGAGTTCTCCGGGAGAATCCGATTAGAGCGAGATTCGAGTAGAAACCGTATGGGTCTGACAACACCATGCTCGATATACGGTCTCTGGGATATTAGATGGATGAGGGACTATAGGTACATGGTAACGAGGGCAGACAGGTCCAATGGATTGGATTCCCCCTATATCGTCTGGGGACTACTGGCAGTGGCCTAGTACGTCCAGTGGTCGATGAGTCGAGTGAATTATTATAGAGATAATAATTCACCGAAGTTAGAAGGAGTTCTCGATAGGGTATGACTCACTGGCCACTCGATATTGGGCCTAGAGGGTCACACACATATGGTAGGCATTGCGATGAGTAGAGGTTCTCGATATGAGATATCCGACGACAGCCCTTTGTCTTATTGGATGCAGATCCAATACCCACTAGGGAAGGACCCATTAGGGTTTGACACGGGATCTCTATAAATAGGAGGGATTCACTGCCCTCATAGGCTAGAGTCTTTGCTTGCCCTTCCTATTCTCCTCTCCCTCTCCACCTCGAGGGCCTGGAGTTTTGAGGAGGGTCGTCGCAACCCCTGCTATGTGGATCACCGCTAGAGAGGAGGACGCTTGACCTCCTTCACCCTCTCCTAAGGATCTGCAAGGAAACAGGGGATATACGATCTCCTAAATAACACAATCTCTATACGCAGTTTTTGTTTTCTTGGATTTTTACACCAATCTTCGCATCTAATGACGACGAACATCTTTTTGGGAATCGGGGATTTTTGTTTTCTTGTTCTTCCGCTGCGCATATGATGTCGCCCCCATGATTTCCCAACACTTAGCAACCCCGGTGCAACCCCACCGGAGGCCTGACCGACATGAGCAACTTCTACCAAGGCCCCCGCCTCTCCCTCTAAACATATCTCATACCGAGATCTTCCTCTAGATTAGGGAGAAGGGCCTCTTGCAATAGCCCAACCCCATGAAAAATACTCACAAAGACTAGTCCAAATATTGCAGGTTCCATCGAGACTACGATCATGACACGAGGAACTGCAATGACCTCTGCAACCATATCAAAGAGTTAATCCAAAAGGGTCACCTCGGGTGCTACCTCAAGGAGCTGAGAGAGGCATCCCCATGCCCTAGGGGCCCCATCAAAAGACAAATCGACGTCATCATTGGTGGACCAGCAGCCGGCGGTAGCAGCGCAGCGCCAAGGAAGGCCTACGCCCGCAGCACAGTGGAGAAATGCCCTAGGCCCGAGTATGGGCCCGAGATCACCTTCAGTGCCAAGGAGGTCGAACGCTCTCACCATGATGATGCCTTGTTGATCTCCATCCGAATCGCCAACGCTTGGGAGAAGAGAGTAATGGTCAACACTGGGAGCTTCGCCGATGTGCTGTACCTCGATGCCTTCAAAAAGCTTAGTTTAACCAATGGGGATCTCACCCCCATGGCGTCAGCTCTTACTAGATTTCCTAGGGATTCTATCTCCCCGCTCGGGACCACCATCCTCCCCGTCAACATCGGGGAAGAGCCAAGGGCAAAGACGATAATGACTACCTTCATGGTAGTCGATCTACCCTTGGCCTACAACGTTATCCTTGGCCAACTGACGCTCAACAAGTTAAAAGCAGTGATTTCTATCTACCACTGGGCCATCAAGTTCCCAACTTCGATAGGGGTCAGAGAATCCCGAAGTGGTTTGGGAGAATCAAGGCGGTGCTATCTTATAGCGGTTACTCTCCCCTTGAAGTCACGCTCCCGTCAATCCCGGATCCTCGCGAAGGAGCCGTGACACCGATGCAACTAGAGCCCCTCGAGCAGCTCACCGAGGTACCCCTGAAAAAGAACCAGCCCGATCTGACTGTGAAAGTCAGGACGACATTCTTAGAAGTAGATCAGCTCCAGCTCATTGATTTCCTAAGGGAAAATGCTGATGTATTTGCATGGTCCCCCAAGGAGATGCCCGGGATCGGCTTGGGGGTGACTCAGCACCAGCTCATCATCAACCTCGAGGCTAGGCCGGCGAAGCAAAGGCCAAGGAAGTTCGCTCCCGACCAGTAGAAGGCGATCAGCGACAAGGTCGACCACCTTAAAGAGGTAGGATTTATTGCCGAGATGAAATACCCTTGGTGGCTGTCGAATGTAGTCCTCGTTAAGAAACCCAATGGAAGCTAGAGGATGTGCATTGACTACACCGATCTTAATCGGGCATGTCCCAAAGACTACTATCCACTTCCTAAGATAGACCAACTAGTCGACGCCACTACGGGCTATGAACTCTTCATGTTTATGGATGCATTCTCAGGCTACAACCAAATCCAAATGGCACCTCAAGATCAAGAAAACACTACCTTCATCAACAGCAGAGGAGTGTATTACTATAAAGTAATGCCTTTTAGCCTAAAGAATGGGGGGGTGACTTACCAAAGAATGGTCGACAAGCTGTTCAAGCACCAACTCAGGAGGAACATAGAAGTATATGTGGATGACATGATTGTGAAGAGCAAGACTGCAAGCACACAACTGGCTGACCTGGCAGAGACATTCCAAATGCTTAGATGATTCAACATGTGCTTGAATCACGTGAAGTGTGTCTTTGGGGTCAGCTCTGTTAGGATCGGAGCAGCACTAAGAGGGGGGGGGTGAATTAGTGCAGCGGATTAAAACTTCGGTTTTTAAAAAATCTTTCGTATGATAAGAGCGGAACTTGACAAGCTTAATCTTGAAAGCGTATTCTTAAATATGCGCAGCAAAAGTAATAAGGAACTAGAGCATATAAGAAGATTTGCAATAATATAAATAACAATAATGAAACGCAAACCACAGATCACGCCGATTTTAGAGTGGTTCGGTCAAATGACCTATCCACTTGCGAGGCCCCTCTTCGATGAGGCTCCCACCTTCCACTAGCAAGCTTCTTGAAATGGAAGGGTAAATACCCTCTTACAACTCTTTACAAGCGGTTCACTCTCTTTACAGATTTTCGAGAAGAGATGAGGTGAACACTAGCAAATTGAAAAGAAAGCAAGCTAACACTTTTCTAAGATCTTTCTCTCAAACTCTTGCTGCTCAAAAGGTTGTTTTTTCAGCTGAGATTTGAGGGGTATTTATAGGCCTTAAGAGGATTCAAATTTGGGCTCCAAAATTTGAATTCTCTTTGGGTTCCCGATGCTGGCGGTGCCACCGCCTGTCAGTGGCGGTGCCACCGCCTATCACTGTCAGACGTTGACAGTGCTGGGCGGTGCCACCGCCCAGCCCAGGCGGTGCCATCGCCTACAGTGTTTTCAGCCCACTATAGTGTTTTCAGCCTACCGCCTCAATGATTTTTCACCCTCTGATGTTATAGGCCCCTACTTGGGTTATAGGATTAATACCTAATCCTAACCCTAATTAACATGCTAACTACGAATTTAAAGACATTTTATAAGCTATTACAAAGTCCATAAGTCAAGACTTCTTCCAGCGAGCTTCCGGCGAACTTTCGGCGGTCTTCCGATAAACTCTCGGAAACCATTCTGGGACTCCCTTAGCTCTTAAACTTCACGATTTGATCTTGGTGAGTTCCAACGAGCTTCTTCAGCAAGCTCCGATCTTTCTCGGCGAACTCTGCGAACTTCCCACGAACCTTCCGGGCGAAGCTTCCAAAAAAAAAAACTTTCGGCAAGCTCCCTACTCATTCTCTACTAGTTCCGACAGCGTCCCGACGATCCTTCGGACTTCCGTCGAACTCTTGAACTCCCAAATCGAATCCTTCGTGCTTGACTCCACACTTTGTTTCACTTTATGCCTTCATCGTTATCGTAGTTAATCCTGCACATGCAAACCAAAACTCTACTCCGATCTAGACAATTATTTCAACGCGAATTGACATTACATTTGCCCGACGTCATTGGTTGGCGCTTCGTCGATTCTTTAGCACATCGTCCTCTTGCGCTTGTTGCCCAATCGGTTGACCTCCTCCGTAACCCCCGATATCCTTGGCGCAATTCCGCTCTTCTTGGTCCGATGCCCGACGTTGAAGCCTTCTGCCGTCCAATTATCTTGACGTGATCTCCTCCTCGGCGCAACGTCAATTCCTCCCTGCTTAACTGTCTCTAATTCTGATCGAGTAGACCTGCATCACTCAAAATGCAGTTAAACATCTAAACACAATCAATTAGTTTCATCATCAAAATCCGAGATTCAACAATCTCCCCCTTTTTTGATGATGACAACTAATTGATGACTAACGGAGTTAACCTTAACTCCCGGAGTTTAAACAAACTCCCCTATCAATATGCCATTGATAGAACACTTGGATTATCTCAAATCCAAGTAACATTCATCACATGTTATGAAAAACATTTAAACCATCATGCAAATATATAAAATATTCAATTCAATGCATGAAGTCATTAATATACTTCTCCCCCATGTCATCAACAAAAAGGAGAAGTAGCTCTAGCTATTTTAAAAAGATATGCAAGTTTTACAACATGAAGCTAGATTTTCATCACAACATATAAGCACAAAAAGCATAGCAAGATTCTTAAGTTCAATCATGGCAATTCAACACTTGCTTCTTGTGCAAGATTGCACTTTGCTTTTCTTTGCAAGTAACAATATTTATGATGTTTGATATAGCAAAATTTTATATCATGCAAGGTAGCAAACTTTTGTGATGTTCAAGCTAGTAAGTTCTTTCAATGAAATGATTGAGCTAGGAAATTTTTACGATATGTAAGTTTTACTACATAAAAGCTAGTAAAATTTCAAAAGCAAATGCAAGATAGCTTTCTTGTGTAAGCTCATGATTCTTGCTTTTCGAGATGAGCAAACAAACTAATAAGTTTTGCCCCTTTTTGTGATGTCTACGTTTGTAATTTTTTTTGCTTCTCTTGTCTTGTGTAAGCTAGCTATCTCCCCCTTTGTCGTTGTCAAAAAGAAGGAAAGACCCTTTACATCAATTATGACAAAGGTAAGTATCAATCTCATTTGTGCATCATTATATTTTCAAATTAAAACATGCACTATTTCAAAAACCTTATATTTCATTCATGCGCGATATTGAATAAATCAATCAACATTATGAGAATATCATACATGATACATCTTTTTGGCAATAACTCATAGTATTTTAAATCATGATTTACATCATATGCAATACATCACATCATAATTAGAAAGCACAAGTATTGTATGCATCATTGCCAATCATAAATGTTTCATAATGGTATCCATTTTGTCAAATTATATCCTACCATGCATGATCAAATCTTCTCCCTATTTTATCATTGAAAACAAGAAAGAAGTAGGGAAGAGCATAAAAGTGTAAAATATTTCAATCATTTCATGGCATTTGTATCATAGATATAAAGAAATCATATCATCAAAGATAAGACCATTTGAATACCAAAAGACATGATTCATTTAATCAAATATCTTCCTTTTATAAATAACAAAAATTGTAGGTGCACAAAGAAGAGATTGTGATTAAAAAAGAATCTCAAGTAGTAAATCCAAGAAATCAAGATCGTAAGTTGAATACAAACTCATTTAAATTTAAATTGTCAAATTCATCAAAATCTCAACATTACTTTCAAGAGATTCAAAATGGTATACATAGATTTATAATAATAATCAAGGGAAAATCTTAGGAGATCATGATATAGATAAAATTCATTCAATCTTATAAGAGAATAAGATATTAATTCAAGCATATAAAATTTCTCAATTCATTATGAATCATAAAAAGAATTATGGTTCCAAAAAATCATGATTCATTTAGGAAAATTTTCTCTTTAGTGCATGATAAGAAGAAATATAGCAATGATACCAATCATAATTCATTTGGATAGTAGATGCTAAAAAGGAACATTGAGGATACAAGATCTTGATTTTTATAGAGTAAATCTCAAGTTATAAATCTCAAAAAATTAAGATAAAGCTCATTTAAATTCAAATCATCAAATCAAAATCATTTTTAAGATATTCATAAAAAGATGATAAAATAGATTCATCAAACCAAGAATATTCAAGAAAAATACTTTTATCTATTTAATTATTTTATATAAGCATGCCTTTGTCCTTTTTGTGCCAAAATATACATATATATCATCAATCATTTAGGATCGAAAAATAAATTTCTTCATAAAAACCATCAAGATCATTATGTATAACTTTTAAAATCTCATGCATAAAATGGTATCGAAACATTTAATATTTTCATTCCATCATTTTGAATTGGTTTTATTGAACATAATTTTGAATGATTCTTATAGATAACTAAAACTTCTTTAGTTTTAATTTATACGATTGACTTTATCTTAGCATGCTCAAATTTTATTCATATGTCAAAACCATACATCATGTTTGAAAACCAAATATAAGGTTCAAAAAAAATCATCAAGCCTTCCATTCAAAAAGCCATGTATCGTCATTGAAAATCAATATGGAAATCGTCAAAATATACATTCTTACTTCTCAAACACATACATAAGATTAATCTTACTAGGTGTATAAGCATTAGATTTATATCTAACATTTTATTGCAATAACATAACACATGCAATTTTTAAAAAAATTAATCCTAAACTAAATTAAAAATGACTCATGAAAGTATTATGTAATTTCGAAATAAATTAGGGGGATTTCGATTACCTCATTATTGAAAGTGATTGAGGCATAGTTTGCCACCTCGCCTTTCTTGATTTTCTCCTCGTCTTCGGAAGAGCTCAATTCATCCCAATTTTTGTTCTTCTTGCGTTCAAAGCAAGTAGTTCCATTCTTTTTTCTTTTTAATTTTTGTTTCATTTGTAGTTTAAGTTCACCATCACTTGAGCTTATGCTCGAGTGGTCTTCATGTGTTCTATGTCCCAAATCCTTCCTGTCCTTTGGAAGGTTGTTCTCGAGTTTTCTTTTTGTCACATTGTTCATTTCGTAGGTCATTAGAGACCCAACAAGTTCTTCAAGAGGAAATGTTTTAAGGTCCTTGGCCTCTTGAATAGCCGTAACTTTTGATTCCCATCTTTTTGGAAGGGATCTTAAGATTTTAGTGACTAGTTCAAAGTTAGAAAAACTTTTACCAAGAGCTTTGAGTCCATTGATGACATCCGAGAAACGGGTGTGCATGTCTCCAATGGACTCACTTGGTTTCATCCGGAAAAGTTCGTAAGAGTGCACAAGAATGCTGATTTTGGACTCTTTCACTCGGCTAGTGCCTTCATGAGTGACCTCAAGAGTTCTCCAAATATCAAAAGCCGAATCACAAATCGAAATGCGATTAAATTCATTTTTGTCAAGTGCACAATATAAGGCATTCATAGCCTTTGCATTAAAAGCAAAAACTTTCTTCTCCAATTCATCCCATTCACTCATTGGAAGAGAAGATTTTTTAAATCCATTTTCGACAATATTCCAAAGCTCGAGATTCAACGAAAGTAAGAAAACTCTCATTCGAGTTTTCCAATAGGTGTAGTCCGTCCCATTGAAAAAGGGAGGACGAATGAGAGAGTGACCCTCTTGAAAGCCATAAAGAGCCATTTCTTTTTGGGTGTTAAACCAAAGTAGAAAACAGTGGCTCTGATACCAATTGTTAGGATCGAGAGCAGCACTAAGAGGGGGGGGTGAATTAGTGCGTGATTAAAACTTCGGTTTTAAAAAAAATCTTTAGTATGATAAGAGCGGAACTTGACAAGCTTAATCTTGAAAGCGTATTCTTAAATATCTTGCAAAAAAGTAATAAGGAACTAGAGCATATAAGAAGATTTGCAATAATATAAATAACAATAATGAAACGCAAAACCACAGATCACGCCAATTTTAGAGTGGTTCGGTCAAATGACCTACTCCACTTTGCGAGGCCCCTCTTCGATGAGGCTCCCACCTTCCACTAGCAAGCTTCTTGAAATGGAAGGGTAAATACCCTCTTACAACTCTTTACAAGCGGTTCACTCTCTTACAGATTTTTGAAAGAGATGAGGTGAACACAGCAAATTGAAAAGAAAGCAAGCTAACACTTTTCTAAGATCTTTCTCTCAAACTCTTGCTGCTCAAAAGGTTGTTTTTTCAGCTGAGATTTGAGGGGTATTTATAGGCCTCAAGAGGATTCAAATTTGGGCTCCAAAATTTGAATTCTCTTTGGGTTCCCGATGCTGGCGGTGCCACCGCCTATCACTGTCAGACGTTGACAGTGCTGGGCGGTGCCACCGCCCAGCCCAGGCGGTGCTACCGCCCAACTCTCGGGCACTGGGCGGTGCCACCGCCCAGCCCAGGCGGTGCCACCGCCTACAGTGTTTTCAGCCCACTACAGTGTTTTCAGCCTACCGCCTACAAATTTTTTCAGCCCTCAAGTGTTATAGGCCCCTACTTGGGGTTATAGGATTAATACCTAATCCTAACCCTAATTAACATGCTAACTACGAATTTAAAGACATTTTATAAGCTATTACAAAGTCCATAAGTCAAGACTTCTTCCCAACGAACTTTGGCGGTCTTCCGATAAACTCTAAACCATTCTCGGGACTCCTGTAAGCTCTTAAACTTCACGATTTGATCTTGGTGAGTTCCAACGAGCTTCTTCAGCAAGCTCCGATCTTTCTCGGCGAACTCTGCGAACTTCCCACGAACCTTCCGGCGAGCTTCCAAAAAAAAACTTTCGGCAAGCTCCCTACTCATTCTCGGCTAGTTCCGACAGCGTTCCCGACGATCCTTCGGACTTCCGTCGAACTCTTGAACTCCCAACGAATCCTTCGTGCTTGACTCCACACTTTGTTTCACTTTATGCCTTCATCGTTATCGTAGTTAATCCTGCACATGCAAACCAAAACTCTACTCCGATCTAGACAGTTATTTCAACGCGAATTGACATTCTGTTGCCCGGCACGTCATTGGTTGGCGCTTCGTCTGATTCTTTAGCACATCGTCCTCTCTTGCGGCTTGTTGCCCAATCGGCGGTTGACCTCCGTAACCCCGATATCCTTGGCGCAATTCCGCTCTTCTTGGCCCGATGCCCGACGTTCGAAGCCTTCTGCCGTCCAATTATCTTGACGTGATCTCCTCCGGCGCAACGTCAATTCCTCCTGCGTTAACTGTCTAATTCTGATCGAGTAGACCTGCATCACTCAAAATGCAGTTAAACATCTAAACACAATCAATTAGTTTCATCATCAAAATCCGAGATTCAACAAGCTCGAGAAAATTCCTTGGTTTCGTCATCCACTAGAGAGGAAAAGATGCCAACCCAAAAAATGTTCAGGCCATAACTGAGATGCATCCCCCCCACTCGATCAAGGAGGTGCAGTGCCTCTCTGGGAAGTTGGCGGCACTCAGCAGGTTCATGTCACGATCAGGCGACAAGTGCCTCCCCTTCTTCCAAGCTCTGCGATAGGCCAACAACTTCACATGGACCCTGGAATGCGAGGAAGCCTTCGAAAAGTTAAAGGCGTGTCTTGCTCGCTTACCACAGCTCGCCTCACCTGAGCTGGGTGAAACCCTCTATCTCTACCTAGCGGCCTCGACATAGGCGGTCAGCTCGATGTTAGTTCAAGAAATGCCACCAATGCAACAACCTATTTATTATGTCAGCCACGTCCTCGTCGGGCCCGAGGTGTGGTATTCCCCGATCGAGAAGCTAACCCTCGCACTAATGAAGATGACCCGAAAGCTACGACCATATTTCCAAACTCATATAATCAAAGTGATTACTGACCAACCGTTGAAGTAAATCCTTTCCAAATTCAACGTGTCGAGTCGAATGCTATGGTGGTCGGCCGAGCTCAGCGAATTCGACATCCAGTACTCCCCCGAAATAGCCATCAAAGCTTAGGAGAACAATGAGAGCACATGGACCCTGCATGTGGATGGCTCGGCCACTACTGAAGCAGTCAGGGTTGGATTTATCCTCAAGGGCTTGTCCAAAGAAACCTACGAGAGATAGCTCCGATTACAGTTCCGAGCCACCAACAATGAGGCCGAGTACAAGGCACTGCTTCACGGCCTGCGCCTCGCTCTGGAGATGCATGTGAGTGACCTTGAAGTCTTTAGCGACTCCCAATTGGTGACGAAACACGTCAATGGGAGCTACGAAGCTCGAGACCTACAATGGCGTTATACCTAACAAAAGTGAAATGGCTTGCCCATCGCTTCAATTGCCTCTCAGTCACTAGAGTGCCTAGGGCGCAGAACATGCAAGCCGATGCATTGGCCAAATCGGCCTCTGCTCGTAGCCTGGCAGTAACCCTGACAATTGAATCCGTAACGACATTGACAATACCAACCCATGAGGTCGTCGAAACAAAGGTCTCGCCAAACTGGATGGAAGAGATCCTCCGCTTCAAGAAGGACGGGACGAAGCCCGACGACTTGATGGTTGCAAAACGACTGAGGCAAACCCAAGCCTGTTATTGTGTAGTCGGTGGAAGGCTGTACCACAGGGCTTTCTCTCAACCTCTCTTGCATTGCCTCGTGCCATCAAAGGTTGAAACGATCCTTGCCGAACTCCACAAGGGGATTTGTGGGGAGCACATCGGGGGATGAACCTTGGCCTTCAAGACTCTCAAACAGAGGTATTACTGGCTGACCACACACTAAGACGCCATATCATATGTGCAACGGTGCCAACAGTGTTAAAGGCACGCCCGACTACAACACTGATAAGACCCTAAAGTCTTATCATAGGCTCTGATACCAAATGATAAGACCCTAAGGTTTTATCGTGGAAGAAAGGGGAGAAAAGGGAATGATAAGACCCTAAAGTCTTATCGTCGCTCTGATACCAAATGATTGTTGAATCTCGGATTTTGATGATGAAACTAATTGATTGTGTTTAGATGTTTAACTGCATTTTGAGTGATGCAGGTCTACTCGATCAGAATTAGACAGTTAACGCAGGAGGAATTGACGTTGCGCCGGAGGAGATCACGTTAGGATATTGGACGGCAGAAGGCTTCGAACGTCGGGCATCGGGCCAAGGAGAGCGGAATTGCGCCAAGGATATCGGGGTTACGGAGGTCAACCGCCGATTGGGCAACAAGCCGCAAGAGAGGACGATGTGCTAAAGAATCAGACGAAGCGCCAACCAATGACGTGCCGGGCAACAGAATGTCAATTCGCGTTGAAATAACTGTCTAGATCGGAGTAGAGTTTTGGTTTGCATGTGCAGGATTAACTACGATAACGATGAAGGCATAAAGTGAAACAAAGTGTGGAGTCAAGCACGAAGGATTCGTTGGGAGTTCAAGAGTTCGACGGAAGTCCGAAGGATCGTCGGGAACGCTGCCGGAACTAGCCGAGAATGAGTAGGGAGCTTGCCGAAGGGTTTTTCGGAAGCTCGCCGGAAGGTTCGTGGGAAGTTCGCAGAGTTCGCCAAGAAATATCGGAGCTTGCCGAAGAAGCTCGTTGGAACTCGCCAAGATCAAATCGTGAAGTTTAAGAGCTTGCCGGGAGTCCTCAGAATGGTTTCCGAGAGTTTATCGGAAGACCGCCGAAAGTTCGTCGGAAGCTCACCGAAAGAAGTCTTGACTTATGGACTTTGTAATAGCTTATAAAATGTCTTTAAATTCGTAGTTAGCATATTAATTAGGGTTAGGATTAGGTATTAATCCTATAACCCAAGTAGGGGCCAATTGGGCCCAAGTTCGGACTAGTTTGGGCCAAGATTGAAGCCCAACTAGTGGGCTGAAAACACTGTAGGCGGTGGCACCGCCTGGGCTAGGCGGTGGCACCGCCCAGTGCCCGAGAGCTGGGTGGTAGCACCGCTTGGGCTGGGCGGTGGCACCGCCCAGCACTGTCAATGTCTGACAGTGACAGGCGGTGGCACCGCCACTGACAGGCGGTGGTACCGCCAGCATCGGGAACCCAACGAGAATTCAAATTTGGAACCCAAATTTGAATCCTCTTAAGGCCTATAAATATCCCTCAAATCTCAGCTGAGATTACAACCTTTTGAGAAGCTAGAAGTTGAGAAAAGCTTTAGGAAAAGTCTTGTTTTCAATAGCTTGAGTGTTCACCTCCTTTCTTTGCATTGAAATCTTTGTAAAAGGGTGAACCACTTGTAAGAGGTTGTAAGAGGGGTGTAAGAAGGAGGTTGATCTTCACCTAGTAATGGAAGATCATTAGTGGATGCCGGTGGCCTCGACGGAAGAGGAATCGGAGGAGTGGATGTAGGTCACGATTGACCGAACCACTATAAACTACCGTCTTCTCTGGTTTGCATTTATCTTATTGTCATTTATATTACTACAAACCATCTTCACTTTGATGCTCTACTTCTTTGTCTCCTTCTTACATATGCCTTCAAGATAAAAACGCAATCGAAACAGTTTCAAACGAAACGTTGTTTTTATCATACGAAGTTTCCGTAAGGGTTTAAATCGTCGAAAGTTTATCATACTTTACCGCTGCACTAATTCACCCCTCTTAGTGCCGCTCCGATCCTAACAATGATAAGACCCTAAAGTCTTATCATAAAAAAGAAGAAGAGAAAGCATATGATCACTTCAAGGGGATCGGCCTCCTTGGTATCAAAGCGACGATAAGACTTTAGGGTCGTATCATTCCCTTTTCTCCTCTTTCTTCCACTATAAGACCTTAGGGTCTTATCATTTAGTATCAGAGCCTACGATAAGACTTTAGGGTCTTATCATTTGGTATTAGAGTGACGATAAGACTTTAGGGTCTTATCATTTGGTATTAGAGCAACGATCCTTGGTGCAGCTCGCCACAGCCTTGCTTCCCTTCTTCCCCACCACCACCGTTGTCACTGTTTCCCTGGCCAGCAACCTTCGACCAACGCTCGACCTCCTCGCTGCCCCATCTCGTTCAAAAAAAAAAAAAAAAAACACGAGAGGAAGAAGAAGCCGCAGCCACCCCTGCGTCCCCGGCCAGCCCACCCGCCACTACTGCTCTCCGGCCAACGCCCGCCATTGCCCCGCTTCCCAACCGGCAACCACTGCCGCCGCTGTTCCCCGGCTAGGAGATGACGCCGCCAACATCCATCCCAATCGTACTACCGCCGCCTGCCTCCCCTTAAGTCGCAGCGCAGCCGCTCAACCTCTCCTCCTCGGTAATTGTTGGTGACGCCGCTCCCAGCCACACCACCACCGCTGCCTCTCCACCGTCGCCCGCCTCCCCTTGGGTTGCAGCCGCAGCCGTCGATTGTCGCCCTCCTCGCGGTGACCGAAACAGGGCAACTCACGGATTGCCCTTGTTCCCAGCCGCGTCACCACCACTTTTCCTAGCCGCATTGCCACCGCTCGATCACCTGGCCAGCAACCTCTTCTCCTTGCATCCCCATCTCGCTCGAGCGAGAAAGACCGCCGGCACCGCAGCCGCCGGTTGCCGCAGCCCCTCCTTGCAGCGGTTGTAGAAACAAAGCTTCCTCTGTTACCGCAGCCCCTCGTAGATCGCAGCCATGCCTCGAGAGCCGTTGCCTTCCAGCCGACCCACCACCACTTCCAGCCACCATGCGGCAATCGCTACTCGCCTCCCAGCCACCGCTCCCCCTGGCTCGGGTGAGAATGACCGCCACCACTCCCCCTTGCTCTGCCCCCTTGGTGACTGAAATAGGGCAATCCTCTTGCTGCTGTGAACGGTTGCCACCACCATCGCCGCTGCTGCCCAGCCAGCGACGACGCCGCTCGCCGCCCAGCCTGCCACCATCGATTCCTATTTTCCACTACATCCTCAACCTCAGCAACACCACCGCAGCCGCCCTCCAACAGCACACGCAGCAAGCTCTTGTGCGGCCGCTTCAACCTCGGCAACGCACGCACCAACTCCTCTTCTCAACCTTGGTCGCTTCAACGGCACTATTGTGTCCTCAACCGCACGCGATCCCTCGATGTCACCAACGCCTCTATCCATAGTGCGGTAGAGACAGAGCAACGCTACCTTCCATCCACACCGTTGCAACCACCGCAGCGATAGGCCCTTGGCGATGCTGCCCCCAGTTGCAGCCACATCAACACAGTCGCCTTCCAACCCCGGCGCTCTCACCCCACGCAGCGATAGAAACAGGGCAGCTACTCTTTCTCCAACGCAGCGACCGCAGCACTGCCCTTAGCGTCCACCTCCTAGGCAACTTCGCATCGATAGTGTTGATGCCCTTAACCGACACCAAAAACAGGAGTTGAGATTACAAATTTGCAGTCTTACACAATGGCTACTGATAACTCGGTGAAAGCACAAATGGAACCATTGGAAATCAGAATTGAGAACCGACTGCAAGAAACACTTAATGATTTCAAAAAGAGCCTACTAGAGAGCCTCAGCAAATTTCAACAAACTAGGGGCTCAAGTTCTACGTTGCACAGATATGAAAATACAGGAAAAGGGCCCCAAGATTGTGACACAAATTACTCACACATGAAGATGAAATTTCTGAGATGGAAAGATGGAGATCCGACCAATTGAATCTCTAAGACAGAAAATTTTTTCCGTTTTCACAGAACCCCAGAAGAATCCAAGGTAGAAGTGGCCTCAATCCAGCTCGAGGGAGATGTACTCCAATGGTACGATTGGTATGAAACTTTCCACGGAGTTCCTTCATGGGAGCAGTTCAAAAGAGGGCTTCTTATTCGCTTTGGCCCATCCGAATATGAGAATGTTGATTGCCAACTCGCCAAAATTCATCAGACTTCTATAGTGTTAGAATATCAGTGTAGGTTTGAAAGATTGTCAAATCAAGCTAGAGATTGGTCGGACCGACAATTTCTGGATACATTTATTGAAGGGCTTATTCCAGAGATCTGGTGTGAAGTTAAGGCTCGTCAACCCCATACTATGATAGTTGTGATCTCATTTGCAAATCTATATGAGAAAAAATTAGCAAGGAAAGATCAGCAAGGGGTTTGTATTATGATGAAAAATGGAGTATGGAGCACCAATGTAAACAAGGGCAACATATGATGATTGAGCCAATTGGAGAGGAACCGAAAGCAGAAGAGTTGGACTCCGATTATGAAAGTGTGGAAACTGATGAAGATATTGAAGCCATCACACATATAGTGCATGCATTGGCTAGCTATGCTAACCCACAAACTATGAAAATCAGAGGAACTTTGAAGCATCAGCCTGTCACTGTTTTGCTTGATACGTGCAGTACTAATAATTTTATGGACAAGAAAGTTGCAGCCCGATTAGCTTACCACATTGAAGGCTATGATAGATTCAAAGTAAAGATTATTGATGAACAGATTTTAACTTGTGATAGCAAAGGCCATGAGTTTCTTGCAATGATTACTACACTAAAAGATCGACTTGTTGCTTACACTGTCAAAAAGTGGAGACTATACTTACTTGATCAACAGGTTGTGATGCGTTACAGATAGCCTATGATTGAAGTGCTGAAAGAGAAGCTCCCCGAGATTGTTGCTGCTCAGCCTTGAGGACAAGGCTGATTTGAAGAGGGAGGAACTATTAGGACCCTTTTTTCTGAGCTTTTGAATAATGTTTATTGAGTCTGTTTAGTCTAGTTATTTATTAGGTCGGTTTGGTTCAGTTAGAGTCAAGTAGAGGTTTATTTAATATTTATTTATTATTAGAGTTCAAGTCCTGATGGACTTTGGGTGGAACTCTATAAATATGGATATAACTGCTTCTTTTCAGTTATCTATGAAAAATATTATTCTGTCTTTTGACAAACCCTAGGAGGTTGATCCCCTCGAAGCAATTAAGGAGGGTCGATCCCCTCTAAGCGATCAAGGAGGCCGATCCCCTCGAAGTGATCATTCCCTTTCTCTTCTTTTTTTTTACGATAAGACTTTAGGGTCTAATCATTTGGTATCAGAGCCTTATCATTTCTTTCATTTATTTTACGATAAGACTTTAGGGTCTTATCATTTAGTATCAGAGCATCCCCATTTCTTCTATTTCTTCTACGATAAGACCTTAGGGTCTTACCATTATCAATCAAAACTATAATAGGTTGATGCTCTAGAGTTCTAGCAACTTCTATAGTTTGCGAGTTAGAGTAGTCGGCTAATATATGCATTGTATGTACGGTAGGTTCAACGTCTTCATTAGAATTTATACCTTCATGATCGGAGTCGACATTCTTAGCTTTTGGCTCCTCTCCAATTGGTTTAATCATCAAAAGTTGCCCTTGTTTACATCGGTGCTCCATACTCTATTTTCATCATAGTACAAACCCCTTGCTGATCTTTCCGTGCTAATTTTTTTCTCATATAGATTTACAAATGAGATCGCAGCTATCACAGTGCAGGGTTGACGAGCCTTAACATCACATCGGATCTCTGGAATAAGGCATTCAATAAATGTATCCAGAAGTTATCGGTCCGACTAATTTCTAGCTTAATTTGACAATCTTTCAAACCTACTCTGATATTCTAACACTGTAGAAGTCTGACGAATTTTGGTGAGCTGACAATCAATATTCTCATATTCGGATGGGCCAAAATGGACAAGAAGCCCTCTTTTGAATTGCTCCCACGAAGGAACTCCATGGAAAGTTTTATACCAATCGTACCACTGGAGTGCATCTCCCTTGAGCTAGATTGAGGCCACTTCTACCTTGGATTCTTTTGGGGTTCTGTGAAAACGGAAAAAAAATTCTGCCTTAGAGATCCAATTGGTCGGATCTCCATCTTTCCATATCGGAAATTCCATCTTCGTATGTGAGTAATTTGTGTCACAATGTTGGGGCCCTCTTCCTGTATTTTCATATCTATGCAACGTAGAACTTGAGCCCTCATTTTGTTGAAATTTACTAAGGCTCTCCAGTAGGCTCTTTTTGAAATCATTAAGTGTTTTTTATAGTCAGTTCTCAATTCTGATTTCCAATGCTTCCATTTATGCTTTCACCGAGTTATCAATGGCCATTGCATAAGACTACAAATCTGTAATCTCAACTTCTATTTTTGGTGTCGGTCAAGGGCATCAACACTGTCGATGCGAAGTTGCTGAGGAGGTGGACGCCAAGGGTAGTGCTACAGTCGCTACGTTGGAGGAAGAGTAGCTACCCTATTTCTATCGTTGCGTGGGGTGAGAGCGCTGGGGTTGGAAGGCGACTGTGTTGATGTGGCTGCAGTTGGGGGCAGCGTCGCCAAGGGCCTATTGCTGCGGTGGTTGCGATGGTGCAGATGGAAGGCAGCGTTGCTCTGTCTCTACTGCACTACGGAAGGAGGCATTGGTGAGGCCGAGGGATTGCATGCGGTTGAGTTCACGACGGTGCCGTTGAAGCGGCCGAGGTTGAGAAAAGGAGTCGGTGTGTTCATTGCCGAGGTTGAAGCAGCCGCACAAGAGCTTGCTGTGTGTGCTGTTGGAGGGCAGCTGCGGTGGCGTTGCCGAGGTTGATGCTGCAGTGGAAAATAGGAATCGACAGTGGCAGGCTAGGCAGCGAGCGACGTCGTCACTGGCTAGGCAGCAGCGACGATGGTGGTGGCAACCGACGTTCGTAGCAACAAGAGGATTGCCCTGTTTCGGTCACAAGGGGGCAGAGCAAGGGGGAGTGGCGGCGGTCGTTCTCACCCGAGCCAGGGGGAGCGGCGGTTGGGAGGTGAGCAACGGTCGCCACATGGTGGCTGGCAGTGGTGGTGGGTCGGCTGGAAGGCTGAATCGCAGGGCTTTCTCTCAACCTCTCTTGCATTGCCTCGCGCCATCAAAGGTTGAAATGGTCCTTGCCGAACTCCACGAGGGGATTTGTGGGGAACACATCAGGGAATGAACCTTGGCCTTCAAGACTCTCAAACAGAGGTATTACTAGCTGAGCATGCGCCAAGACGCCATATCATATGTGCAACAGTGCCAACAATGTCAAAGGCATGCCCGACTACAACACTAGCCAGTGGTCCCTCTTACCTCGATGGAGGCAGCCTGGCCCTTCACCCAATGGGGACTTGATCTCGTTGGATCTTTTCCTCTAGCTTTGGGACAATGATGCTTTCTTTAAGCCAGGGTCGACTACTTCATGAAGTGGATTGAAACCGAACCCTTAGCCTCCATCACCGAGAAACAAGTTCGAAGCTTCACGTGGAAGAACATTATTACCCGGTTCGGGATCCCGAGGGCTATTGTCACCGACAATGGGGCTCAATTTAACATTGCTAAGTTTAAGGCAATAGCCAGTCGTATGGGATACAATTGAAGTTTAGCTCGGTCGCACACCCTCAAACTAACGGCCAGACTGAAGTAATCAATCGGGCAATTCTGGAGGGCATCAAGAAGAGGGTCTCGGCCTATTAGAACCCTTGCAGATTCTAAACTTGGGGTTGATCTCTTTAGGGGATCGACCTCCTTGGAACTGTATAGGGGTTCCTCCCTCCAAGTTGCTGCTCAAAGGCTGCAGAAAAGATTCATCTATTGCTTATCAAAAGAGGAGGAATACATGGCTATTTATAGGGTTTCTAAACCCTAACTCTTAATAGGACTCCTACTCAAGACTCCTACTTCTAACCAACTCCTAATAGGACTTCTACTCAAGACTCCTATTCCTTTACAACTCCTAATTCATCTCTAAGAAACTGTTAGGACTCTAGCTTGTAGAGTCCTAATTGAGAGGGACATTCATGTAAAACATACCTAAGCTGACCCCTATTAAAGAGGTGAAGAGGTCGGCTAGAGTTAGGAGGTTGTTTCTTAGAGAAGAATTAGGAGTTGTAAAGGAATAGGAGACTTGAGTAGAAGTCCTATTAGGAGTTGGTTAGAAGTAGGAGTCTTGAGTAGGAGTCCTATTAGGAGTTAGGGTTTAGAAACCCTATAAATAGTCATGTATTCCTCCTCTTTTGATAAGCAATAGATGAATCTTTTCTACAGCATTCGAGTAGCAACTTGGAGGGAGGAACCCCTATAGAGTTCCAAGGAGGCCGGTCCCCTAAATAGATCAACCCCAAATTTAGAATCTGCAAGGGTTCTAACACCTGGTATTAGAGCAACATTCTTGGCATCTAGTTGCCCTTCCACAGCCATCCATCAACCCTCCACAACCGCCCAAAGCAATTCCCACAATTGCTTAAGAGATCGTTGCCAAATTCTGCTGTCATTCCACCACCACAAATCATCATTTGATCTCCTCGTGAATTACAACAGGTTCTGGTTTTCTACCTTACTGCTGCTGCAATTTAATTATCCCTATCCGAAATTTCAAAAAAAAAAAATTGTTCCTATATTGCTGCATAAACTTTTAGTCACAAAGTTTTCATCTCTACAATGAAAGATACATTGCAGAATATATTTTTTTTTATAAGACATTGCAGAATTTCAGCCGCATAGCACAGTTTATTTGATCTTGATACTATATTTCCTCTGTCCAAACCTCTACAAAATTTTCTTGATTAAATTGGACATCCTTGTTGTCATATAAACAAAGATATTACTGTCAATTCCCTCCTCAAATCTCTCAAATTTTTGGTGGAGATTTCGTCAAGAAACTGCTGTTTCTTCGACGACAACTCTGCTCTTACAAGACAACACAATTCTATAGCAAACTTTCACTGATTTCTATCAAACCTTTGCTGCCATCCACCATAGATCGAAAACTTTCATCCACAGCCCTAAAACTCCACCAAACCACACCATCAAACTGCACCCAAAAAAGTCACAAAACAAACCTAAACAGCAGCCTACATCTACCAATCCACCAACCCTTTCAACCATCACTTCTCTCAACCTATACATGCCTTTAACCCATCAACAAATGAGAGATCTTAACATCACATATTTGGAGTCATATACTATGGCATCTGAGGAGGCAATCAATGCTAAATTTGATGCATTCGAGGCACGAATGAAGGATAAGATTCGGACTCTCCTTACCGAATTCAGTTAGGGCCGACCACTAAGCCCAAAGAAATCACATCAAGGAGAGAGCTCTAACCAATCACATCATGCCCAAAGAGATGACTTCCAAGAGAGGGGAGGCTCTATGACTGACCCCAACTATTCGCGCATGAGAGTGGACTTCCCTAGATGGGAAGAAGGAGACCCAATTGGTTGGATCTCGTGCGCGGAGCGATATTTTCGGTACCATAAAACTACGGATGCATCCTGTTGGGAAATCCAAAGGGGGCGACATTATATGCGCAGCGGAAGAACAAGAAAAACAAAATCCCCGATTCCCAAAGAGATGTTCGTCGTCGTGTGAAGATTGGTACGCAAAAATCCACGAAACATGAAACTGCGTATAGAGTAGATTGTGTTACCTAGGGAGATCGTATATCCCTGTTTCCTTGCAGATCCTTAGGAGAAGGTGAAGGAGGTCAAGCTTCTCCTCTCTAGCGGTGATCCACACAGCAGGGTTGCGACGACGCTCGTCAAAACTCTAGACCTACTATGAGGTGGAGATCGAGAGGAGAATAGGAAAAGGCAAACAAAAGCTCTCTAGCCCTTGGGGCTCTGAATCCCTCCTATTTATAGAGGTCCCCTATCAAACCCTAATGGGTCCTCCCCTAGTGGGTATTGGATCTGAATCTAATAAGACAAGGGCTCCGTCGGATATCTCATATCCGAACCTCTATTCATCGCAATGCCTACCATATGTGTGTGAACCTCTAGGCCCAATATCGAGCTGGCCGTGAGTCATACCTGTCAGAACTCCTTCTAAATCAGTGAATTATTATCTCTGTAATAATTCACTCGACTCATCGACTACGGACGTGCTTAGGCCACTCACGCCGTAGTCCCCGTGATGATCTGGGGAATCCAATCCATTGGACCCGTCTGTCCTCGCCACCATGTACCTATAGTCCCTCATCCATCTAATATACCGTAGACCGATATCGAAAGCATGGTGTTGTCGGACCCCACACTAGTTTCTACTGAAGTCTCGCTTCTAATCGGATTCTCCCGAGAACTCTTTCTCTCTCAACCCGAATGACCCTGCTAGGGATTTGTCCGAGCAAGAACACATGGGATATTCCTCTCATGACGCCGAGAGGGATGATCCTCTATCGACACTCAATAGCCCTCGTGAAGGTCGACTACCACTCCCAATGACCAATTGTACTAGATCCGGGACAGCCAAACCTATAAGTATGGTATCAAAGAGTGGAGCACTCACACAGACATCCTTGGTGTCTCAAGTCTAAGGACCAGATACACCACTAGGACTATGGAATCGCTTGTCCGACAATAAGGCATCATCAACCATCCAAAGATTCTCGTAGCGAATCAATCAATGGAACTCATTCTCCAATGAGCACCAGATCTTGTACCCTAGTGTCCCTACACAAGCAGCTATGAGACTAGCTGCATCCATCATATGGACGGGTATATAGCACACCAGTCTGTCCAGTTATCACAATATCCCTCTCGAGTAACCTATGACCGGGATTATTTAGGATATGTGTTTAAAGGTGAATCGATCTCACTATCGTGATCTCATCACGATCCGATTCCCATTGCACAAATCCAAGGACATCACAATATATGTATGCATTTATGCAATAGTTATAAAGTGATATATGCCCAAATATAATAAGCAAAAAGATTCTATATTAAGTCACACGTGCCATCACTCACGTGATTGGCTTGCTGGGCACCTATGACTAGCACATCCATGGTGGAAATTGCAGCTATACATCTTGAAGGGGATGCCATACAGTGGTTTGACTAGTTTGAACACACATATGGAGTACTTTCATGGCGACAATTCAAAGAAGGACTGCTAAACCGCTTCGGACCAACTTATTATGAGAACATTGACGGACAACTAGCAAAGATCCGACAACCTCCACCATTCAGGAGTACCAAACCAGGTTTGAAAGGTTATCTAATCAAACTCGTGATTGGTCTGAAAAACAGCTATTGGGGACCTTTATTGAGGGCTTAAAGACGGAGATCCGGGGAGAAGTTAAGACGCGACAACCATACACGCTTATGGCAGCCATCTCTTTCGCACGACTTCAAGAGGAGCGATTGAACCATGAAGCCCGGAGGACTAGGATCACTCCTCGACCTACAATACTAAAGCCCTCAGCCCCCCCTACTATCAACTGAGTCCTTGCACCGAAAAGGTTAACAAGAGAAGAACTTTGGGAGCGATTTGCGAAGGGGTTATGTTGGCATTGCGACGAGCTGTGGAGCCACGAGCATCGCTGTAGAAAAGGGAGACTTCTTATGATTGAACCAGTAGAAGAAGAGGTCATTGAACATCCAAAAGAGAGTCTTGAATATGAAATAGAAGATATGGAAGAAGAGTCACAACCGACCGACTTTATGGTACACGCACTAGCCGGCTACTCAAACCCGCAAACGATGAAAGTTGAAGGCCTTCTCAAACAACAACCGATTACTGTTCTCATTGACACGGGCAGCAATAATAACTTCCTGAATAGTAAGGTTGCTGCTCGGATGGCACTGCATATTGAAGGTTGCAGCAAGTTCGATGTAAAGGTGGCCGATGGCAGAATCCTAAAGTGCGACCAAAGATGCCCGCAGGTGAAACTATTACTGCAAGACCAAGAAATTATCACCGATTTCTTCCTCCTACCACTTGATGACTATGAGGCAGTGCTTGGTATAGAATGGCTGACTACACTAGGTGATGTCTCTTGGAACTTTTCTAAATTAATTATGAAATTCTACTGTAAAGGCAAACAGATCATCCTACGCGGGAAGCGTGGAAGCAACGTTACCACTATTTCGACTCAACGAATGGAAAAAGTTTTACACAAGGTAAATGGTGGCTTTTTGATGCACCTCCAGCAGCAACTAGAGGGGAAGAAAATAGAAATTGAAGATCAAAATATTGCCCAATTGCTTACTAAACTTGCCGACATTTTTACTGAACCATGCGGTCTTCCTCCTTCTCGACAACATGACCATCGAATTCCAATCCTTCCGGGCAAGCCACCGGTGAACACTCGACCGTACCGATATCCTCACCTCCAAAAAGATGAAATTGAAAGGATCGTAAAGGAGATGCTTGAAACAGGGGTGATTCGGCCATGTTGCAGCCCCTATTCCTTACCGGTGCTACTTGTACGTAAGAAGGACGGAACTTGGCAGATGTGCATCGACTACCGAGCTTTAAATGACATCACTGTCAAGGACAAGTACCCAATACCAGTGGTGGATGAACTTCTTGATAAATTAAAAGGAGCTCGAGTCTTCACGAAGTTGGACCTCCGATCCGGTTACCACCAAATTCGGGTATGCGAAGATCACATTCCAAAAACTGCATTCCGCACACATGATGGTCATTATGAATTCTTGGTAATGCCTTTTGGACTCACTAATGCTCCTTCAACCTTTCAAAGTCTCATGAACGATATTTTTCGGAGCTTTCTTCGCAAATTTGTGCTGGTATTTTTCGATGATATTCTCATTTATAGCCCTTCTCTTGAGACTCACTTTCAACATTTACGGATTGTTCTGACGATCCTTCGGGAGAATACTCTTTTTGTTAAGCAACCAAAGTGTAGATTTCTCCAGCAAAAAGTAGAGTACCTTGGGCACATAATATCAGAAGAAGGAGTGGCGGTAGACCCAACAGAAATTGAGACAATGCAAGGCTGGCCGAAACCTACAAACGTGAAATTACTACGTGGGTTTCTTGGACTAACAGGCTACTATCGAAAATTTGTTAAGGACTATGGGAAGATAAGTGCACCACTCACTTCTCTACTTAAAAAAGATGCTTTCCAATGGTCGGACAAAACCTCTACTGCCTTCGACAAACTTAAGGTAGCCATGACAACGACGCCGGTGCTAGCGCTACCAGATTTTAGCCGACCCTTCATCATTGAGACCGACGCATCTAGAGTCGGAATTAGAGCTGTTCTCATGCAAGATGGTTGACCACTTGCATACACTAGCAAGGCATTATCTCCCTCCCATCAAAACATGTCAGTATATGATAAGGAGATGCTTGCCATTGTACACGCAGTAATGAGGTGGAGACCCTACCTGATCGGCCGGCGATTTCAAATTAAAACCGACCATAAAAGCCTCAAGTATTTTTTGGAGCAAAAGATATCATCCCCTGAGCAACAAAAATGGGTAACCAAACTTCTTGGATTTGATTATGAAATTATTTATAAAAAAGGGAAAGAAAACGTTGTTGCAGATGCACTCTCATGGTTACCTGAGCAAGCTAAGGTTTCAGCCATCTCCCTTCCTACCACTAGTCTCCTCATGGACATTAGGGATGAATGGAAGAAGGATCCAGAGATTAGCAACATTATAAAAAAATTGGAGGAGGATCCAAGTGTAATAGCCCACTACACTTGGGATTCGAGGGATCTACGCTACAAAGGTCATATTGTGCTTATACCTGACTCCCCTTGTATCACAATCATTCTGCATGAAATGCACTCCATACCTTTAGCAGGGCACTCTAAATTCCTAAGAACCTACAAAAGAGTGAAGCAAAATTTTTATTGGAGAGGGATGAAAAAAATTATTGCTGAATATGTGGCACAATGTGATGTATGTCAACAGCACAAGGGAGAAACTGTGGCAAATCCAGGGAAACTACAACCACTACCTATACCGGACTCGGTGTGGACTGACATCTCTATGGACTTCATTGAAGGGCTGCCACATACCAAAGGTAAAAGCACAATTCTCGTGGTGGTTGATCGACTTACGAAATATGCTCATTTTTGTGCTCTGAGAAGTCCCTATACTACTGCTAGTATTGCCCAAGTTTTCATAGAAAATATTGTTAAACTGCATGGGATGCCAAGGTCCATTGTAAGTGATCGTGATAGGATCTTCACTAGTAAATTTTGGACCGAGTTATTCCAGTTACAAGGCACAAAACTCAAGATGAGCACAGCATATCATCCACAAACTGACGGCCAAACAGAGGTGGTAAACAGGTGTTTAGAGACGTACCTTCGGTGTTTCGCTAGTGACCGGCCAAAAGAGTGGGCAAAATGGCTTCCCTGGGCTGAATGGTGGTATAATACTACATATCATTCATCTACAAAATGTGCCCCTTATGAAGCATTGTATAGTTGACCGGCCCCTGTGATTCCAAAGTATGTAATTGGCTCGGCAAAGGTAGATCAGGTTGAACAAGAATTGATTGATAGGGATAGACTCCTACAACTATTAAAAGATAATCTCTCTACAGCTCAAGCCAGAATGAAGCAGCAAGCCGACACACGACGAAGCGAAAGAGAATTTTCAGTAGGAGATTGGGTTTATCTTTGCCTACAACCATACAAGTAACTCTCCATCAACACTCGAGCCTCCATGAAGCTATCTCCACGATTTTTTGGGCCCTATCAGATCACAGAACATATTGGAGCAGTGGCATATAGACTTAAATTACCTAAGGATGCCAAAATTCACCTTGTCTTCCATGTATCATACCTGAAGCCCAAATTGGGAGAACACGAGTCACCCCAGATCCAATTGCCCAACACCACTGAGGATGGAGTTATTCAAGCTCAACCACAAGCCATCCTCGATCGCAGGATCGTGATGCATCGCCGACGTCCCTCTATTGAAGTACTAGTGCATTGGAATAATTTACCACATGAAGACGCCACATGGGAACCATATAAGGAGCTGAAGATTCGATTCCCTGAGTTCATGGAAACTCAGCCTTGAGGACAAGGCTAATTTGAAGAGGGCGGGTCTGTTAGGACTCTAGCTAGGAGAGTCCTAATTGAGAGAGACATTCATGTAAAACCTACATGAATGCCAAGAATGCCAAGAATGCTAAACTTGGGGTTGATCTCTCTAGGGGATCGGCCTCCTTGGAACTCTATAGGGGTTCCTCCCTCCAAGTTGCTGCTCAAAGGTTGCAGAAAAGATTCATCTATTGCTTATCAAAAGAGGAGGAATACATGGCTATTTATAGGGTTTCTAAACCCTAACTCCTAATAGGACTCCTACTCAAGACTCCTGCTTCTAACCAACTCCTAATAGGACTTCTACTCAAGACTCCTATTCCTTTACAACTCCTAATTCATCTCTAAGAAACAACCTCCTAACCCTAGCCGGCCTCTTCACCTCTTTAATAGGGGTCGGCTTAGGTAGGTTTTACATGAATGTCCATCTCAATTAGGACTCTCCTAGCTAGAGTCCTAACAGAATATCCCTCTCAATTAGGACTCTCCTAGCTGGAGTCCTAACAGTCACCTCTTCGTCCAGAGTTGAGGCGCGTTGTTTGGCCGCAGCAATGGCCTTCAGGTCCGTCCCGACCTTCAGCTCCAAGATCTCCATGCGAAGAGTGGAGTTTGAGTCTGAGAGGCACTCGGTCACCTTTCCGGTATCCCGGACACGGTCAATCAACACCATGGAATAGTGCTGGCCCTGCACAAAAGTCGGAGTCAAAATCCACGTGCAGAAGGAAGGACTGAACAGGTGAAGAGCAGCACCCCTTACCCAGATGGATGACTTGGCCACTCAATCCATCAGTAGCTCTGAGGGGGAGTAGTAGAGTTCCTTCGCCATCACCGGGTGGAGCGCCCCCCCAGATAAACTCCTAGGCAATTGGCCTGTTAGTCTAGATCTGACTGTCGGCCTTAAGGTTCGCCCATCAAGAGGCGTAGGGGGTTCCCAGCTCCCCAGAAGGAAGGTTGGCTATGCTTAGGGCCTGGTACTGCTCGCCTTCGACCCGTGAGCAGACGCGGCACAAGTCCAGCATCGACTTTGGGTGCACCAAAGGCCTCCTCAAGGGGTCGCTGCTAGATGATCCAACCACCCCCTTTCCTCTCACGCTCTCTAAGCCCTCGTCGAGCTCACGTATATCTTCCGCACCATAGCCTTCGCCTTCTTTTAAGGGCGACCCGCCTCCAAAGACTTTGGCGTCCTCTTCGGTGTGCCCTTCTGCGGGGCACCTCTAGTTCTAGAACCCTCGCCACCCCGAGACAGTGGTGCGGTGGCCTTGGCATGAGGCGTCCTCTTCACTGACTTGAGGTCCACCATCTCTGCAAGCAAAAGCCTGGTCGATCAGCTAGATCAAGATGAGCAAACGATCCATAACATGGGAATGACCATACCCCCAGTGGCTGGGCTCAGTCTCGCCTCGACCAGCCACTCCTCGGTCATCTCCTTGATTGCCCGAGAAGAGGACAAGATGCCCCTTAGTCGATTTATGTCCATTGTTTCTCCAACAGAAAGAAACGGGGAGGCATTATCGATTGTTCGGAAAGTCCATCCAGTATTGAAGCCCCACCCCTAATTATAATTGATGAAGAAGAAGCGATTCTTCCAACCCTTGTTGTTGGAAGGAGCGCCGCGGATCTTAAAACCACTATGGGCAGTCAGTTAATACCCACCTCGCCCCTTACACAGACAAAAGCAGGCCAGGAAGAGGGTCCTGGTTACTCGATCCCGGCTCCCTGACACTCGCTAAGGAAAGCCACCAGATAACGCCAAGAGTTCGGTGCCATCTGGGACGGTGATATCCCTCAATTACGAAGGCACTCCTTAATAACGGGATGCAGCAAGAATCGCAATCCCGCCTCAAGGGCACCCATGGTCAACCTGAACCCATCGAGAAACTGATCGTATGGCCGCTGACCAAGCCGAGGGGCATGAACGTCATAACACTTTGAGATGCGATAGCGATCCCTAAGTACCCTCAAAAGTTCCTCAGTCACCACCGAGTCTACATCGTGCCACGACTTGAGGTTTTCAAGCGCAGTAGAACTCCCTACGGCCTCCGAAGGTGCGCTACCGGAGGATAGACTGACCACCTCAGCCCGTAGGCCCCTAGAAGAAGAAGACGAAGATGAACAAGAGAAAGAAGAAGAAGACGAGGAAGAAGACGAAGAGGAAGATGGAGACATCCCGACCTCAAGACTGGAAGGAAGGAGCCGGGGCGTAGGATGAAGAACTGAGCAAAGTGTTGGCAACTATTCTGGGGGAAGCTTATAAAGAGCAAGCTAAATCCACCGCAAGTCGATGATTGGGCTTCCCGAGGAGAGAGATGGTCATAGCATTTAAAACCCATCATGACTCCAAGGATTCCCCAGATTCGCAGGTCTCGGAGCTCCCGCTAGAGGTGCCTCGTCACCAAAGATTTCCCGCCAGAAGCCATCAGTGATAAGAAGTTTCCCGCTAGGCCTTGCGCCACTCCACCAAGCACACCACATGACACAGTGGCACCCGGGCAAACCCCAGTGTGCCACCCAACGGTGCCCTCCAGTCTTCATCCGAGTCACGCCACATTGGTTCTTCGACTTGCAACTCTCTAGTCTTGCTCCGAGTCACACCAGATCATTCCCCGACTTGCGACTCTGTCAGTCTTGCCTGAGCCTTAGCAAAGACCCTTGGCCCACAGGCCCAGTCTTTATCGGAGTCATGCCAGATCGATCCCTGACTTGTGACTCGTCAGTCCATATGCCTGAGCCCGAGCATAGTCCCTCGGCCCACAAGCCCAGTCTATATCCGAGTCACACCAGATCGGTCCCCGACTTGTGACTTGTCAGTCCATATGCCTAAACCTGAGCATAGTCCCTCGGCCCACAGGCCTAGTCTTCATCCAAGTCATGCTAGATCAGTCCTCGACTTGCGACTCGTTAGTCCATATGCCTGAGCCCAAGCATAGTCTCTCGGCCCACGGGCCCAATCTTCATCTGAGTTATACCAGATCGATCCCCAACTTGCGACTCGACAGTCCTTATGCCTGAGCCCGAGTGCAGACCCTTGGCCCACAAGCACAGTCATCATCTGAGTCATGCCAGATCGGTCCCCGACTTACGAGTCGTCAGTCCATATGCCTGAGACCGAGTGTAGACCCACGGCCCATAGGCCTAGTCTTTATCCGAGTCATGCCTGTTAGGATCAAGAGCACTAAGAGGGGGGGGAGTGAATTAGTGCAGCGGATTAAAACGTTGGTTTTTGAAATCGTTAGAATGATAAAAACCTGAACTTGAAAAATTTAACTTAGACGCGTGTTCGTAGAGAAGTGCAGCAAGATTATAAAGTACGTAAGAAAGTTTGCAGTAAGATAAATTGCCATAAGTAAATGCAAACCAGAGATTACTCCAATTTTAGAGTGGTTCGGTCAAATGACCTACATCCACTTGTGAGGCCCCTCTTCGATGAGGCTCCCACCTTCCACTAGCAAATCTCTTGAAAGGGAAGGGTAAATACCCCTCTAACAACTCTTTACAAGCGGTTCACTCTCTTACAGATTTTCGAGAAGAAAGGAGGTGAACACTAGCAAATTGAAAACAAGACTTTCTAAGACTTTTCTAAGACCTTTCTCTCAATCAATTGCTGCTCAAAAAGTTGTTATCTCAGCTGAGATTTGAGGGGTATTTATAGGCCTCAAGAGGATTCAAATTTGGGCTCTAAATTTGAATTCTCGTGGAGTTCCCGATGTTGGCGGTGCCATCGCTTGTCAGTGGCGGTGCCACCGCCTGTCAGTGTCAGGCGCTAATAGTGCTGGGCGGTGGCACCGCCCAGCCCAGGCGGTGCAACCGCCCAGTCTGGAAGTGCCACCGCCAGACTCTTCGGTTGACTGGTTGGGCTTCAAACTTAGCCCAAACCAAGTCTAATTTTGGGCCCAGTTGGCCCCTAACCAGGATATAGGATTATCTCTTAATCCTAATCCTAATTACAAGTTAACTACATAACAAAACACATCCTAAGCAATTTTTCAACCGTGAACGTCGAGTCTTGTTTCGGCGAGCTTTCCGACGAACTTCTCCCGACGGACTCCCAGTAAGCTCCCGAACTTGTGATGACTTTAATGAGTAGCCGAGCCTTCTTGGTGATCTCCGTGAACCTCCGACGATCTATTCGGCAAACTTTCGAAAATTCCGACAGGTTCCCGATTTCTTCTCGGTTGGTTCCGACAGCATCTCCGATGATTCTTCGGACTCTTAAACGTCCATCGAACTTATTTCCGGTATCCTTGCTTTGTGTTTTCTGGTTATCATAGTTAATCCATCACACTTAACTCAATAATATGGATTAGATCAAATAACCCATCAATTGATTTTATCATCAAAATCCGAGATTCAACAATCTCCCCCTTTTTGATGTTGACAATCAATTGATGACGGAGTTAAACATAACTCCCCCTATCTATATGCCATATTATGAGAAGATAAAAATACTTGAATTCCATCCCATGAATTCAAGCATGAACCGATAAGTTCTAACCATAGAACTTATCGTTATTCTCATTCAGCATAATGTCAATGCTAAACTTCAATGAAAATCCTTTTCAAGTCGAAAGATAAGAGACAATTTTTACTGCGACGGAAGATAAAGATTTTCAACATGAATTTCATGATATACATGTTTGACATGATCATTCGATCTTGCGAATTTCTCAACGATTTTGCAAGGCATATAAGACATTCATATCACACTAGCTTATATAAGTCATGCTATTAAAATGATACAAGTCATCACTTTTCTCCCCCTTTGTCATCAACAAAAAAGGAAAGAAAAATTCAGCATTCATTAATTTTATCAAATCTCTTCTTTCTATACAAGCCCATTCAAATTCAATTCGTCAATTTGAAACTCAGCATTCATTCATTCAAATTTACCAAAAATACTTATCCAGAATTCAGCTTAAAAGGAAAAATCAGCATTCATCCAGAAGCATATATCCAGAATTTAAAAATACATTTAAAAAGAAGGTTCAGTTTTTGTTCAAAAGATGACCAGCTTGGAACTTGAGATTAAGAGTAAACAGAACAGAATAAAAAGATACATCAATCCGTAGGAGGAAATTTATAGTGCTGATACATAACATCTATTTTTTGATTTAGCTGTCGTAGTTCCTTTAAAATTTCAATTTGCTGGAGTTTAATTTGTTCTTGCTGCGATTTAAGTTGGTCTTGTTGGAATTTGATCTGAGATAGTTCTGCCATAATGAGTCTTTCAGAGGATGAAACAGGAGCTGAAGGCGCTGCACCAAAGGGACTAGGAGGAGGAGATTCATTTCCCATAAAAATTGGTGTTTCTGGTTGTTCTACTGGTGGAGGAATGGGATCAGTCCTTCTAGGTTGCCTTACCCATATTCTATTGTTAAATATGCACCTAAGTCTCTTTAGAAGATTTTTATTGATGACGTTATATCTATCACTCTGAATTGTTTCTTTATCGGGTGGGATGCAAATGTTATAGGCACGAAGAAATCTAGTGATTAACCCCCTATATGGCAACATAATATCTTTAGCTGTAATGTCCTGCATGTGTTGCCGTATTGAGTATCCAAAACAGTTATGTTGACCAGTCATAATCCAATACATAGTGCGTATCTCTATTGTACTCATTTCATCAAGATGATATTGCTTAGGGAATAGTATGCTTGTCATGATATGATGAAGAATCTTAGAGTTAAAAGGTAGTAAGTGTTCGCAACTCTTGGGTATTATTCCAAAGTTCGAGTTTGCAAAAGTAGTTTCGACAGCTTCAGTGTAAGTTGCTCCTATTATATTAACATCTCATTTTCCTCTAAAATAGCAGCCCCTATCTTTTTCAGTGATTCCAATTAGTTCACAAATGGAATTATCAAAAATCTTAATTTGTGTTCCCAACATGTAAGTACTTAGGCTATCGTTATCTACCCATAGGTTTGCATAAAAGAGCCTCACTAATCTAGGATAAATTGGTTCATCTATTTGTAAGAGAGGTAGGGCCTCTAGATGAGCAAACCACCTAATGGGTTCTGAGCCTCCTAGTTCATCAAGATCAACGTGTTTTCCCTTATGGATATATCTTGTTTCAAAATTTGGAAACCTAAGGGCGTCTTCTTTGGATCTAAAAAGATTGTGGTCATATAAATCTCCTTCAATCCTTTTCCCTTTTAATCTCTTAGGAGCCATTTTCTAGACAAAATGATAAGAGAAATATGAATTGTAATGAATAGGTGAAACAAGAAGAAAGTGAAGAGAAGATTTTACCTTATGGAGTGTTTTTGGGATGATGGAGAGTTTGGACCAACAAGAATCCTTCTCCAAGGTGTGTAGAAGTTAGAATGAGGGATTGAGAGATTTTGGGAGAGTTTGAGCAAGAGTTCCACGGGTTGGGGGCGGTGTCACCGCCGGCCCTAACCATTTCGGGTTATAAAGGGCTCTCGGGCGGTGCCACCGCCTGAACAAGCAGTGCCACTGCCTGGCGCCCGAGCGCTTAGGCAGTGCTACCGCCGATTCTGGCGGTGCCACCGCTGGCTTGCCGTAGAAGAAGGAAGGAAAATTTTTCTTCCCCCTTCTTGATTTCCAGAGGTTTTTGACGCAAGGAAAGGTTGAGATATTGAGTTGTACTTTGATATATCATTTGGAATCGAAAGAAGAAGATGAAATCAAATCCACAAACGAACGGGACAAGGATGAGCCAATCTTCGTAAACTACATTCAAACGTCTTACTCTAAGGGACAATTTAACATGCCCAGTTCCCTTCTAATAAATTCAAATTTGTCTTCATTTAGGGCTTTTGTAAATATATCTGCTAATTGATGCTTCGTGTCAATGAATTCTAGCACAACATCATTGTTAAGGACATGATCGCGTATGAAATGGTGCCTAACGCCGATGTGCTTAGTTCTAGAATGCTGAATTAGATTTTTAGTAAGACATATGACACTAGTATTATCACATTTTATGGGAATGTTTTAAAGTGAATTCCATAGTCTTCTAATGTATTTTTCATCCAAACAACTTGTGCACAGCATGCACTTGCAGCAATGTATTCGGCTTCCGTCGTAAATAGTGCAACTGAATTTTGTTTCTTGGAAGTCAAAGAAACAAGTGCATGTCCTAAAAATTGGCATGTTCCGGATGTACTTTTTCTATCTATCCTGCATCCGCCAAAATCGGCATCCGCATAAGCTATTAAATCAAATGTTTCAGATTTTGGATACTACAATCCTAAATTTGGAGTTCCTTTAAGATACCTAAATATTCTTTTAACACTTTTAAGATGAGATACTTTAGGATTTGATTGAAACCTAGCGCAAAGTCCTACACTAAACATAATATCCGGTTTAGTCGCGGTAAGATAGAGTAGACTACCTATCATTCCCCATATGTTTTTTGATTGAAATTTTCACTATTTTTATCCATATCTAACTTAGTCGCAGTACTCATAGGGGTGTTTATTGCTTTTGAATTATCCATGTTAAATTGTTTTAACAATTCTAATGTGTATTTAGATTGGTTAAGAAATATACCATCCTTAAGTTGTTTGATTTATAATCCTAAAAAGAACGTTAATTCACCCATTAAACTCATTTCAAATTCATGACTCATACATTTGGCAAATGATTCACATAGTGATTCATCTGAAGAGCCAAAAATAATATCGTCAACATAATTTTGCACAATAAGAAAATTATTTTCAAAATGTTTAATAAACAATGTAGTATCAACCTTGCCTTTGGTAAAATTATTTAAAATAAGAAAGGAACTAAGCCTTTCAAACCAAGCTCTAGGAGCTTGTTTCAAGCCATAGAGAGCCTTAGTCAATTTGAATACATGATTAGGAAGAAGAGAATTTTCAAATCCGGGAGGTTGTTCGACATATACTTCTTCGGAAATAAAATCATTCAAGAAGGCACTTTTGACATCCATTTGAATAGTTTAAAATTATAACTACTAGCATAGGCAAGGAGCATCCTTATGGCTTCTAATCGAGCCACGGGAGAGAAGGTTTCTTCGTAATCGATACCTTCTTCTTGGTTAAAACCTTTGGCCACCAATCTAGCCTTGTTTCTAACCACGATACCATTTTTGTCTTGCTTGTTTCTAAAGACCCACTTAGTACCAATGACTAAATGGTCACTAGGTCTAGGAACAAGCTCCCACACCTTATTCCTCTCAAATTGATTCAATTCCTCTTGTATTGCAATAACCCAAAAATAATCTTTTATGGCCTCGTCAATGCACTTAGGTTCGATTTGAGAAAGGAAGGCGGCATTAGCACAAAAATTCTTGAAAGAGGAACGAGTTTGAACCCCTTTCGATGTATCCCCTATAATTAGCTCCTTTGGATGAGCATCTATATACTTCCATACCTTAGGTAAGGAAATTTCGGAAGAAGGTGCATCCAAGTTGCTATTTTGAGGAGGGGGGTCATTTAAATTCAAATTATCAAAACCAAGATCATCATCAAAATCATTTTTCTTTAAATTTGAAACTTCATTAAAAACTATATGAATAGACTCTTCTATTACTAAGGTTCTTTTATTAAAAACCCGAAAAGCTTTAGAAACGGAAGAGTAACCAAGAAAGATGCCTTCATCGGATTAAGCATCAAATTTTCCTAAGGCATCCCTTTCATTTAAAATAAAGCATTTACAACCGAAAACTTTAAAATAGGAAATATTTGGTTTTTTGTTATTCCATAATTCATAGGGAGTTTTTGATAAGGATGGTCTTATTATGACTCTATTCATAATGTAGCAAGCCGTATTTACGGCTTCGGCCCAAAAATACTTAGGTAAACTATGTTCATTTAACATAGTTCTTGCCATTTCTTGTTAGTTTCTATTTTTTCTTTCAACTACTCCATTTTGTTGGGGATTTCTTGGAGTTGAGAAGTTGTGATTGTACCCATTAACTTTGCAAAAATTTTGAAAGTCACGGTTTTGAAATTCACCACCGTGATCACTACGAATTGATGAAATCATGAAGCCTTTTTCGTTTTGAGTGAGTTTACAAAATTTAGAGAAACACTTGAAGCAATCACTTTTGTGAGCTAAGAAATAGGTCCAAGTGTATCTAGAGTAGTCATCCACAATCACAAAAGCATATTTGCTTCCACCTAGACTTGTTGTATCAATTGGTCCAAATAAGTCCAAATGGATCAATTGTAACGGTCTAGTGGTGCTAATTTGATTTTTTAGTTTGAAGCTTGTTTTTATTTGTTTGCCTAGTTGACATGCATCGCATACCTTATCCTTAATAAACTTCATATTCGGAATCCCTCGTACTAATTCTTGAGATGAGATTTTAGATATTGTTTTCATGCTTGCATGGCCTAATCTCCTATGCCAAAGCCAAGCATCATTATTTACGGCGGAGAAACACATTTCATTACTTAGTTCATCAAGATTGATGTTATAGACATTATTTTGTTTTAAAGCAATCATAGTCATGTTATGATTTAGTTTTTCAATAATGCACATATTTGATTCAAATCTAACGATATAACCTTTATCGCATAATTGACTAATACTCAACAGATTATGTTTCAATCCATCAACTAGTAACATGTCATCAATAGAAAAACTTGATTTGTTACCTATGGTTCCCTTGTCAATGATTTTGCCTTTGTTGTTGTCTCCGAAGGTGACATAGCCTTCGTCCATGCTAGTGAGCTTGGAGAATTGGGATGGATCTCCGGTCATATGCCTTGAGCATCCACTATCACGATACCATCTCTTGCTCCTAGCATGTGATGGTGTATGTTTCTACAAGAAGGAATTATTTTTAGGTACCCATTTACTTTTGGGTGCCTCAAGAACTAATCTAACTTGTTTATCATGTTGCATAGACTTGATCATGGTTCCTTTAGGAACCCAAATCAATTTGTTCGGACTAATTTTCTTGAATGGACATTGGTAAGTTATATGTCCATATTTGCAACAAAAGTTGCAATTGCTTTGGTGTTGAACATGTAAGATAGGACCTTTAATGAAGGTGGTTGGATTTTGGTGAGTACTTCTCACAAATCCGATTCCACTCCTTTTAGGAACGTGACCCTTATTTGTAAGGATCATGTTTAAGGACTTGCTACTGACCTCGAATTTCTCCAAGGTGTCCTTAAGTACCAAGTTCTCATTTTGGAGAGTTTCTAGATCATGGCATTTAGCACATGGAGCTAGACTATCATGATATTCAGTTTTTAATTTATCAAAATCATAAGTAAGACTATCATGCTCCTTTTTTAGCAATTTGTATTTTCTATTAATTGTCTTACATTCATCAAATAACTCATGGAAGGCATTTAATAATTCATGATAAGGTAAATCTACATTAATTAAATCCGTTACCTCTTCTTCGAAGGCCATTAGGGCGTAATGAGCAACTTGCTCGGTATTGGACTCCTCTTCTTCGGACGTGCTTGAATCATCCCATGTTGCCTTGAGCGCCTTCTTCTTTGATGCTTTCTTTTTGGCTTGTGGACAATCGTTCTTGTAGTGTCCCGGTTTCTTGCACTCATAGCAAATTACTTGGTCCTTCTTGTGTTCGAATTTATTTTTTGTATTATTTTTAAATTTGTTCTTTCTTAAATATTTTTTAAATTTTTGAGTCAAAAGTGCAATGTCATTGTCACTGTCCTCATCACTTGATGTTCCTTTCAAGTGGTCTTCTTGTGATGTGAGTGCCATATCCTTCCTGTTCTTTGGAAGGGGGTTCTCGAGCTCGTCATGAGCTTGACATGTCATTTCGTAGGTCATTAAAGACCCAATGAGTTCTTCAAGAGGGAATGTTTTAAGATCTTTGGCCTCTTGAATGGCCGTAACTATTGGATCCCAACTTTTTGGGAGAGATCTTAAGATTTTAGTTACTAGTTCAAAGTTCGTAAAACCTTTACCAAGAGCTTTGAGTCCATTGATAACATTCGTGAACCGGGTGTACATGTCTCCGATGGACTCACTTGGTTTCATTCGAAAAAGTTCATAAGAGTGCACAAGGATGTTGATTTTAGACTCTTTCACTCGGCAAGTGCCTTCATGAGTGACTTCAAGAGTTCTCCAAATATCAAAAGCCGAATCACAAATTGAAATGCGATTAAATTCATTTTTATCTAGTGCACAAAACAAGGCATTCATAGCCTTTGCATTTAAAGTAAAAACCTTTTTTTCCGATTCATTCCATTCGCTCATCGGAAGAGAAGATTTTTGAAATCCATTCTCGACAATAGACCAAAGCTAAAGTCCATAGAAATGAGGAAGATCCTCATGCGAGTCTTCCAATATGTGTAATCCGACCCATTAAACAAAGGTGGTCGTGCAATAGAATGGCCCTCTTACATACTGGAGTGAGCCATCTCTCTTGGGTATTAAACCAAATATGAGAGATAACCTTGCTCTGATACCAATTGTTAGGATCAAGAGCACTAAGAGGGGTGAATTAGTGCAGTGGATTAAAACATTGGTTTTTGAAATCGTTGGCACGATAAAAAACTGAACTTGAAAAATTTAACTTAGACGCGTGTTCGTAGAGAAGTGCAGCAAGATTATAAAGTACGTAAGAAAGTTTGCAGTAAGATAAATTGCGATAAGTAAACGTAAACCAGAGATTACTCCAATTTTAGAGTGGTTCGGTCAAATGACCTACATCCACTTGCGGTGCCCCTCTTCGATGAGGCTCCCACCTTCCACTAGCAAATCTCTTGAAAGGGAAGGGTAAATACCCCTCTTACAACTCTTTACAAGCAGTTCACTCTCTTACAGATTTTCGAGAAGGAAGGAGGTGAACACTAGCAAATTGAAAACAAGACTTTCTAAGACTTTTCTAAGACCTTTCTCTCAATCAATTGCTGCTCAAAAAGTTGTTATCTCAGCTGAGATTTGAGGGGTATTTATAGGCCTCAAGAGGATTCAAATTTGGGCTCCAAATTTGAATTCTCGTGGAGTTCCCGATGCTGGCGGTGCCACCGCCTGTCAATGGCGGTGCCACCGCCTGTCAGTGTCAGGCGCTGACAGTGCTGGGCGGTGCCACCGCCCAGCTCTCGGGTGCTGGGCGGTGCAACCGCCCAGTCTGGCAGTGCCATCGCCAGACTCTTCGGTTGACTGGTTGGGCTTCAAACTTAGCCCAAACCAAGTCTAATTTTGGGCCCAGTTGGCCCCTAACCAGGATATAGGATTATCTCTTCATCCTAATCCTAATTACAAGTTAACTACATAACAAAACACATCCTAAGCAATTTTTCAACCGTGAACGTCGAGTCTTGTTCCGGCGAGCTTTCCGACGAACTTCTCCCGACGGACTCCCAGCAAGCTCCCGAACTTGTGATGACTTTAATGAGTAGCCGAGCCTTCTCGGTGATCTCCGTGAACCTCCGACGATCTCTTCGGCGAACTTCTGAAAATTCCGACAGGTTCCCGATTTCTTCTCGGTTGGTTCCGGCAGCATCTCCGACGATTCTTCGGACTCTTAAACGTCCATCGAACTTAACTCCGGTATCCTTGCTGTGTGTTTTCTGGTTATCGTAGTTAATCCTGCACACTTAACTCAATAATATGGATTAGATCAAATAACCCATCAATTGATTTTATCATCAAAATTCGAGATTCAACAATGCCATATCGGTCCCTGACTTGTGACTTGTTAGTCCATATGCTTAAGCCTGAGCATAGTCCCTTGGCCCATAGGCTCAGTCTTCATCTGAGTCGCGCCAGATTGGTCCCTGACTTGCGACTCGTCAGTCCTTATGTCTGAGCCCAAGTGCAAACCCTCGGCCCACAGGCCGTCTTTATGAGTCATGCCAAATCGGTCCCCAACTTACAACTTGTTGGTCCATATGCCTAAGCCCGGGCATAGTCCCTCAGCCCACAAGCCCAATCTTCATCCAAGTCATGCTAGATCGGTCCCCAACTTACGACTCGTTAGTCCATATGCTTGAGCCCGAGCACAGTCCCTCGGCCCACAAGCCCAGTCTTCATTCGAGTCGCGTCAGATCGGCCCCTGACTTGTGACTTGTCAGTCCATATGCTTGAGCCCGAGCTAGTCCCTCAACCCATAGGCCTAGTCTTCATCCGAGTCGCACCAGATCGGTCCCCGACTTGCGACTCGTCAGTCCTTATGCCTGAGCCCGAGTGCAGACCCTCGACTCACAGGTTCAGTCTTTATCCGAGTCGTGCTAGATCGGTCCCCGACATGCGACTCATCAGTTTATATGCTTGAGCCTGAGCACAGTCCCTCGGCCCACTAGCCCAATCTTCAGCGGAGTCGCACTAGATCGGTCCATGACTTGCGACTCATCAATCCATATGCCTGAGCCCGAGCACAGTCCCTCGGCCCACAGGCCCAGTCTTTATCCGAGTCGCGCCAGATCGTTTCCCGACTTGTGACTCATCAGTCCATGTGCTTGAGCCCGAGCACAATGCCTCGGCCCACAAGCCCAGTCTTCATCTGAGTCATGCCAGATCGGTCCCCGACTTACGACTCGTAAGTCTAATTGCTTGAGCCCGAGCATAGTCCCTTGGCCATAGGCCCAGTCTTCATCCGAGTCGCATCAGATCGGCCCCCAACTTATGACTGGTCAGTTCATATGCTTGAGCCCGAGCACAGTCCCTCGGCTCACAAGCCCAATCTTCATCCGAGTCGTGCTAGATCGGTCCCTGACTTGCGACTCGTCAGTCCATATGCCTGAGCTCAAGCACAGTCCCTCAGCCCACAAGCCCAGTCTTTATCCGAGTCACGCTAGATCGATCCCCAACTTACGACTCATTAGTCCATATGCTTGAGCCCGAGCACAGTCCCTCGGCCCACAGGCCCAGTCTATTGAATCTCGGATTTTGATGATGAAACCACTTAATATATGTTTATGATTTAATCTACATTTTGAGTGATGCAGGATGCTTCGATCAGGATTGTTAGGATCAAGAGCACTAAGAGGGGGGGGGGTGTGAATTAGTGCAGCGGAAAACTTTTGACGATTTAAAACAACGTTCGTACGATGAAATCGTTTCCGACGTAAAACCGTTTTCGGAAACTTAACTTGAAAGCGAGTTCGTAAAGGAGTGCAGCAAAAGTAATGAGGAAGTAAAGCGCATATAGAGGTTTCCAGTAAGATAAACAACAAGAATAAATGCAAACCAGAGAGCACCACAATTTTAGAGTGGTTCGGTCAATCTTGACCTACATCCGCTTTTGGCTTCCTCCTCCGACGAGGTCACTGACATCCACTAGAGGCCTTCCTTCAATAGGCGAAGGCCAACCACCCTTTTACAGTTTCATGCCTTTTGACAGGCTTAGGATACAACCCTTACAGAATTTCCACTCCTCTCTTGAATGATCAAAACTTTGAAGAAAAGAGGGAGGAGAACTTTTAGCTTATACAATACTTTTAAGCTCTAAAAATCATAGAGTAAGATTGGATTTTCGATGTCTTTTGGTTGCTCTTTCATGCAAGAAAGGGTGGGGTTTGTATATGCCCTAACTGATTTGAATTTGGAGCTCAAATGTGTCATTTCCCATATTTCCGGGGTCCTGGCAGTACTATCACCATAACTAGGCAGTACTACCTCTTGGAGACCAAGCTCAGGCAGTACCACTGCCCAGTCTCACTCGGAGACTGAGCTCAGGCGGTACCAACGCCTGACAGGGGCGATACGATCGCCCAATCTCGCTCAAAGACTAAGCCCAGGCAGTACCACCGCCTGACCTAGGTGGTTGCACTGCCCAGCTTTCCTGAGCTTCTAGGCGGTGCCACCGCCGGCCAAAAAATCTGGGTCCGAATGGGTTGATCCATTCAACCCAATTTGGGTCTATCAAGGGCCCAATTGCCACCAGATTAAGTTAATGAGATCACCTCTCATTCCTAGCTTAATATACATGCTAACTACGATATTTCTTAAGACATTTACAACAATGTGCTCCGATGCATCAATCGCTTCTTCCGGCGAGCTTCTAGCGAACTTCCGCCGAACATCCGACGAACCATCGGCGATGCTTCGGCGGACTTCCGGCAAACTCCTAGACTTGCGACGATCCACTTGGTGAGTTCCGACGAGCTTCTTTCGCAAACTCTTGGACTTCTTAGATTTGTTCCTGCAGAACCTCTAACGACCGTTCGGACTTCTATCGAACTCTCGACCCCCCAATGTGATCATGGTCTTGACTCCGGCGTAACTCCTACTGCATGTCTTACTGCCATTGTAGTTAATCCTGTACACTTATCTCAACATATGGATTAGATAACAAATGACAATTGACTTCATCATCAAAATCCGAGATTCAACAATCTCTCCCTTTTTTTTATGATAATCAATTAATAACAGAGTTAATCTTAACAACCCCTATCTATATGTCATACTTGAGATAAGTCATTCTTGAATTCAAAGCCTTTGAATTCAAGAGACATATTGATAAGTTAAGATCATTTAACCTTATCAATTCTCCCATCATGATTCCTATCATGATATATCTATCTGAAAATGATGTCAAGGCTTGACATCAATTTCAAGTTTTACATTTCAAATGTAAAAGATAGCATCGTAACAATTCATCATATGGTAAGATATCAACATGTAAAACTGCTATGTAAGTTCTTGATATCTTAACATAATACAAACATTTCAAGTGTTTAGCAATCATAGCATTTCATCACATGACAAGATATCAATTTGTAGAATTACGATGTAAGCTCTAGATATCTTAACATAGTGCAAATATGGCAATAACATAGTGCAAATATGGCTATCATAGCATCAATTCATATAGCATTAAATTCAAATATGACACTCATAGTATCAATTTATATATTTCTCCCCTTTTGTCATCAACAAAAAGGAGAACAATATAAGCAAATTTTAACTAGGTTTATGTCATTTTTCAATAACGAGTGATAGGATACCAATTATATAAACTTCTAAAGGAAAACATGACATGGAGATAACTTTCATTACTTCTTCCACTTTATTTGTTATTATCTTTTTGCATGAAAAAGGAAAGCCATTTGTGAGCTTACTCGAATGAAGTTAAAATTGATAAGATATTAAAGCACGCTTCATTTTCACAAGGATCAAGATATGTGTGTGAATCAAATCCTTGCACGTAAAATTATTTCTGAAAAGATATAAGAAGGAATCATCAAATCCATTTCTCGAAAGATATTTTTCACATGATAAGTCTATGAGAGATGCATTTGCTAGTTAATTCCATATGCTAAAAATCAATAATGTGAATCAAACTCGATATGACATATGTTTATTAAGTCCGGAAGAGAATAATGTATCGAGAAAATCTGATTGTTAGGATCAAGAAGATCCGAAAATGAAATTTAACACTTTCATGCATTTGGACGAGGTTTTGCTATAGATTTTTAAATTCAATCATGAAGACAAGACATGCTTATTATCATGGAAATTTTTGTATCCAAAACACATAATTTCTAACATGTAATTAAGGCATGTAATTATGTAAAATCATCATGGCAATTAAGTGATTTGATCATTAAACCAAGAAAGTCTGAAAAATAATCTTAATAAGTTCATACATTTGGACACATTAACATTCCTAATTCTCTTCTAATGAAATCAAATTGTTCTTCACTCAAAGGTTTTATAAAAATATCAGCTAGTTGATGCTTAGTATCGATGAACTCTATGATTACATCATGATTAGTGACATGATCTCGTATAAAGTGATGTCTAATATCAATATGTTTTGTTCTTGAGTGTTAAATGGGATTCTTTGTTAAACATATTGCACATGTGTTATCGCATTTAATGGGAATATTTTTAAGATGAACTTTATAATCTTCGAAGGTGTTTTTCATCCACACAACTTGTGCACAGTATGCACTAGCTGCAACATACTTAGCTTCGGTTATTGATAGTGCAACTGAGTTTTGTTTCTTAGATAACCAAGAAACAAGGGAATGTCCCAAAAATTGATATGTTCTTGATGTGCATTTTCTATCTAGTCTACACCCAGCAAAATCCGCATCAACATAAGCAATTAACTCAAAATTCTTGATTTTTGGATACCATAATCCTAGATTTATGGTACCTTTAAGATATCTAAGTATTCTTTTAACCGCTTTGAGATGAGATATCTTAGGGTTCGATTGAAACCTAGCACAAAGTCCTACACTGAACATGATATCTGGTTAAGTTGCAGTGAGGTAAAGTAAACTTCCTATCATACCCCTATAAGTTTTTTGATCGAAGCTTTCTCCACTTTCATCAACTTCTAACTTAATGGAGGTGCTCATAGGATTTAATCGCTTTTGAGCTATCCATATTAAATCTTTTCAACAGATCTAAATCATATTTAGTTTGACTAATAAAGATGTCATTGCTTAGTTGCTTAATTTGTAAGTCTAAGAAAAAGGTTAATTCTTCCATCAAATTCATTTCAAATTCGAGACTCATGGTTTTAGTAAAAGATTCACAAAGAGATTCGTTCGTAGAACCAAAGATAATATCATCAACATAAATCTGAACAATGAGAAAATTATTTTCAAAATTCTTGATAAACAATATAGTATCAACCTTGCCTTTTGTGAAATTATTTTCAATAAGAAAAGTACTAAGTCTCTCGTACCAAGCCCTTGGGGCTTGTTTTAAACCATAGAGAGCTTTAGTTAATTTAAATACATGATTAGGAAGGCTATTATTTTCAAATCTAGGAGGTTGTTCAACATAAACTTCTTCAGAAATAAAATCATTAAGAAAAGTGCTTTTAACATCCATTTGAAATAATTTAAAATTTTTATTACTAGCATAGGCAAGGAGCATCCTTTTGGCTTCTAATCTAGCCACAAGAGCGAAGGTTTCTTCGTAATCGATACCTTCTTTTTTGTTGAAACCTTTGGCCACTAATCTAGCCTTATTTCTAACCACGATACCATATTTATCTTGCTTGTTTCTAAAGACCCATTTAGTACCAATAACTAAATGGTCATTTGGTCTAGGAACAAGCTTCCACACCTCATTTCTCTTAAATTGATTTAACTCATCTTGCATTGTGATAATCCATGAATCATCTTTCATGGATTCGCCAATACATTTAGGTTCAATTTGGGAGAGAAAAACGGCATTGGTACAAAAAGTTTTAAGAGAAGAATGTGTTTGAACCCCCTTAGATGTGTCTCTTAGGATTAGCTCCTTAGGATGAGCATCTACATACTTTCAATCCTTGAGAAAGGATGTTTCGGAAGTGGATGCATCCAAGTTGCTAGTTGGAGAAGGGGTTTCATTTAAATTTAAAGAATCAAAATTAACATCATCATCAAAATCATTTTTCTTGATTTTGGAAATCTCATTGAAAACAACATGAATGGATTTTTCTATAATTAAAGTTCTTTTATTGAAGATACAAAATGCTTTAGAAACCAAAGAATAACCAAGAAAAATTCCTTCATCGGATTTAGCATCAAATTTTTCTAAGGCATCTTTTTCATTCAAGATAAAACACTTACACCAAAAAACTTTAAAATATGAAACATTGGATTTCTTATTGTTCTACAACTCATAGGGAGTTTTGGTGAGTAAGGGTCTTACTAGAACTCTATTCAATATATAGCATGTAGTGTTTATGGCTTGGGCCCAAAAAATATTTAGGTAGGCTATGTTCATTCAACATGGTTTTTGCCATTTCTTATAAATTTCTATTCTTTCTTTCTATTACTCTATTTTGTTGAGGATTTCTTAGAGTAGAGAAGTTGTGGTTGTATCCATTAGATTCACAAAATTCTTGGAAATCACAGTTTTGAAATTCACCACCGTGATCACTTCGAATTGATGAAATCATAAAACCCTTTTCATTTTGAACAAGTTTACAAAACTTGGTGAAATATCTAAAGCATTCATTTTTGTGTTACAAGAAATAAGTCCATGTGTATCTACTATAATCATCTACAATGATGAAGGCGTATTTGCTACCTCCTAGGCTTGATGTAGAGATTAGTCCGAACAAGTCCATATTGATCAATTGTAAGGGCCTAGAGGTACTTATTTGATTCTTAGATTTGAAACTACTCTTAATTTATTTTCCTAATTGACAAGCATCACACACATTATCTTTGATGAACTTGATATGAGGAATTCCTCTTACAAGTTCTTTGGATGATATTTGAGTGATTAGTTTTATGCTAGCATGACCTAATCTCCTATGCCAAAGCCAAGCATCCTCATTCAAAACTGAGAAACACATTTCATTGCACAGATCATTGATGTCAATGGTGTATACGTTATTATGTTTTAATGCAATCATAGATGTGTTTTTGTGTGATTTTTCATTGATGTAAGTATTAGATTCGAATTTGACTATATATCCTTTATCACATAATTGACTAATGCTCAAGAGGTTATGTTTTAAACCATCAACTAACAAAACATCTTCAATAAAGAAGTTGGATTTGTTACCTATGGTTCCTTTGCCAATGATTTTACCCTTGTTATTGTCTCTAAAGGTGACATAGCCTTCATCTATACTAGTGAGCTTAGAGAATTGAGATGGATCTCCGATCATATGCCTTGAGCATCCACTATCAAGGTACCATCTCTTGCTCCTAGCTTGTGATGGTGTATGTCTCTACAAGAAAGGTTAATTTTTAGGTACTCATTTACTTTTGGGTGCCTCAAAAACCAATCTATATTGTTTATTATATTGCATAGAGTTTATCATGGTTCCTTTAGGAACCCAAATCAGTTTGTTCGAGCTAATTTTCTTGAATGGACAATGATATGTTTTATGTCCATGTTTGTAATAAAAGTTACATTTGCTTTGGTGCCGAACATGTAAGATAGGGCCTTTTATGAAGGTGGTTGGATTTTGGTGAGGACTTCTCACAAATCCAATTCCATTTCTTTTGGGAACGTGACCCTTATTTGTAAGGATCTTATTCAAAGACTTGCTACAACCTCGAATTTTTTTAAGGTGTCCTTAAGTAGCAACTTCTCTTTTTGGAGAGTTTCTATATCATGGCATTTTATACATGGAGCTAAACTATCATTATATTCAGTTTTTAATTTATCGAAATTACTAATAAGACTATCATGCTCCTTTTTTAATAATTTATATTTTCTACTAATTATTTTGTATTCATCAAATAAGTCATAGAAGGCATTTAATAATTTATCAAATGATAAATCTACATCAATTAAATTTGTTACCTCCTCTCCGATGGCCATTAGGGCATAATAAGCAACTTGCTCGGTGTTGGATTCCTCTTTTTCGGATGCACTTGAGTTATCCCACGTTGCTTTGAGCACCTTCTTCTTTGATGTTCTCTTCTTGGCTTGGGGACAATCACTTTTGTAGTGTCCCAGCTTTTTGCACTCATAGCAAATAACTTGGTCCTTTTTGGGTTCAAATTTATTTTTTGTGTCATTTTTAAACTTGTTTTATCTTAATGAATTTTTTGAATTTTCTTGTTAGAAGTGCCAAGTCATCGTCATAGTCTTCATCACTTGAGTTTTCTCTCAAGTGATCATCTAAAGTTCTAAGTGTCATATCCTTCCTATTCTTTGGAAGGATGTCTTCTTGCTCTTCATGAGCCTTGCAAATCATTTCATAGGTCACTAATAACCCGATTAGTTCTTCAAGTGGGAAGTTATTTAAATCTTTAGCCTCTTGAATAGTAGTGACTTTAGGGTCCCAACTCTTAGGAAGGGATCTTAGAATCTTATTTACGAGCTCAAAATCCAAAATTTTTTTGCCGAGTCCATTTAGACCATTGACGATATCCGTGAAACGGGTGTACATATCGCCAATAGTCTCGCTCAGTTTCATTCGGAAAAGTTCAAAAGAATGTATCAAAAGATTAATTTTGGACTCTTTCACTCTACTTGTGCCTTCATGAGTCACTTCGAGTGTATGTCAAATTTTGAACATGGTTTCACAAACCGAAACACGATTGAACTCATTTTTATTAAGCGCACAAAATAAGGCATTCATAGCCTTTGCATTAAGAGCGAAAGTCTTCTTCTCCAATTCATTCCAATTGATCATTGGAAGAGAAGACTTCGAAAATCCATTTTCGACAAGATTCCAAAGTTCAAAATCCATTGAAATAAGGAAGATCCTCATTCGGGTCTTCCAATAGGTGTAGTATGTCCCATTGAACATGGGTGGATGTGTGATAGAGTGACCCTCTTGGTTTCCAGCGTATGCCATATCTCTTGGGTTTTAATACGTTTGAGAGTTAACCCCACTCTGATACCAATTGTTAGGATCAAGAGCACTAAAGGGAGGGGGGGGGGTGAATTAATGCAGCGAAGAACTTTCGATGATTTAAAACGACATTCGTATGTTGAAATCATTTCTGATGTAAAACCGTTTTCGAAAACTTAACTTGAAAGCAAGTTCGTAAAGGAGTGCAGCAAAAGTAATGAGGAAGTAACACACATATGGAAGTTTGTAGTAAGGTAAAAAGCAAGAATAAATGCAAACCAGGGAGCACCACAATTTTAGAGTGGTTCGGTCAATCTTGAACTACATCCACTTTTGGCTTCCTCCTCCAATGAGGTCACCGACGTCCACTAGAGGCCTTCCTTCAATAGGCGAAGGCCAACCACTCTTTTATAGTTTTACTCCTTTTGACGGGCTTAGGAGATAACCCTTACAGAATTTTCACTCCTCTCTTGAATGATCAAAACTTGGAAGAAAAGAGGGAGGAGAACTTTTAGCTTATACAACACTTTTGAGCTCTAAAAATCACAGAGTAAGATTAGATTTTCGATGTCTTTTGGTTGCTCTTTCATACAGGAAAGGGTGGGGTTTATATAGGCCCCAACTGATTTGAATTTGAAGCTCAAATGTGTCATCTTCCGGATTTCTGGGGTCCTGGCGGTACTACCACCATAACTGGGTGGTACTACCTCTCGGAGACCAAGCTCAGGCGGTACCACTGCCCAGTCTCGCTCGGAGACTAAGCCTAGGCGGTACCACCACCTGATCTGGGTGGTTGCACCACCCAGCTTTCTTGAGCTCCTAGGCGGTGCCACCACCGACCCAAGTGGTGCCATCGCCGGCCAAAAAATCTAGGTCCAAATGGGCTAATCTATTCGGCCCAATTTAGGTCTGCCAAGGGTCCAATTGCCCCCATATTAAGTTAATGGGATCACCTCCCATTCCTAGCTTAATCTACATGCTAACTACAATATTTCTTAAGACATTTACTACAACTTGCTCTAGTGCATCAATCACTTCTTTCGACGAGCTTCCGGCGAACTTCCGGTGAACATCCGATGAACCCTCGGCGATGCTCCGGTTGACTTCCGATAAACTCCTAGACTTACGACGATCCACTTGGCGGGTTCCGACGAGCTTTTTTGGCAAACTCCTGGACTTCTCGGATTTGTTCCCGTAGAACCTCTGACGACCGTCCGGACTTCTGTCAAACTCTCGAACCCCCAACATGATCATGGTCTTGACTCCGCCGCAACTCCTGCTACATGTCTTACTGCCATCGTAGTTAATCCTACACACTTATCTCAACATATGGATTAGATAACAAATGATAATTGACTTCATCAAAATCCAAGATTCAATAAGGATGAGACAATTAAAGCAGGAAAATCATGTTGCGCCGGAGGAACATGTCAGAAGATTGGACGTCGGTCGGGCCAGTGGATCGGTCGACATATCGACAAAAGGCTTCGGGCCGTAGATTTGGGTATTGGGCTAAGAAGAGCAGGTATTATGCCAAGGATATTGGAGTTGCGGAGTCAACTAGCCGATTGGGCAATAGGGTGCAAGAGAGGACGATGCGCCAAAGAATCAGATGAAGCATCGAGGGACCAATGACATGCCGGACAACTTGATTAATTGCTTAGGATTAATTATCTCAATCAAAGTTTTGTTTTACATGTACAGGATTAACTATGATAACTTGAATACATAAAGTAAGTCTACCGGAGTCAAGTTTGATGGGTGTTCGAGAGTTCGAAGATTCGTCGAAGATGCTACCATAACCAACCAAGAGGAAATCGGGGACTTGTCAGAGTTTTCGGAAGTCCGCTGAAGAGATCGTCAGAGGTTCGCAGAGATCAACGAGAAGGCTCTGCTACTTGCTGAACTCGCCACAAGATCAGGAGCCTGCTGGGAGTCCGCTGGAAGAAATCCGAGGGTGTTTCAGAAGTCCACTGAAAGATCGTCGGAAAGCTTGCCGGAAGGAAACTTGATGTTGCCGATTATAAAGATCTGCTTAGGACTATGTCTTAACTTCATAGTTTGTATGTAATTAGGGTTAGGATTAAGAAATAATCCTATATCCTGGTTAGGGGCTAAATGGGCCCGAATATGACTTGGTTTAGGCCAGATCTGAAGCCCAACTAGTGACCCGTAAGGTCAGGCGGTGGAACTGTCGGACTGGGTGGTGGCACCGCCCAGAACCCGAAGGATCGGGCGATGGTACCGTCGGACTGAGCGGTGCCACCGCCCAGCACCCGAGAGGTCCGTGCTAGTCATAGGTGCCCAGCAAGCCAATCACGTGAGTGATGGCACGTGTGACTTGATACAGAATCTTTTTGCTTATTATATTTTGGCGTATATCACTTTATAACTATTGCATAAATGCATATATATATTGTGATGTCCTTGGATTTGTGCAATGGGAATCGGATCATGATGAGATCACGATAATGTGATCAATTCACCTTTAAACACATATTCTAAATAATCCCGGTCATAGGTTAATCGAGAGGGACATCGTGATAACCGGATAGACTGGTGTGCTGTATACCCGTCCATATGATGGATGCAGCTGGTCTCATAGCTGCTCGTGTAGGGACACTAGGGATACAGATACAGTGCTCATTGGAGAATGAGTTCATCGATTGATCCGCTTACGGAAAGTCGGATGGTTGATGATGCCTTATTGTCGGACAACGATTCCGTAGTCCTAGTGGTGTATCCGGTCCTTAGACTTGAGACACCAAGGATGTCCCCGTATGAGTGCTCCACTCTTTGATACCGGACTTATAGGTTTGGCTGTCCCGCATCTAGTACAATTGGTCATTGGGAGTGGTAGTCGACCTTACGAGGGCTATTGAGTGTCGACAGAGGATCATCCACTCTCGGCGTCATGAGAGGAATATCCCATGTGTTCTTGCTCGACAAATCCCCCGGCCAGGGTCATTCGGGTTGAGAGAGAAAGAGTTCTCCTGAGAATCTGATTAGAGCGAGACTCGAGTAGAAACCGTATGGGTCCGACAACACCATGCTCGATATACGGTCTCGGGATATTAGATGGTTGAGGGACTATAGGTACATGGTAACGAGGACGCACAGTCCAATGGATTGGATTCCCCCAGATCGTCTCTGGGACTACTGGCGTAGTGGCCTAGTACGTCCCCAGAGTCGATGAGTCGAGTGAATTATAACAGATAATAATTCACCGAAGTTAGAAGGAGTTCGACAGTATGACTCTCGGCCACTCGATATTGGGCCTAGAGGGTCACACACATATGGTAGGTATTGCGATGAGTAGAGGTTCGATATGAGATATCCGGACGAGCCCTTGTCTTATTGGATGCAGATCCAATACCCACTAGGGAAGGATCCATTAGGGTTTGACACGGATCTCTATAAATAGGAGGGATTCACGACCTCATAGGCTAGAGTCTTTGCTTGCCTTTCCTATTCTCCTCTCCCTCTCCACCCTCGAGGCCCTGGAGTTTTGAGGAGGGGTCGTCACAACCCTGATGTGTGGATCACCGCTAGAGAGGAGGACGCTTGACCTCCTTCACCCTCTCCCTAAGGATCTGCAAGGAAACAAGGATATCTGATCTCCCTAGGTAACACAAATCTCTATACGCAGTTTTGTGTTTTATGGATTTTTGCGCACCAATCTTCGCACGACGACGAACATCTTTTTTGGAATCGAGGATTTTTGTTTTCTTGTTCTTCCGCTGCAAGATATGATGTCGCCCCCATGATTTCCCAACAATGGTATCGTGAGCCGTTGTTCGTATGCGAATGATTGGTTTTGAACCGCGTGTGTTGTGTTTAGGATGAATATTGACGCCAAAATCGTTGGCCTAAAAGCGAGGAAGGGCAGCAACAGTTGCTGCCCTCGATCGATCTGCATGCCCGCAGCCACCGCAGCAAGAGTCGCAGCCACCGCAAGAATAGCCGCTACCGCAGCCAGCAAAGATCGCTACCGGGCGCGATGCGCTAAGCGCCAGGCCGCAGCAGTTGGTCGGGCGGTCTGCTTTGCAGCAAGCTTGGCGGCCGGCGGGGCTGGCAGCCCGCAGGTAGAGGCACCTCGCGGCCGCCGACCCCACCCCCAGAGGCGCCAAGGGCAGCAGCCACTGGTTGAGGCACCGCAGACGGCGGCGCCAGGGTCACCCGCTCCCATCGGCAAAAACACCGCAGGGGCGGCCGCCAGCGAGGCAGCACCGCCCTGGCGGGAGCGCTGCCTCATGGGCAGAACCGCCATGAGGCGACGACGCCGGGGGGCGCCCACCGCCAATGGGCAATGGCGCCTTCAACGAAGCCAGCTTCAAGCGAGGGCACTACCCCCTCCCCCGCCAAGATTGCCGCCAAAGAAAGTGGGCGGCGGCAACAGCAGAGGGAATTAGGGTTTGGGCAAACGGACAGTTTTGCCCCTGTGAATTTGAGAAATTCCAGTTTCTGTCTTTTGTCCAAATTACGAAAATACCCTTTTAGAATTGAGAAATTCCCTACATGTCCCTGATTTCAGAAAAAATATTAATTAATTAAAAGGTTTAGTTGATTATTATTTTTATTATTATCTAGTAGTCCTACATGATGATGATTATTTATACATGTGATGTATGATGTGTGGACGGATGATCATGGACCGTGTGATGTGTGTACTTGTGATTATTATTATTGAGGTCTGTGAACCTCCATTATATTTCTCGCTTATTGTCGGCCTGTGTGCCTATGATTAAGTTGTAATCACATGAGGAGGCGCTTAGCGGAGCGTGGATGCGATAAGCGGGACCCACGAGATTCGACGATCGTGATGCATGGAGATGCATCAAGATGTCGACGAACCGACGAGGACGAGATGGACGATCACAGGGCATGGAGATGCACCATTGCACACATAGATCTTGATGTGAGTGATTAGGCCCTCTTCGCTCGTGCCTAATCATATTAGGTTGTGGTCCATGATCATCCGATGTGATTGCTTATACACATACTAGATATTTATATATATTTGCATGCGATGTAGATATATATTAAATATGTATATGTGTGACATGTCATATTAGGAGACCAAATTATAGAAACATCTCTCGATAATATTAAGTCGGTAAACGTGAGGCAATTAGATTGACCCACGTGGCCTTCCATCATTATGAGTAGGAACCGATTCCCGGTGTAGGTTGAGTTGGTCAAGTCCCTCGAGACTCACCTATATCGCGATTCGCTATCTTGCTTATGACATAGAGACGTCACCGGTGACCTGAGGACATAGTATGCTTGGTCGAGTCCCTCGAGGGTATATCATCAAATCAGACTCATCTTGTAACGAAGGTGTTGACTTAACCGAGCATCATGGTTGGTCGAGTCCCTCGAGGCCATGGTGATTCGGAGGCCGAACAGGACGGGAATCACAAGGAGTTGTGATCGGCAAGAGTTGCCTGCCTTTTAGGCTTAGTGTGATTGGTCGAGTCCCTCGAGGTTACACTAAGATGCTGATTGGATCCTGATCCCCACTAGAAGTCTGCTGGAGACTTCCGTTTCACGTGCTGAGGGTGTTGCGTGACTCGTTAGTAAAATAGCGGGAGCATATTAAGATAGAAGTCCATATCTTGATAGTTTATTCCTTGTAAAATCTGCATGTTATTCATTTCTGCTACATCTTTATTTTCAGAAAATGTCGCTTTCAAATCCCTTACGTGGCATACATGATGTCAACCGCCTTACTGGTCCAAATTATACGGATTGGCTCCGTAACTTGAGAATTGTTCTCACAAATGGAGAAAATCGTGTACGCCCTGATACAAATGATGCCTACGCCCAAGAAGGGGCAAGCGAGGATGAGATCGCCGCCACGCGAAGTACATTGATGACTCCACTCTTGCTCAGTGCTATATGTTGGGCTCTATGACTCCAGAGTTACAGAGACAATATGAAAAGATGGATGCCGATCCATTCTCCTACATGTCCGCAAAATTGTTTGAGGAACAGGGGAAGGACTCAACGATATGAGATATCCAAGAGCCTTTTCCCGCTAGGATGACTGAGGGGACACCGGTTCAGAACCATGTCCTAAAGATGATTGAGAGTGGATAGAGAAACTCACACAGTCTAGGAATGGTCCTAGAGGATAACTTGTGTGTGGACATTATGCTTCATCCCTACCAGATTCCTTTTCACAGTTCATAATGAATTTTAATATGAACAAGCTTGAGGTGACTCTCCCCGGAGCTCCTCAATATGTTGAGGGAGGCAGAGAGTACTATTAAGAAAGAGAAGCCAGTTCTCTACACCGGTGAGACCAGAAAAAAAAAAGGAAAGCGAAAGGTCCCTTAAGAAGGGAAAGGGCAAGGGCAAACAAGGTAAAGCAAAGGTTGCTAAGAAAGACCCAAAGAAAGGACAAAGGCCAGTGCTTCCACTGTGATAAAGATGGGCATTGGAAGAGAAACTGCAAAGAGTACCTTGCAGAAAGGGCGAAACAAAAGCTTGATGAAGCTTCAGGTACATTCATGATCAATCTCCATTTGTCAGACTCTTATGATAACACATGGGTATTGGATACCCAGTAGTGCTTATCATATATGCAATTCGCTTTGTGTTCTAGCAAGGCCTAGGAGACTACAGAGAGGCGAGATGGACCTCAAGATGGGTAATGGAGCAAAAGTTGCTGTATTAGCTATTGGCGAGGTCGCCCTACATCTACCTAGTGGAGCTTTTATTGCATTAGATGCATGTTATTTTGTTCCTTCTATTATCAAAAACATTATCTCCATTTCATGTTTAACAGTTAGTGGATATAAATTTGTTTTTGAGAACAATGGTTGTTCGATATTATTAGATGATAAGATCATCACGAAAGGAACATTGCATAATGGTTTATTTATGTTAGACACCACTCCACATATCATGAATGTAAATATGTCCAAAAGGAAACGAGATAAGTTGATCAGTGCATACTTGTGGCATTGTAGACTAGGTCACATCCATGAAAGAAGGATTCAAAAGTTGCTAAATGATGGATATCTAGATCCATTCGACTATGTGTCATATACAACTTGTGAGCCTTGCATTCGTGGAAAACTGACCAAATCTCCATTTAGTAGAACTGGAGAGAGAGTCAATGAGTTGTTGGAACTCATACATAGTGATGTATATGGACCCATGTCAACTCATGCCATTGGAGGTTACTCCTACTTCATTACATTTACTGATGATTTCTCAAGGTATGGATATGTGTACTTAATGAAGTACAAGTCCGAGGCCTTTGAGAAATTCAGAGAGTATAAGAATGAGGTGGAGAACCAGACTGGAAAGAGTATCAAAACTCTTCGATCAGATCGAGGAGGTGAATACTTAAGTACAGAGTTTACTCAGTTCCTCAAGGACCATGGGATATTATCCCAATGGACACCTCATTATACACCTTAGCTCAATGGTGTCTCTGAAAGGAGAAATCGTACATTATTAGATATGGTACGGTCCATGATGAGTTTCGCTGACCTACCCATCTCATTCTGGGGATATGCCCTAGAAACCGCAGCTTACCTTCTGAACAGAGTTCCAACTAAGTCGGTAGTGTCTACACCATATGAGATATGGAAAGGGAAGAAGCCTGATCTTAAGGTTGTTAAGATCTAGGGCTGCCCTGCCCATGTTAGAAGACACAACCCCGATAAGTTAGAATCAAGGACAAGAGCGATGCAAATTTGTGGGATACCCCAAGAAAACTTGTGGGTATTATTTCTATCATCTCGAGGACCAAAAGGTCTTTGTAGCTAAGAGAGTAGTGTTCCTTGAGAAGGAACACATTCTTGACGGAGACAGTGGGAGAATGATAGAATTGAGCGAGGTTGGAGAACCAAGCTCAAGCACCACTCTATAGCCCGAGTCTGTTCAGGTACCTAATACACAAGTATCAGCTTTACACAGGTCTGATAGAGTATCCCATCCTCTTGAGAGATATGTGGGACATATTAGAGCAGAGGATGTAGAGGATATTGATCCTCAGACCTACGAGGAGGCTATTATGAGTATAGACTCCGGGAAGTGGAAAGAAGCCATGAATTCTGAAATGGATTATATGTACTCCAATAAGGTTTGGAACCTAGTTGATGCGCCCGAAGGTATTGTACCCATCGGTTGCAAGTGGATCTTTAAGAAAAAGATTGGAGTAGATGGAAAGGTAGAGACCTATAAAGCAAGGCTAGTGGCTAAGGGGTATTGTCAAAGGCAAGGTGTTGACTACGACGAAACTTTCTCACCCGTAGCAATGCTAAAATCCATCAGAATTCTATTGGCTATTGCAGCACACTATGATTATGAGATCTGGCAGATGGATGTGAAAACCGTATTCCTCAACGGAAACCTCGAGGAGGAGGTGTATATGATGCAACCTGAGGGATTCGTGTCCAAGAACTGCCCAAATAAAGTGTGTAGGTTGCTTAGATCCATTTATGGACTAAAGCAAGCTTCCCGAAGTTAGAACATAAGATTTGATGAGACAATCAGATCTTATGACTTCGTTAAGAACGAAGATGAGCCTTGTGTATACAGAAAGGTAAGTGGGAGCGCTATCACCTTTTTGGTGTTATATGTGGATGACATCCTCATCATTGGGAATGACAAAGGAATGCTATCCATAGTAAAGGCTTGGTTATCTAGACACTTCTCCATGAAGGACTTAGGGGAAGCATCTTATATCTTGGGGATTAGAATCTATAGAGATAGATCCAAGAGGATGCTTGGCTTGTCCCAGTCCAGGTACATAGAAACTATTGTCAAAAGGTTTGGCATGGAAAATTCCAAGAGAGGTCTCATACCGATGAGACATGGGATATCGCTTTCTACCTAATATGTCCCCAAAGACTCCGTAAAAAAAGGGCTTAACATGGATATGATACCTTATGCCTCAGCAATAGGGTCTATCATGTATGCTATGCTATGTACTAGGCCCGATATAGCGCATGCCTGAGTGTCACGAGCAGGTGTCAAAGCGGATCCGTGCTTGGAGCACCGAAAGCAAGAAAGTGTATCCTTAAGTACTTGAGAAGGACTAAGGATCTTTTACTAGTATATGGAGGTAATAGCCTTAAGGTTGAAGGCTACACCGACTCAAGTTTTCAGTCTGATGTCGATGATAGCAAGTCGAATTCGGGTATGTGTACACCTTGAATGGAGGAGCAAAGGTAATTGGAAGAGTTCCAAGCAAGATACCACCACCGACTTCCATAGAGGCGGAGTACATTGCTGCATCGATGCAGAAAAAGAGGGAGTCCGGGTGAAGAAGTTCATCACAGATTTGGGAGTCGATACTGATAGCGACAAAGTCGACTTCCTTATATTGCGACAACTATGGGGTGATTACTCAAATAAGGGAACCCGGTCTCATCGAAGTGTTCGAGGAGGTTCCACTATAAGAGAGATCATAACCCGAGGAGATGTAGCAAAGGAAAGAGTTCCATCCGAAGATAACATTGCGATCCAATCGACAAAGCCGTTCTCATTTTGTCTTTGAAGCGTCCAGGGGTCCGATGGGGATCGGATACATAGGTGATTGGCTTTTAGGTCAAGTGGGAGATTGCTAGTCATAGGTGCCCAAAGAAGCCAATCACGTGAGTGATGGCACGTGTGACTTGATACGAATCTTTTTTGCTTATTATATTTTGGCGTATATCACTTTATAACTATTGCATAAATGCATATATATATTGTGATGTCCTTGGATTTGTGCAATGGGAATCGATCATGATGAGATCACAATAATGAGATCAATTCACCTTTAAACACATATCCTAAATAATCCCGGCCATAGGTTACCGAGAGGGACATCGTGATAACCGGATAGACTGGGTGTGTCAGATACCCCGTCCATATGATAAATGCAGCTGGTCTCATAGTCTGCTCATGTAGGGACACTAGGGATACAAAGATGTGTGCTCATTGGAGAATGAGTTCACTTGATTGATCCGCTTACACGAAATGCCGGATGGTTGATGATGCCTTATTGTCGACAACATGATTCCGAGTCCCCAGTGGTGTATCTAGTCCTTAGACTTGAGACACCAAGGATGTCCTGTATGAGTGCTCCACTCTTTGATACCAGACTTATAGGTTTGGCTGTCCCCGCATCTAGTACAAATGGGTCATTAGGAGTGGTAGTCGACCTTACGAGGGCTATTGAGTGTCGATAGAGGATCATCCACTCTCGGTCATGAGAGGAATATCCCATGTGTTCTTGCTCGAACAAATCCCTGGCCGGGGTCATTCGGGTTGAGAGAAAGAGTTCTCCTGAGAAATCCGATTAGAGCGAGACTCGAGTAGAAACCGTATGGGTCCGACAACACCATGCTCGATATACGGTCTCGGGATATTAGATGGATGAGGGACTATAGGTACATGGTAACGAGGACGACAGTCCAATGGATTGGATTCCCCCAGATCGCCGGGACTACTGCGTAGTGGCCTAGTATGTCCCAGTAGTCGATGAGTCGAGTGAATTATTACAGAGATAATAATTCACTGAGTTAGAAGGAGTTCTGACAGGTATGACTCACGGCCAGCTCGATATTGGGCCTAGAGGGTCACACACATATGGTAGGTATTGTGATGAGTAGAGGTTCGGATATGAGATATCCAACGGGGCCCTTGTCTTATTGGATGCAGATCCAATACCCACTAGGGAAGGATCCATTAGGGTTTGACACGGGATCTCTATAAATAGGAGGGATTCACAGCCTCATAGGCTAGAGTCTTTGCTTGTCTTTCCTATTCTCCTCTCCCTCTCCACCTCAGAGGCCTGGAGTTTTGAGGAGGGTCGTCGCAACCCTGCTGTGTGGATCACCGCTAGAGAGGAGGACGCTTGACCTCCTTCACCCTCTCCTAAGGATCTGCAAGGAAACAGGGATATACGATCTCCCTAGGTAACACAATCTCTATACGCAGTTTTGTGTTTTGCGGATTTTTGCGCACCAATCTTCGCACGACGACGAACATCTTTTTGGGAATCGGGGATTTTTATTTTCTTGTTCTTCCGCTGCGCATATGATATTGCCCCCCATGATTTCCCAACAGTCCGACGGTGGCACCACTAGACTATGCCGTGGCACCGCCAGAACACTGTCAGTGTCAGACACTAACAGGTGGTGGCACTGCCACTGACAAGCGGTGGCACCACCAGCATCGGGAACCCAAAAGTAATTAAAATTTGGAGCCCAAATTTGAATCCTCTTGGGGCCTATAAATACCTCTCCATTCTCATTAGAGATAACAACCTTTAAGAAGTTAGAAATTGAGAAAAAGCCTTAGCAAAGTATTTAGCAAGTCTTGTTTTCAATAGCTTAAGTGTTCACCTCCTTCTTTCTCTTTGAAAAATCTGTAAGAGTTTGAACTACTTATAAAAGGTTGTAATAGGGGTATTTGTTCTTCCCCTTCAAAGTGATTTGCTAGTGGAAGTTGGGAGCCTCATCGAAGAAGGCTTCGCTCGTGGATGTAGGTTATTTTGACCGAACCACTTTAAATTGGTGTGCTCCTTGAATGTGTGAGTGTTTATCTTTCTTAAATTGTTATTTACATAGCAGCAAGCTTTTGGCTTTTATCTTCTCACTTTACTCGAGCTACTTTCACCAAGTCATTCATTATCAAATCGAACTCTCTACGCATTTACGAAATTATTTTCAAACTTACGAGTTTTAATCCGCTGCACTAATTCACTCCCCCCTCTTAGTGCTACTCCAATCCTAACAATTGGTATCAGAGCCTCATTATTTCTTAGTTGGTTTAACACCCAAGAGAAATGGCTCTTTACGGCCTTCAAGAGGGGCACTCTCTCATTCGTCCTCCCTTTTTCAATGGAATGGACTACACTTATTGGAAAACTTGAATGAGACTTTTCTTACTTTCTTTGGATTTGAATTCATGGGACATAGTCAAAAATGGATTTGAAATGTCTTCTCTTCCAATGATCCATTGGAATGATTTGGATAAGAAGATGTTTTCTCTAAATGCAAAGGCTATGAATGCCTTATATTGTGGACTTAACAAAAATGAATTTAATCGCATTTCGATTTGTGATTCAGCTTTTGATATTTGGAGAACTCTTGAGGTCACTCATGAAGGCACTAGCCGAGTGAAAGAGTCCAAAATCAACATTCTTGTGCATTCTTACGAACTTTTTCGGATGAAACCAAGTGAGTCCATAGGAGACATGTACACCCGTTTCACGGATGTCATCAATGGACTCAATGCTTTTAGTAAAGATTTTTCTAACTTTGAACTAGTAACTAAAATTTTAAGATCTCTTCCAAAGAGTTGGGATCCAAAAGTTACGGCCATTCAAGAGGCCAAGGATCTTAAAACATTTTCACTAGAAGAACTAATTGGGTTTTTAATGACCTACGAAATGAACAATGTGACAAAAAAGGAACTCGAGAACAACCTTCCAAAGGACAGGAAAGATTTGGGACATAGAACACATGAAGACCACTCGAGCATAAGCTCAAGTGATGATGAACTTAAACTATAAATGAAAAAAAAAATTAAAGAACAAAAAAAACGACACTACTTGCTTTGAATGCAAGAAGAAGAACAAAAATTAGGATGAATCAAGCTCCTCCAAAGATGAGGAGAAAATCAAGAAAGGCGAGGTGGCAAACTACGCCTCAACGGTATTCAATGATGAGGTAATCGAAACCTCCTTAATTTATTTTGAAATTACTTAATATTTTCCATGATGAATTTTATTTTATTATTTTTTAAATAATTATTTTTCTTGAAAATTATATATTTTATGTTAATGGAATAAAATGTTAGATTTAAATCTAATGATCATATGTATATTTTTCTTAAGAAGAAAAAATGTATATCTTGATGATTTTCGATTTTGATTGAAACCATGCTCGATATCTTAATGAAAATATTAAGAAATGTAACATCATGCTTAATGATGATGCATGGCTTTTGTATGGAAAACTAAGCATAAAAATATAGATTAATATAAAAAGAAAATTGCATGACAACAAAAAATAACAAAATGATTTTGATTGAAAATACCTTATGCCCAATGAAACCATCATTGATGAATATACTTTATGTTTAATAGTTTCTTTGGCTTATATGAGATTATTATTATACATGATGATTTATTAGTCTTGAAGTTATTTGATTTTGATTAAATGAAATCATGTTTGAATTGAAGTAATGAGTTGAAATTATTTTTTTGAATTATGTGTTGCACTTTTATTTTATCTTGATGTATTTTTATCTTTCCGTTTTAAACGATGATTCATGGATTTGAAAGAAAAGGATATGCATGTATGGAATCAATCAATAAGTTGAAATAAAAGGATTTACGTTTTAAACGATGATGCATGGATTTGAAAGAAAAGGACATGCATGTATGGAATCAATCAATAAGTTGAAACAAAAGGAGGAAAGAATTTTTTTATTAAAAATTATCTTTTTCTCTATCTTATTGATTTCTACCTAAGAGACCAATAAAATTATTTATGCCATTTTGAATCGCTCGAAAGAAATGTTGAGATTTTGATAATTTGGATTATTTGAATTTGAATGAGTCTTATACAAAATCATGATCTTGATTCCGTGATATTTACAAATTAAGATTTGTTATCAATCAAGATTTTTTCATTAATCAATCTCCTAAGATTTTCTTTTGATTATTTATGAGTAGGTTTTTCAAAAAGAAATCATGTCTTTTGGTATTCACATGTTCTAATCTTTCATGATATGATTTTTATGCAATTCCTTGTATTCATGAAATGTTTATCTCATCACCCAATTATTTTCTTCTTGATATTCCTTATGTGGTGATATAAAATTATACATGAAATACTTTTGATATTATTTTGATGCAAACAAATGAAAAGTTATGATCATGTATGGTATGATGCAATTTAACAAATTAATACCATCATGATTTGAAATATTTATGATTTGGAATGATGCATACAATACTAATGCTTTTTATTATGATAATATATGTGATGTATTACATATGATGTGTATCATGAATGCTTTAAATGATAAATGTTTTGATTTCATGATTGATGATTTTGTTCTATGCATGAGATTTTCGAAATTATGCATGATGAATCTTGTGATTTACGGATTATTAATTTTTACCCTAATGAAAGTGCCTTATTGATCCTTGTCGTAATAAATCTCGTACTTTCGACTTTAAATATGATATATATTTTTATTTGACATAAATAAAAAGGGCATGCTTAAATGAAATAAATCACATGAATTGAAACAACTAAAAGAGAAGAACATTTTTCTTGAAAATTATTTTTCTCTATCTTATTGATTTTGATGAATACATTTGTATTATTTTTATGAATCTCATGGATTATGAAAATGATTTGAATTTAATGGGTTTTATTGAAATCATGATCTTGATTTCTCGCAATTATAATTTGAATTTTCTATTGAATGAATCAAGATTGTTTTCTATTTAAAATGAGATTTGTCGAAATGTTTCATGGTCTTTTAGTATTCATGATCTTGATAATTATGTTTTGAAACTTTATGTAAATCAAGATTCTTCATCATGATTCTCTCGTTTTATAATAGAAGAGATCTTCCATGTGAATCATAAGATTTTAAATGTATGAATTGAGATTTTGTTCTCCAACAATTCTTTTTGCTATTAACTAACAAGAAACTTGTTCTTGTAAACCATGATATGCTACTTGACATATATAATTTATAACTTGAGTTTTCTCTTTGAATCAAGATTGTTTCCTATCATGCTTTCTATTTACAAAAGAAGAAATTTGTCAAAAATGATATATGTCTTTTGACATTCATTTTTCATCTTTGTTATTTATCTTTGTGATGATTTGAAGATTATAGTAAAGGGAAATGAATTACAAGATTGTATTGTTATTCCCTTCTATTTGATAATGACATATGGGGAGCAAATTTTGCTAGCTTGCATACTTCAAGAAGAAGCAAAAGTACTATCTTGCAAATCTCAAAAGAAGCAATATGTGCCAAGTTACACATTTCGAAAAGAGGCGTCCATCTTGCACATCTTTTTGCTAACATTTTATGTGTAAAAGTTGATATCTTGCATACTATAAATTTGCATACCAAAAGTGCAATCTTGCCTATCTCAAGATACAAAACATGCTAACTTGCACTTTGCAATGGAAGCAAAATTGCTAGCTCAAACATTGCAAAGGAAGCAAAAATTTGCTAGCTTGCAACTTGCATATTTCAAGAAGCAAGAGTTGCGTTTTTTAACATCTCTAATTTGCTAGCTAGCATGATGTAGAACTTGCTATCTTGAACATTACAAAGAAATGCTATCTTGCACATCTCAAAGAAATGCAAATATGCCAACTTACACATCTTTAAATTCGCTAGCTTGTATGTCGTAAAACTTTCATATCTACAACTTGATAACTTGAATGTTCTAAGCATGATGTAACACTTACTAAATTTTCAAGCTTACAACTTGCATGATTATAAAAATGGATATTATGTTTTTCATGAAATGAGTTGAACTTGTATATCTCAAACACAGAAAGTGACACTTCTCCTTTTTGTTGATGACAAAGGGGGAGAAGTATGATCATGTTATACATGATGAATATTTGCAATGACTTGAATTCAGCTTGGATTCAAGGTTCTATCAATATGACATATTGATAGGAGGAGTTTGTTTAAACTTTGGGAGTTAAGGTTAAGTCCATCATCAAGAGGTTGTCATCATAAAAAAGGGGGAGATTGTTGAATCTCGTATTTTGATGATGAAACCACTTGATATATATTTATGATTTAATCTGCGTTTTGAGTGATGCAGGATACTTTGATCAGGATGAGACAATTAAAGTAGGAAAATCATGTTATGTAGGAGGAACATGTCAGAAGATTGGACGTCGGGCCGGTGGATCGGTCAACATATCGACAAAAGGCTTCGGGCCATGGATTCGGGTATCGGACCAAGAAGAGCGGGTATTGCACCAAGGATATTGGAGTTGTAGAGTCAACTGGCTGATTGGACAATAGGCCACAAGAGAGGACGATGCGTCAAAGAAATAATCCTATATCCTGGTTAGGCGCCAAATGGGCCCGAATATGACTTGGTTTAGGTCAGATCTGAAGCCCATAATGTCAGTGACCCATAAGGTCGGGCGGTGGAACCGCTAGACTGGGCGGTGGCACTACCTAAAACCCGAAAGATCGGGCGGTGGTACCACCGGACTGGGCGGTGGCATCGCCCAGCACCCGAGAGGTCCGGCGGTGGCACCGTCTAGGACCCGAGAGGTCCGGCGGTAGCACCGCCAGTACACTATCAGTATAAGACACTAACAGGTGGTGGCACCACCACTGACAAGCGGTGGCACCACCAGCATCGGGAACCCAAAAGTAATTCAAATTTGGAGCCCAAATTTGAATCCTCTTGGGGCCTATAAATACCCCTCAATTCTCAACAGAGATAACAACCTTTGAGAAGTTAGAAATTGAGAAAAAGCCTTAGCAAAGTATTTAGCAAGTCTTGTTTTCAATAGCTTAAGTTTTTACCTCCCTCTTTCTCTATGAAAAATCAGTAAGAGTGTGAACCACTTATAAAAGGTTGTAAGAGGGGTATTTGTCCTTTCCCTTCAAAGTGATTTGCTAGTGGAAGTTGGGAGCCTCATCGAAGAAGGCTTCGCAAGTGGACGTAGGTCATTTTAACTGAACCACTTTAAATTGGTGTGCTCCTTGAATGTGTGAGTGTTTACCTTTCTTAAACCATTATTTACATAGCAACAAGCTTTCGGTTTTTATCTTCTCACTTTACTCAAGCTACTTTCACCAAGTCATTCATTGTCGAATCGAAATCTCTACGCATTTACGAAATCGTTTTCAAACTTACGAGTTTTAATCCGCTGCACTAATTCACCCCCCCCTCTTAGTGCCGCTCCGATCCTAACATAGTATTCATCCGAGTCACGCCAAATCGGTCCTCGACTTGAGACTCACAGTCCATATGCTTGAGCCCGAGCACTATCCCTCGGCCCACAGGCCCAGTCTTCATCTGAGTCATGCCAGATCGGTCCCCGACTTACAACTCACTAGTACCATCCTGCTTGGGCTCGACCTCCTGACCGGTGGCTCCAACTCTCTCTAGCACAGAACCTAGCCTGCCCTGCAGCTCCATAACCAACATGCGCGATGCTCCAACCATGGCATGCCCCTCACCCTCTTGCAAGGACCCCAAGGTGCATCTCGGTGGGGGGAGAAATGATAAGGTATATTTTGGGTCCTAGCCATGCCATCACCACATCATCAGCCATGTCACCACCGACGCATACCCTTCCCATGCGCCAAGCAGGAATCCGTATGGAGGCGCTCCTTGAGACACCCCTCGAGAATCGACTGGCATGCCAAACTTGCTTACGATAGCCGCTTGATGTCGTCCCGCACGTCCCGAGGCTACGGTCGCACAAAGGTATCAACGCGCCTCTCGAGGATTGGCTGGCACACCAAGCCTACATACGGCCGACCCTCATGCAGTGGTATAAAAACCCTTGGCCGGCATCTGGCCAAGGGGAGGTAAAAAACAAATGCTCCCCACCAAGCACTGACTTGATCGTTGGAGGGGCCAATATTGATAACTAACCAACGAGGGTCTTCTGTACAGGAAAGCGGAGTTCACCGGGATACCATTGTCATCCCGACCGAGAGACACCAACGCATGGCTACCAACGCCCCGACCCGAGAGTGTGACCGACTTTGGCAACCAGCTCATCGGTCGAAGACTCCCAACATCGGCTCGTGAACCAGGCCGTGTTGACTCATCAGCCATGGCACATCTATTCACCAACACCTAGTACCATATTATGGTTTAATTTTGCATGACCATATATGTTTATTTCCCTGGTTGCATGATTAGATTTATATTTAGATTATGTTTCATAAGAGTATAAACCTTTAGGTATGACACATTATGTTTATTTTGGGAATGGTGTCTTTTTTTATTGTTGCATTTTGAATGATACAAATTTGTATATAACTCAAATAATCTTTGGCATTGAAAACTAAATTTGCTTAGAGTGCATATTTGTTTGAAGTTAATTACTATGTTTGGTAGGAAACACTAGACATAATAATTTTTTGTGTTTGACATTAGTATAAATTGTCAAATTATATCTCAAATTCTTGAACTAATTTTACTTTAATATGATATTTTGGTCCTTCCTGGTAAAACTGCGTGATCTCGTAGTTTAGATATCAGTGAGAATGTTAATGGGAGTAGTCCTATGACTATTGTCAAAATTAAATGTGACATCAATGATAATGTACTTGATTATTGTCAAGTACATGCATGTAATTTTGTTACGATTCAAATCTAATAACAGATCATGATATATATATATATATATATATATATATATATATATATATATATATATATATATATATATATATATATATATATATATATATATATATATATATATATATATATATATATATATATATATATATATATATATATATATATATATATATATATATATATATATATATATATATATATATATATATATATATATATATATATATATATATATATGTATGTATATATATATACATACATATATATATATACATACATACATACATACATATATATATGTATGTATATATATATATATACATATATATATGTATATACATATATATACATACATGTATATATATGTATATACATATATATACATATACATATATGTATATATGTATATACATATATATACATATATACATATATGTATATGTATATATATGTATATACATATATATACATGTATGTATATATATGTATATACATATATATATGTATATATATATACATACATGTATATATATATACATACATGTATATATATGTATATACATATATCATTAAGATTTATAGTGGAGAGAAATGTGTGCCATATATTAGTGTTAATGACTATAATTTATATGATCATTGAGTTGCATTATTGTTCAGGCTGATTATGGCATCTTTCTTTCTCGTAGGTGTGGTTATTGTAGCTCGTTCTGATTAGTGTGATACACTCATAGGATTCTAATATGCCAAGAGTGCCTGTAAATTGATCTAGAGTGAGAGAAATGTTTCATATAACATGAGTAGTGTGTTGACAAATGATTCTTTAACTCGACAATTGCTAAGTAATTTGATTCTGGTTTATGTTAAGAGTGTGAGACTTGTTGGCTCTGATATTATACGATTGATTTTTCTACAAAACTCAAAAGGGGAAGAGAATAGTAGGAGGGAGTATTTTTAATCTGTAGTGCTTTGGATTGACTAAAAGATAGAGTATAAGTTTTTTAAAAATAATAAAAAAATCTATCATATTCTCTATAAATTTTTTCATCCTAATCTATTTATTTTAACCTAAATCTTTATCTTTTGCTTTATCTAATCTTAACTATTTGAATTCATTTTAACACACCCCCTTAATTCAAATAGTTGTAATTTAAAATAATTGGAATACAATTATTTTTTCATCAAAGCTTTTGTGAAGATATTGACAAACTGGTCTTCGATGCTATATCTATCATTTTTACATCTTTAACCTTCTTCGGAATCTTTAATGGTCGCTCATCTTCACTTTCCTTAGGAGACTCATTGAATCACTATTGTCTTTTGATGCTTAAAACTATGTTCATCATCATAAATTTCTTCAAAGCTACCATCCTCATCTTCATCACTATTAGTACTCTCTCTCTCTTTACAATCTTTATAATAGGTTTACTAGCGATAGATGGTACAAAATCTGAAACTTTTTGCTTCTTGAATGGTGGCTCCTTATCGTTCTCATCAAAACTTTCATCAAATTTGGTCTTGTTCTGATGTATCTTTTTATTAGTTTGAATTTTGTAGGATTCATCGTGTGAGATAGTTTGTATAGACCCACAAAAATTTAGATGATCATAGCTTTTATGGTACAATGTTGATTCATTAATAATAGTAGCATGTAAGGAGAAATCAAAAAATAATAAAGAAAATATTTTATTTTTTATCATCCTCACAGTTGCTATCAATTTTTTTAATTTTTTTTATCATAAATCAAGCATTTTTTATCATAAAAAATATCATAATATCTTTTCCTCATTAGTTGCCCTATACTAATGAGATTTTGTTTTAAACCAGGAATAAACATCACATCATCAAAAAAAAAATTTATCAACTTTCGTGTTTACAACAACGGTTCCTTTTTCTTCTAATTGAACCTTACTATCATTTCCCGTATGTATTATAGATTTTATTGAATTATCATGTCTTTGAAACAAACTTTTATTCTTGTTATATGATTACTGTATACACTATCCAAAAACCAAGTAGATCTAGAATATTTTTCATTGATTTCTGTAAAAAAAAAATTCTTCATCCCTTTTTTAATTATTATTTTTCTTATGATTGTTTGATTTTTGTTCCAACAATCTTTTTCAAGATGATAATTTTTTTATAGTAAGAGCAAAGAGGAACATTTGAATTTTTATTTTTATACCAATAATCTTTTTAAATATATCTATTTTTCTGCCTAAAAAAACATTGATGAGTTTCTTTATTGCATTCATTCGAGTTCCTTTAATACTCATTTTATCAATCATGACCTTTGCTATTTTGATCCCTCCATTGAAATCTAGTTTCTAAATTTTTCTTTTGGTCCTTCTTCTTATCTATCTTCGTTTAAAGAGTATGTTCAGAAGTTATCTAAAAATCCATTTACTTTATGTTTATGAATTAAAAGAGAGCCCATTAATTCATGAATAGATAATGTATTTATACTTTTAGTTTTTCTATAGTAGTATAAATTATATCAAATTTTGGAGATAAACTTCATAAAACTTTTTCTACTATAATTTAATCTTTTAGATTTTCACCATCGGATCTCATTTTGTTTAGAAGATACTTTTGAAAAAAAAGTAGCAATAGATTGAGAATCTTTCATCATAAAAGTTTCAAATTTATGTCCTCCAAACATACTTTTTAATATTTTTCAAACTTCTGTTGATGTTAATTCCAGAAATAGGGACTCATTTATTGTTTATTTTAGTGTGAGAGGGCTCTTGCATCTTTATATATACTCTTATTCATCTGATTTCTTTGATTTTTAGTAATATTAAGATAATGTAGATCATATTTTAAAACCATCTTCTACCAAATTTCATAATCAATGTGAAAGAAATAGAGTTTTCATCTTAATAGTCCAAAATTAATAATTATTATCTTTGAAGATATGAAGAAGTTGAATAGGAACACTTACTCTAACTTGCCATCTTCTTTTTTCTTTACTGGATATACTAGTTTTTTTTTCTTTTTCAATCAATAGACTCCTTTGGTTGGTCTTTCTATAAAACTTCAAGGAGAAGGGAAAAGAATAGTAGAAGAAATGAGTACTTCAAATCTATAGTGGTTTGGATTGATCCAAGAGTACTTATTTATATTGACTAAAAGATAGAGTATAAATTTTTAAAATAATAAATATAATCTTTCATATCCTAAATAAATCTCTTCATCCTAATTTATTTTTTTAAATCTAAATATTTATCTTTACTTTATTTAATCTTTGTTGAATCTCGAATTTTGATGATGAAATCAATTCATAAATTAATGATCTAATCCATATATTGAGATAAGTAATGCAAGACTAACTATGATCGTGAGAAAGGTAAAATGATTAAAAAAGAATCAAAATTGGGTCATAGTCAATAATCGAGTATCGGGGTGGATGAATCAGGGATCCACCAAAGGATCAACTGATGCAATGAAAGCTCATCAAAAAATCATCGGGAGTTCGCCCAAAGCTCGTTAGAAGATCGTCGAGAGTTCGCGGAAGTTCACCGAGAGTTCGATTGAACAATTGATGAGTCAAACAACTTAAATTACTTGTATCAAAATTGTTTTAGCCTTAACTATCGTAATTAGGACTTTAATTTGAGTTAGTTATGGGAGAAATCCTACTAACTCAATTAGGGGCCAATTGGGATCAAAACAGGGCTAAATTAGGTCGGTTGGATAGCCCATTTAGCCACTTAGAGCCACATTAGGTGGTGGCATCGCTTAGACTGAGCGGTGGTACCGCTTAAGGTTTAGCCTCCCAAGTGGTCTAGGCGGTGGTATCGCCCAGACTGGGCAATGGTACCATTGGTAATTAATACTACTAGGTGATGCTACCATCCTGTCAGGCGATGGTACTACTAGAGCCCGATCTTTGAGGCTCTGTCAAGCAATCGTACCACCCAGTGTCAGTCTGCAGACAGTAATACTGCCCAATAATGGTAGTGGTACCGTCAATATCTTAGAAACCTGAGTTGAGATATATTTTGGCTCCATTTGTGAAGCCATTAGGGCCTATAAATACCCCAATCTTTCGTGCATCAAAGAGCAACAAAAGTGTCAACAAAAATTTTGAGATTTGGGTTGTAAAATTGCTAAGTGTCCTTCTCCTCGTCTCTTTCTAGTTTTGTGATCATTCAAAAGAGGTATAAGGCTTTTAAGGGTTGTCTCCTAAACTTGTGAAAAGGAGAAAATATTATAAAATGGTGGTTGGTCTTCACCCATTGAAGGAAGACCGTTAGTGGACTCCGGTGGCCAAAAACGAATGAGGAATCGAAAGTGGATATAGGTCACGATGATCGAACCACTATAAATCTAGTGTGCTTTCTTTCTTTGTCATTTTCATCACTCATTGATTTACTTGCTCACTACCCTCAATCACTTATGAACATTTTCAAGTTTAAATATTTTTTTGGATACAAGCTTTATCAAACAAATCTTTGAATCAACGTCGATTTTATTGAAATCACTAATTCACCCCAACTTGATCCTAACAATTGATATAAGAGAGAGGTTTATCTCTTTTTGGTTTAATACCCAAGAGAGATGACTTTTGTTAGCAATTAAGAGAGTCTTTCTATCACTCGTCCTCCTATGTTCGATGGAACGGATTACATATATTAGAAAACTAGAATAAGAATTTTCTTATTTTCTATGAATTTTAATTTATAGAACATTGTTTAAGGTGGTTTTGAGAAGTCTTCCAAATCAATAAACGAATATAATGATTTGGAAAAGAAGAGTTTCTCTTTGAATGTTAAAACGATGAATGCTTTATTTTGTACTCTTGATAAGAACGAATTTAATCGAGTTTCAATATGCAAAACTACACATCAAATTTGGCATACACTTGAAGTCACACATGAAGGCACAAGTAGGGTTAAAGAGTTAAAAATTAATTTTTTGGTTCATAGCTATGAGTTGTTTCATATAAAACTAAGCGAGACTATTTGAGACATATACATCCGTTTTACGGATGTCATCAATGGTTAAAAGCATTTGGTAAAAGCTTTTCTAATCTTGAACATGTTAACAAGATATTAAGATTCCTTCTAAAAGGTTGGGATCCAAAAGGAATGGCAATACAAGAAGCAAAAGATCTTAATAACTTTCCGCTTGAAGAACTTATCGGGTCCTTGATAACATATAAAATGATGTGTATAGCATATAATGAACTTGAGAACAACCTTCTAAAGAACATAAAGGACATGATACTTAAAACCAAAGAAGGTCACTTAGGTGAAAACTCAAGTGATGACGATGATAATGATGATGACTTGAAACTTCTTACCAGAAGGTTTAAAAAATTCTTAAAAAAGAACAAAACAAAACAAGACACTTAAAACAAAGTGAACTTAAAAAGGACCAAGTAATTTTCTATGAATACAAGAAGCCAGAGCACTTCAAAAATAAATGTCTCCAAGTAAAGAAGAAGCTACCAAAGAAAAAAAAGGTGCCCAAAATAACTTAGGATGATTCAAGTGCATCCGAAGATAAGGAGCCAACCAACGAAGAAGAAGTTGCTAACTACTCTCTGATAGCGCTCGATGATGAGATATGTCTACAATCACATGTTAGGAATAAGAGATGATACCTTGATAGTGGATGCTCAAGGTATATGACCGGAGATCCAACACACTTCTCTAAGCTCACTAGCCAAGGCGAAAGATTTATCACATTCGGAGACAACAACAAAGGAAAAATTATTGACAAAGGAAATATATGTAACAAATCAAACATTTTAATTGAAGATGTGTTATTAGTAGATGGTTTAAAACATAATCTACTAAGTATTAGTCAATTGTGTGATAAATGATATATTCTTAAAAATTCAAAAATAAGTCTATAAGTATCTTAAAAAAAATAATGTGTATACTATTTATATTGATGATTTTTACAATGAGACGTGTTTTTCGGCTTTAGATAATGATGCATAACTTGGTATATGAGATTAGGTCATGCTAGCATGAAACTAATCTCTCAAATTTCAACTAGTGAACTTGTAAGAGGAATGCCTAGCATCAAGTTTGTCAAAGACAAAGTTTGTGAAGCATATCAATTAGAAAAATAAATAAAAAGTAGTTTCAAATTAAAGAATCAAATAAGCACCTTTAGACCACTATAATTGATCCATATGGATTTATTTGGATCAATTGATATACTCAGCCTAGGAGATAGTAAATATACCTTTGTAATTGTTGATGATTATAGTAGATAACTTGGACATACTTCTTGGCACATAAAAGTGATTGTTTTAAATATTTTTTAAAATTTTATAAATTGGTACAAAATGAAAAGGGTTTTATAATTGCCTCTATTTGAAGTGATCATTGTGGTGAATTTCAAAATCATGATTTTAAAAACTTTTGTGATTCAAATAAGTATAACCACAACTACTCCACTCCAAGAAACCCTCAACAAAATGGAGTTATTAAGAGAAAAAATAAGAGTTTACAAAAAATAACAAGAACCATGCTTAATGAGCATAGCCTACCCAAGTATTTTTAGGTCGAAGCCATTAACATGACATACTACGTCATGAATAGGGTTCTTGTAAGACCATTAATTCAAAACTCCCTATGAATTATGGTATAGGCAAAGACCCAATAATTCATATTTTAAAGTTTTCATTTGTAAATGTTTTGTTTTAAATGAAAAAGATACCTTAGTAACATTTGATGCAAAATCTAATGAAGGCATTTTTCTTCCTTATTCTTTTATGTCTAAAGCCTTTCGTGTCTTTAATAAAAGAACTTTAGTTATAGAGGAATCTATTTATGTTGTGTTTAATGGGGTTCTCCAATTTAAGAAAAATGATTTTAATGATGATCTTAATTTTGATGTTTTAAATTTAAATAAAAACTCTCCTCCCCCAAGCAACTTGGATACATCTTCTTCAAAAGAATCCTTACCTAAGGATTGGAATTATGTAGATGCTCATCCTAAGGAGCTAATCATTGGAGATACATCAATAGGTGTTAAACTCGCTCTTTATTTAAGAATTTTTGTGCTAATGTAGCCTTCTTATCTCAAATTGGACCAAAATGTATTGGTGAAGCCTTGAAAGATGATTCATGAGTCTTTGCAATACATGAGAAATTAAATCAATTTGAGAAAAATGAGATATGGAAGCTTGTTCCTAGACCTAGTGACCATTTAGTAATTGGTACTAAATGAGTCTTTAGAAAAAAGCAAGATGAACTTGGTATAATGGTTAGAAACAAGGTTAGATTAGTAGCCAAAGGTTTTAACTAAGAATAATGTATCGATTATGAAGAAACCTTCGCTTCTGTGGCTAGACTTGAAGCCATAAGGATTCTCCTTACTTACACTAGTTGTAATAATTCTAAGTTATTTCAAATGGATGTTAAAAGTATTTTTCTTAATGATTTTATTTCTAAATCATGTTTTTAAGTTGTCTAAGGCTCTCTATGGTTTAAAACAAGCCTTAAGGGCTTGGTAAAAGTGCTTTTCTTAATGACTTTATTTCTAAATCATGTTTTAAAGTTGTCTAAGGCTCTCTATGGTTTAAAACAAGCCTTAAGGGCTTGGTATGAGAGACTTAGTTCCTTTCTAATTAAGAATAATTTCATGAAAGGCAAGGTCAATACTACATTGTTTATTAAATATTTTAAAAATAATTTTCTTATTATTCAAATTTATGTTGATGATATCATTTTCAGACCTTCAAATGAGTTTTTATGTGAATTTTTTGCTAATAGTATGAGCCATGAATTTGAAATGAGTTTAAAGGGAAAATTAATATTTTTCCTAGGCTTACAAATCAAACAACTTAGTGAATGAACCTTTGTTAGTCAAAATAAGTATGTGTTAGATATTTTAAAATGATTTAATATGGATAGTGCTAAGGCTATAAATACACCAATAAAATGTGATAACACTAGTGCAATATGTTTAACAAAAAAATCTCATTCAATACTCTAAAACTAAATATATTAATATTAGGCATCATTTTATAAGAGATCATGTTAATAACCTTGATATATCTCTAGAATTTATTAATACAAAACATCAATTAGCTGATATTTTTATAAAACCATTGAATGAGGAAAATTTTGATTTTATTTGAAGAAAATTAGGTATGTTAAATCTTTCTGATGTATGAGTTCCTCTTTTATAATTTTTAGATTTCTTGACTTTTGAAAATTGAGTTTTCTTTTTTTAAATCATTTACTATTGTTCCTTCTCTTTGCAATTCATATAAAAAGAGATCTGATTTATTGATCATTAGTATATTTAATCTTTTATGAGCTGATCATTTCCATATAAATCCTTCATCTTTCTATTTATAAAAATAGAACTTCGTTTCATGGAATGACTTGATATGATATTTATGCAAATGAGTATTTGCACCACATAATGGTTGTGATGTTGCTTGTCTCAAAAGAAAAGGAAGCAAGAGTACTTACTTGTTACATCTCAAAAGAAAAGCAAAAATGCTAGTAAAAGAAAACCAACAATGATAACTTGAGCAAAAAAAAATAGTGCACCGACGATGGCACCACTAGACTTGTGGTAGCACCGCTAGTATGTACTGCTTATAGGTAGTACCACCGCCCATAATCCTACCCTATAAAAACCAAAGTTAGGGTCGGTGGTCGAACTGCCCCCAACCCTCTCTACACCCCTCTAAACTGCTCCACGCCTCTCATTCCTCTTACTCTCCCTCTAGAAACTCAAGAAAATCACTATTCTTTACAAAACTAAGGATCAATATCAAAACCCCCTTTTGGTGATCACAAGAAGGTTAAACTACAAAGGTAATTCCTAGACACAATTCTTTCTCTCATTCTCCATTTATTATTTGTTCTTGCCTCTTATTTTTTATAATATATGTAGTCCCCATGATATCTAGAAGATCCTTAAGGGACAAAGGAAATAGGAGATTAGATGAAACATTTGATACTATACTCTTTGATTTCCCTCAATATGTCCTTAAATTCCCAACCTCGGAGTCTAAAAGTATATATAAGAGAAAATATATAGATCTAGAAGAATTGAGTGATTTGAAATGAATTTAATGGTTCCTAACTTAGATGTCTTTCCAATTCTTTAAATAAATGAACTCATTTATCCTAGACTTGTTCGGTTGTTTTACAATAATTTACATATGGATGAACATGATAGGGTATCCACTTATCTCTTAAGGCATCACATATATATTACGGATATGTAATTTGCAACGTAATAGGAATTCTTGAGAAAAGAAGAGATTATTATTTTAGAGGATAATAGGACACAGAATCGGTTGGGATCACATATTCTGAGGCTATATGTATCATTTTTGGTAACCCAAATTTGTCTATTGTTTCAAAAAATTATGAACATTTGCTACCATTCAACACAAAATTACTTCATCACATCATGATAAGTATTCTACTTCCAAAATAATACCATCATGATGAAGTTAGTCAAATGGAATTAGAAATAATGTATTGGATCATGGTAGGACATGACAACTATTTTGGATATCTGAAATGATACAATATGATTGAACTGTCAGAAAAAGATATGATGCTTCCATATGGTGGCTTGATTACTAGACTAATGTATGCACATGACATAGTCATTCTACCAAACGAAGAAACCTTGAAACTAGATAGATTTAATATCATAAATAGAATCCTATTAAGAAGATTAACATGTATAGTCAGAAATAGGGTTTGGACTAGATTACCTAAGAGGACTGATCCTCCCTCACTTGGACCTAAACCAAAAACACCTATATATAGGAAAGTCAATCTTCTCCTACTAGTCCCTTTGAGGTAGCACGTCTAACAGAACTAACACCCTCCTTATCTGCCGATGCCATGGTGACTCAACTAGATCGAATTGAACTACATCAAGATCAAATCTTAACCGAGAAGTAGCAAATTCATTGACAGCTTAATACTTTGTTTAAGCATTTTGATTTATCATCATATGAATAGCTTGTGTATGTCTTCTTTTTGTTGATGACAAAGGGGGAGAAGTCAACAAATTCTACCATATACCCTTTAATGTTACCATGCATGATGTTTTACACAATTTGATATAATGCAATGGATTCTTCCTTCCATGTACTCTTTAATGTTACCAAACATTATGTTTTTTACACTTGATATGATGCAATGGATTCTTCCTTCCCTGTACTCTTTAATGTTACATACATGATGTTCTGCACACTTTGATATGATGCAATGCATGAAATAATGAATGCTTTAGTATCATGTATGTTATGGCCAAAGTAATGTTGATTTATTTTTAGTATCATGAATAAAGTGATAAGTTGTAATGTTTTGACGTTGTGTATGTTACATTTTGATAATTTGAAGCTATAATGATGCACAATTTTGATATGATATATTACATTTCATCACTATGATCGAAATCGTTTAACTTAAATTCAAAGATATTTCTTTTGAATTCAAGTTTGCCTTATCTCAATATGACATCTAGATAAGGGGAGTTAAGGTTAACTCCATCATTAATTAGTTGCCATCATAAAAAATAGGAAGATTTTTGAATCTATGATTTTGTTGATGAAATCAATTGATGAATTAATGATCTAATCAATGTGTTGAAATAAGTGATGCAAGACTAACTACGATCGTGAGAAAGGCAAAATAAGTAAGGAAGAATCAATGTTGGGCTGGAGTCAATAATCGAGCATCGAGCTAGATGAATCGGGGATATATCGAAGGATCGGACGATGCAGTGAAAGCTCACTGGAAGTTCGCTGGGATTTTATCGAAAGCTCATCGGAAGTTCATCAGGAGTTCGCCGAAAGCTTGCAAGAAGATCGTCGAGAGTTCGATTGAACAATTGACGTGTCAAACAACTTAGATTACTTATATCATAATTATTTTACCATTAACTATCATAATTAAGACTTTAATTTAAGTTAGTTATGGGAAAAATCCTACTAACTCAATTGGGGGCCAACTAGGCCCAAAATAAGATTGAATTAGGTCGGTTGGATGACCCATTCAACCACTTGGAGCCACATCAGACGATGGTACCACTTAAGGCTCAGCCTCCTAGATGGTTTGGGTGGTGATACAACTCAGACTAAGTGGTGGTACCATCAACAGTTAATGCTACTGGTACCGCCCTGTCTGGCAATGATACCACCAAAGCCCGATCTCCAAGGCTCTGTCAAGCGATCGTATCGCTCGGACTGGGTGATAGTACCATCTAGTGTCTGTCTCTAGGCGGTGGTACCGCTAATACCTTGGAAACCCAAGATGAGATATATTTTGGCTTCATTTCTAAAGCTATTGGGGGCTATAAATACTCAACTTTTTCTTGCATAAAAGAGCAATGAAAGTGTGAACAAAAATCTTAAGATTTCGGATTGTAAAATTACTAAGTGTCCTCCTCCTCCTCCCTTTCTAATTTTGTAATCATTCAAAAGAGGTGTGATGTTTGTAAAAGTTCTCATAAACCCATGAAATGGAGAAAGTATTGTAAGATGGTGGTTGGTCTTTGCCCATTGAAGGAAGACCGTAAATGGACGTTAGTGGCTTCAAAGAAGGAGGAATCCAAAGTGGATGTATGTCACGACGACCGAACTACTATAAATCCAATGTGCTTTCTTTCCGTACCATTTCTTTTGATTCTCATCACTCATTGATTTACTTGCTCACTGCCCTCAATCACTTACAAATATTTTCAAGTTTAAATACTTTTTCGGATATAAGTTTTATCGAACAAATCTTTGAATCAACGTCGGTTTTATCGAAAAGACTAATTCACCCATCCCTCTGAGTACCAATTTGATCTTAACAATATTAACAATTTGAATTAATTTTAACAAGATTATTGTTTTGAGTTGTATATAGCCCATGTTGTGATCTTTCGGTTTGTATTATCCATATGCATAGATCAGTAATCCACACTCAGTGATCACGTATCGAGGTAGCTTTAGACATCATTTGTGACGATTCTGAAGAGTGAAGGAAATCGAATTGCACAGCTGTAGAGGGACATAAGATACATGAAGGCTGGAAAACTGGCACTTTAATATGAAGCAATAATTTTTTTATGACGATAGCTGGTTTTGAGATTAAAGTGTTGACGACGACTATTTTCTTCGTACGAGATGTCAAGTCATACATTAACTATGAGGAGATTCAGATGAAAACTAAAGAGGAAAATCAAAGTGCTATTCATTTTAATAAACGGAAGAATTCATAACAAGAAGGAAATTCCATCGATTGCATTAGGTATCTTTGGAGAAAATGTATGTAGCAATTAACCGCTTTGATATTGCACATTCACAAATCACACGCAATAGTGTTGCTAAGTTAAGAAATGATGGACTATTGGAAAGGTTTTGCATATGTGAGATGTGTTAGCGAAGAAGTCAAAGCAAAAGATAAGTAACGACCAATAGCAAGCGGATTTATGATTTATGTGCATGCTCAGTTCAATGGGATGAAGATTCATTCAATTAATTAGCACTAGGGTTATCCTGAACTACATTTATGATGGAGAGGCAACACACTTGGGTTAAGTATTAGAGAAAACTTGAGCCACATCAAAGTGTTTTCCAGCATTCATGCAAAGATTGGTTTTGAGCAGCTTAGAGGTCTACATTAATAGTGACTTCGAAGAAGCTAATTGATGAATGCAAGGCACTACGACTTTTCATCCACATCCATTAAAAGGCGAGCCATCCAGGTGTATACCGAGATAGAATAGGTAACTATGAATTGGCAGTGAATTTTTATGTCAAAAAAAGAGTTGGATGCCTGAAGATGCATTGCAATATGAAGAAGATTGAGCTGCAAGAGACAAACAAGAAGACTAAGGTGTCAAAGTGATTCAAGTGCGAGAACGATCTTACCCTTGCATATGTAATGTTTTTAGGTAGCAATAAACCTCCGTGGTAAAAAAAAAAAAATGTTTAAATAGTCCTCTATAAAATTTAGTGAACAAAATCACGAGTAATTTTACCAACGACAATGTTTTTTCTTAAGTTTTAAAAAATCAATCATTTCAACGCTTTGTATTTATGCGGAGTTTTTGGAGCATAAATTATCCTTTCTACACTAGGAGTCATTGGTATACCGTAGGTTGCAATCTTCTAAACTAATAATGAGATCCTTGAATTTGTTGTATATTATGTTTATCTTCTTTATCCACGAGTTCCACAGGTGTGTGGATGACCAAAACATTTTAACATTTCTATCATTCTAGTAGGTAGACTTCTTAATCTTGGTATGTGCATTTGTAGGAAGTGTTGCATGGATTAATGATGCAACGCTGAATTTGTGACGGTAGGGTTGATGGTGAATAACATTATATTCGAAACTTGAAAAGAATAATGAACCATTCACAATGATTGTTTCTTCTATAGACATGGCCTTGTAAGTTCTTCGAGTGTATGTCAAGCAGGATTGGTTTGGACAAGGAATATAAACAAGATCTTTCCACAAAAGAAAACACTACTCAAGTAGCTCTAGAGCAAATATCGGACTGTTAGGAGGACAGGCCACCCGAGTACTTTTGCAAGAGAAGTATCAAGTATATAAGATTCCATTATTTCAACAGTTGTCAACATTAGGAATACAAGTAACTCAGACGCTGTTTTCATGAGCTATGACAATACCATCAGTTGCCGAAATCTTTGGACCAGTCATATTCATCCAGTTCATGAAATGAATATGGTATTCGACTAGATTGGTCCGTGGTTGAGAAGTAAGAAGCAGGACCGATGTCAAAATTATGTCCAAAGATGGATTCAAAAGATGCTGTCTCATCACTGGGGAAGATCTGAGGTTGCATTAAGTTGGCAAGTTCTCTGGTGATGCTTGTCCCCGTTTCATCTTCTTGAACTGAACTTGAAAAAAGTGGATCTATTTCCACCTTCATCACTTCCGGGAGAGGAGCTTGGTCCTGATTTAGTCTTGTCTGAAAGAGATGCATGTCAGAACTGGAAGTTCCTTGATGTCTCATCTCAATACCTCCACTCGGAAGGACAGGGCTATCAGCCGCCACAGGCACACAGGGACCATATGGATTTGCCAATGGCTGATTGCCATGAGAAGCTGAAGCTACACAATGATGAATGTGTCCGAATTTATCTTGGTGAATACTTCCTCGAGATTGATCTTGAGGTCCAAGTTCATAGCTTGTAAGGTTCGGTCTCGTAAACATGTTCACGTCCATGGCTAAGTATTGCGTCACATTCATGGATTCCTCCTGCATGGCCTCCGAGATAGGCTGCTCATCGATACGGGAAGTGGAGGCATCCCCCACAGCCTCCCTGCAGCTTTGCCCCACCATGGATGGAGGAGGCGGAGGAGAATTATGTTGGTGCCCGAAATACTTCTTCAGTTCATGTCTAAGAACGGCGTTCAGTATGTCAACTTCCCTCGCTGTAATCTTATCCTGAAGGCCCTTGGACTTCTCGATGAGCCGTTGGATCTTCTCAATGTCCGGCATCAAGTGCTTGATGACCGCGATCAAAACGCTTACTTTCCATGCTTTCTTCAGGTCATGCGGCTTCTTGTAGGGTGGAGGACTTGGATCCTTGGGCACGCCCATCTCCCGCCACCACTCCTCCGACATGTTGGGCCACCACGGTGGTGGAATGCCCTTCTCCAGAGGGAACCTCCGCTGAGGAGGGTCACAGTATGGCATCAAGGCGGATAAAAGCGAACCCAACGTGGTGTCCTGCAGTTCCTGCAGTGCATCGGGCACGGAGAACTCCGAGGTGTTCTCCTTGCTTATGACGTGGGTGCAGCTGTCTCTCTGATACGTGCTGATCGCAGCTGGGCCGTTCCGATCGAATCGAACGGTTTCCTTCCACCATTTACGAAGGTTATTAGAGACTCCACTGACAGGCTTTCCTTTGTAGGGTACAATGCCGTAGATGAAGCCTTGAGCGAGGCCCTCTTCCACCAACTCCAGCATCTCATTCAGTATCTTCTCCAGGTTCCGGGCCAGCTTCTTCCTCCGTGACTGTTCTTGCGAGTAATCGAGCAAGGATGCACTGCTTTGCTGGATCATCTTACACTTGTGATGCTCCTTCAAGTGCTTCAGTCGGATAATGTCATTCCATATGCGAATCCTGAGCCTCTCAGCTTCATGCCCATCGGTCTCTACCAAATCTGGCAAGGGGGTATCGAACATGCTGTCAGGTGGCAGACCCAATAGATCTTCCAACTCGCTGGAAGGATCCACAATAGACTCTGGAATGGTAGAAGAACAATCGTCGGCTCTTTCAGAAAAACCAACATTTTGTTTAGCTTTCTTGTCCTGCATCCTAAATAAGAGCTACCGAACACTTGAATCTGCAAACATAATAGCAACACGACGTGCATAAATTTTCCAGTTTCATTTAGGGATATGGAAACAAACCTTACAAAGTTGGCAGTGTCAAAATTCTGTTGTTTATACGGTGCGTTTGAATTGTAGAGAATAAATTTTTTTCTGTGCAGTCTCAAAATATCTCATTTCTTGAAAGCGAAAATGAGAAGTTCGTGGCTTCTCTTCTCATAGATATGAGATAAAAGTTGCATGCCCAACAACTTGTTTTATATTTTATTAGGGATTGAAGTGAAATGAAAATTTTCATCCAAGTTCATGTATAATAATGAACCACATGTTTGTGCATGATCTATTATATACTGTATCAAAATCATCCGCATGTAGAAGATCGTCAAAGGCTGCAAGCAAAATTGACTAAGCTTTTTTCCCGCTTGTGGAAGAAGAGCACATAAATTTTCTTTGGACAGGAAATTCGAGCATTCATAAAGAGAAAAACAAATAGAGAACCTAAGTGTGCAATAACAAGCTTCTAAACAAAAGAAATAATAATATACTAATTAGCGCATGTTTTGAAATAATTTATATGTTGGGTTATTCCATTTTGCACGACAGTAATATAGTGTTGCACAGACAAGAACTATTATAGTAAATAAACTGAAATCATGGTAGTTCATGGAAAAGAGTCCAATCTTAACACAAGTAAATGGTGATAGTCATGTTCATATGAGATAGTCACGAAGATAGAATCTAAATCAGAGTTTTCCTAATGAATAATATGTCATGAAAGTATAAACGATGTTCATAATAAAAAAAAAAAAAATCCAATCAAAGGAAGAAGCCATATAAAAAGATGAAAAACACAAACTTCAAAGAAGGAACACCATCTGACCGTGATCAAATTGGAAAGAAGGCACTGGGAAAAGAAGCGGACTAAGCTTCTGAAGGTATGCAAATCCTTTACTGAAAACTAATAGTAAGAAACAAAGAAAACGATGGAATAAGAAAGATCATAAAATTTGCGAGAAGAAAAAGGCTGGAATTACTTTTATCAGTCAGCTCGGTTTACACTTGTTCGAGAGATTATTGTTCTAACAGTCAAAAACTCAATCAATCAACTGAACAACAATCACACATGTAAAATAGAGCTGCATACCTGTGCCAATATTCAAAGTAAAATTTTCCTTTCACCAGAAACAATTGTTATGAAATGACAGAGATTGGAACACGCAAAATGTAAACTAGGAAAAATGGGGAGTACACATGAACGAGAAATGACAAGAAATTGACCTTCCAGTTGATCTATCAAGCCAACAATTCATTTACACAAGCCTATGATGAACATTAGTGGAAATATTTGACACAGAATGTAGCTACAAGACTTGCACTTACGTATGATCTCTGTGGCCTTGTAGTGAGAAGCTTGTTTCAAAGTTTACAAAGATGGCGGGGTTTAATAGCTTGTTAGTTCGCATATCTGGCATGAAATCAGTATTACGTTTGGCCTAAACAATGAGACATGCTTTAACACCAAAATGATTATTATGCCCTTCAGTTTAAAATCGTATGCTTATTTTGGTTGTTTTCTATTTCTCATTTTTTTTTTCTTAATACAACAGTAACAATTTTTAACTTAATAAGATCGAGAAAATATCAGAACTTGCAAATTTTGTGTGCCAATGCGTCCACTTTTTTTCGTAAATGTATTTTGGCTATTCTGTGATGATCCTAAATACGTGATTTCTACATCATCTAGTTTTTTTAGAAATAATTAATTCATTATTAGTGAACAAATAAGAAGCACAAAGTAATCAGAAATATTATTTTAGCTTAAATTTTCTATTTATAATAGTAGTAACCATGCAATTCTATTTTAGAATATCAAGGTTTTAATAAGTTTTGGTACCAATTCATCCTTTTAATTGATAAAAACAAAAATCATCTTCACATCAGATAACTTTAATAGATGTTTAGGGGTATTGTTGAACCAGGAAAAGAGATTTCTCAATCAATAGGTACAATTTGCGTTTAATAATTTTTTAATCAGTCGCCAGCCGATCCAACCCTAATATTCTTATTAATCTAGTGAACCAGAGTGGATTGCATAATAACCCACTGCAATCCTCACACGTACCATTTTGAAGACTATTTTAGGGTTTATAGTGGATAAATTATCGTCATGCACTGTACCTAGCATGAATCTGCTGCATTTTTGGAGGGCAACAAATAAGTCGGATGTAATCTCACCACAGATATAAATGGAACTAATTGATTAGGATTTGTCCATATTCCCTCATCAGACAAGAAATCATTTATTAGTAGATACCTGGTATATCTTGAGGTGATACAGTAGGATATCTAGCAGTGACAGTAGCGTATCTACCGATGATCCAGTGGTCACATTAAAAACGGAAACTACTTTAACGTTCAAGATAACATCAGCCATTGTAAGATATGCTTAAGTGACACTGCTAACAGTAGCAAATTCATTGGCGCGTCAGCTTCGTTATACTTCCATAAAATTTTGAAGAAACAATTTATGACAAGTGCTCTGAACGAGAAGCATTTGTTCACATTTTTTCTGTATGGTATAGGTGATTTCTTAATTGATGAGGATATAGATAGCTTCTGAACATAGTTTTCCTAAAAAGCCACAATTTTGAATGGCGGCAAATATGGATATATTGGAAGCAAAAAAACTCATCAAATTATTAGTGAGTGTCTCTTAGTCATAATGCAAAGCAAAGTTACGAGAGAGCAATCGTAGAAGATATGGTCAATTGAGGAAAACACAAATGCATGTGATCCGTAAAACGAGGTCAACAAAGAATATATTTAACAGGTGAACCGCCGTAAGGAACCATGAGCTCAAACCACTGTTTCTACCCACAATATTGAGCTAGTTATTCGAGGAGGTTAAGAATAAGAAGTTCTATCGAGCATGTCGTTATATATATATCTATATATATATATATGTATATATATATATATATGTATATGTATGTATATATATATATATATATATGTATATATATATATATATATATATGTATGTATATATATATATATATGTATGTATATATATATATATATGTATATATATATATATATATATATATATATATATATATATATGTATATATATATATATATACATGTATATATATATATACATGTATATATATATATACATACATATATATATATACATGTATATACATACATATATATATATACATGTATATACATGTATATATATATATGTATATACATGTATATATATATATATATATATATATATATATATATATATATATATATATATATATATATATATATATATATATACATTGATAAGGCATATTTTGATCGCTAAATAAGTAACCCTTGATATCACATGTCACGTCCTAATCGCTGTCAGAATCCGACGTCACACGTCATCAAAACCTCATAACGCTTGCCAAGTCAGGTTCCATACCAAGGCACTATAGACGCGACTACCTCGAGAGCTCGGGGCGGTACCGTCTGACGCCACTTAGACATCCCCCCAAGACACCAGCTCGTCAGAGAGGCCATCCCATCCCATGAGGGTCAGCGGCCACACTAAACCGAGGGCAACCGATCCTCGCACAATGATATAAAAACCCCTGGCCGGCACCTGGCCAAGGGGGAAAGAAAAATCGAAATAAAAATACTCCACTGACTTACTCGTTTGAGGAGCCAAAGTTGGGAAGCACCCGACGAAGGTCATTTTGCAGGAAGGCGATCACCCCCGAACGGCGAGCGTCTCAACCTGGGAATTACCATTTAATGCACGAGGACGCGCTGCCATACCTCCTAGAGTCGGAGAGACATGTCCCATCACAAACGGTGCCCAGGTCGGCAGACCGAGAAACGCTGATCAACATCCTCTCACAAGGGCCCAATCGACCCCGCCAACCCAACTCTTGCCCGAGTCGCTCCGAAACGACCACCCCCGAGCGGTGAGCATCTCGACCCAAGAGATACCTTCCATCGCACAAGGGAGAGCAGTGAGCCGGCCCAAATCCCGACCAACGCTGACCAGCATTCCTTCCCAAGGGCGTGGCCACCTCATCATCCTACTCACTCCGCAATAAGCTCCCGACATCGACCCGTGGACCTAACCATGTTGACTCATCAGTCATGGTACTTTTCTTCACTAACATTTTGGTGCTAGAATGAGGGTCGTGTCGTAAGAGCATATGGCAGGAATTCTCCCCGAGGGAGAACCACCGACCGATTACCCCTCCGTCGGGCCCGGAGATCAGTCCCTCCCCATCCCCAGAGACAGGGGGATCCTGGCCTCGATGCTAGATCGCTACTGGTGCCTGTTTAATAATTCATGGTTGTCACCCCCCGGATTTACCACAGGACCCTTGGTCGTGTCACCCGAGGCATTCCTCAGCCTGACCAACCAAGTACAAGCGATGGCGGGGATGATCAGACGCTCATCCCGCTCATTCCCCAGATTGTATGGCTAGTAGCTCCCCCGAATAACCTGTTGGGAAATCCTTGGGGGCGACATCATATGCGCAGCGGAAGAACAAGAAAAACAAAATCTCTGATTCCCAAAGAGATGTTCGTCGTCGTGCGAAGATTGGTACGTAAAAATCCGCGAAACATGAAACTGCGTATAGAGTAGATTGTGTTACCAAGGGAGATCGTATATCCTTATTTCCTTGCAGATCCTTAGGAGAGGGTGAAGGAGGTCAAGCGTCCTCCTCTCTAGCGGTGATCCACACAGCAGGGTTGCGATGACGCTCCTCAAAACTCCAAACCTACTCTGAGGTGGAGATGGAGAGGAGAATAGGAAAGGGCAAACAAAAGCTCTCTAGCCCATGGAGCTCTGAATCCCTCCTATTTATAGAGATCCCCTGTCAAACCCTAATGGGTCCTCCCCTAGTGGGTATTGGATCTGCATCCAATAAGACAAGGGCTCCGTCGGATATCTCATATCTGAACCTCTATTCATCGCAATACCTACCATATGTGTGTGACCCTCTAGAATCAATATCGAGCTGGCCGTGAGTCATACTTGTTAGAACTCCTTCTAACTCAGTGAATTATTATCTTTGTAATAATTCACTCGACTCATCGACTACGGACGTACTAGGCCACTACGCCATAGTCCCTAGACGATACAGGGGAATCCAATCCATTGGACCTGTCAGTCCTCAGTTACTGTATACCTATAGTCCCTCATCCATCTAATATACTAGAGACCGTATATCGAGCATGGTGTTGTCAGACCCACACGGTTTCTTCTCGAGTCTCGCTCTAATCGGATTCTCCCGGAGAACTCTTTCTCTCTCAACCCGAATGACCCTGGCCAGGGATTTATCTGAGCAAGAACACATGGGATATTTCTCTCATGACGCCGAGAGTGGATGATCCTCTATCGACACTCAATAGACCTCGTAAGATCGACTACCACTCCCAATGACCAATTGTACTAGATCTGGGATAGCCAAACCTATAAGTCTGGTATCAAAGAGTGGAGCACTCATACAGGACATCCTTGGTGTCTCAAGTCTAAGGACCAGATACACCACTAGGACTACGGAATCGTTGTCTGACAATAAGGCATCATCAACCATCCAGCATTCCGTAAGCGGATCAATCAGTGAACTCATTCTCCAATGAGCACCTCAGATATCCCTAGTGTCCCCACACAAGCAACTATGAGACCAGGTGCATCCATCATATAGACGGGTATCTGACACACACCGTCTCCTATATTATCCGATATCCCTCTTGAGTAACCTATGACCGGGATTATTTAGGATATGTGTTTAAAGGTGAATCGATCTCACTATCGTGATCTCATCACGATCCGATTCCCATTGCACAAATCCAAGGACATCACAATATATGTATGCATTTATGCAATAATTATAAAGTGATATATGCCAAAATATAATAAGAAAAAAGATTCTATATTAAGTCACACATGCCATCACTCATGTGATTGACTTGCTGGGCACCTATGACTAGCAATGACCCGACCTAGCAAAGACCGAGCAGGAAGCAGGTCGGGACGGGAGAAGCCCGAGACCAAATGACGGACCCGAGAGGTTCGCCAAAGCAGAGCATACCCACACCCTTCTGAATCATATCGCCCCGCTCCGAATCCGACACCATATCGTCCAACTCGGCAGATGACTCATTCAGGATCCAGTTTTCCTAGGTCAACCAACGCTTGGACGAGTTCCAGCATGAGTTCCAAAAATCACGATGCGAGTTAAACGAAGGCAGCTTGGGTGGATCCCCTTTCACTCAGGAAATACAGGATGAGCTTGTACCCCTCAACTTCAGGTTGCCCACATTGGAGACGTATGATGGTGGCTCCGACCCTACGGAATATGTCACCATGTTTTGGGCTCAGATGGCCCTCTATGGCACCTCTGATGCACTGATGTGTCGGGCATTCCCGACCACCTTCAGGGGATCGGCACGAGCGTGGTTCAGTTGGCTACGCCAATCCTCAGTCTCATCCTTCGACCAGCTCGCCAAGGAGTTCAAGTAGAATTTCCTTGTCAGTGTGTGACCCAGGCCTTCTATGGCCACCCTGCTCGTGTTATCTCAACGTGAGGATGAGTCGCTCTCTCAGTTTGCAGCACGTTTCGCCATTGAAATATGGGGATTCTCGAACACCCACCCCTCTTTAATCATGCATGCATTTCTGATGGGCTTGAAGCCTTCAAGGTTCTTCTGGTCACTAATCGAGAAGCCGCCAGTAACCATCCCCGAGGTGCTCCAGCGCGCCAACCAGTACATCGTCGCCGAAGCTCTAATGGCGGGAAAGCACATGGACAGCAAGAGGCCAAGGGCGGAACAATCCTAGGAAACGACCTTAGCAGCCCCGGTACAACCCCACCAGAGGCCCGACTGACAAGAGCTACTACTCCCGAGGACCCCGCCTCTCCCTCTGAGCACGTTCAACCGGGACTACGACTATGGCATGAAAGATTGTTGTGACCTCCAGAATTAAATCGAGGACTTGATCCAAAAAGGTCACCTCAGGCACTATCACAAGGAACCCCGAGAAGCAACTCCATGTCTCAGGGGACCCATCGAAAGATGCCTCGTCATCCAAAATCTCCTACTGAAACGCCAGATCGAGAATCGTCATCCAAAATCTCCTACCTAAAAGCCACTCACGACAAAAGGTCCACAGGCTCGCCAGATCGATTCCTGACTTACACCTCGCCGGCCTAGCTCTTGCTCGAGTCACTCTAGTTCAGTTCTCGACCTGCGCCTCACTGGCCCATCTCTTGCCCAAGTCGCTCCAGATCGGTTCCCGACCTGTGCCTCGCCAGCCTAGCTCTTGCCCAAGCCGCTCGTGATCACTCCCGACTAGCGACCTGCCGACACCAAAACTAGAACCGAGCTTAATCACTTAGCCCCTAGGTTTGATTCCTGCACGGGTCGCTCCAGATCACTCCCGATTGGCAACCCACCGGCACCGAAACTAGAATCGAGCTTACTCACTCAGTCCCCAAGTTCAATCTGGAGCCGAGCTTACTCACTCGGTCCCTAGGTTCAATTCGGAGCCGAGCTTGCTCACTCGGTCCCTAGGTTTAATTCAGAGCCGAGCTTCCTCACTCAGTCCCCAGGTTTAATTCGGAGCCGAGCTGACTCACTCGGTCCCCAGGTTCAATTCGGAGCCGAGCTTACTCACTCAGTCCCCAGGTTCAATTCGAAGTTAAGCTTACTCACTCAGTCTCCAGGTTCAATCTTGAGTCGAGCTTACTCACTCGGTCCCCAGGTTCAATTCGGAGTCGAGCTTACTCACTCGGTCCCCAAGTTCAATCCGGAGCTGAGCTTACTCACACTGTCCCCAGGTTCCATTCGGAGCCGAGCTTACTCACTCGGTCCCTAGGTTCAATTCGGAGTCGAGCTTGCTCACTCAGTCCCCAGGTTCAATCTGAGCCGAGCTTACTCACTCGGTCCCTAGGTTCAATTCAGAGCTGAGCTTACTCACTCGGTCCCCAGGTTCAATTCGGAGCTGAGCTTACTCACTCGGTCCCCAGGTTCAATTCGGAGCTGAGCTTACTCACTCGGTCCCCAGGTTCAATTTGGATCCGAGCTTACCCACTCAGTCCCCATGTTCAATCCGGAGCCGAGCTTACTCACTCGGTTCCTAGGTTCAATTCGGAGCCAAGCTTAGGCACTCGGTTCCTAGGTTCAATTCGAAGCTGAGCTTACTCACTCGGTCCCCAGGTTCAATTCGGAGCTGAGCTTACTCACTCGGTCCCCAAGTTCAATTCGGAGCCGAGCTTACTCACTCGGTCTCCAGGTTCAATTCGGAGCCGAGCTTACTCACTCGGTCCCCAGGTTCAATCCGAAGCCGAGCTTACTCACTCCGTCCCTAGGTTCAATTCGGAGCCGAGCTTACTCACTCGGTCCCTAGGTTTAATCCGGAGCCGAGCTTACTCACTCGGTCCCCAGGTTCAATTCGATGTCGAGCTTACTTACTCGGTCCCCAGGTTCAATCCAGATTCGAGCTTTCTCACTCGGTCCCTAGGTTCGTTTCCTACCCGGGTCGCTCCAAATCGCTCCCGACTTGCGATCGGTCGACACCAAAACTAGAACCGGATTTAGTCACTCGGCCCACAGGCCCGATCCATCGCCCGAGCTACAACTCATGGCCAATCTTATGCCCAAGTCCCATCTCAGTCAATCTAGTGCCTGAATCACCGGCCTAGCCCATTATCCAAGTCGCTTCACATCGACTCCAATTCACCGCCTGACAAGTCTTTAAACTGAGCTACCTCGATTCACTTGTCGACTTGAAAACTCAACAGTCATAGCTCTGAGCCATGCGAAACCCATCATCTAAATTGAGACACGTCGGGTTCACTCCGTAGGTCTCGCTTGGCTTATTTTGACACTTGGGTATCGCCTCGTCAGGCCCCCACCGTTCGATCAATAGGATTAATCCTATTCAAATCACGGGGCGCTGCCCCTCTAAAATCGCCCCTCGATGAGTCAATCCACCTTCCTCATGCGGGTAGCCAACACAATTGCGCCATTCAAACCTAGACCTGCCTCTCGATCCATTAGGGACACCGCGGCACACCTTGGAGGGGGGTGGGGTTGGGGAGAAGTGATAAGGCATATTTTGGGCCCCAAATGAGTCACCCCCGACATCACACGCCGCATCCCAACCGCTATCAAAATCCGACGTCACACGCCATCAAAACCTCATAACGCACGCCAAGTCAGGTTTCGTACCAAGGCACTATGTGACGTGACTACCCTAAGAGCTCGGGGTGGTGCCGTCTGATGCCGCTCAGACATCCCCCCCAAGACGCCAGCTCGTCAGAGAGGCTGTCCCATCCCATGAGGGTCAGTGGCCACATCGAACTGAGGGCAACCGATCCTCGCACAATGGTATAAAAACCCTTGGCCAGGTGCCGACCAAGGGGGGAAGAAAAATCAAAATAAAAATACTCCACTAACTTGCTCGTCGGAGGGGCCAAAGTCGGGAAGCACCCGACGAAGGCCATTTTGCAGGAAGGCAGTCACCCCCGAACAACGAGCATCTCAACCCGGGAATTGCCATCCAATGCATGAGGATGCACTGCCATTCCTCCCGGAGTCAGAGAGACGTGTCCCATCACAAACGATGCCCAGGTCGGTAGACCAAAAAACGCTGATAAACATCCTCTCACGAGGGCCTAATCGACCCTGCCAGCCCGACTCTTACCCGAGTCACTCCGAAACGGCCACCCCCGAGTGGTGAGCATCTCGACCCAAGAGATACCTTCCATTGCATAAGGGAGAGCAATGAGCCGGCTTGGATCTCGACCAACGCCGACTAGCATTCTTTCTCGAGGGAGCGACCATCTCAACATCCTACTCACTCCGTAAGAAGCTCTACACATCGACCCGCGGACCTAAACGTGCTAACTCATCAACTACGGTACTTTTGTTCACTAACATATATATATATATGTATATATATATATATATATATATATATATATATATATATATGTATATATATATATATATGTATATATATATATATATGTATATGTATATATATATATATATATATATATATATATATATATATATATATATATATATATATATATATATATATATATATATATATATATATATATATATATATATATATGTATATGTATGTATATATATATATATATATATATATATATATATATATATATATATATATATGTATGTATATATATATATATATATATTTATATATATATATATATATATATATATATATATATATATATATGTATGTATATATATATATATATATATATGTATATATATATATATATATGATGTATGTATATATATATATATATATGCATATATATATATATATATATATATAATATATATATATATATATAATATATATATATATATATATATATATATATATGTATATATATATATATATATATATATATATATATATGTATATATATATATATATATATATATATATATATATATATATATATATATATATATATATATATATATATATATATATATATATATATATATATATATATATATGTATATATATATATATGTATATATATATATATATATATATATATATATATATATATGTATATATATATATATATATGTATATATATATATATATATATATATATATATATATATATATATATATATACATGTATATATGTGTGTGTGTGTGTGTGTGTGTGTGTGTGTGTGTGTGTGTGTGTGTGTGTGTGTGTGTGTGTGTGTGTGTGTGTGTGTGTGTGTGTGTGTGTGTGTGTGTGTGTGTGTGTGTGTGTGTGTGTGTGTGTGTGTGTGTGTGTGTGTGTGTGTGTGTGTGTGTGTGTGTGTGTGTGTGTGTGTGTGTGTGTGTGTGTGTGTGTGTGTGTGTGTGTGTGTGTGTGTGTGTGTGTGTGTGTGTGTGTGTGTGTGTGTGTGTGTGTGTGTGTGTGTGTGTGTGTGTGTGTGTGTGTGTGTGTGTGTGTGTGTGTGTGTGTGTGTGTGTGTGTGTGTGTGTGTGTGTGTTAGGATCAAGAGCTACACTAGGGGGGTTGTGTGAATTTATAGTGGTTCGGTCTTTGTGACCTACATCCACTTCTGATACCTCTTTATAGTGCTTTCTCCTTTTCATGGGTTTAGATGATAACCCTTACAAGTCTCACACACATCTCTTGAATGATCACAATACTTAGAAAGGGAGGAGGACTTTTAGCACTTTTACAACACTTTTGACACTCCAAGATTTCAAGATATTATTTGCAATTTTGTGCCCTTTTATGCAAAAAATGGTGGGATATTTATAGGCTCTAAAGGCTTCAGAATTGGAGTAAAAGTGTCATATCTTTGAATTTTGGGGTACTAGCAATACCAACACCATTATTGGGCGGTACCACCACCTGTAGACTGACATTGGACGATATATTATTTTGTTTTAGGGAAATTATAGATGTGTTTTTATGTGGTTTTTCAATAATGCAAGCATTGGATTCAAATCTAATGATGTATCCTTTATCACACAATTGACTAATACTGAAAAGATTATACTTTAAGCTATCAACCAACAACACATCTTCAATTAAAAAGTTAGATTTGTTACTTATGATTCCTTTGCCAATGATTTTACCCTTGTTGTTGTCTCCAAAGGTGACATACCCTTCGTCTAGACTAGTGAGCTTAGAGAAATGAGTTGGAACTCTGGTCATATGCTTTCAGCATCTACTATCAAGGTACAATCTCTTTCTCCTAGCTTGTGATGGTAAATATTTCTACAAAAAGAGATGATTTTTAGGTATCCATTTGACTCTGGGTGCCTTAAAAATCAATCGACTTAACTTATTATTTTACACATAGTTTTTTACGGTTCCTTTAGGAACCCAAATTAATTTGTGTGGACTACATCTCTTAAATGAACATTTATAAGCAACATGTCTGAGTTTGCAACAAAAGTTGCATTTGGTATGGGGTGATACATGCAAGGTAGGGCTTTTTACAAAGGTGGTTGTATTTTGGTGAGAGTTACTCACAAATCCGATTTCGCCTTTTCTATGAACTTAACCCTTATTGGCAAGGATCATATTCAAGGATTTGCTACCAACTTCAAATTTTTCTAAGGCTTCATGTAGTTGCAAAATTTTCTTTTTAAGTATTTCTAATTCATCACATTTTATGCAAGGAGCTAAACTATCATCATGTTCAATCTTTAATCTATCGAAATCATTAATAATAGAAGCATGCTCCTTTTTTAATAGTTTATACTTTTTACTAACTAATTTATATTTATTAAATAATTTATGAAAAATATGTAAAAGTTCATCGAAAAATAAATTTATATCTAATGAACTGCTTACCTCATCTCCGATAGCCATTAGTGTGTAGTGAGCAACTTGCTCTTTATTGGTTGGCTCCTCTTCTTCGGATGCACTTGAGTCGTCCCAAATTACATTAAGTGCTTTCTTTTTCTTTGGTTGCTTCCTCTTTGCTTGGGCACATTCACTTTTGAAATGTCTTGGCTTCTTATATTACTAGCATATAACTTATTTTTTCTTGGGTTCAATTTTATTTTTTTTATAATTTTTAAATTTATTCCTTTTTATGAATTTTTTGAATCTTTATGTCAAGAGTGCCAAGTCATCATCATAGTCCTTATCACTTGAAATTTCTTTCGAGTGGTCTTCATGAGTTCTTAGTGTCATATCCTTCTGTTCTTTAGAAGGTTGTTCTCAAGCTCTTCACGAGCATTGCAAGTCATCTCATAGGTCATTAGTGACCCAATTAGTTCTTCGAGAGGGAAGTTATTTAAATCCTTGGCCTTTTGAATGATCATTACTTTAGGGTCCCAACTCTTTGGAAGGGATCTCAAGATTTTATTAACAAGTTTAAAGTTCAAAAAATATTTGCCAAGAGCTTTTAAACTATTGACGACATCCGTAAACTAGGTGTACATGTCAATAATATTTTCGCTTGGCTTCATCCAAAATAATTCATATGTATAAACTAAAAGATTTATCTTTGACTCCTTTACTATAATAGTGCCTTCGTGAGTGATTTCGTGTGTGTATCAAATATCAAAAGTTATTTCATAAATAGACACTCAATTGAACTCGTTTTAATTTAAAGTACAAAATAAGGCATTCATAGCCTTGACATTTAAAGCGAAAGACTTCTTTTCTATCTCATTCCAATCGTTCATTAGAAGAGAAGACTTTTGAAAGCTAATTTCCACAATGTTCCATAATTCAAAATCCATAGAAATTAGAAAATTCCTCATTCTAGTCTTCCAATATGTGTAATCCGTACCATTGAATATGGGTGGACATGTAATTGAATGACCCTCTTGGTTGCTGACAAATGTCATCTCTCTTGGGTTTCAAACCAAATGAGAGTGACCTTGCTCTGATACAAATTGTTAGGATTAAGATCAACACTACGAGGGGGGGTCAATTAGTGCAGCGGATAAAAACATTAGTTTAAAAATCTTCGTACGTTAAAAAATTGATTTTGAAAGATAACTTAAAAGCATGTTTGTTCGTAAGGGTGGTGAAAGCCAAGTAAGGAGGAAGTGAAGCAATTACAAAGTAAATGACAATAATAGAAATATAAATCAGAATTTATAGTGGTTCGGTCTTTGTGACCTACATCCACTTTTGATTCCTCCTCTATCGAGATCACCGACATCTACTAATGATCTTCCTTCAATAGGTAAAGACCAACCACCTCTTTACAATGCTTTTCCCTTTTCACGAGTTTAGGAGATAACCATTACAAGCCTCACACCTCTCTTAAATGATCATAACACTTAGAAAGGGAGGACTTTTAGCACTTTTACAACACTTTTAACACCCCAAGATTTCAAGATATCATTCACACTTTCATACTCTTTCATACAGAAAAGGGTGGGGTATTTATAGGCCTTAGTGGCTTCAGAATTGGAGCTAGAAAGTGTCACATCCTCGGATTTCAGTGTACTTGCGGTATCACAGCTATTATTGGGTGGTATCATCGCTTGCAGACTGACACTGAGCAGTACCATCGCTCAGTCTGGGTAATACTAAGCTTGATAGAGCTTGGAGACCAAGCTCTGGTGGTACTATTGCTTGACAAGGGCAGTACCACCATTTGGCAACCTTAACTACCGGCGATACCACCGCCTAGACCACTTGAGAGACTAAGTCACCAAGCGGTGCCATCATTAGCGGTGACTTCAGGTGCTGAATGGGCTATTCAACCAACCCAGTTTAACTCTATTAAGGGCCTACTTGGGCCCTAACTGAGTTTATGGGATTACCTCCCAATGCTAACTCAACTTAAGGTCTAACTATGAAAATTAAGACACTTAAACAAGCAATCTCTATTTGGTATTTCGATTGTTCTTTTGGAGATCTTCTAGTGAACTTCTCGATGAACTTTCAGTGATCTCCCTACAAACTCTCAGCGATCCTCTGATGAATTCTTGGCGAGCTCCCGATAAACTCTCGATGAGCTTCCAGCAAATTTTCGGCACATCGTCCGAATCTTTGACGTATCGTTCGATTTTTGACTCCGGCCCAACATCTTCTTTATGACTTACTACTATCATAGTTAATCCTGCACACTTATCTCAATATATAGATTAGATCAAATACTTTACCAATTGATTTCATCATCAAAATCCGAGATTCAATATCATCGGTATAAGATCACTTTTGAAATTTTTCATGTCAAACTTTTTAACAATGGTGTTTATATACCTGGACTGGGATAAAAACCACACATCCTCTTGGATCTATCTCTATAGATCTGAATCTCCAAGATATAGGATGCTTCATTCCCCTAAGTCCTCCATGGAGAAGTGTCTATATAACTAAGCATTTACTGTGGATAGCATTCCTACATCATTCACAATGATTAGGATGTCATTCATATATAATACCAAGAAGGTGATAGTGCTCTCACTTACCTTCTTGACTACACAAGGCTCATCTTCGTTCTTAACAATGTCATAAGATATGATCACCTCATTAAATCTTATATTCCAACTTTGAGAAGCTTGCTTCAGTCTATAAATAGACTTAAGCAACCTACACACCTTATCTGGGTTGTTCTTGGACACGAATCCTTAGACTGTATCATATACACCTCCTCCTTGAGGTTGCCATTGAGGAACGTAATTTTTATGTCCATCTACTAGATCTTATAATTATAATGTTTTGTAATAGCCAACAAAATTCATATGGATTTTAGCATGACTACAGGTGAGAAGGTTTCGTCATAATCAACATCTTACTTTTGATGATACCCCTTAGCCACTAGCCTTACTTTATAGGTCTCTACCTTTCTATCTACTCCAATCTTCTTCTTTATGATTCACTTGTAACCAATAGGTACAATACCCTCGGGTGCATCAACTAGGTTCCAAACCTTATTGGAGTACATGAAATCCATCTCATAATTTATGGCTTCTTGCCACTTCCCCGAGTCTATACTCGTAACAGCCTCCTTGTAGGTTTAAGAATCAATATCCTCAACATCCTCTCCACTAAATATGGCTGATATATCTCTTAAGAGGATGTGATACTCTACCCGACCTACGTAAAGTTGGAACTTATATATTAGGTATCTAAATAGACTTGGGCTATGGAGTGGTGCTTGAGCTAGGAACTCCAACATCGATCAACTCTATCATGCTCTCATTGTCTCTGTCAAGAATGTGTTCTTTCTCAAGGAACACTTCTCTCTTGGCTACAAAGATTTTTTGGTCCTTGAGGTGATACAAATAATACCCACAAGTTTCCTTGGGGATACCTCCCATGAACTTACATTGCTCAATTCTGGATTCTAAATTATCGAGGTTATGTCTTTTAATGTGGGTAGTGTTGGAAATCCTTGGGGGTGACATCATATGCACAGCGGAAGAACAAGAAAAACAAAATCCACGATTCCCAAAGAGATGTTCGTCGTCGTGCGAAGATTGGTACGCAAAAATTCGCGAAACATGAAACTACGTATAGAGTAGATTGTGTTACCTAGGGAGATCGTATATCCCTTTTCCATTGCAGATCCATAGGAGAGGGTGAATGAGGTCAAGCGTCCTCCTCTCTAGCGGTGATCCACAACAGCAGGGTTGCGACGACGCTCCTCAAAACTCCAGACCTACTAAGAGATGGAGATGGAGAGGAGAATAGGAAAAGGCAAACAAAAGCTCTCTAGCCCATAGGGCTCTAAATCCCTCCTATTTATAGAGGTCCCCTGTCACACCCTAATGGGTCCTCCCATAGTGGGTATTGGATCTGCATCCAATAAGACAAGGGCTCCGTCGGATATCTCATATCCGAACCTCTATTCATCGCAATGCCTACCATATGTGTGTGACCCTCTAGGCCCAATATCGAGCTGGCCGTGAGTCATACGTGTCAGAACTCCTTCACACTCAGTGAGTTATTATCTCTGTAATAATTCACTCGACTCATCGACTACGGCGTACTAGGCCACTACGCCGTAGTCCCCAGACGATATAGGGGAATCCAATCCATTAGACCTGTCTATCCTCAGTTACCGTGTACCTATAGTCCCTCATCCATCTAATATACCAGAGACCGTATATCGAGCATGGTGTTGTCAGACCCACACGGTTTCTTCTCGAGTCTCGCTCTAATCGGATTCTCTCGGAGTACTCTTTCTCTCTCAACCCAAATGACCCTAGCCAGGGATTTGTCTGAGCCAGAACACATGGGATATTCCTCTCATGACGCCAAGAGTGGATGATCCTCTATCGACACTCAATAGCCCTCGTAAGGTCGACTACCACTCCCAATGACCAGCTGTACTAGATCTGGGATAGCCAAACCTATAAGTCTGGTATCAAAGAGTGGAGCACTCATACAGGACATCCTTGGTGTCTCAAGTCTAAGGACCAGATACACCCCTTGGACTACGGAATCGCTGTCTGACAATAAGGCATCATCAACCATCCAGCATTCCGTAAGCGGATCAATCAGTGAACTCATTCTCTAATGAGCACCTATACTGTATCCCTAGTGTCCCTACACAAATAGCTATGAGACCAGCTGCATCCATCATATGGACGGGTATATAGCACACCAGTCTGTCCGGTTATCACGATATCCCTCTCGAGTAACCTATGACCGGGATTATTTAGGATATGTGTTTAAAGGTGAATCGATCTCACTATCGTGATCTCATCGTGATCCGATTCCCATTGTACAAATCCAAGGACATCACAATATATATATGCATTTATGCAATAGTTATAAAGTGATATATGCCAAAATATAATAAGCAAAAAGATTCTATATTAAGTCACACGTGCCATCACTCACGTGATTAGCTTGCTGGGCACCTATGATTAGCAATTTCCCACTTGACCTAAAGCCAATCACCTTTGTGTCTGATCCCCATCAGACCCCTGTGACGCTCAAAACAAATATGAGACAACGACTTTGTTAGTGGATCTGCAATGTTATCTTCGGATGGAACTCTTTCCACTACTACATCTCCTCGGATCACGATTTCTCTGATAAGGTGGAACCTTCTTAGAACATGCTTAGATTTCTGATAAGACCTAGGTTCCTTTGCTTGAGCAATCGCCCCGTTGTTGTCGCAATATAGGGAGATCGGCTCTTCGCTACCCGGCACGACTCCCAAATCTGTGATGAACTTCTTCACCCAAACTCCCTCCTTTGCTGCATATGATGCAGCAATGTACTCCGCCTCTATGGTCGAGTCAGCAGTGGTATCTTGCTTGGAACTCTTCCAGCACACTGCTCCTCCATTCAAGGTGAACACATACCCTGAATTCGACTTGCTATCATCGACATCAGACTGAAAACTTGAGTCAGTGTAGCCTTCAACCTTAAGGCTATTACCTCCATATACTAGTAAAAGATCCTTAGTCCTTCTCAAGTACTTAAGGATACACTTTTCTGCTTTCCAATGCTCCAATCCTGGATCCGCTTGATACCTGCTCGTGACACTCAGAGCATGCACTATATCAGGCCTAGTACATAGCATGGCATATATGATAGACCCTATTGCTGAGGCATAAGGTATCATATCCATGTTCGCCCTTTCTTCTGGAGTCTTTAGGGACATACTCGTAGAAAGCGATATCCCATGTCTCATCGGTATGAGACCTCTCTTGGAATTTTCCATGCCAAACCTTTTGACAATGGTTTCTATGTACCTGGACTGGGACAAGCTAAGTATCCTCTTGGATCTATCTCTTTATATTCTAATCCCCAAAATATAGAATGCTTCCCCTAAGTCCTTCATGGATAAGTGTCTAGATAACCAAGCCTTTACTGTGGATAGCATTTCTACGTCATTCCCAATGATCAGGATGTCATCCACATATAACACCAAAAAGGTGATAGCGCTCCCACTTACCTTTCTGTATACACAAGGCTCATCTTCGTTCTTAACGAAGTCACAAGATCTGATTGCCTCATCAAATCTTATGTTCCAACTTCGGGAAGCTTGCTTTAATCCATAAATGGATCTAAGCAACCTACACACCTTATCTGGACAGTTCTTGGACGCGTATCCCTCAGGTTACATCATATACACCTCCTCCTCGAGGTTCCCATTGAGGAATGCGGTTTTCACATCCATCTGCCAGATCTCATAATCATAATGTGCTGCAATAGCCAATAGAATTCTGATGGATTTTAGCATTGCTACGGGTGAGAAGGTTTCGTCATAGTCAACACCTTGCCTTTGACGATACACCTTAGCCACTAGCCTTGCTTTATAGGTCTCTACCTTTCCATCTACTCCAATCTTTTTCTTAAAGATCCACTTGCAACCGATGGGTACAATACCTTTGGGCACATTAATTAGGTTCCAAAACTTATTGGAGTACATAGAATCCATCTCAGAATTCATGGCTTCTTGCCACTTCCCGGAGTTTATACTCATAATAGCCTCCTCGTTGGTATGAGTATCCATATCCTCTGCATCCTCTCCTCTAATATGTCCCACATATCTCTCAGGAGGATAGGATACTCTATCAGATCAGCGTAAAGTTAAAACTTGTGTATTAGCTACCTGAACAGACTCGGACCGTAGAGTGGTGCTTGAGCTTGGTTCTTCAACCTCGCTCAATTCTATCATTCTCCCACTATCTCCGCCAAGAATGTGTTCCTTCTCAAGGAACACTACTCTCTTAGCTACAAAGACCTTTTGGTCCTTAGGATGATAGAAATAATACCCACAAGTTTCCTTGGGGTATCCCACAAATTTGCATCGCTCTGTCCTTGATTCTAACTTAACGGGGTTGTGTCTTTTAACATTTGTAGGGCAGCCCCAAATCTTAACAACCTTAAGATCAGGCTTCTTCTCTTTCTATATCTCATATGGTGTAGACACTACCGACTTAGTTGGAATTATGTTCAGAAGGTAAGCTGCGGTTTCTAGGGCATATCCCCAGAATGAGATGGGTAGGTCAGCGAAACTCATCATGAACCGTACAATATCTAATAATGTACGATTTCTCCTTTCAGAGAAACCATTGAGTTGAGGTGTATAAGGAGGTGTCCATTGGGATAATATCCCATGGTCCTTGAGGAACTGAGTGAACTCTGTACTTAAGTACTCACCTCCTCGATCTATTCGAAGAGTTTTGAAACTCTTTCCAGTCTGGTTTTCCACCTCACTCTTATACTCTCTGAATTTCTCAAAGACCTCAGACTTGTACTTCATTAAGTACACATATCCATACCTTGAGAAATCATCAGTAAATGTAATGAAGTAGGAGTAACCTCCAATGGCATGAGTTGACATGGGTCCACATACATCACTATGTATGAGTTCCAACAACTCAGTGGCTCTCTCTCCAGTTCCACTAAATGGAGAGTTTGTCAGTTTTCCACGAATGCAAGGCTCACAAGTTGCATATGACACATAGTCGAATGGATCTAGATATCCACCATTTAGCAACTTTTGAATCCTTCTTTCATGAATGTGACCTAGCCTACAATGCCACAGGTATGCGCTGTTCAACTTATCTCGTTTCCTTTTGGACACATCTACATTCATGATATGTGGAGTGGTGTCTAATATAAATAAACAATTATGCAATGTTCCTTTCAGGATGATCTTATCATCTAATAATATCGAACAACCATTGTTCTCAAAATCAAATTTATATCTACTAATTGTTAAACACGAAATGGAGATAATGTTTTTGATAATAGAAGGAACAAAATAACATGCATATAATGCAATAAAAGCTCTACTAGGCAGATGTAGGGCGACCTCGCCAACAGCTACTACAGTAACTTTTGCTCCATTACCCATCTTGAGGTCCGTCTCGCCTCTCTCTAGTCTCCTAGGCCTTGCCAGAACCTACAACGAATTGCATATATGATAAGCACTACCGGTATCCAATACCCATATGTTATCATAAGAGTCTGACAAATGGAGACTGCTCATGAATGTACCTGAAGCTTCATCAAGCTTTTGTTTCGCCCTTTCTGTAAGGTACTCTTTGCAGTTTCTCTTCCAGTGCCCATCTTTACCATAGTGGAAGCACTGGCCTTTGTCCTTTGCTGGGTCTTTCTTAGCAACCTTTGCTTTACCTGGTTTGACCTTGCCCTTTCTCTTCTTAAGGGACCTTTCTGCTTTCCTTTTCCTTTTGGTCTCACGAGTGTAGAGAACTGGTTTCTCTTTCTTGATAGTACTCTCTGCCTCCCTTAACATATTGAGAAGCTTTGGTAGAGTAACTTCAAGCTTGTTCATATTAAAATTCATTATGAACTATGAAAAGGAATCTGGTAGGGACTAAAGCACAATGTCCACACACAAGTTATCCTTTAGGACCATTCCTAGACCTGTGAGTTTCTCTATCACTCAATCATCTTTAGGACATGGTTCTGAACCAGTGTCCCCTCAGTCATCCTAGTGCGGAAGAGGCTCTTAGATATCTCATATCGCTGAGTCCTTCCCTGTTCCTCAAACAATTTGCGGACATGTAGGAGAATGGATCTGGCATCCATCTTTTCATGTTGTCTTTGTAACTAGGAGTCATAGAGCCCAACATATAGCACTGAGCAAGAGTGGAGTCATCAATGTACTTCACGTAGCTAGCGATCTCATCCTCGTTTGCCCCTTCTTCGGGCGCAGGCATCACTGTATCAAGGACGTACATGATTTTCACTGCTGTAAGAACAATTCTCAAGTTACGGAGCCAATCCGTATAATTTGGACCAGTGAGGCGGTTGACATCAAGTATGCCACGTAAGGGATTTGAAAGTGACATTTTCTGAAAATAAAGATGCAGCAGAAATGAATAACATGCAGATTTTTCAAGAAATAAACTATCAAGATTGTTAGGATCGGAGCGGCACTAAGAGGGGGGGGTGAATTAGTGCAGCGGATTAAAACTTCAGTTTTAATAAATCTTTCATACGATAAGAATAATGTTTCATTTGAAACTGTTTCAATTGCGTTGAAAGCGTACGTAATAAGATGAGGGCAGTGAACTTAGCAAAGTAAAGGTTTGCAGAAAGATAAATGCATAAGCATAAACGCAAACCAGAGATTACGCCGATTTTAGAGTGGTTCGGTCAAATGACCTACATCCACTTGCGAGGCCCCTCTTCGATGAGGCTCCCACCTTCTACTAGCAAATCTCTTGAAATGGAAGGGCAAATACCCCTCTTACAACCTTTTACAAACAGTTCAACCTCTTACAAATTTTCAGCAAGAAAGGAGGAGAACTTTTCTAGCAAATTGAAAACTAGACTTGCTAAGACTTTCTAAGACTTTTCTCTCAATCAATTGTTGCTCAAAAAGTTGCTATCTCAGTTGAGATTTGAGGGGTATTTATAGGCCTCAAGAGGATTCAAATTTGGGCTCCAAATTTGAATTCTCGTGGAGTTCCCGATGCTGGCGGTGCCACCGCCTGTCAGTGGCGGTGCCACCGCCTGTCAGTTTCTGACCCTAATAGTGCTGGGCGGTGCCACCGCCCAGCCCAGGCAGTGCTACCGCCCAGCTCTCGGGCACTGGGCGGTGCCACCGCCTACAGTGTTTTCAGCCCACTAGTTGGGCTTCAATCTTGGCCCAAACTAGTCTGAACTCGGGCCCAATTGGCCCCTACTTGGGTTATAGGATTAACACCTAATCCTAACCCTAATTAACGTGCTAACTATGAATTTAAAGACATTTTCTAAGCTATTACAAAGTTCGTAAGTCAAGACTTCTTCCGGCGAGCTTCCGACGAACTTCCGACGGTCTTCCGATAAACTCTCGGAAACCATTCTGCGGACTCTCGGCAAGCTCCTAGACTTCACGATTTGATCTTGGCGAGTTAGAACGAGCTTCTTCGGCAAGCTCCGATCTTTCTCGGCAAGCTTCGTGAACTTCCAACGAACCTTCTGGCGAGCTTCCGAAAAACCTTTCGGCAAGCTCCCTACTCATTCTTGGCTAGTTCCGGCAGCATTCCCGATGAACCTTCGGACTTCCGTCGAACTCTCGAACTCGCAACAAATCCTTTGCGCTTGACTCCGACACTTTGTTTCGCTTTATGTCTTCATCATTATCGTAGTTAATCCTACACACATAAGCCAAAACTCTACTCCGATCTAGACAATTATTACAACGCGAATTGACATTCCGTTGCCCGGCACCTCATTGGTTGGTGCTTCGTCCGATTCTTCAGCGCATCGTCCTCTCTTGCGGCTTGTTGCCCAATCGGCAGTTGACCTCCGCAACCCCGATATCCTTGGCGTAATTTCACTCTCCTTGGCCCGATGCCTGACGTCCGAAGCCTTCTGCCGTCCAATATCCTGACGTGATCTCCTCCGGCGAAACGTCAATTCCTCCTGCGTTAATTGTCTAATCCTGATCAAGTAGACCTGCATTACTCAAAATGCAGTTTAAATTATAAACACATATGAAGTGGTTTCATCATCAAAATACGAGATTCAACAATCTCCCCCTTTTTTAGGATGACAACCACTTGATGACGGAGTTAACCTTAACTCCCGGAGTTTAAACAAACTCCCCCTATCAATATGCCATATTGATAGAACCTTGAATTCAAGCAGAATTCAAGTCATTGCAATATTCATCATGAATACTTGCAACACATCATCATGAACATATGCATAAACTTATGCATATCATGTCATCAACATACTTCTCTCCCTTTGTCATCAACAAAAAGGAGAAGTACAACTATTCTTTGTGTTGGTAATATAAGTTCAACTCATTGCATGAAAAACATAATATTAAGTTTTATCATCATGCAGTTTTGAAGCTAGAAAATTTAGCAAGTAATGCATAATGCTTAGGACATTCAAGCTATCAAGTTTTAGATATGCAAGTTTTATAGCATACAAGATAGCACTTTTGGTAATGTTCAAGATAGTAAGTTCTACATCATGCAAGCTAGCAATATTGAGATGTTCAAGAAAGCAACTCTTGCTTCTTGAAATATGCAAATTTGTCAAGTTTTGCTAGATGTGCAAGTTAGCATTTTTGCCTCAGGCAAGATAGCACATTTGCTTCTTTTGAGATAGCAACTTTTTGCTTCTCTTTAGACTACAAGCTAGCAATGTTTACGCTATGTAAGTTTCACAATATACAAGCTAGCAAAAATTTTGAAAGCAAATGTAAGATAGCTTTCTTGTGTAAGCTCATAATTCTTGCTTCCTATTGCAATGTGCAAATTGCAAGTTTTGCTTCTTGAGATAGGCAAGATAGCACTTTTGTAATTTTTGTTTCTTAAGATAGGCAAGCTTGTGATGTTCAAAATAATAAGCTCTTTCTTCTAGAAGTGTCATTTTTGCTTTCTTTGCAAAGTGTAAGCTAGCAAAATGTTTAAAAAAGTGATCAAGTTTTGCAACATACAAGCTAGCAAAAATGCCAAACTAGCAAGAGATAATATTTTACATGAGGCAAGCAAACAATTTGGCAAATGTTACATTTGCATCTTCTCTTTTGAGAAGTGCAATTTTTTGCTTTCATCTTGAATTGTGCAAGCTAGTTAGTTTGCCTCTTTTCATGATGTCCACGCTAGAAATTCTTGCTCCCCCTTTGTCATTGTCAAAAAGAAGGGAAGACCCTTATATCAATTTTCATATTATGACAAAGGTAAGTATCATTCTTATTTGTGCATCATTATATATTCAAATTAAAACATACACAATTTCAATAACCTTATTTTTCATGCACGATACCGAAAAATAAATCAATCATTATTAATAAGCATATCATACATGATACTCAAACATTAAAATTTTCAAGCATTTATCATCATGTTGATCATGATACCAAACATTCATCATTTAACGCCTTTCAATCATTGTTTCAATCATCACTATAACTCATCATGCATGTGATGTAAAATCATCTAACATGATACAAACATTTATTTTCAAAATGTTTATCACTATTTTCATGTATGATAATAAAGTATTCATGATGTATATATCATCACAATACAAAGCAATTGCATGCATAATTTCAAAGTATAAATATTTCAAATCATGAAGATATTAACTTGCCAAATTTCATCCGATCATTCATGATTATAACTTTTCATTTGTATACATCAAAATAATATCAAGAGTATTTCATGCATAATTTTAATCACCACATAAGGAATATCAAGAAGAAAGTAATTGGGTGATGCGATAAACATTTCATGAATACAAGGAATTGTATAAAAATCATATCATGAAGGATTAGAACATATGAATACCAAAAGGCATGATTTCTTTTTGAAAAACCTACTCATAAATAATCAAAAGAAAATCTTAGGAGATCGATTAATGAAAATATCTTGATTCATAATAAATCTTAATTTGTAAATATCACGGAATCAAGATCATGATTTTGAATAAAACTCATTCAAATTCAAATCATCCAAATCATCAAAATCTCAACATTTCTTTCAAGAGATTCAAAATGGCATAGATAGTTTTATTGGTCTCTTAGGTAGAAATCAATAAGATAAAGGATTACATTTCATTTTTATAAATTTCTATTCATGTGATTTGCTTCTTATGAGCATGCCTTAGTCTTTATATGCCAAATCAATATAAGCATTAAAGTTCAAGATGTAAAGGCAAAATCTTATAAGACAACTCATTTATAAAATATTCATCATGTTTATTTTCATGAGATTCATAAGATTGGTAAAATAAATTCATTAATCTCAATAGAATAGAAAATTCATTTCCATTTCACACAATTGATTTCATGTGAGAGTGTTCAAGTCTTTTTGTGAAAACATTGTATCATCATTTAAAATCAAAACATAAGTTTCGTCATAAAGCCGTCAAGCCCAAACACATCAAAAATAAAACATCATGATATCACATCTATCATCAAAAGACTATCAAGAAATTCATACATAGATGTACATGCACTATGTCATCTTAATATGTCATGAGAATGTCATCTTAATTCGTCATAAAAATGATTAAACCAAAAACATGTTAATCCAAAATGAGAGTATCAAATCAACATTTACTTCAAAAACTCATGCATGACATAAAATCATCAAAATACACATGCATGGATTAATCCTAAGCATTATCACATATCATATAACTATAATTCATAATGTTGCATACATCATTCAACATTTCAAAATATAACATGCATGAAACCTTAGCAATATACTTTTCATTGATCAAATTTTTAATTTTTTTCAAAGATGCTAAAAAAGAAAAACATGATATAATTTTTGAAAAATAATTTTTTTATTTCCTATTCCTATTATCTAAATTAAGAACTCATGAAAAACTTCAAGTAATTTTAAAATAATTCAAGAGAGTTGAGTTACTTACCTTGTAGTCGAAGCCCGTCAAAGCCCAATTCGCCGTTTCACCTTTGGAAGTTCTTGATTCATCCTTGGGTGCCTTCCTTTTCTTTGGCCTCTTCCTCCATTCAAGTTCATTATTTATTTTAGATTTTTGTTTAATGAACTTATTAAGAGTTGGTGTTCGAAGTTTAAGTTCATCATTGTCCTCATCACTTGAGTCATCGCTCAAGTGGTATTCATTTGTCCGAGGTTCCAAATCCTTCCTGTTCTTTGGAAGGTAGTTCAAGTGTTCATTGTGTTCATCATGTGCATTGCGCACCATTTCTATTGTCATTAATGAGCCGATAAGTTCTTCAAGTGGAAAAATATTTAAATCTTTTGTTTCTTGTATTACCGTTACTTTTGATTCCCAAGCTTTAGAAAGTGATCGTAAAACTTTACTAACAAGTTCAAAATTTGAGAAACATTTGCCAAGAGCTTGTAAACCATTGACGACATACGTGAAACGGGTGTACATGTCAACAATGGTTTCACTCGGCTTCATTTGAAAAAGCTCGAAGTCATGCATTAAAATGTTAACTTTCGAGTCTTTGACTCTACTAGTTCCCTCGTGCGTGATTTCAAGTGTTCGCCAAATATCAAAAGCCGTTTCGCACGTAGAAATCTGATTGAACTCATTTTTGTCCAAAGCGCAAAAAAAGGCATTCATAGCCTTTGCGTTTAAAGAAAAATATTTCTTCTCCAAATCCGACCATTCATTCATCGGTTTAAAGGGAAGTTGAAAACCATTTTCAACAATATTCCATATATCCAAATTCATAGAAATCAAGAAAACTCTCATTCGAGTTTTCCAATAAGTGTAGTCCAATCCGTTAAACAACAGTGGACGAAAAACCGATAAGCCCTCTTGAAAGTCATGAAGAGCCATTTCTCTCGGGTGTAAATCCGAAATGAGAAATACCGGGCTCTGATACCAATTGTTAGGATCGGAGCAGCACTAAGAGGGGGGGGTGAATTAGTGCAGCGGATTAAAACTTCGATTTTAATAAATCTTTCGTACGATAAGAATAATGTTTCGTTTGAAACCGTTTCAATTGCGTTGAAAGCGTACGTAATAAGATGAGGGCAGTGAACTTAGCAAAGTAAAGGTTTGCAGAAAGATAAATGCATAAACATAAACGCAAACCGGAGATTACGCCGATTTTAGAGTGGTTCGGTCAAATGACCTACATCCACTTGCGAGGCCCCTCTTCGATGAGGCTCCCACCTTCCACTAGCAAATCTCTTGAAATGGAAGGGCAAATACCCCTCTTACAACCTTTTACAAACAGTTCAACCTCTTACAAATTTTCAGCAAGAAAGGAGGAGAACATTTCTAGCAAATTGAAAACTAGACTTGCTAAGACTTTCTAAGACTTTTCTCTCAATCAATTGCTGCTCAAAAAGTTGTTATCTCAGTTGAGATTTGAGGGGTATTTATAGGCCTCAAGAGGATTCAAATTTGGGCTCTAAATTTGAATTCTTGTGGAGTTCCCGATGCTGGCGGTGCCACCGCCTGTTAGTGGCGGTGCCACCGCGTGTCAGTGGCGGTGCCACCGCGTGTCAGTGGCGGTGCCACCGCCTATCAGTTTCTGACCTTGACAGTGCTGGGCGGTGGCAGCCCAAGCGGTGCTACCGCCCAGCTCTCGGGCATTGGGCAGTGCCACCGCCTATAGTGTTTTCAGCCCACTAGTTGGGCTTCAATCTTGGTCCAAACTAGTCCGAACTCGGGCCCAATTGGCCCCTACTTGGGTTATAGGATTAACACCTAATCCTAACCCTAATTAACGTGCTAACTACGAATTTAAAGACATTTTCTAAGCTATTACAAAGTTCGTAAGTCAAGACTTCTTCCGGCGAGCTTCCGACGAACTTCTGACGGTCTTCCGATAAACTCTCGGAAACCATTCTGCGGACTCTCGGCAAGCTCCTAGACTTCACGATTTGATCTTGGCGAGTTACAACGAGCTTCTTCGGCAAGCTCTAATCTTTCTCGGCGAGCTTCGCGAACTTCCAACGAACCTTCTGGCGAGCTTCCGAAAAACCCTTCGGCAAGCTCCCTACTCATTCTTGGCTATTTTCGGCAGCATTCCCGACGAACCTTCGGACTTCCGTCGAACTCTCGAACTCGCAACAAATCCTCTGCGCTTGACTCCGACACTTTGTTTCGCTTTATGTCTTTATCATTATCGTAGTTAATCCTGCACACATAAGCCAAAACTCTACTACGATCTAGACAATTATTACAACGCGAATTGACATTCCGTTGCCCGGCACGTCATTGGTTGGCGCTTCGTCCGATTTTTCAGCGCATCGTCCTCTCTTGCAGCTTGTTGCCCAATCGGCGGTTGACCTCCGCAAGCCCGATATCCTTGGCGTAATTTCGCTCTCCTTGGCCCGATGCCCGACGTCCGAAGCCTTCTGCCGTCCAATATCCTGACGTGATCTCCTCCGGCGAAACGTCAATTCCTCCTGCGTTAATTGTCTAATCCTGATCGAGTAGACCTGCATCACTCAAAATGCAGTTTAAATTATAAACACATATCAAGTGGTTTCATCATCAAAATACGAGATTCAACAAAGATATGGACTTCTATCTTAATATGCTCCCACTATTTTACTAACGAGTCACGTGACACCCTCAGCACGTGAAACGGAAGTCTCCGGCAGACTTCTAGTGGGGATCAGGATCCAATCAGCGTCTTAGTGTAACCTCGAGGGTCTCGACCAATCACACTAAGCCTAAAAGGTAGGCAACTCTTGTCGATCACAACTCCTTGTGATTCCCATCCTGTTCGGCCTCCGAATCACCATGGCCTCGAGGGACTCGACCAACCATGATGCTCGGTTAAGTCAACACCTTCGTTACAAGATGAGTCTGATTTGATGATATACCCTCGAGGGACTCGACCAAGTATACCATGCCCTCAGGTCACCGGTGACATCTCTATGTCATAAGCAAGATAGCGAATCGCGATATAGGTGAGTCTCGAGGGACTCGACCAACTCAACCTACACCGGGAATCAGTTTCTACTTATAATGATGGAAGGCCACGTGGGTCAATCTAATTGCCTCACGTTTATCGACTTAATATTATCGAGAGATGTTTCTATGATTTGGTCTCCTTATATGACACGTCACACATATACATATTTAATATATATCTACATCGCATGCAAATATACATACATATCTAGTATGTGTATAAGCAAGTACACCAGATGATCATGGACCACAACCTAATATGATTAGGCCCGAGCCAGTAGGTCTAATCACTCACATCAAGATCTATGTGTGCAACGGTGCACCTCCATGCCTTGTGATCGTCCATTTCGTCCTCGTCTGTTCCGTCGACATCTTGATGCATCTTCATGCATCACGATCGTCCGTCTCGTGGATCCCGCTATCGCATCCACGCTCCCACTGTACCTCCTCATGTGATTACAACTTAATCATAGGCACGCAGGCCCGACAATAAACGAGAAATATAATGGAGGTTCGCAGACCTCAATAATAATAATCACAGGTATACACATCACACGGTCCATGATCATCCGTCCACACATCATACATCACATGTATAAATAATCATCATCATGTAGGACTACTAGATAATAATAATAAAAAATAATAATCAACTAAACATTTTAATTAATTAATATTTTCTGAAATCAGGGACATTATAGGGAATTTCTGAATTCATAGGGGTATTTTCATAATTTGGACAAAAGACAGAAACTCGAATTTCTTAAATTCCGAGAGGCAAAACTATCTTTTGCCCAGAAAACCCTAATGCCCTTTCCCCTTTTGGCTGCTGCCGCTGCCACCACCCTGCCGGTGGCAGCTTGTGCTGTGGGGCGAGGGCACTGCCCTCGCCGGCAGGCGGCACGCCCGCTGCGGGTGGGCGCCCCCTTCGGGCGCCGCCACCTCTGCAGGCGGTGCTGTCCCACCGGGCAACCGCCCCTGTGGGGGGTTTCGCCCGCGGGAGCAGCGGTGGCAAGCACCGCTGTCCTACGGCGCCTATGCCCGTGGGACAGCAACTGTTGCTGCCCTTCCTTGTTTTTGCGTCAACAATTTTGACATCAAAATTCTTCCTAAACACAACACACGCAGTTCAAAACCAATCATTCGTACGAGCAACCTGGCTCTGATACCACTGTTGGGAAATCCTTGGGGCGACATCATATGCGCAGCGAAAGAACAAGAAAAACAAAATCCTCGATTCCCAAAGAGATGTTCATCGTCGTGTAAAGATTGGTACGCAAAAATCCGCAAAACATGAAACTGCGTATAGAGTAGATTGTGTTACCTAGGGAGATCATATATCCCTATTTCCTTGCAGATCCTTAGGAGAGGGTGAAGGAGGTCAAGCGTCCTCCTCTCTAGCAGTGATCCACACAGTAGGGTTGCGACGACGCTCCTCAAAACTCCAGACCTACTCTGAGGTGGAGATGGAGAGGAGAATAGGAAAAGGCAAACAAAAGCTCTCTAGCCCATGGGGCTCTGAATCCCTCCTATTTATAGAGGTCCCCTGTCAAACCCTAATGGGTCCTCCCCTAGTGGGTATTGGATCTGCATCCAATAAGACAAGGGCTCCGTCGGATATCTCATATCCGAACCTCTATTCATCGCAATACCTACCATATGTGTGTGACCCTCTAGGCCCAATATCGAGCTGGCCGTGAGTCATACTTGTCAGAACTCCTTCTAACTCAGTGAATTATTATCTCTGTAATAATTCACTCGACTCATCGACTACGGACATACTAGGCCACTACGCGGTAGTCCCTAGACGATTCAGGGGAATCCAATCCATTGGACCTGTCTGTCCTCAGTTACCGTGTACCTATAGTCCCTCATCCAACTAATATACCAGAGACCGTATATCGAGCATGGTGTTGTCAGACCCACACGGTTTCTTCTCGAGTCTCGCTCTAATCGGATTCTCCCGCAGAACTCTTTCTCTCTCAACCCGAATGACCCTAGCTAGGGATTTGTCTAAGCAAGAACACATGGGATATTCCTCTCATGACGCCGAGAGTGGATGATCCTCTATCGACACTCAATAGCCCTCGTAAGGTCGACTACCATTCCCAATGTCTAGCTGTACTAGATCTGGGACAGCCAAACCTATAAGTCTGGTATCAAAGAGTGGAGCACTCATACAGGACATCCTTGGTGTCTCAAGTCTAAGGACCAGATACACCACTAGGACTACGGAATCGCTGTCTGACAATAAGGCATCATCAACCATCCAACATTCCGTAAGCGGATCAATCAGTGAACTCATTCTCCAATGAGCACCTATACTGTATCCCTAGTGTCCCTACACAAGCAGCTATGAGACCAACTGCATCCATCATATGGACGGGTGTATAGCACACCAGTCTGTCCGGTTATCACGATATCCCTCTCGAGTAACCTATGATCGGGATTATTTAGGATATGTGTTTAAAGGTGAATTGATCTCACTATCGTGATCTCATCACGATCCGATTCCAATTGCACAAATCCAAGGACATCATAATATATGTATGCATTTATGCAATAGTTATAAAGTGATATATGCCAAAATATAATAAGCAAAAAGATTCTATATTAAGTCACACGTGCCATCACTCACGTGATTGGCTTGCTGGGCACCTATGACTAGCAACTTCCTGTGTCACTCAAAATACAGATCAAATCATAAACACTATCAATTGGTTTCATCATCAAAATCCGAGATTCAACATCTTCTTCAGTTGTGGACATTCACTTTCGAAGTGCCCCGACCGATTGTATTCATAGCAAGTTATTTTATTTTTTTAAGTTCATTTTTATTCTTTGATTCCTGTTTTAGAAGCTTTTTAAATTTTATTATAAGGAGTTCAAGGTCATCATCATCATCATCATCATCATTCGAGTTTTCTCTCAAGTGGTCTTCTATTGTTCGAAGTATCAAATCCTTCCTATTCTTTGGAAGGTTATTCTCATGTTTATCATGTTTGATACAAGGAGCTTCTTTTGGCAAGCTCCTGGACTTCTCAGTTGGTTCCTGCAGAACTTTCGACAAATGTTTGGACTTCCGATGAACTCTCGAACAGCCAACGAAATCGCATCCTTGACTTCGGGATTTCATTTTGCTTCATGCCTTGGTATCGTAGTTAATCCTGCACATGCAAAATACACTTCGATCTAGAAAATTATTACTAAGCATGAATCATCTTGTTCGGCATGTCATTGGTCCATCGATGCTTCGTCCGATTCTTCGGCATATCATCCTCTCTTTTGGCCTATTGCCCAATCGGTCAGTTGACTCCGCAAGTCGATATACGTGGCTTAATATCTGCTTCTCTTGGCCCGATGCTCGAATCCATGGCCCGAAGCCTTCTGTCAATACGTCGATCGATCCTCCGGCCTGATATCCAATCATGTGATATTTTTACCTCCGGCCCAACATGATTCTTCCTACTTTAATTCTCTAATCCTGATCGAAGCATCCTGCGTCACTCAAAACATAGATCAAATCATAAACACTTATCAATTAGTTTCATCATCAAAATACGAGATTCAACAGTCCGAACGTTCGTCGAAAGTTCTGTTGGAACCAGCCGAGAAGTCCAAGAGCTTGCCAAAGAAGATTGTCGGAACTCGCCAAGAAGATCGTCATAAAGTCTAAGAGCTTACCGGGAGTCTACCGGAATATTACCGAGAGTTCGTCGGATGTTCGTTGGAAGTACGCCGAAAGCTTGCCGGAAGAGTAATTAATGCACCGGAGTAAGAGGCGCTATAATTATGTCTTCATTATCGTAGTTAGAGCGTAAATTAAGTTAGGATTGGGAGGTAATCCCACTAACTTAATTATAGGCCAACTATTGAATCTCGAATTTTGATGATTAAGTCAATTGTTATTTGGTTATCTAATCCATATGTTGAGATAAGTGTACAAGATTAACTACGATGGTAGTAAGATATGCAGCATGTGTTAAGCCGGAGTCGAGACCAAGATCACGTTAGTAGTTCGAGAGTTCATTGGAAGTCCGGACGGTCGTCGGAGGTTCTGCGGGAACAATCTAAGAAGTCCAGGAGCTTGCCAAAGAAGCTCGTCGGAACTCGCCAAGAGGATCATCGCAAGTCTAGGAGTTTGCCGGGAGTCCGTCGGAGCATCGCCGAGGGTTCATCGGATGTTCGTCGGAAGTTCGCTAGAAGCTCACCGGAAGAAGTGATTGACGCACCAGAACATGATTTGTAGTATTGATATCTTAATTGTTATAGTTAGCATGTGGATTAAGTTAAGATTGAGAGGTGATCCTATCAACTTAATCTAGGGCCAACTGGGCCCTTGGTAGACCCAAATTGGGCCGAATGGATCAGCCCATTCGGACCCAGAATTTCTAACCGACGGTGGCACCACCCAAGAGACTCGGTCTCCCAGGAGTTCTGGGCGATAGTACCACCCCTGTCAGGTGGTGGTACCGCCCTAGTCAAGCAGTGGTACCGCCAGAGCTCGATCTCCAAGTTCTGTCAGGCAGTAGTACCGCCCAAACTGAGCAGTAGTACCGCTCGATGACAGATGACAGGCAATAGTACCACCCAATTATAGCGGTGGTACCGCTAGGACCTCGGAAATCCAGGAATGAACACTTTTGAGCTTCAAATTCAAACTGATTAGGGCCTATATAAACCATACCCTTTTTGCATGAAAGGGCAACCGAAAGCTTGCTTTTATTCTGAGTATTTAAGAGCTTAAAAGTGTTGTAAAAGCTAGAGTTCTTCTCCCTCTTTCTTTCTAAGTGTTGATCATTTAAGAGAGGAGTGAAAACTTGTTAGGGTTGTCTCCTAAGCCTATCAAAAGGAGAAAAGTTGTAAAAGGGTGGTTGGCCTTTGCCTATTGAAGGAAGGCCTTTAGTGGATGTCGGTGACCTTGTCGGAGGAGGAAGCCAAAAGTGGATGTAGGTCAAGATTGACCGAACCACTCTAAATCTCGGTTTGCATTTATTTTCTGCTCTTTATCTTAACTGCAAACTGCCTTCATTGTTTTTATATCAACTACACTTCCACTTGCTCTCAACTTAAAAGATCTTTCTGAAATGGTTTTCATCAAAATCATATTTCATCGTACGAAAGTCATTTTAACCGACGAAAGTTTTCTGCTACACTAATTCACCCCCCCCCCCCCCCCTCTTAGTTCTCTTGATCCTAACAATTGGTATCAGAGTGGGTTCACTCTCAATTGGATTAAAACCTAAGAGAGATGGCATATGCCGAAAACCAAGAGGGTCACTCTATTATATGGCCGCCCATGTTCAATGGGACAGACTACACCTATTGGAAGACCTGAATGAGGATCTTCCTTATTTCCATGGATTTTAAACTTTAGAATATTGTTAAAAATGGATTTTCAAAGTCTTCTCTTCCAATGATTAATTGGAATGAATTGGAGAAGAAGACTTTCACTCTAAATGTAAAGGCTATTAATGCCTTATTTTGTGCACTTGATAAAAATGAGTTCAATCGTGTTTCGATTTGTGAAACTGCATTTGATATTTGGTATACACTCGTAGTGACTCATGAAGGCACGAGTAGAGTGAAAGAGTCAAAATCAATCTTTTAGTACATTCTTATGAACTTTTTCGAATGAAACCAAGCGAGACCATAGGTGACATGTACACCTGTTTCACGGATGTCGTCCTTGGTCTAAAAGGACTCAGTAAAAGTTTTCCAGATTTCGAACTCATTAATAAAATTCTAAGATCCCTTCTAAAGAGTTGGGACCCTAAAGTCACTACTATTCAAGAGGCTAAAGATTTAAACAACTTCCCTCTTGAAGAATTAATCAGGTTATTAATGACCTACGAAATGACTTACAAAGCTCATGAAAAGTATGAGGACACCCTTCCAAAGAACATGAAGGATATGCCACTTAGAACTCAAGAAGACCACTTGAGAGAACTCAAGTGATGAGGATTTTGATGATGACTTGGCATTTCTAACAAGAAAATTTAAAAAAATTATTAAAAGAAATAAATTTAAAAATGACACAAAAAATAAATTTGAACCCAAAAAGGACCAAGTTATTTGCTACGAATGCAAGAAGCTGGGACACTATAAAAGTGATTGTCCCCAAGCCAAGAAGATAACACCAAAGAAGAAGGCGCTCAAAGCAACGTGGGATGACTTAAGCGCATCCAAAGAAAAGGAGTCCAAATCCGAGCAAGTTGCTCATTATGCACTCATGGCCATTAGAGAGGAGGTATCAAATTTAATTGATGTAGATTTATCATTTGATGAATTATTAAATACATTTCATGATTTATTTGATGAATGCAAAACAATTAGTAGAAAATATAAATTGTTAAAAAAGGAGAATGATACTCTTATTAGTAATTTCGATAAATTAAAAATTGAGTATAATGATAGTTTAGTTCCATGTACGAAATGCCATAACTTATAAATACTCCAAAAGGAGAACTTGCTACTCAATGACACCTTGAAGAAATTTGAGGTTGGTAGCAAGTCGTTAAACATGATCCTTACAAATAAGGGTAATGTTTATAAAAGAAGTAGAATGGGATTTGTGAGAAGCCCTCACCAAAATCCAACCACCTTTATTAAAGGCCCTATCTTACATGTTTCACACCAAAACAAATGCATCTTTTGTTGCAAACATGAACATAGAACTTATCATTGTCCATTCAAGAAGGTTAGTCCTAACAAATTGATTTGGGTTCCTAAAGGAACCATAATAAATTCCATGCAACATGACAAGCAATTTAGATCGATTTTTGAGGCACCCAAGATCATATGAGTACCTAAAAATCATCTTTTTTTGTAGAAACATACATCACCACAAGCTAGGAGCAAGAGATGGTACCTTGATAGTGGATGCTCAAGGCATATGACCGGAGATCCATCTTAATTCTCTAAGCTCACTAGCATAGACGAAGGCTATGTCACCTTCGGAGATAACAACAAGGGTAAAATTATTGGCAAAAGAACCATATGTAACAAATCCAACTTCTTTATTGAATATGTTTTGTTAGTTGATGGTTTAAAACATAACCTCTTGAGCATTAGTCAATTGTGTGATAAAGGATATATTGTCAAATTTGAATCTAATGCTTGCATCATTGAAAAACTATACAAAAACACATCTATGATTGGATTAAAATAAAATAACATATACACCATTGACATCAATGATCTTTGTAATGAAATGTGCTTCTCGGTTTTGAATGATGATGCTTGGCTTTGGCATAGGAGATTAGATCATGCTAGTATTAAACTAATCACCCAAATTTCATCGAAAGAACTTGTTAAAGGAATTTCTCATATCAAGTTCATCAAAGATAATATGTATGATACTTGTCAATTAGGAAAACAAATAAAGGGTAGATTCAAATCTAAGAATCAAATAAGCACCTCTAGACCTTTGCAATTGATCCAAATAGACTTATTTGGACCAATTTCTACATTAAGCCTAGGAGATAGCAAATACACTTTTGTTATTATAGATGATTATAGTAGATACACATGGACTTATTTCTTAAAACACAAAAGTGAATGCTTTAGATATTTCGCCAAGTTTTGTAAAATTGTTCAAAATGAAAAGGGTGTCATGATTTCATCAATTCGAATTGATCATGGTGGTGAATTTCAAAACCTTGATTTCTAAGAATTTTGTGAATCTAATGGATATAACCACAACTTCTCTACTCCAAGAAATCCTCAACAAAATGGAGTAGTAGAAAGAAAGAATAGAAATTTACAGGAAATGGCAAGAACCATGTTGAATGAACATAGCCTACCCAAATATTTTTGGGTTGAAGCCGTAAACACTACATGCTATATTATGAATAGAGTTCTAGTAAGTCCCTTACTCACCAAAACTCCCTATGAGTTGTGGAACAACAAAAAATCTAATATTTTATATTTTAAATTTTTTGGGTGTAAGTGTTTTATCTTGAATAAAAAAGATGCCTTAGGAAAATTTAATGCTAAATCCGATGAAGAATTTTTTCTTGATTATTCTTCGATTTCTAAAGCATTTTATATCTTCAATAAAAAAACTTTAATTGTTAGGATCGGAGCAGCACTAAGAGGGGGGGGGGGTGAATTAGTGCAGCGGATAAAAACTTGGGTTTTATAAAAAATCTTTCGTATGAAGAGAGCGGAACTTGACAAGTTTAATCTTGAAAGCGTATTCTTAAATATGCGCAGCAAAAGTAATAAGGAACCAGAGCATATAAGAAGATTTGCAATAATATAAATAACAGTAATGAAACGCAAACCACAGATCACGCCGATTTTAGAGTGGTTCTACAAATGACCTACTCCACTTTATGAGGCCCCTCTTCGATGAGGCTCCCACCTTCCACTAGCAAGCTTCTTGAAATGGAAGGGTAAATACCCCTCTTACAACTCTTTACAAGCGGTTCACTCTCTTACAGATTTTTTTCGAGAAGAGATGAGGTGAACACTAGCAAATTGAAAAGAAAGAAAGCTAACACTTTTCTAAGATTTTTCTCTCAAACTCTTGCTGCTCAAAAGGTTGTAATCTCAGCTGAGATTTGAGGGGTATTTATAGGCCTCAAGAGGATTCAAATTTGGGCTCCAAAATTTGGGCTCCAAAATTCAAATCCTCTTTGGGTTCCCGATCTTTGGCGGTGCCACCGCCGATAGCCATGCCACCACCCAGCGTTCAGGTGTGGTGCCACCGCCCAGCTCAGGAGGTGTCACCGCCCAGCCAAGCGGTGCCACCGCCCAGCTCAGGAGGTGTCACCGCCCAGCCAGGCGGTGCCACCGCCTGGCTCTCCGGTTCACTTGGTTTGGCTTTCTTTTAGCCCAAACCAAATCTGACTTTTGGCCCCAGTTGGCCCCTAACCAGGATATAGGCTTATCTTCTTAATCCTAATCCTAATTACAAGTGAACTACATAACAAAACACATCTTAAGCAATTTATTAACCGCGAACGTCAAGTTTTGTTCCGACGAGCTTTCCGACGAACTTCCTTCGACGGGGTCCAAGCATGCTCCCGAACTTGTGATGACTTTAAAGAGTAGCTGAGACTTCTCGGTGATCTTTGCGAACCTCCGACGATCTCTTCGACGAACTTCCAACAGGTTCCCGATTTCTTCTCGATTGGTTCCGACAGCATCTCCGACGATTCATCGAACTCTTAAACGTTCATCGAACTCGACTCCGGTATTCTTGCTTTGTATTTTCTGTTTATCGTAGTTAATCCTGCACACGTAACTCAATAATATGGATTAGATTAAATAACCCATCAATTGATTTTATCATCAAAATCCGAGATTCAACAATCTCCCCCTTTTTGATGATGACAATCAATTGATGACGAAGTTAAACATAACTCCCCCTATCTATATGCCATATTATGAGAAGATAAAAACCACTTGAATTCCATTCCATTGGATTCAAGCATAACCCGATAAGTTCTAACCGTAGAGCTTATCGTGATCCTCTTTAAACAATAGTGAATACAAAACTTCTATGAAAATCATAAGTTAAATGAAAAGGGACAAATTTTACTACGACAGAAGATAAAGATTTTCAATATATATTGTATGGCATGCTTTCAATATGATCAATCAATCTTGTGATATTTTCATGGATTTTGCAAGGCATATAAGTCAATCATATCACACAAGTTTTTGTAATCCATATAAGTTATGCTATCATTATGGTGTAGGTCATCACTTCTCCCCTTTGTCATCAACAAAAAAGGAGACAAGCCATCGAAAAAAATAGCATTTAACAAGGTTTATCATTGAAATTTGCCAGAAAATAGTTTATCCAAAAGAAATCATGCAGATCAAAACATACTTAAAAGATATCAGTAGTTATCTAAAAGGAAGGATCAGTTATCGTTTAATCGATGACAAACTTGTTGTTAAAAGCAAACAAACAGAATTAAAAGATACATTAGTTTAATCCTTAGGAGGTAATCCACAATGCTGATACATGATATCCATTTTTTCATTCAGTTGTCGTAGTGTCTTCAAAATTTCAACTTGTTGATTTTGAATATGTTCTTCTTGTGATTTGATCTGAGAGACAGTTCTGCCATAATGCGATCTTCGAGAGGAGGAAATAGGAGTGAAGGTGCTGCTTTAAAAAAAAGGACTAGGAGGAGGAGATTCATTTCCCATAAGAATTGGTGTTTGAGGTGTTCTATTTGTGGAGGAATTGGATCCGTCCTTCTAGGCTGCCTAACCCATATGCCATTGCTAAAGGTGCACCTAAGTCTTTTCAAAGGGTTTTTATTTATTATGTTATATTTATCATTTTGAATAGATTCTTCATCGGGTGGGATGCAAATGTCATAGGCATGAAGAAATCTAGTGATTAACCTCCCATATGGCAGCATAGTATCTTTACCCATAATATCCTGCATGTGTTGCCAATTGAGTACCCAAAACAATTATCCCGACCGGTCATAATCCAATACATGGTACTCATCTCAATTTGACTTATTTCGTCAAAGATGAAATTGTTTGGGGAATATGATGCTTGTGATAATGTGATGAAGAATTTTAGCGTTGAAAGGCAGTAAGTGTTCACAGCTCTTGGGTAGGAAGTCAAGGTTTGGATTTGCAAAAGATTGTTTCTACGGCTTCGGTATATAGGTTGCTCCTATTGAGTTGACGTCCCATTTACCTTTAAAATAGCATCCTCTATCTTTTTCAGTTATGCCAATTAGCTCACAAATGGTGTTGTCAAATATTCTAATGGGTGTTCCTAGAAGGTAAGTGCTTAGGCTATTATTGTCCTCATATAGGTTGGCATAGAACAATCTAACTAATCATGGATAGATTGGTTCATCTAGTTGCAGTAGTGGTAGAGCTTTTAGGTGTGCAAAATACCTAATGGGATCTAAGTCTTCTAGTTCATCCAAGTCAACATATTTTCCCTATGGATACCTCGTCTTTCAAATTTTGGAAAACTAAGGGCTACCTCTTTTGATCTAAAAAGATCATGGTCAAATGAATCTCCTTCAATCCTTTTTCCTTTTGATCTCTTAGGAGCCATTATCTAGACAAGATGATGATGAAATTGTGAAAAATAAGCAAAGGAAAGAGAAAGGAAAAGAGGGAATGAGATATCAAAAAGAAGGATTTCAAGTGTTACCTTATGGAGATTATGCTGAGAGATGGAAGGCTTGGACCACCAAGAAACCTTCCCCAGTGCTTCTAAGAGGCAGAATGAGGGTTAGAGGAAATGGGAGAGGGTTTGGAGAGCTTTCTTCGGGTTGGGGGAGGTGTCACCGTCGGCCCTAACCCCTCGGGTTAATAAGGGTCGCTCGGTCGGTGCCACCGCCAAACCAAGCGGTGTCACCGCCTGGCGCCCGAGCGCTCAGGCGGTGCAACCGCCAGATCTGGCGGTGCCACCGCTGGCATCCCGTGGAGGAAAGAAAAAAAATTTTTCTTCCTCTCCCCCTTTTTGTTTGCTTCCCTCAAGATAATAAGTTATACTTTAATGGATCATTTTGAAGTAAAGAAGAAAGAAGAAATCAAATCTACAAAAGAAAGGAAAAGGACGAGTCATTTTTCGTGAAGCTCATTTTAGGGACAATTTAACATGCCTAATTCCCTTCTAATGAATTCAAATTGGTCTTCATTCAAGGCTTTTGTGAATATGTCTACTAATTGATGCTTCGTGTCGATGAATTCTAGAACAACATTATTGTTAAGAACATGATCGCGTATGAAATGATGCCTAACGTCGATGTGCTTAGTTCTAGAATGCTGAATTGGATTTTTAGTAAGACATATGGCACTAGTATTATCACATTTTATGGGAATATTTTTAAAGTGAATTCCATAGTCTTCCAATGTATTTTTCATCCAAACAACTTGTGCACAGCATGCGCTCGCAGCAATGTATTCGGCTTCCGCCGTAGATAGTGCTACTGAATTTTGTTTCTTGGAAGTCCAAGAAACAAGTGCATGTCCTAAAAATTGGCATGTTCCGGATGTACTCTTTCTATCTATCCTACATCCGCCAAAATCGGCATCCGCGTAAGCTATTAAATCAAATTTTTCAGATTTTGGATACCATAAACCTAAATTTGGAGTTCCTTTAAGATACCTAAATATTCTTTTAACACTTTTAAGATGAGATAATTTAGGATTTGATTGAAACCTAGCACAAAGTCCTACACTAAACATGATATCTGGTCTAGTGGTGGTAAGGTAGAGTAGACTACCTATCATTCCCCTGTATGTTTTTTGATCGAAGTTTTCACTATTTTCATCCATATCTAACTTAGTCGAAGTACTCATAGGGGTGTTTATTGCTTTTGAATTATCCATGTTAAATCGTTTTAACAATTCTAATGTATATTTAGATTGGTTGAGAAATACACCATCCTTAAGTTGTTTGATTTGTAATCCTAAAAAGAAAGTTAATTCCCCCATTAAACTCATTTCGAATTCATGACTCATAGATTTGGCAAATGATTCACATAGTGATTCATCCAAGAGCCAAAAAATAATATCACAACATAAATTTGTACAATAAGAAAATTATTTTCAAAATGTTTAATAAACAATGTAGTATCAACCTTGCCTTTGGTAAAATTATTTAAAATAAGAAAGGAACTAAGCCTTTCATACCAAGCTCTAGGAGCTTGTTTCAAAACCATAGAGAGCCTTAGTCAATTTGAATACATGATTAGGAAGAAGAGAATTTTCAAATCCGGGAGGTTGTTCACATATACTTCTTCGAAATAAAACCATTCAAGAAGGCACTTTTGACATCCATTTGAAATAGTTTAAAATTGTAACTACTAGCATAGGCAAGGAGCATCCTTATGGCTTCTAATCGAGCCATGGGAGCGAAGGTTTCTTCTTCAGTCGATACCTTCTTCTTGGTTGAAACCTTTGGCCACTAATCTAGCCTTGTTTCTAACCACGATACCATTTTCGTCTTGCTTGTTTCTAAAGACCCACTTAGTACCAATGACTAAATGGTCACTAGGTCTAGGAACAAGCTCCCACACCTTGTTTCTCTCAAATTGATTCAGTTCCTCTTGCATTGCAATAATCCAAAAATCATCTTTTATGGCCTCACAATGCACTTAGGTTCAATTTGAGAGAGGAAGGCATTTAGCATAAAAAATTCTTGAAAGAGGAACGAGTTTGAACCCCTTTAGATGTATCCCCTATAATTAGCTCCTTTGGATGAGCATCTATATACTTCCATTCCTTAGGTAAGGAAATTTCGGAAGAAGGTGCATCCAAGTTGCTATTTTGAGGAGGGGGTTCATTTAAATTCAAATTATCAAAACCAAGATCATCATCAAAATCATTTTTCTTACAATTTGAGACTTCATTAAAAACTACATGAATAGACTCTTCAATTACTAAGGTTCTTTTTTATTAAAAACCCAAAAGCTTTTCAAACGGAAGAGTAACCAAGAAAGATGCCTTCATCGATTTTGCATCAAATTTTCCTAAGGCATCCCTTTCATTTAAAATAAAGCATTTACAACCGAAAACTTTAAAATAGGAAATATTTGGTTTTTTGTTATTCCATAATTCATAGGGAGTTTTTGATAAGGAAGGTCTTATTAGGACTCTATTCATGATGTAGCAAGTCGTATTTACTGCTTCTTAAAAATACTTAGGTAAACTATGTTCGCTTAACATAGTTCTTGCCATTTCTTGTAGGTTTCTATTTTTTTTTTTTCAACTACTCCATTTTGTTGGGGATTTCTCGGAGTGGAGAAGTTATGATTGTATCCATTTACTTCACAAAAATTTTGGAAGTCATGGTTTTGAAATTAACCACCATGATCAATTCCAATTGATGAAATCATGAACCCTTTTTTTGTTTGGAGTGAGTTTACAAAATTTAGAGAAACACTTGAAACAATCACTTTTGTGAGCTAAGAAATAGGTCCAAGTGTATCTAGAGTAGTCATCCACAATCACAAAAGCATATTTGCTTCCACCTAGACTTGTTGTATCAATTGGTCCAAATAAGTCCAAATGGATCAATTGTAACGGTCTAGTGGTGCTAATTTGATTTTTTTGTTTGAAGCTTGTTTTTATTTGTTTCCCTAGTTGACATGCATCGCATACCTTATCTTTAATAAACTTTATATTCGGAATCCCTCGTACTAATTCTTGAGATGAGATTTTAGATATTGTTTTCATGCTTGCATGGCCTAATCTCCTATGCCAAAGCCAATCATCATCATTTATGGCGGAGAAACACATTTCATTACTTAGTTCATCAAGATTGATGGTATAGACATTATTTTGTTTTAAAGCAATCATAGTCACGTTATGATTTGGTTTTTCAATAATGCACATATTTGATTCAAATCTAACGATATAACCTTTATCGCATAATTGACTAATGCTCAATAGATTATGTTTTAATTCATCAACTAGTAACACATCATCAATGGAAAAACTTGATTTGTTACCTATGGTTCCCTTTGCCAATGATTTTGCCTTTGTTGTTGTCTCCGAAGGTGACATAGCCTTCAATCCATGCTAGTGAGCTTGGTGAATTGGGATGGATCTCCGGTCATATGCCTTGAGCATCCACTATCAAGATACCATCTTTTGCTCCTAGCATGTGATGGTGTATGTTTCTACAAGAAGGAATTATTTTTAGGTACCCATTTACTTTTGGGTGCCTCAAAAACTAATATAACTTGTTTATCATGTTGCATAGACTTGATCATGGTTCCTTTAGGAACCCAAATCAATTTGTTCGGACTAATTTTCTTGAATGGGCATTGGTAAGTTATATGTCCATATTTACAACAAAAGTTGCAATTGCTTTGATGTTGAACATGTAAGATAGGACCTTTAACGAAGGTGGTTGGATTTTGGTGAGTACTTCTCACAAATCCGATTCCACTCCTTTTAGGAACGTGACCCTTATTTGTAAGGATCATGTTTAAGGACTTGCTACCGACCTCGAATTTCTTCAAGGTGTCCTTAAGTACTAAGTTCTCATTTTGGAGAGTTTCTAAATCATGGCATTTAACACATGAAGCTAGACAATCATGATATTCAGTTTTTAATTTATCAAAAGCACATGTAAGACTATCATGCTCCTTTCTTAGCAATTTGTATTTTCTACTAATTGTCTTACATTCATCAAATAACTCATGGAAGGCATTTAATAAATCATGATAAGGTAAATCTGCATTAATTAAATCCGTTACCTCTTCTTCAAGGCCATTAGGGCGTAGTGAGCAACTTGCTTCGGTGTTGGACTCCTCTTCTTCGGATGTGCTTGAGTCATCCCATGTTGCCTTGAGCCTTCTTCTTTGGTGTTCTCTTTTTTTTGGCTTGAGGGCAATCGTTCTTGTAGTGTCCCGGTTTTTTTTTTTTTTCATAGCAAATCACTTGGTCCTTCTTTTGTTCAAATTTATTTTTTGTATTATTTTTAAATTTGTTCTTCCTTAAATATTTTTTGAATTTTTGAGTCAAAAGTGCAATGTCATTGTCACTGTCCTCATCACTTGATGTTCCTTTCAAGTGGTCTTCTTGTGATTTGAGTGCCATATCCTTCCTGTTCTTTGGAAGGGGGTTCTCGAGCTCATCATGAGCTTGACATGTCATTTCGTAGGTCATTAGAGACCCAATGAGTTCTTCAAGAGGGGTTCTTCAAGAGGGAATGTTTTAAGGTCTTTGGCCTCTTGAATGGCCGTAACTTTTGGATCCCAACTTTTAGGGAGGGATCTTAAGATTTTAGTTACTAGTTCAAAGTTAGTAAAATCTTTACCAAGAGCTTTGAGTCCATTGATGACATCCGTAAACCGGGTGTACATGTCTCCGATGGACTCACTTGGTTTCATTCGGAAAAGTTCGTAAGAGTGCACAAGAATGTTGATTTTGGACTCTTTCACTCGGCTAGTGCCTTCATGAGTGACCTCAAGAGTTCTTCAAATATCAAAAGCCGAATCACAAATTGAAACACGATTAAATTCGTTTTTGTCTAGTGCACAAAACAAGGCATTCATAGCCTTTGCATTTAAAGCAAAAACCTTCTTCTCTGATTCATTCCATTCGCTCATCGGAAGAGAAGATTTTTGAAATCCGTTTTCAACAATAGTCCAAAGCTCGAAATCCATAGAAATAAGGAAGATCCTCATCCGAGTCTTCCAATACGTGTAATCCCAACCCGTTAAACATAGGTGGACGAAAGATAGAATGGCCCTCTTGCATGCGGAGTAAGCCATCTCTCTTGGGCATTAAACCAAATGTGAGAGATAACCTCGCCTGATACCAATTGTTAGGATCGGAGCAGCACTAAGAGGGGGGGGGGTGAATTAGTGCAGCGGATAAAAACTTGGGTTTTATAAAAAATCTTTTCAGATGAAGAGAGCGAACTTGACAAGTTTAATCTTGAAAGCGTATTCTTAAATATGCAAAGCAAAAGTAATAAGGAACCAGAGCATATAAGAAGATTTGCAATAATATAAATAACAGTAATGAAACGCAAAACCACAGATCACGCCGATTTTAGAGTGGTTCGGTCAAATGACCTACTCCACTTGCGAGGCCCTCTTCGATGAGGCTCCCACCTTCCACTAGCAAGCTTCTTGAAATGGAAGGGTAAATACCCCTCTTACAACTCTTTACAAGCGGTTCACTCTCTTACAGATTTTCGAGAAGAGACGAGGTGAACACTAGCAAATTGAAAAGAAAGAAAGCTAACACTTTTCTAAGATTTTTCTCTCAAACTCTTGCTGCTCAAAAGGTTGTAATCTCAGCTGAGATTTGAGGGGTATTTATAGGCCTCAAGAGGATTCAAATTTGGGCTCCAAAATTTGGGCTCCAAAATTCAAATCCTCTTTGGGTTCCCGATCTTTGGCGGTGCCACCGCCCAGCCAAGCAGCGGTGCACCCACCCAGCGTTGGTGCTTTGGGTGCCACCGCCTGCACTCAGAGGTGTCACCGCCCAGCCAAAGCGGTGCCACCGTTTGGCTCTCCGGTTCACTTGGTTTGGCTTTCTTTTAGCCCAAACCAAATCTGACTTTTGGCCCCAGTTGGCCCCTAACCAGGATATAGGCTTATCTTCTTAATCCTAATCCTAATTACAAGTGAACTACATAACAAAACACATCTTAAGCAATTTATTAACCGCTTGACGCCAAGTTTTGTTCCGACGAGCTTTCCGACGAACTTCCTTCGACGGGGTCCAAGCACGCCCTCGAACTTGTGATGACTTTAAAGAGTAGCTGAGACTTCTCGGTGATCTTTGCTAACCTCCGACGATCTCTTCGGCAAACTTCCAACATGTTCCCGATTTCTTCTCGATTGGTTCCGACAAAGATCTCCGACGATTCATCGAACTCTTAAACGCTCATCGAACTTCGACTCGTATTCTTGCTTTGTATTTTCTGTTTATCGTAGTTAATCCTGCACAACTTAACTCAATAATATGGATTAGATTAAATAACCCATCAATTGATTTTATCATCAAAATCCGAGATTCAACAATCTCCCCTTTTTTTTGATGATGACAATCAATTGATGACGGGTTAAACATAACTCCCCTATCTATATGCCATATTATGAGAAGATAAAACCACTTGAATTCCATTCCATTGGATTCAAGCATAACCCGATAAGTTCTAACCGTAGAGCTTATCGTGATCCTCTTTAAACAATAGTGAATACAAAACTTCTATGAAAATCATAAGTTAAATGAAAAGGGACAAATTTTACTACTGACGAAGATAAAGATTTTCAATATATATTGTATGGCATGCTTTCAATATGATCAATCAATCTTGTGATATTTTCATGGATTTTGCAAGGCATATAAGTCAATCATATCACACAAGTTTTTTGTAATCCATATAAGTTATGCTATCATTATGGTGTAGGTCATCACTTCTCCCCCTTTGTCATCAACAAAAGGAGACAAGCCATCGAAAAAATAGCATTTAACAAGGTTTATCATTGAAATTTGCCAGAAATAGTTTATCCAAAAGAAATCATGCAGATCAAAACATACTTAAAAGATACCAGTAGTTATCTAAAAGGAAGGATCAGTTATCGTTTAATCGATGACAAACTTGTTGTTAAAAGCAAACAGAACAGAATTAAAAGATACATTAGTTTAATCCTTAGGAGGTAATCCACAATGCTGATACATGATATCCATTTTTTCATTCAGTTGTCGTAGTGTCTTCAAAATTTCAACTTGTTGATTTTGAATATGTTCTTGCTGTGATTTGATCTGAGACAGTTCTGCCATAATGCGATCTTCAGAGGAGGAAATAGGAGCTGAAGGTGCTGCTGCGCCAAAAGGACTAGGAGGAGGAGATTCATTTCCCATAAGAATTGGTGTTTCGGGGTGTTCTATTTGTGGAGGAATTGGATCCGTCCTTCTAGGCTGCCTAACCCATATGCCATTGCTAAAGGTGCAGTAGCACCGCCAGTGCCCGAGACCTGGGCAGTAGCACCGCCTGGGCTGGGCGGTGGCACCGCCCAGCACTGTCAGGGTCAGAAACTGACAGGCAGTGGCACCGCCACTGACAGGCGGTGGCACCGCAAGCGTCGGGAACTCCAAGAGAATTCAAATTTGGAGTCCAAATTTGAATCCTCTTGAGGCCTATAAATACCCCTCAAATCTCAGCTGAGATTACAACTTTTTGAGCAGTAGTTGTTTAAGAGAAAGGCCTTAGAAAAGTCTTAGCGAGTCTTATTTTCAATTTGCTAGTGTTCACCTCCTTCTGTCTTGCTGAAAATCTGTAAGAGAGTGAACCGCTTGTAAAAGAGTTGTAAAAGGGTATTCACCCTTCCCCTTCAAGAGATTTGCTAGTGGAAGGTGGGAGCCTCATCGAAGAGGGGCCTCGCAAGTGGATGTAGGTCACTTGACCGAACCACTTCAAAAATGGCGTAATCTTTAGTTTGCATTTCATTACTGCTATTTACATTACTGCAAACCTTCTTACTTGCTTTATTTCATCATTACCTTTGCTGTACAACTTTGCGAATACGTTTTCAAGTTAAGCACTTCCGACTCCAATTTTTATCGCACGAAAGATTTATCGAAATCAACGTTTTAATCCATTGGACTAATTCACCCCCCCCTCTTAGTGCCGCTCCGATGCTAACAATTGGTATCAGAGTCCGATATTTCTCATTTTGGATTTACACCAGAGATAAATGGCTCTTCATGGCTTTCAAGAGGGCTTATCGGTTTTTCGTCCACCGTTGTTTAACGGATTGGACTACACTTATTGGAAAACTCGAATGAGAGTTTTCTTGATTTCTATGAATTTGGATTTATGGAATATTGTTGAAAACAGTTTTCAACTTCCCTCTAAACCGATGAACGAATGGTCGGATTTGGAGAAGAAGTATTTTTCTTTAAACGCAAAGGCTATGAATGCCTTATTTTGCACTTTGGACAAAAATGAGTTCAGTCTGATTTCTACGTGCGAAACGGCTTTTGATATTTGGCGAACACTTGAAATCACACAAGAGGGAACTAGTAGAGTCAAAGACTCGAAAGTTAACATTTTAATGCATGATTTCGAGCTTTTTCAAATGAAGCCGAGCGAAACCATTGTTGACATGTACACCCGTTTTACGGATGTCGTCAATGGTTTACAAACTCTTGGCAAATGTTTCTCGAATTTTGAACTTGTTAGTAAAGTTTTACTATCACTTTCTAAAGTTTGGGAATCAAAAGTTACGGCAATACAAGAAACAAAAGAGTTAAATATTTTTCCACTTGAAGAACTTATCGGCTCATTGATGACATATGAAATGGTGCACAATGCACATGATGAACACAATGAACACTTGAACCACCTTCCAAAGAATAGGAAGGATTTGAAACTCCGGACAAATGAATACCACTTGAGCGATGACTCAAGTGATGAGGACAATGATGAACTTGAACTTCGAACACTAACTCTTAATAAGTTCATTAAACAAAAATCTAAAATGAACAATGAACTTGAACGGAGGAAGAGGCCAAAGAAAAGGAAGGCACCCAAGGATGAATCAAGAACTTCCAAAGGTGAAACGGCGAATTGGGCTTTGACGGGCTTCGACTACAAGGTAAGTAACTCAACTCTCTTGAATTATTTTGAAATTACTTGAAGTTTTTCATAAGTGCTTAATTTAGATAGTAGGAATAGAAAATAAAAAAATATTTTTCAAAAATTATATCATGTTTTTTCTTTTTAGCATCTTTGAAAAATTAAAAAAATTGATAATGAAAAGTATATTGCTAAGGTTCTTGTATGTTATGTTTTGAAATGTTGAATGATATATGCAACATTAGGGATGATAATTATATGATATGTGATAATGCTTAGGATTAATCTATGTATGTGTATCTTGATGATTTTATGTCATGCATGAGTTTTTGAAGTAAATGTGAATTGAAACTCTCATTTTGGATTAACATGTTTTTGGTTGAATCATTTTTATGACATATTAAGATTACATAGTGCATGTATATCTATGTATGAATTTCTTGATAGTATTATGATGATAGATGTGATATCATGATTTTTTATTTTTGATGTGTTTGGTCTTGACGGCTTTATGACAAAACTTATGTTTTGATTTTAAATGATGATACATGTTTTCACAAAAAGACTTGAACACCCTCACATGAAATCAATTGTATAAAATGGAAATAAATTTTATATCCTATTGATGTTAATGAATTTATTTTACCATTCTTGTGAATCTCATAAAAATAAACATGATGAATATTTTGAAAATAAATGAGTGTATCATGCATTTGGTCTTAATGATTTCTCTAGAACATACTTTTTGAAATCATACTTGATAATGAATATCAAGATATTAAAAGGATATTATCATGGAATAATGCTTGATAATTTATTTTACGAAATTTACCTTTCTATCTTGAATGTTGACATTTTTTTTATGATGTGTTAAAAGAATCACTTAAAAAATGCTTTTCCCGTATTATCGAGATTAATGATTTCATGATATTGTGTGAATCTCGAAATTGATTTTGATGAAATAGTAATAACGTTATTTGAATCTCAAAATGATAATTTGATTATGATTTTTTATCAATTAACTTGAATGAAATTTTGTTTTAACCGAATCATGAACTTTCTCTTGACTTCTTGACTTAAGAATTTTGAAGAAACATGATGATTACTTGATATTTGATACTTGAAATTTCTTGTAAAATGTGATCTTGATAAGAATGTTTCAATTTGCTCTTTGTGCTATATCTTTTCAAATGAATCATGAGCCTTGATATCATATATTTCATAATATAGAAATAACAAGATTTCTTTGCCTTGTATGTCTTGTGTGATGATTGTACTTCAATTTGCTTTATTATGAATTATATGAATCTTGATCGTGAACTTGTTAAGAAGAATTTTAATGAACCATGAATCATATCTTTGGTATTCACGAATTGATCCTTATTGATATCTTTCATTGATATGATAAATTGTCATCTCATGTTATATCGTATAATTATATCATGCTTTGCGATTGTATCATATGATCTTTGCTAAATTTTCACATTGATATTCTTCATGACATGATTTCTTGGCATCGTTGTCTTGTATGCTTCATGTGATAATATGAATACATGAAACACTTATGATATGATTTTTATATAATTCCGTGTATTCATAAAATATTTATCTCATCACCCAATAACTCTTCTTGATACTCCTAATGTGATGAAGTAAAATTATGCATGAAATACAAATGGGGAGAAGTTTTGATCATGCATGGTAGGATATAATTTGACAAATTAATACCATCATGATATGAAACATTTATGATTCGCAATGATGTATGCAATACTTGTGCTTTCTAATTATGATGTGATGTATTACATATGTTGTAAATCATGATTTAAAATACTATGGATTGTTGCTAAAATGATGTATTATAAATATTGATTTAATGTTTTGTATCATGAATACTCTAAATGATGAATGTTTGGTATCATGATCAAAATGTTGACAAATAGTTAAAAATTTTAGTACATGTATGATATCCTCATAATGTTGATTGATTTATTCAATATCGTGTATGAATGAAATATAAGGTTTGTCAAATAGTGCATGTTTTAAATTGAAAATATAATGATGCACAAATAATATTGATACTTACCTTTGTCATAATTGATGCAAAGGGTCTTTCCTTCTTTTTGACAATGACAAAGGGGGAGAAATATTGCTCGCTCAAGATGCAAAATTTGAAAACTTGCACATTGCAAAAGAAGCAAAACTTGCAACTTGCACATTGCAATAGGAAGCAAGAATTGTGAGCTTACACAAGAAAGCTATCTTGTATTTGCTTTCGTAATTTTTTGCTAGCTTGTATGTAGTAAAACTTGCATATCGTAAAAATTACTAGCTTATAGTCTAAAGAGAAGCAATCAATAGCTATCTCAAGAAGACCAAACATGCTAAACTTACACATCTTTAATCATTAGATTGCATGATGATAAAACTTGATATTATGTTTTTCATGCAATGAGTTGTACCCATATAACAAATACTTGATTGTGATACTTCTTCTTTTTGTTGATAACAAAGGGGGAGAAGTATGTTGATGACATGACATGTGATGCATAAGTTTTATGCATATGTTCATGATGATGTGTTGCAAGTATTCATGATGAATATTGCAATAACTTGAATTCTGCTTGAATTCAAGGTTCTATCAATATGGCATATTGATAGGGGGAGTTTGTTTAAACTCCGGGAGTTAAGGTTAACTCTGTCAACAAGTGGTTGTCATCATCAAAAAGGGGGAGATTGTTGAATCTTGTATTTTGATGATGAAACCACTTGATATGTGTTTATAATTTAAACTGCATTTTGAGTGATGCAGGTCTACTCGATCAGGATTATACAGTTAACGCAGGAGGAATTGACGTTGCGCCGGAGGAGATCACGTTAGGATATTGGACGGCAAAAGGCTTCGGGCGTCGGGCATCGGGCCAAGGAGAGCGGAATTGCGCCAAGGATATCGGGGTTACGGAGGTCAACCGCCGATTGGGCAACAAGCCGCAAGAGAGGACGATGCGCTAAAGAATCGGACGAAGCGCCAACCAACGACGTGCCGGGCAACGGAATGTCGATTCGCGTTGTAATAATTGTCGAGATCGGAGTTGAGTTTTAGTTTGTGTGTGCAGGAATAACTATGATAATGAGAAAGACAAAAAGCGAAACAAAGTGCGGAGTCAAGCGCGAAGGATTCATTGGGAGTTCGAGAGTTCGACGGAAGTCCGAAGGTTCGTCGGGAATGCTGCCGGAACTAGCCGAGAATGAGTAGGGAGCTTGCCAAAGGGTTTTTTGGAAGATCACCGAAAGGTTCGTGGGAAGTTCGCGGAGCTCGCCGAGAGAGATCGGAGCTTGCCGAAGAAGCTCGTTGGAACTCGCCAAGATCAAATCGTGAAGTTTAAGAGCTTGCCGGGAGTCCGCAGAATGGTTTCCGAGAGTTTATCGGAAGACCGCCGAAAGTTCGCTGGAAGCTTGCCGAAAAAAGTCTTGACTTATGGACTTTGTAATAGCTTATAAAATGTCTTTAAATTCATTGTTAGCATGTTAATTAGGGTTAGGATTAGGTATTAATCCTATAACCCAAGTAGGGGCCAATTGGGCCCGAGTTCGGACTAGTTTGGGCCAAGATTGAAGCCCAACTAGTGGGCTGAAAACACTGTAGGCGGTGGCACTGCTCAGCACTGTCAGGGTTAGAAACTGACAGGCAGTGGCACCGCCACTGACAGGCGATGGCACCGCAAGCATCGGGAACTCCAAGAGAATTCAAATTTGGAGCCCAAATTTGAATCCTCTTGAGGCATATAAATACCCCTCAAATCTCAACTGAGCTTACAACTTTTTTAGCAGCAAATGTTTAAGAGAAAGGCCTTAGAAAAGTCTTAGCGAGTCTTGTTTTCAATTTGCTAGTGTTCACCTCCTTCTTTCTTGCTGAAAATCTGTAAGAGAGTGAACCGCTTGTAAAAGAGTTGTAAAAGGGTATTCACCCTTCCCCTTCAAGATATTTGCTAGTGGAAGGTGGGAGCCTCATCGAAGAGGGGCCTCGCAAGTGGATGTAGGTCACTTGACCGAACCACTTCAAAAACGGCGTAATCTTTGGTTTGCATTTCATTACTGCTATTTACATTACTACAAACCTTCTTGCTTTATTTCATCATTACCTTTGCTGCACAACTTTGCGAATACGTTTTCAAGTTAAGCACTTCCGACTCCGATTTTTTATCGCACGAAAGATTTGTCGAAATCAACGTTTTAATCCATTGCACTAATTCAATCCCCCCTCTTAGTGCCGCTCCGATCCTAACACTTCTCTTAAAAATTTTTGTGCCCACGTCAATTTTTTATCCCAAATTGAACCTAAATGCATTGACGAAGCCATGAAAGATGATTCATGGATTATTGGAATGCAAAATGAGTTAAATCAATTTGAGAGAAATAAGGTGTGGAAGCTTGTTCCTAGGCCAATTGACCATTTAGTTTTTGGTGCTAAATGGGTCTTTAGAAACAAGCAAGATGAATATGGTATCGTGGTTAGAAATAAGATTAGATTAGTGGCCAAAGGTTTTAACCAAGAAGAAGGTATCAATTATGAAGAAACCTTCGCTCTTGTGGCTCCATTAGAAGCCATAAGGATGCTCCTTGCCTATGCTAGTAGTAATAATTTTAAGTTGTTTCAAATAGATGTTAAAAGTGCTTTTCTTAATGGATTTATTTCCGAAGAAGTTTATGTTGAACAACCTCCCAGATTTGAGAATAATAGTCTCCCTAATCATGTGTTTAAATTACCTAAAGCTTTCTATGGTTTAAAACAAGCCCCAAGGGCTTGGTATAAGAGACTTAGTTCTTTTCTTATTGAAAATAAATTCTCTAAAGGTAAGGTCGATACTATATTGTTTATCAAAAATATTGAAATTAATTTTCTCATTGTTCAGATTTATATTGATGATATTATCTTCAGTTTTACGAACAAATCTCTTTGTGAATCTTTTTCTATAAAAATATGAGCCTTGAATTTGAAATGAGTTTGATGGGAGAATTAACCTTCTTTTTAGGCTTACAAATTAAACAACTAAGCAATGGCATCTTTATTAGTCAAACTAAATACGCTTTAGATTTGCTAAAAAGATTTAATATGGATAGCTCAAAAGCTATCAACACTCCTATGAGCACCTCCACTAAGTTAGAAATAGATGAGAGTGGAGAAAACTTTGATCAAAAAACTTATAGGGGTATGATAGGAAGTTTACTTTACCTCACTACAACTAGACCGGATATCATGTTTAGTATAGGACTTTGTGCTAGGTTTCAATCGAATCCTAAGATATCTCATCTTAAAGCTGTTAAAAGAATACTTAGATATCTTAAAGGTACCACAAATCTAGGATTATGGTATCCAAAATTCAAGAATTTTGAGCTAATTGCTTATGCTGATGCGAATTTTGCGGGGTGTAGACAAGATAGAAAAAGCACATCAAGAACATGTCAATTTTTGGGATATGCACTTGTTTCTTGGTCATCCAAGAAACAAAACTTGGTTGTACTATCTACAACCGAAGCGAAGTATATTACAGCTAGTGCATGCTGTGCACAAGTTGTGTAGATGAAAAATATCTTAGAAGATTATAAAGTTCATCTTAAACATATTCTCATTAAATGTGATAAGACGAGTACAATATGTTTAACAAAGAATCACATTCAACACTCAAGAATAAAACATATTGATATTAGACATCACTTTATACGAGATCATGTCACTAATCATGATGTAATTCTAGAGTTCATTAATACTAAACATCAATTAGCTAATATTTTTACAAAGCCTTTAAGTGAAGAACAATTTGATTTCATTAGAAGAGAATTAGGAATGTTGATTTGTCTGAATGCATGAATTTGTTTTCGGACTTCTTGATTCTAAGATCAATCACTTAATGCTGAAAATCTTATATGATTATATGTTTCAATAACATATTGAAAATTGTATGTCTTGATTTCCATGATAATAAGTATGTTTTACCTTCATGATTGTGTTTGAAAAGCTATAGCAAAACTTTGTCCGAATGCATGAATTTGTTAAACTTCATTTTCGGACTTTCTTGATCCTAACAATGCATGATTTTGTAGTTCTCTTCCGGACTTAATGTATTTATTGAATGGAGCTTTCATGAGCCTATGTCATATCAAGCTTATTTCATATCAATGCTTCATGATTTTTTACATAAGGATTTAATTAACAAATGTATCTCTCATGGATTTGCCTTATGAAAAATAATTTTTAAATCGAGAAATGGATTTGATGTAATGATTCTTTCACATGAATTCCTTCTTGATGAAGGAAGATTTTTTTTTGAGATGAACACTTACAAGGATTTAAATTTCACATGTATATCTTGTGAAAATGAAGCATGATTTAATCTCTTATCATTTTTAACTCAATGACTTTCCTCCTTCATGCAAAGCATTAATGACAAATAAGGAAGAAGTAATGAAAGCTATCTCCTTAATGGACTTTTGAATGATACCATGTCATGATTGCTTAAAAAATAATTTGTATGAATGGTCTCTTATGGTTGAAAAATAACATGAATCTTGACCATACTTATTACTATACTTGAAATACACTTGAATCGTTCTCCTTTTTGTTGATGACAAAGGGGGAGAAATATGTGGTAAATTGATGATAAAATAAATTACTATGATTGCCATATTTGCATTAATGATAAGATATCTAGAGCTTACATTGTAATTTTACAATGTTGTTATCTTGCCATATGATGAATTGCTACGATTGTCATATTTGCATCATGTTAAGATATCTAGAGCTTACATCGCAATCTTACAAATTAATATCTTGCCATATGATGAATTGCTACGATTGCTATCTTTCACATAGAAATATAAGACTTGAAAATGGATGTCAAGCCTTGACATCATTTTCAGAAAGATATATCACGATAGGAATCATGATGGGGGTATTGATAAGTTTAAATGAACTTAACTTATTAATATGTCTCTTGAATTCAAAGGCTTTGAATTCAAGAATGACTTATCTCAAGTATGACATATAGATAGAGGGAGTTAAGGTTAACTCCGTCATCAATTGATTGTCATTATAAAAAAGGGGAGATTTTTTAATCTCGGATTTTGATGATGAAGTCATTTGTCATTTGGTTATCTAATCCATATGTTGAGATAAGTGTGCAGGATTAACTATGATAGTAATAAGACATGCAGTAGGTGTTAAGCCGGAGTCAAGACCAAGATTATGTTGGGGGTTCGAGAGTTTGTCGAAAGTCCGGACGGTCATCGAAGGTTCTACGGGAACAATCCGAGAAGTCTAGGAGCTTGTCAAAGAAGCTCGTCGGACTTCGTCAAGAGGATCGCTGCAAGTCTAAGAGTTTGCCGGGAGTCCGCCAGAGCATCGCCGAGGGTTCAAAGGATGTTCGCCGAAAGTTCGTCGAAAGCTCATCGGAAGAAGCGATTGACGCACCGGAACATGATATGCAGTATTGATGTCTTAATTGTCATAGTTAGCATGTAGATTAAGTTAGGATTGAGAGGTGATCCCATCAACTTAATCTGGGGCCAACTAGGCCCTTGGCAAACCCAAATTGGGCCGAATGGATCAGCCCATTCAAACCCAGAATTCTTAATCGGCGGTGGCACTGCTAGGAGACTCGATCTCCCAAGAGTTCTAGGCGATAGTACTGCCCATGTCAAGCGATGGTACCGTCGACAGTTATTACTGCCAGCGGTGGTACCTCCCCAGTCAAGCGGTGGTACCGTCAGAGCTCGGTCTCCAAACTCTGTCAGGCGGTAGTACCGCCTAGACTGAGTGGTAGTACCGCTCAGTGACAGATGACAGGTGGTAGTATGTTAGAACCCTTGCAGATTCTAAACTTGGGGTTGATCTCTTTAAGGGATCGGCCTCCTTGGAACTCTATAGGGGTTCCTCCCTCCAAGTTGCTGCTCAAAGGCTACATAAAATATTCATCTATTGCTTATAAAAAGAGAAGGAATACATGACTATTTATAGGGCTTCTAAACCCTAACTCCTAATAGGACTCCTACTTAAGACTCCTACTTCTAACCGACTCCTAATATGACTCCTACTCAAGACTCCTATTCCTTTACAACTCCTAATTCTTCTTTAAGAAATAACCTCCAAACCCTAGCCGACCTTTTTACTTCTTTAATAGGGGTCGGCTTAGGTAGGTTTTACATGAATATTCCTCTCAATTAGGACTCTCCTAGCTAGAGTCCTAACAGACCCGCCCTCTTCAAATCAGCCTTGTCCTCGAGGCTGACGATTCATGAATTCTGGGAATTTGATCTTCAAGTCATCATAGTCCTCCCAAGTGGCATCTTCTATTGGTAGGTTCGCCCACTGTATTAGCACTTCAGTAGTGGGTTGTCGTCATCGAGTAATGATTTATCGATCAATAATGGCACTTGGTTGGATCTAGAATTCTCCTTGGGTAGTCATATTTGGTGGGTGGCTTTGGGCTGTCTCCAAGCACCTATTTATAACTTCCGTCTGGCTGTCGGTTTGTGAGTGATATGTCATACTCCTTTTCAATTTAGTACCCTGCATATGGAATAACTTTGTCCAAAATCTGCTTGTCAAGATATAAGTAGAATTTGTCACAAGCACAATGTGTCCCTTATAGTGTAATTCTTTTGAGTCCTAATTGTAATGAGCCATGGAGCTTAGTGCTTTCTCCAATTTTTTTATGATCTTACTGGTCTCTGGATCTTCCTGCCATTCCCTCTTAATATCCTTAAGGAAGTCACTAGTCAAAAGTGAAATGGCCAAAAATTCAACTTGCTTGGGTAGTCGTGAAAGCATATATGCAACAACATTCTCTTTCCCCTTTTTGTAAGTTATTTCATAATCAAATCCAAGAAGCTTTATTACCCAATTTTGCTACTCAAGGGATGATATCTTTTGCTCCAAAAAGTACTTGAGGCTTCTATGGTCGGTTTTAATTTGAAATCATCGACCGATCAAGTAGAGTCTCCACCTTGTTGTTGCGTGCACAATGGCGAGCATCTCCTTATTATATGTTGACATATTTTGATGAGAGGGAGACAATGCCTTGCTAGTGTATGCGAGTGGTCGACCATCATGCATGAGAATGGCTCCAATTCTGACTCTAGATGTGTCGACCTTAATAATGAATGGTCAGTTGAAATTTGGTAGTGCTAGCATCGGCGTCGTCGTCATGGCTACCATAAGTTTGTCGAAGGCAGCGGAGGCTTTGTCCGATCATTGGAAGACATCTTTTTTCAATAAAGAAGTAAGTGGTGCATTGATCTTTCTATAGTTTTTCACGAACTTGCGGTAGTAGCCTGTTAAACCCAGAAAGCCATGTAGTAATTTTATATTCCTCGGGGTCGGCCAGTTCTACATTGCTCCAATTTTGAAGGGGTCCACTGCCACACCTTCTTCTGATATGATATGCCCAAGATATTCCACATTCTGTTGAAGAAAGCAAAAATTTGTAGTGGTTGTTGTGTGTTCAAAAGGTGGTTTTTGGTATGTCTTCTTTGCACACTCGTATTTAATGATACCCGGATCAAAGGTCCAGCTTTGTAAAGATTTGTGCTCTCTTTCATCTAGCAATTTATCTACTATTGGAATAGGTTATTTTCCCTTGACGGTTATGCCATTGAGAGCTCGGTAATCAATACACAATTGCCATGTTCCATCCTTCTTTCGTACGAGGAGTGCCGGTGAAGAGTAGGGGCTGCAACTTAGCCGAATAACTCCTATTTCAATCATCTCATTTACAATCCTTTCTTTTTCATCCTTCTGAAGATATGAATACTGATATTGTTGAGTATTTGCTAGAGATTTGTCTAGAAGAATCGTTATGCAATGATCATGCCGACAGGTAAGAGGTAGGTTGTGTGGTTCATCAAATATATCCGAAAATTCAGCAAGCAAAGAAAGTAGATTTGGATCTTCAAATTCTGTTGGCTCTCCCTTAGTTTGCTGCTCAAGTTGTACCAAAAAGTTGTTGCATGCTTTATGCAAAACCTTCTCCATTTGTTGTCTGCAAATCTTCTTTACGTCACCCCCACTTTTTCCGTGCAGTATCATTTGTTTCCCCTTACTGTAAAATTTCATAATTAGTTTCATAAAATTCTGAGAAACATCACCTAATGTCGTCAACCATTCAATTTTGAGCATGGCCTCATGATCATCAAGAGGGAGGAGGAAGAAATATTCAAATATCTTTTGGTCCTGCAACAACAGTTTCACTCGCGGGTGCCTACAATCATACTTAAAAATCCATCCGTTGGCAACCTTAACATCAAACCTACTGCAATTCTCGATAGGTAAGGCCATCCGGACAGCAACCTTACTATTTAGGAAGTTATTAATATTGCCTATGTTGATGAGAACAGTGATCGGTTGTTGTTTGAGAAGGCCTCCAACTTTCATCGTTTGCGGGTTTGAGTTGCCAGCTAGTGCGTGAACTGTAATGTCGGTCAGTTGTGGCTCTTCTTTTGCATCTTCTTCTTTATATTCAAGGCTCTCTTTTGAATATTCAATGACCTCTTCTTCTATTGGTTCAATCATAAGAAGTCTTCCTTTTTTACAGTGATGCTCGTGGCTCCACGGCTCGTCACAATACCAACATGACCCCTTCACGGATCGCTCCCGAAGTTCTTCTCTTATCAAACTTTTTGGTGTAGAGACTCGGTTGATAGTAGGGGGGGCTGAGGGCTTTGATATTGCAGATTGGGGAGCAACCCTAGTCCTCCGGGCTTCATGGTTCAATCGCTCCTCTTGAAATCGTGCGAAAGAGATGGCTGCCATAAATGTGTACGATTGTCGCGCTTTAACTTCTCCCCGGATCTCCAGCTTCAAGCCCTCAATGAAGGTCCCCAATAGCTATTTTTGAGACCAATCATGAGTTTGATTAGATAACCTTTCAAACCTAGTTTGGTACTCTTGAATGGTGGAGGTTTGTCGGATCTTTGCTAGTTGTCCATCAATGTTCTCGTAATCGGTTGGTCTGAAGCGGATCAGCAGTCCTTCCTTGAATTGTCGCCATGAGAGGACTCCATAAGTGTGTTCAAACTAGTCAAACCATTATATGGCATCCCCTTCAAGATGTATAGCTGTAATTTTTACCATATATGCGTCTACAATTTGTGGTACCGAAAATATCGCTCTGTGTGCAAGATCCAACCAATCAGGTCTCCTTCTTCCCATCTAGAGAAGCCCACTCTCATATGTGGATAGTTGGGGCTAGTCATAGAGAGTCCCTTCCCTTGGAAGTCATCTCTTCGGGCTTGGTGTGATTGGGCAGAACTCTCTCCTTGATGTGATTTCTTCGGGCTTGGTAGTCAGCCCAATCTAAGTTCGGTAAAGAGCGTTCGAATCTTATCGTCCATTCGCGCTTCGAATGCTTCGAATTTAGCATTGATTGTCTCCTCAGATGCCATAGTATATGCCTCATAACATGTGATATTAAGATCTTTCTTTTTTTTGTCAGGTTAAAGGCATGTATATGTTGAGAGAAGTGATGGTCGAAAAGGGTTGGTGGATTGGTGGATATAGGCTGTGGTTTAGCTTTGTTTTATAGCTGTTTTGGGTACAGTTTGAGGGTGTGGTTTGGTGGAGTTTTAGGGCTGTGGATGAAAGTTTTGGATCTGTGGTAGATGGCAGCAAAGGTTTGATAGAAATCAGTGGAAGTTTGCTACAGAATTGTGTTGTCTTGTAAGAGCAGAATTATCATAGAAGAAACAGCGGTTTCTCGATAAAAAATCCACCAAAAACTTGAGAGATTTGAGGAGAGAATTGATAGTAAAATCTCAGTTTATATGACAGCAAGGATGTCTAATTTAATCAAGAAAATTTTGGCAGTATAACAGTAAGGAAATTAGTGCAAGTTGCGATAGCAGAATTCTTGTCGAAAAATTTCAGCAGTTTGCGACGAAAATTTGCAGCAACACAAAATCATTTTTAGAGATGAATTTCTCAATAGATTAATCTTAGATAGAATCCAAGATGATCTATGAAGTGTATAAGAAATTTTGTTCAAAAAAAGATTGCAAATAGATGGGTTAAGGCAACAATATGCGGCTGAAATTTTCTACGGCACAGATTTTCAAGTGTAGCAGATTGGACATAAAAGATCAGTAGTTTATTTTGAGAATTTTTCGACAACACCAAAGGGAAATCTACTATTATGAAGTTTGAAAGCTATCATAAAAATTTCGTAGAGATTTGGACAGAAAAAATATATTATCGAGATCAAACAGACAATGCTATGTGGCTGAAATTTTACAGTGCAGATATTCAAGTATAGCATATTAGACGTAAAATATCAATGGTTGATATTGAGAATTTTTTGACAAAACTAAAGGGAAATCTGCTGTTAGGAAGTGTTCAAGTTGTCATAAAAATTTTGTAGAAATTTGGATAGAAAAAATGTAGTAGCAAGATCAAACAGACTGTGCTATGCAGCTGGAATTCTGCAATGTATCTTTCGTCGTAGAGATGAAAACTTTGTGACGAAAAGTTTATGCAGCAATATAGGAACAATTTGTTTTGGATTTTCGAATAAAGATAACTAAATTACAGTAGTAGTAAGGTAGAAAACCAGAACCTGTTACAATTCATGGGGAGATCAAAGGATGATCCGCGGTGGTAGAGATGACGGTAGAATTTGGTGACGATCTTTTAAGCAATTGTGGGAATTGCTTTGGGTGGATGTAGAGGGTTGATGGATGGCTGTGGAAGGGCAGCGAGATGCCAAGAACGCTGCTTTGATACCAAGTGTTAGAACTATTGGGAAATCTTGGGGGCGACATCACATGCGCAACGGAAGAACAAGAAAATAAAATCCCCGATTCCCAAAGAGATGTTCGTCGTCGTGTGAAGATTGGTGCGTACAATCCACGAAACTTAAAATTACGTATAAAGTAGATTGTGTTACCTAGGGAGATCGTATATCCTTGTTTCCTTATAGATCTTTAAGAGAGGGTGAAGGAGGTCAAGCGTCCTCCTCTCTAGCGGTGATCCACATAGAAGGGCTACGACGACGCTCCTCAAAACTCCAGGCCTGCTTTAAGGTGGAGAGGAGGAGGAGAATAGGAGAGGCAAGCAAAGGCTCTAGCCTATGAGGCTCTGAATCCCTCCTATTTATAGAGGTCCCTTATCAAACCCTAATGGATCCTCGCCTAGTGGGTATTGGATCTGCATCCAATAACCCAAGCCTTTTAGATTAGTGGATCTCTATCCAATAATCTCTAATGGGCTCTTATTCCATCTCGTCCATGGGATCCAATAATTCAGGGGCTTATTGGATATCCAATAAGACAAGGGCTCCGTCGGATATCTCATATCCGGACCTCTACTCATCGCAATGCCTACCATATATGTGTGACCCTCTAGGCCCAATATCGAGCTGGCCGTGAGTCATACCTATCAAAACTCCTTCTAACTCAATGAATTATTATCTCTGTAATAATTCACTTGACTCATCGACTACGGATGTACTAGGCCACTACGTCGTAGTCCCGAAACGATACAGGGGAATCCAATCCATTGGACATGTCTGTCCTCAGTTATCGTGTACATATAGTCCCTCATCCATCTAATATCCTAGAGACCGTATATCGAGCATGGTGCTGTCAGACCAATACGGTTTCTACTCGAGTCTCGCTCTAATTGGATTCTCCCGGAGAACTCTTTCTCTCTTAACCCGAATGACCCTGACCAGGGATTTGTCTGAGCAAGAACACATGGGATATTCCTCTCATGACGCCGAGAGTGGATGATCCTCTATCGACACTCAATAGCCCTCGTAAGGTCGACTACCACTCCCAATGACCAGCTGTACTAGATCTGGGACAGCCAAACCTATAAGTCTGGTATCAAAGAGTGGAGCACTCATACAGGACATCCTTGGTGTCTCAATTCTAAGGACCAGATATACCACTATGACTACGGAATCGCTATTTGACAATAAGGCATTATCAACCATCCAACATTACATAAGCAGATCAATCAGTGAACTCATTCTCTAATGAGCACATGTATTGTATCCCTAGTGTCCCTACACGAGCAGCTATGAGACCAGCTGCATCCATCATATGGACGGGTGTACAGCACACCAGTCTGTCCGGTTATCGTGATATCCCTCTCGAGTAACCTGTGACCAGGATTATTTAGGATCCGTGTTTAAAAGTGAATCGATATAATTATCATGATCTCATCACGATTCGATTCCCATTACACAAATCCAAGGACATCACAATATATATATATGCACATATGCAATAGTTATAAAGTGATATATGCCAAAATATAATAAGCAAAAGGATTCTGTATCAAGTCACACGTGCCATCACTCACGTGATTGGCTTGCTGGGCACTTATGACAAGTAATCTCCCACTTGACCTAAAGCTAATCACCTATGTGTTTAATCACCATCAGACCCCTATGATGCTCAAAGACAATTTGAGACAACGGCTTTGTCAATGGATCTGCAATGTAATCTTCGGATGGAACTCTTTCCTCTGCTACATCTCCTCGGGTTACGATCTCTTTGATAAGCTGGAAACTCCTCAGAACACTTCTGATGAGACCTGGGTTCCCTTATTTGAGTAATCGCTCTATAGTTGTCGCAATATAAGGAGATCGACTCCTCGCTACTCGGCACGACTCCCAATTCTATGTTGAACTTCTTCACCTAGACTCCCTCCTTTGCTACATCTGATGCAGCAATGTACTCCGCCTCTATGGTCGAGTCAGCAGTAGTATCTTGCTTAGAACTCTTCCAGCACACTGCTCCTCCATTCAAGGTGTACACATACCTTGAATTTGACTTACTATCATTGACATCAGATTGAAAACTTGAGTCCGTGTAGCCTTCAACCTTAAGGCTATTACCTCTATATACCAGTAAATGATCCTTAGTCCTTCTCAAGTACTTAAGGATACACTTTACTGCTTTTCAGTGCTCCAAGCCTGGATCCGCCTGATACCTTCTCGTGACACTCAAAGCATGCGCTATATCAGGCCTAGTACATAGCATGGCATACATGATAGACCCTATTGCTGAGGCATAAGGTATCATATCCATGTTCGCCCTTTCTTCTGAAGTCTTTGGGGACATACTCGTAGAAAACGATATCCCATGTCTCATCGGTATGAGACCTCTCGTGGAATTTTCTATGCCAAACCTTTTGACAATGGTTTCTATGTAACTAGACTGGGACAAGCCAAGCATCCTTTTGGATCTATCTCTATAGATTCGAATCCCCAAGATATAAGATGCTTTCCTTAAATCCTTCATGGAGAAGTGTCTAGATAACCAAGCCTTTACTGTGGATAGCATTCCTACGTCATTCCCAATGATCAGGATGTCATCCACATATAACACCAAAAAGGTGATAGTGCTCCCAATTACCTTCCTGTACACACAAGGCTCATCTTCGTTCTTAATGAAGTCATAAGATCTGATTGCCTTATCAAATCTTATGTTCCAACTTCGAGAAGCTTTCTTTAGTCCATAAATGGATCTAAGCAACCTACACACCTTATTTGAGCAGTTCTTGAACACGAATCCCTCAAGTTGCATCATATACACCCCCTCCTCGAGGTTTCCATTGAGGAATGCAGTTTTCACATCCATCTACCAGATCTCATAATCATAGTGTGCTGCAATATCCAATAGAATTTTAATGGATTTTAGCATTGCTACGGGTGAGAAGGTTTCGTCGTAGTCAACACCTTACCTTTGACGATACCCCTTAGCCACTAGCCTTGCTTTATAGGTCTCTACCTTTCCATCTACTCCGATCTTTTTTTTAAAGTTCCACTTGCAACCGATGGGTACAATACCTTCAGGCGTATCAACTAGGTTCCAAACCTTGTTGGAGTACATAAAATCCATCTCAAAATTCATGGCTTCTTGCCACTTCCCATAGTCTATACTCATAATAGCCTCCTTGTAGGTCTGAGGATCAATATCCTCAACATCTTCTACTCTAATATGTCCTACATATCTCTCAAGAGGATGGGATACTCTATTAGACCTACGTAAAGTTGAAACTTGTGTATTAGGTACCTGAACAGACTCGGGTTGTAGAGTGGTGCTTGAGCTTGGTTCTCCAACCTCACTCAACTCTATCATGCTCCCACTATCTCTGCTAAGAATGTGTTCCTTTTCAAGGAACACTGCTCTCTTAGTTACAAAGACCTTTTGGTCCTCTAGATGATAGAAATGATACCCACAAGTTTCCTTGGGGTATCCCACTAATTTGCATCGCTCTATCCTTAGTTCTAATATATCGGGGTTGTGTCTTTTAATGTAGGCAGGGCAACCCCAAATCTTAACAACCTTAAGATCAGGCTTCTTCCCTTTCCATATCTCATATGGTGTAGATACTATCGACTTAGTTGGACCTCTGTTCATATGGTAAGCTACGATCTCTAGGGCATATCCCTAGAATAAGATGGGTAGGTCAGCGAAACTCATCATGGACTGTACCATATCTAACAGCATATGATTCCTCCTTCCAGAGACACCATTGAGCTGAAGTGTATAAGAAGGTATCAATTGGGATAATATCCCATGGTCCTTGAGGAACTAAGTAAATTCTATACTTAAGTACTCACCTCCTCGATCTGATCGAAGAGTTTTGATACTCTTTCCAGTCTGGTTCTCCACCTCATTCTTAGACTCTTTGAATTTCTCAAAAGCCTCGGACTTGTACTTCATTAAGTACATATATCCATTCGTTGAGAAATCATCGGTAAAGGTAATGAAGTAGGAGTAACTACCAATAGCATGAGTTGACATGGGTCCACATACATCACTATGTATGAGTTCTAACAGCTTAGTGGCTCTCTCTCCAGTTCCACTAAATGAAGAGTTGGTTAGTTTTTCACGAAGGCAAGGCTCGCAAGTTGCATATGACATATAGTCGAATGGATCTAGATATCCATCATTTAGCAACTTTTGAATCCTTCTTTCATGGATGTGACCTAGTCTACAATGCCACGGGTATGCATTGTTCATCTCATTTCATTTCCTCTTGGACACATTTACATTCATGATATGTAGAGTAGTGTCTAGCATAAACAAACCTTTATGCAATATTTCTCTCACCAATCTCCCCTCGGCTGTGCTAGAATTTACAATAAATTGTAGATGTGATAAGCAATACTGGTATCCAATACCAATGCACTATCATAAAAATCTGACAATTGGAAATTGATCAAGAATGTACCTGAAGATTCTCCAAGCTTCTATTTCGCCATCTCTACAATGTACTCTTTGTAGTTCCTCTTCTAGTGCCCATATTTGCCATAGTGAAAACATTGGCATTTGTCCTTTGTTGGGTCTTTCTTAGCAACTTTTGCTTTACCTGGTCTGCCCTTGCCCTTTCCCTTCTTAAGGGACCTTTCTGCTTTCTTTTTCTTTCTAGTCTCACCTGTATAGAGAACTGGTTTCTCTTTCTTAATAGTACTCTCTACCTCCCTCAACATATTGAGGAGCTTTGCGAGAGTCACCTCAAGCTTGTTCATATTAAAATTCATTATGAACTGTGAAAAAGAATCTGGTAGGAACTGAAGCACAATGTCCACATACAAGCTATCCTCTAGGACCATTCCTAGACCTGTGAGTTTCTCTATCCACTCAATCATCTTTAGGACATGGTTCTGAACCGGTGTCCCCTCAGTCATCCTAGCACGGAAGAGGCTCTTGGATATCTCATATCGCTGAGTCCTTCCCTGTTCCTCAAACAATTTACGGACATGTAGGAGAATGGATTTGGCATCCATCTTTTCGTGTTCTCTCTGTAACTCAGGAGTCATAGAGCCCAACATATAGCACTGAGCAAGAGTGGAGTCATCAATGTACTTCAGGTAGCGAGCGATCTCATCCTCGCTTGCCCCTTCTTCGGGCGTAGGCATTACTTTATCAAAGACGTACATTATTTTCTCCGCCGTGAGAACAATTCTCAAGTTACGGAGCCGATCCATATAATTTGGACCAGTGAGATAGTTGACATCAAGTATGCCACATAAGGGATTTGAAAGTGACATTTTCTAAAAATAATGATGCAGCAGAAATGAATAACATGCAGATTTTGCAAGAAATAAACTATCAAGATATGAACTTCTATCTTAATATGCTCTCACTATTTTACTAACGAGTCACTCGACACCCTCAGCACATGAAACGGAAGTCTCCAACAAACTTCTAGTGGGGATTAGGATCCAATCAGCGTCTTAGAGTAACCTCGAGGGACTCGATCAATCACACTAAGCCTAAAAGGTAAGCAACTCTTGCCGATCACAACTCCTTGTGATTCTCGTCCTATTCGACTTCCGAATCACCATGGTCTCGAGGGACTCGACCAACCATGATGCTCGGTTAAGTCAACACCTTCGTTACAAGATGAGTCTAATTTGATGATATACCCTCGAGGGACTCGACCAAGCATACCATGTCCTTAGGTCACCGGTGACATCTCTATATCATAAGCAAGATAGTGAATCGTGATATAGGTGAGTCTTGAGAGACTCGACTAACTCAACCTACATCGGGAATCGGTTCCTACTTATAATGATGGAAGGCCACGTGGGTCAATCTAATTGCCTCATATTTACCTACTTAATATTATCGAGAGAGATGTTTCTATGATTTGGTCTCCTAATATGACATGTCACACATATACATATTTAATATATATCTGTATCGCATGCAAATATATATAATATCTAGTATATGTATAAGCAATCACACCAGATGATCATGGACCATAACCTAATGTGATTAGGCCCGAGCCAGTAGGCCTCATCACTCATATCAAGATCTATGTGTACAACGGTGCATCTCTATGCCCAGTGATCATCCATCTCGTCCTCATCGGTTCCGTCGACATCTTGATGCATCTTCATGCATCGTGATCGTCCGTCTCGTGGGTCTCGCTATCGCGTCCATGCTCTCGCTACGCCTCCTCATGTGATTATAACTTAATCATAGGCACGCATGCCCGACAATAAATGAGAAATATAATTGAGGCTAGCAGACCTCAATAATAATAATCACAAGTACACACATCACACGGTCCATGATCATCCGTCCACATATCATACATCACATGTATAAATAATCATTAGCATGTAGGACTACTAGATAATGATAAAAATAATAATCAACTAAATATTTTTAATTAATTAGTATTTTATGAAATCATGGACATATAGGAAATTTTTGAATTCATAGGGGTATTTTTATAATTTGGATAAAATATATAATTGAAATTTTTCAAATTCATAGGGGCAAAACTATATTTTTACCCAAAAAACCCTAAGCACCTCTCCCTCTTCGCTACTGTTGCTACCGCCGCCACCCTACCGACGGCGGCAAGTGCAAAGGTGTCGGGGCACCGCTCTTGCAGGTGGGCGCCCCCATGGGTAGTGCTGCCCCCGCGGGTGGCGCTGCCCCCGTGGGCGGGCGCCCTTGTGGGTGGCGCTGCCCCTGCGGACGGGCGCCCCTATGGGTGTCGCCCCTTCCGCGGGCAGTTCTACCCGCGAGGTAGCGCCCGTAGGCGGTGCTGCCTCGCCGGGGTTTTTGCTCGCGGGAGCAGCGGCCACAGGCGCCGCTACCCTACGGCGCGTCACCCCGCGTGAGTAACGACCGCAGGTGCTACTGCCCTACGGCACCTCTGCTAGCCCCGCCGGCCATAAGCCTGCTGCAGGCACAGCGCTTGCGCATGCATCAGCGCTGTGCTGCCTGGCTGCGGTTGCCACTACAGGTGGCTTCAGGCACATAGATTGAGGGCAACAACTGTTACAGGGGGCGCCCACCTGCAACGGCAGCGCCGCCAACGGGCGTGCCGCCTACAAGCGAGGGCAGCACCCTCGCCCCATCGCACAGGCCGCCGTCAATAGGGTGGCAGCGACGGCGATAGTAGGGGAGTAGGGCATTAGGGCATTTTTGGGCAAAAAGATAGTTTTGCCCCTTTGAATTTGAGAAATTCTAATTTCTGTCTTTTGTCCAAATTATGAAAATATCCCTATGAATTCAAAAATTTCCTATATGTCTCTGATTTCATAAAATACTAATTAATTAAAAGGTTTAGTTGATTATTATTTTTATCATTATCTAGTAGTCTTACATGATGATGATTATTTATACATGTGATGTATGATGTGTGGACGATTGATCATGGACCGTGTGATGTATGTACTTGTCATTATTATTATTGAGGTCTGCGAGCCTCCATTATATTTCTCGTTTATTGTCGAGCCTGCGTGCTCATGATTAAGTTGTAATCACATGAGAAGGCACAGCGGGAGCGTGGATGCGATGGTAGGGCCCACGAGACGGACGATCGCGATGCATGAAGATGCATCGAGATGTCGACGGAACCGACGAGGACAAGATGGACGATCACAAGGCATAGAGATGCACCATTACACACATAGATCTTGATGTGAGTAATTTGGCCTACTAGCTCGGGCCTAATCACATTAGGTTGTGGTCCATGATCATCTGGTGTGATTGCTTATACACATACTAGATATGTATATATATTTGCATGTGATGTAGATATATATTAAATTTGTATATGTGTGACATGTCATATTAGGAGACCAAATCATAGAAACATCTCTCTCGATAATATTAAGTCGGTAAACGTGAGGCAATTAGATTGACCCACGTGGTCTTCCATCGTTATAAGTAGGAATCGATTCTCGGTGTAGATTGAGTTGGTCGAGTCCTCGAGACTCACCTATATCGCGATTCGCTATCTTGCTTACGACATAGAGATGTCACCGGTGACCTGAGGACATGGTATGCTTGGTCGAGTCCCTCGAGGGTATATTATCAAATCAAACTCATCTTGTAACAAAGGTGTTGACTTAACCGAGCATCATGGTTGGTCGAGTCCCTCGAGACCATGATGATTCGGAGGCCGAACCGGATGAGAATCACAAGGAGTTGTGATCGACAAGAGTTGCCTACCTTTTAGGCTTAGTGTGATTGGTCGAGTCCCTCGAGGTTACACTAAGATGCTGATTGGATCCCAATCCCTACTAGAAGTCTGCCGGAGATTTCTGTTTCACGTGCTGAGGGTATCGCGTAACTTATTAGTAAAATAGTGGGAGCATATTAAGATAGAAGTCCATATCTTGATAGTTTATTTCTTGTAAAATCTGCATGTTATTCATTTCTACTGCATCTTTATTTTCAGAAAATGTCGCATTCAAATCCCTTACGTAGCATACTTGATGTCAACCGCCTCACTAGTCAAATTATACGGATTGGCTCCGTAACTTGAGAATTATTCTCACGGTGGAGAAAATTGTGTACGTCCTTGATACATTGATGCCTATGCCCGAAGAAGGGGCAAGCAAGGATGAGATCGCTCGCTACGTGAAGTACATTGATGACTCCACTCTTGCTCAGTGCTATATGTTGGGCTCTTTGACTCCTGAGTTACAGAGACAACATGAAAAGATGGATGCCAGATCCATTCTCCTACATGTTTGCAAATTATTTGAGGAATAAGGAAGGACTCAGCAATATAAGATATCCAAGAGCCTCTTCCGCGCTAGGATGACTGAGAGGACACCGGTTCAGAACCATGTCCTAAAGATGATTGAGTGGATAGAGAAACTCACAGGTCTAGGAATGGTCCTAGAGGATAACTTGTGTGTGGACATTGTACTTTAGTCCCTACCAGATTCTTTTTCATAGTTCATAATGAATTTTAATATGAACAAGCTTGAGGTGACTCTCCTAGAGCTCCTCAATATGTTGAGGGAAGCAGAGAGTACTATTAAGAAAGAGAAGTTAGTTCTCTACACTGGTGAGTCTAGAAAGAAAAGGAAAGCAGAAATGTCCCTTAAGAAGGGAAAGGGCAAAGGCAGACCAGGTAAAGTAAAGGTTATTAAGAAAGACCCAACAAAGGACAAAGGCCAGTGTTTCCACTATGGCAAAGATGGGCATTGGAAGAGGAACTGCAAAGAGTACCTTGCAGAGAGGGCGAAATAGAAGCTCGGAGAAGCTTCAGGTACATTCTTGATCAATCTCCATTGTCAGATTTTTGTGATAGTGCATTGGTATTGGATACCAGTATTGCTTTTCACATCTACAATTTATTATAAATTCTAGCAAAGCCGAGGGGAGATTGGTGAGAGAAATATTGCATAAAGGTTTGTTTATGCTAGACACTACTCCACATATCATGATTGTAAATGTGTCTAAGAGGAAACGAGATGAGATGAACAGTGCATACTTGTGGCATTATAGGCTAGGTCACATCCATGAAAGAAGGATTCAAAAGTTGCTAAATGATGGATATCTAGATTCATTCGACTATGTGTCATATGCAACTTGTGAGCCTTGCCTTCGTGGAAAACTGACCAACTCTCCATTTAGTGGAACTGGAGAGAGAGCCACTGAGTAGTTGGAACTCATATATAGTGATGTATGTGGACCCATGTCAACTTATGCCATTGGTGGATACTCCTACTTCATTACCTTTACTGTTGATTTCTCAAGGTATGGATATGTGTACTTAATGAAGTACAAGTCTAAGGCCTTTGAGAAATTCAGAGAGTATAACAATGAGGTGGAGAACTAGACTAGAAAGAGTATCAAAACACTTCGATCAGATCGAGGAGGTGAGTACTTAAGTACAGAGTTTACTCAGCTCCTCAAGGACCATGGGCTATTATCCCAAGGACACCTCCTTATACACCTCAGCTCAATGGTGTCTCTGAAAGGAGAAATCGTACACTATTAGACATAGTACGGTCCATGATGAGTTTCATTGACCTACCCATCTCATTCTGGGGATATGCCCTAGAAACCGTAACTTACCTTCTGAACAGAGTTCCAACTAAGTCGGTAGTGTTTACACCAAATGAGATATGGAAAGGGAAGAAGCTTAATCTTAAGGTTGTTAAGATTTGGGGCTGCCCTGCCCACATTAAAAGACACAACCCCGATAAGTTAAAATCAAGGACAAAGCGATGCAAATTTGTGTGATACCCTAAGGAAACTTGTGGGTATTATTTCTATCATCTTGAGGACCAAAAGGTCTTTGTAGCTAAGAGAGCAGTGTTCCTTGAGAAGGAACATATTCTTGGCAGAGATAGTGGGAGAATGATAGAGTTGAGCGAGGTTGGAGAACCAAGCTCAAGCACCACTCTACAGCCAGAGTCTGTTCAGGTACCTAATACACAAGTTTAAACTTTACATAGGTCTGATAGAGTATCCCATCCTCCTGAGAGATATATAGGACATTTTAGAGGAGAGAATATTAAGGATATTGATCCTCAGACCTACGAGGAGACTATTAAGAGTATAGACTCTGGGAAGTGGCAAGAAGCCAAGAATTCTAAGATAGATTCTATGTACTCCAACAACGTTTGGAACCTAGTTGATGCACCCGAAGGTATTGTACCCATCGGTTGCAAGTGGATCTTTAAGAAAAAGATCGGAGTAGATGGAAAGGTAGAGACCTATAAAGCAAGGCTAGTGGCTAAGGGGTATCGTCAAAGGCAAGGTGTTGACTATGACGAAGCCTTCTCACCCGTAGCAATGCTAAAATCCAATAGAATTCTATTGGCTATTGCAGCATACTACGATTATGAGAACTGGCAGATGGATGTGAAAACCGCATTCCTCAATGGGAACCTCGAGGAGGAGGTGTATATGATGCAACCTGAGGGATTCGTGTCTAAGAACTGCCTAGATAAGGTGTATAGGTTGCTTAGATCTATTTATGGACGAAAGCAAGCTTCCCAAAGTTGGAGCATAAGATTTGATAAAGCAATCAGATCTTATGACTTCGTTAAGAATGAAGATGAGCCTTGTGTGTATAGGAAGGTAAGTGGGAGCGCTATCACTTTTTTGGTGTTATATGTGGATGACATCCTGATCATTAGGAATGATGTAGGAATGCTATCCACAATAAAGGCTTAGTTATCTAGACACTTATCCATGAAGGACTTAGGGGAAGCATCCTATATCTTGGGAATTAGAATCTATAGAGATAGATCCAAGAGGATGCTTGGCTTGTCCCAGTCTATGTACATAGAAACCATTGTCAAAAGGTTTAGCATTGAAAATTCCAAGAGAGGTCTCATACCGATGAGACATAGGATATCGCTTTCTACGAGTATGTCCCCAAAGATTCCAGAAGAAAGGGCAAACATGGATATGATACCTTATGCCTCAGTAATAGGGTCTATCATGTATGTCATGCTATGTACTAGGCCTGATATAGCGTATGCTCTGAGTATCACGAGCAGGTATCAGGCGGATCCAGGCTTGGAGCACTGGAAAGCAGTAAAGTGTATCCTTAAGTACTTGAGAAGGATTAAGGATCTTTTACTACTATATAGAGGTAATAGCCTTAAGGTTGAAGGCTACACAGACTTAAGTTTTCAGTCTGATGTCGATGATAGCAAGTCGAATTCAGGGTATGTGTACACCTTGAATGGAGGAGCAATGTGCTGAAAGAGTTCTAAGCAAGATACTACTGCTGACTCGACCACGGAGGTGGAGTACAATGATGCATTAAATGCAGCAAAGGAGGGAGTCTGGGTGAAGAAGTTCATCACAAATTTGGGAGTCATGTCAAGTAGCGAGGAGCCGATCTCCTTATATTGCGACAACAACGGGGCGATTGCTCAAGCGAAGGAACCTAAGTCTCATAAAAAATCTAAGCATGTTCTGAGGAGGTTCCACCTTATCAGAGAGATCGTAACCCGAGGAGATGTAGCAGTGGAAAGAGTTCCATCCGAAGATAACATTGCAGATCCACTGACAAAGCCGTTGTCTCAGATTATCTTTGAGCGTCACAGGGGTCTGATGGGGATCAAACACATTGGTGATTAGCTTTAGGTCAAGTGCGAGATTGCTAGTCATAGGTGCCCAGCAAGCCAATCACGTAAGTGATGGCACGTGTGACTTGATACAGAATCTTTTTGCTTATTATATTTTGGCATATATCATTTTATAACTATTGCATATATGCATATATATATTGTGATGTCCTTGGATTTGTGTAATGGGAATCAGATCGTGATGAGATCATAATAATGAGGTCGATTCACCTTTAAACATAGATCCTAAATAATCCCGGTCACAGGTTACTCGAGAGGGACATTATGATAACCGAACGGACTGGGGTGTTATATACCCGTCCATATGATGGACGTAGCTGGTCTCATAGCTGCTCGTGTCGGGACACTAGGGATATAGTACAAGTGCTCATTGGAGAATGAGTTCACCGATTGATCCACTTACGGAATGCTGGATGGTTGATGATGCCTTATTGTCATACAACGATTCCGTAGTCCTAGTGGTGTATCTGGTCCTTAGACTTGAGACGCCAAGGATGTCCTGTATGAGTGCTCCACTCTTTAATACTAGACTTATAGGTTTGGTTGTCATAGATCTAGTACAGTTGGTCATTAGGAGTGGTAGTCGACCTTACGAGGGCTATTGAGTGTCGATAGAGGATCATCCACTCTCGGCGTCATGAGAGGAATATCCCATGTGTTCCTTCTCAGACAAATCCCTGGCCAGGGTCATTCGGGTTAAGAGAGAAAGATTTCTTCGTGAAAATCCGATTAGAATGAGACTCGAGTAGAAACCGTATGGGTCTGACAGCACCAAGCTCGATATATGATCTTTGGGATATTAGATGGATGAGGGACTACAGGTATACGATAACTAAGGATAGATAGGTCCAATAGATTGGATTCCCTTGTATCGTTTGGAGACTATGGCGTAGTGGCCTAGTACGTCCGTAGTCGATGAGTCGAGTGAATTATTACAGAGATAATAATTCACTGAGTTAGAAGGAGTTCTGACAGGTATAACTTACGGTCAGCTCAATATTGGGCCTAGAGTGTCACACACATATGGTAGGCATTATGATGAGTAGAGGTTCGGATATAAGATATCCGACTGAGCCCTTGTCTTATTGGATATCCAATAAGCCCCTGAATTATTGGATCCCATGGACGAGATCCAATAAGAGCCCATGAGAGATTATTGGGTAGAGATCCACTAATCTAAAAGGCTTGGGTTATTGGATGCAGATCCAATACCCACTAGGGGAGGATCCATTAGGGTTTGATAGAGGAATAGGAGGGATTCAGAGCCTCATAGGCTAGAGCCTTTGCTTGCCTCTCCTATTCTCCTTCCCCTCTCCACCTCAGAGCAGGCTTAGAGTTTTGAGGAGCGTCGTTATAGCCTTGCTGTGTGGATCACCTCTAGAGAGGAGGATGCTTGACCTCCTTCACCCTCTCCTAAAGATTTGTAAAGAAACAGGGATATACGATCTCCCTAGGTAACACAATCTACTCTATATGCAGTTTTTCAGTTTTACGGATTTTGCGCACCAATCTTCGCACGACGACAAATATCACTTTGGAAATCGAAGATTTTGTTTTCTTGTTCTTCCACTGCGCATGTGATGTCACCCCCAAGATTTTCCCAACATGAATCTCTTTGTGAATCATTTGCTAAAAGTATGGGTCTTGAATTTGAAATGAGTTTGATAGGGGAATTAACTTTCTTTTTAGGCTTATAAATCAAACAACTAAGTAGTGGTATTTTTCTTAGTCAAACAAAATATGCTTTAGATTTGCTAAAAATATTTAATATAGATAGCTCAAAGGCTCTTAATACTCACATGAGTACCTTCACTAAGTTAGACATTGATGAAAGTGGAGAAAGCTTTGATCAAAAAGCTTATAGGGGTATGATAGGAAGTTTACTATACCTCACCGCAACTAGATCGGATATCATGTTTAGTATAGGTCTTTGTGCTAGGTTTCAATCTAATCCTAATATATCTCATCTTAAAGCAGTTAAGAGAATTCTTAGATATCTTAAAGGTACCATAAATATAGGATTATGGTATCCAAAATAAAACTTTGAACTAATTGCATATATTGATGCAGATTTTGTTGGATGTAGATTAGATAGAAAAAGTACATCCAAAACATGTCAATTTTTAGGACACGCACTTGTTTCTTTGTCTTCTAAGAAACAAAACTCGGTTGCACTATCTACAACTAAAGCTGAGTACATTACAGCTAGTGTATGTTGTGCACAAGTTGTGTGGATGAAAAACACTTTAGAGGATTATAAGATTCATCTTAAAAACATTCCCATAAAATGTGATAACACAAGTGTAATATGTTTAACAAAAAATCTCATTCAACACTCTAGAACTAAACATAATGATATTAGGCATCACTTTATACGAGATCATGTTAATAATCATGATGTAATCTTAAAGTTTATTGATATGAAACATCAATTAGCCGATATCTTTAAAAAACCTTTAAGTGAAGAACAATATGATTTTATTAGAAGAGAGTTAGGAATGTTAATTTGTCCAAATACATGAATTTGATCTATATCTTTTCCGGATTATCTTTTTGTATTTCATAAATGGAGCTTTCATGAACTTATTTCATTTTTATCTTCCTTGGTATCAAGTTTACTTCATACCCTTGCTCCATTACTTAATAATTTTTAATATACTTAATTGCTTCATGGATTTCATTGACAAATATATCTCTTACGGGTTTATCTCTTGTGAATTTTTTTTTAGAAATGGATTTGACTTATGAATTTCTTTTTCATATGACGCTTCTTCGAACCACTCTAAAACTCGGTTTGCATTTACTTTGAGTAATTTACTTTTATAGCAAACTGCTTCTCCTCTTTACTGTGCTTTTACTACGCCTACGTCTCACAAACGCTTTCAAGTAAACACCTTGTGAGATCGTTTTTAATCGTACAAAGATTTTACGAAACCAACACTTTTCATTTGTGCAATTTACATTACTATAAAACTCTTTAATCTTCTCTTACACTTTTATGTAAAGCTTTCAAGTTTAAATTCTCTCCAAAATGGATTGAATCAAAACCATTTTCGTCGGAATCAGTTTTAATCGAAACAAAGTCTTTCAAATTCGGAAAGTTTTCCACTACACTAATTCACCACCCCTTTTAGTGCCGCTCTTGATCCTAACATATTTAAGAGGTATAGTCCACATAAGCTAATTTGTGTCATGAAAGGAACTATAAATGACTCAATGCAAAATGATAAGTTAGGTACATCGATTAATGAGGCACCCAGAATCAAATTGGTGTTGAATCTCGGATTTTGATGATGAAACCAATTGATAGTGTTTATGATTTGATCTACGTTTTGAGTGACACAGGAAGCTTCGATCAGAGAGAGACAATTAAAGTAGGAAGAATCATGTTGGGCTAAAGAAAAGCATATCAGAAGATTGGACGTCGAGTCGAAGGATCGGTCGACATATCGACAGAAGACTTCAGGCCATGGGTTCGGGCATTGGACCAAGAAGAGTGGAAATTGCACTAAAGAAATAGGAGTTGCAAAGGTCAACTGGCCGATTGGGCAATAGGCCGCAAGAGAGGACGATGCACCGATGAATTAGACGAAGCGTCGATGAACCAATGACATGTCGGACAATATGATTCAAGCTTTGTAATAATTGTCTAAGATCGAAGTATGTTTTAATTGTGCAGGATTAACTACGATAGCGATCAAGGCATAAAGCAAATAAATTCCCGAAGTCAAGAACAAGATATCGTTGGGAGTTTAAGAGTTCATTAGAAGTTTGGACATTCGTCGAAAGTTCTATAGGAATTGACCGAGAAGTCCAAGAGCTTGACGAAGAAGCTTATCGGAACTCGTCAAGAAGATCATCATGAAGTCCAGGAGCTTACCGAGAGTCCATTAGAACAATGCCGAGAGATCGTCGGAAGTTCCTGGGAAGCTCGTCGAAAGAAACATAGACTAACTGGACTAGATTTACTTAGTATATGCCTTAAATTTCATAGTTAGTATATAATTGGGATTAGAATTGGGTCAACCCAATTAGGGGATAGTTGGGCCCAACTTTGGGCTGTGTTGGGCCAAGAGAAAAGCTCAAACAGTGATCAAATAGGTGAAACCATCGTGGCACAGTCTTTGAGAATGTGTCAGGTGGTGGTACTGTCAGTCTGGGTGACGGCACCACCTAGTGTCAGGCTGCAAGCGGTGGTACCACCCGTACCCTGAAATTTTGAGGATTTGAATTTTGGCTCCATTTTTGAAGTCATTTGGAGTCTATAAATACCCTACCTATTCCTGCATAGAGAAATAAGAAAAGTGAACAAAAATTCTATGTTTCTAGAGTTGAAAACCATTATAAAGTATAGAGTCCCTCCTCCTAAAGTTTAGAGACCATTCTAAGGGAGAGTGTGAGGGAAGCTTTGTAAAAATGAGGTGTAAAGGTTCTCTCCTAAGCCTGCAAAAGGAGAATAGAATTGTAAGAAGGAGGTTGATCTTTACCTATTAAAGGAAGATTGTTAGTGGATGTCGGTGGCCTCGACGGAAGAGGAATTAGTGGAGTGGATGTAGATCACAATGACTGAACCACTATAACTCGGTTTGCATTTACTTCTTGCAATTTATATTTACTGTAAACTACCCTTTGTTACTTTCTTTACATCCACTACACTCTTCCTTATGCTTTTAAGTTAACATCTTCTGAAATGGGTTTAATCACAACGAGATTTTTAAACTGAGATAATTTTTACCGCTACACTAATTCATCCCCTCTCTTAGTGCCAACTCGTTCCTAACAGTTGGTATGCGAGCCACGTTATTTCTCATTTGGTTTAAAACCTAAGAGAAATGACTCTTTTCGAATTTCAAGAGGGGTTTTCAATCGTTCGTCCTCCTATATTCAATGGGATAGACTAGAAAACTCGAATGAGAGTTTTCTTACTTTCTTTGGATTTAAATTTATGGAGTATTGTTGAAAATGGCTTTTAAAAATCTTCTAAATCAATGAACGAATGGAATGATTTGGATAAGAAGATTTTTTCTTTAAATGCTAGAGCTATGAACGCTATATTTTGTGCCTTAGGCAAAAATGAATTCAATCGAATTTCTATGTACGAAACGGCTTTCAATATTTGACACACTCTGAAAATCATATACGAAGGCACTAGTAGAGTAAAGGATTCTAAGATAAATCTATTGATGCATGATTTTGAATTATTTCAAACAGAACCAAATGAGACTATTGGAGACATGTACACCCGTTTTATGGATGTCATCAATAGTCTAAAATCTCTTGGTAAATGTTTTTCGAATTTGAACTTGTTAATAAAGTTTTGCGATCTCTTTCTAAAAATTGGGACTCCGAAGTAACGATCATTCAAGAGGCCAAGGATTTGAATACTTTTCAATCGAAGAACTTATCGAGTCTTTGATGGCCTACGAAATGACCAATATGGCACATGACGAACTTAAGAAAAACCTTCCAAAGAATATGAAGGATTTGGCACTTAGAACAAATGAAGACCACTCGAGCGAAAGCTCAAGTGATAATGAACTTGAACTTCTCACTATAAAACTTAAAAAGTTCATTAAACAAGAATTAAAAAATAAAAATAAACTTAAAAAGAAGTTTTCAAAGAATAAGAGAACACTCAAAGTGACTTGGGATGAAAGGAGTGCATATGAAGATGAGGAGCCAACCAACAAAGGCAAGGTGGCAAACTATGCTTTTGCCTTATTTTGAAATTACTTGATGCTTTTTCATGAGTCATTTTTAAATTAGTTAGTAAAAAATAAAAAATAAAAAATACAAAAAGGTTATATCATGCTTCATTTTATTTTGAGAAAATGATCACAAAAATTACATGTTTTATGACAAATGAACAAAATATTAATTTAATGCTTGTAGACCTAATAAGATTAACTTTATGTATGTGTTTAAGGAGTATAAATGTGTATCTAAATTGATGATTTCCGAATGTGATTGAAAATGCTTCATGTTTAGTGAAATCATGCCTGATGATTCTTGTAATTTATGGTTTATTTATCTTAATGATTTCCATGATGAGATTTCCTTTTTCGATTTTAAACTATGATGTATGGTTTTCATACAAAAATCTTGAGCATCCTAATATGAAATCAATCATATAAAATGAAACATATAAAAAGAAAATTATATTATCATTGGAATCAAAATGATAAACCAAATCGTTTGTTTAAAGAAGCCTTATGTTTAATGTGTTATATTTTTTGTCATGATGATGCAATTTATTTTTCCATCTTAAACGATGATGCATGCTTTGACTTGGCATAAAAAACTTGGGCATGCTTGTGTTAAATAAATCAAACAAAAAAAGGGGGAAGGAAAATATTTTTCTTAAAGAATTTCTCAATCCCTACTTTATCGATCTTTCATAAAAGGATATCAATGAATGTATGTTTGTAATTTTTTGAATCTCTTGAAAATGATTTTGAGTTGACGATTTGAATTTGAATGAGCTTTTCTCTTGATTTTTCAAGAATTATAACTTGAGATTTCTTATGCATAAATTAAGTTCTCATGTGAATCTATTTACGTTGCCTTCATTGAACTTTTCCAAAAGTGATTTTGATGATTTTGATGATTTTGGCGATTTGAATTTGAATGAGTTTTATCCAAATCATGATCTTGGTTTTTTGGAATTACTTGAGATTTTCTGAATCAAGATCTCTTCTTTATACTCCTACAATTTTTTCTTGGTATTTTATTTAAAGAAGAGATTTACTATATGAATCATATCTTTTGGTATTCAAATGGTCTTATTTTTTATAACAGGATTTCTTTGTATTTATGACTTGTATGCCTTGTAATGATTGAAATATTTTATACTATTATGTTATTTCCTTCTTCTTTCCTGTTTACAATGACAAAAGGGGGAGAAGTAATGATCATGCATGGTAGGATGTAATTTGACAAATTGATACCATCATGATATGAAATATCTATGACTCGAAATGATGCATGCAGTAATTAAGACTTCATTATGATGATGAATATGATGTATTGCATATGATGTGAATCATGATTAAAATTGCGTTGACTTGAATTCAAGGTTTATCTCAATTATGGCATATTGCAATAAGAATGACACTTTATCTTTCTCGTAATTTAAAAATTGATGAATTGCACCATTGTATTATTATTCCCCTCTTTTTTCTAATGACAAAGGGGAAAAAAGAATTGCTAGTGTACACATCTCAAAAGAGAAAGATTTGCTAGCTTGCGCAATTCAAGAAATGCAAAAACATGCTAGCCTACTCATCTCAAAAGAGGAGCAAAGATTGCCAACTTGCTTATTTCAAGAAGCAAAAGTTGCTTTCTTGAACATCTCAAATATTGCTAGCTTATATTTTCTAAAATGATGTAAAAAAAAATTATGCTAGCTTGCATGATGAAAAACTTGTTAGAATTTCTAGTTTGAACATTGCAAAGGAAGCAAAAATTGCTAGCTTGTACTTCTCAAAAGAGAAGAAAGAATGATGCTATCATATGAATTTTGCTAAGTTACACATTTCAAGAAAATGCAAAAATGATGCTATCTTGTACATTTCATAAACTTGCTAGTTTGAACATCGTACGGAAAAGCAAATATGCTAACTTACACATCTTTAAATTTGCTAGCTTGTATGTTGTAAAACTTGCATATCTCTAAAAACTGATAGTTGCACTTCTCCTTTTTGTTGATGACAAATGGGGAGAAGTTATGATGATAATCATGCATGCAATGATGTACTTGGATATTTTGATTATGCATGATTTTATGATGCATGCAATGATGTGATAAATTGGTTATTTCAATATTCATGTTGCATACAATATTGAAATACTATGATTTCAAAGTTTCTATCAATATGGCATATTGATAGGGGGAGTTTGTTTAAACTCCGGGAGTTAAGCTTAACTCCATTAAATAATTGGTTGTCATCATTAAAAATGGGGAGATTGTTAAATCTTGAATTTTGATAATGAAACCAATTGATAATGTTTATGATTCGATCTACGTCTTGAGTGACATAGTAAGCTTCGATCAGGGAGAGATAATTAAAGCAGGAAGAATTATGTTGGGCCAGAGAAAAACATGTCAGAAGATTGGATGTCGAGTTGAAGGATCGATCGACGTATCTGCTAGTCATAGGTGCCCAGCAAGCCAATCACGTGAGTGATGGCACGTGTGACTTAATATAGAATCTTTTTATGTATTATATTTTGGCATATATCACTTTATAACTATTGCATAAATGCATACATATATTGTGATGTCCTTGGATTTGTGCAATGGGAATCGGATCGTGATGAGATCACGATAGTGAGATCGATTCACCTTTAAACACATATCCTAAATAATCTCGGTCATAGGTTATTCGACAGGGATATCGTGATAACCGGACAGACTGGTGTGCTGTATACACGTCCATATGATGGATGCAGCTGGTCTCATAGCTGCTTGTGTAGGGACACTAGGGATACAGTACAGGTGCTCATTGGAGAATGAGTTCATTGATTGATCCGCTTACGGAATGCTGGATTGTTGATGATGCCTTATTGTCGAACAAATGATTCCGTAGTCCTAGTGGTGTATCTGGTCCTTAGACTTGAGACACCAAGGATGTCCTATATGAGTGCTCCACTCTTTGATACCGACTTTATAGGTTTGGCTGTCCCGGATCTAGTACAGTTGGTCATTGGGAGTGGTAGTCGACCTTACGAGGGCTATTGAGTGTCGATAGAGGATCATCCACTCTCTCAAGCGTCATGAGAGAATATCCCATGTGTTCTTGCCGCACAAATCCACGGCGGGGTCATTCGGGTTGAGAGAAAAGAGTTCTCCTGAGAATCCGATTAGAGCGAGACTTCGAGAAGAAACCGTATGGGTCGACAACACCATGCTCGATATCGATCTCTGGTATATTAGATGGATGAGGGACTATAGGTACACGATGGCGAGGGAGGACAGGGTCCAATGGATTGGATTCCCCAGATCGTTTGGGTACTACTGGCGTAGTGGCCTAGTACGTCCGTAGTCGATGAGTCGAGTGAATTATTACAGAGATAATAATTCACTGAGTTAGAAGGAGTTCTGACAGGTATGACTCACGGCCAGCTCGATATTGGGCCTAGAGGGTCACACACATATGGTGGGCATTGCGATGAATAGAGATTCGGATATGAGATATCCAATGGAACCCTTGTCTTATTGGATGCAGATCCAATACCCACTAGGGGAGGACCCATTAGGGTTTGATACGGGGCCTCTATAAATAAGAGGGATTCAGAGCCCCATGGGCTAGAGAGCTTTTGTTTGCCCTTTCCTATTCCCCTATCCATCTCCGCCTCAGAGTAAGTCTGGAGTTTTGAGGAGCGTCGTCGCAACCCTGTTGTGTGGATCACCGCTAGAGAGGAGGACGCTTGACCTCCTTCACCCTCTCCTATGGATCTGCAAGGAAACAGGGATATACGATCTCCCTAGGTAACACAATCTACTCTATACGCAGTTTCATGTTTCGCGGATTTTTACGTACCAATCTTCGCACGACGACGAACATCTCTTTGGGAATCGGGGATTTTCTTTTTCTTGTTCTTCCATTGTGCATATGATGTCGCCCCCAAGGATTTCCCAACAATGGTATCAAAGCCAGGTTGTTCGTGCGAATGATTGGTTTTGAACTGCATGAGTTGTGTTTAGGAAGAATTTTGACGTCAAAATTGTTGACGCAAAAACAAGGAAGGGCAGCAACAGTTGCTACCCTCGATCTACGTGCATGCAGCACAGCCGAAGGCGGGCAGTACAGGGGCTGCATCTGCTGCAGCCGGCCGGGGGCTTGCTTGCAACAGGCTTGCTGCCGGCGGGGCTGGCAGCCCACGGGCAGAGGCGCCGCAGGGAAGCGGCGCCTGCCGCCGTAGGGCAGCGGCGCCCGCCGTCGTTGCTCCCGCGGGCGAAACCCCCCCACAGGGGCGGTCGCCCGGTGGGACAGCACCGCCTGCGGAGGTGGCGCCGCCCGAAGGGGGCGCCCACCCGTAGTGGCAACGCTGCCAGCGGGCGTGCCGCCTGCAGGCGAGGGCAGTGCCCTCGCCCCGCCGCACAGGCCGCCGCCGGTAGGGTGGCAGCGGCGGTAGCAACGAAAAGGGGTAAGGGCATTAGGGTTTTCTGGGCAAAAGATAGTTTTGCCCCTAGGAATTTGACAAATTCCAGTTTCTATCTTTTGTCTAAATTACGAAAATACCCCTATAAATTCAGAAATTCCCTATAATGTCCTTGATTTCAGAAAATATTAATTAATTAAAAAGTTTAGTTGATTATTATTTATTATTATTATTATTATTTAGTAGTCCTACATGATGATGATTATTAATACATATGATGTATGATGTGTGAACGGATGATCATGGACCGTGTGATGTGTGTACCTGTGATTATTATTATTTAGGTCTGTGAACCTCCATTATATTTCTCGTTTATTGTCGGGCCTGCGTGCCTATGATTAAGTTGTAATCACATAGGAGACACAGCGGGACACACGAGACGGACGTTCGTGATGCATGAAGATGCATCAAGATGTCGACGGAACCGACAAGGATGAAATGGACGATCACAGGGCATGGAGATGCACCGTTGCACAAATAGATCTTGATGTGAGTGATTAGGCCTACTAGCTTGGGCCTAATAATATTAGGTTGTGGTCCATGATCATCTAGTGTAATTGCTTATACACATACTATATATGTAAATATATTTGCATGCGATGTAGATATATATTAAATATGTATATGTGTGACATATCATATTAGGAGACCAAATCATAGAAACATCTCTCGATAATATTAAGTCGGTAAACGTGAGGCAATTAGATTGACCCACATGGCCTTCCATCGTTATGAGTAGGAACCGATTCCCGATGTAGGTTGAGTTGGTCGAGTCCCTCGAGACTCACCTATATCGCGATTTGCTATCTTGCTTACGACATAGAGATGTCACCGGTGACCTGAGGGCATGGTATACTTGGTCGAATCCCTCGAGGTTATATCATCAAATCAGACTCATCTTGTAATGAAGGTGTTCACTTAACCGAGTATCATGGTTGGTCGAGTCCCTCGAGGCCATGGAGATTCGGAGGCCGAACAGGACGGGAATCACAAGAAGTTGTGATCGACAAGAGTTGCCTACCTTTTAGGCTTCGTGTGATTGGTCGAGTCCCTCGAGGTTACACTAAGACGCTGATTGGATCCTGATCCCCACTAGAAGTGTGCCGGAGACTTCCGTTTCACGTGCTGAGGGTGTCGCGTGACTCGTTAGTAAAATAGTGGGAGCATATTAAGATAAAGGTCCATATCTTGATAGTTTATTTCTTGCAAAATCCGCATGTTATTCATTTCTGCTGCATCTTTATTTTCAGAAAATGTCGCTTTCAAATCCCTTAGCGATATGAGATATCTAAGAGCCTCTTCCGCACTAGGATGACTGAGGGGACACCGGTTCAGAACCATGTCCTAAAGATGATTGAGTGGATAAAGAAACTCACAGGTCTAGGAATGGTCCTAGAGGATAACTTGTGTGTGGACATTGTGCTTCAGTCCTTACCAGATTCCTTTTCACAGTTCATAATGAATTTTAATATGAACAAGCTTGAAGTGACTCTCCCAGAGCTTCTCAATATGTTGAAGGAGGCAGAGAGTACTATTAAGAAAGAGAATCCAGTTCTCTACACTAGTGAGACCAAATGGAAAAGCAAAGTAGAAAGGTCCCTTAAGAAGGGAAAGGGCAATGTCAAACTAGGTAAAGCAAAGGTTGCTAAGAAAGACCAAGCAAAGGAAAAAGGCCAGTGCTTCCACTGTGGTAAAGATGGGCACTAGAAGAGAAACTGCAAAGAGTACCTTGCAGAAAGGGCGAAACAAAAGCTTGATGAAGCTTCAGGTACATTCATGATCAGTCTTCATTTGTCAGACTCTTATGAGAACATATAGGTATTGGATACCGGTAGTGCTTATCATATATGCAATTCGTTGCAGGTTCTGGCAAGGCCTAGGAGACTAGAGAGAGGCGAGATGGACCTCAAGATGGGTAATGGAGCAAAAGTTGCTGTAGTAACCGTTGGTGAGGTCGCCCTACATCTGCCTAGTGGAGCTTTTATTGCATTAGATGCATATTATTTTGTTCCTTCTATTATCAAAAACAGTATCTCCATTTCATGTTTAATAGTTAATGAATATAAATTTGTTTTTAAGAACAATGGTTGTTCGATATTATTAGATGATAAGATCATCATGAAAGGAACATTGCATAATGGTTTATTTATATTAGACAAATCCACATATCATGAATGTAAATGTGTCCATAAGGAAACGAGATGAGTTGAACAGTACATACCTGTGGCATTGTAGGCTAGGCCACATCCATGAAAGAAGGATTCAAAAGTTGCTAAATGATGGATATCTAGATTCATTCGACTATGTGTCATATGCAACTAGCGAGCCTTGCATTCGTGGAAAACTGACCAACTCTCCATTTAGTGGAACTGGAGAGAGAGCCACTGAGTTGTTGGAACTCATACATAATGATGTATGTGGACCCATGTCAACTCATGCCATTGGAGGTTACTCCTACTTCATTACATTTACTAATGATTTCTCAATGTATGGATATGTGTACTTAATGAAGTACAAGTCCGAGACCTTTGAAAAATTCAGAGAGTATAAGAATGAGGTGGAGAACCAGATTGGAAAGAGTATCAAAACTCTTCGATCAGATCGAGGAGATGAGTACTTAAGTACAGAGTTCACTCAGTTCCTTAAGGACCATGGGATATTATCTCAATGGACACCTCCTTATACACCTCAGCTCAATGGTGTCTCTGAAAGGAGAAATCATACATTATTAGATATGGTATGGTCCATGATGAGTTTCGCTGACCTACCCATCTCATTCTAGGGATATGCCCTAGAAACCGCAGCTTACCTTCTGAACAGAGTTCCAACTAAGTCGGTAGTGTCTACACCATATAAGATATGGAAAGGAAAGAAGCCTGATATTAAGGTTGTTAAGATTTGGGGCTGCCCTGCACATGTTAAAAGACACAACCCCGATAAGTTAGAATCAAGGACAGAGTGACGCAAATTTGTGAGATACCCCAAGGAAACTTGTGGGTATTATTTCTATCATCTCGAGGACCAAAAGGTCTTTGTAGCTAAGAGAGCAGTGTTCTTTGAGAAGGAACATATTCTTGGCGGAGATAGTGGGAGAATGATAGAATTGAGCGAGGTTGGAGAACCAAGCTCAAGCACCACTCTATAACCCGAGTCAGTTCAGGTACCTAATACACAAGTTTCAACTTTACGCAGATCTGATAGAGTATCCCATCCTCCTGAGAGATATGTAGGACATATTAGAGGAGAGGATGCAGAGGATATTGATCCTCAGACCTACGAGTAGGCTATTATGAGTATAGACTCCGGGAAGTGGCAAGAAGCCATGAATTCTGAGATGGATTCTATGTACTCCAATAAGGTTTGGAACCTAGTTGATGCGCACGAATATATTGTACCCATCGGTTGCAAGTGGATCTTTAAGAAAAAGATCGGAGTAGATGGAAAGGTAGAGACCTATAAAGCAAGGCTAGTGGCTAAGGGGTATCGTCAAAGGCAAGGTATTGACTATGACGAAGCCTTCTCACTCGTAGCAATGCTAAAATCCATCAGAATTCTATTGGCTATTGCAGCACACTATGATTATGAGATCTTGCAGATGGATGTGAAAACCGCATTCCTCAAAGGGAATCTCGAGGAGGAGGTGTATATGATGCAACCTGAGGGATATGTGTCCAAGAACTGTCCAGATAACGTGTGTAGGTTGCTTAGATCCATTTATGGATTAAAGCAAGCTTCCCGAAGTTGGAACATAAGATTTGATGAGGCAATCAGATCTTATGACTTCGTTAAGAACGAAGATGAGCCTTGTGTATAAAGAAAGGTAAGTGGGAGCGCTATCACCTTTTTTGGTGTTATATGTGGATGACATCCTGATCATTGGGAATGACGTAGGAATGCTATCCATAGTAAATGCTTGGTTATCTAGACACTTCTCTATGAGGGACTTAGGGGAAGCATCCTATATTTTGGGGATTAGAATCTATAGAGATAGATCCAAGAGGATGCTTGGCTTGTCCCAATCCAGGTACATAGAAACCATTATCAAAAGGTTTGGCATGGAAAATTCCAAGAGAGGTCTCAAACCGATGAGACATGGGATATCGCTTTCTACGAGTATGTCCCCAAAGACTCCAGAAGAAAGGGCGAACATGGATATGATACCTTATGCCTCAGCAATAGGGTCTATCATGTATGTCATGCTATGTACTAGGCCTGATATAGCACATGCTCTGAGTGTCACGAGCAGGTATCAGGCGGATCCAGGCTCGCAGCACTGGAAAGTAGTAAAGTGTATCCTTAAGTGTTTGAGAAGGACTAAGGATCTTTTACTAGTATAAGGAGGTAATAGCCTTAAGGTTGAAGGCTACACTGACTCAAGTTTTCAGTTTGATGTCAATGATAGCAAGTCGAATTCAAGGTATGTGTACACCTTGAATGGAGGGGCAGTGTGCTGAAAGAGTTCCAAGCAAGATACCACTGCTGACTCGACCACAGAGGCGGAGTATATTGCTGCATCAGATGAAGCAAAGGAGGGAGTTTGGGTGAAGAAGTTCATCACAGATTTGTGAGTCGTGCCGGGTAGCCAAGTGCTGATCTCCCTATATTGCGACAACAACGGGGCGATAGCTTAAGCAAAGGAACCTAAGTCTCATTAGAAATCGAAGCATGTTCTGAGGAGGTTTCACCTTATCAGAGAGATCGTGACCCGAGGAGATGTAGTAGTGGAAAGAGTTCCATCCGAAGATAACATTGCAGATCCACTAACAAAGTCGTTGTCTAATATTTATTTTGAGCGTCACAGGGGTCTGATGGGGATCAGACACATAGGTGATTGGCTTTAGGTCAAGTGGGAGATTGCTAGTCATAGGTGCCCAGCAAGCCAATCACGTGAGTGATGGCACGTGTGACTTAATATAGAATCTTTTTACTTATTATATTTTGGCATATATCACATTATAACTATTGTATAAATGCATACATATATTGTGATGTCATTGGATTTGTGCAATGGGAATCAGATCGTGATGAGATCACGATAATGAGATCGATTCACCTTTAAACACATATCCTAAATAATCCCGGTCATAGGTTACTCGACAGGGATATCGTAATAACCGGACAGACTGGTGTGTTGTATACCCGTCCATATGATGGATGCAGCTGGTCTCATAGCTGCTTGTGTAGGGACATTAGGGATACAGTACATGTGCTCATTGGAGAATGAGTTCACTGATTGATTTGCTTACGGAATGCTGGATGGTTGATGATGCCTTATTGTCAGATAGCGATTCCGTAGTCCTAGTGGTGTATCTGGTCTTTAGACTTGAGATACCAAGGATGTCCTGTATGAGTGCTCCACTCTTTTATACTAGACTTATAGGTTTGGCTGTCCCAGATCTAGTACAGCTGGTCATTGGGAGTGGTAGTCGACCTTACGATGGCTATTAAGTGTCGATAGAGGATCATCCACTCTCGGCGTTATGAGAGGAATATCCTATGTGTTCTTGCTCAGACAAATCCCTGGCCAGGGTCATTCGGGTTGAGAGAGAAAGAGTTCTCCGGGAGAATCCGATTAGAGCGAGACTCAAGAAGAAACAGTATGGGTCTGACAACACCATGCTCGATATACGGTCTCTGGTATATTAGATGGATGAGGGACTATAGGTACACGGTAACTGAGGACAGACAGGTCCAATAGATTAGATTCCCCTGTATCGTCTGGGGACTACGGCGTAGTGGTCTAGTATGTCCGTAATCGATGAGTCGAGTGAATTATTACAGAGATAATAATTCACTAAATTAGCAGGAGTTCTGACAGGTATGACTCACGGCCAGCTCGATATTGGGCCTAGAGGGTCACACACATATGGTAGGCATTGCGATGAATAGAGGTTCGGATATGAGATATCCGACGGAACCCTTGTCTTATTGGATGCAGATTCAATACCCACTAGGGGAGGACCCATTAGGGTTTGATAGGGGACCTCTATAAATAGGAGGGATTCAGAGCCCCATGGGCTAGAGAGCTTTTGTTTGTCCTTTCCTATTCTCCTCTCCATCTCCACCTCAGAGTAAGTCTGAAGTTTTGAGGAGCGTCATCGCAACCCTGTTGTGTGGATCACCGCTAGAGAGGAGGACGCTTGACCTCCATTACCCTCTCCTAAGGATGTGCAAGGAAACAGGGATATACGATCTCCTTAGGTAACACAATCTACTCTATACGCAGTTTCATGTTTCGTGGATTTTTGCGTACCAATCTTCGCACGACGACGAACATCTCTTTGGGAATCGGGGATTTTGTTTTTCTTGTTCTTCCGCTGCGTATATGATGTCGCCCCCAAGGATTTCCCAATAGTATCGGCATAAGGCGTCGGGCCATGGGTTCAAGCATTGGACTAAGAAGAGCAAAAATTATACCAATGAAATCAGAGTTGCAGAGGTCAACTGAACGATTGGGCAATAGACCGCAAGAGAGGACGATGCACCGAAGAATCAGACGAAGCATCGATGAACCAATGACATGCCGAACAACATAATTCAAGCATTGTAATAATTGTCTAAGATTGAAGTAGGTTTTAATTGTGTATGATTAACTATGATAGTGATCAAGACATAAAGTAAATGAAGTCCTGGAATCAAGAACGAGATATCGTTGGGAGTTCGAGAGTTCGTTGGAAGTTTGGACGTTCATCGGAAGCTCTACCAAAATTAACCAAGAAGTCTAGGAACTTTCCAAAGAAGCTTATCGGAACTCACCAAAAAGATTGTCATGAAGTCCAGGAGCTTGCTAGGAGTCCGCTGGAGCATTACCAAGAGATCGTCGGAAGATCGCCGAAAGCTCGTCGGAAGAAACCTAGACTAACCGGACCAGATTTGCTTAGTATATGCCTTAAATTTCATAGTTAGCATATAATTAGGATTAAAATTGGTTCAACCCAATTAGGAGATAGTTGGGCCCAAGTTTGGGTTATGTTGGGCCAAGAGAAAGGCCCAAGCAATAACCAAACAGGTGAAACAATCTTGGTAGAGTCTTCGAGAATGTGTTAGGCGGTGGTACCACCAATCTAGGTAGTGGTACCACCCAAACTCAGTCTCCAAGACTGTCAGGCGATGGTACCACCAATATGGGTGGTGGTACCGCCCAGTGTCAGGCTACAAGTGTTGGTACTGCCCGTACCCTAAAATTTTGGGGATTTAAATTTTGGCTCTATTTTTTAAGCCATTTGAGGTCTATAAATACCCTAGCTATTCCTGCATGGAGAAGTAAGAAAAGTGAACAAAAACTCTATGTTTCTAGAGTTGAAAACTGTTAGAACCCTTACAGATTCTAAACTTGGGGTTGATCTCTTTAGGGGATCGGCCTCCTTAGAACTCTTTAGGGGTTCCTCCCTCCAAGTTGCTGCTCGAAGATTACAAAAAAGATTCATCTATTGCTTATTAAAAGAGGATGAATACATCACTATTTATAGGATTTCTAAACCCTAACTCCTAATAGGACTCCTACTCAATTAAGACTCCTATTCAAGACTCCTAATAGGACTCCTACTCAAGACTCATATTCCTTTACAACTCCTAATTCTTCTCTAAGAAATAATCTTCAAACCCTAGCTGGCCTCTTCACCTCTTTAATAAGGGTCAACTTAGGTAGGTTTTACATAAATGCCCCTCTCAATTAGGATTCTCCTAGCTAGAGTCCTAACAGACCCGCCCTCTTCAAATTAGCCTTGTCCTCGAGGCTGACAATCCATGAATTCTAGAAATTTGATCTTCAAGTTGTCATAGTTCTCCCAAGTGGCACCTTCTGCTAGTAAGTTCGCTCACTATATTAGCACTTCAGTAGTGGGTCATCGTCGTCGAGTCACGATCTCACGATCCATTGATTAATAATGGCACTCGACTGGGTATGGAGTTCTCCTTGGGTAGTCATATTTGGTGGGTGACTTTGAGCTGTCTCCAAGCACCTATTCACCACTTCTATCTGGTCATCAGTTTGTGGGCGATACGCCATACTCCTTTTCAATTTAGTGCCCTGCATATGGAATAACTCTATCTAAATTCTGCTCGTGAAGATGCAAGTAGAATTTGGCATAAGCACAATGTGTCCCTTATAGCATAATTCTTTTGAGTCCCAACTGTAATGAGTCTCCGGAACTTTCTACCATTCCCTCTTAATATCCTTAGGGATATGGCTAGTCGAAAGTGAAATGGCTGAAAATTTAGCTTGCTTGGGTAGCCGTGAAAGCGCATCTGCAACAACATTCTCTTTCCAGTTTTTGTAAATTATTTTATAATCATATCCAAGAAGCTTTGTTACCTATTTTTGCTGCTCGGGGGAAGATATCTTCTGCTCCAAGAAATATTTTAGGCTTTTATGGTTAGTCTTGATTTGAAAGTGTTGCCCGATCAAGTACGATCTCCATTTGGCCACCGTATACACAATCGCGAGCATCTCCTTATCATAAATAGTCATTTTGAGATAGAAAGGAGATAATGCCTTAGTGGTATAAGCGAGGGGACGGCCTTCTTGCATTAGTATAACACCAATTCCGACTCTGGAGGCATCGGCTTCAATAATGAAAGTCTTGCCGAAGTCAAGTAGCGCTAGTACAAGCGTTGTCATCATTGCAGCTTTAAGTTTATCGAAGGTGGTGGTGTCTTTGTCCAACCATTGGAAAACATCTTTTTTCGGCAAGGAAGTAAGTGGTACATCGATCTTTTCATTGTTTTTTATGAACTTACAGTAGTAGCCTATTAAACCGAGAAAGCCACGTAGTAATTTTATGTTCCTCGAGGTCGGCTAGTTTTGCATTACTCCAATTTTGAAGGGTTCCACTACCACACCTTCCTCTAATATGATATGCCCAAGATATTCCACCTTCTATTGAAGAAAGCAAAAATTTGTAGTAGTTGTTGTGTGTTCAAAAGGTGGTTTTCGATATATCTTCTTCTCATACTTGTATTTGACGATACCCAGATCAAAGGTCCAGCTTTGTGAAGATTTGTGCTCCCTTTCATCTAGCAATTCATCTACTATTGGAATAGGGTATTTGTCCTTGACGGTTATGCTATTGAGAGCTCGGTAATCAACACACAATCACCATGTTCCATCCTTCTTTTGTACGAGGAGCACCGGTGAAGAGTAGGGGCTGCAACTTGGCCAAATAACTCCTGGAAGAATCGTTATACAATGATCATGCCGACGAGTAAGAGGTAGGTTGCCCGGTTCGTCAAATATATCTGAAAATTCAGCAAGCAAAGAAAATAGATTTGGATCTTCAAATTCTGTTGGCTCTCCCTTAGTTTGCTACTCAAGTTATACCAAAAAGCTGCTACATGCTTTATGCAAAACCTTCTCCATTTGTTGTATGCAAATCGTCGTTATGTCACCCCCACGTTTCCCGTGCAGTATCACCTGTTTTTCCTTACTGTAAAATTTCATAATTAGTTTCATAAAATTCCAAAAAACATCACCTAATGTCATCAACCATTTAATTCTGAACATGGCCTCCTGATCATTAAGAGGGAGGAGGAAGAAATATACAATTATCTCTTAGTCCTAAAGTAGTAGTTTCGCTCACGGGCATCTTTGGTCGTACTTTAGGGTTCTGCCATCGGCGACCTTTACATCGGACTTGCTGTAACCTTCGATGTGGAGTGACATCCGAGCTACAACCTTACTATTTAGGAAGTTATTAGTGCTGCTTGTGTTGATGAGAACAGTGATCGATTTTTGTTTGAGAAGGCCTCCAAATTTCATCGTTTGCGGGTTTGAGTAGCCAACTAGTGCGTGTACCGTAATGTCGGTCAGTTATGGCTCTTCTTATGCATCTTCTTTTCATGTTCAAGGCTCTCTTCTAGATATTCAATGACCTTTTCTTATACTGGTTCAATTATAAGAAGTCTCCCTTTACTACAATAATGCTCACGGCTCGTCGCAGTGCCAACATAACCCCTACACATATCGCTCCCCAAGCTCTTCTCTTGTCAACCTTTTTGGTGTAGGGACTCAGTCGACAGTAGGGGGGCTGAGAGCTTTAGTATTGCTAGTCAATGAGTGACCCTAGTCCTCTGAGCTTCATGATTCAATCGCTCCTCCTGATGTCATGCGAAAGAGATGGCTGCCATAAGCGTGTATGGTTGTTGCGCTTTAACTTCTCCTTGGATCTCCGGCTTTAAGCCCTCAATAAAGGTCCCCAATAGCTATTTTTTAGACTAATCATGAGTTTGATTAGATAACCTTTCAAACCGGGTTTGGTACTCCTGAATGGTGGAGGTTTGTCGGATCTTTGCTAGTTGTCCGTCAATATTCTCATAATCGGTTGGTCCAAAGCGGATAAGCAGTTCTTCTTTGAATTGTCGCCATGCGAGGATTCCATGAGTGTGTTCAAACTAGTCAAACCATTGTATGGCATCCCCTTCAAGATGTAGAGCCATAATTTTTACTATAGATGCGTCTGCAGTTTTGTGGCTCCGCACATGAGATCCAACCAATCGGGTCTCCTTCTTCCCATCTAGGGAAGTCCACCCTCATGCGTAGATAGTTGGAGTCGATCATAGAGCCTCCCCTCCCTTAGAAGTTATCTCTTCTGGCTTAGTACAATTGGGCAAAGCTCTCTCCTTGATGTGATTTCTTCGGGCTTAGTGGTCTGCCCAATCTGAGTTCGGTAAAGAGCGTTCGAATCTTATCCTCCATTCATGTCTTGAAGGCTTCAAATTTAGCATTGATTGTCTCCTTAGATGCCATAGTATATGCCTCCAAATATATGCCTCAGAGGAGTGAAGGTCTCTCTTTTGTTGTCGGGTGTAAAGATCTCTCTTTTCTTATCGGGTTAAAGGCATGTATAGGTTGAGAGAAGTGATGGTCGAAAGGGTTGGTGGATCGGTGGATGTAGGCTGCAGTTTATGCTTGTTTTGTAGCTGTTTTAGGTGTAGTTTGAGGGTGTGGTTTGATGGAGTTTTAGGGCTATGGATGAAAGTTTTAGATCTGTGATAGATGGCAGTAAAGGTTTGATAGAAATCAATGGAAGTTGCTGCAAGTATGTGTTGTCTTGTAAGAGCAGAATTGTCGTCGAAGAAACAACGGTTTCTTGATGAAATTTCCACCAAAAACTTGAGAAATTTGAGGAGATAATTGACAAAAAAATCTCAGTTTATATGACAGCAAAGATGTCCAATTTAATTAAGAAAATTTTGGTATTATAATAGCAAGAAAATTGGTACAAGTTACGATAGTATAATTCTAGTCAAATATCAATTTATGATAAAAATTTACAGCAACACAAAATTATTTTTAGAGATGAATTCTTTTATAGATCAATCTTAGATGGAAGCCAAGATGATCTATGAAGTGTATAAGAAATTTTATTCAAAAAAGATTGTAAATAGATGGGTTAAGGAAACAATATTCGGCTGAAATTTTCTATAGCACAGATTTTCAAGTGTAGCAGATTGGATGTAAAAGATCAGTTGTTTATATTGAGAATTTTTCAACGAAACTAAAGGAAAATCCATTGTTAAGAAGTGACAAAGCTATCATAAAAATTTTATAGAGATTTGGACAGAAAAACGTAGTAGAAAGATCAAACAAACAGTGCTCTGTGGTTGAAATTTTATAGTACAGATTTTCAAGTATAGCAGTTTAGACGTAAAATATCAATAGTTTATATTGAGAATATTTTAATAAAACCAAAGGAAAATCTGCTGTTAGGAAGTGTCAAAGCTATTATAAAAATTTCGTAGAGATTTGGATAGAAAAAATGCAGTAGGAAGATCAAACAGACTGTGCTATGGGGTTGGAATTCTACAATGTATCTTTCGTCGTAGAGATGAAAACTTTACGACGAAAAGTTTATGCAGCAATATATGAATACTTTTTTTTGGATTTTCAAATAAGGATAACTAAATTGTAGCAACAGTAAGATAGGAAACCAAAACATGTTGCAATTCACAGGGAGATAAAGGATGATCTGCGGTGGTGGAGATGACGATGAAATTTGGCGACGATCTTTTAAGCAATTGTGGGAATTGGTTTGGGCAGTTATGGAGGGCTGATGGATGGCTATAGAAGGGCAACGAGATACCAAGAATGCTGCTCTGATACCAGGTATTAGAACCCTTGCAGATTCTAAACTTGGGGTTGATCTCTTTAGGGGACCGACCTCCTTGGAACTCTATAGGGGTTCCTCCCTCCAAGTTGCTGCTCAATGGTTGCAGAAAAGATTCATCTATTGTTTATCAAAAGAGGATGAATATATGGCTATTTATAGGATTTCTAAACCCTAACTCCTAATAAGACTCCTACTCAATTAAGACTCCTACTCAAAACTCCTAATATGACTCCTACTTAAGACTCTTATTCCTTTATAACTCCTAATTCTTCTCTAAGAAATAACCTTTAAACCATATCTGGCCTCTTCACCTCTTTAATAAGGGTTGGCTTAGGTAGGTTTTACATGAATGCCCCTCTCAATTATGACTCTTCTAGCTAGAGTCCTAATAAAAACTCTTGTAAAGTATAAAGTCCCTCCTCTTAAAGTTTAGAGACCATTCTAAGGGAGAGTGTGAGGGAAGCTTTGTAAAAAGAGGGTGTGAAGGTTCTCTCCTAAGCCTGCAAAGGGAGAATAAAGTTGTAAGAAGGAGGTTGATCTTCGTCTATTAAAGGAAGATCGTTAGTGGATGTCGGTGGCCTCGACGGAAGAGAAATCGATGGAGTGGATGTAGGTCACAATGACCGAACCACTATAACTCAGTTTGCATTTACTTCTTACAATTTATATTTACTACAAACTACCCTTCTTTACTTGCTTTAAATCCACTACACTCTTCTATATACTTTCAAGTTAACATCTTCTGAAACGGGTTTAATCGCAATGAGATTTTCATACCGATATAATTTTTACCGCTGCATTGATTCACCCCTTAGTGTGTCGACTCATTCCTAACAATTGGTACGTAAAAGAAAACTCTCTTTCTTATAGATATGTTTTCAATCATAAGTTAGAAGCAAGAGATGGTACCTTGATATTGGATGCTCAAGGCATATGCTGGAGATCCAACTCAATTCTCTAAGCTCACTAGCCAAGACAAAGGGTTTATCACCTTCGGAGACAACAATAGAGGTAAAATCATTAGCAAAAGAACCATAGGTAATAAATCAAACCTCTTGATTGAAGATGTGTTATTAGTAGATGGTTTAAAGCATAATCTTCTAAGCATTAGTTAATTGTGTGATAAAGGATATATCATAAGATTTGAATCTAATGCTTGCATTATTGAAAAACCACACAAAAATACATCTATGATTGCCTTAAAACATAATAACATATATACTATTGACATTGATGATCTTTATAATGAAATATAATTTTCGACTTTAAGCGATAATGCTTGGCTTTGGCATAGAAGGTTAGATCATGCTAGCATGAAACTAATCTTCCAAATTTCATCTAGAGAACTTGTAATAGGAATCTCTAGCATCAAGTTTGTCAAAGACAAAGTGTATAATGCATGTCAACTAGGAAAGCAAATAAAAAATAGTTTCAAGTCAAAGAATTAAATAAGCACCTCTAGACTGTTTCAATCGATCTATATGGATTTATTTATGCCAATTAATACAATAAGCCTAGGAGATAGTAAATACACCTTTGTAATTATTGATGATTATAGTAGATATACTTGGACATACTTTTTGGCATACAAAAGTAATTATTTTAAGTATTTTTTAAAATTTTATAAACTTGTTCAAAATGAAAAAGACTTTATGATTACATCTATATGTAGTAATCATAGTGGTGAGTTTCAAAACTGTGATTTTTAAAACTTTTATGAATCAAATGGATACAACCATAATTTCTCTACTCCAAGAAACCACAAAAAAATGGAATAGTTGAAAGAAAAAATAGGAGTTTACAAGAGATATTCTTGGCAAAAACTATGTTAAATGAACATAGCTAACCCAAATGTTTTTGGGTCGAAACCATTAACACGACATGCTATGTCATGAATAGGGTTCTAGTAAGACCATTACTTTCTAAAACTCCTTATGAATTATGGAATAAAAAAAACCCAATGTTTCATATTTTAAAGTTTTTAGTTATAAATATTTTGTTTTAAATGAAAAAGATGTCATAGGAAAATTTGATGTAAAATCGGATGAAGGCATTTTTCTTGGATATTCTTCTACTTCTAAAGCATTTTGTGTGTTTAATAAATAAACTTAGTCATAGAAGAATCTATTTATGTTATTTTCAATGAGGTTTCTGAATTTAAGAAAAATAATTTTGATGATAATTTTGATTTTGACGCTTTAAATTTGAATGAAACCTTATCTCCCACTAGCAAATTGGATGCATCTTCTTCCAAAGAATCGTTACCTTAAGATTAGAAGTATTTAGATGCTCACCCTAAAGAGTTAATCATTGGAGACACATCAAAAGGTATTCAAACTCATTCTTCTCTTAAAAATTTTTGTGCGAATGCAGTCTTTTTATCTCAAATTAAACCTAAATGTATTAACGAAGCCCTGAAAGATGATTCATGGGTTATTGCAATGCATGAGGAATTAAATCAATTTGAGAGAAATGAGGTGTGGAAGCTTGTTCTTAGACCAAGTGACCATTTTATAATTGGTACTAAATGAGTCTTTAGAAACAACCAAGATGAACTTGGTATCAAGACTAAATTAGCGGCCAAATATTTCAACCAAGAAGAAGGTATCGATTATGAAGAAACATTCGTTCTTGTAGCTAGACTTAAAGCCATAAGCCATTAAGCTCCTTCACTTATTGGGTGAATTAATTTTTTTCTTAGGATTGCAAATTAAATAACTAAGTAATAGAATTTTTATTAGTTAGACTAAGTATGCTTTAGATCTATTGAAATGATTTAATATGGATAGTGCTAAAGCTATTAATACACCAATAAGCACTTCTACAAAACTAGATATAGACACTAATGGAGAATGTTTTGATCAAAAAACTTATAGGGGTATGATAGGTAGTTTAACCTCACAGCAACTAGACCTGATATCATATTTAGTATTGGACTATACACTAAATTTCAATCTAATCCCAAGCAATCTCACTTAAAAGCTGTTAAAAGGATTTTTAGATATCTAAAAGGAACTCCTAACCTAGGACTATAGTATCCAAATTCTAAAAACTTTGAGTTACATGCTTATACCGATGATGATTTTGCTGGTTGTCAAATAGATAGAAAAAGCATATCAAGAACATGTCAACTCTTAGGTCATGCAACTGTTTATTAGGACTCTAGCTAGACGAGTCCTGATTGAGAGGGATATTCATGTAAAATCTACCTAAGCCGACTTCTATTAAAGAGGTGAAGAGGTCGACTAGGGTTATGCATAAAAGTTGGAACATGGAGCAGAGGCACAGTGCTTTCCTTAGACAGAGGTCAAGGACATGAACTCTTGTAGAGGCAAGAGTAAGATCATGTTGTTCCATGGGTCCTTCATTCTAACGGAGCGGACTCATCTTGCATGGTGCCAAAGATGAAGGGAGCTTCGGGGCACATGCACCTTATCTCGGAGGAGCATTTGATGGAGGAACTAAGGCGACTCAATTTGCTGGAGAGCTTCCAGTAGCTCCCAATCATACCTCCGTATGATCTAGTCCCTCACGGGGCTAGGTTGTGTGAATCGCATTGCCACGAACTGTTCCACCACGATCCGCTGCACCATGTCGCCTCCTGGTGACATCTCTATTGTATTCTGATCCTTGTGGAAAAACTCGAATTGTGAACCCTCCATGTGTGGCCTCTGCCAATACATCGCAGGGTCTCCTCTACCTTCGATTTTGTTCACTCCTCTAGCAATCGACCTTTATCCACCCACTCTTGGGTCACACCACGATGAAGCACCACTCTAGGACAGTCCGTCGCCTAGTAACTCCCAAAGTCCCCCGACTTCGCTACAATTAGTGCACCATTGTCTGGATCCTGGGCCTCTACCCCTACCAGCACAATCTTCGCTGTGCACCACCTCCTTTATAGCAACTTGAATGACAACACTATAGCATATTCTTCAAGAGTACGCCTTCTGATCCCAACTTCGCCTCCGCAAATTGAGTCGCCTTAGTTCCTCCATCAAATGCTCCTCCGAGATAAGGTGCATGTGCCCCGAAGCTCCCTTCATCTTTGGCACCATGCAAGATGAGTCCGCTCCGTCAGAATGAAGGACCCATGGAACAACATGATCTTACTCTTGCCTCTACAAGAGTTCATGTCCTTAACCTCTGTCTAAGGAAAGCAATGTGCCTCTGCTCCATGTTCCAACTTTTATGCTGGCTCCCTTCAAGCGGCTTGGGTACTTCACCAAGTTACACCCAAGTTGCTCCGCTCCTCGCTTTTGCATTGAGTTGATGGTGGCCCTCGCGCCCACCATTCCACGGGTCAGCCCTCCCTTGAGTCCGATCTCCGTATCGACTCCAAATGTGCCTTCATTTGTGTTGCCTTGGGTCACTCCCCCACTTGATCTCGCAATGCATCCACCAATGCATTCTCTCAAGCGAGATCATGCGACGACTCCTCGCCGCTTGCTCAGTCCATTGAGCTTCGTGGAGTTGTTGTTTGTTGAGGTACTCCTCCTCAACTTGTGAGGTCCGTCGCACATGATTCTCCCTCTAGAGAGCCGGGACTTATCCCTCCTGGACAACTGTCCCAATGGAGCAACATCTCTCTTCGTTTCGGAGACCACCATCCCCTTGGACTACTCTGATCTACTGAACAAACTGTGCATTGTTCTGCCTCTTGCAAACACACTTGCTAGATTGCGACTCCACGTCAATATAGTCCCCGCTGCACCCCTCAAGGCCTAGCAATATGCTGAACTAGTTGCACCATTCAGCCTCCTACGGATGTATCCTTTGCATGCCGAAGAGAAAGTTTCAATGCTCCATGGCGCCGAGTTTCGGTCGCCTTGGGATGGCCATGAACATTCCGTCGTCCGCATACAAGCCCATGTATGAGTACCAAATTCTTCGAGCTAGCAATTCCCCTCACCTCTGTGAGCTTTTGCATAACTCTTTTGGTCGTTGAGCAACTCATTCCACCTTGGATGGTCTCATCCTTTACCAAGCACCTCGCTTGCCTTGAGCACCATCAAGTATAGTTGTCAACATTGAGCCATAGCTCAAACTCAACAATCCCAACCTTTGTGCGCTTCACATTCTTCCAAGCTTGTCTGTTCTCGTGGTGCCTCTTATACTGAAGGGTTGGCAATTCCTCCAATGCCAATCTCAAATGCCCGCCTCCTCCTGAAATTTCTCCTCCCAACATCTCCATGCCCGCTTTCCCCAAACGGTCACGCTGTGTCTTGACGCCCTCAACGCAGTCCTGCTAGGTCCCCACGTTTACATGCTAAGTGTTTCTATGAGTGCTTGTCCCACTGATACCATCCTGTCACGGACTTAGCTAGTTTTGTTTTGCCTAAGTCGTATGGGCACCCCCTTGGTGTGTCCGTCTCAAGGGGGTCACCTCCCTCGCCCTCCCATGGTCCCTTAGGTCCCACAAAAGAGAGAACAGGACAGAGAAAAGGCCTCACTCGGGATCCACAAGCAAACATCTCCGAAAAACACTTTATAGACAATGCAAATTACAAACAGACTTTACAAGCTCTGAACAGTTGCACAACAAAGGGTAAAATGGTCCATTATAGACCAAAAATCTCTCACACGTGTCCACATGACACAACCTTTATTTACAAGCCTAAAGCGGCCACCGACCCAACTAAAATGGGACTATCAAGCCTTCGGCCGTCCCCCTACATGCTGTACAATGCATGAACATACCAAAAGACACGGACATACATAAGCATTACATCAAACACCCTGTTTAGAAGTTTGTCCGTGACATTAAGAGTTGGTTATTTCTTAAAGAAGAATTAAGAGTTGTAAAGGAATAGGAGTCTTGAGTAGGAGTCCTATTAGGAGTTGGTTAGAAGTAGGAGTGTTGAGTAGGAGTCCTATTAGGAGTTAGGGTTCAGAAACCGTTGTTTCTTTTATGACAATTCTGCTCTTACAAGACAGCACATATTTGCAGCAACTTCCACTGATTTCTATCAAACCTTTGCCGCTATCTACCATAGATCCAAAACTTTCATCCACAGTCCTAAAACTCCACCAAACCATACCCTCAAACTACACCCAAAACAGCCACAAAACAAGCCTAAATCGCAGCCTACATCCACCAATCCACTAACCCTTTCAACCATCACTTCTCTCAACCTATACATGCCTTTAACCCGACAACAAAAGAGAGATCTTAACATCACAAATTTGGAGGCATATACTATGGCATCTGAGGAGGTAATTAAAGCTAAATTTAAAGCCTTTAAGGCCCGAATGGAGGATAAGATTCAGACTCTCTTTACCGAACTCAATTTGGGCCAACCACTAAGCCCAAAGAAATCACATCAAGGAGAGAGCTCTAACCAATCGCACCAAGCCCGAAGAGATGACTTCCAAGAGAGGGGAGGCTCTATGACTGACCCCAACTATCCATGCATAAGAGTGGACTTCCCAAGATAGAAAGAAGGAGACCCGATTGGTTGGATCTCGTGCACGGAGCGATATTTTCGATACCACAAAACTGCAGATGCATCTATGGTGAAAATTATAGCTATACATCTTGAAGGGGATGTCATACAGTGGTTTGACTAGTTTGAACACACTCATGGAGTCCTCTCATGGTGGCAATTCAAAGAAGGACTATTGATCCGCTTCGGACCAACTGATTATTAGAACATTGACGGACAACTAGCAAAGATCCGACAAACCTCCACCATTCAAGAGTACCAAACTAGGTTTGAAATATTATCTAACCAAACTCGTGATTGGTCTCAAAAACAGCTATTGAAGACCTTCATTGAGGGCTTGAAGCCGGAGATTCGGGGAGAAGTTAAAGTGAGACAACCGTACATGCTTGTGGCAGCCATCTCTTTCGCACGATATCAAGAGGAGCGATTGAACCATGAATCCCAGAGGACTAGGGTTGCTCCCTAACTAGCAATACCGAAGCCCTTACCCCTCCTACTATCAACTGAGTCCCTGCACTAAAAAGTTTGACAAGAGAACTTTGGGAGCGATCTGTAAAGGGGTTACGTTGGTATTGCGATGAGCTGTGGAGCCGTGAGCATTGCTATAGTAAAAGAAGCCTTCTTATGATTGAACCGGTAGAAGAAGAGGTCATTGAACATCTAGAAGAGAGGCTTAAATATAAAGAAGAAGATGTAGAAGAAGAGCCACAACCAACCGAAGTTACGATACATGCATTAGCCGGCAACTCAAACCCGCAAACAATGAAAGTTGGAGGCCTTCTCAAAAAACAACCGATCACTGTTTTCATCGACACTGGTAGCACTAATAACTTCCTAAATAGTAAGGTTGTTGTCCAGATAAACTTACCTATCGAGAATTACAGCAGGTTTGACGTTAAGGTCATCGACGGATGGATTTTGAAGTATGATCTTAGGTGCCCGCGAGTAAAACTATTGTTGTAGGACCAAGAGATAACTGCATATTTCTTCCTCCTCCCTCTTGATGATCATGAGGCCATACTCAGAATTGAATTGTTGATGACATTAGGTGATGTTTCCTAGAATTTTATGAAACTAATTATGAAATTTTACAGTAAGGGGAAACAAGTGATACTGCACGGGAAACGTGGGGGTGACGTAACGACGATTTGCACATAAAAAATAGAGAAGATTTTGCATAAAGCATGCAGCGACTTTTTGGTACAGCTTGAGCAGGGAGAGCCAATAGAATTTGAAGATCCAAACCTACTTCCTTTGCTTGCTGAATTTTCAGATATATTTGATGAACCGCACAACCTATCTCTTACCCGTCGGCATGATCATTATATAACGATTCTTCTAGGCAAACCTCCAGCAAATTCTCATCTATATCAGTATCTACATCTCTAGAATGATGAAATAAAAAGGGTTATAAAAGAGATTCTTGAAACAGGAGTTATTTGGCCAAGTTGTAGCCTCTATTCTTCACCGGTGCTACTTGTACACAAGAAAGATGGAACATGGCGAATATGTGTTAATTACCGAGCTCTCAATAGCATAACCATCAAAGATAAATACCCTATTCCAGTAGTAGATGAATTGCTAGATGAAAGGGAGCACAAATCTTCAAAAAGCTAGAACTTCGATCCGAGTATCATCAAATACGAGTGTGCGAAGAAGACATACCAAAAATCACCTTTCGAACACACAACGGCCACTATAAATTTTTGCTTTCTTCAATAAAAGGTGGAATATCTTGGGCATATCATATCAGAGGAAGGTGTGATGGTGGACATCTCTAAAATAAAAGCAATGCAGAATTGGCCAACCCCGAGGAACATAAAATTGCTTTGTGGCTTTCTCGGTTTAACAAGCTACAACCACAAGTTCATGAAAAACTATGGAAAGATTAATGCACCACTCACTTCTCTACTAAAATATAATACCTTCCAATGGTCGGACAAAGCCTTCACTGCCTTCGATAAACTTAAGACAGCCATGATGACGATGCCGGTGTTAGCGCTACCAGATTTCAACCGACCCTTCATCATTGAGGCCGATGCATCTAGAGTCGGAATTGGAGATGTTCTCATGCAAGATTGTCGACCACTCACATACAGTAGCAAAGCATTGTCTCCCTCCTATCAAAACATATCAACATATGATAAGGAGATGCTTGTCATTGTGGACACAGTAACGAGGTGGAGATCGTACTTGATCAGGTGATGCTTTCAAATCAAGACCGATCATAAAAGCCTAAAATATTTCTTAGAGCAGAAGATATCTTCCCTCGAGTAGCAAAAATGGATAACAAAGCTCTTGGATATGATTATGAAATAACTTACAAAAAGGGGAAAGAGAATATTATTGCAGATGCGCTTTCACAGTTACCTAAGCAAGCTGAATTTTTAGCTATTTCACTTTCGACTAGTGATTTCCTTAAGGATATTAAAAGGAAATGGCAGCAAGATCCGGAGACCAGTAAGATCATAAAAAAAATAGAGGAAGTACCAAGCTCCGTGGCTCACTACAATTGGGACTCAAAAGAATTACGCTATAAGGCACGCATTGTGCTTATGACAAATTCTATTTATATCTTCACGAGCAGATTTTGGACAAAGTTATTCCATATATAGGATACTAAATTAAAAAGAAGTATAGCATATCACCCACAAACCGACAACCTGACGAAAGTTGTAAATAGGTGCTTGGAGACAGCTCAAAGCCACCCACCAAATATGACTACCCAAGGAGAACTCCAGACCCAGCCAAGTACCATTATTGATCAATGGATCGTGACTCGACGACGATAACCCACTACTGAAGTGCTGATATAGTGGGTGAACCTACCAATCGAAGATACCACTTGGGAGAACTATGATAACTTGAAGATCAAATTCCTAGAATTCACGAATCATCAGCCTCGAGGACAAGGCTGATTTGAAGAGGGCAGGTATATTAGGACTCTAGCTAGGAGAGTCCCAATTGAGAGGGACATTCATATAAAATCTACCTAAGTCAACCCCTATTAAAGAGGTGAAGAGGTCGGCTAGGGTTACGAGGTTGTTTCTTAGAGAAGAATTATGAGTTATAAAGGAATACGAGTCTTGAGTAGGAGTCCTATTAGGAGTTTGGGTTTAGAAGCCCTATAAATAGCCATGTATTTCTCCTCTTTTCATGAGCAATAGATGAATCTTTTCTGCAGCCTTTGAGCAGCAAATTGGAGGGAGGAACCCCTATAGAGTTCCAAGGAGGCTTATCCCCTAAAGAGATCAACCCCAAGTTTAGAATATGCAAGGGTTTTAACACTATCTCTTGGTCTTCCAAGAAACTAAACTCGGTTGCATTATCTACAACCGAAGCTGAGTATATAGTAGTAGGTGCAAGTTGTGCACAAGTTATATGGATGAAAAACACTTTAGAAGATTATAAAATTTATTTAAAAAATATTTCTATAAAATGCAATAACACTAGTGCAATATGTTTAACCAAGAATCTCATTGAACACTCTATAACTAAATATATTAATATTATGTATCATTTTATTAGAGATCATGTTAATAATCATGACATATCTTTAGAATTTATTGATATAAAGTATCAATTAGTAGATATCTTTACAAAACCATTAAATGAGGAATAATTTGATTTTATTAGAAGATAATTAGGCATGTTAAATCTTCCGAATAAATGAGTTCCTCTTGTATATTTTTCAGATTTCTCATTTTTTTCATAACTTGAATTTTCCTTTTAAATCGAGATAGTTTCCTATGAATCCTTTCTCTTGCTATTGACAAAAGAAAAGATTTGATTCATGAACTTTTGGCATTCACAAAAGAAAAGATTTCTTATTTTTCATATGATGATTATGAGTCCTTCCTCCTTCTATTTGCAAAGGAAGAGCCTTGATTCATGGATCTTTGGATTAATGACTTGATCTTTTATGCGACAATCAATTCCTCTGAATCCTTCTTCCTTCTATTTATAAGAAAAAAGGATTTGACTTATAGATTTTAGTATGCACATTTTGATCTTTTATGATGAATTCTTTCTCTTTGCAAAAGTAGAAGCTTGATTTAATGAAATTTTTTTATGGATTTGATTTGGTTCATATACTTTCATGGATTTTGTTCTTGATTTTTCTTATGATGAATGAAATCCTCCCTTACTCTTCTTCCTCTTCTTCTTATTCTTATGACAAAGGAAAGAAAGAAACTTGCACCAAAAAGTGCACTTGCACATCTAAAGCAATAATGCTAGCTTGCCCATTTCAAAAAGCAAAAAGAGTTATCTTGCAAAGTTTTTGCTTAACTTCTCATTTCACAAATTTGCTAGCTTGCATAAATTAGTGAAAAACTTACTTGAACAGTTTAAAATACTTGCATACATTGTTGAATTATTCTCCATTTTGTTGATGACAAAGGGAGAGAAATGATAAATGAATGGTATCATGACTAAAATGTTGATTTAATTTTGGTACCATGCATGAAGTGATAAATGCTTAAAATTTTAATGTCTTAGCATCATGTCTGTTATATCCAAAAAAATGTTAATTTCAGTATCATGAATGCTTTAGTATCATGTGTGTTATGCCCAAAGTCATGTTGATTTATTTTTGGTGTCATGCATGAAGTGATGATAAAATGTAATGTTTGAAATTATACATGTTTTAATTTGAAACTATAATATTGCACAAACATATGAAAATTTGATTTTATATGTTGCATTCGATCAATGTGATCGAAATTGTTTCACTTGAATTCAAAGGTCATGATTCCTTTTGAATTCAAGTTTACTTATCTCAATATGGCATATAGATAAGGGGAGTTAAGGTTAACTCTGTCATCAATTAGTTGTCATCATCAAAAGGGGGGAGATTAGTGAATCTAAGATTTTGATGATGAAATCAATTGATAAATTATTGATCTAATCCATATGTTAAGAAAAGTGTTGCAGGATTAACTACGATAATAAATAAGGCATAAAGCAGATGTTGTGCTAGAGTCAAAGAACGGACAATATGTTGAACATTCGGACGATGTGCCGGAAGCTCGCCGAGAGTTCATCGGGAGCTTGTCGAGGGTTCGTTTAGAGTTTATCGAGAGTTCACCGAGAATTCATTGGGAGTTTGCTAAAAGCTTGCCGAGAGTTCACTGGAAGTTCGTTAAGATTTCACCAGAATAATAATTGACATACCGAATGAAGATTGCTTAGTTAATGCTTTAATTATCGTAGTTAGAACTTAGATTGAGTTAGGATTCGAAGGTAATCCCACTAACTCAGTTAGGGGCCAACTAGGTGCTAGTCATAGGAGCCCAGCAAGCCAATCACGTGAGTGATGGCACGTGTGACTTGATACAGAATCTTTTTGCTTCTTATATTTTGGCGTATATCACTTTATAACTATTGCATAAATGCATATATATATTGTAATGTCCTTGGATTTGTGCAATGGGAATCGGATCGTGATGAGATCACGATAATGAGATCGATTCACCTTTAAACACATATCCTAAATAATCCCGGTCATAGGTTACTCGAGAGGGACATCGTGATAACCGGATAGACTAGTGTGTTGTATACCCGTCCATATGATGGATGCAGCTGGTCTCATAGCTGCTCGTATAGGGACACTAGGGATACAGTACAGGTGCTCATTAGAGAATGAGTTCACTGATTGATCCGCTTACGGAATGCTGGATGGTTGATAATGCCTTATTGTCAGACAGCGATTCCGTAGTCCTAGTGGTGTATCTGGTCCTTAGACTTGAGACACCAAGGATGTCCTGTATGAGTGCTCCACTCTTTGATACCAAACTTATAGGTTTGGCTGTCCCAGATCTAGTACAGCTAGTCATTGGGAGTGGTAGTCGACCTTACGAGGGCTATTGAGTGTCAATAGAGGATCATCCACTCTCGGTGTCATGAGAGGAATATCCCATGTGTTCTTGCTCAGACAAATCCTGACCAGGGTCATTCGGGTTGAGAGAGAAAGAGTTCTCCTGGAGAATCCGATTAGAGCGAGACTTCGAGTAGAAACCGTGTGGGTCCGACAACACCATACTCGATATACCGGTCTCCGGGATATTAGATGGATGAGGGACTATAGGTACATGGTAATCGAGGACAGACAGGTCCAATGGATTGGATTCCCCAGATCGTGCGGGGACTACGTGTAGTGGCCTAGTACGTCCGTCCGTGTCGATGAGTCGAAAGTGAATTATTACAGAGATAATAATTCACCGAGTTAGAAGGAGTTCGACAGTATGACTCACGGCCACTCGATATTGGGCCTAGAGGGTCACACACATATGGTAGGCATTATGCGATAAGTAGAGGTTGGATATGAGATATCCGACGGAGCCCTTGTCTTATTGGATGCGGATCCAATACCCACTAGGGAAGGACCCATTAGGGTTTGACACGGATCTCTATAAATAGGAGGGATTCATAGCCTCATAGGCTAGAGTCTTTGCTTGCCTTTCCTATTCTCCTCTCCCTCCTCCACCTCGAGGCCCGGAGTTTTGAGGAGAGTCATCGCAACCCCTGCTGTGTGGATCACCACTTGAGAGGAGGACGCTTGACCTCCTTCACCCTCTCCTAAGGATCTGCAAGGAAAACAGGGATATACGATCTCCCTAGGTAACACAATCTCTATCGCAGTTTTTGTGTTTCTTGGATTTTTACGCATCAATCTTCGCATCGACGACGAACATCTTTTTAGGAATCGGGGATTTTGTTTTCTTGTTCTTCCAAAAGATATGATGTCGCCCCCATGATTTCCCAACAAAGGTATCGAGCCGTTGTTCGTCTGAATGATTGGTTTTGAACTGTGTGTGTTGTGTTTAGGAAGAATATTGACATCAAAATCGTTGACGAAAAGCGAGGAAGGGCAGCAACAGTTTGCTCGCCCTCGATCGATGCCTGCGACCACCCACTGGCGAAGCGGCCAGCACCAGTGCACAAATACGGCCAGATGCATAGCCGTACCGTGCCAACAGTCGACCGACGGTCTGCTTTGCAGCAGACTTACGGACGGCCGGGCTGGCAGCCCACGGCAGAGGCCGCGGCGGCGCAGCCGAGAAAGGAAGCTGGAAGGAAGTAGCCGCCCCGGCCGACGCGGCGACGCTTCGACGCCGCCATTGCTCCCCGGGCGAAACCCACCCACGGGGCAGCCGCCCGGCGGTACAGCACCGCCATGAGGCAGCGGCGCCCGAAGGGTGCCCACCCGCGCATCGTCATCGTCATGTACTGCGCCATGCCGCAGGCGAGGGCGGTGCCCTCGCCCCCAAGACGGTTGTCCGCCAAGTGGTGGCGGCGGCGGCAGCAGCGAAAGGGGGAAAGGGCATTAGGGTTTTTGGAAAAAAGACAATTTTGCCCCTCGGAATTTGAGAAATTCCAGTTTCTGTCTTTTGTCCAAATTACGAAAATACCCTTAGGAATTGAAAAATTCCCTACATGTCCCTGATTTCAGAAAAATATTAATTAATTAAAAGGTTTAGTTTATTATTATTTTTTATTATTATCTAGTAGTCCTACATGATGATGATTATTTATACATGTGATGTATGATGTGTGGACGAATGATCATGGACCGTGTGATGTGTGTCCTTGTGATTATTATTATTGAGGTCTGCGAACCTCTATTATATTTCTCGTTTATTGTCGGGCCTGCGTGCCTATGATTAAGTTGTAATCACATGAGGAGGCGCAGCGGAAGCGTGGATGCGATAGCGGGACCCACGAGACGAACGATCGTGATGCATGGAGATGCATCAAGATGTCGACGAAACCGACGAGGACGAGATGAACGATCATAGGGCATGGAGATGCACCGTTGCACACATAGATCTTGATGTGAGTGATTAGGCCTACTGGCTCGGGCCTAATCATATTAGGTTGTGGTCCATGATCATCTGATGTGATTGCTTATACACATACTAGATATGTATATATATTTGCATGCGATGTAGATATATATTAAATATGTATATGTGTGACATGTCATATTAGGAGACCAAATTATAGAAACATCTCTCGATAATATTAAGTCGGTAAACGTGAGGCAATTAGATTGACCCACGTGGCCTTCCATCGTTATGAGTAGGAACCGATTCCCGGTGTAGGTTGAGTTGGTCGAGTCCCTCGAGACTCACCTATATCGCGATTCGCTATCTTGCTTATGACATAGAGATGTCACCGGTGACCTGAGGACATGGTATGCTTGGTCGAGTCCCTCGAGGGTATATCATCAAATCAGACTCATCTTGTAACGAAGGTGTTGACTTAACCGAGCATCATGGTTGGTCGAGTCCCTCGAGGCCATGGTGATTCGGAGGCCGAACAGGACGGGAATCACAAGGAGTTGTGATCGGTAAGAGTTGCCTACCTTTTAGGCTTAGTGTGATTGGTCGAGTCCCTCGAGGTTACACTAAGACGCTGATTGGATCCTGATCCCACTAGAAGTCTGTTGGAGACTTCCGTTTCACGTGCTGAGAGTGTCGCGTGACTCGTTAGTAAAATAGTGGGAGCATATTAAGATAGAAGTCCATATCTTGATAGTTTATTTCTTGCAAAATCTGCATGTTATTCATTTTCTGCTACATCTTTATTTTCAGAAAATGTCGCTTTCAAATCCCTTTACGTGGCATACTTGATGTCAACCGCCTTCATCGGTCCAAATTATACGGATTGGCTCCAGAACTTAAGAATTGTTCTCCACAAAGGAGAAAATCGGTATGCGTCCTTGATACAGTGATGCCTACGCCTAAAGAAGGGCAAGCGAGGATGAGATCGCCGCCACGCGAAGTACATTGATGACTCCACTCTTGCTCGAGTGCTATATGTTGGGCTCTATGACTCCGAGTTACAGAGACAACATGAAAAGATGGATGCCGGATCCATTCTCCTATATGTCCGAAAATTGTTTGAGAAACAGGGAAGGACTCAACGATATGAGATATCCAAGAGCCTTTTCCGCTTAGATGACCGAGGGGACACCGGTTCAGAACCATGTCCTAAAGATGATTGAGTAGATAGAGAAACTCACAGGTCTAGGAATGGTCCTAGAGGATAACTTGTGTGTGGACATTGTGCTTCATTCCCGACCAGATTCCTTTTCACAGTTCATAATGAATTTTAATATGAACAAGCTTGAGGTGACTCTCCCAGAGCTCCTCAATATGTTGAGGGAGGCAGAAAGTACTATTAAGAAAGAGAAGCCAGTTCTCTACACTGGTGAGACCGAGAAAAGAAAAGGAAAGCGAAAAGGTCCCTTAAGAAGGGAAAGGGCAAGGGCAAACAAGGTAAAGCCAAGGTTGCTAAGAAAGACCCAAAGAAAGGACAAAAGGCCGTGCTTCCACTGTGGTAAAGATGGGCATTGGAAGAGAAACTGCAAAGAGTACCTTGCAGAAAGGGCGAAACAAAAGCTTGATGAAGCTTCGTGTACATTCATGATCGATCTCCATTTGTCGGGACTCTTATGATAACACATGGGTATTGGATACCGTAGTGCTTATCATATATGCAATTCGTTGCAGTTCTCGCAAGGCCTAGGAGACTACAGAGAGGCGAGATAGACCTCAAGATGGGTAATGGAGCAAAAGTTACAGATTAGTCGTTGGCAGGTCAGCCCCACATCTGCCTAGTGGAGCTTTTATTGCATTAGATGCATGTTATTTTGTTCCTTCTATTATCAAAAACATTATCTCCATTTCATGTTTAACAGTTAGTGGATATAAATTCGTTTTTGAGAACAATGGTTGTTCGATATTATTAGATGATAAGATCATCACGAAAGGAACATTGCATAATGGTTTATTTATGTTAGACACCACTCCACATATCATGAATGTAAATATGTCCAAAAGGAAACGAGATGAGTTGAACAGTGCATACCTGTGGCATTGTAAGCTAGGTCACATCCATGAAAGAAGGATTCAAAAGTTGCTAAATGATGGATATCTAGATCCATTCGACTATGTGTCATATACAACTTGTGAGCCTTGCATTCGTGGAAAACTGACCAAATCTCCATTTAGTAGAACTGGAGAGAGAGCCAATGAGTTGTTGGAACTCATACATAGTGATGTATGTGGACCCATGTCAACTCATGCCATTGGAGGTTACTCCTACTTCATTACATTTACTGATGATTTCTCAAGGTATGGATATGTGTACTTAATGAAGTACAAGTCTGAGGCCTTTGAGAAATTCAGAGAGTATAAGAATGAGGTGGAGAACCGACCGAAAGAGTATCAAAAACTCTTCGATCGGATCGAGGAGGTGAATACTTAAGTACAGAGTTTACTCAGTTCCTCAAGGACCATGGGATATTATCCCAATAGACACCTCCTTATACACCTCACCAATGGTGTCTCTGAGGAGAAATCGTACATTATTAGATATGGTACGGTCCATGATGAGTTTCACGACCTACCCATCTCATTCTCGGGATATGCCCTAGAAACCGCTTACTTACCTTTTGAACGAGTTCCAACTAAGTCGGTAGTGTCTACACCATATGAGATATGGAAAGGGAAGAAGTCCGATCTTAAGGTTGTTAAGATCCGGGGCTGTCCCCGCCCATGTTAGAAGACACAACCCGATAAGTTAGAATCAAGGACAAAGCGATGCAAATTTGTGCGATACCCCAAGGAAACTTGTGGGTATTATTTCTATCATCTCAAGGACCAAAAGGTCTTTGTAGCTAAGAGAGCAGTGTTCCTTGAGAAGGAACACATTCTTGACGGAGACAAAGGGAGAATGATAGAATTGAGCGAGGTTGGAGAACCAAGCTCAAGCACCACTCTACACCCCGAAATCTGTTCGGTACCTAATACACAAGTATCAACTTTTCCATGGTCTCGATAGAGTATCCCATCCTCCTAAGAGATATGTGGGACATATTAGAGCAGAGGATGTAGAGGATATTGATCCTCAGACCTACGAGGAGGCTATTATGAGTATAGACTCCGGGAAGTGGAAAGAAGCCATGAAATCTAAGATGGATTCTATGTACTCCAATAAGGTTTGGAACCTAGTTGATGCGCCCGAAGGTATTGTACCCATCGGTTGCAAGTGGATCTTTAAGAAAAAGATCGGAGTAGATGGAAAGGTAGAGACCTATAAAGCAAGGCTAGTGGCTAAGGGGTATCGTCAAATGCAAGGTATTGACTACGACGAAACTTTCTCACCCGTAGCAATGCTAAAATCCATCAGAATTCTATTGGCTATTGCAGCACACTATGATTATGAGATCTGGCAGATGGATGTGAAAACTGCATTCCTCAACGGGAACCTCGAGGAGGAGGTGTATATGATGCAACCTGAGGGATTCATGTCCAAGAACTGCCCAGATAAGGTGTGTAGGTTGCTTAGATCCATTTATGGACTAAAGCAAGCTTCCTCGGTTGGAACATAAGATTTGATGAGGCAATCAGATCTTATGACTTCAATTAAGAACGAAGATGAGCCTTGTGTATACTGAAAAGGTAAGTGGGAGCGCTATCACCTTTTAGTGTTATATGTGGATGACATCCTCATCATTGGGAATGACATAGGAATGCTATCCACAAAAAGGCTTGGTTATCTAGACACTTCTCCATGAAGGACTTAGGGAAGCATCTTATATCTTGGGGATTAGAATCTATAGAGATAGATCCAAGAGGATGCTTGGCTTGTCCCAGTCAGTACATAGAAACTATTGTCAAAAGGTTTGGCATGGAAAATTCCAAGAGAGGTCTCATACCGATGAGACATGGGATATCGTTTTTCTCTTAATATGTCCCCAAAGGCTCCGAAGAAAGGGCTAACATGGATATGATACCTTATGCCTCAAAGAATAGGGTCTATCATGTATGCCATGCTATGTACTAGGCCCGATATAGCATGCTCTCGAGTGTCACGAAAGGTGTATTAGGCGGATCCGGCTTGGAGCACTTTGGAAAGCAAGAAAGTGTATCCTTAAGTACTTGAGAAGGACTAAGGATCTTTTACTAGTATATGGAGGTAATAGCCTTAAGGTTGAAGGCTACACCGACTCAAATTTTTTTCACCGATGTCGATGATAGCAAGTCGAATTCAGGGTATGTGTACACCTTGAATGGAGGAGCAGTGTCTTTGGAAGAGTTCCAAGCAAGATACCACTTCTGACTCGACCACGAGGCCGAGTACATTGCTGCATCGATGCAGCAAAGGAGGGAGTCCGGGTGAAGAAGTTCATCACAGATTTGGGAGTCGATACTGAGATAGCGACAAGTCGACTTCCTTATATTGCGACAACTATGGGGTGATTACTCAAATAAGGGAACCCGGTCTCATCGAAGTGTTCGAGGAGGTTCCAAATTATAAGAGAGATCGTAACCTTGAGGAGATGTAGCAGTGGAAAGAGTTCCATCCGAAGATAACATTGCAGATCCACCGACAAAGCCGTTGTCTCATTTTGTCTTTGAAAGCGTCACAGGGTCGGATGGGGATCGAACACATAGGTGATTGGCTTTAGGTCAAGTGGGAGATTGCTAGTCATAGGTGCCCAAAAGCCAATCACGTGAGTGATGGCACGTGTGACTTGATACGAGAATCTTTTTTGCTTATTATATTTTGGCATATATCACTTTATAACTATTGCATAAATGCATATATATATTGTGATGTCCTTGGATTTGTGCAATGGGAATGGGATCGTGATGAGATCACGATAATGAGATCGATTCACCTTTAAACACATATCCTAAATAATCCCTACCATAGGTTACCGAGAGGGACATCGTGATAACCGGATAGGACCGGTGTGTTTGTATACCCGTCCATATGATGGATGCAGTTTGGTCTCATAGCTGCTCGTGTAGGGACACTAGGGATACAATGACAGGTGCTCATTGGAGAATGAGTTCACTTTGATTAATCCGCTTACGGAATGCTTGGATGGTTGATGATGCCTTATTGTCGGACGCGGATTCCGTAGTCCTAGTGGTATATCTGGTCCTTAGACTTGAGACACCAAGGATGTCCCTGTATGAGTGCTCCACTCTTTGATACCGCACTTATAGGTTTTGGGCTGTCCCGCATCTAGTACAGATGGTCATTGGGAATGGTAGTCGACCTTCACGAGGGCTATTGAGTGTCGATAGAGGGTCATCCATCCACTCTGGCCATGAGAGGAATATCCCATGTGTTCTTGCTCGCACAAATCCGGCCGGGGTCATTCGGGTTGAGAGAAAAGAGTTCTCCTGAGAATCCGATTAGAGCGAGACTTCGAGTAGAAACCGTGATGGGTCCGACAACACCATGCTCGATATATACGGTCTCTGGGATATTAGATGGATGAGGGACTATAGGTACATGGTAATCGAGGACGACAGGTCCAATGGATTGGATTCCCCAGATCGTCTGGGACTACTGGCGTGTGGCCTAGCACGCGTCCAGAAGTCGATGAGTCGAGTGAATTATTACAGAGATAATAATTCACCGAAGTTAGAAGGAGTTCGACAGTATGACTCACGGCCAGCTTCGATATTGGGCCTAGAGGGTCACACACATATGGTAGGCATTGCGATGAGTAGAGGTTCGGATATGAGATATCCGACGGAGCCCTTGTCTTATTGGATGCAGATCCAATACCCACTAGTGAAGGACCCATTAGGGTTTGACACGGGATCTCTATAAATAGGAGGGATTCACAGCCTCATAGGCTAGAGTCTTTGCTTGCCTTTCCTATTCTCCTCTCCCTCTCCACCTCAGAGGCCTGGAGTTTTGAGGAGGGTCGTCGCAACCCTGCTGTGTGGATCACCACTAGAGAGGAGGACGCTTGACCTCCTTCACCCTCTCCTAAGGATCTGCAAGGAAACAGGGATATACGATCTCCCTAGGTAACACAATCTCTATACGCAGTTTTGTGTTTTGCGGATTTTTACGCATCAATCTTCGCACGACGACGAACATCTTTTTGGGAATCGGGGATTTTTGTTTTCTTGTTCTTCCGCTGCGCATATGATGTCGCCCCCCATGATTTCCCAACAGGTACCATCAATAATTAATATTGTCATGCGATGGTACTGCCTTGTCAAGCGATGATATCGCTAGAGCCCAGTCTCCGAGGCTCTGTCAGGCGGTAGTATCACCAGACTGAGCGATGGTACAGCCTAGTGTCAGATTGTTAGGTGATAGTACCACCCAGTATTGGCAGTGGTACCGGCCTTTTATCATCCATCTTATTCTTGTTAGTTTCATCGGCATCTCAGTGCATTGTGATCGTTCGTCTTAGCCTCATGGGTCCTGCTATCGCTTCCATGCTCTCGTTGCGCCTCCTCGTGAAATTACAACTTAATCACAGACACGCAGGCCCAACAATAAATGAGAAATAAATTGGAGGCTCATAGGCCCCAAAAATAATAATAATTACATCACAATTACACACACATCATATGATTCATGATCATCTATCCACATCATACATCACATGTACATATCATTATATTAGACTACTAGATAAATAATAATAGTTAATTAAACCTTTTAATTAACTAATATTTTTCTGAAATTTGGGATATATAGGAAAATTTCTAAATTTTGAGTGGTATTTAGGTAATTTGGATGGAAAGGATAAATGATCTTTTGCCTAGAAAAACCTAATTCCCTCCTCTTTGCTGCGTTGTGACCGTCGCCACCTTTCCAACATTGGCCATTGTGGGGGGCGAGGGCATCGCCTCTGCCCGCAAGCTGTGTGCCTACAGACGACGCTGCCCTTGCGGGTGGTTCTACCCTCTGGTGCAACACCCACAAGCGCTATCGACCTGTGGGTGTAGTGCCCGCAGACGCCGCCCCTACAGGCGCCACTGCGGGTGTCGTCCACCTACACGTGCCGTCTATGTGATTGCCTACCTATGGCCCATAAGCTGTCAGATGGCCAAGGATGCAAGCAACCTTTGGCCATTCTACGAGTGCAACAAGAGCAGCAATAGTTACTACTGTTGAATCTCAGATTTTGATGATGAAGTCAATTGTCATTTGTTGTCTAATCTATGTGTTGAGATAAGTGTGCAGGATTAACTACGATAAAAGTTAGACAAGCAGCAGGAGTTGCGCCGGAGTCAAGATCATGATCACGTTGGGAGTTCGAGAGTTCGACGGAAGTTCGGACGGTCGTCGGAGGTTCTCGAGAAACAGATCCGAAGTCCGAGAAGCTTGCCAATGAAGCTCGTCGAACTTCGCCAAGTGGATCGTCATAAAGTCCGAGTTTGCCGGAAGTCCGCAGAAAGAATCACCAGGGTTCATCGGATGATCGACGGAAGTTCAGCGAAACTTCGCCGAAGAAGCGATTGACGATCGGAGCAAAGCTGCAGAAATTGTCTTAGATTTAATCGTAGTTAGCATGTTGATTAAGTTGGAAAAATGGGAGGTGATCCCATTAGCTTAATCTTGGGGCAATTGGGCCCCTGAAAAGATTGAAATTGGGCGAATGGAGCTAACCATTCGGACCACGATTGCACCGAGGAGGTGCAACCGCCTAGGCCGGAGGTGGCACCGCCTGGGCTATGTCTCCTAGCGAGGCCGGCGGTGCAACCGCCCCACCAAGAGGTGCAACCGCCCGGGGCTCGATCTCGGCGAGGCTGGCGGTGCAACCTCTCCATCAAAGCGGTGCAACCGCCTGAGCTCGATCTTCGAGCTCGGGCGAGAGGTGCAACGCCTCGACAGAGATGGCACCGCCTTAGGCTCGGTCTTGAGCTCTACCAGGCGGCAACCTCTCTCCATCGAGGAGGTGCAACCGCCTGATCCCGGAATTCCGGGATTTGATCGTTTTGAGCTCCAAATTTGAACTGGGTTGGGGCCTATAAATACCCCACCCATTCAGCACAGAAAGAGCAAGAGACCTACACTGAAATCTTGATCTTCTCTGTGATTCTTGAGCTCAAAATTGTTGTAAAGCCTTTAAGTCTCCTCCTTCTGTTCTTTAAGTTTCTGAATTGTAAAAGTGAGGAGAGAAAGGTTCTGTAAGGGTTGTCTCCTGAGCCCATCAAAAGGAGTGAAACTGTAAAAGGGAAGTTGGCCTTCGCCCATTGAAGGAAGGCAGCTAGTTGACGTCGGTGACCTCGTCGGAGGAGGAAGCCAAAAGTGGAGTAGGTCAAGACTGACCGAACCACTCTAAATCTCTGGTTTGCTTTTACTTTGAGCACTTTATCATTACTGCAAACCTCCTACATAGCTACTGCCCTCTGCGCTTTTACAAACGAGTCTCTAAGTTCTGATCTTTCCGAATCTGCATTCAGACGTAAATCGGTGTTTTCGTACGATCTTTACACTGCAGTTTACGCTTACGTTTTGATTCCATTTATAACTGCAAATTGCTTTCTGCGTATTCATAAAACGCTTTTCAAAGTTCAAAACTGCGTTTAGACGTAAAATTACGCTTTGACGTAAAACTGCGTTTAGACGTAAAACTGCGTTTAGACGCAAAACTGCGTTTAGACGTAAAACTGCATTTAGACGTAAAACTGCATTGAGACGTAAATCGGCTTTCCTCGTACAATCATCAGATTTTAGTTTACGTTTACATCTTGATTTCAACTGCATACTGCCTTCTGCGATTTTACAAACGATTTTCAAAGTTTAGACGTAAATCTATGTTTAGACGTAAATCTGCGTTTAGACGTAAATCTGCGTTTAGACGTAAATCTGCTTTTTGCAGATTACTTTTTGAGCTGTACAATAGCAGCACACTGTCTTTATACTTCTGCTTAAACTGCGTTTTATCTAAACAAGTGATTTACGAATCGACACTTAGACGTAAATCTCTTTCTTCGTACGAACGTCGGATTTCAGTTTGCGCCGATATTCTGGTGTTCATCATTGCTGCAAACTGCCTGCATAGATTGACTGTAACCTTGCTTAGTATCAACTCTCATACAGAGTTGTCCTTATCGTTCAAACGCAGCTTTCTGATTTAATCGCAGAAAGTTTTCCGCTGCACTAATTCACCCCCCCCCCCCCCCCCCTCTTAGTGCTCTCGATCCTAACAATTGGTATCAGAGCAAGGTTAACTCTCTAACGGATTAAAACCCAAGAGAGATGGCATACGCCGGAAACCAAGAGGGGTATTCTATTACACGTCCACCCATGTTCAGTGGGACGGACTACACCCTCTTGGAAGACCGAATGAGGATCTTTCTTATTTCTATGGATTTTGAACTGTGGAACCTTGTTGAAAACGGATTTTCAAAGTCTTCTCTTCCAATGATCGATTGGAATGAATTGGAAAAGAAGGCTTTCGCTCTTAATGCAAAGGCTATGAATGCCTTATTTTAAGACTTGATAAAAAACGAGTTTAATCGTGTTTCAACTTGAAAAACTGCATTTGATATTTGGCACACACTTGAAGTGACCCACGAGGGCACAAGTAGATTGAAAGAGTCAAAAATCAATCTGTTGTTGCATTCTTTTGAACTCTTCCGAATGAAACCGAGTGAAACCATTGGCGACATGTTTACCCGTTTCACGGATGTCGTCAATGGTCTAAAAGGACTCGGAAAAAGTTTTTCGGATTTTGAACTCGTAAATAAGATACTAAGATCCCTTCCTAAAAGTTGGGATCCTAAAGTCACTGCTATTCAAGAGGCAAAAGATCTGCGCAACTTCCCTCTTGAAGAACTAATCGGGTCATTAATGACCTATGAGATGACTTGCAAAGCTCATGAAGAACAAGAAGACATCCTTCCAAAGAACAGGAAGGATATGGCACTTAAAACTTCTGAATGCCACTTGGAAGAAAACTCAAGTGATGAGGACTGTGATGATGACTTGGCACTTTTAACAAGAAAGTTTAAAAAATTCTTTAAAAGAAACAAGTTTAAGAATGATGCGAAAAATAAACTTGAACCCAAGAAAGACCAAGTGATCTGCTATGAATGTAAAAAGCCGGGACACTACAAGAGTGATTGTCCCCAAGTCAAAAGAAGAACATCAAAAAGGAAGGCTCTTCAAGCAACATGGGATGACTCGAGCGCATCTGAAGAAGAGGAGTCCAACACCGAGCAAGTTGCTCATTACGCCTTAATGGCCATCGAAGAGGAGGTAACAAATTTATTAGATGCTGATTTATCTTTCAATGAATTATTAAATGCCTTCCATGACTTATTTGATGAATGCAAGATTATCAATAGAAAATACAAATTGCTAAAAAAGGAGCATGATAGTCTTACTTATGATTTCAATAAGTTAAAAATTGAATATCATGATAGTTTAAATTCATGTATCAAATGTCATGATCTAGAAACTTTTCAAAAAGAAAACTTGCTACTTAAGGACACCTTGAAGAAATTCGAGGTTGGTAGCAAGTCATTAAACATGATCCTTACAAACAAGGGTCATGTTCCCAAAAGAAGTGGGATTGGGTTTGTGAGGAGTCCTCACCAAAATCCAACTACCTTCGTAAAAGGCCCCATTTTACATGTTAGACATCAAAGCAAATGCAACTTCTGTTGCAAGTTCGGACACAAGACACATTATTGTCCATTCAGGAAATTTAGTCCAAACAAATTGATTTGGGTTCCTAAAGGAACCATGACAAATTCTATGCAACATGATAAAAAATGTAGATCTATTTGTAAGGAACCCAAAAGCAAATGGGTACCTAAACATCATCCTTTCTTATAGAAAACTAAACCATCGCAAGCTAGGAGCAAGAGATGGTACCTTGATAGTGGATGCTCAAGGCATATGACCGGAGATCCATCCCAATTCTCTAAGCTCACTAGCATAGACGAAGGATATGTCACCTTCGGAGACAACAACAAGGGTAAAATCATTGGCAAAGGAACCATAGGTAACAAATCCAACTTTTCTATTAAAGATGTTTTGCTAGTTGATGGTCTAAAACATAATCTCCTGAGCATTAGTCAATTGTGTGATAAAGGATATATTATCAGATTTGAATCTAATGCTTGCATCATTGAAAAACCACACAAAAACATATCTATGATTGCATTAAAACAAAATAACGTATACACTATTGACATCAATGATTTATGTAATGAAACATGTTTTTCTGCTTTAAATGAGAATGCTTGGATATGGCACAGAAGATTAGGTCATGCTAGCATGAAGCTAATCACTCAAATATCATCCAAAGAACTTGTAAGAGGAATTCCTCATATCAAGTTCATCAAAGATAATGTATGTGATGCCTGCCAATTAGGTAAACAAATTAAGAGTAGCTTCAAATCTAAAAATCAAGCACCTCTAGGCCCTTACAATTGATCCATATGGACTTGTTCGGACCCATCTCCACATCAAGCCTAGGAGGTAGCAAATACGCTTTCGTCATCGTAGATGACTATAGCAGATACACATGGACTTACTTCTTAAAACAGAAAAGTGAATGTCTTAGATCTTTTATCAAGTTTTGCAAACTCGTTCAGAATGAGAAAGGTTCTATGATTTCGTCAATTAGAAGTGATCATGGTGGTGAATTTCAAAACCATGATTTCCAAGAATTTTGTGAACTCAATGGATACAACCATAATTTCTCTACTCCTAGAAACCCTCAACAAAATGGAGTTGTAGAAAGAAAAAATCAAAATTTACAAGAAATGGCAAGAACCATGTTGAATGAACACAACCTACCCAAATATTTTTGGGCCAAAGCCGTAAATACTGCATGCTACATTTTAAATAGAGTTCTAGTGAGACCTCTACAAACCAAAACTCCCTATGAGTTATGGAACAATAAAAAACCCAACATTTCATATTTTAAAGTCTTTGGGTGTAAGTGTTTTATCTTGAATGAAAAAGACAACTTAGGAAAATTTGATGCTAAATCCGATGAAGGAATCTTTCTTGGTTATTCTACAGTTTCTAAAGCCTTTCGTATCTTCAATAAAAGAACTCTAATTATTGAAGAATCCATTCATGTTGTTTTCAATGAGATTTCTGAAATCACGAAAAATGATCTTGATGAAGATGTTAATTTTGATTCCTTGAATTTAAAGGAAACCCCCTCTCCAACTAACAACCTGGATGCATCCACTTTCGAAATATCCCTACCCAAGGATTGGAAGTATGTAGATGCTCACCCTAAGGAGTTAATCCTAGGAGACACATCAAAGGGGGTTCAAACACGATCCTCTCTTAAAACCTTTTGTGCAAATGCCGCCTTTCTCTCCCAAATTGAACCCAAATGCATTGATGAAGCCATGAAAGATGATTCATGGATTATCGCAATGCAAGATGAATTAAATCAATTTGAAAGAAATGAAGTATGGAAGCTTGTTCCTAGGCCAAATGACCATTTAGTTATTGGTACTAAATGGGTCTTCAGAAACAAGCAAAATGAAAATAGTATCGTGGTTAGAAACAAGGCTAGATTAGTGGCCAAAGGTTTCAACCAAGAAGAAGGTATCGATTACGAAGAAACCTTCGCTCCTGTGGCTCGATTGGAAGCCATAAGGATGCTCCTTGCCTACGCTAGCAGTAATAATTTTAAGTTGTTTCAAATGGATGTTAAAAGCGCTTTTCTAAATGGCTTTATCTCCGAAGAAGTTTATGTTGAACAACCTCCTGGTTTTGAAAATGATAGCCTCTCTAATCATGTGTTTAGATTAACTAAAGCTCTCTATGGTTTAAAACAAGCCCCAAGGGCTTGGTATGAGAGACTTAGTTCTTTTCTTATCGAAAATAACTTCGCAAAAGGCAAGGTTGATACTACATTATTTATTAAGAATTTTGAAAATAATTTTCTCATTGTTCAGATTTATGTTGATGATATTATCTTTGGCTCTACAAATGAATCTCTCTGTGAATCTTTTGCTAGAACCATGAGTCTTGAATTTGAAATGAGCTTAATGGGAGAACTAACATTCTTCTTAGGCTTACAAATCAAACAATTAAGCAACGGTATCTTTATTAGTCAAACAAAATATGCTATGAATTTATTAAAAAAGTTTAATATGAACAACTCAAAAGCCATTAACACCCCTATGAGCACCTCCACTAAGTTAGAAATTGATGAAAGTGGAGAAAGCTTTAATCAAAAGACTTATAGGGGTATGATAGGAAGTTTACTTTACCTCACTGCCACCAGACTAGACATCATGTTCAGTGTAGGACTTTGTGCTAGATTTCAATCAAACCCTAAGATATCTCATCTCAAAGCAGTCAAAAGAATACTTAGATATCTTAATGGAACCACAAATCTAGGATTATGGTACCCAAAATTAGAAAATTTTGAGTTAACAGCTTATGCTGATGCGGACTTCGCTGGCTGTAGACTAGATAGAAAAAGCACATCAGGATCATGTCAATTTTTAGGACATGCCCTTGTATCCTGGTCATCTAAGAAACAAAGCTCGGTTGCTCTATCAACAACCGAAGCTGAATATATTGCAGCAAGTGCATGTTGTGCACAAGTTGTATGGATGAAAAACACTTTAGAAGATTATAAAGTTAATCTTAAAGATATTCCCATTAAATGTGATAACACGAGTGCAATATGCTTAACTAAAAATCCTATACAACACTCAAGAACAAAACATATTGATATTAGACATCACTTTATACGAGATCATGTCACTAATCATGATGTAACCATAGAGTTCATTGATACCAAACATCAACTAGCTGATATCTTTACAAAACCCCTAAGTGAAGAACAATTTGATTTCATAAGAAAAGAATTAGGAATGTTGATGTGTCCGAATACTTAAACTAGTTAAAATTATTTTTCGGACGTTATTACTATTACATGCCTTGGCATCACTTGATCAAATAACATGTTGGAAATTATGTGACAAATGTTTTTAAAAATCAGTAGCTTACTCATAACCGAATGCATGTAAGAAGTTCATTTTTCGGTTTGAATGCTAAAAATGGGATTTTCCTGTACACTCTTATGAAAACTTTTTGAAAAATGACTTTCCTCCTTCAAGCAACGAACTATAACAAGGAGAAGAGATATTCAAAGTATTATATGTGCCATGCCTTCCTTTATGTGCGTGATAACCTGCTGGAATCACATCTACCATGCTTTTTGATAATGCTATCATGCTTTTTGTTGATGACAAAGGGGGAGAAACATATGAATTGATAAACACTGCCATAATCATGTCTATGTCATAGTTGCAAATACTTGAGTGATGCTATAAACAATGTTATGGTTATGCCATCCTTGCATCACCAAGAGATATATGAACATGTGCTATAGTTTGCATTATGTCTTGAGTTGATATCCTATCTTGTGAAGTAAATGCAAACTTGCTAGAAAATCTCAAATGTGTGCATCATGTAATAGTCCTTCGCAGCTTTATATGATAATATTCAATTACATGATGAATACTTACAAACACAATCATACTAACTTGATGATGTATGTCAAGCCTTGACATCATTCTTGAAGAGATACATCATGATGGGTATCATGATGGAAGTATTGATAAGTTTAACTGATCTAACTTATCAATACGTCACTTGAATTCTTAGGTCTTGAATTCAAGGTTGACTTATCTCAACTATGGCATATAGATAGGGGGAGTTAAGGATAACTCCATTATCAATTGATTGTCATCATAAAAAAGGGGGAGATTGTTGAATCTCAGATTTTGATGATGAAGTCAATTGTCATTTGTTGTCTAATCTATGTGTTGAGATAAGTGTGCAGGATTAACTACGATGAAAGTTAGACAAGCAGCAGGAGTTGCGCCAGAGTCAAGATCATGATCACATTGGGAGTTCGAGAGTTCGACGGAAGTTCGGACGGTCGTCGGAGGTTCTGCAAAGAACAGATCCGAAAGTCCAAGAAGCTTGCCAAGGCTTCGTCGGAAACTCGCCAAGTGGATCGTCGCAAAGTCCAGGAGTTTGCGGAAGTCCGCAGAAGAATCACCAAGGGTTTATCGGATGATCGACGGAAGTTCACGGAAAACTTCGCCGGAAGAAGCGATTGACGATCGGAGCAAAGCTGCAGAAATTGTCTTAGATTTAATCGTACTTAGCACGCTTGATTAAGTTGGAAAATGGGAGGTGATCCCATTAGCTTAATCTTGGGGCAATTGGGCCCCGAAAAGATTGAAATTGGGCGAATGGAGCTAACCATTCGGACCCTGATTGCACCGGGAGGTGCAACCGCCTAGGCCGAGGTGGCACCGCTGGGCTATGTCTCCCAGCGAGACCGGCGGTGCAACCGCCCCACCAAGAGGTGCAACCGCCCGGGGCTCGATCTCCGGCGAGGCCGGGCAGTGCAACCTCTCCAACAAGCGGTGCAACCGCCTGAGCTTCGATCTTCGAGCTCGGCAGAGAGGTGCAACCGCCTCGACAGGGTGGCACCGCCTAGAGGCTCGATCTTGAGCTCTACCGTGCGGTGCAACCTCTCCATCGGGAGGTGTAACAACTGATCCCGGAATTCGGGATTTGATCGCTTTGAGCTCCAAATTTGAATTGGGTTGGGGCCTATAAATACCCCACCCATTCAGCACAGAAAGAGCAAGAGACCTACACCAAATCTTGATCTTCTCTGTGATTCTTGAGCTCAAAATTGTTGTAAAGCCTTTAAGTCTCCTCCTTCTGTTCTTTAAGTTTCTGAATTGTAAAAGTGAGGAGAGAAAGGTTCTGTAAGGGTTGTCTCCCCGAGCCCATCAAAACGAGTGAAACTGTAAAGGGAAGTTGGCCTTAGCCCATTGAAGGAAGGCAGCTAGTTGACGTCGGTGACCTCGTCTTGAGGAGGGCGCCAAAAAGTGGAGTAGGTCAAGACTGACCAACCACTCTAAATATCTGGTTTGCTTTTTTTACTTTGAGCACTTTATCATTACTGCAAACCTCCTACATAGTTACTGCCCTCTGCTTTTACAAACGAGTCTCTAAGTTCTGATCTTTTCGAATCTGCATTGGGGCGTAAATCGGTGTTTTTTAAATGCGATCTTTACACTGCAGTTTAAACTTTACGCTTTTGATTCCATTTATAACTGCAAATTGCTTTCTGCGTATTCATAAAACGCTTTTCAAAGTTTAAAACTGCGTTTAGACGTAAAATTACGCTTTGACGTAAAACTGCGTTTAGACGTAAAACTGCGTTTAGACGCAAAACTGCGTTTAGACGTAAAACTGCGTTTAGATGCAAAACTGCATTTAGACGTAAAACTGTGTTTAGATGCAAAACTGCGTTTAGACGCAAAACTGCGTTTAGACGTAAAACTACGTTTAGACGCAAAACTGCGTTTAGACGTAAAACTACATTTAGACGTAAATTGGCTTTCCTCGTACAATCATCAGATTTCAGTTTATGTTTATGTCTTGATTTTAACTGCATACTGCATTCTGCGATTTTACAAACGAGTTTCAAAGTTTAGATGTAAATCTGTGTTTATACGTAAATCTGCGTTTAGACGTAAATATGCGTTTAGACGTAAATCTGCTTTTTGCAAATTACTTTTTGAGCTGTACAATAGCAGCACACTGTCTTTATACTTCTGCTTAAACTGCGTTTTATCTAAACAAGTGATTTACGAATCGACACTTAGACGTAAATCTGTTTCTTCGTACGAACGTCGGATTTCAGTTTGCGCCGATATTCTGGTGTTCATCATTGCTGCAAACTGCCTGCATAGATGGACTGTAACCTTGCTTAGTATCAACTCTCATACAGAGTTGTCCTTATCGTTCAAACGCAGCTTTCGGATTTAATCGCAGAAAGTTTTTCGCTGCACTAATTCACCCCCCCCCCCTCTTAGTGCTCTCGATCCTAACAACTACCCTTTCTCGCCTTTTGTGATAATAATTTTGATAATCAAATATTTTCTAAAACATAATACACGTAATTCAAAACTAATCTTTAGCACAAATAACCTGGCTTTGATACCACTATAGGAATATCTAGGGGTGACAATATATGCACAATGGAAGAATATAAAATAAAAATCTCAAATTTCCCAAAAGGTGTTTATCGTCATGCAAAGATTGGTATGTAAAAACTTGTGAAGCTAAAAATCACGTGTAAGATAGTTGTGTTACCTAGAGAGATTGTATATCCCTAAAATCCTAGAAATCTATAGGAGAGGATGAAGGAAGTTAAGTGTTCTCCTATCTAGTAGTGATCCACAGGATAGGGGTTGTGAAAATGCTCCTCGAATTACTGTCCAAATCTCCATGCATTCTGGCAAAGGAGAAGAAGGAGAGAGGAGAATATGAGGTGGCAACCAAGAAGCCTAACCTATGACCCTTTGGTTTTCTCCTATTTATATAGGTCCCCTATCAACTTAACCTTGATGGATCCTACCTTATTGGGTATTGGATCTCTATCCAACTACCCAAGTCTCTTAGATTAGTGGATCTCTATCTAATAATCTCTCATTGGCTCTTATTGGATATTGTCCATAGGACTTAATAATTTAGGAGCTTATTGGATATCCAATAAAATAGGAGTTTCGACAGATACCTCATATCCGAACCTCTATTCGTCGCAATACTTACTATATATATGTGATTCTCTAGGCCTAATATCGAGCTGGTCATGAGTCATATCTGTCGGAACTCCTCCTAGCTCAGTGAATTATTATCTCCATAATAACTCACTTAACTCATCGATTACGAACGTATTATGCCACTATGTCGCGTCCCAAGATGTACAAGAGAATCTAATCCTTTAGACCGATATGTCCTTAGTTACCATGTACCAATAGTCCCTTATCTATCTAATATCCCAAAGACCGTATATTGGGCTATTGAATCTCGGATTTTGATGATGAAGTCAACTGTCATTTGTTATCTAATCCATATGTTGAGATAAGTGTGCCGGATTAACTATGATGGAAGTAAGACATGCAGCAGGAGTTACGCCGGAGTTAAGACCATGATCACGTTGGGGGTTCGAGAATTCGACAGAAGTCCGAACGGTTGTCGGAGGTTCTACGGGAACAAATCCGAGAAGTCTAGGAGCTTGCCAAAGAAGCTCATCGGAACTCGCCAAGTGGATCGTCGCATGTCTAGGAGTTTGCCGGAAGTTCGTCAGAGCATCGCCGAGGGTTCGTCGGATATTCACCGGAAGTTCGTCGGAAGCTCGCTGAAAGAAGCGATTGACGCACCGGAGCAAGTTACAGTACTAATGTCTTAAATATCGTAGTTAGCATATAGATTAAGTTAGGAATGGGAGGTGATCCCATTAACTTAATCTGGGGGCAATTGGGCCCTTGACAGACCTAAATTGGACCGAATGGATAAGCCCATTTGGACCCAAAATTCCTAGCCAATGGTGGCACCGCCCATGAGCTCAGTCTCCTAGGAATGCCAGGTGGTGGTACCGCCCCTGTCAGGCGGTGGTACCACCTGAGCTCGGTCTCCGAGCAATGCCAGGTGGTAGTACCACCCAGTTATGGCGGTAGTACCGCCAGGACTCCGGAAATCCGTGAGATTACATTTTTTAGCTCCAAATTTGAACCAGTTGGGGTCTATATAAACCCCACCCTTTCCTGCATGAAAGGGCACCGAAATCTTGATCTTATTCTAAGAATTTGAGTGATCAAAAGTGTTGTAAAAGGCCAAAAGTTCTTCTCCCTCTTTTCATCTAAATTTTGATCATTCAAGAGAGGAGTGAAAATCTCTAAGGGTTGTCTCCTAAGCCTATCAAAAGGAGTAAAGCTGTAAAAGGATGGTTAGCCTTCGCCTATTAAAGGAAGGCCTCTAGTAGATGTCGGTGACCTCATCGGAGGAGGAAGCCAAAAGTTGATGTAGGTCAAGATTAACCGAACCACTATCACTCTAAATCTCGGTTTGCATTTACATTCTGCTCTCTATCTTAACTGCAAACTATCTCCATTGCTTTTGTTCAACTGTACTTCACTTCATCTTAAGTTGAAGAACTTTCCGAAATGGTTTTTCATCGAAAGTGTTTTTATCGTATGAACATCGTTTTAAATCGTCGAAAGTTTTTCGCTGCACTAATTCACCCCCCCCCCTTACCCCCCCAATCTTAGTGCTCTTGATCCTGACAATTAGTATCAGAGCGGGGTTAACTCTCAATCATATTAAAACCCAAGAGAGATGGCATATGTCGGAAACCAAGAGGGCCACTCTATTACACGTCCATCCATGTTCAATGGGACGGACTACACCTACTAGAAGACCCGAATGAGGATCTTCCTTATTTCCATAGATTTTGAACTTTGGAATCTTGTTGAAAATAGATTTTTAAAGTCTTCTCTTCCAATGATCGATTGGAATGAATTGGAGAAGAAGACTTTTGCTCTTAATGCAAAGGCTATGAATGCCTTATTTTGTGCGCTTGATAAAAATGAGTTCAATCGTGTTTCGGTTTGTGAAACTGCATTTCATATTTGGCACACACTCAAAGTGACTAATGAAGGCACGAGTAGAGTGAAAGAGTCAAAAATCAATCTTTTAATACATTCTTTTGAACTTTTTCGAATGAAACCGAGCGAGACCATAGGCGACATGTACACCCATTTCACGGATGTCGTCAATGGTCTAAAAGGACTCGGTAAAAGTTTTTCGAATTTTAAGCTCGTGAATAAGATTCTAATATCCCTTCCAAAGAGTTGGGACCCTAAAGTCGCTGCTATTCAAGAGGCTAAAGATTTAAACAACTTCCCCCTTGAAGAATTAATCGGGTCATTAATGACCTACGAAATGACTTGTGAAGCTCATGAAGAGCAAGAAGACATCCTTCCAAATAATCTGAAGGATATGGCACTTAGAACTTTAGAAGATCACTTGAGAGAAAACTTAAGTGATGAGGACTATTATGATGACTTGGCACTTCTAATAAGGAAATTTAAAAAATTCATTAAAAGAAACAAGTTTCAAAATGACACAAAAAATAAATTTAAACCCAAGAAGGACCAAGTTATTTGCTACGAATGCAAGAAGTCAGGACACTACAAAAGTGATTGTCCCCAAGCCAAGAAGAGAACACTAAAGAAGAAGACGCTCAAAGTAACGTGGGATTACTCAAGCGTGTCCGAAGAAGAGGAGTCCAACACCGAGCAAGTTGCTCACTACACCGTAATGGCCATTGGAGAGGAGGTAACAAATTTAATTGATGCAGATTTATCATTCGATGAATTATTAAATGCTTTCCATGACTTATTTAATGAATGCAAAATAATTAGTAGAAAATATAAATTGTTAAAAAAAGAGCAAGATAGTTTTATTAGTAATTTCGATAAATTAAAAACTGAATATCATGATAGTTTAGCTCCATGTATAAAATGTCATGATCTAGAAACTCTCCAAAATGAGAACTTGCTATTTAATGACACTTTGAAGAAATTCGAGGTTGGTAGCAAGTCTTTGAATATGATCCTTACAAATAAGGGTTACGTTCCTAAAAGAAGTGGAATTGGATTTGTGAGAAGTCCTCACCAAAATCCAACCACCTTCATTAAAGACCCTATCTTACATGTTCGGGACCAAAGCAAATTGCAACTTTTGTTGCAAACTATTAGGACCATTTTTCTGAGCTTTTGAATAATGTTTATTGAGTCTGTTTAGTCCAGTTGTTTATTGAGTTGGTTTGGTTCAGTTAGAGTCAAGTAAAGGTTTATTTAATATTTATTTATTATTAGAGTTCAAGTCCTGATGGACTCTGGGTGGAACTCTATAAATAGGGATGTAATTGCTTCTTTTAAGTTATCTATGAAAAATATTATTCTATCTTTTGACAAACCCTAGGAGGTCGATCCCCTCGAAGTGATCAAGAAGGGTCGATGCCCTCGAAGCGATCGAGAGCTAATCCCCTCGAAGCGATCAAGGAGGTCGATCCCCTCGAAGTGATCATCCCCGACTTATCCCCTCAAAGTGATCATCCCCTTTCTCTTCTTCTTTTTTACGATAAGAATTTAGGGTCTTATCATTTGGTATCAGAGCAGCGATCCTCGACGTTCTCGCTGTAGTTCGTCATCTCAAAAAAAAAATAAAAATCATGAGGGTGAAGCCGGCAGCCACGCATGCTGTTTGTTCTCAACCAAGAAGGAACATTTGCTTCTTGGTTGGCGACCACCGCCACCGCTGCTCCCAGGTTAGCGCCCACCGCTACCGTTGTGCCCCGACCAGCAACCTTCTCACCTCGCCTCCTTGCTCCCCGCATCTCGCTCAAGTGAGAAGAGCCGCGGCCGTCGTTTCCCAGCCAGCGGACCACCCATCGCCGCTTCTACCATCGGCGACGCTGCCCTAGCCGCACCACCATCGCTGCCTTCCCTTGGTTGCAACTTCGACCATGCGATCTGTCAGCATCGTTGTTTCTGTGGTGCGATAGAAATAGAGCAGCCGCCAGTCCCTCTGCTGCCGCAGGCACCGGTTGCCTCGATCGCCACCACTGTTTCTTGGCCACTTCAACACCACCCCTCTCCTTCGTTGCCGAGCCACCACTGCCGCCAGCCACCGTGCGACGACTACCGCATGCCTCCCAGCAACCGATCCTCCTTGCTTTGCATCTGTAGTGCCAAAAACAGGGCAACACACTGGTTGCCCTTGTTCCCAACCGTGGCACCGCTGACTCCTCCTTCTCCACCACTGCCGCTGCTTCTCAGCCGCACGATCACCGCCGCACCGCTATTGCCAACATCGCCAATGTCTCCGGCTGTGGTGCTATAGAAACAGAGCACCCTGTTTCCCATCTCCAGCATCGCAATTTCCCGGCCAGCGACGATGCTTGCTGCCTTTTTCTCCACCACCGCCACTGCTTCCCGATCGCTCGATCACCGCCGCCCACCTCCCAGCCGCAACCCTCACCATGTGCCCCCACCCCCCCCCCCCCCCCTCGCGGCCGTCGGTTGCCGCAACCCTCGTTGCAACGGTTGTAGAAACAGAGCTTCCTCTGTTGCTGCAGCCCCCGTCGATCCCGGTCGTGACCCTCGCTGCCTCCTTCTCCACCGCCAACACTCCGCTCCAGCCAGCGACCACCGCTGCTACTAGCCATCACAGCCTTCTCCTCAACTGCTCGTGATCCTTCTGGCCAACTCCTTCGGTGGTGCGACAAAAATAGAGTACACAACAACAAAAACAGTGGCACCCTCTACTGCCGCAGCCGCCGATTGTAACCACCATCGTCGCTCCCGACCAACGACCAACCCCTCGTTTTGCAGCAGCTGCCCTCCAACAGTGAATGCAGCAAGTATGCTGCCTTGCCTCAACCCCAGCAACGCATGCAACACTGATTCCTCTTCTCAACCTCGGCCGCATCAACGCCGCCTCCCCCTTGCTTAGCATATTCTGCCACAACCACAGGTTGCCATCACCGCAAGCTCAACCCCGTTGCTCGGCGATCGCCCCTTGGGTCATAGTATCTGTAGCTACATCAACGCAGTCACCTTCCAACCCCGGTGCTCTCACCTCACGCAGCGATAGAAACAGGGCAACTACTCTTCCTCCAACGCAGCGACCGCAGCACTGCCCTTGGCATCCACCTCCTCGGCAACTTCATAGCAATAGTGTTGATACCCTTGACCGACACCAAAAATAGGAGTTGAGATTACAAATTTGCAGTCTTACGCAATGGCTACTGATAACTCGATGAAAGCACAAATGGAAGCATTGGAAATCAGAATTGAGAACCGACTGCAAGAAATACTTAATGATTTCAAAAAGAGCCTATTGGAGAGCCTCAACAAATTTCAACAAAATGGGGGCTCAAGTTCTACGTTGCACATATCTGTAAATACAGGAAAAGGGCCCCAAGATTGTGACACAAATTACTCACACATGAAGATGGAATTTCCGAGATGGAAAGATGGAGATCTGACCAATTGGATCTCTAAGGCAGAAAATTTTTTTCGTTTTCACAGAACCCCAAAAGAATCCAAGGTAGAAGTGGCCTAAATCCAGCTCGAGAGAGATGCACTCCAGTGGTACGATTGATATAACACTTTCCACAGAGTTCCTTTGTGGGAGCAGTTCAAAAGAGGGCTTCTTGTTCGCTTTGGCCCATCTGAATATGAGAATGTTGATTGCCAGCTCGCCAAAATTTGTCAGACTTCTACAGTGTTAGAATATCAGAGTATGTTTGAAAGATTGTCAAATCAAGCTAGAGATTGGTCGGACCGACAACTTCTGGATACTTTTATTGAAGGGCTTATTCCAGAGATCCGGTGTGAAGTTAAGGCTCATCAACCCCGCACTATGATAGCTGCGATCTCATTTGCAAATATATGTGAGAAAAAAAAATTAGTAAGGAAAGATCAGCAAGGGGTTTATACTATGATGAAAAATGGAATATGGAGCACTGATGTAAACAAGGGCAACTTCTTATGATTGAACCAATTGGAGAGGAGCTAACCCACAAACTATGGAAGTTGCCGAAACTCTAATGAAGGTACAATTGGAGAGGAGCTAACCCGCAAGCTAAGAATGTGGACTTCGATCATGAAGGTATAAATTCTAATGAAGACGTTGAACCTACCATACATACAATGCATACATTAGCCGACTACTCTAACCCGCAAACTATGGAAGTTGCCGAAACTCTAGAGCATCAGCCTATTATTATTTTGATTGATATTAGTAGCACTAACAATTTTATGGACAGTGAGACTGTTGACGATTAGCCCACCACATTGAAGATTATGACAAATTCGAAGTAAAGATAGTTGATGGACGGATTTTCACTTGTGATAGCAAAGGTTCAAAGATAAAATTGATTATACAGTGCCAGAAGTTTCATGCAATGATTACTACACTGAAAGACCGACCTGTTGCTTACACTATAAAAAAGTGGAGACCATACTTACTTGATCAATGGGTTGTGATGCTTTGCAGATAGTCTATGGCTAAAGTTCTGAAAGAGAAGCTCCCCGAGATTGATGCTGCTCAGCCTTGAGGACAAGGCTGATTTGAAGAGGGAGGAACTGTTAGGACCCTTTTATTGAGCTTTTGAATAATGTTTATTGAGTTTGTTTAGTCTAGTTGTTTATTGAGTCGGTTTGGTTCAGTTAGAGTCAAGTAGAGGTTTATTTAATATTTATTTATTATTAGAGTTTAAGTCCTGATGGACTTTGGGTGGAACTCTATAAATAGGGATGTAACTGCTTCTTTTCAATTATCTATGAAAAATACTATTGTCTTTTGACAAACCCTAGGAGGTCGATCCCCTCGAAGCGATTAAGGAGGGCCGATCCCCTCGAAGCGATCAAGGAGGGCCGATCCCCTCGAAGTGATCATCCCCGACTTATCCCCTCGAAGTGATCATCCCCTTTCTCTTCTTATTTTTTAAGATAAGACTTTAGGGTCTTATCACAAACATGGATATATAACTTATCATTATCCATTCAAGAAAGTTAGTTCGAACAAACTGATTTGGGTTACTAAAGGAACCATGATAAATTTTATGCAATATGATAAACAATTTAGATCAGTTTTTGAGGCACCCAAAAGTAAATGGGTACCTAAAAATTATCCTTTCTTATAGAAACATACACCATCACAAGCTAGGAGCAAGAGATGGTACCTCGATAGTGGATGCTCAAGGCATATGATCGGAGATCCATCTCAATTCTCTAAGCTCACTAGTATAGAAGAAAGCTATGTCACTTTCGGAGACAACAACAAGGGTAAAACCATTGGCAAAGTGTTAGAACCCTTGCAGATTCTAAACTTGGGGTTGATCTCGTTAGGGGATCGGCCTCCTTGGAACTCTATAGAGGTTCCTCCCTCCAAGTTGCTACTCAAAGGCTGCAGAAAAGATTCATCTATTGCTTAGTAAAAGAGGAGGAATACATAGCTATTTATAGGGCTGCTAAACCCTAACTCCTTATAGGACTCCTACTCAAGACTCTTACTTCTAACCAACTCCTAATATGACTCCTACTCAAGACTCCTATTCCATTACAACTCCTAATTCTTCTCCAAAAACAACCTCCTAACCCTAGCCGACCTCTTCACCTCTTTAATAAGGGTCGGCTTAAGTAGGTTTTACATTAATATCCCTCTTAATTAGGACTCTCCTAGCTAGAGTCCTAACAGACCCGCCCTCTTCAAATCAGCCTTATCCTCGAGGTTGACGATTCATGAATTTTAGAAATTTGATCTTCAAGTTGTCATAGTTCTCCCAAGTGGCATCTTCTGTTGGTAGGTTCGCCCACTGTATTAGCACTTCAATAGTGGGTTGTCGTCGTCGAGTCACGATCCATCGATCAATAATGGCACTTGGCTGGGTCTGGAGTTCTCCTTGGATAGTAATATTTGGTGGGTGGCTTTAGGCTATGTCCAAGCACCTATTTACAACTTCTGTCTGGCCATCGGTTTGTGGGTGATATGTCATACTCCTTTTCAATTTAGTACCCTACATATGGAATAACTTTGTCCAAAATCTGTTCGTGAAGATGCAAGTAGAATTTGTCACAAGCACAATACGTCCCTTATAGCGTAATTCTTTTAAGTCTCAATTGTAATGAGCCACGGAGCTTGGTGCTTCCTCCAATTTTTTTATGAACTTATTGGTCTCCAAATCTTCCTGTCATTCCATCTTAATATCCTTAAGGAAGTCACTAGTTAAAAGTGAAATGATAAAAAATTCAGCTTACTTAGGTAGCCGTAAAAGCGCATCTGCAACAACATTCTCTTTCCCCTTTTTGTAAGTTATTTCATAATCATATCAAGAAGCTTTGTTACCGATTTTTGCTGCTCGGGAGAAGATATCTTCTACTTCAAGAGATATTTTAGGCTTTTATGGTCGGTCTTGATTTGAAAGCATCGCCTGATCAAGTATGATCTCTACCTTGTTGCTGCGTGCACAATGGCGAGCATCTCCTTATCATATGTTAACATGTTTTGATAGGAGGGAGACAATGCCTTGCTAGTGTATGTGAGTGGTTGACCATCTTGCATGAAAACATCTCCAATTCTGACTCCAGATGCATCTGCCTCAATGATGAAGGGTCGGTTGAAATCTGGTAGCGCTAGCACCGGCATCGTCGTCATGGCTGCCTTAAGTATATCCAAGGCAGCGGAAGCTTTGTCCAACCATTGTAAGGTATCATTTTTTAGTAGAGAAATGAGTAGTACACTGATCTTTCTATAGTTTTTCATGAACTTACGGTTGTAGCTTGTTAAACCGAGAAAGCCACATAACAATTTTATGTTCCTCGGGGTTGGCCAGTTCTGCATTGCTTCTATTTGGGAGGGTTCTACCATCACACATTCCTCTAATATGATATGCCCAAGATATTCCACCTTTTGTTGAAGAAAGTAAAAATTTGTAATGGCCGTTGTGTATTCGAAAGGTGGTTTTCGTATGTCTTCTTCGCACACTCATATTTAATGATACCCGGATCGAAGGTCCAGCTTTGTAAAGATTTGTGCTCCTTTTCATCTAGTAATTTATCTACTATTAGAATAGGGTATTTATCCTTAATGGTTATGCCATTGAAAGCTCGGTAATCAACGCATATTCGCCATGTTTCGTCCTTCTTGCGTACAAGTAGCACCGGTGAAGAGTAGAGGCTGCAACTTGGCCGAATAACTCTTGTTTCAAGCATATCTTTTATAATCCTTTCTATTTCATCATTCTGGAGATGTAGATACTGATATAGCCAAGTATTTGCTGGAGGTTTACCTAAAAGAATCGTTATATAATGATCATGTCGACGGGTAAGAGGTAGGTTGTGCGGTTCATTAAATATATCTGAAATTTCAGCAAGCAAAGGAGGTAGGTTTGGATCTTCAAATTCTATTAGCTTTCCCTTAGTTTGCTACTCAAGTTATACCAAAAATCTGCTGCATGCTTTATGCAAAACCTTCTCTATTTGTTGTGTGCAAATCATCGTTACGTCGCCCCCACGTTTCCCGTGCAGTATCACTTGTTTCCCCTTATTGTAAAATTTCATAATTAGTTTCTAAAATTTCAGAAAATATCACCTAATGTTATCAAGCATTCAATTCTAAGCATGGCCTCATGATCATCAAGAGGGAGGAGGAAGAAATATGTAATTATCTATTTGTCCTGCAACAATAGTTTCACTCGCAGGCGCCTACGATCATACTTCAAAATCCATCCGTCGGCGACCTTAACATCAAACTTGCTGCAATTCTCGTTAGATAAGGCCATCTGGACAGCAACCTTACTGTTTAAGAAGTTATTAGTACTGCCTGTGTCAATGAGAACAGTGATCGATTGTTGTTTGAGAAGGCCTCCAACTTTCATCGTTTGTGGGTTTGAGTAGCCGGCTAGTGCATGTACCGTAACTTCGGTCGGTTGTGGCTCTTCTTTTGTATCTTCTTCTTCATGTTCAAGGCTCTCTTCTAGATGTTTAATGACCTCTTCTTCTACTGGTTTAATCATAAGAAGGCTCCCTTTACTACAACGATGCTCACGGCTCCATGGCTCGTCGCAATGCCAACATAACCCCTTTGCATATCGCTCCCGAAGCTCTTCTCTTGTCAACCTCCTTGGTGCTAGGATTTGGTTGATAGTAGGGGGGGCTGAGGGCTTCAGTATTGCAGGTCGAGGAGTGATCCTAGTCCTTCGAGCTTCATGGTTCAATCGCTCCTCTTGATGTCGTGCGAAAGAGATGGCTACCATAAGCGTGTAAGGTTATCATGCTTTAACTTCTCCCCAGATCTCCGACTTCAAGCCCTCAATGAAGGTCCCCAATAGCTGTTTTTAAGACCAATCATGAGTTTAATTATATAACCTTTCAAATCTAGTTTGGTACTCCTGAATTGTGGAGGTTTGTCGGATCTTTGCTAGTTATCCGTCAATGTTCTCGTAATCGGTTGGTTCGAAGAGGATCAGCAGTCCTTCTTTGAATTGTTGCCATGAGAGGATTTCATGAGTGTATTCAAACCAATCAAACTATTGTATGGCATCCCCTTCAAGATGTATAGCCACAATTTTCACCATAGATGCGTCCGTGGTTTTGTGGTATCGAAAATATCGCTCCGCACGTGAGATCCAACCAATCGGGTCTCCTTCTTCCCATCTGGGGAAGTCCACCCTCATTCGTGGATAGTTGGGGTTGGTCATAGAGCCTCCCCTCCCTTGGAAGTCATATCTTCAGGCTTGGTGCGATTGGACAAAGCTCTCTCCTTGATGTGATTTCTTCGGGCTTAGTGGTCAGCCCAATCTGAGTTCGGTAAAGAACATTCGAATCTTATCCTCCATTCACGCCTTGAAAGCTTCGAATTTAGCATTGATTACCTTCTCATATGCTATAGTATATGCCTCCAAATATGTGATGTTAAAATCTCACTTTTGTTGTCAGTTTAAAGGCATGTATAGGTTGAGAGAGGTGATGGTCGAAAGGGTTGGTGGATTGGTGGATGTAGGCTGTGGTTTAGGCTTGTTTTGTGGTTGTTTTGGATGCAGTTTGAGGGTGTGGTTTGGTGGAGTTTTAGGGCTGTAAATGAAAGTTTTGGATCTGTGGTAGATGGTACCAAAGGTTTGATAGAAATCAGTGGAAGTTGCAGCAAGTATGTACTATCTTGTAAGAGTAGAATTGTCATCGAAGAAACAGTGGTTTCCTGATGAAATTTTTACCAAAAACTTAAGAGATTTGAGGAGGGAATTGATAGCAAAATTACAGTTTATATGACAGCAAGGATTCTAATTTAATCAAGAAAATTTTGGCAATATGACAGCAAGGAAATTGGTGCAAGCTGCAATAGCAAAATTCTCGTCAAAAAATTTCAACGGCTTGGGATGAAAATTTGTAGCAACGCAAAATCATTTTTAGAGATGAATTCCTCAATAGATTAATCTTGGATGAAATCCAAGATGATCTATGAAGTGTATAAGAAATTTCGTTCAAAAAAAATTACAAATAGATAGGTTAAGGCAACAATATGCGGTTGAAATTTTCTGCATCATAGATTTTGAAGTGTAGCAGATTGGATGAAAAAGATCAATAGTTTATATTAAGAATTTTTTGGCAAAACCAAAGGAAAATCTACTGTTATAAAGTGTCAAAGCTATCATAAAAAATTCATAGTGATTTGTATAGAAAAAATATAGTAACAAGATCAAACAAATTGTGCTATGCGGTAGGAATTTTACAGTGCAGATTTTCAAGTATAGCAGATTAGACGTAAAAGATCAATGGATTATATTAAAAAAAATTTGACAAAACCAAAGGAAAATCTGCTATTAGGAAGTGTCAAAGCTTTCATAAAAATTTGGTAGAGGTTTGGATAGAAAGAACATAGTAGCGAGATCAAACAATCTGTACTATGCAGTTGGAATTTTACAGTGCAGATTTTCAAGTATAGCAATTTAGATGTAAAAGATTAATAGTTTATATTAAGAATTTTTTGACAAAATTAAAGGAAAATCTGCTGCTAGGAAGTGTCAAAGCTATCATAAAATTTTGTAGAGATTTGGATAGAAAAAATATAGTAGCAAGATCAAACAGATTGTGCTATGTGGCTGGAATTCTGCAATGTATCTTTCGTCGTAGAGATGAAAACTTTACGATGAAAAGTTTATGTAGTAATTTTGGAACATTTTTTCTTTTTTGGATTTTTGAATAAGAATAACTAAATTGCAGTAGCAGTAAGGTAGGAAACCAAAACCTATTGCAATTCATGGGGAGATCAAAGGATGATCTACGGTGGTGGAGATGACGGCAGAATTTGGCGATGATCTTTTAAGCAATTATGGGAATTGCTTTGGGCGGTTGTGGAGGGCTAATGAATGGCTGTGGAAGGGCAGTGAGATGCCAAGAATGATGATCTAATACCAAGTGTTAAAACCTTTGTAGATTCTAAACTTGGGGTTGATCTCTTTAAGGGATCGGCCTCCTTGGGACTCTATAGAGGTTCCTCCCTCCAAGTTGCTGCTCAAAGGCTGCAGAAAAGATTCATCTATTATTTAGTAAAAGAGGAGGAATACATGGCTATTTATAGGGCTTCTAAACCCTAACTCCTAATAGGATTCCTACTCAAGACTCTAACTTCTAACCAACTCCTAATAGGACTCCTACTCAAGACTCCTATTTCTTTACAACTCCTAATTCTTCTCTAAGAAACAACCTCCTAACCCTAGCCGGCCTTTTCACCTCTTTAATAGGGGTTAGCTTAAGTAAATTTTACATAAATGTCCCTCTCAATTAGGACTCTCCTAGCTAGAGTCCTAAAACAAAGGAACCATATGTAATAAATCCAACTTCTTTATTGAAGATGTTTTGTTAGTTGATAGTTTAAAACATAACCTCTTGAGCATTAGTCAACTATGTGATAAAGGATATATTATCAAATTCGAATCTAATGCTTGCATCATTGAAAAACCACACAAAAACACATATATGATTGCATTAAAATAAAATAATGTATACACCATTGACATCAACGATCTTTGTAATGAAATGTGTTTCTCGGATTTGAATGAGGATGCTTGGCTTTAGCATAGGAGATTAGGTCATGCTTGTTAGGATCAAGAGCACTAAGAGGGGGGGTGAATTAGTGCAGCGAAAAACTTTCTGCGTTTTAAAACTGAGTTCGTACGACAAATCTAATTTCAGCAGAAACTTCAATTCGTAAATCACTTTAACTTGTGATTAGGCAAGAGACAGTTAGAAACAAATCTGATAAGATAGTTTGCTATTGTGATAGAAATTAGAGTGTAAGTGCAAATTGAAATACGATGTTCGTACGAGAAAACTGATTTACGTCTAAACGCGATTCGGAAAGTATTGAGCTGTGAAACGCAAACATAAAAGCACAGAAGATAGTAAGCTATGAAGAAGGTTTGCAGTAAGGATAATAAGCTCAAAGTAAATGTAAACCAGAGAGCAGCTCGATTTAGAGTGATTTGCGAGAAAACCGATTTACGTCTAAACACGATTTGAAAAGTATTGAGCTTGAAAACTCAGACGTAAAAGCACAGAACACAGTAGGCTATGAAGGAGGTTTGCAGTAAAGATAATGAACTCAAAGTAAATGCAAACCAGAGAGCAGCGTGATTTAGAGTGGTTCGGTCAGTCTTGACCTACATCCACTTTTGGCTTCCTCCACCGATGAGGTTGCCGACGTCCACTAGAGGCCTTCCTTCAATAGGCGAAGGCCAACCACTGTTTTACAGATTCACTCCTTTCGACGGGCTTAGGAGACAACCCTTACAAACTTTTCTCTCCTCTCTTGAAAGATCTGAACTTGGAAGAAGAGAAGGAGAAGAACTTTTAACTCATACAACACTTTTGAGCTCTAAAAATCACAGAGTAAGATCAGGATTTCGGTGGTTTTTGTTGCTCTTTCATTGATGAAAGAGTGGGGTATTTATAGGCTCCAAACCAGTTCGAATTTGGAGCTCAAAACTATCAATTCCCGGAATTCCGGGGTCTAGCGGTTGCACCGCCTAACTGGGGTGATTGCACCACTATCAGAGCTCGGAGACTGAGCTCCTGGGCGGTGCCACCGCTTGTCAAGGGCGGTTGCACCGCCTGGCAGAGCTCGGAGACCGAGCTCAGGTGGTGCCACCGCCTGACTGGGGCGATTGCACCGCCCAGCCAAAGCTCGGAGACCGAGCTCAGGCGGTTCCACCGCTTGTCAGGGGCGGTTGCACCGCCCAGCTAGAACTCGGAGATCGAGCCCTGGGCGGTGCCACCGTCGACCCAGGCGGTGCCACCGTCGACCCAGGCGGTGCCACCGTCGACCCAGGCGGTGCCACCTATGGCCAAGTCATCTGGGTCCGAATGGGCTGATCCATTCGGCCCCAATTGGGTCTTTCAAGGGCCCAATTGCCCCAAGATTAAGTTAGTGGGATCACCTCCTATTTCTAACTTAATCAATGTGCTAACTACGACAATTCGAAGGACAGTTTGCTCCGGTGCATCAATCGCTTCTTCCAGCGAGCTTCCAGTGAACTTCCGTCGATCATCTGATGAACCCTCGGTGATGCTCTTGCGGACTTCCGGCAAACTCCTGGACTTACGATGATCCACTTAGCGAGTTCCGACGAGCTTCTCAAGCTCCTGGACTTCTCGGATATGTTCCCGTAGAACCTCCGACGACCGTCCGAACTTCCGTCGAGCTCTCAAACTCCCAACGTGATCATAGTCCTGACTCCGGCGCAACTCCTGCTGCATTTCTTACTTTCATCGTAGTTAATCCTGCACACTTATCTCAACATATGGATTAGATAATAAATGACAATTGATGTCATCATCAAAATCCGAGATTCAACAATCTCCCCCTTTTTGATGATGACAATCAATTGATAACGGAGTTAACCTTAACTCCCCCTATCTATATGGCATAAATGAGATAAGTCATTCTTGAATTCAAAGCCTTTGAATTCAAGAGACATATTGATAAGTTAAAGTCATTTAACCTTATCAATACTCCCATCATGATTCCTATCATGATGTATCTCTTTGTATGATGTCAAGACTTGACATCCATTTTCAAATTTCAAATGTGAATTGTTGTAAAGATAGCAATTCATCATATGGAAAGATATCAACATGTAAAATTACAATACAAGTTCTTGATATCTTAATATGATGCAAATATGGCAATCAAAGTGAACATGGCATAGTTTCAATGATCATATGTATGTTTCTTTCAACATAATAAGGCATTTATAGTATCAATTCATATACTTCTCCCCCTTTGTTATCAACAAAAAGGAGAATGATATAAGCATCTTTTAAATATACATGTAATGTCATAAGTGTGTTCACGTCATTTATAGGATACAAACATCTCAAGAAGACCATGACATGGAGAGTATATATGAAAACTTCTTCCTTGTAATTATTCTTTTTGCATGATGGAGGAAGGCCATTTGTGTAGTTCAAATCGATAGCATGCCTTACAAGGATCAAGACTCATATGTTAGTAAAGTCCTTGCAAAAAAAATCTTTCTTTTACAATAAGGAATCATTAATTTTATGTTTCAAAGGCAATATTCTTGTCAAGAATGTGAATCAAAATCCGAAAGAGAGTAATGATATCCAATTGGAACCGAAAATTTAATTTAACACTTTCATGCTCATCGTTTATGATGATTTTTCCAACATGTTATTTTTGTCATGTAATTCAATCAATAAGGTCCAAATAATAATTTTAACAAGTTTATACATTCGGACACATCAACATTCCTAATTCTCTTCTTATGAAATCAAACTGTTCTTCACTTAGAGGTTTTGTAAAAATATCAGCTAGTTGATGCTTAGTATCTATGAATTCTATAATTACATCATGATTAGCAACATGATCTCGTATAAAGTGATGTCTAATATCAATATGTTTTGTTCTTGAGTATTGAATGGGATTCTTTGTTAAGCATATTGCACTCGTGTTATCACATTTAATGGGAATGTTTTTAAGATGGACTTTATAATCTTCTAAGGTGTTTTTCCTCCACACAACTTGTGCACAGCATGCACTGGCTGCAATATATTCAGCTTCAATTGTTGATAGAGCAATCGAGTTTTGTTTCTTAGATGACCAGGAAATAAGAGAATATCCCAAAAATTGACATGTTCCTGATGTGTTTTTTCTATTTAGTCTGCACCCAGCAAAATCCGCATCAGCATATGCAATTAATTGAAAATTTTCGGATTTTGGATACCATAATCCTAGATTTGTGGTTCCTTTGAGATATCTAAGTATTCTTTTAACTGCCTTGAGATGAGATATCTTAGGGTTCGATTGAAACCTAGCACAAAGTCCTACACTGAACATAATGTCTGGTCTGGTTGCAGTTAGATAAAGTAAACTTCCTATCATACCCATATAAGTTTTTTGATCGAAGCTTTCTCCACTTTCATCAACTTCCAACTTCGTGGAAGTGCTCATAGGAGTGTTAACAGCTTTTGAGCTATTCATATTGAATCTATTTAGCAGATCTAGGGCATATTTAGTTTGACTAATAAAGATGACATTCCTTAGTTGCTTAATTTGTAAGCCTAAGAAAAAAGTTAACTCTCCAATCAAACTCATTTCAAATTCGAGACTCATGGTTTTAGCAAAAGATTCACAAAGAGATTCATTCGTAGAACCAAAGATAATGTCATCAACATAGATCTGAACAATGAGAAAGTTATTTTCAAAATTTTTGATAAATAATGTAGTATCGACCTTGCCTTTTGTGAAATTATTTTCAATAAGAAAGGTACTTAGTCTGTCATACCAAGCCCTTGGGGCTTGCTTTAAACCATAGAGAGCTTTGGTTAATTTAAATACATGATTAGGGATGCTATTATTTTCAAATCCGGGAGGCTATTCAACATAAACTTTTTCAGAGATAAAGCCATTTAAAAAGGCGCTTTTAACATCCATTTGAAATAACTTAAAATTATTATTACTAGCATAGGCAAGGAGCATCCTTATGGCTTCTAATCTAGCCACAGGAGCAAAGGTTTCTTCGTAATCGATACCTTCTTCTTGGTTGAAATCTTTGGCCACTAGTCTAGCCTTGTTTCATACCACGATACCATATTCATCTTGCTTGCTTCTAAAGACCCATTTAGTACCAATAACTAAATGGTCATTTGGCCCAGGAACAAGCTTCCGCACCTCATTTCTCTCAAATTGATTTAACTCATCTTGCATTGCGATAATCCATGAATTATCTTTCATGGCTTCGTCAATACATTTAGGTTCAATTTGGGAGAGAAAAGCGGCGTTGGCACACGAATTTTTAAAAGATGAACGTGTTTGAACCCCCTTAGATGTATCTCCTAGGATTAGCTCCTTAGGATGATCATCTACATACTTCTAGTCCTTAGGTAAGGTAGTTTCAGAAGTGGATGCATTATCAACAAGGTTGCTAGTTGGAGAAGGGGTTTCATTTAAATTCAAAGAATCGAAATTAACATCATCATCAAAGTCTTTTTTCTTGATTTCGGAAATCTCATTGAAAACAACATGAATGGATTCTTTTATTGAAGATATGAAAGGCTTTAGAAACTGAAGAATAACCAAGAAAAATTCCTTCATTGAATTTAGCATCAAATTTTCCTAAGGCATCTTTCTTATTCAAGATAAAACACTTACACCCAAAAACTTTAAAATAAGAAACATTAGGTTTTTTATTGTTCCACAACTCATAGGGAGTTTTAGTATGTAAGGGTCTTACAAAAACTCTATTCAAAATATAGCATGCAGTGTTTACAGCTTCGGCCCAAAAATATTTGGGTAGGCTTTGTTCATTCAACATGGTTCTTGCCATTTCTTATAAATTTCTATTCTTTCTTTCTACTACTCCATTTTGTTGAGGATTTCTTGGAGTAAAGAAGTTGTGGTTGAATCCATTAGACTCACAGAATTCTTGGAAATCACGATTTTGAAATTCACCACCGTGATCACTTCGAATTGATGAAATCATAAACCCTTTTTCATTTTGAACAAGTTTGCAAAACTTGGTGAAATATCTAAAGCATTCATTTTTGTGTTTCAAAAAATAAGTCCATGTGTATCTACTATAGTCATCTACAATGACGATGGCGTATTTGCTACCTCCTAGGTTTGATGTAGAGATTGGTCCGAACAAGTCTATATGGATCAATTGTAAGGGCCTTGATGTGCTTATTTGATTCTTAGATTTGAAACTACTCTTAATCTGTTTTCCTAATTGACAAGCATCACACACATTATCCTTGATGAACTTGATGTGAGGAATTCCTCGTACAAGTTCTTTGGATGATATTTGAGTAATAAGTTTTATGCTAGCATGACCTAATCTTTTGTGCCATAGCCAAGCATCCTCATTTAAAACTGAAAAACATATTTCATTACACAAATCATTGATGTCAATGGTGTATACGTTATTTTGTTTTAATGCTATTATAGATGTGTTGTTGTTTGATTTTTTAAGGATGCATGCATTAGATTCGAATTTGACAATATATCCTTTATCACATAATTGACTAATGCTCAAGAGATTATGTTTTAAACCATCAACTAACAAAACATCTTCAATAAAGAAGTTGAATTTGTTGCCTATGGTTCCTTTGCCAATGATTTTACCCTTGTTGTTGTCTCCGAAGATGACATACCCTTCTTCTATGCTAGTGAGCTTAGAGAATTGAGATGGATCTTCGGTCATATGCCTTGAGCATCCACTATCAAGGTACCATCTCTTGCTCCTAGTTTGTGATGGTGTATGTCTCTACAAGAAAGGATAATTTTTAGGTACCCATTGACTTTTGGGTGCCTTAAGAGTTGATCTATATTGTTTGTCATGTTGCATAGAGTTTATCATAGTTCCTTTAGGAACCCAAATTAATTTGTTTGGACTAATTTTCTTGAATGGACAATAATGCGTTTTGTGTCCATGCTTGCAACAAAAGTTGCATTTGCTTTGGTGTTGAACATGTAGGATAGGGCCTTTTATGAAGGTTGTTGGATTTTGGTGAGAATTTTTCACGAATCCGATTCCCCTTCTTTTGGGAACGTGACCCTTGTTTGTAAGGATCATGTTCAAAGACTTGCTACCGACCTCAAATTTCTTCAAGGTGTCCATGAGTAGCAAGTTTTGCTTTTGGATAGTTTCTAGATCATGGCATTTGATACAAGAGCCTAAACTATCATGATATTCAGTCTTTAACTTATCGAAATCACAATTAAGACTATCATGCTCCTTTTTTAGCAATTTGTATTTTCTACTAATAATCTTGCATTCATCAAATAAATCATGGAAGGCATTTAATAATTCATCAAATGATAAATCTGCATCAATTAAATTTGTTACCTCCTCTCCGATAGCCATTAAGGCGTAATGAGCAACTTGCTCGGTGTTGGACTCCTCTTCTTCGGATGCGCTCGAATCATCCCATGTTGCTTTGAGCGCCTTCTTCTTTGACGTTCTCTTCTTGGCTTGGAGACAATCACTCTTGTAATGTCCCGACTTGTTGCACTTATAGCAAATAACTTGGTCCCTTTTGGGTTCAAGTTTACTTTTTGTGTCATTTTTAAATTTATTTTTCTTAATGATTTTTTTGAATTTCTTTGTTAGAAGTGCCAAGTCATCGTCACAGTCCTCATCACTTGAGTTTTCTCTCAAGTGGTTATCAAAAGTTCTAAGTGTCATATCCTTCCTGTTCTTTGGAAGGATGTATTCTTGCTCTTCATGAGCCTTGCATGTCATTTCATAAGTCATTAATGACCCGATTAGTTCTTCAAAAGGGAAGTTGCTTAAATCTTTAGCCTCTTGAATAGCACTGACTTTAGGGTCCCAACTCTTAGGAAGGAATCTTATAATCTTATTTACAAGCTCAAAATCCGAAAAACTTTTGCCGAGTCCTTTTAGACCATTGACGACATCCGTGAAACGGGTGTACATGTCGCCAATAGTCTCGCTCGGTTTCATTCGGAAAAGTTCGAAAGAGTGTATCAAGAGATTGATTTTTGACTCTTTCACTCTACTTGTGTCTTCATGAGTCACTTCGAGTGTATGCCAAATATCAAATGCAGTTTTACAAACCGAAACACGATTAAACTCATTTTTATCAAGCGCACAAAATAAGACATTCATAGCCTTTGCATTAAGAGTGAAAGTCTTCTTCTCCAATTCATTCCATTCGATCATTGGAAGAGAAGATTTCGAAAAACCGTTTTCAACAAGATTCCAAAGTTCAAAATCCATCGAAATAAGGAAGATCCTCATTCGGGTCTTCCAATAAGTGTAGTTTGTTCCATTGAACATGGGTGGACGTGTAATAGAATGACCCTCTTGATTTCTAGCGTATGCCATCTCTCTTGGGTTTTAATCCATTTGAGAGTGAACCTTGCTCTGATACCAATTGTTAGGATCAAGAGCACTAAGAGGGGGGGAGGGGGGTGAATTAGTGCAGCGGAAAACTTTCTGCATTTTAAAACTGAGTTCGTACGACAAATCTGATTTCAGCAGAAACTTCGATTCGTAAATCACTTTAACTTGTGATTAGGCAAGAGACAGTTAGAAACGAATCTAATAAGGCAGTTTGCTATTGTGATAGAAATCAGAGTGTAAGCGCAAACTGAAATACGATGTTCGTACGAGAAAACCGATTTACGTCTAAACACGATTCGAAAAATATTGAGCTTTGAAAAGCAAACGTAAAAGCATAGAAGACAGTAAGCTATGAAGAAGGTTTGCAGTAAGGATAATAAGCTCAAAGTAAATGCAAACCAGAGAGCAGCTCGATTTAGAGTGATTTGCGAGAAAACCGATTTACGTCTAAACACGATTCGAAAAGTATTGAGCTTGAAAACTCAGATGTAAAAGCGCAGAACACAGTAGGCTATGAAGGAGGTTTGCAGTAAAGATAATGAACTCAAAGTAAATGCAAACCAGAGAGCAGCGCGATTTAGAGTGGTTCGGTCAGTCTTGACCTACATCCACTTCTGGCTTCCTCCACTGATGAGGTTGCTGACGTCCACTAGAGGCCTTCCTTCAATAGGCAAAGGCCAACCACCTTTTTACATATTCACACCTTTTGATGGGCTTAGGAGACAACCCTTACAAACTTTTCTATCCTCTCTTGAAAGATCTGAACTTGGAAGAAGAGAAGGAGAAGAACTTTTAACTCATACAACACTTTTGAGCTCTAAAAATCACAGAGTAAGATCAGGATTTCGGTGGTTTTCGTTGCTCTTTCATTGATGAAAGAGTGGGGTATTTATAGGCTCCAAACCAGTTCAAATTTGGAGCTCAAAACTGTCAATTCCCGGAATTCCGGAGTCTGGCGGTTGCACCGCCTAACTGGGGTGGTTGCATCGCTGTCAGAGCTCGGAGACTGAGCTCTTGGGCGGTGCCACCGCTTGTCAAGGGCGGTTGCACCGCCTGGCAGAGCTCGGAGACCGAGCTCAGGTGGTGCCACCGCCTGACTGGGGCGGTTGCACCGCCCAGCTAGAACTCGGAGACCGAGCCCTGGGCGGTGCCACCGCCGACCCAGGCGGTGCCACCGCCGACCCAGGCGGTGCCACCTATGGCCAAGTCATCTGGGTCCGAATAGGCTGATCCATTCGGCCCCAATTGGGTCTTTCAAGGGCCCAATTGCCCCAAGATTAAGTTAGTGGGATCATCTCCTATTTCTAACTTAATCAACGTGCTAACTACGACAATTTGAAGGACAGCTTGCTCCGGTGCGTCAATCGCTTCTTCCAGCGAGCTTCCAGTGAACTTTCGTCGATCATCTGATGAACCCTCGGTGATGCTCCTGCGGACTTCCGGCAAACTCCTGGACTTGCGACGATCCACTTGGCGAGTTCCGACGAGCTTCTCAAGCTCCTGGACTTCTCGGATATGTTCCCGCAGAACCTCCGACGACCGTCCGAACTTTCGTCGAGCTCTCAAACTCCCAACGTGATCATAGTCCTGACTCCGGCGCAACTCCTGCTGCATTTCTTACTTTCATCGTAGTTAATCCTGCACACTTATCTCAACATATGGATTAGATAACAAATGACAATTGATGTCGTCATCAAAATCCGAGATTCAACAATCTCCCCCTTTTTGATGATGACAATCAATTGATAATGGAATTAACCTTAACTCCCCCTATCTATGTGCCATAAATGAGATAAGTCATTCTTGAATTCAAAGCCTTTGAATTCAAGAGACATATTGATAAGTTAAAGTCATTTAACCTTATCAATACTCCCATCATGATTCCTATCATGATGTATCTCTTTTTATGATGTCAAGACTTGACATCCATTTTCAAATTTCAAATATGAATTGGTGTAAAGATAGCAATTCATCATATGGAAAGATATCAACATGTAAAATTACAATACAAGTTCTTGATATCTTAATATGATGCAAATATGGCAATCATAGTAAACATGGCATAGTTTCAATGATCATATGTCTATTTCTTTCAACATAATAAGGCATTTATAGTATCAATTCATATACTTTTGAGCTCTAAAAATCACAGAGTAAGATTAGGATTTCAGTGGTTTTCATTGCTCTTTCATTGCTGAAAGAGTGGGGTATTTATAGGCCCCAAACCAGTTCGAATTTAGAGCTCAAAACTGTCAATTCCCGGAATTCCGGGGTCTGGCGGTTGCACCGCTTGACTAGGGCGGTTGCACCGCTGTTAGAGCTCGGAGACTGAGCTCCTGGGCGGTGCCACCACTTGTCAGGGGCGGTTGCACCGCCTGGCAGAGCTCGGAGACCGAGCTCAGGCGGTTCCACTGCCTGTCAGGGGCGGTTGCACCGCCCAGCCAGAACTCGGAGACCGAGCCCTGGGCGGTGCCACTACCGACCCAAGCAGTGCCACCGCCGACCCAGGCGATGCCACCTCTGGCCAAGTCATCTGGGTCCGAATGGGCTGATCCATTTGGCCCCAATTAGGTCTTTCAAGGGCCCAATTGCCCTAAGATTAAGTTAGTGAGATCACCTCCCATTTCTAACTTAATCAACGTGCTAACTACGACAATTCGAAGGACAGCTTGCTCTAGTGTGTCAATCGCTTCTTCCAGTGAGCTTCCGGTGAACTTCCATCGATCATCTGATGAACCCTCGGTGATGCTCCTGCGGACTTCTGGCAAACTCCTGGACTTGCGACGATCCACTTGGCGAGTTCCGATGAGCTTCTCAAGCTCCTGGACTTCTCGGATATGTTCCCGTAGAACCTCCGAGGACCGTCCGAACTTCCGTCAAGCTCTCGAACTCCCAACGTGATCATAGTCCTGACTCCGGTGCAACTCCTGTTGCATTTCTTACTTTCATCGTAATTAATCCTGCACACTTATCACAACATATGGATTAGATAACAAATGACAATTGATGTCATCATCAAAATCCGAGATTCAATAATACTAGCATGAAACTAATCACTCAAATATCATCCAAAGAACTTGTAAGAGGAATTCCTCATATCAAGTTCATCAAAGATAATGTGTGTGATGCTTGTTAATTAGGAAAACAAATTAAGGATAGTTTCAAATCTAAGAATCAAATAAGCACCTCTAGGCCCTTGCAATTAATCCATATGGACTTGTTCGGACCAATCTCTACAATAAGCCTAGGAGGTAGCAAATATACCTTTGTTATTGTATATAACTATAGTAGATACACATGGACTTATTTCTTAAAACATAAAAATGAATGCTTTAGATATTTCACCAAGTTTTGTAAACTTGTTCAAAATAAAAAGGGTTCTATGATTTCATCAATTAGAAGTGATCATGGTGGTGAATTTCAAAACCATGATTTCCAATAATTTTATGAATTTAATGGATATAATCACAACTTTTCTACTCCAAGAAATCCTCAATAAAATGGAGTAGTAGAAAGAAAAAATAGAAATTTACTAGAAATGGCGAGAACCATGTTGAATGAACATAGCCTACCCAAATATTTTTGGGCCAAAGCCATAAACACTACAAGCTATATTTTGAATAGAGTTCTAGTAAGACCCTTACTCACCAAAACTCTCTATGAATTGTGGAACAATAAAAAACCCAATGTTTCATATTTTAAAGTTTTTTTAGGTGTGAGTGTTTTATCTTGAATGAAAAAGATGCCTTAGGAAAATTTGATGCTAAATCCAATGAAGGAATTTTTCTTGGTTATTCTTCGGTTTCTAAAGCTTTTCGTATCTTCAATAAAAGAACTTTAATTATAGAAGAATTCATTCATGTTGTTTTCAATGAGATTTTTGAAATTAAGAAAAATAATTTTGATGATGATGTTAATTTCGATTCTTTGAATTTAAATGAAACCCCTTCTCTAACTAGCAACTTGGATGTATCCACTTCCGAAACATCCTTACCCAAGGATTGGAAGTATGTAGATGCTCATCCTAAGGAGCTAATCCTAGGAGACACATCTAAGGGGGTTCAAACACATTCTTCTCTTAAAAATTTTTGTGTCAACGCTGCTTTTCTCTCCCAAATTGAACTTAAATGTATTAACGAAGCCATGAAAGATGATTCATGGATTATCGCAATGCAAGATGAGTTAAATGAATTTTTGAGAAATGAGGTGTGGAAGCTTGTTCCTAGACCAAATGACCATTTAGTTATTGGTACTAAATGGGTCTTTAGAAACAAGTAAGATAAATATGGTATCCTAGTTAGAAACAAGGCTAGATTAGTGGCCAAAGGTTTCAACTAAGAAGAAGGTATCGATTACGAAGAAACCTTTGCTCCTATGGCTCGATTAGAAGCCATAAGGATGCTCCTTACCTATGCTAGTAATAAGTAATAATAATTTTAAGTTATTTTAAATGGATGTTAAAAGTACTTTTCTTAATGACTTTATTTCCGAAGAAGTTTATGTTGAACAACCTCCCAAATTTAAAAATAATAGCCTCCCTAATCATGTGTTTAAATTAATTAAAGCTCTCTATAGTTTAAAATAAGCCCCAATGGCTTGGTATTGGAGACTTAGTTCTTTTCTTATTGAAAATAATTTCACAAAAGGCAAGGTCGCTACTAAATTGTTTATCAAGAATTTTGAAAATAATTTTCTCATTGTTCAGATTTATGTTGATGATATTATCTTCAGTTCTACAAATGAATCTCTTTGTGAATCTTTTGCTAAAACTATGAATCTCGAATTTGAAATGAGTTTGATAGGAGAATTAACCTTCTTCTTAGGCTTACAAATTAAGCATCTCAGCAATGACATCTTTATTAGTCAAACTAAATATGCTTTAGATTTGCTAAAAAGATTTAATATAGATAACTCAAAAACTATCAACACTCCTATGAGTACCTCCACTAAGTTAGAAATTGATGAAAGTGGAGAAACTTCGATCAAAAAACTTATAGGGTATGATAGAAAGTTTACTTTACCTCACTACAACTAGAACAAATATCATGTTCAGTGTAGGACTTTGTGCTAGGTTTCAATCGAACCATAAGATATCTCATCTCAAAATAGTTAAAAGAATACTTAGATATCTTAAAGGTACCACAAATCTAGGATTATGGTATCCAAAAATCAAAAATTTTGAGTTAATTGCTTATGCTGATGTGGATTTTGTTGGGTGTAGACTAGATAGAAAAAGCACATCAGGAACATGTCAATTTTTGGGACATGCCCTTGTCTCCTGGTCATCTAAGAAACAAAACTCGGTTGCACTATCAACAACCGAAGCTGAGTATATTGCAGCTAGTGCATACTGTGGACAAGTTGTATGGATAAAAAACACCTTAGAAGATTATAAAGTTTATCTTAAAAATATTTTCATTAAATGTGATAACACAAGTACAATATATTTAACAAAGAATCTCATTCAACACTCAAGAACAAAACATATTGATATAAGACATCACTTTATACAAGATCATGTTACTAATCATGATGTAATTATAGAGTTTATTGATACTAAACATCAACTAGCTGATATTTTTATAAAGCCTCTAAGTGAAGAATAATTTTATTTCATTAAAAGAGAATTAGGAATGTTTATGTGTCTAAATGCATGAACTCATTTTTTTTATTTTCTTTATTCATTCAGTTAATTGCTATAATAAGAATTTTACACTATTACATGCCTTAATAACATGTTGGAAATTATGTTTTGGATAAAAAAATTTCCATGATCATGAGCATGTTTTATCTTCATGATTATGTTTGAAAATCTATAGCAAAACTATGTCCGAATGCATGAAAGTGTTAAATTTTATTTTCAGATTTTCTTGATCCTAACATGATTTAGTATTTCTCTTAAGGACTTAATGTAGCTTTCATAAGCATATGTCATATCGAGTTTGTTTCAAATCATTGACATATGGAATCAATTAACAAATGCATCTCTCATAGACTTATCGTGTGAAAACTATTTTTTCGAGAAATGGATTTAATGAAATGATTCCTTCTTATAAATTCCTTCTTGAAAAAGGAAGATCTTTTTTAACACTTATAAGGATTTGATTCACATATATATCTTGATCCTTGCAAAAATGAAGCGCATAAATGGCTTTCCTCCTTCATGCAAAAAGATAATGACAAATAAAAAGGAAGAAGTAATGAAAGCTATCTCCATGTTATGTTTTCCTTGAGATATTTGTATAATTGGTATCCTATCACTCATTGTTGAAAAATGATATGAATTATTATCGCACTTATGCTTAAAGTTTGCTTAAATAGTTCTCCTTTTTGTTGATGACAAAGGAAGAGAAATACATGGTAAATTGATGATAGAATTGCTATGAGTGCCATATTTGAATTATGTTAAGATATCAAAAGCTTGCATCGAAATATATGATAAATTAGTGATAGAATTGCTATGATTGCCATATTTGCACTGTACCATATTTAAGATATCTAGAGCTTACATCACAATTCTACAAATTGATATCTTGTCATGTGATGAAATGATATGATTGCTAAACACTTGAAATGTTTGCATTATGTTAAGATATCAAGAACTTACATCGTAATTCTACTAATTGATATCTTGTCATATGATGAAATGCTATGATTGCTAAATACTTAAAATGTTTGTATTATGTTAAGATATCAAGAACTTACATCGTAATTTTACCTGTTGATATCTTACCATATGATAAATTGCTATGATTGCTATCTTTCACATTTGAAATGTAAAACCTAAAAATGGATGTCAAGTCTTGACATCATTTTCAGAGAGATATATCATGATAGGAATCATGATGGGAGTATTGATAAGGTTAAATGATCTTAACTTATCAATATGTCTCTTGAATTTAAAGGCTTTGAATTCAAGAATGACTTATCTCAGGTATGGCATATAGATAAGGGGAGTTAAGGTTAACTCCATTATCAATTGATTGTCATCATCAAAAAGGGGGAGATTGTTGAATCTCAAATTTTGATAATGAAGTTAATTGTCATTTGTTATCTAATCCATATGTTGAGACAAGTGTCCAGGATTAACTACGATGGAAGTAAGACATGCAACAAGAGTTACGCCGGAGTCAAGACCATGATCACATTGGGGGTTCGAGAGTTCGATAGAAGTCCGGACGGTCGTCGGAGGTTCTACGGGAACAAATTTGAGAAGTCCAAGAGCTTGCCAAAGAAGCTCGTCAGAACTCACCAAGTGGATCATCGCAAGTCCAGGAGTTTGTCGGAAGTTTGCCGAAGCATTGCCGAGGGTTCATCGGATGTTCGTCGAAAGCTCACTTGAAGAAGCGATTGATGCACCGGAGTAAGTTACAGTATTAATGTCTTAAATATCATAGTTAGCATGTAGATTAAGTTAGAAATGGAAGGTGATCCCATTAACTTAATCTCGGGGCAATTAGGCCCTTGACAGATCCAAATTAGGCCGAATGGATCAGCCCATTCGGACCCAGAATTCTTGGCAAGCGGTGGCACCGCCTAGGAGCTTAGTCTCCCAAGAATGCCAAGTAGTGGTACCACCCCTGTCAAGCGGTGGTACCGCTTGAGCTCAGCCTCCAAGTGAAGCTGAGCGGTGGTACCACCCCTGTCAGGCGGTGGTACCACCTAAGCTTGGTCTCCGAGCAATGCTAGATGGTAGTACCGCCCAATTATGACGGTAGTACCGCCAAGACCCCGAAAATCCATGAGATAATATTTTTTAGCTCCAAATTCGAACCAGTTGGGGTCTATATAAACCCCACCCTTTCCTGCATGAAAGGGCACCGAAATCTTGATCTTATTCTAAGAATTTGAGCGCTAAAAAATGTTATAAAAGGCCAAAAGTTCTTCTTCCTCTTTTCATCTAAGTTTTGATCATTCAAGAGAGGAGTGAAAATATGTAAAGGTTTGTCTCCTAAGTCCGTCAAAAGGAGTAAAGCTGTAAAAGGATGATTGGCCTTTACCTATTAAAGGAAGGCCTCTAGTGGACGTCGGTGATCTCATCGGAGGAGGAAGCCAAAAGTGGATATAGGTCAAGATTGACCGAACTACTCTAAATCTTAGTTTGCATTTATATTCTGCTCTCTATCTTAACTGCAAACTACCTCCATTGCTTTTCTTCAACTGTACTTCGCTTAATCTTATGTTGAAGAACTTTCTGAAATGGTTTTTCATCGAAAGTGTTTTTATTGTACGAACGTCGTTTTAAATTGTCGTAAGTTTTCCGCTGCACTAATTCACCCCCCCCACCCCCCCCTCGCCCACTTTAGCCAAGGATTTGTTTGAGCAAGAATACATAGGATATTTCTCTCATGATACTGAGGGTGGATGATCTCCTATCGACACTCAATAGCCCTCATAAGTTTGGCTACCACTCTCGATGACCGATTGCACTAGATCTGAAACTTCCAAACCTATAAGTCTGACATTAAAGAGTGGAGTACTCATATAGGACATAATTTGTGTCTCAAGTCTAAGGACCAAGTATACCACTGGGATAACAAAATCATTATCTGACAATGAGGTATCATTAACCATCCAACATTCCGTGAGTGGATCAATCAGTGAACTCATTCTCCAATGAGTACTTGCATTATAGCCCTAGTGTCCCCACACGAGTAGCTATGAGACTAGTCGCCTCCATTATATAGATGGGTATATAGTACACCGATATGTCCGGTTATCTCGATATCCCTCTCTAGTAACCTATGATCGGGATTATTTAGGGTCTATGTTTAAAGACAAGTAAGCTCATTATGGTGATCTCATCACGATTCGATTCTCATTGCATAGATCAATAGACATCACAATATACTTATGCATCAAGCAATATAAAATGATCAAAATGCTATAATAATAATAATAAGCAAAAAGACTGCGTGTCATGTCACATATGCCATCACTCACGTGATTGGCTTGTAGGGCACCTATGACTAGCATGAGTTATATGCAACTTGCAAGTCTTACATTCATGAAAAACTAACCAACTCTCCATTTAGTGAAACTGGAGAGAGAGCTACTGAGTTATTAGAACTCATATATAACGATGTATGTGGTCTCATATCAACTCATGTCATAGGTGGTTACTCCTACTTCATTACTTTCACTAACGATTTCTCTAGGTACGGACATGTGAACTTGATGAAGTAGAAGTCTGAAACTATCCAGAAATTCAAAGAGTACAAGAATAAAGTAGAAAACTAAAGTGGAAAGAGTATTAAGACTTTTTGATCAGATCGAGGAGGCGAGTACTTGAGTATGGAATTCACCCAATTCCTCAAGGACCATGGGATTTTGTCCCAATAGTATATCAGAAAGGAGGAATCACATGCTATTATATATAGTGCGGTCCATGATGAGTTTTGTCAACCTACCTATCTCATTTTGGGAATATGCCCTGGAGACCGCAGGTTATCTTCTAAATAGAATTCCATCTAAATCAATAGTGTCTACACCATATGAGATATAAAAAGAAAATAAGCATGATCTTAAGGTTATTAAGATTTGGGGCTACCCTACCCACATTAAAAGACAACCTTAATAAGTTGGAATCCAGGGTGAAATAATACAAGTTCGTGGGATACCCTAAGGAAACATGTGGGTATTATTTCTTTCACCTTGAGAACCAAAATGACTTTATTGCTAAGAGAGTAGTATTCCTTGAGAAGAAATATATTCTTTGTGGAGATAGCAAAAGCATGATATAGTTGAGTAAGGTTAGAGAACTTAGCTCTGGTACCATTCCGGAGACCGAGTTTGTTCAGCCACTTTACATATAAGTTCCAACTTTGTGTAGGTCTAGTACAGTATCATACCCCCTGAAAGATATGTTGAACATATCAGTAGAAAGGACACTCACAATGTTGATTCTCAAACCAATAAAGAGGCTATTATGAGCATAGACTTTAGGAAGTAGCAAGAAACCATGAATTCTGAGATAAAATACATGTACTCTAATAAAGTTTAGAACCTTATTGATGCACCTAAGAGTATCATACCCATCAGCTGCAAACGAATCTTCAAAAAAAAGATCGAAGTAGATGGAAAGGTAGAGACTTATAAGACAAGGTTAGTGGCTAAGAGATATCATCAAAGGCAATGTGTTGACTATGACGAATCTTTCACACCCGTAGCTATATTAAAATCTATCTAAATTCTATTGGCTATTACAGTACATTATGACTATGAGATCTAGAAAATGGACGTGAAAACCACATTCTTCAATGGCAATCTCGAGGAGGAGGTGTATATGATATAACTTGAGAGATTCGTATATAAGTAGAGTCCAAATAAAGTGTGTAGGTTGCTTAAGTCCATTTATAGGCTAAAGTAAGCTTTCCAAAGTTGAAACATAAGACTTGATAAGACGATAAGATCTTATGACTTCATTAAGAATGAAGATGAGCCTTGTGTATATGAGAAGGTAAGTGGAAGTGTTATCACCTTCTTGGTATTATATATGGATGACATCCTAATCATTGGGAATGATATAGGAATGCTCTACATAGTAAAGATTTGGCTATCTAAATACTTCTCCATGAAGGACTTAGGGGAAGCATCTTATATTTTGGGGATTCGGGTTTATATAAATAGATTCAAGATGATGCTTGGCTTATTCCAATCCAGGTACATAGACACCATTGTCAAAAGGTTTGGCATAGAAAATTTTAACAGAGGTTTTATACCAATGAGACATGAAATTTTACTTTCTTATAGTATGTCCCCAAAAATTCCTAATGAAAGAGCAAACATAGATAGGATACCCTATGCCTCTATGATAGGATCTATCATATATGTTATGCTATGTACCAGGTCTGATATAACACATACTGTGAGTGTCATAAGAAGGTATTAGGCAGATCCAAGCTTGGAGCATTGGAAAGCAGTAAAGTGTATCCTTAAGTACTTAAGAAGGACTAAAGATCTTTTACTAGTATACGGAGGAGGTAGTCTCCAGGTTGAGGGCTACACTGACTCAAGTTTCTAGTTCGATATCGATGATTATAAGTCGAATTCAAGGTATATGTTCACCCTGAACGGGGCAGTAGTGAGCTAGAAGAGTTCCAAGCAAGATACTACCACTGACTCTACCACAAAGGTATAATACATTGCTATGCTATGGTAGAAGTAGCAAAAGAGGGGGTTTGGATGAAGAAGTTCAACATCGATTTAGGAGTCATATCGAGTAGCGTAAAATCGATTCTCATATATTATGATAATAATGGGGTGATCCCTTAAGCAAAAGAACCCAAGTCTCATTATAAGTGTTTTGAGGATGTTCCAACTTATTAGAGAGATTGTGACCCGTGGAGATATAGTAGTGGAAAGAGTTTCATCCGAAGATAATATTGCAGATCTATTGATGAAGCCATTGACTCAAATTATATTTGAGTGTCACAGAGGTCTGATAGGGATCAAACATATAGGTGATTAGTTTTATAGCAAGTGGGAGATTGTTAGTTATATGTGTCCTATAAGCCAATCACATGAGTGATGGCACCTGTGACATGCTGCGATGATCTCTTTGCTTATTATTACTGGTATTTTATCATATATTATTCGGATATTATGATTGCTAGTCATAAATGCCCTACAAGCCAATCACGTAAGTGATGACATGTATGACATGATACATATTCTTTTTGTTTATTATTATTATGATATTTTTTCACTTTATATTGCTTATTATATGTATATATTGTGATGTCTATGGATCTGTACAATGGAAATCGGATCATGATAATATCACGATAATGAGACTGATTCATCTTTAAACACAAACCCTAAATAATTCTGGTCATAATTTACTTGAGAGAGACATCGAGATAACTAAATAAACTGATGTACTATATATCTGTCCATATAATGGAGTGTAGAAAAATCTAAGGGCGACATGACATGCATAATTAAAGAATATAAAATCAAATTTTCAAATTTCCTAAAAGGTGTTCATCGTCGTGCAAAGATTGGTGCACAAAAACCTACGAAACTAAAAATCACGTGGGAGATAGTTGTGTTACCTAAGGAGATCGTATATCCCTGAATTCTTACAGATTTGTGGGAGATGATGAAGGAGGTCAGGCGTTCTCTTCTCTAGCGGTGATCCACATAATAAGGGTTGCGAAGAAGCCTAGTCTATGGCCCTTTAGTTCTTTCCTATTTATAGAGGCCCCCTTGTTAACTTAACCCTAATGGATCTTGCTCTATTTGGTATCAGATCTTCATCCAATTACCCAATCTTCTTAGATTAGTGGATCTCCCAATAATCTCTCATTGATTCTTATTGGATCTCATCTAAAAATCCAATAATTCAAGGGCTTATTGGATATCTAATAAGACAAGGGATCCGACGGATATCTCATATCCGAACCTCTACTCGTCATAACACTTACCATATATGTGTGATCCTCTAGGCCCAATATCAAGCTAGTCATGAGTCATACCTATTAGAATTCCTTCTGGCCCAGTGAATTATTATCTCCATAATTCACTCGACTCATCGATTGTGGACATACTAGGCTCAATAAATTATTATCTTTATAATCTTTATATGATATGCAAGTATACCATTATTATTCGATCTAAAAGAAGCTATGATGTTGATATGCAAAAAAAAATTAGACTCACATTCTCTTTTTTTTATCCTTTATAGGACCATTTTATACGATGGAATTAGAATAGAGACGAATGAGAGATGAGAAAAGATTTATAATCTCTCAACGTATAACTTAATATCACATTACATCATGAGTTCCTAGAAGAATCTGTTTATTTATAAGTGAGAGTAAAGAGTCTATGATAAATAATTAATAGAGTTTTTCTCATCAAAATCATCTCCTAAAGAATTCTATCGTAATAAAAATAAAAAATATTAGTCGATAACTATAACAAGAATCCAATTAGCTGCATAAGACATCTCAAGATCGAGAGTTGAGGTGCTCGATATATACTGGTTCTATTTGTTTTGTTCTTTCAACATTGTTACTACCATAACGCGGTGGAAGTTTGATTGTTTCGAGCACCTGCCAAAATGGATACAGTGAGTTGGAAGAAGAAAAACTTACGGTATGGAGTGTAACATAAAAATTGAGCTATAAGAGGGGTTTTCTCATCATTGTAATAGAGGAGATAATCGAATTCATTATCAATCGTTAGTTGGTAGTGTTTAAATGTTTCTATTCAATGTCGGTGATTTCAAGTTGCAACAATATGATGCCAAAGTTTGTGACATGCAAAGTAGACACACACAAATTTGGTCGACTATCAAATTTATGGTCGATGACAGCCCTATCAGACCTTGTCATGGAGATTGTGTTGCCATTTCAGATGACTCCGATTACAGGTAGATGATCAATTTTTTTCAAATTTATTTTTTTTATCCTGTTTTGAGTTTATACAAATTCTTGTGTGGTTTCCTCGATGAATTATTTGCAAAGCATCTTATCTGTACTTTTGGTAAAATATAAAAATACACCTGTGAAATTATTTGCAGCAGGCTTTGAACCTTCGGTCATAGCACACCTTTGTGAATCTGCAGCTAAGCATTGTTTCGATATCAATTTTGTAGTTACAGTATGATCTTGCAACATTATGTATAAAAAGTTTGTTATTCTGGGAATTTGTGTAAAGTCTCAATTCAATAAGCTGGAGCAGAAATGTGTTTGGAGTGACAGAACTCTTAACAATTTGTGTTTTTATTTCTTTTTCTGGAATGTCGTGGTGAAGATTGTATTCGTTATATACTCTGTTTGGATAAACTTTTGATGTCTATTCTCATCAGTAGACTTCAACAATTATTGAAATGCTGTTATGAGACAGCATTTGCTGCAGAAGATCCAACTGAGTTCCCTCCTTTTACTTAAACTATACCCTGCATGGAGTTCCTCTGTGTTGTCGCCTTCAGCGACCTCTGGACCTAGTTTTCTTCTCCTTTTATTACGCAGCCCCATATCATGAACGAAAGTGCAGAAGATCCAACTGAGTTCCCTCCTTTTACTTAAAACTATACCCTGCATCAGTCATAATGCTACAGAGGCTTAGAGATGTAATTTCTGGGATAAGAGTTTAGGTCAAACTTTACTTTTTGACCTACTAATATCTTTTTCACCAAAACAACTGGTAGATTGATGAACCTTAGTTCATGAAGATTATTATTGACGGTCCTCATTTATTATTTATGTTTTTGTTTTAATATTTTTTTATATATCAAACTATCCCTTTATAAATATTTTCCTCTTTTTTTCTTTTTTTTTTCCTCTTCTTATTCTTTGTACCCCTCGGTTCACCTGCAATATAATTGACGGATATTATGTTGTCAAAAGATTAATAATAACTTCCTCCTTTTTGGAAACTAGCAGAGTTAGCAATGATGGTGTCAGCAAAAGATAGATGACAAGCAAATAGGTTGGAGTCGACGATCAACGACGATGACTTCCTCCTCTTCGGAGCAAAAGAGCTTATGACGATGTCGACGAAAGATCAATGACAAGCATGCAAGCTGGTGTCCAACGATCGGTAATAGAAGTTTCCTCTTCTTTTGTAGCTAGCATAGTCAATAACGATGAGATTAGCAGAATATTAACGGTAGGTGACATGTTAATAAGCTACGAGGTCAAGATTGTGGACGATGATCGACATTAATTGACGATGGAAAAGAGTTGATAACAATAAGAATGATGGGTAGTAGAGTGGGCAGATAGAAGCTATATGGAAAAAGAAAGCAGATGAGGGTCAAAATAAAATCAGAGGGGTTATGAAATGGTATAAAATATGACTTGCATGAAATATATTAATACCAATTATGTCTTATTGCATTTATTGACATGGTATAAAATGAAATGAATGATAAATATTTGGAAAATATTCTTTCGATTGTGTGTTTTTTGTTTGCTTTACATTGTTTTCTTAATATATGAATGCAAATATTATAATGTTCAAAAACATCCTAAATGACTTTGTCCGATTTGTATGAAATACATTAGTACAAATTATGTCAGATTATATTTATAGACATAATAATCTGAAGTGGAACGAACGACAAGAATGTAAAAATAGTGTTTTCATAATGTACATATTTTTTTAATCCATTTATATCGGTGGATCCTATGGACCGATTGGTTGAAACATGGGTAGGGATGATACTATCAACTTTTTATTTTTGAATATAAAGAAGCAGGATTGTGGAACTATAAATCTCTCTTTATTTATTACATCATTCTATCTAAATAAATTTATTTAGAAAAAAAATAAATCAAAATGAGCTTCGATACATTAACAAGGATTATTGGGTCATCGAGCCCGATCATTTCCCTCTTTTAACTAGATTACAAATAATAGTGCCTCGATACTCTTTCTCGATATAATCTTTAGTCGTCGACCAAGACCACTACATCCCGTCTCGGTCTCTCGGACCTGACCCTTATTTAATTTGGACCGAAATCGAACCCATCAGAAACCTCAATATTCATAACTTATGGTTTCTCCGGCCAGTTAAGACCGGCTGTCTAGTAGCTACCACCCTGTCCACCCGCCACGTAAATTTAGCATCCCCAGTTGGTGCCACGTGTATGCTATACCAATTTCTCGCTATGCTCTTCATGCCACGTGGATCCTATACCACCCGCATCGGCTATGTTCTAACTCACCAATCGCCCCATCCACAGCCCAACTATCTTATCCACAAACCATACGATAATTTCATCTGAGTTGGAATTTGGGTTTGCGAGACGGGATTTAAATCTGGAATCTATTATCTATCTGAATTTGGGCCGAATTATAAGCAGACTGGGATTTAAATCAATTCGAAAACTGACTCGACTCAAATTTGGATTTTCCCTGCCGAACACCGCTTCCCTTTCTCCTCCCGTCTCCACCTCTCCATCGACACAATCCGGATGGCAGGCTATCCTCCGGGCTCCGGTTACCCACCCTACGGCGCACCACCGGGAAACCCCTATGGCGCTCCCCCGTCTTACGGCGTTGCGCAGCCACCCTACGCCTCCACCCTGCCCTACGGTGCTCCCGCTCCCACGCCGTCGGCACCGCCGGCCGAAGTGAAGCCCCCGAAGGAAGGTAAGGCACAGGGTTACGGGGGCTACGGGCAGCCTTCTGGGTACTATGGCCATCCCCCTCCGGCCGCGTCAGCACCGCCTCCTCCTTTGGGGTCGTACGGCGCCGGCCCGTTCGCGGCTCTGCTACCATCGGTGTTTCCTCCGGGGACGGACCCGAACCTGGTGGCGTGCTTCCAGGCTGCGGATCGGGACGGCAGCGGGTTCATCGATGACAAGGAGCTGCAGCAGGCGCTGTCGTCCTACAACCAGAGCTTCAGCTTGAGGACCGTCCATCTCCTCATGTACCTCTTCACCTCCTCCAATGTGCGCAAGATTGGTAAGCTTTTAGTCTCTCGTTTCCCATCCTTTGCAAACCACCTTTTCTTTTTCTTGTCAATGTTACCGTCTAATTAATACCTTTAATTAATTGTATAATGTTGTCATTATTTTAGCGTGTACCTCACTTAAGAAACTTATGGGGACTCTTATCTTTTTCTTGATATCCTCTGATTCGGCAAAATCATTGTGACTCGTTTTCAGATACAAATTAGATATTTTGCACAAGTATCCTTTCATATGCCTATTTCCAGAATTAATTCTCTTCCATTCTTTATCTTCCAAGTTTTAGTTGTCTCTAAGTTCATCCAATTTCTTCATGTCTAATATATACTGAGTTTGTAGAACATCCACCGTCATGACTTCTTACAGCATAGAGAAATGTAGAAGATGATTGAAGCTTAAGTGATCAGTTCACTCGGTAGAGAATTATAGCTACGAAAGTTCAATAACAGTTGATAACTTAATGTCTTAGATCTTCTAAGCAACTTTTACTTGATTTATTGACAGTGATTTTCTATTTACTTGACTTTGAGAACACATGTCTCATGTGATAAAAAAAGGTTGGTGTATCCATAGGTTTTAGCTAATCTCAAAAACTCAATGTTAGGCAGATCAGTCAGATCAAATCAGCAGGAGCAGAATCGGCTAAAAATAATCTGAATTTAAAAATAATATATGAAAATTAAAGAAAATTATCTATTAGTGAGGGCATACTTCTGATCAAGAGGTTGGAACCATTTTATGATTAGACAATTTCACAAAAACACCTATTTGAAAATGCTAACAGATTTTTTTAAATCTTAGTATCCTTAAAATAGAATTACTTGGCATCAAAACAATTGAAAATAAGACGATGAGAATGATAAAGTGCCAACAAAAAATGATGAAACATACATTTGAAATTCCATGAAAAAAGAAAAAGTGTGACCTAAATTCAACGGGACTTAAAATTAGACTAAGATCTTACCTAACTACTAATTTTCTTTTGAAGGATTTTTATGGTGGAGTAACCTAATCTTCTAAATTTTGACTTGGCTAGGACCTTTGATGCACGTCAAAATCTGGTTGGACCAGCACATACCGTTCGAAATTTACTAGTCCAACCTATTTGTGGTATGTGAATCAGACAATTTTGTCTGACCTGATCAGAAACAGATTTTTTATTTTATTTATTTTTTAAAAGGTGTACAGTTGAAAAAATGTTGTCATTTAGCTGTTGACAATGAATGTTGGCAGTCAATAAAAATTAAAAATAGAGGGAAAACAACAGTAACAGCTCTTTCTCTTTCCATTGCTCAGCTATCGATCAAAACCTTTGTCGCCAATGCCTTGTATCCACCTTTTCCCACTTTGCCACTGTCATTTGCGTTGCTGCCTTCTTCTATGGTACACAGCCATCTCCTCCTCGTCCACTTCCTCCTCTTTCTTATCTTCCTTTCCTATTCCTCCTCTCCTCCTCTTCCCTTCTCCTTCTCCTCTCTTCTCTTCATCTTTTCTCTTTGGTCCGTGTTGGCTGGTACGAGGGCATACCATGCGTCAACTTGCTCCACGTATTAGGATTTGTACCGGTCTGACCAAGAACTAATATGAGACTCGGACCAGAATTTGAAACCTTACTTTGATGCATGACTCATTTTAGCTTTGTGGTATTATGTCATAATTATCTGATATGTTTTTATCTTTTTCTTGAGCACTATATGGCAGATAATTATGGTCAATCCTCACATGATAAGGCTCATCTGTACATTAAATTCACTGAGGTACTTCTTTTCATCAAATTGCTCAGAAATTGAAAGAATCTTGTGTAAAACTAGAAAAAAAGACAAATTTAAGTCGATGTTGAGACTTCCAACAACTTGTTTGAGGGCGTGATCAAAACTTACAAACTTGGATTCAGATATGGAATTGTTATAAAACTAGTTTAGTTCAATCCAAACCCCGGATCAGAATCAACTGAAGCTAGTCAAGTCCTTTTAACGGCCAAGGGTTCATCTAATTATTTTTGCATTGCATATGTTAGCCAACCTAGCAATAGTTTGACTTGCCAAAATATGGGAGTCAAGTGGCCTTTTGGTGAGTCAAGATGTACTTGTGAATGTTCAAACTATCTATAGCAGTACCTACATTGATTTTAGAGGGTTAGGAGTTGGACTTGAGCTTGAACAAGAAACCATATGGATAAGATAGACAACTCTTATTGAGTGCATTCTTTCTTTGAGGGAAAAAGGTACCCTCTAAGAAGATTGGAGAGTGAGAAGGAAAGACTGTGAGGTGAATTACAGGAGAGAGGAGAAGAGAAGGGAGCAGAACTGTGAAGGGACTATTATTAGTTTAAGTATAAGGCATACGCTTAAGGTAGACTATTGGGATTTGGAATTCAATTAAGACTTATATTTTGCCTCAATAATTCTATCATGTCTTGGCTGACACACTAGGACTTAGAAGTTACCTTACTGGTCTATCCACATATCTTGGCTGATCCTTTTGTGATGATAAAGGGGCGGTTGGCCACATTTAGTATTGGTTGGCCCCATTCAACGATTGGTTGCCTCTGGCTTGGGTGACAAAGTTGTCACTCCTCAGTGAGTTGTGAAAATGGATCTAAGTCTTATATTCTTTCTTCAAGCATTTGTTATCTCACTTTTCAATTAATTAAAGGACTACTGGACTAAGTTTGAATGAAATTAAACCCTAGCCACTCTTTTTTATAGGATAGAAGCGACTAGGTGGGGTTTATTACAATCTCATAGGGTTTTTATTAGCTGCTTCTTGGTTGAGTAGGACCCAACCCTTGTCACGGACTTAGCTGGTTTTGCCTAAGTCGTGCGGCACCCTTATGTGTCCGTCCGCAAAGGTCAGCCTCCCCGAAACCTCCCATAGTCCCTTAAGACCTACAAAAGAGAAAACGGGTTAGAGAAAGCGCCTCACTCGGGATCCACAAGCAAACATTTCAGGAAACACTTTATAGACAATGTAAATTACAAACAGACTTTACAAGCTCTGAACGGTTGCACAACAAAGGGTCAAAATGATCTACTACAGATCGAATATCTCTCATAAGTGTCCACATGACACAACCTTTATTTACAAGCCTAAAACGACCACTAAACCCAACTAAAATGGGGTTGGTAAGCCTTTAACCGTCCTTCTACATGCTGTGCAAAGCATGAACAAACAAAAAGATATGGACATATATAAGTATTACATCAAACATCCTGTTTAGAATTTTGTCCGTGACATTCTCCCCCACTTATTCTTTCGACGTCCTCGTCGAAGCCTTTGCCGACACTGCAGCTCGTCGCCTTTGCTCCAACTGCAATGCGCCTCTTGGCTCCCAGCTGCTCTCCGTTGTTGTTGTTGAGTAGTCGAACTTTCGATTCGCTATGCTGTTTCGACTCACCAATGACTCTGACTCTAGTGTGGGGTTAGTTGAGTTGTGTTGATCCCTGTTAGTACCTACGGATCCTCCAGATGAAGGAAAAATCCATCCTTACTATGAGCCAGTCTCTGAAATGCCTCATGCTGCTTGAACTGGGTGGATGCTTGTTGGAGCTTTAACGAGCATCGCCTCGTAAACTTTAGAAGTTTTGGGTCCTTCCTTCACAAAATTTGTCTATCGACTTTTATTTCACTTAGTTGTCACTTCCAAGTAAATACGCATCACTTCTGCTTTCGATTGACATTCTGTTGGGAAATGAAGCGGATAATCTACTCTCAGTAGCATTGATCACCATTAGTGAGGATTTGACAACTATTGTCTTCCATTATCTTCGAAGGGTCTTTGAACCCAAGGGTCGCAATACCGTACCATACCGGTGTTTCGACCTGGGCTCGGTACCGGTACGGTACGGTGTACCGAGCGGTACACCCAGGTGTGCCGAGTACTGTAGCTCTTTTACAGTGCTACAGTGTACTACTACCGTGTTACAGTACACTGCTACAGTGATACAGTGCTACAGTGCACTCGGACCGGTAACAGACGGTCCGCGTACCGGCAATCTGTCGAACCGGTATGTACCGCCCGTATCGGGCGGTACAGTTCGGTACTGCAGACGTTGTTTGAACTTGTGCAGAGCTCCTCTGCTGGATAGATAAGAGAATTGGGGTACTCGGTTTCGCTCATTTTCTTAAGAGTTGAGAAGACAATAGTTACTTGACTTCACCCGCCTCCTCAAGGGTTGTACTCCATGCATCGAGCTGGTTACTGACCTTCGTCTGCTCTTTGCTCATACTTCTGAAGCACTCAAATTGTTTGCACTCCTTGCATTTAGTTAGCTATTGTGATTCACCTTCTCAATGCCATCAAATTTCTGGAATGCAAAAAGTTTTCACTCCAACTTAGAGTAAGTCTCTAATACTTTTGGTCGCCTCTGGGATTGTACTGTCTTCTCCATCAACCCTGCCGTCTATTCCACTGAGTAGCAAAGGTACAGCACCGTGTACTGCCTGTTTTGTTCCATGGTCGTGCACTCTTGCATGACCTGAAATCCTTCACTTTTGGCTATTTTGATGAGAAGCTCGTTGACACCGGTCTTACGAAGTTCCTTGGCCTCTAACCTTTAGTCTTGTCTCGATATTTGGAGTTTGTCTCTACATACTACACCTCCTCGACTCCTATCACGACCAAGCGCTCTCCCTCCATGAGAGTAAGGGATCAATGACTTTCATGGAAGTCTTGCCTTTGCGGTACCATGGCGTTGCCATGCCCATGACCCTACTATCCGTCGCCTCGCATCTGCGTCCATTTTCTTCACGATCAATAGATATATCCCTGTGGCACTTCTCCGAGTCCACCTCCATTCTAACTGATGCTTGATTTTGGGTAGCTAAGTCTCTTTAGACTCATCGTCGCTTCCTCGACCCTTTCGACCCCTTTCTTCAACACCTCTGTATTCTCCAAGCAGCTCTATTTTGTCGATAGAAAAACAGACTGCAACTCCCATGCATGGCCTCTACCATCATGTTGTAGGGTTTGCACCGATTTTGTTTTTCTTAGCTTCCTTGGTAGCAACGTTTGCTTACTCGACCTTGCCCTCTGATTTGTCGGGCTCTCTTAAATGAATATGGGCTATAGAGCAGTCCAACTCTCCAGCTGCTTCGATCATATCTCTGTATAATCAAGTCTCTCCCATGGGACTCATTGGTACTTGCATTCGAATTTTTCCCTTGGTGGAACACAACCCCTATATGCTGATAACCAAGGCTTTCATCCGATGCAAAACTCAATGCACGCACGGAAGACCCGCCTCTGCGGTACCATGGCCTTCACTCCTTGAATCCATAGCCCTTCTTGCCATCGTGTTGTTCACCGAAGTGGCGCTCCCAATAGCTCCTGATAATACCTCTGTATGATATAGTCCCTCACGGGACTTGATTCGTGTGTATCGCATTACCACGAACTATTCCACCACGATCCGTTGCACCATGTCGCCTCTTGGTGACATCTCCATTGCATTCTGATCCTTGTGGGATGAACTCGAATTATGATCCCTCCATGTGTGGCCTCGGCCAATACATCGCAGAGTCTCTTCCACCTTTGATTTTGTTCTCTCCTTCAGCAATCGATATTCATTCACCCGCTCTTGGGTCACACCTAGATGAAACACCGCTCTAGGATAGTCCATCGCCTAGTAGCTCCCGAAGTCCACTGACTTCGTTAAAATTGAAGCACCATTGTTTGGATCCTGGGCCTCTGCCCCTAACAACACAATCTTCGCTGTGCACCGCTTCCTTCATGGAAACTTGAATGGCAACACTGTGACATATTCTTCAAGAGTATCCGCCTCCGCGTCCTTTTGCCTCGTGTCAAGGCTTTCTGAACCCAACTTCGCCACCGCAAGTTGAGTCGTCTTAGTTCCTCCATAAAATGCTTCTCCGAGATAAGGTGCATGTGCCCAGAAGCTCCCTTCGTCTTTGACACCATGCAAGATGAGTCCCCTTCATCAGAATGAAGGACCCATGGAACAACATGATCCTGCTCTTGCATTTGCAAGAGTTCATGTCTTTGACCTCTGCCTAAGGAATGAATTGTGCCTCTGCTCCATGTTCCATCTTCTATGTTGGCTCCCTTCATGCGGCGTGGGTACTTTGCCAAGTTACACCCAAGTTGCTTTGCTCCTCGTTTTGTACTGAGTTGTTGGTGGCCCTCGCGCCCACCATTCCACGGGTTTGCCCTCTCTTGAGTCTGATCTTCATATCGACTCCAAGTGTGCCTTCAGTTGTGTTGCTTTGGGTCGCTCCCCCACTTGATCTCGCAATGCATCTACCAATGCATTCTCTCAAGCGAGATCATGCGATGACTCCTCACCGCTCGCTCGGTCCATTGAGCTTCGTGGAGTTGTTGTTTTTGAGGTACTCCTCCTCAACATGTGCGATCTGTTGCACATGATTCTCCCTTCGGAGAACCGGGACCTATCCCTCCTAGATATCTATCCCGTTGGAGCAACATCTCTCTTCACTTCTTTCTCTCGAAAAGTTTCGGAGACCACCACCCCTTTGGACTACTCCGATTTGCTGTACAAACTGTGCATTGTTCTGCCTCCTACAAACGCATTTGCTAGATTGCGACTCCACGTCAATACAGCCCCCGTTGCACCACTCAAGACCTAGCAACATGCTGAACTCGCTGCACATTTCAGCCTCCTACGGACGTATCCTTTACATGCTGAAGAGAAAGTTTCAATGCTCTATGGCACTGAGTTTCGGTTGCTTTGGGATGGCCGCGAACATTCCATCGTCCGCATACAAGCCCATGCACGAGTACTGAATTCTTCGAGTTAGTAATTTCCCTCACCTCTATGAGTTTTGTACAACTTTTTCGGTCGCTGAGCAACTCATTCTACCTTGCATGGTCTCATCCTTTACCAAGCGTCTCGCTTGCCTTGAGCACCATCAAGTATGATTGTCAACGCCGAGCCGTAGCTCGAACTCGGCCATCCCAGCCTTTGTGCGCTACGCATTCTTCCAAACTTGTTCTCGTGGTCCCTCTTGCGCGAAGGGTTGGCCATTCCTCTGAATGCCAATCTCAGATTCTCGCTCCTCCGAGCGACTCCTTTTCCCTACATCTCCATGCTCGTTTTCCCCCAAACGGTCGCGCGTGTTGACTGCCCTCAACGCAGCCCCGCTAGGTCCCCCACATTTGCATGCCAAGTGTTTCTATGAGGGAGACAATGCCTTGTTGGCGTATGCGAGTGGTCGACCATCTTTCATGAGAACGGCTCTAATTCCGACTCCAGATACGTCGGCCACAATGATGAAGGGTCGGTTGAAATCTGGTAGCGCTAGCACCGGCGTTGTCATCATGGCTGCCTTAAGTTTGTCGAAGGCAGCCAGGCTTTGTCCGACCATTGGAAGGCGTCTTTTTTTAGTAGAGAAGTGAGAGGTGCACTGATCTTCCGATAGTCCTTCATAAATTTTCGGTAGTAGCCCGTTAGTCTAAGGAACCCGCGTAGTAATTTCATGTTTGTAGGTTACGGTCAGCCCTGCATTGCTTCAATTTTTGTTGGGTCTTTCGCCACAACTTTTGATGATATTATGTACCCAAGGTACTCTACTTTTTGTTGGAGAAAGCTGCACTTTGCTGTTTAACAAAAAGAGTATTCTCCCGAAGGATCGTCAAACCAACCCGTAAATACTGAATGTGAGTCTCAAGAGAAGGGTTGTGAATGAGAATATCATCGAAAAATTCTATCACAAATTTGCGAAGAAAGTTCCGAAAAATATCGTTCATAAGACTTTAGAATGTTGAAGGAGCATTAGTAAGTCCAAAAGACATTACCAAGAATTCATAATGGCCGTTATGTGTGCGGAATGCAGTTTTTGGAATGTCGTCTTCACATACCTGAATTTGGTGATAACCGGATTGGAGGTCCAACTTCATAAAGACTTGAGCTCCTTTTAACTCATTAAGAAGTTCATCCACCACTGGTATTGAGTACTTGTCCTTGATGGTGACTAACATTTCATATTTGTTTTGACAAATAATCTTCCTTGATGAAGTATTTGATTGATACGCTTCCTTTTTTTGACTAATAGAAAGAATTGACTAACATTTCATATTTGTTTTGACAAATAATCTTCCTTGATGAAGTATTTGATTGATACGCTTCCTTTTTTATTAAGTCTTCCTCTATCATGAATTCTTAAATCTTTAATCAACCCCATGATATCAATTTCTTTTTTCTTTGAACCCTTCTGATGAAGTCTAAGATTAATCTCCTTTGATTTTTTTGTTTGTCTGTTTTTTTTCCTTTTGGATAATCTTAATAACTAGTATAGGATTATGGAAGCTGTTGTCAATTGACAACCTATGACATTTGCAAAATCTTTCTAAACTACTAATCCAAAATAAACTAGATAATCTTGCAGTTTCCACTACATATGAATTTGTTTCAAGTTTAATTGATTGAAATTTGGATCAGTTTTGATGATTTAATATATTGGCTTAAGTAGCAGATCTGATACCAAATCTGAAGAAGGATAGGTGCTCTGATAACAAATCTAGGGTGGACAGATGCTCTGATATCATCATACCTGATAGACGAGCATGGCAAGCAGGGAGAGTGAACTTTTTATGGACTTGAGAAAGGTAAATAGAGAGGAACTTAAAGAAAATTATGGCATATTATAATGTCGAAAGATAAGAGTGTATAATATAAAAAAAATTAATTATGAGTCTAGCTCAATGACTAGATTAAAGGGATGAAGATATTGTATCACTATACATCTTACATGTGTGATGAAATCGGACCATAGAAAAAGGTCAGACCTTGCACCACTCATATAATATGAGAAAAAAAAGTTAATCTTTCAATTTTCTATAATTTTCAACTACAATCTGTCCCTCCTTTTATAGACCTCAAGTACAAGACAAAAAGGGAAAAGTTACAAAACAAAGAAGGATTTGATGAGATTCTATTTGATCAAGGCATATCAAGCATTTCATATTTTTCTTTAATGAAAAGTATAGTTCCATAATAATTTTTGACAATTTTTTCCGTCTTTGTTAATTCTTCAATTATGACTAAAGTTTCTTATAGTGATGTTTTTGACAATTCTTTCCGTCTTTGTTAATTCTTCAATTATGACTAAAGTTTCTTATAGCAATGAAATCTTCAATGAACCCTTTAAGTCTTAATCAAACCTAGATCTATTAATTTTTTTCAAATCTCTAATGAAATATTAGATAATCTCCTTTTTGTTTTTTATTTGACTTCCTTTGTTTTTCCATCTTTTGTACAATCATGGTCAGATATCAGTTGGTTCTGGTGTACCATGTTTCGGTACATCGAGACATATCTGTATTCCCAAAAAAGAACAAAAGATAGCTTAAATTTCAAGAAGAATTCTATTTTAGAGTTAATTTTATAATTTCTTGGTATATAAAATTATATTTTGATAAGAATAAAGTGTATCTAAGTCATAAATGAATAGAAATTCTAGGTTATAAGGATGAAAAATTGAACTTGTCTTTCCGGATCCGCAGCAGAACAACTTTGTCGGGAGAATGGACCTAAACATAATTGGCCCTAAATATCCCAATTTGGGCCTAAACGTAATAGAAAGGATCTAATTGGGCCTAAGCATAAGAGAATGGTCTTAATCATGCTTAATCTTCCTAAATATGCATAAATATGTTCCTAATTATATGAAATGATAAAACATAGAAGTAAAATACTTTTGATTGGAGAGAAATTTGATCAGATCCAATCCCTCTTTTATCCAAATCAAGAGGCTGATTCCCACTAATTGTCGATTAGGAAGATTAAACGAGTGTAAGAAAGAGTGAGAGAGAGTGAGAGTAAGTGAAGAGGGGAGAGGAGGATTTAAAGGGTCAAAACAGGGTCCTACAGTCAATTTTATCTGATCATTGGAACCTGATTTGACCCGTAGAAGACTGGTATAGTTGACATGTTCTGACTGTTACCAACCTGTATCTATCGATAATGGTCGAGTATCAACCGATTCAAGAGGCATACCAACTCGTACACCCACCCCTAACCATGTACTACCCAAAATGAGTTGGTTAGCTGGCAGACCGATAGGTACTGTCTGTTTCATATCGGGCGGTATGTCAAACCATAATGGTAACTAATATAAGATTGTAAAAGATATTATGTGACAACTTGTTACATTTGTAAAATACCCTCTAAACTAATAAATTTTCTTCAAACCTGATATAAATTAAAATGATCTCACTGCCTGATCCCATTCTAGTGATAAGCTATTGAGAAAAATTCACTTTTCTCCTTCTATGAAGTATGAACCATGTGGGATATTGTCTTATGCTATACAAATGCCTTTGACCTTCGATATTTGGCACCTTTAGTGATCATAGAACAAATTAATCATTTCAATGAAATGATGGGAGGTGGTGGCATAAAGAGAAATGTGGAAGGCAGAAAGGGGTTAGAATTAGGATAAAATATACAACAACAATAAAGCCATAAGTCTCCATTATATAGGGTCGATTGTATGGAACTTTTACGGCCATTCAGATATGTAGAAAGTCATATGTTTTGTTAAGTTTAGAGTACTTAAATTCTTATTTATAGTTCGTATTAAGGTCTCTTAAAGTATTCCTCTCTCTCTCCTTTTAACTTAAATCCTTAATTAGGACAAAACATGTTAAAAAAAATGAAAGAATGATAAAAAATGGCAACTGCCCTATAAAACAAATTTTCATTCATTGAATTTACATTTTAGTCAATCTTTTAACTAGACCCTCTAATAATTAAAACATATGTTCTCCTTTTAACCTTTTAAGGAATTATCAAAAAAGGAAAACTTGAGGAAAAAGATCCTTTTTCATGAAAAATTCATCATCTCATACAATGGCATATGAAGAGGCTTGTAGACTGCTTCAAGATGCAAATTCTACTAAAAAGGACACGTTAGCATCAATGCCACTTAAAATTAGATTGAAAAAACAGAATACATGGAAAAAGGAAAAGTAGAAAATCATAGTCTGAATTCAGTTGGAATTAACCTAGAGTAAGATTAAGCTAACCTACTAAATTTAACTCAAGTAGAAGCTTAGATGCTCTAGAAGATGCATTTTCAATCGCCAAAATTGGGAAATTATAACTAGTTTTCTAGTTCTTAAGGCATCCTTTTTTTTCATCTTTAGTGTCCAGAAATTAGCCTCAAATTCTGACTTCTTTCTCAGAATTTTCTAGAACTTTCTACAATTGGATCTAGATCTGCTTCTTCTAACAGATCTAGAACTCATAACAACACTGATTTGTCACCATTTCCTTTTGTCTAGTTTTGGGTGGGATTTCTATATTCTAATAAATTTATTGCAAATATAAGACTTTATATGTCAGGAGGAGAGAGATTTAATGCTTATAGTGATGGGCCTTCAATGCAAATTCTTGTTGTTAAATTGATATTATTGGATGTGAAAAATGGTTTATACAATAGTTGATCCCAATTTTGTGATGAGCTGTGGAGAAATTATTTTTTCTTTGTGCAAATGGGATAGTAATATAGTATAGTATTTAATACTTTCTTCTGTCTTGTAGATACATAAAGAATACTCTTATTCCTTCTTTGAACCATGTGGGAAGAAATCCCATGCCATGCTGAGTGCTTTTGCCTTTGATATTTGACACCTTTACTCATGATACAATAAGCTTACGGATTTTTTTTGTCTTTTAAGAAAATTTGTCATCCCTTACAATTTGATGTAAAGAGACTTGTAGAGTACTTTAGACGCAAGTTCTAACATGTCAGATTCAACACCAATTAAAATAAGACGAATGTCATGGAGCCTACAAAGACAAATATACAAGCAAAAAGGAAAAGTAGAAAGCTGTGGTCTGAATTCAGTGGATTCAACGTGGAATAAGATTTCTTCTAAAAAATCTGGAATAAGATTGAAGCTAACCTACCAAATTTTTACTCGACTATAACCTTGGATGCTTTAGATGGTGCATGGAATTGAGAAATTATAAGTAGCATTCTGGTTTCTAAACCTTTCTCTTTTTTTTTTGTAATTGGAAATGTGCAGATTTCACTTCGGTTCATGTCTTACTCAAGAAAACCAATCATGTACATATACTAGTCTTAAAACTTAGGAAACTTGACATGCGTGCCTGTTTTCTGTGATTGTCAAAGACCAGTTCTACTTTTTTTCCAACTGTGTTTGTTTTGAGTGGCTTTTCTTTGTTGTTTGTTGACACTTATTTTCTGTCTCATCTAATAAGGATGCAGTAATATCTGATTTTGTTCTCTTTCCTTCAATACACCACAGGGCCAAAAGAGTTCTCCGCTGTCTTCTACAGCCTGCAGAATTGGAGGGTACAAGATAACTCTTTTGCGACCAATATTGAGCTTTATTTGCTATCTGGTCCTTGATATACGACATATGGTAATGGTTGCTTTTCCAGGCTATCTTTGAGAGGTTTGACCGTGACCGGAGTGGTAAGATTGATACATCAGAGCTTCGTGAGGCACTTCTGAGCCTTGGGTTTGTGGTTTCTCCGACAGTTCTGGATTTGCTTGTGGCCAAGTTTGACAAGTCCGGAGGCAAAAGCAAAGCCATTGAATACGATAACTTCATAGAGTAAGAGTTAGTTTATGTTTCTGGAACAGGATAAACTATATCTTATGCACGGTGGTATCTAGCCTTGTGCAAACCGTTGACCTCTCTGCTTGCTTATGGTTGGTTTGTTTTATTTGAAATGCAGGTGCTGTCTCACGGTCAAGGTAATAATTTTGCTAGATGCTTATATGATGTATATGTATATAAAATATTTCCACAGGTTTATTTATTTTTGGGTTTTCATGTGAATGATTAATGAACTGTGTCGCAGGGGCTGACGGAGAAGTTCAAGGAGAAGGATACTCAATATTCAGGATCGGCAACTTTCACCTATGAGTCTTTCATGTTAACCGTGTTGCCGTTTCTCATCGCATAGGGGTGATGGCCTTGGTTTCTCCTTGAGATTATGTGTGACATCACAGTTGTTGCTTGGTGATAGGCTATATTCTAAGCCTTATGCTTCTATTAACGTGGGTTGTCTGTGGAACATCAAGAGAACCCATTTTGCCGGTGTTGCTAGGGAGATTTGAAACATGATGGGCTTGTCCGGCTCATGTAGTAGCTTTGCAACACTGTTTCAGTGGACATTGGTATCCATGATCCATCCTTGGTATTATTAGGTGTCGTGATCATTCTACAGATCCCAACGATCCTATCACGGTCCACAGGGACCGTATTAATCTTGACCTACTTACGCTGTCGGGGAACGTCCGTTGGACTGTCACATGTAGGTCACGAACAAAGTCCATTATATCATTTCTGTTAGCATCTATGGTGATGTTGGACTGTAACCTTGAACCTGTAGAATCGTTCGTCTTTTTATCTTTTCTGAATTAGAAGGTGAGGGGTGTCAAAAGGATCATATGGCCACTATTATTAGTAGACTTTCTGTTTAAGAGGGAAAGATGTTTGAGTAGGATAAGAAAGGAGGAAGATTACTAAGTATAAACATATTGAATGGTGGAGATTGGAACTTTGTATATAAGTGCCATTTTTTTTAATGACAATTTGTTGTTGACTCAAATAAATCGTTTTATTTTATTTGATAACATCTATATCTATCTAACAACCACTAATGGCGAAGTCCTCACCTTAACCATCCACATATATATATATATATATAGATATATATATATATATATATATATATATATACAAATATATATATATATATATATATATATATATACAAATATATATATATATATATACAAATATATATATACAAATATATATATATATATATACAAATATATATATATATATATATAAAAATATATATATATATAAATATATACAAATATATATATATATAAATATATACAAATATATATATATATATATATATATATATATATATATATATATAACCAAAGCCATAGAAACACTTTATCAACTTTTTTATGCCTTTGAAACTTTATCCTTCACGACAATCAAGCGCAATTAATTAGATGGCTTTAATCAGTTGGTTTTCACATGAGAATCATGACGCTCACTCCATCCTGTATTAACGTAGGAGTGGGAGGGTGTAGGATTAAGATTCATGTATTACATTTGATTTCTTTTCTTAGACTTCCAAGTTTTCCATTTTAGCAGTTTCGATGGATACAAATTTTCCTGGGAAGTGGAGAGATGCATTAATAATACATAAAAGAATTACTTGGGTTTTATTCAAAAACTTGATAATATCTCACGGCATTAAACAAAGTTGTAAAAATTATCTTTGCCACTGTATAATAAAACCAAACCAGATCCGAGACCGGTGGGTCAATTGGTATATTTGATTAAAAATATTTATAATATATAAAATTAATCAAAATTATATGTAGTAAAAATTTGAAATATTAAAATTAATAAAAAAAATAAAATAACACATGATAATATCTAAAATGTTATCAAATTAATTCAACCCAAAATAAATTGTACGACAATATAAAAATTAATTTATTTAACATAATTATCATAATTATCCTTAGAATAGTTCACTCTTTATCTTGTTCTAAATTTTAAGACTTTTTTATTTGTTGCAATATTTGGTTCATTCTTCTAACGTTTTCTTTGACGACTAAAGGGAAGAGGCCGACCAAAAAGATAGAGGCGAGAATGGTCACTTTCTTCTCACTTTAACCTTAATTTCAAAACTAACAACAATATTCTTTTAAATACATAATTAAAAACAAAACCAATGGCATTTAAGAAATTTTAAGTTAAAAAATTGATTAATTTTATTTACGTCGATCGATTATTCATCAAACCATGCGATCCATTAACTTAAACGTCGATCGATCGGTTATTCATCGAGTTAAACCATGCGAGTTATCCAAAAGTGATCGAGTTCAATTTATTCATTTCGATTCTTTTTATAAAAACATCAAACTCAATCAATGCCTAATTTTTCTGGTCCAACCATTTGGTTTAATTGGGTTGAAGTAACTATTATGATAATAATAAGCTGTATAAACGACCTGACTTCTTGTGTCCTAGTGAAAAATACACGAGGACATCATTCTCTCATTCCTATATTTTCTTCACTAGCGAAATGTATGACAAAGCTGAATACAAAGAACTTACACTTGCAATTTTCCCTCTTACAAATAATCTACAAAAGTTCCGAGTACAAAACAAACTTTTGTAACATACATCAAAAACCAATATTTGTCACGTCGATTATGCACTTTTCAAGTCTGACAAAGCTTCCTTGGTTGTCGCAGAGATTACAGCATCAGAAGCATTTGGCAAGTAATAATACTTCCCTGTCAAGTATAACAAGGCCTTATTATTATTACATGAAGCCATTGTTGGTATTAATATACACATGGGAGTTCATACCTTGGGCAACTCTTGCAATCTCCTTGGCAAATCCGGTAGAAACAAATTTGTTCTCTGTGTCTATCACTAGAAGTGACATCCGTGCCTTGTATATTTTCCCAGCTACATCTAGAATCTCATCCTTCAGGAGATAGAAATTGAATATGATTATTGTGAATGCACTGTGATTTTATACATAAGTACTATAGAAAATGAATGGACAACAGAAAATCAATATGATTATTGTGAATGCACTATCATCATAGAAACACAAGGATAGTAAATACTCGATATTATACCTTCGATGTTCTGTGCATAAGAAGATTGAATGGACAACAGATACAACACAAGAAACTGAACTTTCAAGAGGATGCAATTCAATTTTGTTTCAGACTTCAACCATATTATGATTTGTAGATCTATGATGATCAACATTTGTGCATTGTACCTTTGTCATATTGTGTAGATTGAAGTATTTATAAACTGAAGACTTCTACAGAAATGCAAGTATATATCAGATTGAAAAAAAAGGGATTGACAAACAAATTTTATCAATCAACCATTATGCTTAGAAATCAATAGACCTTCTTGTGTTATTTTTCTACCTTGAGTTCCTGAGAAGAAGGTTTAGGAGTATCTGTAGCAGCAGCAGCTTCTGGGTCAGTGGATCTCTTCAAAGATATGTTAGCCCTTCCATCAGTAATTGCAACAATCATAACACGTCCAACATCTCCACTTTTTTCAGCATTTAAACCAACCCTAACTGCCTACGAAAGGGAATTTAGATTAGCCATGGAAACAGAAGCAGCAAAGCAATTTCTACAAGATTACTGAAGTATAATTTGATACCATGCTTAGACCATGAGCCAAGGGAGAACCACCACCACATGGGAGTCTCTCAAGCCGCTTTCTGGCCATTGCTATTGACCTCGATGGAGGAAGCAAAACTTCTGCATAATCTCCACGGAATGGAATGATTGATACCTGATTAAGAGCAATTACAAAAAGATCTGAATGATGAACAACAGAAACAGGTAGAGGGTATATTCAATAATATCAACAACAGAAACAAGTGATTAATGAAATTGACTAATATATTTAAATGGGATTTGATTAAAAGTGATCGACTATTCATACTAAAGAAACTGTGCACCAGAAAGGCAAAGGATAAGAATTAAAGAACCACTGTGCTCATTCTTTGGTGAAAATTTGGAAGAAAGGAGCATTTAGACTTGTCCATGGTTGTCTATCCAAAGTTCAGGGTCTGCCACAACTCTAGAAGTTTTTGAACTTTTTAAATTATTTTCTTTTGTATTCTCTGAACTTTTAGTTTATTCGAGTGATCAAGGCACCTAGAACACACCTCTAGACTGGTCCTTTCCTTCGTGGGGCAAGCATTGGTACCAAGTTGAAGACCCCATGGACTGGTTGAGAGCATCCTCAAGCCAGAAAGTGAAATATAACAAGGTCAGTTTAAAGGTTACTTAAATGGATGAAGAAGCTCAGCACTTTTGCATCCAGAACAGATTAAGTCTTGGATAGCCTCTTCTAGTGTTTTTTTTTTCCCCTCTTACCATGACTAATTAATTATTCTTTCGATTATAGAGATGCTTCAATGTAAACGATGCCTACAATCATTACTGGGAGTTGATTCATGCACAATACCTTGTGGTGGTGATGCTACTTGAGACTCACACCAACCTCTAAAGTCTGTCTCAATAACTCATTGGATAGAGACTAGATCTCTTTTGCTGTCACTGCTATTGGTAGTTATAGAGCAATGATTATTGCTTGGAAACAAAGCACTGGTACAAGAAGGTTCCTCAGATCGATGGATCCTATTCAATCGTGTTGTGATAATTCTATAAGATTCATTCAATTATAGTAAAACTCACAAGAGAGAAAGTGAAAAAGAAGTGTTCATGAGATTAAAAATCTAGTGAATCACACAATAGGACAGTTTAATCACATGATGGAATCAATACTTCTGTATCTGTGATTGCCTTACCCAATATGAGGCTAATGTGAGACCTAGACTGGCACCCTTCCCACAAAAGAGTAAGTCTGGAAAGGGTAAGTTTAGATTTGTTACTGATTTTCTTATCATTGTCAAGATATTCTTCCCTTCCTCTCCTTATCATATTGTATAAATTAAATGCATATATTTTTACAACATAGAATTTTATCTCCAATTCATTCATTTCTTCAAAGGCTCTGATCTAGCACACCTGGTTTACAATATTGTTTTCTCTATGATCCATTAAGAGTTTTTAAAGAACTCAGGGTTATCACCTGTCGCGGCTATTTCACCTGTTTGTGACAACTTTAACACCAATGTCAACTGGATAATAACAGAAAAATTGGGTGGTCAACCATTCAACCTTTAGACTAAAGTCCACAATTTTCATGGTTGCATTTGTCATCCCCAGATTTAGGCTTGAAGTCTAAAAGCTGCCACTTCATTTGGAGTAAAGCAAACATAATTTTGCAAGGATCAGGGAGAGATTAGGCTGAATGTCTGCTAAACCTGATTGGATGTTTCAGTTTGTAGGGCTAGTAATTTGGAAAAGATAGATGCAGTGTCATTTCTGGTGAGAACATGGAACATCTAAATAATATCTTGAGAAGAGCTTTATCTACCCCCTAAAAATTGCACGCAGGCATTGCATAGATCATGAAACTTGACTATCCAAATCATCAATTTTAATCTATATATCTTAAAATACTATTTATAAAAGAGATAACTTTGTTTTAGACCACAAGAATGAAGTTAACATATTATATTCAATACGTTTGGATTCTTTCAATTTAGGATCACATATGAGCAAGTACGAGATTGTGAAAATAATTGAATTTTTTTTCTTGGCACCTTAGTTTGCTAGAGCATCCTTGATGGTGCTAATTTGTTATATAAATTCTTCCAACTCATAAAGTTTTTGCTTCTAAACAATCATAGCATAATACATGAATACGGGTAACTGTATATATATACATATTTGTTAGGTGAAAACTCATGTAACTATTATTTACAATCCCCACAAGCAACTACATCCTATGATACTTCAATTCCCTTACAGCAGACAGTATCTCCACAAGTGCCTCAAATATCTAACAACCAAAACAACTAACGAGGCAAAACAGCTTATGCACACAGAATAGCAAATCTGAAATTTATTTAAATTTGTCAGGGCATAAGTCTGAATTTACATCTTGAAAATTAATCTACAAAGTATAGGCACAACACCAGATAAACTACTCTACAATACAAATAATCCATAAAAGTTTTAAGTTGTATACTAAATACTGCCTCAAAAAATGAAATAAGTACTACAATTTCACATGAAGCAGGACCTAGATGCTTCACTTGATTTACATACGATTTATTGGAAATCGACATTTTCTAGAAGCAGAGCATGCCAAGAAATGGGTGAACTTGCAATGAGCAAACTACCTGCCAGATGTGTAGTGGCTTTTATCACTTGCATCAACTATGGCAACAAAGCAACAAACTAGTTATTGGAGTCTAGAAATGAGGATTTACGCCTAGGTGACACTGATCATTTCAAAAAGTACCATGAAGCAATCAATTATTACTTCACGTATCTACATTCATTAGAGCTATATAAGATCAGATGTGGCAATTTTCATCCCCTGATAGTCAAACGCAGATACTATTTAAGTTCAAATGCTGAAGATGCTATTCCATGACAGGGAAAAAAATCTTTTATCTATGTATGAAGCACATCCTACCTGATCCCTGCTCGTATAACTTTCTGCTAGCAATTGTAATGCCGCACCTTTTGCATTCTGCATACGATTTAGTGCCATGCTTCCACTAGCATCAACCACAAAAATTACCTGTCAATACAGAAACAACAGTTTGCTCAAAGTCACTGTTATGCTACATAAAGACCAAGGAGGCTCTAAATATGATTCACGTAGAAAAAAATCCAAGAGTAAAATGGCAACTTTAAGAGACTTCAACCAAATATACTTGCATTTAAAATATTAACACTACTTAATTTTCAGACTGAGATCGATAAAGTATGAAACTTTGGCAGTTCATTTTGCAATGTGTGTGGACAATGATAAAAAAATAAATTGAGTCAAAGAAAAAAAAAACAAAAAAACTTGAAACATACAAGAGCACCAGCTTTTCGTGCCATTCTTTTTGCTCTCATGTCAGATTTTTCTACAAAAACTTTTCTTGATTTGTTAGTCTCTTTCTCCCTTCGTAGCTTTTGATATGGTGCAGCAGCTCTTAGTGTTGCATCAACAGCCAGTCTCTTTACAGGACCCTGCAAGTGCTAAACATTTTATTTTTAAATGACAATTATGAATAAGGGAACATATGATGGTGACACAAGCAAAGAAGCACTTGCCTCTTACAAATATGAGCTAGCTCAAAATAAAAGGTTCTTTTGTCCAAGAAATGTGAAAAATAGCACTCAATGATTTATTGAAAAAGAAAACAATTGACAACAAAGATTTTATCAGACATACAGATAGAGCTGAAATAGTAGAAAACACAGGAACAATTTGACATGAAAATAATCTTAACTAATAAGAGCCACCTGCTATGTCAAAAATAAACATTTAGATGACTGAGAAAAGATAACCAGGGAACCTTTGGAAGCATAGGCTTGATATATCTGCCCCTGTCTTCTGAAAAGATAACATTCTTTGCTCGCCCAGCTTTACCTCGACGTCTTTGTGCTTGTTGCGCAAAAAAGAGAAGCTTTTCATCCACGACCCCACCTTCAGCATCAAAGATAAACTCATCAGGTATTTGCTGCTCTTGCTGTTCATTCTCCTGGTCATTGTCTTCCTGTTATCATAGAATTTAAAATTCTGAACCATGATTTTATGTTTCTAATACTAAAATGGAAAGCTATAGACAATGAGTATTGCAAAAGTTAAACAGAAAATCAATAAAAATTCCAAAAAGTAATTTTTTTTAATTACCTCTTGATCTTCTTCCGGATTTTGATCATCTTCAGATTCTTGATTTTGTGGAGGTGGTGGTGATGGTGGAGGCTGATTCTGCTGTTCTTGTGGGTTCTCATTAATAATTGAGCGAGGTAGGATAACTAGCTCTACCTGAGTATGACAAATACTCATCATTTGGCTTCTTGCCATAAAGTTTATGTTCCAATCATGATAGAATGAAGCTGGATGGCGGTGAGATGATAATTATAGATCTAGATGATGATATCAAACCATGAAAAAAAGAGATTAAATTGAACCAAATAAGAACATTCATGCAAACCATTACAAAGTCATATCTATCACAACTCAGTAAATATTAACCATTACAAAGTCATCTTATGAATGCAGTTTTTCTCAGATTTTCAATCATATGATTAGTGAGAACACCTTGCTGCCATTGATATTTTGATCAAAATATCACCAGATGGTGAGAAATCCACAAGTAATCTCCAGCAAAATCAGCATTCACAAGTGCAACAATTTACTTTGCTGACAAAATAATGACCAAAACTAGATATTTAGCAAAAGCTATCTGATGATGCTGTTAAATTAAGGATCAAAACATAGTCATTAAAGATTCAAATATATAAAAATACGCTTTCTATGAACCTGGTTTGATAAAGGGACATTCATATCAAGGGGGCTCCAACCAATGCGGTATCTGGTGGGGAGGGTCAATGTATACTACCTCACCTCAAATATAGAGAGAGATTGCTTCTATGACTTGAACCATCTACTGGGTCCTTTGATTAAGTTAAAAATATCAATTTATAAATAGGCAATGGTAGACCTACCAAGCAACCATAGATTCCAAGGATCAAATAACTGATTTGCAGATCTAAAATTAGAAGTTACCATAATTATACTTGGACACAAATTTGTAAAGCATTTCATATGATGTCACATGTTTAGTAATAAATACTCTTCAAAGTGCTTTGACATTCAAAATACTTATATGGGTATTAGGCAAGAAGAAGTGATCCTCAAATCACAATTCACAAAACCAGAAAAGTTGAAAGGGAAAAGATAGGTAATTGTGCATATGCAATAACATGATGGTAATTGTCTCTGAGTCCAAACATTTTAATACAATAACTACAGAAAAGGAGAAGAACAAAGGAGTGCTTCCTACAATTAGGCAGTTAACTGCAGGGTAAAAATCAAAACATTTAAATTAGCTATTAAGTATTAACATCAATTAAATGGGACCCTCACTTTTATAGATATTTTTTGAGATGGTAGGTGATCATATGACGAGTGTGAGCAACATTTCTAAAAGCGTAAATGGAAGATGCTCCAATGGTCACCATTTTAACGATAGAAGTGAAATAAAAAAAATTCTTGTGCATGCAAGACAAAATCATTATTTCACATATATATAGATCTTGTGAAAAGGAATGTGAAAAAAAGTTAGTATGAACTCGCATGGAATCAAACATGCCACTGGAGTTATATCATTGCCATAGTAAGGTGTACTCTTATAGTAAAACAAACTAAACTTGTCTTCAAATCTGAAAAGCACTCAGATTGCCTAAGAATTTTAGAATTAGCAATTAGGAATATCTTCAAAATCTAATTTCTAGTAAAATAATTGTAAGAGTCGTAAGTTAGATTAAGAAAGAATCATTATGAAAATATGCTGTAGGTTAATTATTTTTTTAAGAAGATAGAAAGAAGGAACAATTAGAGTTATGATCAGGGTCTTAAATAATATTGATGCTTGTGATGGAATCTTATTGGAATTTACTAACTGATATGGTATGGTGCACCGTCGTACATTAATAAGAGAAAAAATTATAAAATTGATTATAGATCATACCAGATAGTACGATCAGCACATCAATATGCTGGCATGATACAGTGATTACAATCAGTATGACATGGTGTTTGAAACTGTCTATGGTTGAGGATAACATCATATTACTGTTTAAGGTGGTATAGGCACGTTTGAATGAGACTTATAGATGCATTAGCAATATGAGGCAAGAAACTTAGGATTAGTGCTACTAGAAGAGCTACATCTAGACCTAAGAAAATGTAATTAGAACCAATGGGAAGGGATTTGACAAGTCTTCATCTGACTAGTGATATATGCCCTAGCAAAACTCGATAGGAGGAAAACATCCATGAAACCAAGCCCAAATTGTTGACATTACAGCTTTTTTCTATTAAGTTACACTGATTTGCTACCAATGTATCCAAAAGAATGTGCAACCAACTCCAAACAGATGAGGCTAGAAACATTACAGATATATGCTATGAGTGCTGTTGACTTGCCTACATAGCACACAGAATAATATGCACCAATTTTACTATGCATACTTTTGAAAATTGAGAAGTTGATCATAATACATACAAGCTTCCACAAACCACCTGAGGCAACAAAACAAGATCAATTTAGATATGCTAATAAGAAAGAAAATATGATAGAAACCAGAAGCTATCCATTTTGAGTGGTCACAACAAGTGACTTGCTTAAATAATTGGACAGCATTATCAGACTAACCAATTCTGAACAACGGAAAGGAGCTTACAGCTTTCTTGAGATCATCCACATAGACTTTTTCACGAGCCTCCAGAGCAGCTAGACATTTTGCTACTCGAGCAGCAAATAACTCAGCTCTATGCCCCTATAAGAAGGCCCTTGCTTTAAAAACAGAAACATAATTGTATAATATGGTAATCAACAGTTGCATTGTCCATATATGTGCATAAATCAACTAATTAATAATTTATCATTGCTTCAGTCAATATAAGATATGTAATTTGAAAGCTTGAAAGAAAATTGTTGAATCTCGGATTTTGATGACAAAGTTAATTGTAATTTATATGATCTAATCTATATGTTGAGAAAAGTGTACAGGATTAACTATGATAGCAGTAAGACATAAAGCAGGTATTGTGCCGAAGTCAAGATCAAGATCACGTTGGGAGTTCGAGAGTTCGTCGGAAGTCAGGACGTTCATCGGAAGTTCTATCGGAACCAACCAAGAAGTCCAGGAGCTTGCCAAAGAAGCTCGTCGGAACTTGCCAAGAAGATCGTCGTAAAGTCTAGGAGCTTGCCGGGAGTCCGCCAGAGCATTACTGAGAGTTCGTTAGATGTTCGCCGAAAGTACGTCTGAAGCTCGTCGGAAGAGCAATTGACGCACCGGAACAAGAAGAGCTGTGATCATGTCTTAATTATCGTAGTTAGAGCGTAAATTAAGTTAGGATTAGGAGATAATCCCACTAACTTAATTAGGAGCCAACTGGGCCCGTAACAGGGCTGATTTGGGCCGGATTGAACAGCCCAATCAGTCCCTAAAAACATGGCTAGCGGTGGCACCGCTCAGAAGACCCAATCTCCCAGGTGGTCTGGGCGGTGGTACCGCCCCTGTCAGGCGATGGTACAACTAGAGCTCGATCTCCGAGCTCTGTCAAGCGATGGTACCGCCCAGACTGAGCGGTAGTACCGCCTAGTGTCAAGTGTCAGGCGGTGATACCACCCAATAATGGCGGTGGTATCGCCAGGACCTCGGAAATCCGGGATTAGACACTTTTTGGCTCCATTTTTGAAGTTATTGGGGCCTATAAAAACCCCACCATTTCCTGCATGAAAGGGCACGAAAGCATTGAGATAATCTTGAGTTGTTGGGATATAAAAGTGTTGTAAATAAGTGCTAAAGTCCTCCTCCTCCCTTTCTAAGTGTTGAGATCATTCAAGAGAGATGTGAGACTTGTAAGGACTCTCTCCTAAACCCATAAAAAGGAGAAAGCGCTGTAAAAGGTGGTTGGTCTTCACCTATTGAAGGAAGGCCTTTAGTGGATGCTGGAAAACTCATCGGAGGAGGAATCCGAAAGTGGATGTAGGTCACATTGACCGAACCACTCTAAATTTTGGTTTGCTTTTTATAAGTGCAATTTACTTTAACTGCAAATCATTTCATAGCAAACTGCTTCTCCTCCTCATCTTGCTTACACTCTCATACGTTTCAAGTTGCTGTCTTCCAATTCGATTTTCATCGAACGTACGAAATATTTTATATGAAAATCGAAGAATTTTTCGCTGCACTAATTCACCCCCCCCCCCCTCTCTCTTAGTGACGTTCTCCGAACAATTGGTATCAGAGCAAGGTTCACTCTCGTTTGGTTTAAAACCCAAGAGAGTTGGCATTTGCCGACAACCAAGAGGGTCATTCAATTACACGTCCGCCCATGTTCAATGGGATGGATTACATATATTGGAAGACTAGAATGAGGATCTTCCTAATTTCAATGGATTTTGAGCTTTGGAACGTTGTCGAAAACGGTTTTCAAAAGTCTTCTCTTCCAATGAACGATTGGAATGAGTTGGAGAAAAAGACTTTCACTTTAAATGCAAAGACTATGAATGCTTTATTTTGTGCATTAGATAAAAACGAATTTAATCGAGTGTCAATTTGTGAAACGGCTTTTGATATTTGGCACACACTCGAAGTGACTCATGAAGGTACTAGTAGAGTGAAGGAGTCGAAAATTAATCTTTTGGTGCATACTTATGAGTTATTTCGAATGAAACCGAGTGAGACCATTGGAGACATGTACACCCGATTTACGGATGTCATCAATGGTCTAAAAAGACTTAGTAAAGATTTCTCGGATTTTGAACTCGTTAATAAAGTTTTAAGATCCCTTCCAAAGAGTTGGGACCCTAAAGTCATGGTCATTCAAGAGGCCAAAGATTTAAATAATTTTCCTCTCGAAGAACTAATTGGGTCACTAATGACCTATGAGATGACTTGTAAAGCTCATGAAGAGCTTGAGGACACCCTTCCAAAGAATATGAAGGATATGGCACTAAGAACCCAAGAAGATCACTTTAAAGAAAACTCAGGACCTTATGAAGACTTGACACTTTTAACAAGAAAATTTAAAAAATTCAGAAGAAGGAATAAATTTAAAAATGACACAAAATAAATTTGAACCTAAGAAAGATCAAGTAATATGTTACGAATGCAAGAAGCTAGGACACTACAAGAACGAATTTCCCCAAACCAAAAAGAGGACACCAAAAAAGAAGGCTCTCAAAGCAACATGGGACGACTCAAGTGCATCCAAAGAAGAGCAGCCAACCAACACCGAGCAAGTTGCTCACTATGCACTAATGGCCATTGGAGATGAGGTAACAAGTTCAATTAATGCAAATTTATCATTTGATGAACTATTAAATGCTTTTCATGATTTATTTGATGAATGCAAATAAATTAATAAAAAATATAAATTATTAAAAAAGGAGCATGATTCTCTTGTTAGTGATTACAATAGATTAAAAGTTGAGCATAATGATTATTTAGCTCCATGTACGAAATGCCATAAAATAGAAACACTTAGAAAGGAAAACTTGCTACTCAAAGAAACCTTAGAAAAATTTGAGGTTGGTAACAAGTCCTTGAACATAATCCTTGCCAATAAGGGTCACGTTCATAAAAGAAGTGGAATCGGATTTGTGAGTAGCTCTCACCAAAATCCAACCACCTTTGTTAAAGGCCCTATCTTACATATTTCACCCCAAAACAAAAGCAACTTTTGTTGCAAACTTGGACATGTAGCTTATCTTTGTCCATTTAAGAAGTGTAGTCCACACAAATTGATTTGGGTTCCTAAAGGAACCGTAAAGAATTCCATGCAAAATGATAAATTAAGCCGATCGATTTTTTAGGCACCCAAGGTCAAATGGGTACCTAAAAATCATCCTCTTTTGTAGAAACGTATACCATCACAAGCTAGGAGCAAGAGATGGTACCTTGATAGTGGATGCTCAAGGCATATGACCGAAGATCCATCTCAATTCTCTAAGCTCACTAGCCTAGACGAAGGATATGTCACATTCGGAGACACTAACAAGGGTAAAATCATTGGCAAAGGAACTATAGGTAACACATCCAACTTTTTTATTGAAGATGTATTGTTAGTTGATGGCTTAAAGCATAACCTTTTGAGCATTAATTAATTATGTGATAAAGGATATATTGTTAGATTTGAATATAATGCTTGTATTATAGAAAAACCACATAAAAACACATCTATGATTGCTCTAAAATAAAATAATATATACACTATCGATATTAATGATCTTTGTAATGAAATGTGTTTTTTGGTTTTAAATAACGATGCTTGCCTTTGGCATAGGAGATTAGGTCATACTAGCATAAAACTAATCTCTCAAATTTCATCTAAAGAACTTGTAAGAGGAATTCCTCATATCAGTTCGTCAAAAATAATATGTGTGATGCATGTCAACTAGGAAAACAAATAAAAGGTAGCATCAAACCTAAGAACTAAATAAGCACCTCTAGACCTTTGCAATTGATCCATATGGACTTGTTCGGACCAATTTCTACATCAAGCCTAGGAGGTAGCAAATACGTATTTATCATCGTGGATGATTATAGTAGATACACATGGACTTATTTTTTGACACACAAAAAGTAAATGCTTTAGGTATTTCTTTAATTTTTGTAAACTTGTTCAAAATTAAAAGGGTTTTATGATTTCGTCAATTCGAAGTGATCACGGTGGTGAATTTCAAAACCGTGATTTCCAAGAATTTTATGAATCTAATGGATACAATCACAACTTCTCTACTCCAAGAAATCCTCAACAAAATAGAGTAGTAGAAAGAAAGAATAGAAATTTGCAAGAAATGACAAGAACCATGTTGAATGAACATAGCCTACCCAAATATTTTTGCGTCGAAGCCGTAAATACGGCATGCTATGTTATGAATAGGGTTCTAGTAAGACGACTACTTTCCAAGACTCTTTATGAGTTGTAGAACAACAAAAAACCCAACGTTTCATACTTTAAAGTTTTCGTATATAAATGTTTTATTTTGAATGAAAAAGATGCCTTAGGTAAATTTGATGCAAAATCCGATTAAGGAATTTTTCTTGGCTATTCCTTTGTTTCTAAAGCATTTCGTATCTTTAATAAAAGAACTTTGATTATAGAAGAATCTATTCATGTTGTTTTTAATGAAATTTTTAAAGTTAAAAAAAATGAACTTAATAATGATGTTGATTTTGACGCTTTGAATTTAAATGAAACCCCTTCTCCAAATAGTAATTTGGATGTATCTTCTTCCGAACCTTCTTTACCGAAGGAATGGAAGTATGTAGATGCTCATCCTAAGGAGCTAATTATAGGAGAAATATCGAAAGGGGTTTAAACTCGTTCTTCTCTTAAAAATTTTTGTGCTGCCGCTCTTAGGATCAAGAGCACTAAGAGGGGCGTGTGAATTAGTGCAGCGAAAAACTTTCGACGATTAAAACTGCATTCGTACGATAAAAGCGATTTTGGTAAGAAAGCCGATTCGTAAATCACTTTAACTCGTGATCAAGCGAGATGCAGTTAAAGCAAAGATATAAAGGCAGTTTGCGGTTATGATGGAAATCAGAATGTAAACGCAAACTGAAATATGATGTTCGTACGATAAAACCGATTCCGTCTTAACGCCGATTCGGAAAATACTTAACTATGAGACACGTTCGTAAATGAGTAGAAGGCAGTAAGCTACTGAGGAGGTTTGCAGTAAAGATAAGATGCTCAAAGTAAATGCAAACCGAGATTTAGAGTGGTTCGGTCAATCTTGACCTACATCCACTTTTGGCTTCCTCCACCGACGAGGTCACCGACGTCCACTAGAGGCCTTCCTTTAATAGGCGAAGGCCAACCACCCTTTTATAGTTTCACTCCTTTTGATGGGCTTAGGAGACAACCCTTACAGAATTTCTCTCCTCTCTTGAAAGCTCAAAACTTGGAAGAAAAGAGGGAGGAGAACTTCTACACTTTTGAGCCCTAAAAATCACAGAGTAAGATTGGATTTTCGGTGCTTTTTGGTTGCCCTTTCATTGTTGAAAGGGTGGGGTATTTATAGGCCCCAAACCAGTTTGAATTCCGAGCTCAAAACTATCATCTCCCGGAATTCCGAGGTCTGGCGGTTGCACCGCCTGATTGGGGCGGTTGCACCGCTTGGCAGAGCTCGGAGACTGAGCCTATGGGCGGTGCCACCTCCTGTCAGGGGCGATTGCATCGCCGCTTGACAGGGGCGGTTGCACCGCCCAGTCTCGCTCGGAGACTGAGCCCAGGCGGTGCCACCGCCTGACTGGGGCAATTGCACCGCTTGGCAGAGCTCGGAGACCGAGCTCAAGCGGTTCCACCGCCTGTCAGGGGTGGTTGCACCGCCCAGCCTAGCTCGAAGACTAAGCCCTGGGCGGTGCCACCGTCGACCCAGGTGGTGCCACCGCTGGCCAAGAAATCTGGGTCCGAATAGGCTGATCTATTCAGCCCAATTTGGGTCTGTCAAGGGCCCAATTGCCCTAAGAATAAGTTAATGGGATCACCTCCTATTTCTAACTAAATCATCATGCTAACTACGATATTTCTTAAGATATTTACTGCAACTTGCTCTGGTGCATCAATCGCTTCTTCCGACGAGCTTCCAGCGAACTTCCGTCGATCATCCGATGAACCCTCGGTGATGCTCTTATGGACTTCCGACAAACTCCTGGACTTGCGACGATCCACTTGGCGAGTTCCGATGAGCTTCTTTTGGCAAGCTCCTGGACTTCTCGAATTTGTTCCCGCAGAACCTCCGACGACCGTTCGGACTTCCGTCGAACTCTCGAACTCCCAACATGATTATAGTCTTGACTCCGGCTCAACTCCTGCTGCATATCTTACTTTCATCGTAGTTAATCCTGCACATGTAAAACAAAACTTCGATCGAGACAATTAATCCTAAGCAATTAACCAAGTTATCCGACATGTCATTGGTCCCTCGACACTTCGTCCGATTCTACGGCGCATTGTCCTCTCCTACGACCTATTGCCCAATCGGCCAGTTGACTCTGCAACTTCGATATCCTTGGCACAATACCCACTCTTTTTGGCCCGAAGCCTTCTATCGATACGTCGACCGATCCACCGGCCCGACATCCAATCTTCTGACATGTTCCTCCGGCACAACATGATTTTTCCTGCTTTAATTGTCTCATCCTAATCGAAACATCCTGCGTCACTCAAAACGCAGATTAAAACATAAACGCAATTATCAATTGGTTTCATCATCAAAATACGAGATTCAACAGCCGCCGCTTTTCTCTCCCAAATTGAACCTAAATGCATTGACAAGGCCATAAAAAATGATTCATGGGTCATTGAAATGCAAAAAGAGTTAAATCAATTTGAGAGAAATAAGATATGGAAGCTTGTTTTTAGACCATATGACCATTTAGTTATTGGTACTAAATGGGTCTTTAGAAACAAGCAAGATGAATTTGGTATCGTGATTCGAAACAAGGCTAGATTAGTGGCCAAAGATTTCAACCAAGAAAAAAATATCGATTATGAAGAGACCTTCGCTCTTGTGGCTTGATTAGAAGCCATAAGGATGCTCCCTGCCTATGCTAGTAGTAATAATTTTAAGTTATTTCAAATGGATGTTAAAAGTGCTTTTCTTAATGGTTTTATTTTCAAAAAAGTTTATGTTGAACAACCTCTCGGATTTGAGAATGATAGTCTCCCTAATCATGTGTTTAAATTGACTAAAGCTCTCTATGGTTTAAAATAAGCCCTAAGGGCTTGGTATGAGAGACTTAATTCATTTCTTATTGAAAATAATTTCTCTAAAGGCAAGGTCGATATTACATTGTTTATCAAAAATTTTAAAAATAATTTTCTTATTGTTCAAATTTATGTTGATGATATTATTTTCGGTTCTACGAATGAATCTCTTTGTGAATCATTTGCTAAAAGTATGAGTCTTGAATTTGAAATGAGTTTGATGGGGGAATTAACTTTCTTTTTAGGATTACAAATCAAACAACTAAGTAATGGCATTTTTCTTAGTCAAACAAAATATGCTTTAGATTTGCTAAAAAGGTTTAATATGGATAGCTCAAAGGCTATCAATACTCCCATGAGTACCTCCACTAAGTTAGACATTGATGAAAGTGGAGAAAGCTTTGATCAAAAAACTTATAGGAGTATGATAGGAAGTTTACTATACCTCACCGCAACTAGACCGGATATCATGTTTAGTGTAGGTCTTTGTGCTAGGTTTCAATCTAATCCTAAGATATCTCATCTTAAAACAGTTAAGAGAATTCTTAGATATCTTAAATGTACCACTAATCTAAGATTATGGTATCTAAAATCTAAGAACTTTAAACTAATTGCATATGCTGATGCGGATTTTGCTGGATGTAGATTAGATAAAAAAAAGCATATATCCGGAACATGTCAATTTTTAGGACACGCACTTGTTTCTTGGTCTTCCAAGAAACAAAACTCGGTTGCACTATCTACAACCGAAGCTGAGTATATTGCAGCTAGTGCATGTTGTGCACAAGTTGTGTGGATGAAAAACACTTTAGAAGATTATAAGATTCATCTAAAAAATATCCCCATAAAATGTGATAACACAAGTGCAATATGTTTAACAAAGAATCTCATTCAACACTCTAGAACAAAACATATTGATATTAAACATCACTTTATACGAGATCACGTCACTAATCATGATGTAATCTTAGAGTTTATTAATACGAAACATCAATTAGCCGATATCTTTACAAAACCTTTAAGTGAAGAACAATATGATTTTATTATAAGAGAATTAGGAATGTTAATTTGTCCGAATGCATGAGTTGTTATATTTCTTTTTCGGACTATCTTCTTGAATGGAGCTTTCATGAGTTTATGTCATATCAAGTTCACTTCATACCTTTGCTCCATCACTTAATGATTTTTTATATACTCAATAACTTCATGGATTTCATTGACAAATACATCTCTTGGATTTATCTCTTGTGAATTTTTAATGAGAAATGGATTTGATGTGATCATTCATGAAATTTCTTTTATTAAAATTTCTTTTATCCTTCATATGATGATTCTTTCACATGAATTCTTTCTTAATGAAAGAAGAATCTGTATTATGACATGAACACTTGCAAGAATGAGGAGTTGATTTCACATGAATATCTTGATCCTTATTGCTAGTTAACAAAAGTACCGTGGCTGGTGAGCCAACACGATTAGATCTACGGGCCAATGTCAGGAACTTCTGATGGATTAAAGAGGATGATGAGGTGGCTGCGCCTCTGAAACGTCCCGGGCGAGAGTCGGACTGACGGGGTCAGTTAGGCCCTCGTGAGTGGATGCGGGTCGCGTCCTTCCATCCTCGGGGTGGTTGACAGCTTGTCTTCGTGTCATGGCCGCTCCCTCGAGAAGGGGTGCTAATTGGCGTTGGTCAGGATTCGGGCCGACGGGCTGCCCTCCTTCTATGCACCGGAAGGCGATTCCCGGGTGGAGACGCTCGCTGCTCGGGGGTGGTCGCTTCCCTACAAAAATGACCTTCGTCGGGTGCTTCCCGACTTTGGCCCCTCCGACGAGCAAGTCAGTCGAGTGTTATTTTTTCCTCTTTTGTCTCTCCCCCCGGCCGAGTGCCGAACAGGGGTTTTTATACCATCGCATGAGGATTGGTTCCACCATGATTCGACGTGGCCGCTAACCTTCATAAGGGGTGGAGCGACTTCCCTAACAAGTTAGAGTCTTTGGGGGTGCCTGAGCGACGTCAGACGGCACCGCCCTGAGCTCTCGAGGTAGTCATGTCACACAGTGTATCAGTACGGGACCCGACGTGGCGTGCACCCCGGGGTTCTGATGGCATATGGTGTCGGATTCGTGGCTGGTGGCGTGTGACGTCGATGGTGATTCACCTGGAGCCAAAATATGCCCTGTCACTTATTGAAAATTGAAGTATGATTTAATGAAACTCTGTTATCGTTTTTAACTTGATTCAAATCATTTCACAAAGTTGGTTCTTAATATATTTCCTCCTTACTTTCCTTCTTAATGTAAAGTTTTGATGATAAAAAAAAAAGGGGAAGAAGTTGATGGAAGCTATCTCTTTAACTTTTAAATGTTGAGAACTTTCGAATAATACCATGAATGCTTGAAATATGATTGGTATGAATTTTTACAAATTGAAATATGGCATGAATTATTCTCCTTTTTGTTGATGACAAAAGGGGAGAAATAATACCAAAATGTGATAAATTGATGACAAACGTATGCAATGTATTTCATCATATATACTTAAAATGTTTGCTTGATAAATTTCTTTCATTATAAGAAGATATCTATAGCTTAACTTGTAATTTTACAATGGATATCTTGCCATAGAATGATGAATTGCTATTTTTGTCATCTTTCATATTTGAAATATCATACTTGAAAATGGATGTCATGCCTTGACATCAAATTTTGAGAATGTTAGATCATGATAAAAATCATGATGTGCATATTGATAAGTTTAATGAATTTAACTTGTCGGTTTGATTCTTCAATTCAAAGGTCTTGAATTCAAGAATGACTTTTCTCAAGTATGGCATATAAATAGTGTTAGTGAACAAATGTGTCGTGGCTGGTGAGTCAGCACGGCCTGGTCCATGGGTCGATGTTGGGAGTCTTCTGTCAGCTGAGCTGGATGCCGAGGTCGAACGGGCCCTTGCGACGAGGTGCTGATCAACATTCCTTGGTGTGCCGATCCGAGCGCCGTGTATGCCGAGCTGCGTCTCTCCTTCTCCAGAGTGGTTGGCAGCTCGTCGTCGTGAGGTGGCCACGCCCAGGGAAGGGGTCTTGGTTGGCGTTGGTCGGGATTCGAGCCGACTCACTGCTCTCCTTCGCGCACTGGATGACGATTCCCGGGTGGTTGGCAGCTCGTCTTCGTGAGGTGGTCGTGCCCTAGGGAAGGAGTGCTGGTTGGCGTTGGTCGGGATCCGGGCCGATTGGCTACTCTCCTTCGTCGAGACGCTCATGGATCGTGGGCGGCCACTTTCCTGTAAAAATGGCCCTCATCGGGTGATTCCCGACGAAGCCCCTCTGATGAGCAAGTCAGTCGAGTGATTAATTGATTTTTGCCTCTTTTGGCCAGATGCTGGCCAGAGGTCTTTATATTACTGTACGTGGGTCGGTCGTACGCGGGTTAGCGTGGTGGACGTGCCGAGTAGTGCCTTGGTATGGATTCTGACTTGGCGTGTCTTGGGGGCGACGCCGCCTCGAGGTTCCCGAGGCGTGACGTGCCGAGCAGTGCCTTAGTACGGATTCTGACTTGGCGTGTCTTGGGGGCGACGCCGTCTCGGGGTTCCCGAGGCATGACGTCGCCGTGATTTTTTAAATGCGGTTCGACCGGCGTGTCTTGGGAGCCAAAATATGTCAGATCACTTCTCCCCCCCCTCCTCCTCTAAGGCGCACGGGGTCCTTAAAGGGCGGGCGACATGCCTGGTCGGAGCGAGGTACCGATCGCTTCAAGAGGGGAAGTCGGATTAACTTCGTCGCGGGCGATTTAGAGGGGCAACGCCCGCGTTTCCGGCGAGATCGACTTCTGACGGGAGGCGGGGGGCGACGAGGCGAAAATGACGTGTCGAAACCGACGTGGCGAAATTGACGAGGCGAAACCGACGTGTCGTAGGTCGGATAACGGGTTTGGCACGGCTCGGAGTTACAGTTGTCGAGTTTGCAAGTCGACGAGCAAGCCGGGGCGGCTCGGTTAGAGACTTGACGAGCTACGAGTCGGGGGTCGACGTGGAGCGACTTAGATAACAGACTAGGCTGGTGATTCGGGCATTGGATCGACCGAGATGCGATTTAGGCATTAGATTGGCCACGAGGTGTGGCTCGGACGTTAGATCGACCGAGATGCGTGGCTTAGGCATTGGAGGGCTGAGATACGTGGCTCGGGCTTTGGATGGCCGAGATGCGTGGCTCAGGCGTTGGATGGCTGAGATGTGTGGCTCAGACATTGGATGGCCGAGACGCGTGGCTCGAACGTTGGATGGCCGAGATGCGACTCGAGTATTGGATTTGGCCGAGATGTGACTCGGTTTAAAAGTTGGGCCTGTGGGCCGAGTCACCGAGTCCGGGCTCAGGTTTTGGTTCCGGCGGGTCGCAAGTCGGGAGCAATCTGGAGCGACCCGGGCAGGAGTTGGATCTGGGGACCGAGTGAGGAAGCTCGGCTCCAAATCGAATCTGAGGACCGAGTGAGTAAGCTCGGCTCCGAATCGAATCTGGGGACCGAGTGAGTAAGCTCGGCTCCGAATCGAATCTGGGAACCATGTGAGTAAGCTCGGCTCCGAATCGGATCTGGGGACCGAGTAAGCTCGGCTCCGAATTGAATCTGGGGACCGAGTGAGTAAGCTCGGCTCCGAATCGGATTTGGGGACCGAGTGAGTAAGCTCGGCTCCGAATTGAATCTGGGGACCGAGTGAGTAAGCTCGGCTCCGAATCGGATCTGGGGACCGAGTAAGCTCGGCTCCGAATTGAATCTGGGGACCGAGTGAGTAAGCCCGGCTCCGAATCGAATCTGGAGCGGCTCGGGCAAGAGTTGGGTTGGCGAGCCGCAAGTCGGGAATCGATCTGGAGCGGCTTGGGCAAAAGTTGGGTCGGCGAGCCACAGGTCGGGAATCGATCTGGAGCGGCTCGGGCAAGAGTTGGGCCGACGAGCAACAGGTCGGGAACCGATCTGGAGCGACCCGAGAAGGAACTGGGCCGGCGAGGCACAGGTCGGGAACCGATCTGGAGCGACTCAGGCAAAAGCTGGGCCGGCGTGGCACAGATCGAGAACCGATCTGGAGCGGCTTGAGCAAGAGCTGGGCCGGCGAGCCGTAGGTCGTGAACCGATCTGGAGCGACTTAGGCAAGAGCTGGGTCGGCGAGGCACAGGTCGAGAATCGATTTGGAGCGGCTTGGGCAAGAGCTGAGCTGGCGAGCCGCAGGTTAGGAACCGATCTGGCGAGCCTGTGGACCTCCTATCGCGAGTGGCTTTTCGACGGGAGATTTTGGATGACAAGGCGTCGTTCGATGGGTCCCCTAGGACGTGGAGCTGCTTCTCGGGGTTCCTTGAGATAACGCCTGAGGTGACCTTTTTGGATCAAGTCCTCGATTTGATTCTGGAGGTCACGACAATCTTCCGTGTCATGGTCGTAGTCCTGGTGGAACGTGCTTAGAGGGAGAGGCGGGGGCCTCAGGAGCAGTAGCTCGTCAGTCGGGCCTCTGGCGGGGTTGCACCGAGGCTGCTAAAGTCGTTCTCCGGGATTGTTCCGCCCTTGGCCTCTTGCTGTCCATGCGCTTTCCCGCCACCAGAGCTTCGACGGCGATGTACTGGTTGGCACGCTGGAGCATCTCGAGGATGGTTACTGGCGGCTTCTCGATCAGTGACCAGAAGAACCTTGAAGGCTTCAAGCCCATCAGAAACGCTAAGAGAGCGACTCGTCTTCGCGTTGAGATAACGCGAGCAAGGTGGCCATGGAAGGCCTGGGTCGCACGCTGGCAAGGAAATTCTGCTCGAACTCCCTAGCGAGCTAGTCAAAGGATGCGATTGAGGACTGGCGCAGCCGACTGAACCACGCTCGTGCTTGTCCCTGAAGGTGGTCGGGAATGCCCGACACATCAGTGCATCGGAGGTGCCATAGAGGGCCATCTGAGCCCGAAACACAGCGACATGCTCTGCGGGGTCGGAGCCACCGTCGTACAGGCTTGTCCTGTATTTCCTAAGTGAAAGGGGATCCGCCCGAGCCGTCTTCGTTCAACTCGCACCGCGATTTCTGGAACTCGCGTTGGAACTCATCCAGGCATTGGTTGACCCGGGACAACTGGATCTCGAACGAAGTCGTCCGTAGAAGCCTGACGATATGGTGTCGGCCTGGGCAGATTGACGCGTGATTCAATAGGGTACGTGTATGCTCGCTGGGGGACCTCTCGTCCGTTAGCTTGCTCTCGGCTTCTCTGGTCCCGACTCCCCCCGCCGGCCGCCGCCGGTCGGTCGGTTCTAGCGTCCGCTAGCCGCATTAACTGAGGAATGGTTGGAGCGAGTATCTGCATCATGCCCACCATGGCCTGCACTTGCTTGGTCAGGCTAAGAAACGCCTCGGGTGTCACGGCAGAGGGCCCTATGGCAAGCCCCAGGGGCGACAACCCCGGGTCGTTGAACAAACGCCTGTAGCGATCTGGTGTCGAAGTCGGGATCCCCCCGTCTTCGGGGGCAGGAAGGGCCTGGCTTTCTGGTTCGACGGAAGGGAGGCCGGTCGGAGGTTCTCCCTCGGGGAGAACTCCTGTCAGTTGCTCTTGCGACATCGGCCCTCCTTCTAGTGCCAAAATGTTAGTGAACAAATGTGTCGTAGCTGGTGAGTCAGCACGGCCTGGTCCACGAGTCGATGTCGGGAGTCTTTTGTCGGTTGAGCTGGATGCCGAGGTCGACCGGGCCCTCGCGACGGGGTACTGATCAGCGTTCCTTGGTGTGCCGATCCGGGAGCCGTAAATGCCGAGCTGCGTCTCTCCTCCAGGGTGGTTGGTAGCTCGTCTTCGTGAGGTGGTCGCGCCCTCGAGAAGGGGTGTTGGTTGGCGTTGGTCGGGATCCGGGCCGACTCACTACTCTCCTTCGTGCACTGGATGGCAATTACCAGGTGGTTGGCAGCTCGTCTTTGTGAGGTGGTCGCGCCCTCTGGAAGGAGTGCTGGCGGGCATTGGTAGGGATCCGGGCCGATTGGCTACTCTCCTTCGTCGAGACGCTCGTAGGTCGTGGGCAGTCGCTTTCCTGCAAAAATGGCCTTCATCGGGTGATTCCCGACGAGGCCCCCTCCGATGAGCAAGTCAGTCGAGTGATCAATTGATTTTTGCCTTTTTTTGGCCAGACACTGGCCAGAGGTCTTTATATTACTGTACGTGGGGCGATCGTACGCGGGTTGGCATGGTGGACGTGTCGAGCAGTGCCTTAGTACGGATTCTGACTTGACGTGTCTTGGGGGCAGCGTCGTCTCGGGGTTCCCGAGGCGTGACGTGACGAGCAGTGCCTTAGTACGGATTCTGACTTGGCGTGTCTTGGGGGCGACGCCGTCTCGGGGTTCCCGAGGAGTGACGTGTCAAATAGTGCCTTTGTACGGATTCTGACCTGGCGTGTCTTGGGGGCCAAAATATGCCGTATCAGATAGAGGGAGTTAAGTTTAACTCCGTCATCAATTGATTGTTATCATCAAAAAGGGGGAGATTGTTGAATCTCGGATTTTGATGATGAAGTCAATTGTAATTTGTTTGATCTAATCTATATGTTGAGAAAAGTGTGCAAGATTAACTACGATAGCAATAAGACATAAAGCAGGTATTGTGCCGGAGTCAAGATCGAGATCTCGTTGGGAGTTCGAGAGTTCGTCGGAAGTCCGGACGTTCATCAGAAGTTCTATCGGAACCAACCGAGAAACCCAGGAGCTTGCCAAAGAAGCTCGTCGGAACTTACCAAGAAGATCGTCGTAAAGTCCAAGAGCTTACCGGGAGTCCACCGAAGCATTGCCGAGAGTTCGTCGAATGTTCGTCGGAAGTACACCAGAAGCTCGCCGGAAGAGCAATTGACGCACCGGAACAAGAAGAGTTATGATAATGTCTTAATTATCGTAGTTAGAGCGTAAATTAAGTTAGGATTGGGAGGTAATCCCACTAACTTAATTAGGGGCCAATTGGGCCCTTAACAGGGCTGATTTGGGCCGGATTAAACAGCCCAATCAGTCCCTGAAAACATGGCCGACGGTGGCACCGCCCAGAAGACCCAGTCTCCCAAGTGGTCTGGGCGGTGGTACTGCCGGCAATTATTGCTGCCAGCGGTGGTACTGCTGGAGCTCGGTCTCCGAGCATTGTCAGGCGATGGTATCACCCAAACTGAGTGGTAGTACCGCCCAGTGTCAGGTGTTAGGCGGTGGTACCGCCGAGCAATGGCGGTGGTACCGTCATGTCACGGACTTAGCTGGTTTTGCCTAAGTCGTGCGGCACCCTTGCGTGTCCGTCCGCAAAGGTCAGTCTCCCCGAAGCCTCCCATGGTCCCTTAGGACCTACAAAAAGAGAAAACGGGTTAGAGAAAACGCCTCACTCGGGATCCACAAGCAAACATTCTAGGAAACTCTTCATAGACAATGCAAATTACAAACATACTTTACAAGCTCTGAACAGTTGTAAAACAAAGGGTCAAAATGATCCACTATAGACCGAGAATCTCTTACAAGTGTCCACATGACACAAACTTTATTTACAAGCCTAAAGCGGCCACCAAACCCAACTCAAATGGGACTATTAAGCCTTCGACCGTCCCTCTAAATGCTGTGCAAAGCATAAACATACCAAAAGACACGGACATACATAAGCATTACATCAAACATCCTGTTTAGAAGTTTGTCCGTGACATTCTCCCCCACTTATTCCTTCGACGTCCTCGTCAAATCCTTTTGTCGATACTACAACTCCTCGCCTTTGCTGAGTCTTCAATCTTCTGCTCCAACTGCAATGCGCCTCTTGGCTCCCAACTACTCTAAGCTGCTGTTGTCGAGTAGTCGAACTTTTGATCCGCCATGCTGCTTCAACTAGCCAATGACTCTAACTCTAGTGTGGGGTTGGCTGAGTTGTGTTGATCCCTGTTGGTTTCTGCGGATCCTCCAGATGAAGGAAAAGACCATCCTCACTATGCGCCAGTCTTTCAAAAGCCTCATGCTGCTTGAACTGGGTGGATGCTTGTTTGAGCTTTAACGAGCATCGCCTCGCAAACTTCTAAAGTTTTGGGTCCTTCCTCCATAAAATTTGCCCATTGACTCTTCTTTCACTTATTTGTCACTTCTAAGTAGATTCACATCACTTCCGCTTTCGATTGGCATTCTGTTAGGAAATGAAGCGGATAATCTACTCTCAGTAGCACTGATCACCATTGGTGAGGATTTGACAACTATTATCTTCTAATATCTTCGAAGGGTCATTGAATCTGTGCAGAGCTCCTTTGCTGGATAGATAAGAGAATTGGGGCACTCGGTTTCGCCCATTCTCTTAAGAGTTGAGAAGGCAATGGTTACTTGACTTCGCTCGCCTCCTCAAGGGTTGTACTCCAGGCATCGAGCTGGTTACTGGCCTTCGCCTGTTCTTTGCTCATACTTCTGAAGCACTTGAAGTGTTTGCACTCCTTGCGTTGAGCTAGTTACTGTGATTCACCTTCTCAATACCATCGAAATTCTGGAATGTAGGAAGTTTTCACCCCAACATAGAGTAAGTCTCTAATAGTTTTGGTCGCCTCTGGGATTGTACCATCTTCTCCATCAACCCGACCGCCTACTCCACTGAGTAGCAAAGGTATAGCACCGCGTACTGCCTACTTCGTTCCTTGGTCATGCACTCTTGCATGACCCGAAGTTCTTCATTTTCGGCTATCTTGATGAGAAGCTCATTGACATCGATCTTACGAAGTTCCTTGGCCTCTGCCCTTTAGCCTTATCTCGGTACTTGGAGTTTGCCTCTGCATGCTCCACCTCCTCGATCCCTTTCACGGCCAAGCTCTCTCCCTCCATGAGAGCAAGGGATCAATGACTTTCACGGAAGTCCCGCCTCTGCGGTACCATAGAGCTGCCATGCCCATGGCCCTACTATCCGTCGTCTCGTATCTGCATCCCTTTTCTTCACGCTCAGTAGATATGTCTATGTGGCACTCCTCCGAGTCCACCTTCATTCTAACTTATGCTTGATTTTGGGTAGCTAAGTCCCTCTAAACTCATCGTCGCTTCCTCGCCCCTTTCGACCCCCTGCTTCAACACCTTTGTGTTCTCCAAGCAGCTCCCTTTGGTCGATGGAAAGACAAACTGCAACTCCCATGCATGGCCTCTGCCATCACGTTGTAGGATTTGCACCGATTCTATTCTCCTTAGCTTCCTTGGTAGCAACGTTCGCTTACTCGACCTTGTCCTCTGACTTGCCATGCTCCCTTAAGCGAATATGGGCTCTGGAGCAGTCCAACTCTCTAACTACTTCGATCATACCTCTACATGATCAAGTCCCTCCCATGGGACTCACTAGTACTTGCATTCGAACTTTTCCCTTAGTGGAACACAACCCCCATATGCTGATGACTAAGGCTTTCATCCGATGCAAAATTCAATGCACGCACGGAAGACCTGTCTCTACAGTACCATGGACTTCACTCCTTGAATCCACAGCCCTTCTTACCATCGTGTTGTTCACCGAAGTGGAGCTTCCAGTAGCCCCCGATCATACCTCCGTATGATCTAATCCCTCACATGACTATGTCATGTGTATCGCATTGCCACGAACTATTCCACCACGATCCGCTGCACCATGTCGCCTCCTGGTGACATCTTCATTGCATTTTGATCCTTGTGAGATGAACTCAAATTGTGATCCCTCCATGTGTGGCCTCTGCCAATACATCGCAGGGTCTCTTCCACCTTCGATTTTGTTCGTTTCTTTGGCAATCGACCTTCATCCACTCTCTTGGGTCACACCTAGATGAAGCACAGCTCTAGGGACATCCGTAAGCCTACTAGCTCCCTCCAGTCCATTGATTCAAAAAATGATGCACCATTGTTCGGATTCCCAGTCTCCCTTCCAAAGACAAATCTCCGCACCTAACGCTTCCTTCATGGCAACTTGAATGGCAACACTATGGCATATTCTTCAAGAGTACCCGCCTCCGCATACTCTATTGCCCCATGCCAAGACCTTCTGAACCCAACTTCGCTTCCATAAGTTGAGTCGCCTTAGTTTCTCCATCAAATGCTTCTCCGAGATAAGGTGCATGTGCCTAGAAGCTCACTTCGTCTTTGGCACCATGCAAGATGAGTCCACTCCATCAGAATGAAGGACCCATGGAACAACATGATCCTGCTCTTGCCTCTGCAAGAGTTCATGTCCTTGACCTTTGTCCAAGGAAAGCATTGTGCCTCCGCTCAATGTTCCATCTTTTATGCTAGCTCCCTTCATGCGGCTTGGATACTTCGCCAAGTTACACCCAAGTTGCTCAACTTCTCGTTTTGCATTGAGTTGATGGTAGCCCTCGCGCTCACCATTCCACGGGTCAGCCCTCCCTTGAGTTCGATCTCCATATCGACTCCAAGTGTACCTTTATTTGTGTTGCTTTGGGTTGCTCCCCCACTTGATCTCGCAATGCATCCACCAATACATTCTCACAAGCGAGATCATGCGACGACTCCTCGCCGCTTGCTCGGTCCATTGAGCTTCGTGGAGTTGTTGTTTATTGAGGTACTCCTCAACATGTGCGGTCTGTTGCACATGATTCTCCTTCTAAAGAAATCGGGATCTATCCCTCCTGGATAACTGTCCCGTTAGAACAACATCTCTCTTCGTTTCGGAGACCACCATCCCCTTGGACTACTACGATTTGCTGCAAACGCACTTGCTAAATTGCGATTCTACGTCAATATAGCCACCACTGCACCACTCAAGGCCTAGCAATATGCTGAACTCGCTGCACACTTTAGCCTCCTACGGACATATCCTTCACTTGCCGAAGAGAAAGTTTCAATGCTCCATGGCGCCGAGTTTCAGTCGCCTTGGGATGGCCGTGAACATTCCATCGTCCGCATACAAGCCCATGCATGAGTACCGAATTCTTCGAGTTAGCAATTTCCCTCACCTCTGTGAGCTTTGCACAACTCTTTCGGTCACTGAGCAACTCAATCCACCTTGCATGGTCTCATTCTTTACCAAGTGCCTCGCTTGCCTTGAGCACCATCAAGTATAGTTGTCAACGTTGAGCCGTAGCTCAAACTCAGCTATCCCAACCTTTGTGTGCTCTGCATTTTTCCAAGCTTACTTATTCTCGTGGTGCCTCTTATGCGAAGGGTTGGTCATTCCTCTGAATGCCAATCTCAAATGCCCACTCCTCCGAGCGACTCCTTTTCCCTACATCTCCATGCCCGTTTTCCCCCAAACGGTCGCGCGTGTACTGACTGCCCTTAACGCAACCTCCCTAGGTCCCCCACGTTTGTATGCCAAGTGTTTCTATGAGTGCTTGCCCCGCTCTGATACCATCTGTCACGGACTTAGCTGGTTTTGCCTAAGTCGTGCAGCACCCTTGCATGTCTGTCCGCAAAGGTCAGCCTCCCCGAAGCCTCCCGTGGTCCCTTAGGACCTTCAAAAAGAGAAAACGAGTTAAAGAAAGTGCCTCACTCGGGATCCACAAGCAAACATTTCAGGAAACACTTCATAGACAATGCAAATTACAAACAGACTTTACAAGCTCTGAACAGTTGCACAACAAATGGTCAAAATGGTCAACTACAGACCGAGAATCTCTCACAAGTGTCCACATGACACAACCTTTATTTACAAGCCTAAAGCGGCAACCAAACCCAACTAAAATGAGATTATTAAGCCTTCGACCGTCCCTCTACATGTTGTGCAAAGCATGAACATACCAAAAGACACGGACATACATAAGCATTACATCAAACATCCTATTTAGAAATTTGTCCGTGACAGCCAGGACCCCGGAAATCTAGGATTAGACACTTTTTGGCTCCATTTTTGAAGCCATTGGGGCCTATAAAAACCCCACCCTTTACTGCATGAAAGGGCATGAAAGCATTGAGATAATCTTGAGTTGTTAGGGTGTAAAAGTGTTGTAAACAAGTGCTAGAGTCCTCCCTTTTTAAGTCTTGAGATTATTCAAGAGAGGTATAAAACTTGTAAGGGTTCTTTCCTAAACCAGTGAAAAGGATAAAGCGTTGTAAAAGGTGGTTGGTCTTCACCTATTAAAGAAAGGCCTTTAGTGGACGCCGGAAACCTCGTCAGAGGAGGAATCCGAAAGTGGATGTAGGTCACATTGACTGAACCCCTCTAAATTCTGGTTTGCTTTTCATAAGTGCAATTTACTTTAACTGCAAATCATTTCATAGCAAAATGCTTCTCCTCCTCATCTTGCTTACGCTCTCATACGTATACATTCGCACGATATGGATCCTAGAGTTACAATTGGTTCATTCTCTAGAGTTATAGCTATATTGCGTCGTCACGATATGGATCCTAGTGAGGTAAAGTTACACATATATTGATTATAAACTATATTTGATATTGATTATTTGTTATGCAAATAAAGTTCTATTTATATCTTTTTGTAACCGAGTGATGGCTACAATTTAGAGGTGACGCACCAAATCTAAGAAAGGTTGTCGCCCGTATACATTCGCAGACAACGACATCTGGTGGTTGTGATGTGTTGAGCTGGACAAGGAGCTAGAGGAAACAAAGATTGATCCCATCAACCTCCAATTCTACAACGAAGATTCAAAGTTGATGTTAGAGTCGGTCAAAGTAGTGGAGAACCAAGAGGATCCTCTACTTGATGCAGCGGAAGATCCTCAATGTCCTTTGCATTTTATCATCGATGCAATAGAAGAAGAGAAAGCATATCCCTAACAGAAGGAAGATCCCCCTTAATCAAAATGTGGTAAAAGGAGCCGAACAATATCGAGTCAGACTGCTCGAGGAACTACAGACACCCAACTGTCATAGTCATTCGGCCAGTGTGCAAAGGTAAAGGCAAAGGGGAAGATAGTCGCATCAACCGCGCCATTGCAAAGAATCAAGTTTAGCGATGAAACATCTTCTCAATCACATTCAACAATGAGCTCAAACTGGACATAGCAACGACGTGGACAGCAGTGCCTTAACCGATGATGATGGCGACGCCAAGGAGTCGATGGTCTCATCCACACAATTTGAGAGTGGTGCATGGACCGAGTAGTACTTTACACATACCATTCAAGATTCTAATCATGGAGCTCGATGAGGTGCTGCTTAAGTTTATACACGAAAAGGGAAGGGGAAGGCGGTGGATAATTCTAAGTAAATGCAACAGAGCATACAAGATGCAGACACAGAGTGAAGCTCATCGTACTCACAATAGTTGTTTTATGGAGAATCTTATAGCCCAATAGTAGTACAGTGATAGTTGGTCATACTTCTCCGAGCAACAATATAGTGATCGATCTTATGATATAGAGTAGCAAATCAGTTGCGAAAATAGAAGTTCAAACATTATTCTCTATGCTCTGCACTAATACATGCCACAATCGTACTTGCTTCAGGAGCCACTTCAAGCATATGTGATTCATGATGATCAAACTACAACCATCACCACATTGATACACTAATGACATATGGTGTATTAGTAAACTACGTCATGGGATCAATTTCAAGATTGGATCTGACAAACATATCAACTTGATATACAGATACATTAAATCGAGAATCCTAATCCACCGCTTGTGGAGTTTCGTCGTTCCTTTTAGTGGTAGAACCAACCAATCAGATATATCAATCGATTGATTACTTGATTCATTTGAATCTTAAAGCTTAAGTTGTTTAAAAAATATATAACAATTCAAATCATTTCTTTATAGATAATTCATAATTAATAGAAGGACAATCCGAAACGTACCATAAGTACTCCTCAAAGTCCAAAAAAAGATGTGCTTATTATTCTTTCCTGATTTAGATTATTTTTGCTAAAATTATAGTAAATATATATTTATTTTCAATTTAAAAGCCTTCTAATTTTTTTCTATTTTTAAGTATTTTTAGGTTTATTTTCGGTGATTTTGGGCATACCATCGGTATGCCCCGATACATATTGACATATGGTATGTCGTCTCGATGTATGGTACATAGGTACGTACCATACCGACAGTTAGTTAGTACACCGATATAGACCAGTAAGGTGAACCTTAATGATACCCATCTCGAAAGATCTTGAAATAATTGAACTTCGAACAAATAAAATATCATGATCTTGAAAGACTAAGCAAAAACATGTTTCATAATGTATCCTCTCTAGATCCATATTCTTATATAGAGGTGTCATATGGAACCTAAGAACAAATCCAAGTATATATTTATCAGTTACAACCAACCACTATTTATCAGTCCAAGCACGAACCCGAACAAGGATCACCCCTATTTCGAGCAATTCAATCCCTTTTTCTTTAAGGGAGGTCTAGGTTTCTTTTAAAAGGACTGAACCAAACAGTTCTGAATCTTTCGAGTTTCGATTCCCCTCTTCCTTCTCATTTCTTCCTTCTCCTTCGTTCTTCTCCTCTCTTCCTTTCTTGTACAAAATGCCACCACAAAAACAATGAATACTAAGAATGAAAGAGATTAGGGGCCTCCAAACAATAAAAAATCTCCCAACATCCAGTAATGAAAACAATAAATAGGCAAATTATAAGAATCCAACTGACAAGAAGAAAAGGCTGAAGATAAGAGTGATTTTAACTAATGAGTTCTAAATTATGAACCTGGCAACCGCCTCGTATTGATTCCATAACCAGATATTTCAGCTGCTCCCTAGTGATGGTGACATCCTTCAAATACTCTCTTGCCAAAATGATCTGCATTAGCAAAGATTTTCATGTTTAGATCTCAAATAAGGAACAGAACAATGTAAATTACATTTGAGATACAATTTGTCATATTTTATCTTAATAAATAATACAAAAGATACTGCATTTCACACCAACAAAACATATAACATTTCGTTGACGAGACATGCTAATCATAGAGTGATGATTACCTCACAATGGCTAAATTTCTAAGTAGGGACCTTGGGAGACCACAATAAATATCATATAATGCCTGTCGAAACTCAGAAGAGTGAAAGTCTAAATTGAGGAGGTTCCGCAACAAATTGAGAACTTTTTTCTGTCTACAACTCAGTTTATCTGTTTAAAGCTATTGGTATCAAAATTATACAAATGCAACTTAGAAGGTACGCCTTACCTAAAAGCTAACACAAGGGAAGTAGGTAAGGAATTTCTCAATGTTTAAAATCATGCAACTAAGGAAGCAACAGTGCACAATTCAGGATTCCCCACATTTAGGAAATCTGGCATAGTAAACTTTTCAATATAAAGAACACTGTTTCTTTTGTCATAGCACAAAGTATTAGAGAGAATGAAAAGGTTCCTTGATGGAATAGAGCTAACATCAAGATTAAAACAAAGCATAACTTTTTTCGATGAGCTCTATTTAGATTTAAACAACTAATCTTCCTTATATATATATATATATATATATATATATATATATATATATATATATATATATATATATATATATATAGTGTCAAACCTTGTTGGTTACTGTAACCACATTATTTTCGAATTTTATGTGTCGAAAGAAGTGTAGAATTCCTAAAGCAATGAAAGAAGCATACAACACAAGGAAGTGTCATGAAATAGCTTTCTCAAGGAGTGGCATTTGAGAATTGCTTTCAGGACAACAAAAGTTCTCAATAGAGTTAAGAAACACTTTGCAAAGTACCAAAAAACTTGCATAGTAGACATTCATAGTGCAAAAGGCTTAAAACATGCACAACACCATGGTAATGTTTGTCAACTTTGGATTATCAATTTCCTTCATTTAGCTCTTTAAACAAGAATATTTTATTTGTTGACCATGTCAGGAACAACCTTTTACTGCTTCTAGCTTCCACTCTGCTCTTACAACAATTGATACCAGAAAGTGACATGTCAGATTGGTTTATAAAGCATCCTAAACATGTTATTGGTTGCTTTTCAGTCATCACTATCACCAACCAGAAATACTAATTTAATTTCGATAGAGAACCAAATCCAATATGTGAATAACAAGCATAAAATTTATCTCTTGCCATTATTCTTGCATAAGTCAGGAAACTAGTTTTTGTGATTGGCATACACTGATGTCACAATGCCCATTCAGAAGTCTAGGCTTCTGCTAGAACATTATACTCATACCTAAGGTCTTATCCAATAGCACATCTTATGCACTGGGCCACCCTTTTATAAGCAACTTTAACAGTGCAATAAACTTTGTCTCCTACCTAACTAGCATGGTGAAGACTGAGACCTTTACGCTAGATGAGATGATATGCTATTCACTCATAAAAGCAACAACACCACCACTTCACATCAAAACAGTTCAACTGGAAGACCTATTACACACTTATGATATGTTTTGTTAATTACTTAACTACATATATTGATTAATCTTGCTAGTATTTCTCCAGTTATACTCGGTTGTTCATTTGTTTATCCTATCTTGAAAAGAGGTTGCATCTTATGTCCTTGTTCAGATTTGACATTGTCAAGGTCGATGACACTAATCAAAGTGATGAGAAGTCTGGCTTCGTATTGCAACAGTATCTCACGTGTTCCAAGCAATATAAGAAAATTAATTATTATATTCAAAACATTAAAACCAATATTGCATGATGTTTTCAAACTGACTGACATGAAAGATAAATTTTTATTTTTCATTATTTATCAGTTTTGTCAAAAAAATTATGAAAATAGAAATTGTCTTTATTTCTGCAAAAATATATCTACAAAAATCATGCCACAGATGTTAAGATTAGAAGTTCAGATATAATGGCTCTTAACTTTTTTAGGTTTCTAGAAAATCTATAGTCTCTTGTTGCAGAAACATTTGAAATGCCTATAGTATATACTATATAAGATTAAAGATTTAGTAGCTACACAGACATACTTTCATTTTATTGTTATTTTAAAAATATCCTAAAAATGTAGATTTTATCCGATTAAATTATGTGAAGCCCAAGGTCATTGTTGAACAGAAAAACAAAATCTATGATTTGGAACCATTAAAGACATTTCAGTGCTACCTGAGTCTTTGCATATTCAGTTTCTTCCTCTGCTATTTTGAAAACCTCCTTGCTTGTTTCCTGAAATTTCGTTGCAATACCAACAGCAGCAACTCGGTCATCAAGGTTCATGGGAAGATCTGCACTGAAAATGAAAAAAAAATCTTTTCTGGTTATAAACTTAAGAAAGTGAATAAATATGATCCCAATTTAAAAATCTTGGACAGAATCATCTTTATCAATCTACTGGTATAGGCGTCTTTATGCTTGATTACAACTTCTAGATATATATTGATATAAGGTCATTTAGAGGTACAACTTTAGCTACAAAGTTTTTGTAAATATAGCAAAAAATCCAGCAAATCTTCAAATGCCACAATATTTTGGTCATATTGTTAATTATATAAATGATGAAACAATCATACCCTTGTATCACAACAATTTCTAGGATTACCATACCGATAGGTCCATGCTAGTCAATAAGATTCTAGTATTGACAGAAGCATGGATTCAGATCTCGGTCGAATACTGGTCCTTGGCCAAACCAATATGATACTAGTACACATTACCTTCCTATCTGTCGATACGAATGGACTGTCACGAACTTTGAGATTTGTCTAAGCTGTAAATCATTATGCTACACCTGCTAATAAGAAGTCATCAGCTTACTTTCAACCTCACAGATGTCATAATTCTTGTAAGAGAAAATGAAAATTGGCTGACAAGCGAATGCACACCAACTAAGGGCCCAATGGTAGAGAAAGGTAACATGAACACCAAGCATATGCACCAATTGAATGAAGTTATGATACTGTTTTTTCCAAACTTACATAAGCCGTAGAGACCATCCAGCTTTGTGCCACCAGGGGGTTCCTTAGAGTTGAGATGGCTGATGTTTTGTCAGCCACTCCACTACCAAAGAATCCCCAACAACAGCCTAGGAAAAAGGGCCCAATATTACCTCATTCAACACCTACATGATGGTTCAGCTTATGACAATTGAAGTACATGTTTAAGGATGCAAAATACAAGCAAGATAAGATTATCAAGCTATCTTAGATCTTGCTAGCTTATAGTGATGTAAGAACAACAACAAAAACAAAGTCGTAAGTCCCAACTATTTAGGGTCGGCTACATGAATCTTTTGTCGTCATTAAGATCTGTAAAAAGCCATATGTTTAGTTAAGTTTAGAGTACTTAAATCCATGGTTCGCATTACTGGTCTGTACCGGTTTATCGACCACCCATCGGTACGATACATACCGAGCAAAATCGAATTGTAGTGAGTATGCTGACACATGGTACACTGGGGTGTACCAATGTACCACCCGTACTGGTCCTTTGTTGGACCAGTACGTACCACCCATACTGAGTGATACGTTTCGGTACGTCAAACTTTACTTAAATCTTTACTTATAGTTTCTATTAAAGTCTTTTTAGGTCTTTCTTTATCTTTACTCATATCACTAACATTAATCATTTCACCCCTTCTAACTATCGTATTCGGAGGTCTCCTAAGCACATGTTCATACCGTCTTAAACCTCTCATCTTATCCTCTATCTAAGTGATACCTAATTATTTACGAATAAAAGTATTTCTTTTCCTATCTTTTCTAGTAACTTTATAAATCCATCTCAACATTCTCATCTCGGCAATACAAACTTTTGTATATATTGTTTCTTATCTACCCAACACTCAAATCCATAAAACATTATTGATCTTACAACTGTCTCATAATTTTTTTCTTTTAACCTCAAAAGTATCCGATAATCACACAAAACTCCTGACGCCCCTGACCATTTTAACCATCATATTTTTACTCTACGAATAATATCTTTAATGATCTTTCCATCTTGTTGAATAATTGATCTAAGATACCTGAAGCTTTTACTTAAAGAAACTTCTTTTTAATCCAACTTAACTATATTCTCTTGTCTATTCCTAAAATTACTAAAATTACATTTCATATATTCAGTCTTAGTCCCTACTTAAACCAAAACCTTTAGTTTCTAAAGATTGCCTCTAAGGCAAGGTCTGCCATACCAAATTGTACCGCCCGGTACGGGCGGTACGTACCGGTCCGACAGGCTACCGGTACACGGACCGCTCGCTACCGGGCGGTACGTTCCAAAAAACCCCGTATTGGACGATACAGGATAATATCGGGCGGTAACAGTCGAAATTTCGACCGTTACCGCCCGGCACAACTCAGTAACGGTCGAAATCGACCGTTGCCGCCCGGTACCACTCGGTAACGGTCGAAATCGACCGTTACCGCACTGTAGCAATGCTATAGTGCTCCAACGGTCAATTTGACCATTGGAGCCCTTTCTCATTCTATTTAAGTCATTCTTCTCTCTCTTATTTAAGCCAAAGGGAAAGGCAGTAGCATCAGTTGCATCGTTGGAAAGAATCGAGTCGGGCGATGAGACACCTTCACAATCACATTCTCTTTCTCGCTTGGTCCAGAGACATGACAGCAACACGAACAGCAGTGCCTCGACAGATGATGGCGGTGATGTCGGGCAGTCGTTGGTCTCAAGAGACATGACAGCAACACGGACAGCAGTGCCTCGACATGACAGCAACACGGACAGTAGCATAACTTGAGGGTGGTGAATGGATTGAGGAGCAATATTTTACACATGCCACTCAAGATTCAGATCATGGAACTCGACAAGGTACTGGTCAAGTTTATGCGCGAAAGGGAAAGGGGAAGGGGAAGGCAGTGGACGAATATGAACAAATGCGATAGAGCATACATGATATAGACACAGAAAGAGGCTCATCGTATTCACAGCCATCGTATTATAGAGAATCATACGGGCAACAACAGTATGGTGATAGTTGGTCATCCTTCTTTGAGCAACAGTATGATATAGAACAACAGATCAGTAGCGAAAGTAGAAGCTCTGACATTCACCAATATATGCCTCAAGAGCTGCCTCGGACAAATATGATTCATGACGATCAGTCTACGATCAGCACCACATTGATGCATCAATGACATACGGTGTATCAATACACTATGTCATGGGATCAATTTCATGATTGGGCCTAATAAACGTATCATATTTATATGTTGATGTATCGGATCGAAGATTCCGATCCACCACCCGTAATGGCCCGTCGTTCATTTTGGTGGTAGAATCAACTAATCAACAATCAGGTATATCTACATATATGATTATTTAATTCATTTGAATTTTAGAGTTTATATTGTAACAAAATAGTCTAACAATTCAACTAATTTTTCTATAGATATTTCAATCTATAACGGGCTGAAATACGAACCTCGAACAAGACTACCTCAAAGCCCAAAAAAGATATGTGATACTATTCTTACGTAATTTACATTGATTTTGCTAAACTTATACTATTACTATATTTATTTGTAACTTGAAAACCCTATCCTAACTTTTTTTTTTTAATTTTCAGGTATTTTCGGAGGGTTAAATCTGTGAAATCAAGTGTACCGCTCGGTACACCTAGGTGTACCGCTCGATACATCTGGGTGTACCACTCGATACACCATACCGTACCGTACCAAGCCCAAGTTGAACCATCGATACGGTACGGTAATGCGAATCTTGCTCTAAGGATTGCATCCTTAAACTAAAACCTTAAACAAAATTGCATCTAAGGATTACATTCGTAAACTAAAACTTTAATTTCTAAGGATGCAAGAAGATGTAACAAAATAAAATGATAGACTAGACATTTAAACAAAATTATTGTCATTGCAAGTTATGGCTACAATCTAAAGACATGTTCCCCTAACTTAATTGTCAACGTCCTCATCAATATGCATCTGAATTCTGAAATGATTTTTTATTCATGTCTTAAAGTGTCTTTTATCTCCCAACTCGCTTCTAACTTGGAAAGCCTTATCACCATCAAATACTCCACTTGCTTTGCATCGTTGGGCAATGTGCACTTTTGGACCATAAAAAATGCTTCCAATTGTCTCTTATATAAAGTTTTGGTGGGGTAGCCAAATTGGAGCTTTCCAAAGAAGGGTCTTGTGGAATGGAGTAGTACGAATTTAGGTATCTTGCATGGAACATGTTGTACACCTTGAACCATATTAGGAGCTGAACTCAATATGACAGATTGCCTAGATGAGTAGATGATGGGAAAATGACTTCCATACATTTTTACTAATCCCCTATGAACCTAGACCAAACAATTAGAGGGAAAATGGTTGGAGCGTAACAAAAACCAAATCACTGATCTTGAAGTCTTATGGCCATATCATGAACTAGGTACCACCACTGAGTCTCGTTGGACTTGCTACTCTCATATGCAAACAGATGGCCTTCTTGCATTAGGACCCCTCTAATGGAAAATTTTGAAGCAGCAATCTAGGACTTTGAAAGGTTTTCCATAGTTTCCGGTGTTGGCTCTACCAATACAACCTTTAGGTCCTGGAATGATGACTTGCATTCCTTCAACCACCTCCAAGGCTGATCTTCATTCAAACACTTCTTAAGTGCGGCTATGCGCTTCAAGTAATCTGCATTGAGGCACTGACAACAATTATAAAACCTAACAAAGGATCACAGCTTGGGCATCTCATAGGTTCACCATTCCTCCATACTTTCGCTTTAGCATCACGCATCCAAATTGAGCCATCATTGACTCAGTGCCCCAAGAACATGATCTCTTTTTTTGCAAATTAGCATTGCTCCTGCTTCGCATGTAAGAAAGTCACCTTAAGGATCCTGAAGATAGTCCTTTAGTGTTGAATATACTATTGGTTAATCAACCAATTAATTTATATGAACCAACATGCTTACAAATTTATTCCAACAAATCAGTGTGAAACAGTTGTTTGTTTAAACAAATTTGTCCTGGATAGGAGGGGCCTTTTGCGTGCGTACATTCGACATGAGCTGGGAACTGAACAGATAGGCAAGATCTAGAGAGCATTCCTTGGTTTTGAGAAGTGCTCCTTTCTTGTGCTAGGATCCTCGGTTTGTGTACTTGTTAGATGATTTTCTATCAAGTTATAATCAAATGTTCTATGCTAATACTTGGAATCAGCAGTACTCTAGATGTACAAAATGTTCAACTTGTTCCCCTAAAAAGAAATTTTCACTGTAGAAAAGTTTGAAAATTCTTCTATGCTTAAATGTAATTTAGTTCTTACCAGGCAGTATGCTCAACTTCCAACCAAACAGAATTACCTGATTCACATATTGGTCAAGCATCAGACTGGTAATACCAATCCATTCGTCGATACAACCATGATGATCAAATCCATGGGTATCAGTACAGGTACCAATATTTTAAACCTTAATGTTGAGTCATAGATGAAATTGAACGGACAAAATGAATAGATTAATGAATTGGCTATTACATCTTATCTATACAAAATATAATAAATAATCGAGCTCATATTAGAGGACAAGCATAGTGAATATTTACAACCATGAGCAACCTAAGATGAATCACATTTAGCCTTGGGGGCATAATTTTTCAGGAAAGGTCAAATTCTGGTTAACTTTCCATCATTAGAGATATTTGAGACCTTAAAGTAACACCTAGCACCCAAAGCCAAAATCCAAAAAGTTTTTGGGGTCTAAAATTGGTATTACGTATAATAATATTTTAATTTTAAGATATACTTTAGGATATATAATTTCAAATTAGTTTTGGATGTCTGTAATATGTTAGCTTTCAAAATGCAAACTGACTATAGTTCTTTTCTTGCTGATTAAAATCAAATTAAATCCTATATCCATTTTAATATAGACATTCTTCTAAAACTACAATTAGCTGGTGCAATTTCTTTAGTGTTATTTAAATATATGAACTAAGAAGATATACAAACTAATGATAAATTATCTTCAATTTTGAGAAATTGATTTAACCATTCATAAAAGAACTTATGATAAACTGTGCTATTTAAAAATTAAGCATTCATCTAAGAACTTTTCTTTCAAGCTTTGATCATTATGTTATTTCATATTGGAATAGTAAATATTTGAATGCTGATTAACATACTATTATTAGTTTCAAAAGTTTAGATGTATAGTTGCAACACTGCAATGCTTTTAAGATCATGATATCTTGCTATTTCATAGGAATCAGATTGGCAATTCATAGTGGTAGAAAAAAATATTTTAGATGTGATTGGAAGGTTAGTGTCTTTAGTTATCTCCAAAATCCTTAATATTTATTTTAATTAAATAAAACATTTTTCAAATATTTAAATTTATAAGAAATAGCAATTATAAGTTTATTAGATTACTTATTTTGTCTAGAGAAGTATAACTTGTTAATGAATTCATGAAAATACTTATTTTGTCTAGAGAAGTATAATTTGTTAATGGATTCATGAAAATACTAAGTCATGTATTTATAGTGGCAAGTCTTGTTAGGCAAGGTTTGCAATCTTGTAGACCCGTACATGGCCTAGGCTAGACTGGTGCATACCATGGACGGTAGCATACTGACATTCAATACACTAGTGCATATCGACACTCTTGGAACAAAGAGAAGAGGGGAGGATGCCGGGGGAAGCAAGAGAAAGAAGGAAGAAGAAGAAGAAAAAAGAAGAGGCAATAGAAGACAAAGAAGAAGAAGAGATACAAGACAAAAAGAACAAGGAGAAGAGGAGGAGAAGGCATACTAGAAAGAAATGGACAATGTGTGGCCAACGTTGGGCTTTAGGTGGTGAGCGGCTCATGAAGGAGGATTGATAGCGATGGGCTCATGGAAGAGGAGAAGAGGGTGGTGGGTTCATGGAAGAGTGAGAGGGTGGCGAGATCACAACTTCCTCTATGAGCCCTAACATGATTAGTTTTTTCTAATGCACTAGACTGGTCCACCCGAAATGGAGGTGGTCCGCATACTAGTTCGCACCCAGACCAGTAAATACCAGTTGGTACAGTCCAGTCCAAGCAAAATCACAAACCTTACTATTAGGTATAAAGCATTATCATGTGCTCATCCCAAGAGTGAGACTTAATTGGGCATGACTTACTATGGAACCGTAGGCTTGAGACTTGATATTTATTATATGGTACATACCTTAGATTAATTGCTATGCGATCAAGCAAGTGTTCACGTACTGAACCTTCTTCTGGGTTGTAGGTAGCAATAAGAAGTGGCTTGCAAGGATGTTGAAAGCTTATTCCTTCTCTCTCCACAACATTAACTCCATCAGTTAGAACATTTAGAAGCAGATTACTGATACCCTCATCCAAAAGGTTTATCTCATCAACATAGAGGACACCTCTGTGTGCTTCTGCAAGTAGACCTGGTTGAAATGCTGTAGTTCCTGATTTTATAGATTCCTCAACATCAACTGATCCTATAAGCCTATCTTCTGTAACACCAAGTGGAATCTGCAATACTTTATTAAATGGTGTTAGATATGTAAATGAACATTTATGATTCTATAATTAATATTAAAGTCATATGAGTAATCACCTGCAAGAAAGGTGTCCTAACAATTTGAGTCTTGATATTACCAGCAGAGTCATATTCAACTCGTTCAGCTAATCCATCTTCCCATCTAAAAAATTACCTGTCTGTTAGCGGTTGTAACCAATTTGAGCATCAAATAAATTACCATGTTGCATGTAACATAATATCTCATTTAGATATGAAGAACAAATTAATCACACTCAAGATATATAGTGACCGGAAATAAGATAGCAAAAAGCAAACTATCTCAACGACAGTTTCAATGCTATGTTTATCACTCACTCGTATTTGAACCTGTTTCCTAGCACTTGAAAGATCTTAAACAAAAAACTTTGATAAGATGACAAAGGATTAAAGACAGGTGCTCACAGGAAGTAACAAGTCTTTTCAGAGTTACATGCAAATGTTGATGTTACAAATTCTAGATAAATTTACCAAAGATTTTATACTAAAATATACTAAAGGAAATAGAACAATTTTTATAAGAAATCCAACCCTAATGTTAAAACCTGTTCATATCTACTTAGTTCCAAATATCACAGCAATTGGACCCTTTGACCTCACTCAAATCATTACATTGTTAAAACAAAAAATACCAATTAGTATAGTACGTGTAGTTATTAATATTACATGGTGTTACTAAATAACTAGTTGCAGTAGGTCAAATTGGTGCATTCCTAATATAAATTAAAAGTCATGATTCATGATTAAGTTGAACTTGCTAGTTCAAAATTTGCATGTTCTGTACAAATTTTAACTGGATTTTTTTTTCTTTACTGTTCATTAAGAAATGTGTCAAAGATGCACTGACCACTATATAGCAGTTCTCGGCATTTACAAACCATGGGTCTATGCAATTTATTTAGCTCATTAAACCAATTCAAATGGACCAAAGCATGGTAACCTTACTCTTCTGGGTGATTGGGGTCTGCATTAGATATCGAACCTGCCACCACTTCAATTGGTGGAAGCATAGCATGTAATCCACGTGCCATCACTGTCTTTGCTGTTCCACGCTTACCTGAGATGGCAATACCTCCTATCTCACGATCAATAGCCCCAAGAAGTAGTGCTGTTTTTATTGCATCCTTTTCAGCAAAAGGATAAAATGGTTAAAATAATCATTTTGAACTAATGATACATATTAAAATTTTAAAAAATGTAGAAAAAATCCTTCTTGTCTAAAAGTATACAGAGATGCAGATGACAAAAGTAGAGGAAACTCCCAAAAGAGAGTTTACATAAAATATGTAAAATTTTATATGCTTGCATTAAAAAATATAATTCATTTTCTTTGCTTTGGTGGTTTGGTCAAGTACAGAGACAAAATAATAATCCCTATGAGCATATCAGGCTAACTATAACAACCAGTAAGGTTTATTGGCATATGGTTCTTGTAAGGTTGACAAATAACAGAATGCATAAAATTGTTTAAAAATAAATAGGTAAATAATTATGTAAAGTAACCATTATGATTACCAGTATGAAACTTTAGGTGGTCAAGCTAGGTGGAGATGGGAATTGGTTTATAATTAGGCCTCACTGACAATAAGGAAAAGTTTCTGGAGAAACAGATTGTCAATATTTAAGCATGATCTGACAATATTTACAATTAGGCCTCACTTACCATTGAATCCAATCTCCAACTCTATCACAAGAAATCTTTAATTTCAAGAATTTTGTAAACAATTGGACTTTTTCTGCTTAATGCAATGCATAATTTATTCCACAAACACCAAAAATATGGTGTCTACTGAAGCCATTTTGGCAGAGTTTTGGTTTGTCTAGTTTAAGAAAATCTTGTACTATCCAGTACAGTACTTTAAGCAAGTTCAGTAACAGAAAGCATTATGTTTCGTTTCATTTCATGTAAATGTCATCTAGGAAAAAAGAATTTTTTTTGTAACAAATGCAAATGACCAATTAATATTATAAATAACATTCTACACATATAAGTACTTATGTTACATGCAATGTAATTGTTGACTTTTTTATACATTGACAACTTTGGCAAAGTAGCAGCTCAGGTGTCAATTGTGTCAGTAACTGTTGGTTTCACTTTGAGAAAGGGATAGCCATAAAGCATAATGAAAAACCAAACAGTATGTCCCCTGTATTCCTCTATTAGTACATTTTCCTTTGCTTTTCTAAATTTCTATATTTTTTTTCTTTTTTTTCCTTGATCAGTAATATTCTCTTACCTACCTATGAAAGTTTAGAAGTACCATGCATCTAGAGTAGTCCTGCTTTTACCGGGAACCGAAGTTAGGAGGCAAATAATGATTTGACAAATAGTTGGCACCATATGCTAAATACACAGATAATCAGAGGAAAACCGAAAGTGTGGAGAAACAGAGAGAGAGAGAGAGAGAGAGAGAGAGAGAGAGAGAGAGAGAGAGATCTTTCCAAAGCATTTTACATGTGGTTGTTAGGAAGTCTTTGTAGAAAAACTTCATCAGCGCTTAAGATGTGATCTAGCCAATCACAAGGCAGCATGAGCTTTGGGAAAGTCATGATGGCTTTTACCTTATAGAGTGGAAGTAAGATCATGATGACCATTGCTTTTAAGGCATGCAAAGAGAGTTTAAAAAGAGTTCTTATATCTTTCTGTTTCTCTTGCTGAGGTGTTTATAATCTTTTTTAGTACTTTTTCTTGTTGATCTTGTGATCTCAATCATCAGAACATTTTCTTATATAGAACTCTTGTCAATTCAGAGTGAAAATAGCATCCTATTTCTCAAACAATAAATGTCTTCTATTAAAAGATGCAACCAACCACTAGGCTTAAGTCCAAAATGCATCTCATCAAAATAAGATTTATATGTTGACATTATTCTACAATATATAATAAATAAAGGTAAACAGAGTGTCTTTGAAGACTGATTGATGTTTTAACCATTTATATCCTACATTTGTCTGAATGATTTACTTCGTCTATCTCTTCCAAAAGCAAACAAGAGGCTCCACAAAATTTTACATAGATAACCATATAAAAGCTAATCATATAAAAGCTAATCATATAAAATTTTACATAGAAAGTCATATAAAATTTTACACAGATAATCATATAAAACTTTACATATTCTAGCATGCTAAGTTGCAATATATATTACACATGCAAAATTTTCAAGGGAAAAACTCTTGTAACATACCATGCTAACATTTTTGTTGTATTTGACATTGAAACTCTATCTGAACAGCAGTCCACAAAGATAAACTTTGCCTTCAGAGAAAATTGTTTCAAGAATATTGTTTATCATCTCCTCCATTTAAGTCTTAGGTACTGTTATTTAAATTCAGTAAATCCACATCATCTCTCATTCTGTATGAACCTCCCCTAACCTAAAGTACCAACTCTTGTTGTGAAAACTTTTCCTTTTGGTACCATATCAATTTATAGATGCAAGATGCTTATACCAATAGTTTGATAACCTAAAAGTTTCCTGGTTCTCTCCAAATCTTGAAAACCATAAGCATCTTGTCCCCATTCTTTGTAAATAATTATGTCAAGATACAATCCAAAGATTCATGTCCTTTTAACACGATCACAATGCTACTGAGACCAGAATTTTTTGTGATGGTACAAAATTGAAGTACTACCAGCAGTTACCAGTTGAGAAATTCTCACTTAACAAGTTTTAGAAGGGTAAAATAGATGTCTATGCTACCAGCAGAATGACAAATCATATTTTCTTTACCAAATTGCAAAAAATTACGATATTGTACATTGCTATCCTCCAGATGGACATTGTACCGTCATCTAGTTTAGTCCTGTTATTGCTGTATATTGTGGCCAAGAAAGAAGCAAGGAAAGGGCTAACTAGGGCCGGTCTCTGATGGGTCTCTAGACAGGCAAGCATTCAGAAAACCATCTTCACAAAGAATTAGTAGGTGCAAAATTTCAGTCGCCTCTAACCTAATGTCGAACTAGATTCTATACGACCAACATCCCAGCAGAACACTAACCAGCAAAACCGTAGTTTGCATGATTCATCTTGATAAAATACAAGAAGACACTGCCCTAACAATTATCAATCTGGAAGAAGCAAAAATATGCCACAATCCCGAGGGGTAAAAAGAAATAATGAAAGAACAAAAGAAGCATTTGAATGTTGAGACTCTGTGTAGAATAGGGAACTCGTGAACCTGCCCAACCACAGCGGCCAAGGGGAAGAACTGCCTTCCATATTCCGCGCTGTCGATGGGCTTCTGTTCCGTTGCGGAGACAGCACCGTTGCTGGAGTCGATCGTCGCGGCGGCCGAGGCGACGATGAAGCGGCGAGGGGACGGCCGGCCTGCGGCTGCCTTACGAGGGCAAACGGATCTCTTGGTGGAGGGGAGAAGAGGCCTGAAAGATGAAGGGAAGATGATGGACTTCGAGAGAATGAAAGACGAGGCGGCGGCGGCAGCAGCAGCCATTTGTGAGCTCTGCTAGATAGAATGGCCGAATGAGGCACTGTTATCAGCCTCCTCTTATCTTGGTTTGTTCTCTCGCGGCCTCGGTCGCCTTTCCCGGGCAACTCGCGTCTAGCTCTTCGTGACCAATGGCAGCACAACACGTCACGGACGAAAAATAGCATCGTTCCCTTCGAGCCGAGTCATAACAGAACCGTTTCATCGACCTGATCGGCTCGGAGATGGACCGGTGGATCAATCGTCCGGTTCGGATCGCAAGTTTAATACGATTTATAAAATATTATATGTTACATATAAAATAAAACAAAAAACATATCATTTACTTTTTGATTTATTTCTTCGTTCTGTCCTATTTTATTCTTATTCACTTTCTTTGGTGTTGTTGCTTATTTGATCCTTTTTGTTTTATTTTTGGTCTAAGGATACGTTTCTTATTTTCATCCACATAATGTTATTAATAAAAAAGGTTTATTAAAAACAAAATTTCCAGTTGATCAACAACAACAAAAAAGTTTTCTTGATGGATTGAATGTAAAAACATTTAGAATAGGAATATAATGTTCGGGTTTAAAATGGATATAATATCGAAAAACCATTCTTTATAGGGATACTTAATTGTTATTAATTGGTTGCAGTCAAGAATTCCATATAATACAAAGTTATAAAGAGAGAAGAATCGAAAGGCTTGGTCAATTTTACGAAAACAATTTGTTATTTGGAACGCTATGGATATGCCTCCAAACAAAAACCGGTAGCAAAAGAGATATAACTTATAGTAAATGCCCAAGACACAGAATCAATTATCTTACATAGTTTTTAAGGCTAAAATGAAAGATATATCTAACTTTATCAGTGAACCACAAAAAATCATTTATCACCCAAGAGTGACCTAGGCATATCTATCTCCCTTGGTACTGAAAGGTATCAAACCAAGAATAAAACTAATTGTCAAAATCGATATAAGTGTCTCTGCTCCCAAATGAGAAATATAGTGTTGAGAAATACATGTTAATCAATTTCATTAATAGTATTGAATCTTAGATTGATGATGAAATCAATTAATAAAGTTACGATCGAATAAGCATTTGAGTGACGCAAGACTAATTTTGATCATACAAAGATAAATTGATTGAAGTAGGAACAATCAGATGTTGGGCTGGAGAGCATCATATCAGAGATTGGATGTCGAGCTAAAGGATTGGTCAACGTACCGGAAGATAGACTTCATGTCATGAGTTCAAGCATTAAGCTAGAAGGATCAGACATTGCGCTAGGAAAATCGGATGTTGTGAGAAGTCAAAATGCCGATGGATCGGGCAATACATCAAAGGATAGAATGATGCATCAAAGGTTCAAACGAAGGTTGCATACAGTCTTAGCCGAGATCACCACCTTGCTGCTTTCGGCCTAGACAAAAGCTACAAGGAGCTCTTGACCATGGGTGGCAACCCTTGTAGCCAAGTTTCCTAGCTACTAGGGGCACCCCTGGCTGCTAGGGTTTCTTGGCCGTAGGGGTTACCTTGGTGACCAAGACTCTTGGCTGCATGGGGCAAGTTGGCATCCTAGGTTTCCTAGCCGCCCATGCTAACCTTGTAGCTAGGGTTTCCTAGCTACCTAGGTAACCTTAGGGGCCAAGGATCCCTAACTGCCCAAGGCAGTCCTACGACCAAGGTTTTGTGGCCGCATGGGGCACCATAAGGTAGGGTATCCCAAAGGGCTACAAAATAATTAATTAAATAATTTAATTAATGATTATTATTATTATTATCTAGTAGTCTTACATGATGATGTATATATGTGATGTGTATAGATGATCATGGACCATGTAATGTGATGTATGTATATTATGATTAGGGCCTATAAGCTTTTTTTTTTTTTCTCATTCATTGTCGGGCTTGCATGCTTATGATTATATTGTAATTATACGAGGAGGTGTAACGGAAGCATGGAGGTGATAGTAGGACCTACGAGGTCGAAACGGATGATCGCGACACATAGAGATGCGCCGAGATATTGATGGAACCGACAAGGACGAGATGAATGATCATAATGCATGGAGATATACCGAAGCACACATAAATCATGATGTGAGTGATTGGGCCCATTGGCTCGAGCTTTATCATATTATGGTATGGTCTATGATCATCTAGTGTGATTGCTCATATGATGTGTGATTTCTTGTATATTTACTAGATATGTATATATATTTGTATGTGATGTAGACATATATATTAAATATATATGTATGTGACACGTCATAGGAGACCGAATCAAAATCTCCTCTCTCGATAATATTAAGTCGGTAAATGTGAGACAATTATAATGACCCATGTGGCCTTTCATCGTTATAGAGAGAAATCGATTCCCGACATAGGTTGAGTTGATCGAGTCCCTCGAGGCTCAGCTATATCATAATTCGATATCTTGCCTATCACATAAAGATGTCACCAATAATCTGAGGATGTGGTATGCTTGGTCGAATCCCTCGAGGGCATATCATTGAATCAAACTTATCTTGTAACGATGGTGATGACTTAATTGAACATCATAGTTGGTCGAGTCTCTTGAGGCCATGGTAGTTCGGAGGCTGAATATGATTGGAATCATAAAGAGATATGATCGACAAGAGTTGCCTAGCTTTTTAGGCTTAGCATGTTGGTCGTGTCCCTTAAGGTTATGTTAAGACATTAATTAGATCTCGATCCCTACTAGAGATTCGTCGGGTGTCTACGATTCACATACCGGAGGGAATTGTGTGTTTCACAAGAAAATAGTGGGAGTATATTAAGATAGAAGTTCATATCTTGATTGTTTACTTTTTGCAAAGTCTGCATATTATTTATTTCTACTACATGTTTATTTTATGAATATATTACTTTTAAATCTCTTACATGACATACTTGATGTCAATCGTCATATTAGTCCAAATTATACGAATTGGCTTCTCAACCTAAGAATTATTCTCATAATAGAGAAGATCACGTATGTCTTTGATATAGTGATGTCTACACCCAAGGAGGGGTAAGCGAGGATGAGATCACTTGTTATGTGAAGTATATATATGACTTCATTCTTGCTCAGTGTTATATGTGGGGCTCCATGACTCCCGAGTTACAGAGACAACATGAAAAGATGGATGCTAGATCTATTCTCCTACATATTTATAAATTATTTGAGGAATAGGGAAAGACTCAGCGATATAAGATATTCAATAGTCTCTTCCGCGCTACGATGACTAAGGGGACACCGGTTCAGAACCATGTCCTTAAGATGATTGAGTGGATAGATAAACTCACAGGTCTAGGAATGGTCATAAAGGATCACTTGTGTGTTAATCTTGTGCTTTAGTCCCTACGAGATTCTTTTTCTCAATTCATCAAGAATTTTAATATGAACAAGCTTGAGGTGACTCTCATGAACTCCTCAATATGTTGAGAGAGGCTGAGATCACTATCAAGAAAGAGAAGCCAATTCTCTATGCTAGTGAGATTATAAAGAAAAAAAAGGTAGAAAAGTCCCTTAAGAAGGGCAAGGGCAAAGGCAAACCTGGTAAAGCAAAGATTGCTAAGAAAGACCCGACAAAAGACAAAAGCTAGTGCTTCCACTACGGCAAAGACAGATACTGAAAGAGGAACTACAAAGAGTACCTTGCAGAGAAAGTGAAACAGAAGCTTGAAGAAGCTTCAAGTATATTCATGATCAGTCTCAATTTGTCAGATTCTTATAATAATACATAGGTATTGGATACCGGTAGCGCTTATCACATCTGTAATTCATTGCAGGTTCTAGAAAAACCTAGAAGATTAGCGAGAGGTGAGATGTGTTATGATCAAGAGCACTAAGAGGGGGGGTGAATTAGTGCAGCAGAAAACTTTCAACGTTTAAAATTACGTTCGTACGATGAAATCATTTTCAACGTAAAACTATTTTCGGAAACTTAACTTGAAAGTGAGTTCGTAAAGGGCAGCAAAAGTAAAGAGAAAGTAAAGCACATATGGAGGTTTGCAATAAGATAAGCAGCAAGAATAAATGCAAACCAGAGAGCACCGTAATTTTAGAGTGGTTCGGTCAATCTTGACCTACATCCGCTTTTGGCTTCCTTCTTCGATGAGGTAACTGACGTCCACTAGAGACCTTCCTTTAATAGGCGAAGGTCAACCACCCTTTTACAGTTTCACTCCTTTTGACGGGCTTAGGAGACAACCCTTATAGAATTTTCTCTCCTCTCTTGAAAGATCAAAACTTAGAAGAAAAGAGGGAGAGAACTTCTAGCCTTTACAACACTTTTGAGCTCTAAAAATCACAGAGTAAGATTGAATTTTCGATGCTCTTTCATGCAGGAAAGGCTGGGGTATATATAGGCCCCAAACTGGTTTGAATTTGGAGCTCAAAAATATCTTTTCTTGGATTCTGGGGTCCTAGCGGTACTACCTCTTGACTGGGGTGGTACAACCGCCTGATAGAGCTCGGAGACCGAGCTCTAACGGTGCCACCGCTTGATTAGGGTAGTTGCACCGCCTAGTCTTGCTCGGAGACTGAGCCCAAGCGGTGCCACCACCTGACTGGGGCGGTTGCACCGCCCAGTTTCACTCGGAGACTGAGCCCAAGCGGTGCCACCGCTTGACTAGGGTGGTTGCACCGCCTAGTCTCGCTCGGAGACTGAGCTCTTGGGCGGTGCCATCGCCGACCCTGGCGGTGCCATAGCTTGGCAGGAATTCTAGTCCAAATGGGTTGATCCATTCGGCCCAATTTGGGTCTATCAAGGGCCCAATTGCCCCTAGATTAAGTTAATGGGATCATCTCCCATTCTTAACTTAATCTACATGCTAACTATGATATTTCTTAAGACATTTATTGCAACTTGCTCCGGTGCATCAATCGCTTCTTTCGACGAACTTCCGGTGAACATCCGACGAGCCTTTGGCGATGCTCCAGCGGACTTCCGGCCAACTCCTAGACTTGTGACGATCCACTTGGCAAGTTCCAACGAGCTTCTTTGGCAAGCTCCTGGACTTCTCGGATTTGTTCCCGTAGAACCTTCGATGACCGTCCGGACTTCCGTCGAACTCTCGAACCCCCAACGTGATCATGGTCTTGACTCCGACGCAACTCTTGCTGCATGTCTTACTTCCATCGTAGTTAATCCTGTATACTTATCTCAACATATAGATTAGATAACAAATGACAATTGACTTCATCATCAAAATCCGAGATTCAACAATCTCCCCCTTTTTGATGATGACAATCAATTGATAACGGAGTTAACCTTAACTCCTCCTATTTATATGCCATACTTGAGATAAGTCATTCTTGAATTCAAAGCCTTTGAATTCAAGAGACATTAAGATCGTTTAACCTTATTAATACTCCCATCATGATTTTTATCATGATGTATTTCTCTGAAAATAATGTCAAGGCTTGACATCCATTTTCAGGTTTTACATTTCAAATGTGAAATATAGCAATCATAGCAATTCATCATATGGTAAGATATCAACATATAAAACTACGATGTAAGTTCTTGATATCTTAACATAATACAAACATTTCAAGTGTTTAGCAATCATAGCATTTCATCACATGACAAGATATCAATTTGTAGAGTTGTGATGTTTGCTCTAGATATCTTAACATAGTGCAGATATGGCAATAACATAGTGCAAATATGGCGTAGTGCAAATATGGCAATCATAGCAATTCTATCACCAATTTATCATATATTTCGATGCAAGCTTTTGATATCTTAACATAATTTAAATTCAAATATAACTCATAGCATCAATTCATATATTTCTCATTCAAATATGGCACTCATAGTATCAATTCATATATTTCTCCCCCTTTGTCATCAATAAAAAGGAGAACGATATAGGCAAATTTTAACTAGGTTTATATCATTTTTCAATAATGAGTGATAGGATACCAATTATACAAACATCTCAAGGAAAACATGACATGGAGGTAACTTTCATTACTTCTTCCTCTTTATTTGTTATTATCTTTTTGCATTAAGGAGGAAAGCCATTTGTGAGATTACTCGAATAAAGTTAAAATTGATAAGATATTAAAGCACACTTCATTTTTATAAGAATCAAGATATGTGTGTGAATCAAATCCTTGCACGTAAAACTATTTCTCAAAAGATATAAGAAGAAATCATCAAGTCCATTTCTCGAAAGATATTTTTCACATGATAAGTCTATGAGAGATGCATTTGTTAGTTGATTCCATATGTCAAAAATCAATGATGTGAATCCAAAACTCAATATGACATATGTTTATTAAGTCCGAAAGAGAATAATGTATCGAGAAAATCCGATTGTTAGGATCAAGAAGATCCAAAAATAAAATTTAACACTTTTATGTATTCAGATAAGGTTTTGCTATAGATTTTCAAATTCAATCATGAAGATAAAACATGCTTATTATCATGGAAATTTTTGTATCCAAAACACATAATTTCCAACATGTAATTAAGGCATATAATTATGTAAAATCATCATTACAATTAAGTGATTTGATCATTAAATAAAAAAAAATCCGAAAAATAATCTTAACAAGTTTATGCATTCGGACATATTAACATTCCCAATTCTCTTCTAATGAAATCAAATTATTCTTCACTTAGAGGTTTTGTAAAAATATTAGCTAGTTGATGCTTAGTATCAATGAATTCTATGATTATATCATGATTAGTGATATGATCTCATATACAGTGATGTCTAATATCAATATGTTTTGTTCTTGAGTGTTGAATGAGATTCTTTGTTAAACATATTGCACTTGTGTTATCACATTTAATGGGAATATTTTTAATATGGATTTTATAATCTTCTAAGGTGTTTTTCATCCACACAACTTGTGCACAGCATGCACTAGCTGCAATATACTCAACTTTGGTTGTTGATAGTACAACCGAGTTTTATTTCTTAGATGAATAGGAAACAAGGGAATGTCCCAAAAATTGATATGTTTCTAATGTGCTTTTTCTATCTAGTCTACACCCAACAAAATCCGCATCAGCATAAGCAATTAACTCAAAATTCTTGGATTTTGGATACCATAATCCTAGATTTGTGGTACCTCTAAGATATCTAAGTATTCTTTTAACCACTTTGAGATGAGATATCTTAGGGTTCGATTGAAACCTAGCACAAAGTCCAACACTGAACATGATATTTGGTCTAGTTGCAATGAGGTAAAGTAAACTTCCTATCATACCCCTATAAGTTTTTTGATCGAAGCTTTCTCCACTTTCATCAACTTCTAACTTAGTGGAGGTGCTCATAGGAATGTTACTAGCTTTTGAGCTATCCATATTAAAACTTTTTAGTAGATCTAAAGTATATTTAGTTTGACTAATAAAGATGTCATTGCTTAGTTGTTTAATTTGTAAGCCTAAGGAAAATGTTAATTCTCCAATCAAACTCATTTCAAATCCGAGACTCATGATTTTAGCAAAGGATTCACACAAAGATTCATTCGTAGAACCGAAGATAATATCATTAACATAAATCTGAACAATGAGAAAATTATTTTTAAAATTCTTGATAAATAATGTAGTATCGACCTTGCCTTTTGTGAAACTATTTTCAATAAGAAAAGTACTAAGTCTTTTATACCAAGCCCTTGGGGCTTGTTTTAAACCATAGAGAGCTTTAGTTAATTTAAATACATGATTAGAGAGGTTATTATTTTTAAATCCGAGAGGTTGTTCAACATAAACTTCTTCAAAAATAAAGCCATTAAGAAAAGCGCTTTTAACATCCATTTGAAATAACTTAAAATTATTATTACTAGCATAGGCAAGGAGCATCCTTATGGCTTCTAATCTAGCCATAGGAGCGAAGGTTTCTTCGTAATCGATACCTTCTTCGTGGTTGAAACCTTTGGCCACTAATCTAGCATTGTTTCTAACCATGATACCATATTCATCTTGCTTGTTTCTAAAGACCAATTTAATACCAATAACAAAATGGTCATTTGGCCTAGGAACAAGCTTCCATACCTCATTTTTCTTAAATTGATTTAACTCATCTTGCATTACGATAATCCATGAATCATCTTTCATGGCTTCGTCAATACATTTAGGTTCAATTTGGGAGAGAAAAGCGACGTTGACACAAAAATTTTTAAGAGAAGAACGTGTTTGAACCCCCTTAGATGTGTCTCCTAGGATTAGCTCCTTAGGATGAGCATCTACATATTTCCAATCCTTGGTTAAGGATGTTTCAGAAGTGGATGCATCCAAGTTGCTAGTTGGAGAAGGGGTTTCATTTAAATTCAAAGAATCAAAATTAACATCATCATCAAAATCATTTTTCTTGATTTTGAAAATCTCATTGAAGACAACATGAATGGATTCTTCTATAATTAAAGTTCTTTTATTGAAAAACCGAAAAGCTTTAGAAACTGAAGAATAACCAAGAAAAATTTTTTCATCGGATTTAACATCAAATTTTCCTAAGGCATCTTTTTCATTCAAGATAAAACACTTACACCCAAAAACTTTAAAATATGAAACATTAGGTTTTTTATTGTTCCATAACTCATAGGGAGTTTTGGTGAGTAAGGGTCTTACTAGAACTCTATTCAAAATATAGCATGCAGTTTTTACGGCTTCGGCCCAAAAATATTTGGGTAAGCTATGTTCATTCAACATGGTTCTTGCTATTTCTTGTAAATTTCTATTCTTTCTTTCTACTACTCCATTTTGTTGAGGATTTCTTGGAGTAGAGAAGTTGTGGTTGTATCCATTAGATTTATAAAATTCTTGAAAATCATGGTTTTGAAATTCACCACCGTGATCACTTCGAATTGATGAAATCATAAAACCCTTTTCATTTTGAACAAGTTTACAAAACTTGGTGAAATATCTAAAGCATTCATTTTTGTATTTCAAGAAATAAGTCCATGTATATCTACTATAGTCATCTACAATGACGAAGGCGCATTTGCAACCTCCTAGGCTTGATGTAGAGATTGGTCCGAATAAGTCCATATGGATTAATTGTAAGGGCCTAGAGGTGCTTATTTGATTCTTAGATTTGAAACTACCCTTAATTTGTTTTCCTAATTGACAAGCATCACACACATTATCTTTGATGAACTTGATATGAGGATTTCCTCGTAAAAGTTCTTTGGAAGTTATTTGAGTGATTAGTTTCATGCTAGCATGACCTAATCTCCTATGCCAAATCCAAGCATCCTCATTCAAAATGGAGAAACACATTTCATTACAAAGATCATTGATATTAATGATGTATACGTTATTCTGTTTTAATGCAATCATAGATGTGTTTTTGTGTGGTTTTTCAATGATGTCAATGATCTTTATCACATAGTTGACTAATGCTTAAGAGGTTATGCTTTAAACCATCAACTAACAAAACATCTTCAATAAAGAAGTTGAATTTGTTACCTATGGTTCCTTTGCCAATGATTTTATCCTTGTTATCTCCAAAGGTGACATAGCCTTCATCTATGCTAGTAAGCTTAGAGAATTGAGATGGATCTCCGGTCATATGCCTTGAGCATCCACTATCAAGATAATATCTCTTGCTCCTAGCTTGTAATGGTGTATGTCTCTACAAGAAAGGATAATTTTTAGGTACCTATTTACTTTTGGGTGCCTCAAAAACTGATCTACATTGTTTAGTATGATGCATAGAGTTTATTATGGTTCCTTTAGGAACCCAAATTAGTTTGTTCGGGCTAATTTTCATGAATGGACAATGATATGTTTTATGTCTATGTTTGCAACAAAAGTTGCATTTGCTTTGGTGCTGAACATGTAAGATAGGACCTTTTATGAAGGTGGTTGGATTTTGGTGAGGACTTCTCACAAATCCGATTCTACTTCTTTTAGGAACGTGACCCTTATTTGTAAGGATCATGTTCAAAGACTTGCTACCAACCTTGAATTTCTTCAAAGCGTTCTTAAGTAGCAAGTTCTCCTTTTGAAGAGTTTCTAGATCATGACATTTTTCACATTGAGCTAAACTATCAGAATATTCAGTTTTTAATTTATCGAAATTGCTAACAAGACTATCATGCTTATTTTTCAACAATTAATATTTTCTACTAATTATTTTGTATTCATCAAATAAGTCATGGAAGGCATTTAATAATTCATCAAATGATAAATCTGCATTAATTAAATTTGTTACTTTTTCTCCGATGGCCATTAAGGCGTAATGAGCAACTTGCTTAGTGTTGGACTCCTCTTCTTCGGACGTGCTCGAGTCATCCCACGTTGCTTTGAGCGCTTTCTTCTTTGATGTTCTCTTCTTGGCTTGGGGACAATCACTTTTGTAGTGTCCCGATTTTTTGCACTCGTAGCAAATAACCTGGTCCTTTTTGGGTTCAAGTTTATTTTTTTTGTCATTTTTCAATTTGTTTCTCTTAATGAATTTTTTGAATTTCCTTGTTAAAAGTGCCAAGTCATCGTCACAGTCCTCATCACTTGAGTTTTCTCTCAAGTGGTCATCTAAAGTTCTAAGTGTCATATCCTTCCTGTTCTTTGGAAGGATATCTTTTTGCTCTTCATGAGCCTTGCAAGTCATTTCATAGGTCATTAATGACCCGATTAGTTCTTTAAGAGGGAGGTTGTTTAAATCTTTAGCCTCTTGAATAGTAGTGACTTTAGAGTCTCAACTCTTAAGAAGGGATCTTAGAATCTTATTTACGAGCTCAAAATCTGAAAAACTTTTGCCGAGTCCTTTTAGACCATTGACGATATTCGTGAAACGGGTGTACATGTCGCCAATAGTCTCGCTCAGTTTCATTCAGAAAAGTTCAAAAGAATGTATCAAAAGATTGATTTTTAACTCTTTCACTCTACTTGTGCCTTCGGAGTCACTTCGAGTGTATGCCAAATATCAAACGTGGTTTCACAAACCGAAACATGATTGAACTCATTTTTATCAAGTGTACAAAATAAGGCATTCATAGCTTTTGCATTAAGAGCGAAAGTCTTCTTCTCCAATTCATTCCAATCGATCATTGGAAGAGAAGACTTCAAAAATCCATTTTCGACATGATTCCAAAGTTGAAAATCCATTGAAATAAGGAAGATCCTCATTCGGGTCTTCCAATAGGTGTAGTCCGTCCCATTGAACATAGGTGGATGTGTAATAGAGTGGCCCTCTTGGTTTCCGGCATATGCCATCTCTCTTGGGTTTTAATCTGTTTGAGAGTTAACCAAGCTCTGATACCAATTGTTATGATCAAGAGCACTAAGAGGGGGGGGGAATGAATTAGTGCAGCGGAAAGCTTTCGATGTTTAAAATTGTGTTCGTACGATGAAATCGTTTCCGACGTAAAACCATTTTTGGAAACTTAACTTGAAAGCGAGTTCGTAAAGGAGTGCAACAAAAGTAAAGAGGAAGTAAAGCACATATGGAGGTTTGTAGTAAGGTAAGCAGCAAGAATAAATGCAAACTAGAGAGCACCATAATTTTAGAGTGGTTCGATCAATCTTGACCTATATCCACTTTTGGCTTCCTCCTCCGACGAGGTCACCGACGTCCACTAGAGGCCTTCCTTTAATAGGCGAAGGCCAACCACCCTTTTACAGTTTCACTCCTTTTGATGGGCTTAGGAGACAACCCTTACAAAATTTTCTCTCCTCTATTGAAAGATCAAAACTTGGAAGAAAAGAGGGAGGAGAACTTCTAGCCTTTACAATACTTTTGAGCTCTAAAAATCATAGAGTAAGATTGGATTTTCGGTGCCCTTTCATGCAGGAAAGGGTGGGGTATATATAGGTCCCAAACTGGTTTGAATTTGGAGCTAAAAAATGTCACCTCCCGGATTTTCGGGGTCCTGGCGGTACTACCTCTTGACTGGGGCAGTACAATCATTTGAATTCAAAGCCTTTGAATTCAAGAGACATATTGATAAGTTAAAATCATTTAACCTTATCAATACTCCCATCATGATTCCTATCATGATATATCTCTCTGAAAATGATGTTAAGGCTTGATATCCATTTTCAAATTTCAAATGTGAATGATGGTAATGGTAGCAATTCATCGTATGGTAAGATATCAACATGTAAAATTTCGAAGTAAGATTTTGATATCTTAACATGATGCACACATTTCAAGTGTTTTAGCAATCATAGTATTTCATCACATGGTAAGATATCAACACGTAAAATTACGATGCAAGTTCTTGATATCTTAACATGATGTAAATATGACATAATGCAAATATGATAATCATAGTTATCATCAATTCATATATTTTCGATAATGCAAGTATGGTATAATTATAGCATCAATACTCATAGCATCAATTCATATATCTCTCCCCCTTTGTCAACAACAAAATGGAGAACGATATAAGCAAATTATTCATGCCATAACTAGGTTCATGTTATTTTCCAACAGTGAGTGATAGGATACCAATTATGCAAACATCTCAAGGAAAACATGACATGGAAATATCTTTGAATACTTCTTCCTTTTTATTTGTTATTATCTTTTTGCATGAAGGAGGAAGGCTATTTGTGATACCAGCTATTTGTGAGTTTACTTTGAATGAAGTTAAAATTGATAAGAGATTAAATCATACTTTATTTTTACAAGGATCATGATATATATGTGAAACAAATCCTTGCAAGTAAAAATACTAACATCCATATTTCAAGAAGGAATTTACAAGCAGGAATCATTTTATCAAATCCATTTATCAAAAAAAAAAATTTTCACATGATAAGTGTATGAGAGATGTATTTGCTAGTTGATTCCATATATCAAAAATCAATGATAAGAATTAAACTCAATATGACATATGCTTATTAAGTTCGGAAGAGGATAATGTATCAAGAAAATCTGATTGTTAGGACACCACTAGTTAAGAGAATCCAAAAATTAAATTAACACTTTCATGCATTCGGACAAGACTATACTATAGATTTTCAAATATAATCATGGAGACAAAACATGCTCATTATTATGGAAATTTTTGTATTAATTTCCAACATGTTATTTTAGGCATGTAATGATAATCAAGTGATTTGATCATTCAATCAATAAAGTCCAAAAAATAATTTTAATAAGTTTATGCATTCGGACACATAACATTCCTAATTCTCTTCTTATGAAATCAAATTGTTCTTCACTTAGAGGTTTTACAAAAATATCAACTAGTTAATGCTTAGTATCTCTGAACTCTATGATTACATCATGATTAGTAACATGATCTCGTATAAAGTGATGTCTAATATCAATATGTTTTGTTCTTGAGTGTTGAATAAGATTCTTTGTTAAACATATTGCACTTGTGTTATCACATTTAATCGGAATGTTTTTAAGATGGAATTTATAATCTTCCAAGGTGTTTTTCATCCACACAACTTGTGCACAGCATGCACTAGCTGCAATATACTCAGCTTTGGTTGTTGATAGTGCAACCGAGTTTTATTTCTTAGATCAATAGGAAACAAGGGAATGTCCCAAAAATTGATATGTTCCTAATGTGCTTTTTCTATCTAGTCTACACCCAGCAAAATCCGCATCAGCATAAGCAATTAACTCTAAATTCTCAGATTTTGGATACCATAATCCTAGATTTGTGGTACCTTTAAGATATCTAAGTATTCTTTTAACCGCTTTGAGATGAGATATCTTAGGGTTCGATTGAAACCTAGCACAAAGTCCTACACTGAACATGATATCTGGTCTAGTTGGAGTGAGGTAAAGTAAACTTCCTATCATACCCCTATAAGTTTTTTAATCGAAGTTTTCTCCACTTTCATCAACTTCTTCATCGGGTGGTATTGGAATATCATAGACTTTAAGTATTCTAGTGATTATACCACCATATGGAAGCATAATATCTTTCTTAGATAGTTTTATCATGTTTTGTTGGATAAGGTAACCAAAATAGATGTTATGTCCTTTTATAATCCAATACGTGGTTCCTAATTTCATTTGACTTACTTTATCATGATGGTATTGTTTAGGGAGAATGATGCTAGTTAGGATATGATGAAGTATCTTAATGTTTAGTGATAGTAGATGTTCACAACTTTTAAGAACTATCACTAAGTTGGGATTACCGAAAATTGTTCCTAAGACTTCAACATATGTTGTCCCAACTGTTTCATTATCCCACGATCCTCTAAAATAAAGACCTCTATTTTTTACGGGAATGCCTATCATGTTGCAAATGAATCTATCCATAATGGAGATGTGTTGTCCTAAGAGATAGGTAGACACTCTTTCTTCTTCATCTACTTGTAGATTGTTGTAAAACAATTTAACAAGTCTTGGATAGATGGGTTCACTAATTTGTAAAATTGGGAGTAGATCTAAGTTTGAAAACCATTGGATTGTCTCTAAGTCTCTTAGTTCATCTAGATCTACATGTTTTCCCTTATTGACACTTCTAAATTCGAAGGAAGAAAAAATTTTAGCATGATATTTTGAATCGAAAAGGGTAAGATCAAAGTCTTCTTCTAATCTCTCCTTCTCTTAAAGATCTCGCTTAAGGTATTATCTAAGAAGCCTTTAAATACTATTTTTTGAGTCATTTACTCTTGCTCATTACTCTTGATACCAATTGATAATCTTTTGCTTCGAAATGAGGAGTATTTGGGATGCTAAGAGGGGAGAAATGGAGGTGGAGAAGCTTTGGAGGTGTAAAGAGGGGAAGGGAGTGAGTTGGGGTCGGTTCCACCGTCGGCCCTAGCTCGGTTTAAAAGGGTGCAAAGTTGCGGGCGGTGGCACCGCTGGCTGGGCGGTGCAACCGCTTGCAACCCATGACAGCCGGCGGTGCCACCGCCTACAGGTGATGAGCACTTGTTTGGGGGTTGTATGGGCTGATTTGGATGTTTTCAACTTGATGATAGTTTTCATTTGTGGAGCAATCAACTTTATTTTCGTAATTACGTAAGGGTTTCCATTTCAAGATGAGAAATTTCATACGTTCAAGATAGATCTTGTGACACACATATTCTACTTTAAATGTCATACACAATTTTAGACATGTTCATGACTTATTATCCAAGTTGGTAAGCTTCGTAAGTTTATGACAAACTTTGCTTGCAAGACGTAAGTTCATGATATAGTTGGATCCGAAGGTAAAGAAGAAATCAATTCGATGAGTTTAGAAATCCAGAGGGTATGTGAAGGGAGAATTATGAGTTTCAAAATTTGAGAGATCAAACAGGATTGTATTAGTATCACTCTGCAATATTAATTTTCTAATCCTCTTTTTACTATTTAGGCTAAAGAGCATTACGTGTTCTTTTCGATCTCGAGTCATTAATATCAAGTACCCAAAAAGTAAGATATTATCTCTTGCTCCTAGCTTTTGATGGTGCATATTTCTACAAGAATGGGTGATTTCTAGGTACGCATTTACTTTTGGGTGCCTCAAAAACTGATCTATATTGTTTATCATGTTGCATAGAGTTTATCATGGTTCCTTTAGGAACCCAAATCAGTTTGTTCGGACTAATTTTCTTGAATGGACAATGATATGTTTTATGTTTATGTTTACAACAAAAATTGCATTTGCTTTTGTGTCGAACATGTAAGATAGGGCCTTTTATGAAGGTGGTTGGATTTTGGTGAGAACTTCTCACAAATCCAATTTTTGGGAACGTGATCTTTATTTGTAAGGATCATGTTCAAAGACTTGCTACCAACCTCGAATTTCTTCAAGGCGTCCTTAAGTAGCAAGTTCTCCTTTTGAAGAGTTTCTAGATCATGGCATTTTTCACATTGAGCTAAACTATCATGATATTCAGTTTTTAATTTATCAAAATTGCTAACAAGACTATCATGCTTATTTTTCAGCAATTTATATTTTTTACTAATTGTTTTACATTCATCAAATAAGTCATGGAAGGCATTTAAGAATTCATCAAATGATAAATCTACATCAATTAAATTTATTACCTCCTCTTCGATGGCCATTAAGGCGTAATGAGCAACTTGCTCAGTGTTAGACTCCTCTTCTTCAGACGCGCTAGATTTATCCCACGTTGCTTTTAGCACCTTCTTCTTTGATGTTCTCTTCTTGGCTTGGGGACAATCACTTTTGTAGTATCCCGACTTTTTGCACTCGTAGCAAATAACTTGGTCCTTTTTTAGTTCAAGTTTATTTTTTGTGTCATTTTTAAACTTGTTTCTCATAATGAATTTTTTAAATTTTCTTGTTAGAAGTGTCAAGTCATCGTCACAGTCCTCATCACTTGAGTTTTCTCTCAAGTGGTCATCTAAAGTTCTAAGTGTCATATCCTTCCTGTTCTTTGGAAGGATGTCTTTTTGCTCTTCATGAGCCTTGCAAGTAATTTCATAGGTCATTAATGACCCGATTAGTTCTTCAAGAGGGAGGTTGTTTAAATCTTTAGTCTCTTGAATAGTAGTAACTTTAGGGTCCCAACTCTTAGGAAGGGATCTTAGAATCTTATTTACGAGCTCAAAATCCAAAAAACTTTTGCCGAGTCCTTTTAGACCATTGACGACATATGTGAAACGGGTGTACATGTCGCCAATAATCTCGCTCGGTTTCATTCGGAAAAGTTCAAAAGAATATATCAAAAGATTGATTTTTGACTCTTTCACTCTACTTGTGCTTTCGTGAGTCATTTCGAGTGTATGCCAAATATCAAACGTGGTTTTACAAACCGAAACATGATTGAACTCATTTTTATCAAGTGTACAAAATAAGGCATTCATAGCCTTTGCATTAAGAGCAAAAGTCTTTTTCTCCAATTCATTCCAATCGATAATTGGAAGAGAATACTTCGAAAATCCATTTTCGACAAGATTCCAAAGTTGAAAATCCATTAAAATAAGGAAGATCCTCATTCGGGTCTTCTAATAGGTGTAGTCCATCCCATTGAACATGGGTGGACGTGTAATAGAGTGGCCCTCTTGATTTCCGGCATATGCCATCTCTCTTGAGTTTTAATCCGTTTGAGAGTTAACCGAGCTCTGATACCAATTGTTAGGATCAAGAGCACTAAGAGGGGGGGGGGTGAATTGCATTTATAAAACTGATTTTTGTCTTAATGCCGATTCAGAAAATATTTAACTATGAAACACATTCGTAAATGAGCAAAAGGCAGTAAGCTATTGAGGAGGTTTGCAGTAAAGATAAGATGATCAAAGTAAATGCAAACCGAGATTTAGAGTGGTTCGGTCAATCTTGACCTACATCCACTTTTGGCTTCCTCCACCAATGAGGTCACCGACGTACATTAGAGGCCTTCCTTCAATAGGCGAAGGCCAACCACCCTTTTACAGTTTTACTCCTTTTGACAGGCTTAGGAGACAACCCTTACAGAAATTTCTCTTCTCTTTTGAAAGATCTAAACTTAGAAGAAAAGAGGGAGGAGAACTTCTAGCCTTCACAACACTTTTGAGCTCTAAAAATCACAGAGTACTTTTGGATTTTCGGTGCCCTTTCATGCAGGAAAGGGTAGGGTATATATAGGCCCCAAACTGGTTTGAATTTGGAGCTAAAAAATATCACCTCCCGGATTTCCGAGGTCCTGGCGGTATTACCTCTTGACTAGGGCAGTACAACCGCATAACAGCTCGGAGACTAAGCCTCTGGGCGGTGCCACCGCCTAACAGGGGCGGTTGCACCTCCTAACAGAGCTTAGAGACTGAGCTCAGGCGGTTCCACCGCTTGTTAAGGGCGGTTGCACGGCCCAGTCTCGCTCGGAGACTGAGCCCAGGCGGTGCCACTGCCTGATTGGGGTGGTTGCACCGCCTAGTCTCACTCGGAGACTGAGCCCAAGCGGTGCCACCGCCTAACTTGTGTGGTTGCACCACCTAGCTTTCCTGGGAGACCATCTCCTTGGCGATGCCACCGTCGACCCTAGCGGTGCCATCACCTGGTAGGAATTCTGGTCCGAATGGGTTGATCCATTCGGCCCAATTTGGGTCTGTCAAGGGCCCAATTGCCCCTAGATTAAGTTAATGGGATCACCTCCCATTCCTAACTTAATTTACATGCTAACTACGACATTTCTTAAGACATTTACTACAACTTGCTCAGGTGCATCAATCGCTTCTTCCAGCGAGCTTCCGGTGAACTTCTGGCGAACATCCAACGAACCTTCGGCGATGCTCCGGTGGACTTCCGACAAACTCTTGGACTTGCGATTATCCACTTGGCGAGTTCCAATGGGCTTCTTTGGCAAGCTCCTAGACTTCTCAGATTTGTTCCCGTAGAACCTCCGACGATCGTTCGGACTTCCGTCGAACTCTCGAACTCCTAACGTGATCATAGTCTTGTCTCCAGCGTAACTCCTACTGCATGTCTTTCTTCCATCGTAGTTAATCATGCACACTTATTTCAAAATATGGATTAGATAACAAATAACAATTGACTTCATCATCAAAATCCAAGATTCAACAACTACCTCCTGACTAGGGCGGTACAACCGCCTGACAAAGCTTGGAGATCGAGCTTTGGCGGTGCCACCGCCTGACTGGGGCGGTTGCACCGCCCAGTCTTACTCGAAGACTAAGCCCAAGCGGTGCCACCACCTGACTAGGGCGGTTGCACTGCCCAATCTCGCTCGGAGACTGAGCCCAAGCGATGCCACCACCTGACTGGGGCAGTTGCACTGCCCAGATTTCCTGGGAGACTGAGCTCCTGGGCGGTGCCACTGCCTAGCAGGAATTCTGGTCCGAATGGGTTGATCAATTCGGCCCAATTTGGGTCTATCAAGGGCTCAATTGCTCCCAGATTAAGTTAATGGGATCACCTCCCATTCCTAACTTAATCTACATGCTAACTACGATATTTCTTAAGACATTTACTGCAACTTGCTCCGGTGTGTCAATCGCTTCTTCCGGCGAGCTTCCGGCGAACTTCCGGTGAACATCCGACGAGCCTTCGGCGATGCTCCAGCGGACTTCCGGCCAACTCTTGGACTTGCGACGATCCACTTGATGAGTTCCAACGAGCTTCTTTGGTAAGCTCTTGGACTTTTCGGATTTGTTCCTGCAGAACCTCTGACGACCATCCGGACTTCCGTCAAACTCTCGAACCCCCAACATGATCATGGTCTTGACTCCGACGCAACTCCTACTACATGTCTTACTTCCATCATAGTTAATCCTGCACACTTATCTCAAAATATGGATTAGATAACAAATGACAATTGACTTCATCATCAAAATTCGAGATTCAACAAGATGAACGTCAAGATAGGTAATGAAGCAAAAGTTGCTGTAGTGGCTATTGGTAAGGTCACCATACATCTACTTAGTGGAGCTATTATTGCATTGAATGCATGCTATTTTATTCCTTTTATTATCAACAAATATTATTTACATTTAATATTTAACAATTAGTGGATATAAATTAGTTTTTTAGAATAATAATTATTTAATATTATTAGACGATAAGATCATCACAAGAGGAACATTGCATAATTGTTTATTTATGCTAGACACTACTCTACACATTATGAATATAAGTGTATTGAAGAGAAAATGAGATGAGGTGAACTATGCATACTTGTAGCAGCATTGTAGGCTAGCTCATATTCATGATGGAAAGATTCAAAAGTTATTAAAGGATGGATACTAGATGCATTCGACTGAGTCATATGCAACTTACGAATGTTGCCTCCGTGGAAAACTAACCAACTCTCTATTTAGTGGAACTAGAGAGAGATATTGAGTTTTTGGAACTCATACATAGTGATGTATGTGGTTCCATGTCAACTCAAGTTATACATGGTTACTCATACTTCATTATTTTTATTGACGATTTCTCTAAGTAAGGACACATATACTTGATGAAATATAAGTCTGAAGTCTTTGAGAAATTTAAGGAGTATAAGAATAAAGTAGAGAACCAAACTAGAAAGAGTATCAAGACTCTTAGATCAAACTGAGAAGATGAGTACTTGAGTACAGAGTTTGTTGAATCTCGTATTTTGATGATGAAACCACTTGATATGTGTTTATAATTTAAACTGCATTTTGAGTGATGCAGGTCTACTCGATCAGGATTAAACAGTTAACGCAGGAGGAATTGATGTTGCGCCGAAGGAGATCACGTCAGGATATTGGACGACAGAAGGCTTTGGACGTCGGGCATCAGGCCAAGGAGAGCATAATTGCGCCAAGGATATCGGGTTGCGGAGGTCAACCGCTGATTGGGCAACAAGCCGCAAGAGAGAGGACGATCTTGCTGAAGAATCGACGGACGCCAACCAATGATGTCTTAGGAACGGAATGTCGATTCAGCGTTGTAATAATTGTCTAGATCGAGTAGAGTTTTAGTTTGTGTGTGCAGGAATAACTATGATAATGAGAAAGACATAAAAAGCCAAACAAAGTGCGGATTTAAGTGTGAAGGATTCATTGGGAGTTCGAGAGTTCGACGGAAGTCCCAAGGTTCGTCAGGGAATGCGACCGAACTAGTAGAGAATGAGTAGGGAGCTTGTCGAAGGGTTTTTTTTTGGAAGCTCACCGAAAGGTTAGGTAGGAAGTTCATGAGCTCGCCCAAGAGAGATCGGAGCTTGCCGAAGAAGCTTGTTGGAACTTCATGAAGATCAAATCGTGAAGTTTAAGAGCTTGCTAGGAGTCCGTAGAATGGTTTAGAGTTTATCGAAGATCCACGAAAGTTCAGCGAAGCTCATGGGAAGAAGTCTTGACTTATGGACTTTGTAATAGCTTATAAAATGTCTTTAAATTCATAGTTAGCATGTTAATTAGGGTTAGGATTAGGTATTAATCCTATAACCCAAGTAGGGGCCAATGGGCCCGAAGTTCTACTAGTTTGGGCCAAGATTAAAGCCCAACTAGTGGGTTGAAAACACCAGAGGGCTGGTGGCACCTCTGGGTGGGCGGTGGCACCACCCAACACCGTCGGGGTTAGAAACCGGACAAGTGGTGGCACCGCCAAAGATCGAACTCCAAGAGAATTCAAATTTTGGAGCCCAAATTTGAATCCTCTTGAGGCCTATAAATACCCCTCAAATCTCAGCTGAGATTACAACTTTTTGAGCAGCAATTGTTTGAGAGAAAGGCCCTAGAAAAGTCTTAGATAGTCTTGTTTTCAATTTGCTAGTGTTCACCTCCTTCTTTCTTGCTGAAAATCTGTAAGAGAGTGAACCGCTTGTAAAAGTTGTAAGAGGGGTATTTACCCTTCCCTTTCATGAGATTTGCTAGTGGAAGGTGGGAGCCTCATTGAAGAGGGGCCTCGCAAGTGGATGTAGGTCACTTGACCAAACCACTTTAAAAATGGTGTAATCTCTGGTTTGCATTTCATTACTGCTATTTACATTACTGCAAACCTTCTTACTTGCTTTATTTCATCATTACCTTTGCTGCACAACTTTGCGAATACGTTTTCAAGTTAAGCACTTCCGACTCCGATTTTTTATCGTACGAAAGATTTGTCGAAATCAACGTTTTAATCCGCTGCACTAATTCACCCCCCCCTCTTAGTGCCGCTCCGATCCTAACAGAGTTTACCCAATTCCTCAAGGACCGTGAGATTCTATCCTAGTGGACACCTCCTTATATTGTTGAATCTCGGATTTTGATGATGAAACCAATTGATAGTGTTTATCTAATTTATTTTTTGAGTGACGTAGGAAGCTTCGATCAAGGAGAGACAATTAAAGCAAGAAGAATCATGTTGGGCCGAAGAAAAACATGTTAAAAGATTGGATATCATGTTGAAGGATTGGTCGACGTATTAATAAAAGGCTTCGGGCCATGGGTTCGGGTATCGGGCCAAGAAGAGTAGAAATTGCATCAAGGAAATTGGAGTTACGGAGGTCAACTGGCTAATTGGGCAATAAGCCGCAAGAGAGGACGATGCGTTGAAGAATCGGATGAAGCGTCGATGAACCAATGACATGCCAGACAACATTTAATTCAAACTTTATAATAATTGTCTAGATCGAAGTAGGTTTTAAGTGTGCATGATTAACTATGATAGCAATCAAGGCATAAAGCAAAATAAAGTCCCGAAGTCAAGAACGAGATTTCGTTGAGAGTTCGTCGAAAGTCCGAGCGTTTGTCGGAAGTTCTATCGGAATTGACTGAGAAGTCTAGGAACTTGCTAAGAAGATCGTCATGAAGTCCAGGAGCTTGCCAAGAGTCCATTGGAACATTATCGAGAGATCGTCAGAAGTTCACTGGAAGATGGCCGAAAGCTCGCTTGGAAGAAACCTAGACTAACTAGACTTGATTTGCTTAGTGTATATCTTAAAATTCGTAGTTAGCACATAATTGAGTTGGAATTGGGCTAACTCAATTAGGGGCCAATTGGGCTCAAGCTTGGGTTGTGTTGGACGAAGAGAAAGGTGCAAACAGTGACCAAATAGGTGGAACCGTCATGGCATAGTCTCTAAGACTGTGTCAGGTGGTGGTACCACCTAGACATAGTTTCCAAGACTGTGTTAGGTAGTGGTATCACTCAGACACAGTCTTCGAGAGACTGTCAGGTGGTGGTATCGCCCAGCACAAGCGGTGGTACCGCTAGGACCCGGGAAACCTGGGATAAGATAATTTTAGGCTCCAAGTTTGAATCCACTTGAGGCCTATAAATACCTCTCTTATTCCTGGTTAATACACACAAGAATTGAGAGCAAAAATGGAAGAAAATGCTATTGTAATCTTGTGTGAACTCCTCTCAAACTCTAAGTGTTAGTGTGGTTTAAGAGAGGAGTAAGTGGGGGTTGTAAAGGTTCTCTCCTGAACTTGTCAAAAGGAGAATTAAATTATAAGGGCAGTTGATCTTCACCCATTGAAGGAAGATTGCTAGTGAATGCCGGTGGCCTCGATGGAAGAGGAATTAGGAGTGGATGTAAGTCACGACGACCGAATCACTATAAAACTTGGTTTGCATTTCTATTCTTACTATTTACCTTCACTACAAACTACCTTACTTGGTTTACTTCCATTATGCTTATGAACACATTTTTAAGCTAAACATATTTCCTATACAGGCTTTGTCGATATCGGATTTAATCGAACGAAAGTTTTTCAAAACTGACGTTTTTATCTACTGCACTAATTCACCCCTTTGTGCCGACTCGATCCTAACAGTTGGTATCATAGCTACAGTTTTTCTCATTTAGTTTAACACCTAAGAGAAATGACTCTTCTCAGATTTTAAGAGGGTTACTCTATCATTCGTCCTCCCATATTCAATGGGATAATCTACACATATTGGAAAACTCGAATGAGAGTTTTCTTGATTTCTTTAGATTTCAATATTTGGAATATCATTGAAAACATATTTCAAAAGTCTTCTCTTCCAATGAACGATCAGAATGATTTGGAGAAGAAGACTTTTTTCTTTAAATGCTAGAGCTATGAATGCTATATTGTGCACCTTAGACAAAAATGAATTCAATCGGCTTTCCACTTGCGAAACGACTTTTGACATTTAGCACACACTCGAAATCAAACACGAAGGCACTGTTGAATCTCAAATTTTGATGATGAAGTTAATTGTAATTTATTTGATCTAATCTATATATTGAGAAAAGTGTGCAGGATTAACTACGATGGCAGTAAGACATAAAGTAGGTGTTGTGCCGGAGTCCAGATCGAGATCTCATTGGGAGTTCGAGAGTTCGACGGAAGTTCAAACGTTCGTCGAAAGTTCTACAAGAACCAACCAAGAAATCCAAGAGCTTACCATAGAAGCTCGTCAGAACTCGCCAAGAAGATCATTGCAAAGTCTAAGAGCTTACCGGGAGTCCGTCGGAGCATTGCCGAGAGTTCATCGGATGTTCGTCGGAAGCTCGCCGAAGAGCAATTGACGCACCGGAACAAGAAGTGCAATAAACATGTCTTAATTATCGTAGTTAGAGCATAAATTAAGTTAGGATTGGGAGATAATCCCACTAACTTAATTATGGGCCAACTAGGCCCTTAATAGGATTGAATTGTGCCGAATTGAGCACCTAATTCAGCCCCTGAAAACATGACCGGCGGTGGCACCGTTTGGAAGGCAGTGCCCATGGTTTTCTGGGCGGTGGTACCATTGGCAGTAGTGCTGCCAGCGATGGTACCGCCCCTGTTCGGTGGTGGTACCACCAAGAGTCAAATTAGTGGCGGTAGTACCGTCAGTATCCCAGATTCTGGGGATGTGACACTTTTTGGCTATAATTTTGAAGTCATTCGGGCCTATAAAAATCTCACCCTTTTCTGCATAAAAGGGCACGAAACCTTTTAGCATAATCTTGAGTTCTTGAGTCTTAAAGTGTTGTAAAAGTTAGAGTTCTCCTCCTTCATCTCTTAGCCTTATAACCATCCAAGAAAGAGGAGTGAGACTTGTAAGGGTTCATCTCCTAAACCTAGGAAAAGGAGAAAGTGTTGTAAAAAGGTGTTCAATCTTTATCTAATGAAGGAAGGCCTTTAGTGGACGCCGGAGACCTCGTCGGAGGAGGAATCCGAAAGTGGATGCAGGTCACGTTGATCGAACCACTCTAAATTCTGGTTTGCTTTTCATTAGTGCAATTTACTTTAACTCTAATTTATTTTATAGCAACCTGCTTCTCCTCCTCATCTTGCTTACGCTCTCATACGTTTCAAGTTACTATCCTTCCGATTCGGTTTTCATCCAACATACGAAATATTTTATACGAAAATCGAAGAATTTTCCACTGCTCTAATTCACCCCCCTCTTAGTACCGCTCTTGATCATAACAATTAGTATCAGAGCAAGGTTCACTCTCATTTGGTTTTAAACCCAAGAGAGATGATATTTGTCGACAACTAAGAGGGCCATTCAATTACACGTCCGCCCATGTTCAATGGGATGGATTACACATATTGGAAGACTATAATGAGCATCTTCCTAATTTCAATAGATTTTGAGCTTTGGAACATTGTCGAAAACGATTTTTAAAAGTCTTCTTTTCTAATGAATGATTGGAATGAGTTGGAGAAGAAGACATTTACTTTAAATGCCAAGGCTATCAATGCCTTATTTTATGCATTAGATAAAAATGAGTTTAATCGAGTATCAGTTTGTGAAATGGTTTTTGACATTTGGCACACACTCGAAGTGACTCATGAAGGCACTAGTAGAGTGAAGGAGTAAAAAATTAATCTTTTAATACATTCTTATAAGTTGTTTTGAATGAAACCGAGTGAAATCATTGGAGACATATACACCTAATTTACGGATATCATCAATGGTCTAAAAGGACTTGGTAAAGGTTTCTCAGATTTTGAACTGGTTAATAAGATTTTAAGATCCCTTCCAAAAAATTGGGATCCTGAAATAACAATCATTTAAGAGGCCAAAGATCTAAATAATTTTCCTCTTGAAGAACTAATTGGGTCACTAATGACCTATAAAATGGCATGTAAAGCTTATGGAGAGCTTGAGGACACCCTTCCAAAGAACAGGAAGGGCATAGACTGAGAACACAAAAAGACCATTTGAAAGAAAACTCAAGTGATGAGGACTTTGATGATGACTTGACACTCTTAACAAAGAAGTTCAAAAGATTCATAAAAATAAATAAATTTAAAAATGATACTAAAAATAAATTTGAACCTAAGAAAAAACAAGTGATATGTTATGAATGCAAGAAGCTGGGACACTTCAAGAGTAAATGTCCCCAAGCAAAGAGGAGGCAACCAAAGAAGAAGGCTCTCAAAGCTATATGGGACGACTTAAGTGCATCCGAAGAAGAGGAGCCTACCATCATCGAGCAAGTTGCTCACTATACACTAATGGCCATTAGAGATGAGGTAACAAGTTCATTTGATGCAAATTTATCCTTTCATGAATTATTAAATGCTTTTCATGATTTAAAACACCTAGAAAGGACAACTTGCTACTCAAGGAAACCTTAAAAAAAATTGAGGTTGGTAGCAATTCCTTGAACATGATCTTTGCCAACAAGGGTCACGTTCATAGAAAAGGTGGAATCGGATTTGTGAGTAGCTCGCACCAAAATCTAACTACTACCTTTGTTAAAGGCCCTACTTTGCATGTCTCACCCCGAAACAAATACAACTTTTGTTGCAAATTTGGGCATGTAGTTTATCATTGTCCATTCAAGAAATGCAGTCCACATAAATTAATTTGGGTTCCTAAAAGAACCTTAAATGACTCAATGCAATATGATAAACTATGTAGATCAATTTTTGAGGCACCCAAGGTCAAATGGGTACCTAAAAATCATCTCTTTTTGTAAAAAAATGTACCATCACAAGCTAGGAGCAAGAGATGGTACCTTGATAGTGGATGCTCAAGGTATATGACCGGAGATCCATCTCATTTCTCTAAGCTCACTAGCCTAGACGAAGGATATGTCACCTTCGAAGACAACAACAAGGGTAAAATAATTGGCAAAGGAACCATAGGTAACAAATTCAACCTTCTTATTGAAGATATATTGTTAGTTGATGGTTTAAAGCATAACCTTTTGAGTATTAGTCAATTATGTGATAAAAGATATATCGTTAGATTTGAATCTAATGTTTGTATTTTTGAAAAACTATACAAAAACACATATATGATTGCCCTAAAATAAAATAATATATACACTATCGAGATTAATGATCTTTGTAACGAAATGTGCTTTTTTGTTTTGAATGACGATGCTTGGCTTTGGCATAGGAGATTAGGTCATGCTAGAATAAAACTAATATCTCAAATTTCATCTAAAGAACTTGTAAGAGGAATTCCTCATATCAAGTTCGTGAAAGATAATGTGTGTGATGCATGTCAACTAGGAAAACAAATAAAATGTAGCTTCAAACCTAAGAACCAAATAAGCACCTCTAGACCTTTGCAATTGATCCATATGGACTTGTTCAGACCAATTGCTACAACAAGCCTAGGAGGTAGCAAATACGCATTTGTTATCATGGATGATTATAGTAGATACATATGGACTTATTTTTTGACACACAAAAGTGAATGCTTTAGGTATTTCTCTAAGTTATGTAAACTTGTTCAAAATGAAAAGGGTTTTATGGTTTCGTCAGTTCGAAGTGATCACGGTGGTGAATTTCAAAACTATGATTTCCAAAAATTTTGTGAATCTAATGGATACAACCATAACTTTTCTACTCCAAGAAATCCCCAACAAAATGTAGTAGAAAGAAAGAATAGAAACTTACAAGAAATGACAAGAACCATATTAAATGAACATAGCCTACTCAAATATTTTTGAGCCGAAGCCGTAAATACGACATGCTATGTGATGAATAAGGTTCTAGCAAGACCACTACTTTCCAAGACTCCTTATGAGTTGTGGAACAACAAAAAACCCAATGTTTCATACTTTAAAGTTTTCGGATGTAAATGTTTAATTTTGAATGAAAAAGATATCTTAGGTAAATTTGATACAAAATCTGATGAAGGAATTTTTATTGGCTATTCCTTTGTTTCTAAAGTATTTCGTATCTTTAACAAAAGAACTTTGATTATAGAAGAATCCATTCATGTTATTTTTAATGAAATTTTCAAAGTTAAAAAAAATGAACTTGATGATGATGTTGATTTTGATGCCTTGAATTTAAATGAAACCCCTTCTCTAAATAGCAATTTGGATACATCTTCTTCTGAACCTTCTTTACCGAAGGAATGGAAGTATGTAAATGCTCATCCTAAAGAGCTAATTATAGGAGAACCATCGAAAAAAGTTCAAACACGTTCTTCTCTTAAAAATTTTTGTGCCAACACCGCTTTTCTCTCCCAAATTGAACCTAAATTTGAGAGAAATGAGGTGTGGAAGCTTATTTTTAGACCAAATGACCATTTAGTTATTGGTACTAAATGGGTCTTTAGAAACAAGCAAGATGAATTTAGTATCATGGTTCGAAACAAGGCTAGATTAGTGGCCAAAGGTTTTAACCAAGAAGAAGATATCAATTATGAAGAGACCTTCACTCCTGTGGCTCGATTAGAAGCCATAAGGATGCTCCTTGCCTATGCTAGTAGTAATAATTTTAAGTTGTTTCAAATGGTTGTTAAAAGTGCTTTTCTTAATGGCTTTATTTTCGAAAAAGTTTATGTTGAACAACCTCCCAGATTTGAGAATGATAGTCTCCCTAATCATGTGTTTAAATTAACTAAAGCTCTCTATGGTTTAAAATAAGCCTTAAGGGCTTGGTATGAGAGACTTAGTTCATTTTTTATTGAAAATAATTTCTCTAAAGACAAGGTTGATACTACAATATTTATCAAAAATTTTAAAAATAATTTTTTTATTATTCAAATTTGTATTGATGATATTATTTTTGGTTCCACGAATGAATCTCTTTGTGAATCATTTGTTAAAAGTATGAGTCTTGAATTTGAAATGAGTTTGATGGGAGAATTAACATTCTTTTTAGGTTTACAAATCAAGCAACTAAGTAATGACATCTTTCTTAGTCAAACAAAATACACTTTAAAATTATTAAAAAGGTTTAATATGGATAGCTCAAAAGCTATCAATACTCCCATGAGTGCCTCCACTAAGTTAGACATTGATGAAAGTGGAGAAAGCTTTGATCAAAAAGCTTATAGGGGTATGATAGGAAGTCTACTATACCTCATCGCAACTAGACCGGATATCATGTTTAGTGTAGGTCTTTGTGCTAGGTTTCAATCTAATCCTAAGATATCTCATCTTAAAGCAGTTAAGAGAATTCTTAGATATCTTAAAGGTACCACTAATATAGGATTATGGTATCAAAAATCTGAGAACTTTGAACTAATTGCATATGCTGATGCAGATTTTGCTGGATGTAGATTAGATAGAAAAAACACATCTAGAACATATCAATTTTTAGGACACACACTTGTTTCTTGGTCTTCTAAGAAACAGAACTCGGTTGCACTATTTACAATCGAAGCTGAGTATATTGCAACTAGTGCATGTTGTGGATAAGTTTTGTGGATGAAAAATACTTTAGAAGATTATAAGATTAATCTAAAAAAATCCCATAAAATGTGATAACACAAGTGCAATATGTTTAACAAAGAATCTCATTCAACACTCTAGAACAAAATATATTGATATTAGGTATCACTTTATACGAGATCATGTCACCAATCATGATGTAATATTAGAGTTTATTGATATAAAACATCAATTAGCTGATATCTTTATAAAATCTTTAAGTGAAGGACAATATGATTTTATTAGAAGAGAATTAGGAATGTTAATTTGTCCGAATACATGAGTTGGTATATTTCTTTTTCAGACAATCTCCTTGAATAGAGCTTTCATGAGTTTATGCTATATCAGGTTGACTTCATACCCTTGCTCCATCACTTAATGATTTTTGATACACTCAATCACTTCATGAATTTTATTGACAAATGCATATCTCGGATTTCACTCTTATGAATTTTTAATGAGAAATGGATTTGATATGATGCTCCTCTCATTATAAAGATTTATTCATAGAATTTATTTTATCCTTCATAATATGATTGTTTCACATGAATTCCTTCTTAATGAAGGAAGAATTTTTATGAATTCTTTTTGAGATGAACACTTGCAAGAGTAAGGATTTGATTTCACATTAATATCTTCATCCTTATGAAAATTGAAGCATGATTTAATGAAACTCTTTTATCACTTATGACTTGATTCAAATCATTTCACAAAGTTGGTTCTCAATGGATTTTCCTCCTTACTCTCCTTCATGCGAAGTTTTGATGAAAAATAAAAAGGGAGAAGTTGATGGAAGCTATCTCTTTAGTATTTATAACTTTTAATGGGAGAACTTTTGAATGATACCGTATCATGAATGCTTGAAATATGATTAGTATACTAATTGAAATGTGGCATGAATTTTTACCACACTTGCATTGTTATGAATCATTCTCCTTTTTGTTGATGACAAAGGGGGAGAAATAATACTAAAATGTGGTAAATTGATGACTAATGTATATAATGTATTTCATCATAGATACTTGAAATGTTTGCTTGATAAATTTCTTTCATAAGATAACTAGAGCTTAACTTGCTATTTTTACAAATTGATATCTTGCCATAGAATGATAAATTGCTATCTTTGTCATCTTTTATATTTGAAATATCATACTTAAAAATAGATGTCATGCCTTGATATCATTTTCAGAATGTTAGATCATGATAGGAATCATGATATGCGTATCGATAAGTTCAAATGAACTTAACTTGTCAATATATCTTTTGAATTCAAAGGCCTTGAATTCAAGAATGTCTTTTCTCAAGTATGACATATAGATAGGGGGAGTTAAAGTTAACTCCATCATCAATTGATTGTCATCATAAAAAAGGAGGAGATTATTGAATCTCGAATTTTGATGATGAAACCAATTATAATTTGTTTGTTCTAATCTATATGTTGAGAAACGTGTGTAGGATTAACTACGATGGTAGTAAAACATAAAGCAGGTGTTGTGCTAGAGTCAAAATCGAGATCTCATTGGGAGTTCGAGAGTTCGATGGAAGTCCGGATGTTTGTTAGAAGTTTTACGGGAACCAATCGAGAAGTCTAGGAGCTTGCCATAGAAGCTCATCGGAACTCGTCAAGTAGATTGTCGCAAAGTCCAGGAGCTTGTTGGGAGTCCACTGAAACATTACCGAGAGTTCGTCGGATGTTCGCCAGAAGTATGCCGGAAGTACGCTGGAAGCTCGCCGGAAGAGCAATTGATGCACCGAAACAAGAAGTGTAGTAAACATGTCTTAATTATCATAGTTAGAACGTAAATTAAGTAGGATTGGGAGGTAATCCCACTAACTTAATTATGGGCCAACTGGGTCCTTAAAAGGGCTGAATTGGGCCGAATTGAGCACCCAATTCAGCCCTTGAAAACATGGCCGGTGGTGGCATCGCCTGGAAGGCAGTGCCCCTGGTTTTCTGGGCAGTGGTACTGCCCAGACTGGGCGGTGGTACCGTCGGTAGTAGTGCTGCCAGTGGTGGTACCACCCCTATTTGGCGGTGGTACCACCCAGAGTCAAATCACTGGCGGTAGTACCACCCAGTAACGATGGTGGTATAGCCAGTACCCCATATTCCGGGGATATGACACTTTTTGACTCTAATTTTGAAGCCATTGGGACCTATAAAAACCCCACCCTTTTCTGTATGAAAGGACACGAAATCTATTAGCAGAATCTTGAGTTCTTGAGTCTTAAAGTGTTGTAAAAGTTAGAGTTATCCTCATTCATCTCTTAGCCTTGTAACCATCCAAGAAAGAGGAGTGAGACTTATAAGGGTTCATCTCCTAAACCCGAGAAAAGGAGAAAGTGCTGTAAAGAGGTGTTCGATTTTCACCTATTGAAGAAAGGCCTTTAGTAGACGCTGAAGACCTCGTCGGAGGAGGAATCCGAAAGTGGATGTAGGTCACGTTGATCGAACCACTCTAAATTCTAATTTGCTTTTCATTCGCACAATTTACTTTAACTGTAATTTATTTCATAGCAAATTGCTTCTCTTCCTCATCTTGCTTACGCTCTTATATGTTTCTAGTTGCTATCCTTCCAATTCGGTTTTCATCGAATATACGAAATATTTTATATGAAAATCGAAGAATTTTCTGCTGCACTAATTCACCCCCCCCTCTTAGTGCCGCTCTTGATCCTAATAGGCACTAGTAGAGTTAAAGACTCTAAAATAAATATTTTGATGCATGATTTTGAATTGTTTCATATGAAACCAAGTGAAACCATTGGAGATATGTACACATGTTTTACGGATGTCATCAATGGTTTAAAAGCTCTTGGCAAATGTTTTTCAAATTTTGAACTTGTTAATAATGTTTTATGATCACTTTCTAAAAACTAAGATTTGAAAATAATGACAATACAAGAATAAAAAAACTTGAACCATTTTCCACTCGAAGAACTTATTGGGTCTTTAATGATATATGAAATGAGTTGTATGGCACATGTTGAACATAATGAACTTGAGAATAACCTTCCAAAAAACATAAAGGATTTGACACTTTGAACGATAGAATACCACTTGAGTAATAATATAAGTGATGATAATGATGACTTTGAACTTCTCACTATAAAATTTAAAAGGTTCATGAAATAACAATTAAAAAACAAAAATAAACTTAGAAAGAAAAAGTTGTCAAAAAATAAGAAAACACTCAAGGTAGCTTGGGATGAATCAAGTTCATCCAAAGATGAAGAAAAAACCAACAAAGGTGAGGTGGCAAACAATGCCTTAATGACTTTAGATGACAAGGTAATCAAAATCTTCATAGTTTACTTTGAAATTACTTGATGCTGTTCATGAGTTATTTTTAAATTAGTTTAGAAAAATTATATGTAAATTGTTAATAAAAAAAAGGGATCATGCTAGTAACTTTGAAAATGATAATGACAATTGCATGTTAGATATAAATCTAATGCATGTACACTTAATAAGATTAATCTTATGTATGTTTTTAAGAAGAAATAATATGTAATCATGTTGATTTCCGTATTGCTTTTTGATTTTGATTGAAGATGTCTTATGTTCAATGAAATCATGCTTGATGTTTTAATAAAAATGTTAAGAGGTTTGATATCATGCTTAATGAGTTTTTAGTTTGAAATTGTGCATGTTATACCTTGAAAACTTGAAACCATGTTTTGGTATCATGCCCAAAGTAATGATGATTTTCTTTTATGATTTATGACTTATTGATCCTTATCATAATGAAATTTACATTTTCAGTTTTAAACGATGATGCATATTTTTATTTAGCAAAGACATGCATGTATGAAATAAAAAGGGAAAATATTTGTTGAAAATTTCTCAATCTCTATCTTATCGAGTTTTCATCTTATAGATCCTTATTAATGAATATATTTAAGTTAAGAATTTTATAAACCATGAAATTGATTTTGATGATTTGAATTTATTAGGTTTTATCGAAATCATGATATTGATTTCTCGATATTTATAACTTGAAATCGTTTATGAATCAAGATCTCTTATTATGTGTTCTTGTATCTTCTTATTGAGATTTATACAAATGAATCATCAATTTTCTCTTAATTTCTCAGAATTTATAACATAAGATTACCTTTGAAGATCATTAACTATTTAATCTCCTAAGATTTCATTTTGTTATTTACTAAAAAAAGAGATTTGTTAAGATGAATCTTTTACGAATTGATCTTTCTTGATATTTCATCTTTCATGTCATGATTTTCATATGATTACCTTTGTATCTATGTGATGCTTAGAGCATTGATGTAAGAAGGAAATGAATTGCACCATTAAAAAATTCCCCTTTTCTTCTTTCTTGTTTACAATGAAAAAGAGGAGAAAGAAAATCGCTAGCATCTCAAGAGATTGATAAATCAATTTATGTCATTTTGAATCTATTGAAAATGATTTTGATGATTTGAATCTAAATTAGATTTCTTTTCCCAATCGAATCAAGAACCTTCTCTTGATTTCTTAACTTGAGATTTTTTTTTATGAATCAAGATCTCTAGCTCCTTATTCTCGTATGATTCTTACATTTTGTTTAAGAGAAAATTTTCTATATGAATCATGTCTCTTGGTATTCAAATAATCTTTGATATTATATCTTTCATATCATGATTTATTTATAATACTCCCTTATATTTATAAATTGTATACCTCATCACATTTGATTTAAATTTATCTTTGTCATGATGTGAAAATTGATGTAAAGGGAAAATAATTATAAAATTGTATTCTTCCGTTCTTTTTGACAATGATAAAGGGGGAGAAAGAACTCACTAGCTTGTATGTTCTAAAATGATGTAAAATTTGCTAGCTTGCATGATGTAAAATTTGTTAACTTGCTTGATGTAAAACTTGCTATCTTACTAGCTTGCATATCTAAAATTTGCTAGCTGGCCCAATTCAAAAGAGAAGCAAGAATTACTGACCTGCACATCTCAAATAGAAGCAAAATTGCTAGTTTGCACTTCTCAAAAGAGAAGAAAGAACTTGCTATCTTGAACATTATCAAGAATTGATAGCTTATAATCTTAAGAGAAGCAAAAGTGCATATATAAAAAAAAGAAGCTAAAATTATAAACTGGCTTATATGTTATAAAATGATGTAAAATTTGCTAGCTTGCATGATGTAAAATTTGTTAACTTTCTTGATGTAAAACTTGCTATCTTACTAGCTTGCATATCTAAAATTTGCTAGCTGGCCCAATTCAAAAGAGAAGCAAGAATTACTGACTTGCACATCTCAAGTAGAAGCAAAATTGCTAGTTTGCACTTCTCAAAAGAGAAGAAAGAACTTGCTATCTTGAACATCATCAAGAATTGATAGCTTATAATCTCAAGAGAAGCAAAAGTGCATATATAAATAAAAGAAGCTAAAATTATAAACTGGCTTATATGTTATAAAACATTCATATCTAAAATTTGATAGTTGCACTTCTCCTTTTTGTTGATGACAAAGGGGGAGAAGTTATGATGACAATCATACATGGGATGATATACTTGGATATTTTGATTATGCATGAGTTTATGTTGCATGCAATGATATGATAAATTGGTTATGTCAATATTCATGATGTATATAATATCAAAGTACTTTTATATTTTAAAATATTACATGATTTTTTAAATTTAAAGGTTCTATCAATATGATATATTGATAGGGGGAGTGGAGTTAAGGTTAACTCCATCATCAATTGGTTGTCATCATAGAAAAGGGAGAGATTATTGAATCTTAGATTTTGATGATGAAACCAATTGATAGTGTTTATTTGATCTACGTTTTGAATGATGTGGGAAGCTTTGATCAAGGAGGGACAATTAAAGCAGGAAGAATCATGTTGGGTCGGAGAAAAATATGTCAGAAGATTGGATGTCACACTGAAGGATCGGTCAACATATCGATTGAAGGCTTCAGGCTATGGGTTCAGGCATTAGGCCAAGAAAAGAGAAAATTGCATAAGGAAATTAGAGTTGCGGAGGTCAATTGGCCGATTGGGCAATAAGCCACAAGAGAGGACGATGAACCGAAGAATCGAACGAAGCGTCAATGAACCAATGATATGCTGGGTAACATTTGATTCAAGCTTTGTTATAATTGTCTAGATCGAAGTAGGTTTTAAGTGTGCAGGATTAACTATGTTAGCAATCAAGGCATAAAGCAAAATGAAGTCCTAGAGTCAAGAACGAGATTTCGTTGGGAGTTCGAGAGTTCGTTAGAAGTCTGGACGTTTATCAAAAGTTCTACTGGAATTGATCAAGAAGTCCAAGAGCTTGCCAAAGAAGCTTATTAGAACTCACTAAGAAGATCGTCGTGAAGTCCAGGAGCTTGCCGGGAGTTTGTTGGAACATTACCGAGAGATCGCTAGAAGTTCTCAGAAAGCTCGCCGAAAGAAACCTAGACTAACCAGACTTGATTTGCTTAGTGTATGCCTTAAAATTCATAGTTATCACGTAATTGGGTTGAAATTGTGCCAACTCAATTAGGGGCTAATTGGGCCTGAGTTTGGGTTGTGTTGGGGCAAGTGAAAGCCCCAAACAGTGACCCAACAAGTGGAACCATCATCGCACAATCTCCGAGACTATGTCATGCGGTGGTATCACCCAGACACAATCTTTGAGAGATTGTCAAGTAATGGTACCACCCAATAGTAGGGTGCCAGGTGGTGGTACCGCCCAATGCAAGTGCTGCAGGTGGTGGTACCGCCCAACACAAGCTATGGTATCGCCAGGACCTAAGAAACCCGGATGAGACACTTTTAGGCTCTAAGTTTGAATCCATATGAGGCTTATAAATACCCCTCTCATCCCTTATTAACACACACAAGAATTGAGAGAAAAAAAGGAAGAAAATGCTATTGTAATCTTGTGTGAACTCCTCTCAAACTCTAAGTGTTAGTGTGGTTTAAGAGAGGAGTAGGTGGGGGTTGTAATGGTTCTCTCCTGAACCTGTCAAAAGGAAAATCAAGTTGTAAGGGTAGTTGATCTTTACCCATTGACGGAAGATCGCTAGTGGATGCTAGTGGCCTCGACGGAAGAAGAATCGGGAGTGGATGCAGGTCATGACGATCGAACCACTATAAAACTTGGTTTGCATTTCTATTATTGCTATTTACCTTCACTGCAAACTGTCTTATTTGTTTTACTTCCACTATGCTTACGAACATGTTTTCAAGTTAAACATATTTCCTATACGGGCATTATCGATATCGGTTTTAATCAAACGAAAGTTTTTCAAAATCGATGTTTTTATCCTCTGCACTAATTCACCCTCCCTCTTAGTGCCGACTCGATCCTAACATATACACCCTAGCTCAATGGCATATTCGAAAGGAGGAATCACATACTATTAGATATAGTGTGGTCTATGGTGAGTTTCGCTGACCTACCCATCTCATTTTGGGGATACACCATAGAGTCCGCAGCTTACCTTCTGAATAGAGTTCCAACTATATCAATAGTATATACACCATATGAGATATGTAAAGGGAAAAAGCCTGATCTTAAGGTTGTTAAGATTTGGGGTTGCCTTGCTCACGTTAGGAGACACAACCCCAACAAGTTGAAATCTAGGATGGAGCGTTACAAGTTCGTGGAATATCCCAAGAAAACCTATGGGTATTATTTCTATCACCCCGAGGATCAAAAGGTCTTTGTAGCCAAGAGGGTGGTATTCCTTGAGAAGGAATACATTATTAGTGGAGACAATAGGAGCATGATAGAGTTGAGTGAGGTTAGAGAACCTAGCTCAAGTATAATTCCACAGCTTGAGTCTATTTAAGTACTCAGCATATAAGTTCCAACTTTACATAGGTCCGGTAGAGTATCCCATCCTTGTCAGAGATATGTGAGACATATCAGAGGAGAGGATGTTGAGTATATTGATGCTCAGACCTACGAGGAGGCTATTACGATTATAGACTCCAAGAAGTAGCAAGAAGCCATAAATTCTAAGATGGATTCCATGTACTCCAATAAGGGTTAGAAACTAGTTGATGCACTCGTGGGTATTGTACCTATTGGTTGCAAGTAGATCTTTAAGAAGAAGATTATAGTAGATAGAAAGGTGGAAACCTATAAAGCAAGGCTAGTGGCTATGAGATATCGTCAAAGATAAGGTGTTGACTATGACTAAGCCTTCTCACCCATAGCCATGCTAAAATCCATTTGAATTTTGTTTGCTATTATAGAATGCTATGATTATGAGATATAGTAGATGGATATGAAAACTGCGTTCCTTAATGGTAACCTCGAGGAGGAGGCATATATGATACAACTTGAGAGATTCGTGTCCAAAGAAATTCTAGATAAGATTCTATATATTGCTTAGGTCTATCTATAGACTGAAGCAAGCTTCCCGAAGTTAGAACATAAGATTTGATAAGATGATCATATCTTATGACTTTTTTAAGAACAAAGATGAGTCTTGTGTGTACATGAAGGTAAGTGGGAGCATGATCACCTACTTAGTGCTATATATGGATAACATCATGATCATTGGGAATGATATAGGAATGCTCTACATAGTAAATGCTTGGCTATCTAGACATTTCTCTGTGAAGGATTTAGGGGAAGCATCCTATATCTTGGAGATTCAAATATATAGAGATAGATCCAAGAGGATGCCTGACTTGTCTCAATCCAAGTACATAGACATCATTGTCAAAAGGTTTGGCATGAAAATTTTCAAGAGAGGTTTCATATTAATGAGACATGGGATATCGCTTTCTATGAGTATGTTGCCAAAGACTCTTGAAGAAAGGGCTGACATGGATAGAATATTCTATGCCTCAGTGATAGGGTCTATCATGTATGATATACTATATATCAGGCCTAATATAACATATGGTCTAAGTGTCACGAGCAAGTATTAGGCGGATCTAGGTTTAGAGCATTGAAAGTAGCAAAGTGTATCCTTAAGTACTAGAGAATGACTAAGGATCTTTTATTAATATATAGAGGTAGTAGCCTCAGGGTTGAGGGCTACACGGATTCGAGTTTCCAATTCGATGTTAATGATAGCAAGTCCAATTCACGGTATGTAGGATCAGTATGCTGGAAGAGTTCAAAGTAAGATACTATTGCTAACTCGACCACAGAGCAAGTTATATTATTGTGATAAAAGCAGCAAAAGAGGATGTCTGGATGAAAATGTTTATCATAAATCTAAGAGTTGTGCCATACAACGACGAGTCAATTCCCTTATATTATGACAACTACGAGGTGATTATGAGAGAGAGAGAGAACCCATGTCTCATCAGAAGTATTCTGATGAGGTTTCAGCTTATTGGAGAGATTGTGACCTGTGTAGATATAGTAGTGGAAAGAGTTCCATCCAAAGATAACATCGCAGATCTATTAATAATGCTGTTGTTTCAGATTACCTTTGAGTGTCACAGAGGTCTGATGGGGATCAGACACATAGGTGATTAACTTTGGGTCAAGTGAGAGATTGCTAGTCATAGGTGCCCTACAAGCCAATTACGTGAGTGATGACACATGTGATATGATACACACTCTTTTTGCTTATTATTTATTTGGTATTTTTCTTACTTTATATTACCTGTTGCATGTATTGTGATATCCATGAACATGTGGAATGGGAATTGGATTGTGATGAGATAAGGATAATGAGACCGATTTACCTATAAACATAGACCCTAAATAATTCCGATCATAGTTTACTCGAGAGAGACATCAAGATAACCAGATAGACTAGTGTGATATGTACCTATACATATGATGAGATGACTAATCTCATAGCTGCTCATATTGGAACACTAGGGATATAGTGTAGGTGTTCATTAGAGAATGAGTTCATTGATAGATCCACTTATAAAATACTAGATAATTGATGATACCTCATTATCAGATAACGATTTTATCATACTAGTGGTATACTTGAACCTTAGACTTGAAATGCTAAGGATGTCCTATATGAGTACTCCACTATTTGATACTGAACTTATATGTTTGAAAGTTTCAGATCTAGCACAATCGGTCATCGGGAGTGACAACTAACCTTATAAGGGCTATTGAGTGTCGATAGAGGATCATTTACTCTACGTATTATGAGAGGAATATCCTATGTATTCTTGCTTAGACAAATCCTTGGCCAAGGTCATTCGAATTGAGAGAGAAAGAGTTCTTTAGGAGAATTCGATTAGAGTGAGACTCGAAGAGAAACCGTATAGACCTGAGAGCACCATGCCCGGTGTACGGACTTTGAGATATTAGATATATGAGGGACTATAGGTACACGATAATTAAGGACAGATAGGTCCAAAGGATTGGATTCCCCTATATCGTTTAGGGACTATGGTGTAGTGGCCTAGTATGTCCTACTAATCATAGGTGCCCTATAAGCCAATCACATTAGTGATTGCACACATGACATGACACAAAGTCTTTTTACTTATTATTATTACTATGATATTTTCTTGCTTTATATTACTTATTACATATATATATATATATATTGTGATGTCTATGGATTTGTGTTATGGGAATTGGATCGTGATGAGATTACGATTATGAGACCGATTCACCTTTAAACACAAACCCTAAATAATCCTAGTCATAGGTTACTCAAGAGAGACATCGAGATAATTGGATAGACTAGTTTACGGTATACCCATCTATATGATGGAGGTGGTTGGTCTCATAGCTGCTCATGTGGGGACACTAGGGCTATAGTGTTGGTGCTCATTAGATAATGAGTTCACTGATTGATCCGCTTACAGAATGTTGGATGGTTGATGATACTATTGAATCTCAGATTTTGATGATGAAACCAATTGATAGTGTTTATGATTTGATCTGCGTTTTGAGTGACACAGGAACCTTCGATTAGGGAGAGACAATTAAAGCAGGAATAATCGTGTTGGGATGGAGTGGAACATGTTAGAAGATTGGACGTCGAGCCGGAGGATCGATCGACATATTGATAGAAGGACTCGAGTCATGGGATCGAGCATTGGGCAAAGAAGTGTGAAAATTACACCAATGAAATCAAATTATGGAGGTCATCTGGTCGATTGGGCAATAGGCCGCAAGAGAGGATGATGCATCAAAGAATCGGACGAGACGTCGATGAACCAATGACATGCCAGACATCATTTGATTAGCTTGGTAATAATTATCTAGATCGAAGTAGGCTTTACGTATGTATGATTAACTATGATAGCAATCAAGGCATAAAGCAAAATGAAGTCCCGAGTCAAGAATGGGAGTTCGTTGGGAGTTCGAGAGTTCGTCGGAAGTTCTGTCGGAATTGACTAAGAAGTCCAAGAGCTTGTTAAACAAGCTCGTCGAAACTTGTTAAGAAGATCATCGTGAAATCTAGGAGCTTGCCGGGAGTCCATTGGAATATTATCGAGAGATTGTCGGAAGTTTACCAGAAGATCACTGGAAGAAACCTAGACTTACCATACTTATTTAGCTTAGTGTATATCTTAAAATTCATAGTTAGCATATACTTGGGTTGGAATTGGGCCAACTCAATTAGGGGCTAACTAGGCCTAAGTTTGGGCTATGTAGGGCCAAGTGGAAAGGCCCAAACAATGACCCAACAGGTGGAACCGTTATGACATAGTCTCCGAGACTGTGTCAGGTAGTGGTATCGGCCAAACACAGTCCCCGAGAGATTGTCAAGCAGTGGTACTGCTTAGTGGTAGGGTGTTAGGTGATGGTACCACTAGACTGAGTGGTGGTACCGCCCAGTGTCAGTGCTGTAGGTAATGGTACTGCCCAACACAAGCGGTGGTACTGCCAAGACCCAAACAACCTAGGATAAGACACTTTTAGGCTCCAAGTTTGAATGTACTTGAAGCCTATAAATACCCCTCTCATCCCTGGTTAACTTACACATAAGCACAGAGAATTTAAAAGTGAGAAAACACTATAGTAATCACTTGAGAGATTCCTCCTCTAATTCTAAGTTTAGAATTCTGCTTAGAGAGGAGTGAGTACTTGTAAAAGGTTGTCTCCTAAACCTGTGAAAAGGAGAAGAGGGGTGTAAAACGGTGTTTGGTCTTTGCCTATTGAAAAAAAACCGTTAGTGGATACCAGTGGCCTCGACGGAAGAGGAATCGGGAGTGAATACAAGTCATGATGATCGAACCACTATAAAATTGGTTTGCTGCTTTCTACTTTGCTGTTTACCCTTGCTTCAAATCATTTTACTTGCTCACTACTCTACTTCCTCGTTACATGCTTACGAAAGTGTTTCTTAAGTTAACATCTTTCCGATTGATTTTATCAAAATGAATATTTTCTGAAATCGACATTTTTACCATTGCACTAATTCACCACCCCCCTCTTAGTGCCGACTCATTCTTAACAGTTGGTATAAGAGCCATGTTATTTCTCATTTGGTTTAACACCCAAGGAAAATAACTTTTTTCGGATTTCAAGAGGGTTTTTCTATCGTTCATCCTCCTATGTTCAATTGGATGGACTATACTTATTGGAGAACTCGAATGAGAGTTTTCTTGCTTTCTATGGATTTAAACTTATGGAATATCATTGAAAACAGATTTCAAAAGTCTTCTACTCCAATGAACAAATGAAATGATTTGGAGAAGAAAACTTTTTTTTAAATGCTAGAGCTATGAATGCTCTATTTTGCGCCTTAGACAAAAATGAATTCAATCGGATTTCTACTTATGAAATGGCTTTCGATATTTGGCATACACTTGAAATCAGACATGATGGCACTAATAAAGTTAAAGATTCAAAAATCAATGTTTTGATACATGATTTTAAATTATTTCAGATGAAACCAAGTGAGACCATTGAAGACATGTACACCCGATTTACAGATATTGTCAATGGTCTAAAAGCGGTTGGTAAAAGTTTTTCTAATTTTGAACATGTTCACAAAATATTGAGATCTCTTCCAAAGAGTTGAGATCCTAAAGTAACGGCCATTCAAGAGGCCAAGGATTTGAATAATTTTCCTCTCGGAAAACTTATCGGGTCACTAATGACCTATAAGATGATTTACAATGCTCATGAAGAGCTTAAGAACAACCTTCTAAAGAATAGGAAGGATTTGACACTTTGAACAATAGAATACCACTTGAGTGATAACTCAAGTGATGATGATGATAATGACCTTGAACTTCTCATAAGTCAATTCAAAAAATTCATTAAACAAGAATCCAAAAATGAACTTAAAAAGAAGAAGTTATCAAAGAAAAAGAAGACACTCAAAGCGGCATGAGATAAATCGAGTACATTCGAAGACGAGAAGCAAACCAATAAGGGCAAGGTGGCGAACTATGCTTTAATGGCTTTCACCAACAAGGTAAGTGACTCAATCGAATATCTTTTTCCTTACCATGAAATTACTTAGTGCTTTTCATGATTAGTTATATATATATATATATATATATATATATATATATATATATATATATATATATATATATATATATATATATATATATATATATATATATATATATTTTATTTATTTATTTATTTATTTCATGACAATGACATGTTTTATGATAAAGGAACAAAATGTTAAAATTAAATGCTTTATGTTTAATGAAATCATGTTTGATAATTTAATGATTTAATTATGCATTATAATTTTGTATTGCTTTTCTATTTTAAACATGATGGATGTTTTTCATATGAAAAACTTAAGCATACTTATATGAAATGAATCACATAATATGAAACACACAAAAAGGAAAATATATTATTATTGAAAGTAAAATGATGAATCGAATCTTATGTTTAATGTGTTATGTTAAAATTTTTTTGGTTAATGTGTTAAAATTAAATTAAACACATAAGAAGCCTTTTGTTTAATGTGTTATACTTTTTTTTGGTCTTGATGGTTTTTATGATGAAATTTATTTTTCGATCCTAAACGTTGATGCATGTTGTTATTTGGCATAAAAAGACAAAGGCATGCTTGTATGAAACAGACAATTTATAATAAAACATCTCTATCTTATTGATTTTTCGATAAACAATTTATGAATCCATATATATTATGCTTTTGTGAATCTCTTGGACTATGAAAATGATTTGAATTTGAATGAGTTTTATTAAAATCATAATTTCTCGAGACTTATAATTATGAATCAAGATCTCTTATGTTTCTCTTTACCATTTACTAAAGAGGAAAATAATCCAATATCATGATCTTGATTTCTCAACATTATAACTTGGGATTTTCCTTATATGAATCAAGATCTCTCATTTGATCTCTTATGTCTCTTTTTGTCATTTTCTAAAGAGAAAAATTATCTAAATTATTCTTTTGACTACAACTTGAAAAGTTTTCTATGAATCAAGATTTGTTCTTTCGCTAAAGAAGAGATTCATCTAAACGAATCTTGATTCTTTCACTTGATGTCTATAAATTGAGATTTATTATGAATCAAGATTTTTCATTAATTGTCCTCGTGTGATTCCTCTTGGTATTTTCTTAAGAGGATATTTTCTATATGAATCTTGAGAATTCTTATGCATGAATCGAGATCATTTATTATTTATTCTCCTATAATTCTCTTGTTGTTTACTAAAGAGTATCTTTTTCGGAATTCATGACTTAAAATTTTTTTTGAAAATATTTTATTATTTAATCTCCTAAGATTTTCTCTTTATTATTTAAGAGGAGATTTGTCAAAATGGATCATGTCTTTTGGTATTCACATGATCTTATCTTTCATGATATGATTTTCTTTGTATAATTCATTGTATTCATGAAGTATATCTCATCACCAAATTTTTCTTGAAATCTTTTTTGTGATGACTTGAACATTTACACCACTATGTTCTTCCCTTCTTCTTTCTTGTTTACAATGACAAAAGGGGGAAATAAAATAGCTAGCATATCAAGAGAACCAAATTTGCTAGCTTGAATAATAAACTTAGACATGTTAAATCTTTTAAGGTCATAAATTCTTCTTATACATTTTTCGGATCATGAACTTGATTTCTCGATATTTGATACATGAGATTTTTCTATGAATCAAGACCTTGTATTTGAACTCCCATGTTTCTTTTTGTTATTTGCTAAAAGGGAAAAGAATTAAAACATTGTATTCTTTCGTTCTATTTGATGATGACATAGGGGGAGCAAATCTTGTTAGCTTGTTATCTTGTATTCTTTTTCAAAATCTTGCTAGCCTTCATACTTCAAAAATTGCTAGCTTGCGTTGTAAAATGATGTAAAATTGTGCTATATTGCGCTTTGCAAAGAAAGCAAAAAATTACACTTCTAAAAAAAGAAAAACATGCTATCTTGCACTTTTAATGGGAGTTTGCTAGCTTTCTAGCTAGCTTGCATACTTCAAGAAGAAGCAAAAAGTTGCTAGTTTGCACATCAAAAAGAAAAGCAAAATACTTGCTCATCTCAAAATATGCAAAAATTTTGTCAACTTTCATATATGTAAAATTTGCTATCTTGCATGTTTCAAGTAGATGCAAAAAACTTGCTATCTTGCATATATCAAACGGTGTAAAAATTTTGCAAAAAAAATTACTAGCTTGCATGATGATAAAACTTGAGATTATGTTGCAATGATTTGAAATTATATCTCAAAAATTAGATAGTTGCACTTCTCATTTTTGTTGATGACAAAGGGGGAGAAGTTATGTCAATATTCATGCATGGAATAATCTATTGAAAATTTGATTATGCATGATTTTATGTTGCTTGAACTTATAATAATTTTTGATTAAATTTTCTTTGACTTGAATTCAACTTGAATTCAAGGTTCTATCAATATGAAATTTTTGCCTATTGAAGGAAGACTGTTAGTGGATACTGATGGCCTCGACGAAAGAGGAATCAAGAGTGGATATAGGTCACGATGATCGAACCACTATAAAATCAGTTTGTTGCCTTCTACTTTGCTGTTTACCTTTGCTGCAAATCATTTTACTTGCTCACTGCTCTACTTCCTTATTACACACTTACGAACGTGTTTCTTAAGTTAACATCTTTCCGATCGATTATATCAAAATGAATATATTCTGAAATCAATGTTTTTACCGCTACACTAATTCACCCTCCCCTCTTAGTACCGACTCATTCCTAATAGATACCTCATTGTCAAACAGTGATTCTGTCATCCTTGTGGTGGACCAAGTCCTTAGATTTGAGAAACCATTGATGTCTTGTATGAGTACTCTACTCTTTGATACTAGACTTATAGGTTTGAAAGTTCTAGATCCAACACAATTGGACAAATTGAGTGGCAGCCAACCTTACAAGGACAATTGAGTATCGATAGAGGATCATCCACTCTCATTATAATGAGCAAAATTTCTCATGTTTTCTTACTCAGATAAATCCTTGGCCAAGATCATTCGGATCGAGAGAGAAAGAGTTTTCTCCTAGAGAATCCGATTAGAACAAGACTCGAGGAGAAACCATATGGGTCTGACAGCACTATGCATGGTATATGATTTTTGGGATATTAGATGGATAAGGGATTATAGGTACATGGTAGCTGATGATAAATAGGTCTAAAGGATTGAATTATCCTATATCGTTTGAGACTGTAGCGTAGTGGCCTACTACGTCCACAATCGATGAGTCAAGTGAATATTAGAGAGATAATAATTCACTGAGTTAGAAGGAGTTCTGACAAGTATTACTCATGGCCAGCTCGATATTATGCCTAGAGTGTCACACACATATGGTAAGTATTGCAATGAGTAGAGGTTCATATATGAGATATCCGTCGGAGCCCCTATCTTATTGGATACCCAATAAGCCCATGAATTATTGAATCCTATGGATGAGATCCAAAAAGAGCTAATGAGAGATTATTAGATATAGATTCACTAATCTAATAGGCTTAGGTAGTTGGATAGAGATCTAATACCCAATAGGGCAGGATCCATTAGGGTTAAGTCGATAGGGGGTCTCGATAAATAGGAGAGAACCAAAGGGTCATAGGCTAGGCTTCTTGGTTACTATCTCGTATTCTCCTCTCTCCTTCTCCTTCTTATATAGCAGATGTAGAGATTTGGGCAGCGATTTGAGGAGTATCTTATTAGAACCCTTGTAGATTCTAAACTTGGGGTTGATCTCTTTAGGGGATTAACCTCCTTGGAACTCTATAGGAGTTCCTCCCTCCAAGTTGCTGTTCAAAGACTGTAAAAAAGATTCATCTATTGCTTATCAAAAGAGGAGGAATATATGGCTATTTATAGGGCTTCTAAACCCTAACTCCTAATATGACTCATACTCAAGACTCCTACTTCTAACCAACTCCTAATATGACTCCTACTCAAGACTCATATTCCTTTACAACTCCTAATTCTTTTCTAAGAAACAACCTCCTAACCCTAGCTAATCTTTTCACCTCTTTAATAGGGGTCGGCTTAGGTAGGTTTTATATGAATGCCCCTCTCAATTAGGACTCTCCTAGCTAGAGTCCTAACAGACCCACCCTCTTCAAATCAGACTTGTCCTCGAGGCTGAGATTCTATGAACTCTGGGAATTTGATCTTCAAGTCATCATAGTTCTCTTAAGTGGCGCCTTCTGCTAGTAAGTTCACCCACTATATTAACACTTCAATAGTGGGTCATTGTCGTCAGGTCATGATTTGTCGATCAATAATGACACTCGAGTAGATCTGGAGTTCTCCTTGGGTAGTCATATTTGGTGGATTGCTTTGGGCTATCTCCAAGCACCTGTTCACCACTTCTGTCTGGCCGTCGATTTGTGGGTGAAACATCATACTCCTTTTCAATTTAGTACCCTACATTTGGAATAACGCTATTCAAAATCTGCTCGTGAAGATGTAAGTAGAATTTGGCACAAGCATAATACATCCTTTATAGCGTAATTCTTTTGAGTCCCAATTGTAATGAGCCATAGAGCTTGGTGTTTCCTCTAATTTTTTTATGATCTTACTAGTCTCCGGATCTTCTTGCCATTCCATCTTAATATCCTCAAGAAAGTCACTGGTTGGAAGTGAAACAATCGAAAATTCAGCTTGCTTGGATAGCCACAAAAGCATATCTGCAATAATATTCTCTTTCGCCTTTTTGTAAGTTATTTCATGATCATGTCCAAAAAGCTTTGTTATCCATTTTTGCCATCCAGGGGAAGATATCTTCTGCTCTAAGAAATATTTTAGGCTTTTATGGTCGGTCTTGATTTGAAAGTGTCGCCCAATCAAGTACAATCTCCACTTGGCCACCATATACACAATCATAAGCATCTCCTTGTTATAAATAAGCATCTTGAGATGGGAAGGAGATAACGCCTTACTGGTATAAGTGAGGGGGTGGCCATCTTGCATTAGTACAATACCAATTCCGACTCCGGAGGCATCAACTTCAATAACAAAAGTCTTGCCGAAGTCAGGTGCTGTCGTCATTGTGGCTTTAAGTTCGTCGAAGGCAGTGGTGGCTTTGTCCAACCATTAGAAAGCATCTTTTTTCAGTAATGAAGTAAGTGGTGTACTGATCTTTTCATAGTTTTTCACAAACTTGCGGTAGTAGTCTGTTAAACCTAGAAAGTCATGTAGCAATTTTATGTTCCTCGGGGTCGACTAGTTCTGCATTGCTTCAATTATGGAGGGGACCACTGCCACACCTTCCTCTGATATGATATGTCCAAGATATTCCACCTTCTATTGAAGAAAGCAAAAATTCGTAACGGTTGTTGTGTGTTCAAAAGGTGATTTTCGGTATGTCTTCTTCGCACACTCGTATTTAATGATATCTAGATCAAAGGTCCAGCTTTGTAAAGATTTATGCTCCCTTTCATCTAGCAATTTATCTACTATTAGAATAAGGTATTTTTTCTTGACACTTATGTCATTGAGAGCTCAGTAAGCAACACACAATTGCCATGTTCCGTCCTTCTTTCGTACGAGGAGCACCGATGAGTAGGGGCTGCAACTTGGCCAAATAACTCCTATTTCAAGTATCTCTTTTACAATCCTTTTTATTTCATCCTTCTGGAGATGTGGATACTGATATAACTGAGTATTTGCTAGAGATTTGCCTGGAAGAATCGTTATACAATGATCATGCCGATAGGTAAGAGGTAGGTGCGTGGTTCGTCAAATATATATGAAAATTTAGTAAGCAAAGGAAGTAGATTTAGATCTTCAAATTCTGTTGGCTCTCCCTTAGTTTGCTGCTTAAGTTGTACCAAAAAATTGCTATATGCTTTATGCAAAACCTTCTCCATTTGTTGTATGCAAATCGTTGTTACGTCGCCTTAATGTTTCCTGTGCAGTATCACCTATTTCTCCTTACTATAAAATTTCATAATTAGTTTCAAAAAATTCCAAGAAACATCACCTAATGTCATCAATCATTTAATTCTGAGCATAGCCTCATGATCATTAATAGGGAGGAGGAAGAAATATGCGATTATCTCCTGGTTCTGCAGTAGCAGTTTCACCCACAAGCGTCTTTGGTCGCACTCTAGGGTTCTGCCGTCGGCGACCTTTACATCGGACTTGCTGCAACCTTCAATGTGGAGTGCCATCTAAGCTGCAATCTTACTATTTAGGAAGTTGTTAGTGCTGCCTGTGTCGATGAGAACAGTGATAGATTATTGTTTGAGAAGGCCTCCAACTTTCATCGTTTGCGGGTTTGAGTAGCCAGCTAGTGCGTGTACCGTAACGTCGGTCGGTTATGGCTCTTTTTCCACATCTTCTTCTTCATGTTCAAGGCTCTCTTCTAGATGTTCAATGACCTCTTATTCTACTAGTTCAATCATAAGAAGTCTCCCTTTACTACAACAATGCTCATGGCTCCACAGCTCGTCGTAGTGCCAACATAACCTCTTCGCATATCGCTCTTGAAGCTTTTCTCTTGTCAACCTTTTTGGTGCAAGGACATGGTCAATAGTAGGGGGGCTGAGGGCTTTAGTATTGCTGGTCGAGGAGTGACCCTAGTCCTCCGGGCTTCATGGTTCAATCACTCTTCTTGAAATCATGCGAAAGAGATGGCTGCCATAAGCGTGTACAATTGTTGCGCTTTAACTTCTTCCCAGATCTCCAGCTTCAAGCCCTCAATAAAGATCCCTAATAGCTATTTTTCAGACCAATCATGAGTTTAATTAGATAACCTTTCAAACCTGGTTTGGTACTCCTGAATGGTGGAGGTTTGTCGGATCTTTGCTAATTGTCCGTCAAGGTACTCGTAATCGGTTGGTCCGAAGCGGATCAGTAGTCCTTCTTTGAATTGTTGCCATGAGAGGACTCCATGTTCAAACTAGTCAAACATTGTATGGCATCTCCTTCAAGATGTATAGCTGTAATTTCCACCATAGATGCGTCTGTGGTTTTATGGTATTGAAAATATCGCTTCACGCGTGAGATCCAACCAATCAGGTCTTCTTCTTCCCATCTAGGGAAGTCCACCCTCATGTGTGGAGAGTTAGGATCGATCATAGAACCTCCCCTCTCTTGGAAGTCATCTCTTCGGGCTTTGTGCAATTGGTTAGAGCTCTCCCCTTGATGTGATTTATTCGGGCTTGGTGGTTGACCCAAATTGAGTTTGGTAAAGAGAGTTCGAATCTTATCTTCCATTCGTTCCTCGAAGGCTTCAAATTTAGCATTGATTGCCTCCTTAGATGCCATAGTATATGCTTTCAAATCTATGATGTTAAGAGCTCTCTTTTGTTGTCGGGTTAAAGGCATGTATAGGTTGAGAGAAGTGAGGTCGAATGGGTTGGTGGATTGGTGGATGTAGGCTGCAGTTTAGGCATGTTTTGTGGCTATTTTGGGTGCAGTTTGAGGGTGTGGTTTGGTGGTATTTTATGGCTATTGATGAAAGTTTTAGATCTGTGGTAGATGGTAGCAAACGTTTGATAGAAATCAATGGAAGTTGCTACATGTATGTGTTGTCTTGTAAGAGCAGAATTATCGTCGAAGAAACAACGATTTCTTGATGAAATTTCCACCAAAAACTTGAGAAATTTGAGGAGAGAATTGATAGAAAATCTTATTTTATATGATAGCAAGGATGTCCAATTTAATCAAGAAAATTTCGACAGTATAACAGTAAGAAAATTAGTGCAAGTTGCGATAGCAGAATTATCGTCGAAAAATTTTAGCAGTTTGGGATGAAAATTTACAGTAATACAAAATCATTTTTAGAGATGAATTCCTCAATATATCAATCTTAGACGGCAGCCAAGATGATCTATGAAGTGTATAAGAAATTTTATTCAAAAAAGATTGCAAATAGATGGGTTAAGGCAACAATATACGGTTGAAATTTTCTACAGCACAAATTTTCAAGTGTAGCAGATTCGACATAAAAGATCAGTAGGTTATATTAAAAATTTTTTAACAAAACCAAAAGAAAATCTACTGTTAGTAAGTGTCAAAGATATCATAAAAATTTTATAGAGATTTGGATAGAAAAAATATAGTAGCAAGATCAAACAAGTTGTGCTATGCGACTAAAATTTTATAGTGCAGATTTTCAAGTATAGCAATTTAGACTTAAAAGATCAATAGTTTATATTCATAATTTTTTGACAAAACCAAAGAGAAATCTGCAGTTATGAAGTGTTAAAGCTATCATAAAAAATTTGTAGAGATTTGGATAGAAAAAATATAGTAGCAAGATCAAACAATCAGTGCTATGCGACTGGAATTTTATAGTGCAGATTTTGAAGTATAGTAGATTAGATGTAAAAGATCAATAGTTTATATTGAGAATTTTTTGACAAAAGTAAAAGAAAATCTGCTGTTAATAAGTGTCAAAGCTATCATAAAAATTTTGTAGAGATTTGGATAGAAAAAATATAGTAGCAAGATTAAACAGATTGTGCTATGCGGTTGGAATTCTGCAATGTATCTTTCGTCATAGAGATGAAACTTTATGATGAAAAGTTTATCCAGAAATATAGGAACAATTTTTTTTTTGGATTTTCAAATAAGGATAACTAAATTGCCGCAACAGTAAGGTAGGAAACCAAAACTTGTTATAATTCACGGGGAGATCAAAGGATGATCTATGGTGGTGGAGATGATGACAGAATTTGACGATGATCTTTTAAGCAATTGTGGGAATTGCTTTGGGCGGCTATGGAGGGCTAATGGACAATTGTGGAAGGGCAACGAGATGCCAAGAATTCTGCTCTAATACCAAGTGTTAGAACCCTTGCAGATTCTAAACTTGGGATTAATCTCTTTAGGGGATCGACCTCCTTGGAACTCTATAGGGGTTCCTCCCTCCAAGTTGCTGCTCAAAGGCTACAGAAAATATTCATCTATTACTTATCAAAAGAGGAGGAATACATGGCTATTTATAGGGCTTCTAAACCCTAACTCCTAATAGGACTCCTACTTCTAACCAACTCCTAATAGGACTCCTACTCAAGACTCCTATTCCTTTACAACTCCTAATTCTTCTCTAAAAAACAACCTCCTAACCCTAGCCGACTTTTTCACCTCTTTAATAGGGGTCGACTTAGGTAGGTTTTATATGAATGCCCCTCTCAATTAGGACTCTCCTAGCTAGAGTCCTAATATATCTTTGCAGCCCTTGCCGTATGGATCACCATTGGAGAGGAGGATGTTTGACCTCCTTCATTCTCTCATACAGATCTGCAAGAATTCAGGGATATACAATCTCTCTATGTAACACAACTATCTCACAATGATTTTTAGTTTCGCGGGTTTTTGCACACCAATCTTCACATGATGATGAACACCTTTTGGAAAATTTGAGATTTTTGTTTTATATTCTTTCATTGTTCATATAATGTTGTCCCTAGATTTTCTTACAATGGTATTAGAGGTAGATTATTCGTGCGAAAGTTCAGTTTTGAACTACGTGTATTATGATTTTAAAAAGCTTTTGACATCAAAATTATTGACGCCAAAGGTGAGAAATGGTAGCAACTATTGCTGCCCTTGATACCCTTGCAGAAGTGGCCAAAGGCTGCTTGTAGCCTTGACCGTCTGCGTTTAGGCGGTTGGCTATCGGCTACCAACGGCCTACCTGTAGCAGGCCGCCTGTAGTGGTGCCTGAAGGGGCGGGCATTACCCCTGCAAGGGGCGGCACCTACGGGTAGAATCGCCCCCAGGGGCAGCGCCACTTGTAGGTAAAGGCGGCGCCCTCGTCCCCCATAGTGGTTGTTGTCGGTAGGGTGGTGGCTGTCGCAACAAAGCAAAGGGGAGGAGGGTTAGGGTTTTATGGGTAAAAGAATAATTTTTCCCCTCAGAAATTCTAGATTTTATTATTTTATTCAAATTACCAAAATACCCCTCATAATTTAAAAAATTCCCTACATATCTCGAATTAAAAAAAAAGTTAATTAAAAGGTTTAATTAAATATATATTATGTATCTAGTAGTTCTATATAAAGATATATACATATGATGTATAATGTGGACGGATGATCATTGACTATGTGATATTATGTATATGTGTGACGTGATTATTATTATTATTATTATTATTATTATTATTATTATTATTATTATTATTATTATTATTATTATTATTATTATTATTATTATTAAGGCCTACGAGTCTCTATTTCTTTTCTCGTTTATTGTCAGGCTTGCATGCTTGTGATTATATTGTAATTATACGAAGAGGTGCAACGGGAGCATTGAAGCAATAGTTGGACCCACTAAGTCGAGACGAACGATCACGATGCATGAAGATGTGTCGAGATGCCAATGGAACTGACAAGGATGAGATGAACGTTCACATAGCATGGAGATATGCTATTGCATACACAGATCTTGATATGAGTAATTGAGCCCACTAGCTTGGGCCTAATCACATTATGTTGGGGTCCATGATCATATGGTGTTATTGCTTATGTGATGTGTGATTTCTTATACACATACTATATATATATATATATATATATGCGATGTAGATATATATTAAATATATATGTGTATGACATATCATATTACGAGACCAAATCAAAATCCCCTCTCTCAATAATATTAAGTCGGTAAATATGAGATAATTAGATTGACCCACGTGGCCTTCCATTATTATAGGTAGGAACTGAATCTTGACATAGGTTGAGTTGGTTGAGTCCCTCGAGGGCATAATCATCGAATTAGACTTATCTTGTTACAATGGTAATGACTTAACCGAACATTGGTCGAGTCCCTCAAGACCATAGTGGTTTGGAGGCCGAATAGGACGGGAATCATAAAGAGTTGTGATCAGCAAGAGTTATCTACCTTTTGGGCTTAGTGTGATTGGTCGAGTCCCTCTAGGTTACCCTAAGACGTCGATTGGATCCCGATCCCCACTAGAAGTCTACTAGAGACTTCTAATTCGCGTACTTAGGGTGTTGTGTGACTCACTAGAAAAATAGTGGGAGCACATCAAGATAGAAGTTTATATCTTAGTTAATTATTTTTTATAAAATCTGTATGTTATTTATTTATGCTATATCTCAAGTTTGTTAGAAATATGTTACATTCAAATCCCTTACTTGACATGATGTTAACTGCATCATTGGTCCAAATTATATAGATTAGCTCCGTAAATTATGATTCATTCATATGATGGAGAAAATTGCATATGTCCCCGATACAATGATGCTTACACCTAAGAAAGGGACAAGCAAGATGAGATCGCTCGCTATATGAAATACATAAATGACTCCACTCTTGCTTAGTGTTACATGTTAGGCTCCATGACTACTGAGTTACAGAGACAATATGAAAAGATGGATGCCAGATCCATTCGCCTGCATCTCTGTAAAATGTTTGAGAAATAGGGATAGACTCAACGATATGAGATATATAAGAGTCTCATCTGTGCTAGGATGACTAAGGAGACACCGATTCAAAACCATGTCTTGAAGATGATTGAGTAGATAAAGAAACTCATATGTCTAGGAATGGTCCTAGAGGATGACCTGTGTGTGGACCTTATGCTTCAGTCCCTACCAGATTCCTTTTCATAGTTCATAATGAATTTTAATATGAACAAGCTTGAGGTGACTCTCCTTGAACTCCTCAATATGTTAAGGGAGGCTGAGAGCACTATAAAAAAGAAGAAGCTAGTTTTCTATGATGAGGAGACCAGAAAGAAAAGAAAGGCAGAAAAGTCACTTAAGAAAGACAAGGGCATGAGTAGACTAGGTAAAGCAAAGATTGCTAAGAAAGACCTGACAAAGGACAAATGCCAGTCCTTCCACTATGGCAAAGATGGCATTGGGAAATTTAGGGGCAACATCATATACGTAGCGGAAGAACATCATATACTACGACAGCCTAAAAACATAAAGCAAGGATACCGGAGTCAAGTTCGATGGACATTTGAGAGTTCGAAGATTCGTCGGAGATGCTGTCGGAACCAACCAAGAAAGATCGGAGAGTTTCGAAAATCTGCCGAAGAGATCGTTGGAGGTTCGCAGAGATCACCGAGAAGGCTCGGCTACTTGTTGAACTCATCACAAGATCGAGAGCCTGCTGGGAGTCTGCTAGAAGAAACCAGAGGACATATCGGAAGTTCACCGGAAGAACGCCGGAAAGCTCACCGAAACAAAACTTGACGTTGGCCAGTTAAATACTTGCTTAGGATTATGTTTTTAAGTATGTAGTTAACATGTAATTAGGGATAGGATTAAGGGACAATCCTATACCTTTGTTAGGGGCCAACTGGGCCCAAAAGAGACTTGGTTTAGGTCGGACGTAAAGCCCAACCAGAAAGTTGTAAGGATGGGCGGTGGCACCGCCCAGAACCCGAAGTGATAGGCGGTGGCACCACCAAACTAAGCGGTGGCACCACCTAGCACCCGAGACCAGGTAGTGGCACAGCCACCGACAGGCGGTGGCATTGCTAGTCTCGGAAACCCAAGAGAAATTCAAATTTGGAGCCCAAATTTGAACCCTCTTGAGGTCTATAAATACCCCTCAATTCTCAGTTGAGAAAACACCTTTTTGCAAAGCAATAGTTTGATATAAGAGCTTTAGAAAGGTCTTAGAAGTCTTGTTTTTCATATTGTTTGAGTGTTCACCTCCTCCCATCTTATTGAAAAGAATTATAAGAGTGTGAACCACTTGTAAAGGTTGTAAGAGGGGTATTAGTCCTTCCCCTACAAAAATATTTGCTAGTGGAAGTCGGGAGCCTCTTCGAAGAAGGCTTCACAAGTGGATATAGGTCATTTTGACCGAACCACTTTAAAACTACTATGTTATCTGGTTTGCATCCTAATCTTGCCTTTTACATACTGCAAACTTCTTTACTTAGTCATTACGCTTCCATATGCCTCTAAGTTATCAAGCTTCCAAATCGGTACTTATCGATATTGTTTGTTATTGTGCGAAAGATTTTTCCAAAACTATTGATTTAATCTGTTGTAATAATTCACCCCCCTCTTAGTGCCGCTCCGATCCTAACACACTGCCATTGCTACTACCCAACTAGTAGTCACCACCACCGCCGCTACCCCCTTGCTACAGTTATCTTCATCTTCAGGAAAAAAAAAAAAGAAGAAGAGGAAGAAGAAGAAGAAGAAGAAGAAGCCGCAACCACCCCTGCTTCCCCTGTCGGACCCCTACTTCCGGCCAGCCCACCCGCCGTCGTTGCTTCCCGGCTTAGGGGCCACCACTGCCGTCGCTGTTGCCCAGCCAGTAGCCACCGCCGCCGCTGCTCCCGGCCAACGACCAACCCCTCATTCTGTAGTAGCCACCCTCTAGCAGAATGATCGCCTACGATAAGACTTTAGAGGAGCCAAATATTATGATCCTTTTTTTAAGCTTTTCAATAATGTTTATTGAGTATGTTTAGTTCAGTTGTTGATTGGTATCAATTGATCTGATACCAATTAATAAGACCCTAAAGTCTTATCATCGCTCTGATACCAAATGATAAGACCATAAAGTCTTATCGTTGCTATGATACCAAATGATAAGACCCTAAAGTCTTATCATTGAAGAATGGGGAGAAAAAAGAATGATAATGAAAGGGAATGATAATGATCGCTTTGAGGGGATCAGCCTCCTTGATCACTTCGAGGGGATCGGCCCTCCTTGATTAATTTGAGGGGATCGGCCCCCTAGGGTTTGTCCACAGAGTGGAATAACAACATATACATCATGATTCCTATCATGATCTATCATTCTCAAAATATGATACCAAGTATTTATCAAAACGATGTCAAGGCATGACATCCATTTTCATGTATGATATTTCAAATATAAAAGATGACAAAGATAGCAATTCATCATTCTAGGCAAGATATCAATTGTAAAATAGCAAGTTAAGCTCTAGATATCTTATCATAATGAAAGAAATTTATCAAGCAAACATTTCAAGTATATATGATGAAATACATTACATATAATTATCATCAATTTACCACATTTTGGTATTATTTCTCCCCCTTTGTCGTCAATAAAAAGGAGAACAATTCAACAATACAAGTGGAAAAAAAAATCAAGCAAGTTTCACACTCAAAAGTTCTCATCATTAAATGTTATCAACATTAAAGCGATAGATTCCAACAACTTCTCTCCCTTTGTCATCACATTTTGCATGAAGAAGAGGAAAAAAGGTAAGGAGGGAATCCATTAAGAACTAAATTTGTGAAATGATTTAAATTAAGTAAAAAATAAATTTTCGTTAAAACATGCTTTCATTTTGACAAAGAGAAGGGATTCACGAAAAGGATCGAGATATCCAAATGAAATCAAATCCCTATGAAAATTAGAAGAATTCGTGGGAGAGGAGTATCACATGAAGGAGAAATTCATGAATAAAACTTCATAGTGAGAAGAGCATTACATTAAATCCATTTCTCATTAAAAATTCACAAGAGTGAAATCCGTGAGGGATGCATTTGTCAATTACTTCTATGTATCAAACATCAAGATATGTATAAACACCTCATGCATTTATAAAATATTTTGTCATAGCTTTTCATCACTACTTGCATGAGGTAATATCATTAGTGTTTGTAGCACTCAAAAGTTAAGAATTCGATGTATGATTAAAACTTCTCAATATTCAATAAAGATCAAAATTATTATAGAAATTTTTAGCATCAAAGTAAACACGATATTGCATCATTGTATGATAACATGCTCATCATTTAAAGAGATCACAACATCGTAGAAATCAAAGCAAAGAATTCCAACATCAAAGTAAATAGTATTTTAAGTTTACAACATCAAGGTAAACAACATAGTATTACAATATCAAAGTAGGCATACTAAAGGAGAGCGATTTCGTCCACAACTCTCTCATAGCTTATTCAGGTGGTGGCAAGTCAAAACGTCTGAACAAGGTATTAAGCTATTGATGAATCTACTGTAGCTCAGTTAAAATTTGATCTTCACGTTATTCGAGTCTATCTTGACGTTGTTTAAATCGATCAAACCGAGCCCCTATGTCGTCGATAGATGAGGGACGTGCTTGCTCTACTAGAGGTGATTCCTCAAAGGGACCAGTTGGAGGACATAGATTACCTCTAAAAGTTGGTGTTTCAGGTTCTGGTTCTAGTTGGAGGAGATCAATCCTTTTAGGCAGTCTAGTCTATATACCATTTCTGAATGGACATCTCATCCGTCGAAGTAGATTTCTATTTATGATACTAAATCTGTCTAGTTTTATAACTTCTTCATTGGGTGGAATGGCAATATCATAGGCATGGAGTAGTCTTGTGATTAAGCCACCATATGAAAGTATCATGTCCTTTTTTGATAGTTCAATCATGTTTTGTTAGATTAGGTAACCAAAACAATTGTTATATCCCTTCATAATCCAATACATGGTACCTAGTTCCATTTGGCTTACTTCATCATTATGATATTACTTTAGGAGAATGATACTTATTAGGATATGATGAAGTATTTTGGTGCTTAAAGGTAGTAAATGTTTGCAGCTTTTAGAAGAATTGTTAAGTTAGGATTGCCAAAAATTGTTCCTAAGGCATCAACGTAAGTAGTCCCAACTATTTCATCATCTCATTGTCCTCTAAAATAATACCCTCTTTCTTTTACTAGAATTCCTATGATGTTGCAATTGGTTCTATCCGTGATAGATATATGATGTCCTAATAGATTGGTAGATACCCTTTCATCTTCATCTACATGTAAATTGTTGTAAAATAGCCTAACAAGTCTAAGGTAGATAGGTTCACTCATTTGAAGGATTGGGAGAATGTCTAGATTAGCAAACCATTGAATAAGTTTCATATCACTTAATTCATCTAAATCAACATGTTTACCCTCATGAACATGTCTAGACTCTATGGATGATAATTTTATGGCATGTTGATTAGAATCGAAAAGTTGGGAGTCATAATTTTTATCTAATCTCCTCTTCCTTTTGTCCCTAAAGGATTTTCTAGAACTCATTGAGACTACAATAATGAAGGCAAATAAGGAGCAAGAATAAGTTATACAAAAGAGAATCAATTTGGTGTAGAGATTACCTTAGTAATTTTTTTTCTTCTAGTGATCTCCAAAAGGATGTCGGAGATTGATCCTTGATTTGATAGGAGAGGAGGGTTTCCTTGAGTTTCTAGAGGTGGATCAAGTAGAATGAGGGATGGAGCAGTGTTTAGAGGTGTGAGGAAGGGATATAGGAGGGCTTGGGATCAGTTCTACCGCCGGCCCTAAGTTGGTGTTTATAAGGGGCAGGTTGCGAGCGGTGGCACCGCTCGCTGGGTGGTGCTACCACCTGCCACCCATGACCACTGGCGATGCTACTATCATCTAGGTTGTGCCACTGCCTACAGGCAGTGAGCACTGCTCACATTGTTGTGTGGTGTTGTCATGGAGTGATTCCAACTTACAAAATTTTTTATTGAAGCACAAGACCTTATTTACTCATAATAAGTTTATCATATAAAGATTCATATCATATAAAGATAAGAAGATTCATATTGAAAATTGTACGTTCATGATTCATCATATAAAATGCATACCATACTTAAACATTATATAGAACTCGTAAAAAAAAATGCATACCATAAGTTCATCATATAAAATTTGTCCACAAGCATCGTAAAAACTCGTATGGAAAAATGCATATGATTCATTGCGCGCACTATAAGATCATGATTTAAGTGAGTGATCAAGAAAGTCTGAAAACTAAAATTAACAAATTCATGCATTCGGACAATTTAACATCCCTAATTCCCTTCTTGTAATGAGAGATAGTAGCAAATGAAGAATCATTTTTCAAATGTCAAGAAATCCAAAAATCCAGAAACTATGAGAAAGGAATTCATGCATAAAAATTCTCAAGTTTCAGATATTGAGAGATCATGATCAAGTGTTTATCACTTAAGATTTTAAATATTTTTGCATCATCAAGTTATCAAACATGATCTTATTTTAATTCTAATGATCTTCTCTTTGTGTTTTTTGTTTTTGGCTAGAGAGCTTTGTGAGAACTATTTTGGATCTCTGGTCTTGAGCATCCACTATCAATGTACCATCTCTTGCTCGTAGCTTGTGATGGTAAATATTTCCATAAAAAAGGATGATTTTTAGGTACCCATTTGACCTTGGGTGCCTCAAAAATTGATCTACATAGTTTATCATATTGCATTGAGTCATTTGAGGTTCTTTTAGGAACCCAAATCAATTTGTGTGGACTACATTTCTTAAATGGACAATGATAAGCTACATGCCCAAATTTGAAACAAAAGTTGCATTTCTTTCCGGGTGAAACATGCAAAGTAGAGCCTTTACATAGGTGGTTGGATTTTGGTGAGAGCTACTCACAAATCCGATTTTACCTTTTCTATGAATGTGACCCTTGTTGGAAAAGATCATGTTCAAGGATTTACTACCAATCTCAAACTTTTCTAAGATTTTCTTAAGTAGCAAGTTTTCTTTTTGAAGTAATTCTAGTTCATCACATTTCATATATGAAGCTAGACTATCATTGTGCTCAACTTTTAATCTATCAAAATCGCTAATAAGAGAAGCATGTTCCTTTTTAAAATAATTATATTTTTTAATTCAAGGTTCTACATTCATCGAATAATTCATGAAATGCATATAAAAGCTCATCGAAAGATAAATTTATGTCTAATGAACTTGTTACCTCATCTCCAATAGCCATTAGTGCATAGTGAGCAACTTGCTCGGTATTGGTCGGCTCCTCTTCTTCGGAAGCACTTGAGTCATCCCATGTAGCTTTTAGAGCCTTCTTCTTTGGTTGCCTCCTTTTTGCTTGGGGACATTAACTCTTGAAGTATCTTGGCTTCTTGCATTCATAATATATCACTTGTTTTTTCTTAGGTTCAAATTTATTTTTAGTATCATTTTTAAATTTATTTTTTTTTATGAATCTTTTGAACTTCTTTGTTAAGAATGTCACGTCATCATCAAAGTCCACATCACTTGAGTTTTCTTTCAAGTGGTCTTCTTGTGTTCTCAGTGCCATATCCTTTATGTTCTTTGGAAGGGTATCCTCAAGCTCTTCATGAGCTTTATATATCATTTCATAGGTCATTGGTGACCCAATTAGTTCTTCAAGAGGAAAATTATTTAGATCTTTGGCCTCTTGAATGACTGTTACTTTAGGGTCTCAACTTTTTGAAAGGGATATTAAAATCTTATTAACAAGTTCAAAATCCGAGAAACTTTTACCAAGTTCTTTTAGACTATTGACGACATCCGTAAATCGATTGTACATGTCTCCAATGGTCTGACTCAGTTTCATTCGAAAACAACTCATAAGAATACACTAAAAGATTAATTTTTGACTCCTTCACTCTACTAGTGCCTTCATGAGTCACTTCGAGTGTGTGCCAAATGTCAAAAGTCATTTCATAAATCGATACTTGATTAAACTCGTTTTTATCTAATGCACAAAACAAGGCATTCATAGCCTTTGCATTTAAAGCAAAAGTCTTCTTCTCCAACTCATTCCAATCATTCATTGGAAGAGAAGACTTTTGAAAGCCATTTTTTATAATATTCTATAATTCGAAATCCATTGAAATTAGGAAGATCCTTATTCTAATCTTCCAATATGTGTAATCCGTCCTATTGAACATGGGCGGACGTGTAGTTGAATGACCCTCTAGGTTGCTGGCAAATGCTATCTCTCTTGGGTTTAAAACCAAATGAGAGTGAACCTTGCTCTGATACCAATTGTTAGGATCAAAAGCGGCACTAAGAGGGGGTGAATTAGTGTAGTGGAAAACTTTCATGATTTCAAAAAATTATTCGTTTCGTTTAAAACCGATTCCGATGAAAATGGTTTCGATTCAATCTGTTTCGGAGCGAAGTTGAACTTGAAAGCTTTTGTAAAAGTGCAAGAGAAGATTAAGGAGGTTTGTAATAAAGTAAATTGCACAAATGAAAAGCAAATCGGAATTTAAAGTGGTTCGGTCAAGGTGACTTACATCCACTTTCGGATTCCTCCTCCAATGAGGTTACTAGCGTCCACTAAAGGCCTTCTTTAATAGGTGAACAGTGAACACCTTTTTACAGTACTTTTTCCTTTTCTCGGGTTTAGGAGATAACCCTTACAAGTCTCACTCCTCTTTCTTGGATGGTTACAAGGCTAAGAGATGAAGGAGGAGAACTCAAACTTTTACAACATTTTAATAACTCAAGACTTCAAGATTAAGCCAATACTTTCATGTCTTTCATGAAGAAAAGGGTGAGATTTTAATAGGCCACAATGGCTTCAAAATTGGAGCAAAAAAGTGTCAAATCCCTGAAATCCAAGGTACTGGCGATACCACCACCGTTACTGGACGGTACTACCGTCGCTGATATGACTCTGGGCGGTACCACCGCCGAACAAGGGCAATACCACTGTTGGCAGCATTACTACGGGCGGTACCACCGCCTAGTCTGGGCAGTATCACTGCCTAGAAATCCAAGAGCATTGCCTTCCAGGCGATGCCACCGCCGGTCATATTTTCAGGTGCTGAATTGGGTGCTCAATTCGGCCCAATTCAGCCCTATTAAGGGCCTAGTTGGCCCCTAACAGAATTGATGGGATTACATCCCAATCTCAACTCTAATTATGTGCTAACTATGATTCCTAAGACATATTCTAAGAAAGATAAGTCTGATTTCTTTCGGCGAGCTTCCGACGATCTTCCGACGAACATCCGACGAACTCTCGGCAATGTTCCAATGGACTTCCGGTAAGCTCTTGGACTTTATGAGTATCTTCTTAGTGAGTTTCGATGAGCATCTTTAGCAAGCTCTTAGACTTCTTGATTGGTTCCAGCAGAACTTCCGACGAACGTTTGGACTTCCGTCGAACTCTCGAAGTACCAATGAGATATTGATTTTGACTCTGGCACAAACCCTGCTTTATGTCTTACTACTATCGTAGTTAATCTTGCACACTTTTCTCAATATATAGATTAAATCAAACAATTTTCAATTGACTTCATCATCAAAATTCGAGATTCAACAAGGATCGATTCCTGACGTAGGTTGAGTTGGTTGAGTCACTCGAGGCTCACTTATTTCGTAATTCACTATCTTGCCTATGATATAAAGATGTCACCGGTGACCTAAGAACATGGTATTCTTGGTCGAGTCACTCGAGGGCATATAGTCAAATCAAACTCATCTTGTAACGATGGTGATGACTTAACCGAATACCATGGTTGGTCGAGTCACTCGAGGCTATGGTGGTTCGGAGGCCGAACAAAATAGGAATCACAAGGAGTTGTGATTGGCAAGAGTTGCCTACCTTTACGGGCTTAGCGTAATTGGTCAAGTCACTTGAGGTTACATTAAGATATCGATTGGATCCCAATCCTCACAAGAGATCTGCTAGGGTTCTCTGATTCACATGCCGGAGGGAGTTGTCAGATTCGCGAGAAAATAATGGGAGTAGATTAAGATAGAAGTCCTTATCTTAATTATTTATTTTTTTATAAAATCTGTATATTATTTATTTCTACTACATCTTTATTTTCAGAAATATGTCACATTCAAATCCCTTACATAACATAGTTGATGTCAACCGCCTCATTGGTCCAAATTACATCGATTGGCTCCGCAACCTAAGAATCATTCTTACGATAGATAAAATCATATATTTCCTTGATACAGTGATGCCTACGCTCGAGGAAGGGGTAAGCGAGGATGAGATCACTCGCTACGTGAAGTACATAGATGACTCCACTCTTGCTCAGTGTTACATGTTAGGCTCCATAACTCCTGAGTTGTAGAGACAACATGAAAAGATGGATACCAGATCCATTATCCTGCATCTCTGAAAATTATTTGAGGAACAGGAAAGGACTCAATGATATGAGATATCCAAGAGTCTTTTTCATGCTAGGATGACTAAGGAGACACCAGTTTAGAACCATGTCTTTAAGATAATTGAGTGGATCGAGAAACTCAGAGGTCTAGGAATGATCCTAGAGGATGACTTGTGTGTAGACCTTGTACTTTAGTCCCTACCAGATTTCTTTTATCAGTTCATAATGAATTTTAATATGAATAAGCTTGAGGTGACTCTCTTTGAGCTCCTTAGTATGTTGAGGGAGGCAGAGAGCACCATCAAGAAAGAGAAGCCAATTCTCTATATTGGTAAGACCATAAAGAAAAGGAAGGTAAAAAAATCCCTTAAGAAGGGCAAGGGCAGATCGGGTAAAGCAAAGGTTGCTAAGAAAGATCTAACAAAGGACAAAGGCCAATGCTTCCACTATAGCAAAGATGTGCTAGTCATAGGTGCCCAGCAAGCCAATCACGTGAGTGATGGCACGTGTGACTTAATATAGAATCTTTTTGCTTATTATATTTTGGCATATATCACTTTATAACTATTGCATAAATGCATACATATATTGTGATGTCCTTGGATTTGTGCAATGGGAATCGGATCGTGATGAGATCACGATAGTGAGATCGATTCACCTTTAAACACATATCCTAAATAATCCCGGTCATAGGTTACTCGAGAGGGATATCGTGATAACCGAATAGACTGGTGTGTTGTATACCCGTCCATATGATGGATGCAGCTGGTCTCATAGCTGCTTGTGTAGGGACACCAGGGATACAATACAGGTGCTCATTGGAGAATGAGTTCACTGATTGATCCGCTTATGGAATGCTGGATGGTTGATGATGCCTTATTATCAGACAGCGATTTCGTAGTCCTAGTGGTGTATCTGGTCCTTAGACTTGAGACACCAAGGATGTCCTGTATGAGTGCTCTACTCTTTGATACCAGACTTATAGGTTTGGCTGTCCCGGATCTAGTACTGATTGGTCATTGGGAGTGGTAGTCGACCTTTACGAGGGCTATTGAGTGTCGATAGAGGATCATCCACTCTACAGGTCATGAGAGGAATATCCCATGTGTTCTTGCTCAGACAAATCCTAGCTAGGGTCATTCGGGTTGAGAGAAAAGAGTTCTCCCGGAGAATCCGATTAGAGCGAGACTTCGGTAGAAACCGTATGGGTCCGACAACACCATGCTTTCGATATCTGTCTCTAGTATATTAGATGGATGAGGGACTATAGGTACACGGGTAATGGCGAGGACAGACAGGTCCAATGGATTGGATTCCCCAGATCGTTTGGGGACTACTGACGTGTGTGGCCTAGTAATGTCCAGTAATCGATGAGAGTCGAGTGAATTATTACGAGATAATAATTCACCGAAGTTAGAAGGAGTTCGACAGTATGACTCACGGCCATTTCGATATTGGGCCTAGAGGGTCACACACATATGGTAGGCATTCATGATGAATAGAGGTTCTGGATATGAGATATCCGACGGAGCCCTTGTCTTATTGGATACAGATCCAATACCCACTAGGGGAGGACCCATTAGAGTTTGATAGGGGACCTCTATAAATAGGAGGGATTCAGAGCACCATGGGCTAGAGTGCTTTTGTTCGCCTTTTCCTATTCTCCTCTCCATCTCCACCTCAGAGTAGGTCTGGAGTTTTGAGGAGCGTCGTCGCAACCCTGCTGTGTGGATCATCGCTAGAGAGGAGGACGCTTGACCTCCTTCACCCTCTCCTAAGGATCTACAAGGAAATAGGGATATACGATCTCCCTATGTAACACAATCTACTTTATGTACCAATCTTTTACGTAGAGAGGAGCATACGCAGTTTCATGTTTCGCGGATTTTTACGTACCAATCTTCGCACGACTACGAACATCTCTTTGGGAATCGGGGATTTTGTTTTTCTTGTTCTTCCGCTATGCATATGCTGTCGCCCCCAAGGATTTCCAACAGTGGTATCAGAGCCAGGTTGTTTGTGCGAATAATTGGTTTTGAACTGCGTGTGTTGTGTTTAGGAAGAATTTTGACATCAAAATTGTTGACGCAAAAACAAGGAAGGGCAGCAACAGTTGTTGCCCTCGACCTATGTGCGTGCAGCGCAACCGAAGGCGGGCAGCACAGGGGTTGCGTCTGCTGCAGCCGGCTGGCGGCCTACTTGCTGCCGACGGGGCTGGCAGCCCACGGGCAGAGGCGCCGCAGGGCAGTGACGCTCGCCGCCGCTGCTCCCGCGGGCAAAACCCCCCCACAGGGGCGGTCGCCCGGCGGGACAACACCGCCTGCGGAGGCAGCGGCGCCCGAAAGGGGCGCCCACCCGCAACGACAGCACTGCCAGCGGGCGTGCCGCCTGCAGGCGAGGGCAGTGCCCTCGCCCCGCCGCACTGGCCACCGCCAGTAGGGTGGCGGCGTCGGCAGCAGCGAGAAGGGGAAAGGGCATTAGGGTTTTCTGGGCAAAAGATAGTTTTGCCCCTCGGAATTTGAGAAATTCCAGTTTTTATCTTTTGTCCAAATTACGAAAAATACCCCTATAAATTCAAAAATTCCTTATAATGTCCCTGATTTCAGAAAATATTAATTAATTAAAAGGTTTAGTTGATTATTATTTTTTTTATTTTATTATCTAGTAGTACTACATGATGATGATTATTTATACATGTGATGTATGATGTGTGGACGGATGATCATGGACCGTGTGATGTGTGTACCTGTGATTATTATTATTGAGGTCTGCAGACCTCCATTATATTTCTCGTTTATTGTCGGGCCTGCGTGCCTATGATTAAGTTGTAGTCACATTAGGAGGCACAGCGGGAGCGTGGATGCGATAGCGGGACCCACGAGACGGACGATCGTGATGCATGAAGATGCATCAAGATGTCGACGGAACCGACAAGGACGAAATAGACGATCATAGGGCATGGAGATGCACCGTTGCACACATAGATCTTGATGTGAGTGATTAGGCCTACTGGCTCGGGCCTAATCATATTAGGTTGTGGTCCATGATTATTTGGTGTAATTGCTTATACACATACTAGATATGTATATATATTTGCATGCGATGTAGATATATAATAAATATCTACATCACGATTCGCTATCTTGCTTACGACATAGAGATGTCACCGGTGACCTGAGGGCATGGTATACTTGGTCGAGTCCCTCGAGGGTATATCATCAAATCAGACTCATCTTGTAACAAAGGTGTTGACTTAACCGAGCATCATGGTTGGTCGAGTCCCTCGAGGCCATGGTGATTCGGAGGTCGAACAGGACGGGAATCACAAGGAGTTGTGATCGACAAGAGTTGCCTACCTTTTAGGCTTAGTGTGATTGGTCGAGTCCCTCGAGGTTACACTAAGACGCTGATTGGATCCTGATCCCCACTAGAAGTCTACCGGAGACTTCCGTTTCACGTGCGAAGGGTGTCGCGTGACCCGTTAGTAAAATAGTGGGAGCATATTAAGATAGAAGTCCATATCTTGATAGTTTATTTCTTGTAAAATCTGCATGTTATTCATTTTTACTGCATCTTTATTTTCAGAAAATGTCGCTTTCAAATCCCTTACGTGAAATACTTGATGTCAACCGTCTCACTGGTCCAAATTATACGGATTGGCTCCGTAACTTGAGATTTGTTCTCACAACGGAGAAAATCGTGTACGTCCTTGATACAGTGATGCCTGCGCCCTAAGAAGGGGCAAACGAGGATGAGATCACTCGCTACGTGAAGTACATTGATGACTCCACTCTTGCTCAGTGCTATATGTTGGGCTCTATGACTCCTGAGTTACAGAGACAACATGAAAAGATAGATGTCAGATCCATTCTCCTACATGTCCACAAATTGTTTGAGGAACAGGGAAGGACTCAGCGATATGAGATATCTAAGAGCCTCTTCCACGCTAGGATGACTGAGGGGACATCGGTTCAGAACCATGTCCTAAAGATAATTGAGTGGATAGAGAAACTCACAGGTCTAGGAATGGTCCTAGAGGATAACTTGTGTGTGGACATTGTGCTTCAGTCCCTACCAGATTCGTTTTCACAATTCATAATGAATTTTAATATGAACAAGCTTGAAGTGACTCTCCTAGAGCTTCTCAATATGTTGAGGGAGGTAGAGAGTACTATCAAGAAAAAGAAGCCAGTTCTCTACACTGGTGAGACCAAAAGTAAAAGGAAAGCAGAAAGGTCCCTTAAGAAGGGAAAGGGCAAGGTCAAACCAGGTAAAGCAAAAGTTGCTAAGAAAGACCCAGCAAATGACAAAGGCCAGTGCTTCCACTGTGATAAAGATGGGCACTGGAAGAGAAACTGCAAAGAGTACCTTGCAGAAAGGGCGAAACAAAAGCTTGATGAAGCTTCAGGTACATTCATGATCAGTCTTAATTTGTCAGACTCTTATGATAACATATGGGTATTGGATACCGGTAGTGCTTATCATATATGCAATTCATTGCAGGTTCTGGCAAGGCCTAGGAGACTAGAGAGAGGCGAGATGGAACTCAAGATGGGTAATGGAGCAAAAGTTGCTGTAGTGGTTGTTAGCGAGGTCGCCCTACATCTGCCTAGTGGAGCTTTTATTGCATTAGATGCATGTTATTTTGTTCCTTCTATTATCAAAAACATTATCTCCATTTCATGTTTAACAGTTATTGGATATAAATTTGTTTTTGAGAATAATGGTTGTTCGATATTATTAGATGATAAGATCATCATGAAAGGAACATTGCATAATGGTTTATTTATATTAGACATCACTCCACATATCATGAATGTAAATATTTCCAAAAGGAAACGAGATGAGTTGAACAGTGCATACTTGTGGCATTGTAGGCTAGGTCACATCCATGAATGAAGGATTCAAAAGTTACTAAATGATTGATATCTAGATCCATTCGACTATATGTCATATGCAACTTGTGAGCCTTGCAATCGTGGAAAACTAACCAACTCTCCATTTAATGGAACTAGAGAGAGAGCCACTGAGTTGTTGGAACTCATACAGAGAGATGAATGTGGACCCAAGTCAACTCATGTCATTGGAGGTTACTCCTACTTTATTACATTTACTGATGATATCTCAAGGTATGGATATGTGTACTTAATGAAGTACAAGTCCGAGGCCTTTGAGAAATTCATAGAGTATAAGAATGAGGTGGAAAACCAGACTGGAAAGAGTATCAAAACTCTTCGATCAGATCGAGGAGGTGAGTACTTAAGTACAAAGTTCACTCAGTTCCTCAAGGACCATGGGATATTATCCCAATGGACACCTCCTTATACACCTCAGCTCAATGGTGTCTCTGAAAAAAGAAATCGTACATTATTAGATATGGTACGGTCAATGATGAGTTTCGCTGACCTACCCATCTCATTCTGGGGATATGCCCTAGAAACCACAGCTTACCTTCTGAACAGAGTTTCAACTAAGTCGGTAGTGTCTACACCATATGAGATATAGAAAGGGAAGAAGCCTGATCTTAAGGTTGTTAAGATTTGGGGCTACCCTGCACATGTTAAAAGACACAACCCCGATAAGTTAGAATCAAGGACAGAGCGATGCAAATTTGTGGGATACCCCAAGGAAACTTGTGGGCATTATTTCTATCATCTCGAGGACCAAAAGGTCTTTGTAGCTAAGAGAGCAGTGTTCCTTGAGAAGGAACACATTCTTGGCGGAGATAGTGGGGGAATGATAGAATTGAGCGAGGTTGGAGAACCAAGCTCAAGCACCACCACTCTGACCAGAACTGTTCGGTACCTAATACACAAGTTTCAACTTTACGCTGGGTCTAATAGAGTATCCCATCCTCTTGAGAGATATGTGGGACATATTAGAGGAGAGGATCTGAGGGATATTGATCCTCGGACCCACGAGGAGGCTATTATGAGTATAGACTCTGGGAAGTGGCAAGAAGCCATGAATTCTAAGATGGATTCTATGTACTCCAATAAGGTTTGGAACCTAGTTGATGCTTGAAAGGTATTGTACCCATCGGTTGCAAGTGGATCTTTAAGAAAAAGATCGGAGTAGATGGAAAGGTAGAGACCTATAAAGCAAGGCTAGTGGCTAAGGGGTATCGTCAAAGGCAAGGTGTTGACTATGACGAAACCTTCTCACCCATAGCAATGCTAAAATCCATCGAGAATTCTATTGGCTATTGCAGCACACACTATGATTATGAGATCCGGCGGATGGATGTGAAAACCACATTCCTCATTGGGAACCTCGAGGAGGAGGTGTATATGATGCAACCCGAGGGATACGTGTGATCCAAGAACTGTCCGATAAGGTGTGTAGGTTGCTTAGATCCATTTATGGATTAAAAGCAAGCTTCCCCGTTGAAAAATAAAGATTTGATGAGGCAATCGGATCTTATGACTTCGTTAAGAACGAAGATGAGCCTTGTGTATACAGAAAGGTAAGTGGGAGCGCTATCACCTTTTTGGTGTTATATGTGGATGACATCCTGATCATTGGGAATGACGTAGGAATGCTATCCACAGTAAAGGCTTGGTTATCTAGACACTTCTCTATGAAGGACATAGGGGAAGCATCCTATATTTAGGGGATTAGAATCTATAGAGATAGATCCAAGAGGATGCTTGGCTTGTCCCAGTCCAGGTACATAGAAACCATTGTCAAAAGTTTTGGCAGGGAAAATTCCAAGAGAAGTCTCATACCGATGAGACATAGGATATCGCTTTCTACGAGTATGTCCCCAAAGACTCCAGAAGAAAGGGCGAACATGGATATAATACCTTATGCCTCAGAATATGGTCTATCATGTATGTCATGCTATGTACTAGGCCCGATATAGCATGCTCTCGAGTGTCACGAAAGGTATCGTGGGATCCAGCTTGGAGCACTAGAAAGCAAGAAAGTGTATCCTTAAGTACTTGAGAAGGACTAAGGATCTTTTACTAGTATATGGAGGTAATAGCCTTAAGGTTGAAGGCTACACTGACTCAAGTTTTCAGTCTGATGTCGATGATAGCAAGTTGAATTCAGGGTATGTGTACACCTTGAATGGAGGAGCAGTGTGCTGGAAGAGTTCCAAGCAAGATACCACTACTGACTCGACTACAGAGGCGAGGTACATTGTTGCTAGTCATAGGTGCCCAGCAAGCCAATCACGTGAGTGATGGCACGTGTGACTTAATATAGAATCTTTTTGCTTATTATATTTTGGCATATATCACTTTATAACTATTGCATAAATGCATACATATATTGTGATGTCCTTGGATTTGTGCAATGGGAATCGGATCGTGATGAGATCACGATAGTGAGATCGATTCACCTTTAAACACATATCCTAAATAATCCCTACTCATAGGTTACTTTCGAGAGGGATATCGTGATAACCGAACGGCGGTGTGTCTTTGTATACCCGTCCATATGATGGATGCACCGGTCTCATAGCTGCTTGTGTACGGACACTAGGGATACAATGCAGTGCTCATTGGAGAATGAGTTCACTAATTGATCCGCTTACGAAAATCTTTGGATGGTTGATGATGCCTTATTGTTAGACAAATGATTTCAGTAGTCCTAGTGGGTATATCCGGTCCTTAGACTTGAGACACCAAGGATGTCCTAGATGAGTGCTCCACTTTTGATACCAGACTTATAGGTTTGGCTGTCCCAAATCTAGTACAGCTGGTCATTGGGAGTGGTAGTCAACCTTACGAGGGCTATTGAGTGTCGATAGAGGATCATCCACTCTCGGTGTCATGAGAGGAATATCCCATGTGTTCTTGCTCATACAAATCCCTGGCCAAGGTCATTCGGGTTGAGAAAGAAAGAGTTCTCCGGGAGAATCCGATTAGAGCGAGAATCGAGAAGAAACCGTGTGGGTCTGACAACACCATGCTCGATATACGGTCTCTGGTATATTAGATGGATGAGGGACTATATGTACATGATAACTGAGGACAGACAGGTCCAATGGATTGGATTCCCCTGTATCGTTTGGGGACTACGGCGTAGTGGCCTAATACGTCCATAGTCGATGAGTCGAGTGAATTATTACAGAGATAATAATTCACTGAGTTAGAAGGAGTTCTGACAGGTATGACTCACGGCCAGCTCGATATTGGGCCTAGAGTGTCACACACATATGGTAGGCATTGCGATGAATAGAGGTTCGGATATGAGATATCCGACGGAGCCCTTGTCTTATTGGATGCAGATCCAATACCCACTAGGGGAGGACCCATTAGGGTTTGACAGGGGACCTCTATAAATAGGAGGGATTTAGAGCCCCATGGGCTAGAGAGCTTTTGTTTGCCTTTTCTTATTCTCCTCTCCATCTCCACCTTAAAGTAGGTCTGGAGTTTTGAGGAGCGTCGTCGCAACCCTACTGTGTGGATCACCGCTAGAGAGGAGGACGCTTGACCTCCTTCACCCTCTCCTAAGGATTTGCAAGGAAACAGGGATATACGATCTCCCTAGGTAACACAATCTACTCTATACGTAGTTTCATGTATCGCGGATTTTTGCGTACCAATCTTCGCACCACGACGAACAACTCTTTGGGAATCGAGGATTTTGTTTTTCTTATTCTTCCGCTATGTATATGATGTCGCCCCCAAGGATTTCCCAACAACGATCTCTCTGATAAGTTGGAACCTCCTCAGAACATGCTTAGATTTCTGATGAGACCTAGGTTCCTTTGCTTGAGCAATCACCCCGTTGTTGTCGCAATATAGGGAGATCGGCTCTTCGTTACCCGGCACGACTCCTAAATCTGTGATGAACTTCTTCACCCAAACTCCCTCCTTTGCTGCATCTGATGCAGCAATGTACTCCGCCTCTGTGGTCGAGTCAGCAGTGGTATCTTGCTTGGAACTCTTCCAGCACACTACTTCTCCATTCAAGGTATACACATACCCTGAATTCGACTTGTTATTATCAACATCAGACTGAAAACTTGAGTCAGTGTAGCCTTCAACCTTAAGGCTATTATCTCCATATACTAGTAAAAGATCCTTAGTCCTTCTCAAGTACTTAAGGATACACTTTACTGCTTTCCAGTGCTCCAAGCCTGGATCCGCCTGATACTTGCTCGTGACACTCAGAGCATGTGCTATATCAGGCCTAGTACATAGCATGGCATACATGATAGACCCTATTACTAAGGCATAAGGTATCATATCCATGTTCGCCCTTTCTTCTGGAGTCTTTGGGGATATACTCGTAGAAAGCGATATCCCATATCTCATCGGTATGAGACCTCTCTTGGAATTTTTCATGCCAAACCTTTTTTACAATGGTTTCTATGTACCTGGACTCGGACAAGCCAAGTATCCTCTTGGATCTATCTCTATAGATTCTAATCCCCAAAATATAGGATGCTTCCCCTAAGTCCTTCATGGAGAAGTGTCTAGAAAACCGAGCCTTTACTGTGGATAGCATTCCTACGTCATTCCCAATGATCAGGATGCCATCCACATATAACACCAAAAAGGTGATAGCGCTCCCACTTACCTTTCTGTATACACAAGGCTCATCTTCGTTCTTAACGAAGTCATAAGATCTGATTGCCTCATCAAATCTTATTTTCCAACTTCGGGAAGCTTGCTTTAATCCATAAATGGATCTAAGCAACCTACACACCTTATCTGGATAGTTCTTGGACACGTATCCCTCAGGTTGCATCATATACACCTCCTTCTCGAGGTTCCCATTGAGGAATGCGGTTTTCACATCCATCTACCAGATCTCATAATCATAATGTGCTGCAATAGCCAATAGAATTCTGATGGATTTTAGCATTGCTACGGGTGAGAAGGTTTCATCATAGTCAACACCTTGCCTTTGACGATACCCCTTAGCCACTAGCCTTGCTTTATAGGTCTCTACCTTTCCATCTACTCCGATCTTTTTCTTAAAGATCCACTTGCAACCGATGGGTACAATACCTTCGGGCGCATCAACTAGGTTCCAAACCTTATTGGAGTACATAGAATCCATCTTAGAATTCATGGCTTCTTGCCACTTCCCGGAGTCTATACTCATAATAGTCTCCTCGTAGGTCTGAGGATCAATATCCTCTGCATCCTCTCCTCTAATATGTCTCACATATCTCTCAAGATGATGGGATACTCTATCAAACCTGCGTAAAGTTGATCCCTGTTGTTCTTACGGATCCTCCAGATAAAGGAAAAGACCATCCTTACTATGCGCCAGTGTCTCAAATGCTCATGCTACTTGAATTGGGTGGATGCTTGTTGGAGCTTTAACGAGCATCGTCTCGCAAACTTCTGAAGTTTTTGGGTCCTTCCTCCACAAAATTTACCCATTGACTCTTCTTTCACTTAGTTGTCACTTCCAAGTAGGTTCGCATCACTTCCGCTTTCGATTGGCAGTTCGTTGGGAAATGAAACGGACAATCTACTCTCACTAGCACTGATCATCGTTGGTGAGGATTTGACAACTATTGTCTTATATTATCTTCGAAGGGTCTTTAAACATGTGCAGAGCTCCTCTGCTGGATAGATAAGAGAATTGGGGTACTCGATTTCGCCCACTCTCTTAAGAGTTGAGAAGGCAAAAGTTACTTGACTTCGCCCACCTCCCCGAGGTTGTACTCCATGCATCGAGTTGGTTATTGGCCTTCGCCTACTCTTTGCTCACACTTCTGAAGCACTTGAAGTGTTTGCACTCCTTGCGTTGAGTTAGTTACTATAATTCACCTTCTCAATGCCATTGAACTTCTAGAATGCAGGAAGTTTTCACCCCAATTTGGAGTAATTCTCTAATAGATTTAGTCGCCTTTGGGATTGTACCATCTTCTCCATCAACCCTACGGCCTACTCCCCTATGTAGCAAAGGTACAACACTGCGTACTTCCTGCTTCGTTCCTTGGTCGTGTACTCTTGCATGACCTGAAGTCCTTCACTTTCGGCTATCCTGATGAGAAGCTCGTTGACACCGGTCTTACGAAGTTCCTTGGACTCTACCCTTCAGCCTTGTCTCGGTACTTGGAGTTTGCCTCTACATGCTCCACCTCCTCGGCTCCTTTCATGACCAAGCACTCTCCCTCCATGAGAGCAAGGGATCAATGACTTTCACGGAAGTCCCACCTCTGCGGTACCATGGCATTGCCATGCCCATGGTTCTACTATTCGTCGCCTCGCATCTACATCCCTTTTCTTCACGATCAGTAGATATGTCTCCATGGCACTCCTCTGAGTCTACCTCCATTCTAACTGATGCTTGATTTTGGGTAGCTAAGTCCCTCTAGACTCGTCGTCGCTTCCTCGCCCCTTTCGACCCCCTGCTTCAACACCTCTGTGTTCTCCAAGTAGCTCCCTTTGGTCGATGGAAAGATAGATTGCAACTCTCATGCATGGCCTCTACCATCGCATTATAGGGTTTGTACTGATTCTGTTCTTCTTAGCTTCTTTGGTAGCAACGTTTGCTTACTCGACCTTGTCCTCTGACTTGCCAGGCTCCCTTAAGTGAATATGACCTCTGGAGCAGTCCAACTCTCTAGCTACTTCGATCATACCTCTGCATGATCAAGTCCCTCCCATGGGACTCACTGGTACTTGCATTCGAACTTTTCCCTTGGTGGAACATAGCCCCCATATGCTGATGACTAAGGCTTTCATCCGATGCAAAATTCAATGCACGCACGAAAGACCCGCCTCTGCGGTACCATGGCCTTCACTCCTTGAATCCATAGCCCTTCTTATCGTCGTGTTGTTCACCGAAGTGGAGCTTCTAGTAGCTCCCAATCATACCTCCGTATGATCTAGTCCCTTACGGGATTATGTTGTGTGTATCGTATTGCCACGAACTGTTCCACCACGATCCGCTGCACCATGTCGCCTCCTAGTGACATCTCTATTGCATTCTGATCCTTGTGGGATAAACTCGAATTGTGAACCCTTTATGTATGGCCTCTGCCAATACATCGCAGGGTCTCTTCCACCTTCGATTTTGTTCGCTCCTTTGGCAATCGACCTGTTGAATCTCGGATTTTGATGATGAAGTCAATTGTCATTTGTTATCTAATCCATATGTTGAGATAAGTGTGTAGGATTAACTACGATGGAAGAAAAATATGTAGCAGGAGTTGCGCCAGAGTCAAGACTATGATCATGTTGGGAGTTCGAGAGTTCGACGGAAGTCCAGACGATCGTCGAAGGTTCTGCAGGAACAAATCCGAGAAGTCTAGGAGCTTGCCAAAGAAGCTCGTCGGAACTCACCAAGTAGATCATCGCAAGTCCAGGAGTTTGCCGGAAGTCCGCCGGAGCATCGTCGAAGGTTCGTCGGATGTTCGCCGGAAGAAGCGATTGACGCATCGGAGCAAGTTGTAGTAAATGTCTTATAAAATGTCATAGTTAGCATGTAGATTAAGTTAGGAATGGGAGGTGATCTCATTAACTTAATCTGGGGGCAATTGGGCCCTTGACAGACCTAAATTGGACCGAATGGATCAACCCATTCAGACCAGAATTCCTGCCAACGGTGGCACCGCCAGGGTCGGCGGTGGCACCGCCTGGGCTCAGTCTCTGAGCGAGACTGGGTGGTGCAACCACCCTAGTCAAGCGGTGGCACTGCTTTGGCTTAGTCTCCAAGCGAGACTAGGCGGTGCAACCGCCCCTGTTAGGTGGTGGCACCTCCCAAAGGCTCAGTCTCCGAGCTGCCAAGCGGTTGTACCGCCCCAATCAGGAGGTAATACCGTCAGGACCCTGAAAATCTGGGACGTGATATTTTTGAGCTCTAAATTCAAACGGGCCTATATATACCCCACCCTTTCCTGTATGAAGGACAACTAAAAGACACCAAAAATCCAATCTTACTCTGTGATTTTTAGAGCTCAAAAGTGTTGTAAAGGCTAGAAGTTCTTCTCCCTCTTTTCTTCGAAGTTTAGATCTTTCAAGAGAGGAGAGAAATTTCTGTAAGGGTTGTCTGCTAAGCCTGTCAAAAGGAGTGAAACTGTAAAAGGGTGGTTGGCCTTCGCCTATTGAAGGAAGGCCTCTAGTGGACATCGGTGACCTTATTGGTGGAGGAAGCCAAAAGTGGATGTAGGTCAAGATTGACCGAACCACTCTAAATCTCGGTTTGCATTTACTTTGAGCATCTTATCTTTACTGCAAACCTTCTCAGTAGCTTACTACCTTCTGCTCATTTACGAACGTGTTTCATAGCCACCTAGGAGACTAGGTCACCAGGTGGTGCCACTGTCGACCCTGACTTTAGGTGTTGAATGAGCTATTCAACCGACCTAGTTCAGCCTTATTAAAAGCTCAGTTGTTCCCTAACTGAGTTAGTAGGATTACCTCCCAATCCTAACTCAACTTTAGCTTTAACTACGATAATTTAAGATATTAACTAATCAATCTTTGTCCGGTGTATCAATTGTTCTCTCGACGAACTTCCGACAAACTTCTCGATGAACTTCTAGTGAACTTCCGACGAACTCTCAGTGAACTCCCCATGAACTCTCAACAATTTTCCGACGAATTCTCGACTAGCTCCCGACGAACTATCGGTGAGCTTCCGACAAACTTCCAGTCCATCTTCCGAATCTTTGACATATCGTTCGATCTTTGATTCCAGCCCAATATCTACTTTATGTCTTATTGCTATCGTAGTTATTTCTGCACACTTACCAATTAATTTCATTATTAAAATCCAAGACTCAACACCTCTTGGTACCAACTTAGATTATTAAATCATTAAAGTAAGATTAACGAATCAATTGGTTGAATCAAGAGTTTATTCTTTTAAAAGTGAATTATATAATATATTTTAAATTAAAAAATATATCTTAATAATTTTATACTATACACTTCTCTTTCAACCTTATAATAAAGAAAAAATTAACTGCCTTAAGGAAGGAAAGATATGGTTGATAATTTTATAATATTTTAAAGATTCAAACCGTCTAATTTATAAATTAAGCCTGTCAAGATCCACTTTCTCATTTCTTTTATTCAATTGATCCCGAATTGTATAACTACCTTGCTCTTTCATACGCTAATAATAAAAATAACTGTTAACTTTCTAGTTAATGAGAGTTGATCGATAATCATATTGTAATTGACATAGTCTATTAGCATAACTTAGAAAGGATGGAGCTAAGATTATATTGTTGATAAAATTATCCCGATTTGCTTTGCGAGGGAATAAGAATACTGATGAAATCATGTCTATCTTTATATCTATCTTTATATTATCTTAAAGGAAGTTAAAATTTTTAATATTTATCATCATTGTTGATTACAATGTATTTTGATATCAAACAAACAATACCTTACGAAACACGAACGATCTAAACATCTTTTGACCGTATTCCCAGTCCTTTGGGAACGCCTCTGCAAACCGTATTCCCAGTCAAAGCCGACTGATACATGCAGACAAAATGGAAAAGGACAAAGCTACTCGTTGGCACACTTCTCACGCCAAAGAACGCCCGCCTCGTGTTTCACTTTGGCGCTTCCTGTGCACCTTGCGTGCACGGCTGGACTTCTCGAGTAAGCTGCCTCCTTTTATCTTTGTGAACCCATTCTTCCCTGTACGTATACTTCACCGCCTCCTTCCAGTTCTTGTTGCGCCGAGATAGAGGGGGAAGAGAAAGGAAAATTGAAGGTGGGGATTTGGAGTCGCATCTACCCTGATTCTTGCAATTCTCTTTACTTTTCGACCTTTTTCTTCCCTTTCCGTCCGACTGAAGAGAAATCCTACTGCTGTAGAACTTCTTTCTGTTGAATTCTTGAATTTTCTTTTCTCCGTCTCCTTTCTGTGCTCTCATCTCATCTTCTTGATGGAATCCTTTTCTATAAACCGTCCTTCTCTTTCCCTTGAACCAACAAATTTAACCCCTCCCTTATCTCTTTTGGTATAGGATTTGTAATTTCTTGTGCCGATTGATACAGCAAAAGGATTCTCGCAGGGTTTTCCGGTGATGGAGTTGGTTCCCTTGAGCCGCTCTTCCATTTTTGCCCCCCCTATCAGCAGACTCCAGCGGAGAAACAACCTCAAGTGGAAGCAGTCTAAGCCTTCGGTTTCCAGAAAAGCTGGAATTGCTTGTGCTGGGGCGAAACCCCCTAGGAATTCAGGGGTTTCTTCTCAAGAAAGCAAGAGGATCGAGAATCTGTATCAAAAGGAAGGGCGTAGATTGTTGCGTCTGCTCGAAGGGCTTCGAAGCCGTGCCTCTCCGGAGGTGTGCGGTGAGCATCATAAATATTTTGCCATCAATGGAGATGTGGGTCTCGCTAGTATCCCCAAGAAAGTGGATGAAGTTGCAAAGGTCATCATTCCTGGTTTATCTGATGACTCCGGTGGCTCTCCGATCAGTAGTTGCTACTGGGAGTGGAAACCTAAAATTTCGGTGCACTATGAGAAGTCAGGGTCTCAGAATGTGGATGCGCCTGCTGTGCTCTTCCTACCTGGGTTTGGAGTTGGCTCATTTCACTATGAGAAGCAATTGGAAGATTTGGGCCGTGATTACAAAGTGTGGGCTCTGGATTTCTTAGGACAAGGCAAGTCATTGCCATCCGAAGACCCAGCCCCCGTTGATAATCGTGAAGGGGATTCTGAAGATAATGATGTGTTATGGGGGTTCGGAGAAGAACCTAAACCCTGGGCAAGGGAGCTGGTGTACTCTATTGACCTATGGCGAGAACAGGTTCAGCATTTTGTAGAACAGGTCTACTTTCTGAACTCATCTTTTATATCTTGCGCATAGCCAGGTCACATTTGCTAATGTAGACTAATGAATAATTCCTGCAATCTGCTGAAAGCCAAAAACCATCCATGAACACAGTAAATTGGGTGAGCAGAAGACAGCAGCACTACTTGAATTACTTTATCCCTGGTGGTGGGTTACCTTAACTTGTTTTTCTGGGTTAAAGTGCATTCACCTTATTAAATTGACCTGACTAGTTATATAATGTTGATACTTCTTAAATTGCTAAACCATTAATGAAAGGCAGCTTGGGGTCTCTGAGTAACATATCCTTGCTTTAATTTAGTTGTGAAAGTGCTCTTCATTTATTCTTACCAGATTTATGACACCTTTTTTTTCATTTTTTATCTCACTTTTACTCTTCTGAACTGGTTTGTTGTTGTTATTGTTGTTGTTGTTGTTGTTGTGCACCTTGGTATTTCTTTGCATTCAGTGAATTGATAATTTATGGCACTAAGACTTAATAAGAAGATTATATTTTGACCTCTGATGTTTCAAAATGGAGTAGTTGACAAGGTAATGTTAAACTCATGTAGTGACACAATTATACATGCAACTTTCCAGCCAAAAGATTTTGGTTTGCTATCACTTGACTAAACAACTTAGCAAGCCCAGGTTTAAATTCATGTATCTTACCAAAAGTTATGGGCTAAACTGGTTAATGATGAGCCAATATGAGTGGACTATGTCTCATTAATTGGTCAAGAAAAGTAACAAATTAGTTGATAAGTGATGGTTAGCATGCCACATGCATGTGCTGTTGCTTATTCAGTAGTAGTTGATGCCAGATCATCATAAAATCCCCTTTATGTAGGTAATACTTAAATTTCTGTGACTCAAGTCTTTGGACGATGGTTAACATGCCACATGCATATTTATTGGAACTCTTGCTTAATGAGTTGATTTATGCAAGAGTACAGTAGCATACCTCTGGCATAGGTAAATGATTGCTAGTTATACTCTATAGTCTATACCTATTGCTAGATAGAGTGAGGGACAAAGGAGCGATATCAGATGATACTCCACATTATATGAACATGCTTATTGAAATTTTATTATCATTATATACATCAATGGAGACTTCTTTGCAATTCTTATTGTTGATTTTTTGTATTTCTCTTTACAGGTAATTGGTGAACCAGTTTATGTTGTTGGTAATTCTCTTGGAGGCTTTGTTGCCTTGTACTTTGCAGCATGCAATCCGCAGCTAGTAAGAGGAGTTACATTGCTTAATGCAACACCGTTTTGGGGATTCCTTCCTAACCCTGTCAGATCACCTAGATTGTCCAAATTTCTTTCATGGTCTGGGACGTTTCCCCTACCTTCAAATGTGAGAAGGCTAACTCAGTTGGTGTATGTCCTTCAAAACTCTTGAGACTTATATTATCAATTATCTCATAACATCAATGCATTAGGAGTTTCATTTCCAATCAACATAACTAGGCTTTGTAGTTACCATAGTAGTTGCTATTCCCACAATAGATGTTAAGAGATTTGATATAAAGTTGGTAAGGTTTTATAGTGAGTTTTTTATAATTTTTCACGAACTATCATGAACGGTCGTCGCGCACCCACAACATCTTTGCTCAATGAACTGTTCGTCGATTTTACATGCTTGCGCAGATGCTTGGCAGCATGTTTTGTCTTGGTTTTGTATGTTTTTGCTTGAAAAATATAAGCAAGAATAGTTCACAACGCCGTAGTGCGATCGCTATGCCGAACAAAACTGTCCCAAAATGGCTTCGTTTTCGTATGCCACGACCTATTTTCTAGAGGCCATAGCATGGCGCGAAACATCAGCCATCTCAGACCTTTGGAACCCCTCGGGTGGCATAGGGGTGGATGGGGCTTCGGGGAACTGTTGGGCATTGATCGGTTTACACAAGTTCACACGTTAACTTGACGGGAACTTGTCATCGCGCCCGACATCCGGTGAGCAATCGTTTGTGGACTTGTGACTGTTCATTGTGCCTTCTAAAGTCTTTGTTTTCTCCTTTATCTCTTTTCTCTCTTGGAGACGTCGGGACTTATTCGTTGCTTGTTTTTGAACTAATTAATTTGCTCTTTTTACAAGTCCTACGGGACTTGAGCGAGGTTGTAAATAAGCTGACCCTTTGTTGAGGCATATTGCAGCTAAATATGAGAAGTTGGCCGGTGCTTCACGACTTAGGCAACTCTAGCTAAGTCCGTGATTTTGCCGCAAGAGTACATCATGACTTGTGCAATTTCAACTAAGTTTGACAGAACGACTCACTTAAAAGTTAAAAGCAAGTGAAAAATTTTCCCTCTATCATTATGTATGGAAGTTTGATTCTCTCACAAGTTTCAAACTTATTTTCTAAGAATGGGGTAAGATTAGGGCACATCAATTATATGTAATTCTACTGGACTATAATATTCATTTGATTGTTTGATGTCAGGACAGTAGCAAAACACAATTTAGTTGCAAAACACAATTTAAGTGTCACTAGTCCGGGATATTAGAGACCTAGTTTATCTTGAAAGTAATGTGATTATATGACTCATTTTTCATTTTATGGGTATTGAAATATGTTGCAGTTCCAATTTCTACTCTTTTCTTATTTGAGTTTTTAGAATCAGCTCTCACACAATCTAAATTTATGACCAGATGGGAGAAGATCAGTGACCCCAGTAGCATACAGGAAGTACTAAAACAAGTCTATGCTGATCATTCAATAAATGTTGACAAAGTATTTTCCCATATAATTGAAATAACACAACATCCTGCAGCCGCTGCTTCTTTTGCCTCCATTATGTTTGCTCCTAGGGGGCAGTTATCCTTCCAGGAAGCCTTGTCCAGGTATTACCAGTGCCAACATAACCGAGCTGCTAGGCCTGCTTTTGATTCGAGGAGTTCTTTATTATACTTATTCCCTAATCTTTTATCTAGGTGCCAAGTGGAAGGTGTTCCAATCTGTCTTATGTACGGTAGAGAAGACCCTTGGGTTAGGCCTATTTGGGGCTTTCAAGTGAAACGACAGTTGCCTGAGGTACCTTATTACGAGATTAGTCCAGCAGGTCACTGCCCACATGATGAGGTTCCCGAGGTATGTCTCACTTGAATTTTTTTTTTTCCTATCATGGGATTTTAACATTTGATTAATTTTGTTTTGATAGATGTACATGATGTTGTATGTTTGCATTAACAAGTTGATTTTATTTCCTTAAAAGCCATGTTTTAATCCTGAATTACATTTCTGCAAACTACAATGTGCTCTATGGTTTAGTTAATACATGTCATTGAATTTGATAACAAATATCGAAGTTGTCAAGGAACTAATGTACTTGTTGGAATTTCCATTGTGAAGATGAGTTCGGTAATTTAACTTGTGTTTTCTCTTTGCAAATTTGTTCTGGTGTAAACCTAGAAAAAAAATATTTATTAAGTTGCATTTAGTTCCACTCTTTAGTTACCTTTAATATTGATAAAACTGGATAATTTGTGAAAAAGGTATATCATGATGCCTTGCAAATGGATTTACTTGAGCTAGTGTTTCATTCAAAGAAAAGCAAATGGTCTCAAAATATATAATGAGTTTAATAGGGTATTCCAACACATGAGGTTTCTGTTACTGTAGGGGTCAATGCTTGTTGTCTTACTAATCCAACCGAAAGGGACTATTTCAGTGACATAATCCTGCTCACCCATAGTTTATCGTGGTTCCAGCGCTTGTGCTCTATGTAACAGGTTTTCTGGTGTGAAAACTATGTATGAGGTTTTGAACTGTTCTAATTCAAGACCCAATTGGTTGGAAGTAAAATTCAAGTGTTATAATGTATATGATTGATAAGTAACATGGTCTAGAATTTGTGACGATATGACTATGAAAGCATGGAAGTAGAAGTTTTTGTCAAAAGAAATAATTTGAAAAAAAAGAGTGAAAAGAAGAATGAGAATTATAGGAAAAAGAAGCACTTCGACATTAAGACTTCATGTCATGATATTTAAGCCTTTTGCATTAAGCAAAGAAATTTCTAGAAATGGTCATCCGTTCTTTGAGTTTATTGTTGTTAGTTACTCTAATAATGGTGAACGAGGGTGGTCGGCGACAGATGACAGAAGGTAGGGGGTGGGCCTGCAGTGTGTCAAGTGGTTCTCGAGGAGTCATACATTTGCAACCTATTAGAAGAAGCAGTTAGAAACCCTAAAGACTGTTTTTAAATAGAAATCAGACTGGACCGTCGAAAAGGGGTGGTCCACATTTTAGTTAATTCTTGGACCAGTAAGGACCAATTGGTATGAACCGGTCTGGATGGTTTTGTATTCCTTGGTTACAACCACAAGCAGAACCTGGGTTAGCTCAGCCATATATTAAATCTTTGGGCAATCAGCAGAATCCAAAATGGACACTGGGACATCTTTGTATACCCATATTTGCTTTCAAAAGCCCTAGATTAAATTGGATCATTAGTTTCAGCCTAAGAAAGTCCTTTCTTGTCCACTATTACAGGCATCCAGCATGTATGGATACTGGTGCCATCCAACATGTATGGGTACCAGTCTATCTTGCTGAAGACTCATAACTCAATTAGGAGATGAAGTATTGCCAGATTATGTAAAGGTAGTCTCATTCTAAGTTGGAACATGAGTGGAAAAAGACCTTTTTAAACCTCTTATAACCAAGTTAGTAAAGAAGGCTGATCAAGCCTCCTCACAAACTCTGGTAAGTCTAGATTCCTTCAGTAAATTTTGTATTTGCATCACTAAATATAGTAGCTGTATAGATTCTTTATAGGTGAATGTTTAGTCAAATTAGAGCCTAACAGTTAATAGTATGGTTGTAGCATAGGTTAGAAAAGTTGTGTAGCTATTAGATCTCTAGACGCCTCTCTCACGATAGGATCTATAGATGCCTCTCTTATGATAGGATTTTGCATCCTGATGACTTTAAATTTCTCCGACAACTATGTACCTGAGAGGATTACAGTACTGTAACTTGAGGTATCACTGTGCCTTGTTTTCTTTCTTTCATTCATTGAAATAGATTAGATTAGTAAATCTTTTGCTCTTCCTCGTTGTTTGCTAGAGGCAAATAGAAGTAGCTCTCAGGAAGCGAAGACCATCTCATCAGTTGCTTTGGATCTCTACAACCAGTTAAATAAGAATCTCATTTCTTATAGATTTTCCAAAGTCAGATTATCCGGCATAAGTGATGTGAGAAATAAAAAGGTTCTTATCTTGGATTTGGCTCATGATTTTAATGTTTTGCATCAGGTTGACCATCAGTGGCATTTGTCATAATTCTATTTCTTCCATGGACCCTACTTGGCTATCATATTTGCTGTATGGCTGAACCTATATTGATGCATAAACATATGTTGACACCAATTGTCTGGATTAAGCTTGTTGCTTCACTTTCTGTAATGTGAACTGTCAATTGAAGAATGTAGATTTGTGCAGGTTTTATAGGAGTGTAATCTTAAGTTGAAATATTATCGCTGTACTTCCAATATCCTGGGTGCTCATAAGGAAGAAATATCTTCCTTCTGAATTGCAAACAATTATCGAAATATCTTAATGTAAATCATCCCAAATTAGTTTCAGTAATAGGAAAAGATAGTCTAAATAATGTTAAGTTTGACAAGCAATTGCTGGGTTTTCATATATATTTTTCTACATGATGAGTTGCTCCATTACTCAAGCAACCCTGCCTTTCTTCAGTCAAAGCCTCAACTTTCTTTATATTTGGTGCAAAATCATGTTGAAAGATAACTGATTATAATCAGGGTATGAAGTGATCAATAATGGTATAGTGACACTTTAATAGTGAGGTTTACTGTTGACCATTCCTCGTATGTAGATGATCCTTCATTTGACCAGATTTCCAATACAAACATCTCTTCAATAATATGGAACCCTAGCAAGTCCCAATGAAATTGTGTTACTATGAAAATCAGATACTAGTTCACTCAAAGCAATCAATTTTGATGATTTTAGCCTGTCACTATACTGATACATTGATCTTTCCCACCTCATGCAACTCCATAGTTTTCCCTTTACTGCAGGCTTGGAAAGCATGTCTACATGACATGAACCAAGGATGAGTAACTAAACATCAAGATATGCATAATGTCATAAGGTGGATTGGCGTATTGTCACGGACAAACTTCTAAACATGGTGTTTGATGTAATGCTTATGTATGTCCGTGTCTTTTGGTATGTCCATGCTTTGTACAGCATGTAGGGGGACGACCGAAGGCTTGATAGTCTCATTTTAGTTGGATCGGTGGCCGCTTTAGGCTTGTAAATAAAGGTTGTGTCATGTGGACACGTGTGAGAGATTTTCAGTCTGTAATGGATCATTTTACCCTTTGTTGTGCAACTGTTCAAAGCTTGTAAAGTCTGTTTGTAATTTGCATTGTCTATAAAGTGTTTTTCGGAGATGTTTGCTTGTGGATCCCGATTGAGGTATTTTCTCTGTCCTATTTTCTCTTTTGTGGGACCTAAGGGACCATGGGAGGCTTCGGGGAGGCTGACCTTTGCGGACGGACACGTAAGGGTGCCGCACGACTTAGGCAAAACCAGCTAAGTCCGTGACAGTATGGAAAACAATAAATTATAGGATAAAGTATATATGCTCAATGAAGTTTTTACACCTCCAACTGAGCAAGCAGGAAGTAAAACAGTTAGCAACTTAAAAAACAATACATCTCTTATCATCTGAGTGATCAGAAAGTTCTTTGATAGGTTAATCATTCTTGGAGTTTTATGACCAGAATAATTCCATTGCAACATGTTAGTTCCTGCAAAATTCATACTTGAAAGGAAGTTGTCCTGTTTAATATTGTCAAATGGTTGCCATCATCATCATGAGCTTTCAATGATCCTATATGGTATTGATATTTTAAACATCTGCATTGTTGTGTATGGAGGTGATAGTGCATGAAGTTGATCTACAGTGTCTAAACTGCCATAAGCGAAAGATTAGTGTTCAGACTAATGCAGAAGAGTTCCCTAGTGATCTAATTTAATGTGGAGATATTACTGAATTGTCTAAATGAAAAAAAGAAATATGACAGATGAACTAGTCAAGACTATGATAGATAATTTAGCCACCTGGAGAATGATGGTAGGTAAACTTTGAGCATTAAAGCTCCTTATTGTAAATTCACATATGAAGATGGTTAATTGAATAATTATAAAGGATCATGAACAATTTCCTTCTAATTTTCAAAAGAGTGTGTGAGGGCAGGACTCTTTTAGCACAGTAAGGTCAAAATTACTTTAGAAGCATCTGGTAGGAAGAGCAACGTATTTTATATCATGTTTACTTTATTTCTCTTTTAATGAAAAAACAAGTTTAATTTTTTTTTTATTTTTTTTTATTTTTTTTTATTTTAGAGGAAATCAAGTTTGCTTTGATATCTACAATGGAATTGCTGTCATTAATTTCATTCCAACTGGATTCTGCCTTTTGCAAAATTTGGGTTGACCAGGAAACTTTCTTAGTTTTAAATTATGTATATTATGAACAACTCAATGAGCATAAGTGAAGAATAAAATGTAAGAAACTTGTAATCTAACTTCTTTATATTTGGTAGGTTATAAACTTCTTGCTCCGAGGGTGGATTAAGAACCTGGAGTCCCAAGGTTCTGTTTCATTGCCCCTTTTGGAGGAGCCTGATTATGTACAATATGAAATCTTGAAAGAGTTGGAGTATGTCAAAGAAGGATCCCACAAGTCAATTAAAGTACGATTTTTGGGATCGAACTTCTCATTTTGGAATCTGATAATCTCATCCTTGAAGCTACGCCTCGGGAGTTTGCTGGCGAGTTTCAGATAGGCCAGCATTGTATATATAGTCTCGTGTTGTGAATTTTATGATATTATTTATTTGTTGTATAGAAAATTTGAAGCCTGGCTTTACAGCCAAAATTCAGCTTATTAGTTCCTTTCACTGTGAGAGTGTAATATGATGTAGATACGCAAATTCCATCAGAAATCTAGGCATCTAGATTAAGTAGATATAGCTGAAGGACTTTGCGTATATGTAGATACGCAAATTTGAGTGTGTAATATGATGTAGATACGAAAATTTTCGATCAAAATTTAGCTAAAGATTTAAGTAGTACAAGAAGAGACTGCGAGGGACAAGAAGCAGTAAGAACGTGCCGACAAGGGAGTTATGTCATCTCTGCTGTACAAGACTAAATTCCCTCTCAAATTTTCCTTCCCATTAGCATATTATTGTAACTAGATAATGCTTATTTTATTTATTATTCAAGTTGAGTATCTTCTTTCTACACTCTCTAGTTTTTCCTTATTTCTTCACGTCAGTGACTATAATAAATAAGAAAAAGGGCTGAATGACCGACCATCTGGGAGAAGGTGATTCATTTAAACTTGAAAAGAAGTAGAAAATAGGAACCAGAATAGGTGAAACATTTTTTTTCCGATGTTATATATATGTATATATAAACATAAACATAATTTTGAACAATATCGTAAATGTTGAATGAAATAAAGCTGTTTGATGCTCGTAAAAACAATGCAATACGTGAGGCATGTTTTAAGAAAAAAAAAAAAAACGAAGCATATTAGCCTTTTAGTTGAAATGAACAGAGTGAATTAAAATTTGAACCATATCCTCTTGGATTTCTACTATCACATTAAAATTTGAATTTTACATAGCACGAATCAATATTCTGATGTATAAAACCCTAATAATTAAAATATGAAAAGTATCCTAGCATATTAATTTTGTATCTTTTTTCATATAATCATCGCATAAAATTTTCAGTAGATTCATTAATTGTCTATGCACAAGGATGTTTCAACAATAAAATTTTGACAGTCACGAATTTACAAACTGTCATTGGAAAATAATTGAAAGTATAGTCAATTGATAACAAAACAATTACATAATCTATATCGATAAGGGAAAGTAACACGTAAATAGCTCAATGATATCTCAAGATTTGATATCATATCAATACGAATAAAGATATCATTCCTCACATGTTAGTCAAGGACCCTTAACGTTAGTAATCGTGCTATAAACATAATGTTAGATGGTTCAACATACTTAAGGACAATCTCACTCAAGCTTAGCTCAATTAGAGGTCAAGTTAAACTTCGATTTAATCTAGGGTTGGCTAAACCAAGCTCAGGCTTATGATCGAGCCCAAAGGCAAGATATGACTTGATGAGAGTTTTGCTTGATGAGAGGGTAAGTTGAGTAACAATTAAAGAGAAAATCAAGTGGTTGTCAGTTTTAGAAAGAGAGAGTCCTAATCAAGGATCCTATAGCTTCTTTGAGCTATCAAAATTTACGATATAAATGTATCAAACAAGATGAGAAATTTGTTACCATCATCTATTCTTACATATGATATTTAATAGGAAAAATATTTTTATTTAGTAATAACTCTATACGTGATACTATCGTGGGTGCTTGGTTGGTATAAAAGAGACAAGGCCTATGGTCTATCTATATAAATGAAAGTCCAAAAAGGGATGTTTATCGTGGGTGCTTGATTGTGTCGTTAAGGAATATTGTATGAGATATTATCCTCTTTTTTACTTGATATAAAAAGTTATCTTTTATATAGTAATTGAGGATAGATATTTTTTTTACTATTTTTACAAGTCCATCTTAAGATTAACTTAAGCATTAAAGAGATTAGGTGAAAAAACCCATATTCGATCTCGATCTTCGTATAAGTCATCCCCGAAATATATGAGCATATCTACCTTAGACTTAGGAAAGCTCTAGAGATACCTCGACGATACTTCACCCTCTTGCATGCTTAAACCCAAATCACATCGGGTTGACTAGGATGTCATCGATTTTTTTAATATTTTAATGCTAGAAGGAGAACCTAAACCTTCAACCTTATGGTTAGTAATCACATGCTCTAATTAACTGAGCTTTTCTAACAAAGAACCCATATGCTAAACTTCATGATCAGGTATTGGCAAAGGGATTCTCTTAGAGTTCCATCTTAGGATACCACACCTTGAACCAAGCTAGAGCAATGAGATATCCTTATTGGTAGGAAGAAGCCTTGCGACCTCTCTAGAGCAACGGAGTTTAAGCATGTTTTGAGGAGATTTCACTTGAACAGAGATATCATGACCCGAGGAGATGTAGTAATGGAAAGAGTTCCATCCAAAGATTGTTGGATCAATATGACACTAAGAGGGGGGGGGAGAATTAGTGCATATGTTGAGTCAAAAATTTCATATGATAAAAATCGTTTTGACAATGTTTAACTTTGAAAACGTTTGTAAGAGTATGCAACTAAAGTAATGAGAAAATAAAGCAGTTTGTTGTAAAGGTAATCAGCAAAACAGAAATGCAAACCGATTTATAGTGGTTCGGTCGTCGTGACCTATATCCACTCCCGATTCATCTTTACTCTAGGCCACCGGCTTCCACTATCGATCTTCCTTTAATATGTGTGTTATGATCAAGAATGACACTAGGGGGGGGGAATTAGTGCAACAGATAAAAATGATAAATTTAATCAATTTCGGAAAACTTCGTACAATGAAACTCTTAGTTCGACGAAAATCGTTTTAAAAAGGCATTTGACTCGAATAAATTTGTAAGTGAGTAGAGAGGAGGGGATTGGACAGTTTGCAATGAACTAAAATAGAATGCAGCAAAAGTAAAGTATGCACTAAGAAGCAAACACGCCAATTTTATAGTGGTTCGGTCGTCCGACCTACATTCACTGCTGATACCTCCTCCAATGAGGTCATCGGTTTCCACTATTGATCTTTCTTGAAGGCCAAAAATCAATCACCCCTTTATAGAACTTTCATAAGTGTCTCACTCTCCTTTTACAAACTTTCACACTTAGAAACAATGGAGGTGAACTCTCAAATTTTGTAAACTATTTCACTATAGTTTCTGTTCGGTTCTTATCACTTCTATGTATTTTATTAGCTGAGAAGTAAAGGGTATTTATCACTTCTCTATGTTTTATTGGCTTCAGAATTAGAGCCAAAAAGTATCACATCCCCGGTTTTCGGAGTACTGGCGATACCACCGCCATTATTGGGCTGTACCACCGCCTGTAGATTGACATTGGGCAGTATTACCACCTAGTCTGGCGGTACTACCGCTTGACAGAGTCTCGAGCTTTAGCGGTACTACCACTTGATAGCATTAACTGTTGATTCTCGGATTCTGATGATGAAACTAATTGATAGTATTTATTTGATTTGCATTTTGAGTGACATAGGAAGCTTTGATCAGGGAGAGACAATTAAAGTAGGAAGAATCATGTTGAGCCGGAGAGAAACATGTCAGAAGATTAGATGTCGAGTCGGAAGACCAATCGACGTATAGGCAGAAGGCTTCAAACCATGGGTTTGGGCATCGGGCCAAGAAGAGGAAAAATTATGCTAAGGAAATCAGAGTTACGGAGGTCAACTGACCGATTGAGCAATAGGCCATAAGAGAGGACGATGTGTCGAAGAATCAGACGAAGCGTCGATGAACCAATGATATGCCGAACAACATTTGATTCAAGTTTTGTAATAATTATCTTGATCGAAGTAGGTTTTATGTGTGTAGGATTAACTATGATAGCGATCAAGGTATAAAGCAAAATGAAGTCTTAGAGTCAAGAACGATATTTCATTGGGAGTTTGAGAGTTCATTAGAAGTTCTGCCAGAATTGACCGAGAAGTCCAGGAGCTTGCCAAAGAAGCTCATTGAACTCGCCAAGAAGATTATCGTGAAGTCCAAGAGCTTGCAGGGAGTCCACTAGAACATTGCCAAGAGATCGTTAGAAGTTCACTAGAAGATCGTCAGAAGCACGCTGGAAAAAACCTAGACTTACCAGACTTATTTACCTTAGTGTATGCCTTAAAATTTGTAGTTATAACATAATTGGGTTGGAATTGGGCCAACTCAATTAGGGGTCAATTAGGCCCAAGTTTGGGCTGTGTTGGGCCAAGTGAAAAGGCCCAAATAGTGACCTAACAAGTGAAACCATCGTGGCATAGTCTCTGAGACTGTGTTAGGCTGTGGTACCGTGCATACTCAGTCTCTGAGACTGTCAGGTGGTGGTATCGCCCAGACATAATCTTCTAGGTGATAGTATCGCCAGATTGGAGGGTGGTACTGCCCAGCGTCAATGCTGTATGCGATGGTACTACCAGTACCCCGAAAATCGGGGATAAGACACTTTTAAGCTCTAAGTTTGAATCTACTTGAAGCCTATAAATATCCCTCTCAACCCTGGTTAACCTACAGAAGAATTAAGAGTAAAAAGGAAGAAAACTACTATTGTAATCTTGTGAGAACTCCTCTAAAAGCTCTATGTGTTAGTGCAACTTAAGAGAGGAGTAAGTATAGGTGTAAAGGTTGTCTCCTAAACCTATAAAAAGGAGAAGAGGGGTGTAGAAGGGTATTTGATCTTCGCCCATTGAAATAAGATCGCTAGTGGATGCCGGTGGCCTCGACGAAAGAGAAATTGATGGAGTGGATATAGGTCACGACGACTGAACCACTATAAATCGGTGTACATTTATATTATTGTCATTTAGTTACTTTGTAATTGCTTCACTTCCTCCTTACTTTTGCTTCATACCCTTCCATACGCTTTCAAAGTTAAACTCACTTTTTTAAAATGATTTTATCGAACGAGATTTTCAAAATCGATATTTTTTTATCCGCTGCGCTAATTCACCCCCTCTCTTAGTGCTGACTTGATCCTAACAGTTGGTATCAGAGCTACGCCTTTCTCATTTGCTTTAACACCTAAAAGAAATGACTCTTTTTGGCTTTCAAGAGGGTTTCTCTATTGTTCGTCCTCCCATATTTAATAGGACGGACTACACTTATTGGAAAACTCGAATGAGAGTTTTCTTGCTTTCTTTGGATTTAAATTTATGGAGTATTGTTGAAAATGGCTTTCAAAAATCTTCTAAACCAATGAACGAATGAAATAATTTAGAGAAGAAGATTTTTTGTGCCTTAGACAAAAACGAATTTAATCGAGTTTCTATTTGCGAAACGACTTTTGATATTTGGCATAAACTTGAAATCATACATGAAGGCACTGGTAGAGTTAACGATTCGAAGATTAATCTTTTAATGCTTGATTTTGTATTATTTCACATGAAACCAAGCGAGACTATTGGAGACATGTATATCCATTTTAACTACTAGGACTATAAATGCTCTATTTTGTGCCTTCGACAAAAACGAATTTAATTGAGTTTCTATTTGTGAAACGGCTTTTGACATTTGGCATATACTTGAAATTATACATGAAGGCACTAGTAGAATTAAAGATTCAAAGATTAATCTTTTGATGCATGATTTTGTATTGTTTCACATGAAACCAAGCGAAACTATTGGAGACATGGACATCCATTTTATGGATGTTGTAAATAGTCTAAAAGTTCTTGGTAAAAGTTTTTCAAATTTTGAACTTGTTAACAAGATATTAAGATCCCTTCCAAAGAGTTGGGATCCTAAAGTAACTACAATTCAAGAAGTGAAAGACTTGAATAATTTTCCACTCGAAGAACTTATTGGGTCTTTAATGACCTATGAAATGAGTTGTATGATACATAATGAACATATTGAACCTAAGAACTACCTTCCCAAGAATAGGAAGAATTTGACACTTCGAACAATAAAATACCACTTGAGTGATGACTCAAGTGATGATGATGATGATGACCTTGAACTTCTCACAATAAAGCTTAAAAAATTCTTAAAACAAGAATTAAAGAACAAAAATGAACCTAAAAAAAGAAGCTATAAAAAAAGAAGAAAACACTTAAGGTGGCTTGGGATGAATCAAGTTCATCCAAAGATGAAGAATAAACCAACAAAGGTGAAGTGGCAAACTATAACTTAACGGTTTTCGACGATGAGGTAACCAAAACCCCTTTGCTTTATTTTGAAATTACTTAATTCTTTTCATTAGTTATTTTTAAATTAGTTAAAAAAAATTATATATATTAAAATAAAAAATTTGAGCATGAAAATTGCATGTTAATTCGTAGCACTAAGCATGAAAAGTTAGATTTATTTAAAAAGAAAAATACATTACAAATAAAATATTTTTGATTTTGATTGAAGATGTCTTATGTTCAATGAAATCATGCTTGCTGGTCTAATAATACATAATGATCATGATTAATGAGTTTGTATTTCAAAATTATATATGATGATTCTTGTGACTTATGGATTATCGATCTTTGCCATAATAAAAGTTATTTTTTTGTTTTAAACGTTGATATGTGTTTTTATTTGGAAAAAATAAGGGACAAAGATACGCTTGTATGAGATCAATCACATGAATTGAAACAACTAAAAAAGGAATGCATTTTAAAAATTTCTCTATCTTATTGATTTTTAAATAAGGAATTGATAAATCTATTTATGTCATTTTGAATCTCTTGAAAGTGATTTTGACGATTTTGATTTGAATAAGTTTTATCCAAATCATGATTTTGATGATTGAAGATTTGTTATGCATAAATTGAGATCTTGTTCTCCTATGATTCTTTTTGCTATTCACTAAAACAGAGACTTATTCTAGTGAATCAAGATTGTTTCCTATCATGCTTTCTATTTGCAAAAGAAGAAACTTATCAAAAATGATATATCTTTGGGAATTGAGGATTTTGTTTTCTATTCTTCTGCTATGCATGTGATGTCACCCCCGAGATTTTCCAACAATGGTATCAGAGCTAGGTTGTTCGTATGGAAATTGGTTTTGAACTATGTGTGTTATATTTTGGAGAAGCTTTTGATGTCAAAATCGTTGAAGCAAAAGCGAGAAAGGGCAGCAACTGTTGTTGCCTTTGCTGCCCTCGCTGCCATCTGCATGCAGTAGGCTTACTATAGGCGGCCGACAGCCTATAGGGGTTGGTAGCCCATTGGCATAGCCTGCAGCCGCTGGCGCTGCCATTGGCAGCCCGCGTGCAGAGGTGTCACGGGGCAAACGCGCTTGTGGCCACTGCGCTTGTGTGCAACGGTGCCTGTGGCCGTTGCACCCGTGGGGTGAGGCATTGCAGGGCAGCGGTGCTTGTGAGTGCTGTGCCCGCGGACAAAACCGCCTGGCGGGGCAGCAACGCCTGCGAGCGGGGCAGCACCGCCTGTGAGCGGGGTAGCACCGCCTGCGAGCGGTGCCCCACGGGCAGAACTGCTCGCGGAGGCAACAGCGCCCACCTACGGGGGTGACACCGCCCGCGAGCACACTGCCCGCGAGTAGGGGCTATGCCCCTATGCCACCCACCGCATATGCCATCGCCGACAAGGTGACGGCGGCCACAGCAGGGAAGAGGGAGAAAGGGGCTTAGGGTTTTCTGGGCAAAAGATAGTTTTGCCCCTCATAATTTCAAAAATTTTAGATTCTGTCTTTTACCCAAATTATGAAAATTACCCCTCAGAATTCAAAAAATTTCCTACATATCCCTGATTTCATAAAATTATTAATTAATTAAAAAGTTTAATTAATTACTATTTTTTATTATTATCTAGTGGCCATAATGATGATGATTTATACATGTGATATATGATATGTGGATGAATGATCATGGACCGTGTGATGTGTGTGCTTGTGATTATTATTATTGGGGCCTACGAGCCTCCATTTTATTTTTCGTTTATTATCAAGCCTATGTGCCTATGATTAAGTTATAATCATACGAGGAGGCGCAGTCGGAGTGTGGAAGCGATAGTGGGACCCACGAGATGGACGATCGCGATGCATGGAGATGCGTTGAGATGCTGACGGAACCGACGAGGACGAGATGGACGATCATAGGGTATGGAGATGCACCGTTGTACACATAGATCTTGATGTGAGTGATTTGGCCCACTAGCTTAAGCCTGATCCCATTAGACTATGGTCCATGATCATCTGGTGTAATTGCTCATATGATGTGTGATTATTTATACATATACTAGATGTGTATATATATATTTGCATGTGATATAGATATATTAAATATGTATGTGTATGACATGTCATATTAGGAGACCAAGTCAAAGAAACCCCTCTCTTGGCAATATTAAGTCGGTAAACGTGAGGCAATTATATTGACCCATGTGGCCTTCCATCGTTATAAGTAGGGACTGATTCTCAGAGTTATTAGGATCAAGAGCACTAAGAGGGGTGAATTAGTGCAGCGGAAAACTTTCAACGATTCAAACTGCGTTCGTACGATAAGAGCGATTTCGGTAGAAAAGCCGATTCGTAAATCACTTTAACTTGTGATCAAGCGAGATACAGTTAAAGCGAATCTATAAGGGCAATTTACAGTTCTGATGGAAATTAGAATGTAAGCGAAAACTGAAATATGATGTTCGTACGATAAAAATGATTTACGTCTAAACACTGATTCGGAAAATACTGAACTTTGAAACATGATCGTAAATTCGCAGAAGGCAGTAAGCTATTAAGGAGGTTTGCAGTAAAGATAATATGCTCAAAGTAAATGCAAACCAGAGAGCACCGCGATTTTAGAGTGGTTTGGTCAATCTTGACCTACATCCACTTCTAGCTTCCTCCACCGACGAGGTCACCGACGTCCACTAGAGGCCTTCCTTCAATAAGCGAAGGCCAACCACTCTTTTATAGTTTCACTCCTTTTGACGGGCTTAGGAGACAACCCTTACAGAATTTTCTCTCCTCTCTTGAAAGATCAGAACTTGGAAGAAAAGAGGGAGAAGAACTTTTAACTCACACAACACTTTTGAGCTCTAAAAATCACATAGTAAGATCAAGATTTCAGTGGTTTTTGGTTACTCTGTCGTTGCTGAAAGGGTGGGGTATTTATAGGCCCCAACCCAATTTGAATTCCGAGCTCAAAACTGTCAATTCCTGGAATTCCAGGGTCTGGCGGTTGCACCTCCTAGCAGAGCTTGAAGACTGAGCCTCTGGGCGGTGCCACCTCCTGTCAGGGGCGGTTGCACCTCTTGCCAAAGCTCGGAGACCAAGCTCAGGCGGTGCCACCGCCTGACTGGGGCGGTTGCATCGCCCAGCCAGAGCTCGGAGACCGAGCTCAGGCGGTTGTACCTCTATCAGAGGCGGTTGCACCTCTGTCAGAGGCGGTTGCACCTCTGTCAGAGGCGGTTGCATTGCCCAGCCAGAGCTCGGAGACTGAGCCCTGGGTGGTGCCACCGCCGACCCAGGTGGTGCCACCTCTAGCCAAGAAATCTGGGTCCGAATGGGCTGATCCATTCGGCCCAATTTGGGTCTATCAAGGGCCCAGTTGCCCCAAGATTAAGTTAATGAGATCACCTCATATTTCTAACTTAATTATCATGCTAACTACGAATTTCTTAAGACATTTACTATAGCTTGCTTCCAGTGCGTCAATCGCTTCTTCTGGTGAGCTTTCGGCGAACTTCCGGCGAACATCCAACGAACCTCCGGCGATGCTCTAATAGACTTCCGGCAAACTCCTGGACTTGCAACGATCCACTTGGCGAGTTCCGACGAGCTTCTTTTGGCAAGCTCCTGGACTTCTCGGATTTGTTCCCACAGAATCTCCGACGATCGTTCGGACTTTCGTCGAGCTCTCGAACTCCTAACGTGATCATAATCTTGACTCTGGTGCAACTCCTGCTGCATGTCTTACTTTCATCGTAGTTAATCCTGCACACTTATCTCAACATATGGATTAGATAACAAATGACAATTGACGTCATCATCAAAATCTGAGATTCAACAAGAGTAGGTTGAGTTGCTTGAGTCCCTCGAGGCTCACCTATATCGTGATTCACTATCTTGCCTATGACATAGAGATGTCACCGGTGACCTGAGGACATGGTATGCTTGATCGAGTCCCTCGAGGGTATATCATCGAATCAGACTCATCTTGTAACGATAGTGTTGACTTAACTGAACATCATGGTTGGTCGAGTCCCTCGAGACCATCATGATTCTGAGGCCGAATAGGACGAAAATCACAAGGAGTTATGATCGGCAAGAGTTGTCTACCTTATAGGCTTAGTGTGATTGGTCGAGTCCATCGAGGTTATGCTAAGACGTTGATTAGATTTCGATCCCCAATAGACGTCTGTCGGAGACTTTCGTTTCACGTGCTGAGGGTGTCGCATGACTTGCCAGTAAAATAGTAGGAGCAAATTAAGATAGAGGTATGTTAAATATCAGGTTTTGATGATGAAAACAATCGATAAGCGTTTATGATTTAATCTGCGTTTTGAGTGATGCATGATGTTTCGATCAGGATGAGACAATTAAAGTAGGAAGAATCATGTTGGGCCAGTGGAACATGTCAAAAGATTGAACGTCGGACCGGAGGATTGATCGATGTATCGACAGAAGGTTTCAGGCCAAGAAGAGGGGATATTGTGCCAAGGATATCGGAGTTGCGGAGTCAACTGGCCGATTGGGAAATAGGCCGCAAGAGAGGACGATGCGCCGAAGAATCGGATGAAGCGTCGAGGGACCAATGACATGCCGGACAACATGATTAATGCTTAGTATTAATTATCTAGATCGAAGTATGTTTTTACATGTGCAGGATTAACTACGATAGTAAGGCATGAAGCAAAATGAAGTCCCGGAGTCAAGGACGTGACTTCGTTGGGAGTTCGAGTGTTCGGAAGTCCGGACGTTCGTCGGAAGTTCTAGCGGAACCAGTTGAGAAGTCTTGAAGCTTGCCAAAGAAGCTTGTCGGAACTCACCAAGAAGATTGTTGTGAAGTGCAGGAGCGCTTGCCGGGAGTCCACTGGAATATTGCCGAGGGATCGTCGGAAGTTCGCCGGAAGATCGTCGGAAGCTCACCGGAAGAATAGACATAGGGACTTATTTAGCTTAGAAATGTCTTAGGATTTCGTAGTTAGCACGTAATTGGGCTTGGATTTGGGCCAACTCAATTAGGGTCAGCTAGGCCCATGTAAGGACTATGTTGGGCCCAATGAGAGGTCCAAACAGTGCCCCAAGAAGTCTCACCGTCGTGGCACAGTCTTCGAGACTATGTCAGGCCATGGTATCGCCAGTCTGGGCGGTTGTACCGCACCTGGTAGGGTGTCAGGTGGTGGTACCACCAGTCTGGGCGATGGTATCGCTAGTGTGAGCAGTGGTACCGCCCAGCACTATCCCCTAAGCGATGGTACCACCCAGGGCAGTGTTAGTCAAACTAACACTGGGCGGTGGTACCGCCCGTGCCCGGGGAACCCGTGATGGGAAAGTTTTAGGCTCCAAGTTTGAATCAACTTGAAGCCTATAAATACCCCTCTCATCTCTGGTTAATATACACAAGTATGGAGAGTAAAAAAGTATAGAAATGCTGCTGCAATCTTGTGTGAGCTCCTCTCAAAGTCTTATGTGTTTGAATAGATTGAAAGAAGAATGAGTGGGGGTGTAAGGGTTATCTCCTAAACCCGATAAAAGGAGAATTGAGTTGTAAAAGGTGATTGGCCTTCGCCTATTGAAGGAAGGCCTCTAGTGGATGCAGGTGATCTCGTCGGAGGAGGAAGCCGAAAGTGGATGTAGGTCACATTGACCGAACCACTCTAAAATCTCAGTTTGCATTTATATTTGTGCTATTTATCTTTACTGCAAACCTCTTTAATCGCTTACAGCTTTCAATACATTTACAAATGAGTTTCAAGTTAATAAGATCTTTATGAAAAGATTTTCGTCGGAAATGGTTTTTATCGAACGAAGTTTTAATCTAGACATAATCTTTCCATTGTACTAATTCACCCTCCTCTCTTAGTGCGCTCTTGATCCAAATAAAGTCCATATATTATTTGTTTATTTTTGTAAAATATGTATATTATTTATTTCTACTGTATTTTTATTTTCATAAAATATTGCTTTCAAATCCCTTACGTGGCATACTTGATGTCAATTGCATCACTGGTCTAAATTATACGGATTGGCTCTACAACTTAAGAATTGTTCTCACGATGAAGAAAATCACGTACGTCCTTGATACAGCGATGCCTACGCTCGAGGAAGGGGCAAGCGAGGATGAGATTGCTCGTTACGTGAAGTACATTGATGACTCCACTCTTGGTCAGTGTTACATATTAGGCACCATGACTCCTGAGTTACAAAGACAGCATGAAAAAATGAATGTTAGATCCATTCTCCTATATGTCCACAAAATGTTTGAGGAACAGGGAAGAACTTAGTATTATGAGATATCCAAGAGCTTCTTTCGTGCTAGGATGACTGAGCAGACACCAGTTCAGGACCATGTCCTCAAGATGATTGAGTGGATAAAGAAACTCACAGGTCTATGATTAGTCCTAGAGAATAACCTATATGTGGATCTTGTACTTCAGTCCCTACTAGATTCCTTTTCACAGTTTATAATGAATTTTAATATAAGCATGCTTGAGGTGACTCTCTCGGAACTCCTCAATATATTGAGAGAGGCAAAGAGCACTATCAAGAAAGAGAAGCCAATTCTCTACACTGGTGAGACTAGAAACAAAAGGAAATCAGAAAAATCTCTTAAGAAGGGCAAGGGCAAACCAGGTAAAGCAAAGGTTGCTAAGAAAGACCCGATAAAGGACAAAGGCCGGTGCTTCCACTACAGAAAAAATGGGCACTAGAAGAGGAACTACAAAGAGTACCTTACAGAGAGGGCGAAACAGAAGCTTGGAGAAGATTCAGGTAGATTCATGATCAGTCTCGATTTGTTAGACTCTTATGATAATACATAGGTATTGGATACCGGTAGTGCTTATCATATTTGTAATTCATTGCAGGTTCTGGTAAGACCTAGGAGACTGGTGAGAGGTGAGATGAATCTCAAGATGGGCAATAGAGCAAAAGTTGCTACAGTTGCTATTGGTGAAGTCGCCCTACATATGCTTGGTGGAGCTACTATTGCATTGGATGCATGTTATTTTATTCCTTTTATTTTCAAAAATATTATTTTCATTTCATATTTGACAATTAGTAGATATAAATTAGTTTTTGAGAACAATAATTGTTCAATATTATTAGATGATGAGATCATCACAAGAGAAACATTGTATAATGGTTTATTTATGCTAGACACTACTCTATATATCATGAATGTATGTTTGTCTAAGAGGAAACGAGATGATATGAACAGTGCATACCTATGACATTGTAGGCTAGGCCATATCCATAAGGGAATGATTCAAAAGTTGCTAAAGGATATATATCTAGATCTATTCGACTACGAGTCATATGCAATCTACAAGCCTTGCCTTCGTGGAAAACTGACCAACTCTCAATTTAGTAGAATTGGAGAAAGAGCAACTGAACAACTGAAACTCATACATAGTTGCTAGTCATAGGTGCCCAACAAGCCAATCACATAAGTGATGGCATGTGTGACTTGACACACAGTCATTTTGCTTATTATATTTTGGTATTTTATCACTTTATATTGACTATTACATATATGCATATTATATTATGATGTCCTTGGATCTGTGTAATGGGAATTAGATCGTGATGAGATCATGATAATGAGATCGATTCACCTTTAAACACAGATCCTGAATAATCCCGATCATAGGTTACTCGAGTGGGACATTGAGATAATCGGACAGATTGGTGTGTTGTATATCCTTCCATATGATGGATGCAGTTGGTCTAGCTACTCATGTGAGGACACTAGGGATACAATACAGGTGCTCATTAGGGAATTAGTTCACTGATTGATCCGCTTATAGAATGTTGGATGGTTGATGATGCCTTATTGTCAAATAGCGATTCCGTACTCCCAGTGGTGTATCTGGTCCTTAGACTTAAGACACCAAGGATGTCCTGTATGAGTGCTCCACTCTTTGATACCGAACTTATAGGTTTGTATGTCCCAAATCTACCATAATTGGTCTACGGGAGTGGTAGTCAACCTTACAAAAGCTATTGAGTGTCGATAGAGGATCATCCACTCTCAATGACATGAGAGAAATGTCCCATGTGTTCTTGCTCAAACAAATCTCTAATCAGGGTCATTCGGATTGAGAGAGAAAGAGTTCTCTGGGAGAATCCGATTAAAGCAAGACTCAAGTAGAAACCGTATAGGTATGACAGTACCATGCCCGGTATACGATCTCTAGGATATTAGATGGATGAGGGACTATAGGTACATAGTAACTGAGGACAGACAGGTCCAATGGATTGAATTCCCCTATATCGTCTAGGGACTACGGCGTAGTGGCATAGTACGTCCGCAATCGATGAGTCGAGTGAATTATTATGGAGCTAATAATTCATTGAGCTAGAAGGAGTTCTGATAGGTATAACTCATGGCCAGCTCAATATTGGGCCTAGAGGGTCACACACATATGGTAGGCGTTGCGATGAGTAGAGGTTCGGATATAAGATATCCTTCGGAGCCCCTATCTTGTTGGATATCCAATAAGCTCCTGAATTATTGGATCCCATGAACGAGATCTAATAAGAGCCTATGAGAGATTATTGGATAGAGATCCACTAATATAAGAGGCTTGGGTAGTTGGATAAAGATCCAATACCCAATATGGGAGGATCCATTAGGATTAATTTGACATAGGACCTCTATAAATAGGAGGAATTCAGTGGTTCATGGGCTAGAGCCTTTGCTTGTCTCTCATATTCTCCTCCCCCTCTCCACCTAGGAGTAGGCCTGGAGTTTTGAGGAGCGTCGTCACAGCCCTGCTTTGTGGATCACCACTAGAGGGCGCATGACCTCCTTCACCCTCTCCTAAAGATCTGTAAGGATTCAAAGATATACGATCTCCCTAGGTAACACAATTTATCTTATATGCAGTTTTAAGTTTCACGAATTTTACGCACCAATCTTCGCACGACAATGAACATCTCTTTAGGAATAGGGGATTTTGTTTTCTGTTCTTCCGCTATACATGTGATGTTGCCCCCAAGATTTCCCAATAGTGGGATCAAAGCTAGGTTATTTGTGCAATAGATTGATTTTGAACTACATGTGTTGTGTTTTAGAGAAGCTTTTGGCGTCAAAATCATTGATGCAAAAGCGAGAAAGGGCAGCAACTATTGCTGCCATTACAGATGGTAGCACTACCATCTACGTGCAGGCAGGCTGCCTGTAGTGGCAACTGCAAGATCGACAGCGTGCAGGCAGGCCCACTATAACGGCGCCCGCAAGCAAGGCGGCATGCATGGCAGCCACTTGCATGCGGGCAATGACCCGCGCACAAGGGCGACGCCTACCGACGCTGTTTCATGGAGAAACTTCTAAATATGATGTTTGATGTAATACTTATGTATGTCAATGTATTTTGGTTTATTCATGCTTTGCTAGCATGTAGAGGGACGATCGAAGGCTTAATAATCCCATTTTAGTTGGGTTTGGTGGTCGTTTTAGGCTTGTAAATAAAGGTTGTTTCATGTGGACACTTGTGAGAGATATTCGATCTGTAGTGGACCATTTTTACCTTTTGTTGTGCAACCGTTCAAAGCTTATAAAGTCCGTTTGTTATTTGCATTGGCTATAAAGTGTTTTCTGAAATGTTTGCTTGTGGATCCCAAGTGAGGCGCTTTCTCTAACCCATTTTCTCTTCTATAGGTCCTAAGGGACCATGGAGGTTTCAGGGAGGCTAACCTTTGCGGACGGACACATAAGGGTGCTGCACGACTTAGGCAAAACCAGCTAAGTCCATGACAATGGTGTCAAAGCGGGACAAACACTCATAGAAACACTTAACGTGCAAACATGGGGAACCTAGCGGGGCTACGTTGAGGGCAGTCTGCATGCACGATCGTTTGAGGGAAAACGGGCATGGAGATGTAGGGAAAAGGAGTCACTCGAAGGAGCGACCATCTAAGTTTGGCATTCAAAGGAATGGCCAATCCTTCGCGCAAGAGGCCCCACGAGAACAAGCAAGCTTGGAAGAATGCGTAGCGTACAAAGGTTGGGATGGCTGAGTTTGAGCTACGGCTCGACATTGACAACAATACTTAATGGTGCTCAAGGCAAGCGAAGCGCTTAGTAAAGGATGAGACCATGCAAGGTGGAATGGGTTGCTCAGTGACCAAAAGAGTTGTGCAAAGCTCACAGAGGTGAGGGGAATTGCTAACTTAAAGAATTTGGTACTCATGCAAGGGCTTATATACGAACAATGGAATGTTTGTGGCCATCCCAAAGCGACCGAAACTTGATGCCATAGAGCATTAAAATATTCTCTTTGATATGAGAAGGATACATCCATAGGAAGCTGAAGTGTGTAGCGAGTTCAGCATGTTGCTAAGCCTTGAGTGGTGCAGCGGGAGCTGTATTGACGTGGAGTTGCAATCTAGCAAGTGTGTTTGCAGGAGGCAGAACAATGCACAGTTTGTTCAGCAAATTGGAGTAGTCCAAGAGGATGGTGGTCTTCGAAACTTTTAGAGAGAAGGAAACAAAGAGAGATATTGCTCCAATGGGATAAATATCCAAGAGGGATAAGTCCCAGCTATCTAAAGGGAGAATTAAGTGCAATAGACCGCACATGTTGAGGAGTAGTACCTCAAAAATAATAACCTTATGAAGCTCAATGGACCGAGCGAGCGGTGAGGAGTCGTTGCATGATCTCACTTGAGAGAATGCATTGGTGGATGCATTGCGAGATCAAGTGGGGGAGCGACCCAAAGCAACACAAATGAAGGCACACTTAGAGTTGATATGGAGATCAGACTCAAGGGAGGGTTGACCCATGGAATGGTGGGCACGAGAGCCACCATCAACTCAATGCAAAACGAGGAGCGGAGCAACTTGGATGTAACTTAGAGAAGTACCCAAGCTGCATGAAGGGAGCCAGCATAGAAGATAGAATATGGAGCAGAGGCATAGAGCTTTCCTTGGACAGGGGTCAAGGACATAAACTCATGCAGAGGCAAGAGTGGGATCATGTCGTTCCATGGGTCCTTCATTTGGATGGAACAAACTCATCTTGCATGGTGCCAAAGACAAAGGGAGCTTCTGGGCATATACACCTTATCTCGGAGAAGCATTTGATGGAGGAACTAAGGCGACTCAACTTGCGGAGGTGAAGTTGAGTTTAGAAGACCTTAGCATAGGGCAAGAGGACGCGAAGGTGGGTACTCTTAAAGAATATACCACAGTGTTGCCATTCAAGTTGTCATGAAAGAAGCGGTGAGCAACGGAGATTGTGCTGGTAGGGGCAGAGGCTCAGGATCAAGACAATGGTACACTAATTTTAGCGAAGTCGGTAGACTTCGGGAGCTACTAGGTGATGGACTGTCTTAGAGTGGTGCTTCATCTAGGTGTGACCTAAGAGCGAGTGGATGAAGGTCGATTGCCAAAGGAGTGAACGAAATCGAAGGTGGAAGAGACCCTGCAATGTATTGGCAAAAGGCCACACATGGAGGGATCATAATTCGAGTCCATCCCACAAGGATCAGAATGCAATGGAGATGTCACTAGGAGGTGACATGATGCAGTGGATCATAGTAGAACGGTTCTAATGCGATACACACGAATATAGTCCCGTGAGGGACTAGATCATACGGAGGTATGATTGGGAGCTACTAGGAGCTCCACTTTGGTGAACAATACGATGGCAAAAAGGACTATGGATTCAAGGAGTGAAAGCCACGGTACCACAGAGGCGGGTCTTCTATGCGTCCATCGAATTTTGCATCGGATGAAAGCCTTAGTCATCAATATATGGGTTTGTATACCACCAAAGAAAAAGTTTGAATGTAAGTACCGGTGAGTACCATGGGGGGGGACTTGATCATGCAGAGGTATAATCAAAGTAGTTGGAGAGTTGGATTGCTCTAGAGCTTATATTCACTTAAGGGAGCCCGACAAGTCAGAGGACAAAGTCGAGTAAGTGAGTTTTGCTACCATGGAAGCTAAAGAGAATAAAATCGATGCAAACCCTACAACATGATGGCAGAGGCCATGCATAAGAGTTACAGTCTATCTTTTCATCAACTAAGGAGAACTGCTTAGAGAACACAAAGGTGTTGAAGCAGGGGGTTGAAAGGGGCGAGGAAGCGACAACGAGTCCAGAGGGACTTAGCTGCCCAAAACAAAGCATCGGTCAGAATAGAGGTAGACTCGAAGGAGTGTCACAGAGGTAGATCTACCGATCATGAAGAAAAGGGATGTAGATGTTGTTAGGATCGGAGCAGCACTAAGAGGGGGTGAATTAGTGCAGTGGATTAAAACTTGGGTTTTTAAAAAATCTTTAAATTATGATAAGAGCGAACTTGACAAGCTTAATCTTGAAAGCGTATTCTTAAATATCTTAACAAAAAAGTAATAAGGAACTAAAGCATATAAGAAGGTTTGCAATAATGTAAATAGCAATAATGAAATGCAAACCAAGGATCATGCCGATTTTAGAGTGGTTCGGTCAAATGACCTACTCCACTTGCGAGGCCCCTCTTTGATGAGGCTCCCACCTTCCACTAGCAAGTCTCTTGAAATGGAAGGGTAAATACCCCTCTTACAACTCTTTACAAGCGGTTCACTCTCTTACAGATTTTCGAGAAGAGATGAGGTGAACACTAGCAAATTGAAAAGAAGACAAGCTAACACTTTTCTAAGACCTTTCTCTCAAACTCTTGCTGCTCAAAAAGTTGTGTTCTCAACTGAGATTTGAGGGGTATTTATAGGCTTCAAGAGGATTCAAATTTGGGCTCCAAAATTTGGGCTCCAAAATTCAAATTCTCTTTGGGTTCCCGATGCTGGCGGTGCCACCGCCCAGCCAAGCGGGATCTACTAGGTTACTAACCTACCCTGCCTGTCCTGAGTGAACCTGTGTTTGAGCGTCAGTGAGCCTTAACCAGTACAGTGAAAAGATCCCGATCCCGATCTAGCTTCTCTGGTCTACTTTAACTCTTCGGCTGATGATTTCACTCGCACAAGAACTCATTCAAGGTAAATCTGGTCTCTGTCTGGTAGTGGGTCGCCAAAGAATTGATCCCCGCAAAGATTAGACCCCTGCCTGCTGCCCACTACAGTGTTTTCAGCCCACCGCCTACAGTGTTTTCAGCCTACAGTGTTATAGGCCCCTACTTGGGTTATAGGATTAATACTTAATCCTAACCCTAATTAACATGCTAACTATGAATTTTAAAGACATTATATAAGCTATTACAAAGTCCATAAGTCAAGACTTCTTCCGGCGAGCTTCCGGCGAACTTTCGACGGTCTTCCAATAAACTCTCGGAAACCATTCTGTGGACTCCCGGCAAGCTCTTAAACTTCACGATTTGATCTTGGCGAGTTCCAACAAGCTTCTTCGGCAAACTCTGCGAACTTCGCACGAACCTTCCGGTGAGCTTCAAAAAAACCCTTCGGTAAGCTCCCTACTCATTCTCGGCTAGTTCCGGCAGCGTTCCCGACGATCCTTCGGACTTCCGTCGAACTCTCGAACTCGTAACAAATCCTTTGCGCTTGACTCCGACACTTTGTTTTGCTTTATGTCTTCATCATTATCGTAGTTAATCCTGCACACATAAGCCAAAACTCTACTCCGATCTAGACAATTATTACAACGCGAATTGACATTCCGTTGCCCGGCACGTCATTGGTTGGCGCTTCGTCTGATTCTTCAGCGCATCGTCCTCTCTTGCGGCTTGTTGCCCAATCGGTGGTTGACCTCCGCAACCCCGATATCCTTGGCGTAATTCCACTCTCCTTGGCCCGATGCCTGACGTCCGAAGCCTTCTGCCGTCCAATATCCTGACGTGATCTCCTCCGGCGTAACGTCAATTCCTCCTGCGTTAATTGTCTAATCCTGATCGAGTAGACCTGCATCACTCAAAATGCAGTTTAAATTATAAACACATATCAAGTGGTTTCATCATCAAAATACGAGATTCAACAATCTCTCCCTTTTTGATGATGACAACCACTTGATGACGGAGTTAACCGTAACTCCCGGAGTTTAAACAAACTCCCCCTATCAATATGCCATATTGATAGAACCTTGAATTTAAGCAGAATTCAAGTCATTGCAATATTCATCATGAATACTTGCAACACATCATCATGAACATATGCATAAACTTATGCATATCATGTCATCAACATACTTCTCCCCCTTTGTCATCAACAAAAAGGAGAAGTACAACAATTCTTTGTGTTGGTAATATAAGTTCAACTCATTGCATGAAAAACATAATATTAAGTTTTATCATCATGCAGTTTTGAAGCTAGAAAATTTAGTAAGTAATGCATCATGCTTAGGACATTCAAGCTATCAAGTTTTAGATATGCAAGTTTTACAGCATGAAGCTAGATTTTCATCACAACATATAAGCACAAAAGCATAGCAAGATTCTTAAGTTCAATCATGGCAATTCAACACTTGCTTCTTGTGCAAGATTGCACTTTGCTTTTCTTTACATATTCTAACTAGCAAAAGCTTTCTCCCCCCCCCCTTTTTTTTTTTTTTTTTTAGAAGGGGGAGAGTACAAGCTAGCCAACATTTGCCTTGAGCTAGCAATCTTTCTCCCCCTATGTCATTGCCGAAAAGAAGGAGAGGAACCAATGATTTAGACTTTTACATAAATTATGAATTTGCATCAATCAATATTTCAATCATCACATGATACATACAAGACAAAAATGCAAAGAAATCATTTCATAAAGGATATCAATGTGAAAATTCACCAAGGATCACACGATACAATCACAAATCATAATATCATTATGCGATATATCATGAGATGATAATTTATCATATCAATGAAAGCATCAATTGTTAAACATGATATGATAATAGTCTAAAAAATTTTAACTTGTGATACATGTGATACATTGCGATACACTAAAAAATTTAATGCGATGCTTTTAAGGATATAAATCTATTTTTGATACAAAGCATGGCAAGAGCAATTTTGTTGCAAGTTTTCTAAGTTTTGCACTTTTTGCTTCTTTCGATATCTTTCTTCTCTTTTTGAGAAGTGCAAGCTTGCAAGTTTTACTTCCCTAGCATGCTAGGAAGTTTACTTTCATTTTCAATGCACAAGCTAGCAAAACCTTCTCCCCCTTTATCAAAGTCAAAAAGAAAGGGAGGACTCAATGACTAAATATTTCAATCATTCAACAAGCTAAATATGCAAAGAATTCATGAAATATATCAATAAGGATCAATTCATGAATACGAAAGATATGATTCATGGTTCATTAAAATTCTTCTTAACAAGTTCACGATCAAGATTCATATAATTCATAATAAAGCAAATTGATGTACAATCATCATTATAACTCATCATGCACAAAATGTAAAATCATCTAACATGATACAAACATTTATTTTCAAAATATTTATCACTATTTTCATGTATGATAATAAAGTATTCATGATACATATTATATGCATATATCATCACAATAAAAAGCAATTGCATGCATAATTTCAAATCATAAATGTTTTAAATCATGATGGTATTAACTTACCATTCATGATCATAACTTTTCATCAAAACAAATTAATGAATATTTCATATATTCATATCATCACATAAGGAATATCAAGGAGAAAATAATTGGGTGATGAGATAAACATTTCATGAATACAAGGAATTACATAAAAATTATATCATAAAATATTAGAATATGTGAATGCCAAAAGACATGATTTCATTTTGAAAAACCTACTCATAAATAATCAAAAGAAAATCTTAGGAGATCGATTAATGAAAAAATCTTGATTCATAATAAATCTTAATTTGTAAATATCACGGAATCAAGATCACAATTTTGGATAAAACTCATTCAAATTCAAATCGTCCAAATCATCAAAATCTCAACATTTCTTTCAAGGGATTCAAAATGGCATAAATAATTTTATTGGTCTCTTAGGTAGAAATCAATAAGATAGAGAAAAAGAAATTTTTTTTTAATAAAAAATTCTTTCCTCCTTTTGTTTCAACTTATTGATTGATTCCATACATGAATGTCTCCCTTTTTTTTTTTTTTCAAATCCATGCATCATCGTTTAAAACGGAAAGATCAAAAATCATAAAAAAAAATGCAACACATAATTCAAAATAAAAATTATTTCAACTCATTATTTCAAGTCAAACATGATTTCATTTAATCAAAATTGAATAACTTCAAGACCAATAAATCATCATGTATAACAATCATCAAGTATGATACAAACTTTTCAAAACGTTTATCATGATAAGGCATATAAGCCAAAGAAACTATTAAATATAAACATATTTATCAATGATGGTTTCATTGTGCATAAGGTATTTTCAAACAAAATCATTTTGTTATTTGTTGTAGTTATGTATTTTTCTTTTTAGGTGAATCTATCTTTTCATGCTTAGTTTGCATACAGAAGCCGTGTATCATTTTTAAAGGCAACTTTCATCACGGTAAAATTTGATAATCTATAAATCGCAAAAGATCATCATGGAATTCATCAAAATCAATAAATTATAAATTACCCAAAACTCATCATCATCATGCATAGTTTCAAAAAAAATAAATTTATTAGGCACGATATCATATAAGGTACTTTTAATCAAAATCATTTTGTTTATCATAAACATATAATTTTCATGATTATTTTCAAAATTACTAGAATGATAAGCATGATTCCTAATTTTTTTATTTTCATTACATTAAGCAATTAAAAATAATTTTTCTAAACTAATAAAAAGAAAATGCATCATAGAAAGCATTAAGTAATTTCAAAATGAATTGGGGGGATTTCGATTACCTCATCGTTGAAAGTGGTTAAGGCGTAGTTTGCCACCTCGCCTTTCTTAATTTTCTCCTCATCTTCGGAAGTTTTTGATTCATCCTTGGTTGCCTTCCTCTTCTTTGGCCTCTTCCTCCGTTCAAGTTCATTGCTTATTTTAGATTTTTGTTTAATGAACTTATTAAGATTTAGTGTTCGAAGTTCAAGTTCATCATTGTCCTCATCACTTGAGTCATCACTCAAGTGGTATTTATTTGTCCGGAGTTCCAAATCCTTCCTATTCTTTGGAAGGTGGTTCAAGTGTTCATTGTGTTCATTATGTGCATTGCGCACCATTTCATATGTCATCAATGAGCCGATAAGTTCTTCAAGTGGAAAAATATTTAAATCTTTTGTTTCTTGTATTGCCATTACTTTTGATTCCCAAACTTTAGAAAGTGATCGTAAAACTTTACTAACAAGTTCAAAATTCGAGAAACATTTGCCAAGAGTTTGTAAACCATTGACGACATCCGTAAAACGAGTGTACATGTCAACAATGGTTTCACTCGGCTTCATTTGAAAAAGCTCGAAATCATGCATTAAAATGTTGATTTTCGAATCTTTAACTCTAGAAGTGCCTTCGTGTGTGATTTCAAGAGTGTACCATATGTCGAAAGCCGTTTCGCATAAAGAAACCCGATTGAACTCATTTTTGTCCAAAGCGCAAAATAAGGCATTCATAGCCTTTGCGTTTAAAGAAACCATCTTCTTCTCCAAATCATTCCATTGGTTCATTGGAAGAGAAGACATTTCAAATCCATTTTCGACTATGTGCCATAAATTCAAATCCAAAGAAAGTAAGAAAACTCTCATTCGAGTTTTCCAATAAGTGTAGTCCGTCCCATTGAAAAAGGGAGGACAAATGAGAGAGTGACCCTCTTGAAAGCCGTAAAGAGCCATTTCTATTTGGGTGTTAAACCAAGGTAGAAAAACCTCGCTCTGATACCAATTGTTAGGATCGGAGCAGCACTAAGAGGGGGGGGTGAATTAGTGCAGCGGATTAAAACTTCGGTTTTTTAAAAAATCTTTCGTATGATAAGAGCGGAACTTGACAAGCTTAATCTTGAAAGCGTATTCTTAAATATGCGCAGCAAAAGTAATAAGGAACTAAAGCATATAAGAAGGTTTGCAATAATGTAAATAGCAATAATGAAATACAAACCAAGGATCACGCCGATTTTAGAGTGGTTCGGTCAAATGACCTACTCCACTTGCGAGGCCCCTCTTTGATGAGGCTCCCACCTTCCACTAGCAAGTCTCTTGAAATGGAAGGGTAAATACCCCTCTTACAACTCTTTACAAGCGGTTCACTCTCTTACAGATTTTCGAGAAGAGATGAGGTGAACACTAGCAAATTGAAAAGAAGACAAGCTAACACTTTTCTAAGACCTTTCTCTCAAACTCTTGCTGCTCAAAAAGTTGTGTTCTCAGCTGAGATTTGAGGGGTATTTATAGGCTTTAAGAGGATTCAAATTTGGGCTCCAAAATTTGGGCTCCAAAATTCAAATTCTCTTTGGGTTCCCGATCTTTGGCGGTGCCACCTTCCCTTCAGTCTTTAGTGCCACCACTTTCAGCCAGGCGGTCTAGTGTTTAGTGTTTTTAGCCCACCTTTACAGTGTTTTTTTTCTGAGTGTTATAGGCCCCCTACTTGGGTTATAGGATTAATACTTAATCCTAACCCTAATTAACATGCTAACTACGAATTTTAAAGACATTATATAAGCTATTACAAAGTCCATAAGTCAAGACTTCTTCCCAAGCGAAGCTTCCGAACTTTGTTCTTCCCGATAAACTCTGGAAACCATTCTGGGACTCCCGGCAAGCTCTTAAACTTCACGATTTGATCTTGGCGAGTTCCAACAAGCTTCTTCGGCAAGCTCCGATCTTTCTCGGCAAACTCTGCGAACTTCGCACGAACCTTCCGGCGAGCTTCCAAAAAACCCTTTGGTAAGCTCCCTACTCATTCTCGGCTAGTTCCGGCAGCGTTCCCGACGATCCTTCGGACTTCCGTCGAACTCTCGAACTCGCAACAAATCCTTTGCACTTGACTCCGACACTTTGTTTTGCTTTATGTCTTCATCATTATCGTAGTTAATCCTGCACACATAAGCCAAAACTCTACTCCGATCTAGACAATTATTACAACGCGAATTGACATTCCGTTGCCCGGCACGTCATTGGTTGGCGCTTCGTCTGATTCTTCAGCGCATCGTCCTCTCTTGCAGCTTGTTGCCCAATCGGTGGTTGACCTCCGCAACCCCGATATCCTTGGCGTAATTCCACTCTCCTTGGCCCGATGCCTGACGTCCGAAGCCTTCTACCGTCCAATATCCTGACGTGATCTCCTCCGGCGCAACGTCAATTCCTCCTGCGTTAATTGTCTAATCCTGATTGAGTAGACCTGCATCACTCAAAATGCAGTTTAAATTATAAACACATATCAAGTGGTTTCATCATCAAAATATGAGATTCAACAGATGTGAGGTAATGGATAGTAGGGCCATGGGCAAGCCAGTGCTAGGGTATCGCAGAGGAGGGACTTTGATAGAACCCTTGTAGATTCTAAACTTGGGGTTGATCTCTTTAGGGGATCGACCTCCTTGGAACTCTATAGGGGTTCCTCCATCCAAGTTGCTGCTCAAAGGTTGCAAAAAAGATTCATCTATTGCCTATGAAAAGATGAGGAATACATGGCTATTTATAGGGCTTCTAAACCCTAACTCCTAATAGGATGCCTACTCAAGACTCCTACTAACTAACTCCTAATATGACTCATACTCAAGACTCCTATTCCTTTACAACTCCTAATTCTTCTCTAAGAAATAACCTCCAAACCCTAGCCGACCTCTTCACCTCTTTAATAGGGGTCAGCTTAGGTAGATTTTACATTAATGCCCCTCTCAATTAGGACTCTCCTAGCTAGAGTCCTAACAGACCCGCACTCTTCAAATCAGCCTTGTCCTCGAGGCTGACAATCCATAAATTCTAGGAATTTGATCTTCAAGTCGTCATAGTTCTCTCAAGTGGCACATTCTATTGGTAAGTTCACCCACTGTATTAGTACTTCAGTAGTGGGTCGTCGTCGTCGAGTCACGATCCATCGATCAATAATGTCACTTAACTAGGTCGGGAGTTCTCCTTGGGTAGTTATATTTGGTGGATGACTTTGGGCTATCTCCAAGCACTTGTTCACCACTTCCGTTTGGCTGTCGGTTTGTGGGTGATATGTCGTACTCCTTTTCAATTTAGTGCCCTGCATCTGGAATAACTCTGTCCAAAATTTGCTCGTGAAGATGCAAGTAGAATTTGGCACAAGCACAATGCGTCCCTTATAGCGTAATTCTTTTGAGTCCCAACTGTAATGAGCCACGGGGTTTGGTGCTTCCTCCAATTTTTTTATGATCTTACTGGTCTCTGAATCTTCCTACCATTCTATTTTAGTATCCTAAAGGAAGTCACTGGTCGGAAGTGAAACGGTCGAAAATTCAACTTGCTCGGGTAGCCATGAAAGCGCATCTGCAACAACATTCTCTTTCCCCTTTTTGTAAGTTATTTCATAATTAAATCCAAGAAGTTTTGTTACCTATTTTTCCTGCTCAGGGGATGATATCTTTTGCTCCAAAAAGTACTTGAGGCTTCTATGGTCAGTTTTAATTTGAAATCGTCGACCTATCAAGTAGGGTCTCCACCTCGTTGTTGCGTGCACAATGGTGAGCATCTCCTTATCATTTATTAACATATTTTAATGGGAAGAAGACAATGCCTTACTAGTGTATGTGAGTGGTCGATCATCTTGCATGAGAATGGCTCCAATTCCGACTCCAAATGCATCGGCCTCAATAATGAAGGGTCGGATGAAATCTGGTAGTGCTAGCATCGGCGTCGTCGTCATGGCTGCCTTAAGTTTGTCGAAGGTAGCGAAGGCTTTGTCTGACCATTAGAAGACATCTTTTTTCAGTAAGGAAGTAAGTGATGCACTGATCTTTCCATAGTTTTTCACGAACTTGCGGTAGTAGCCTATTAAACCCATAAATCCATGTAGTAATTTTATGTTCCTCGGGGTCGGCCAGTTCTGCATTGCTTCTATTTTGGAGGGGTCCACCATCACACCTTCCTCTGATATGATATGCCCAAGATATTTCATCTTTTGTTGAAGAAAGCAAAAATTCATAGTGGTCATTGTGTGTTCGAAAGGCGGTTTTTGGTATGCCTTTTTCACACACTCGTATTTGATGATACCCGGATCAAAGGTCCAGCTTTGTGAAGATTTGTGCTCCTTTTCATCTACCAATTTATCTACTACTGGAATAGGGTATTTATCCTTGATGGTTATGCCATTGAGAGCTCGGTAATCAACGCATATTCGCCATGTTGCGTCCTTCTTGCATACAAGTAGCACCAATGAAGAGTAGAGGTTGCAACTTGGTCGAATAACTCTTTTTTCAAGCATCTATTTTACAATCTTTTCTATTTCATCCTTCTGGAGATGCAGATACTGACATGGCTAAGTATTTGCTTGAGGTTTGTCTGGAAGAATCGTTATATAATGATCATGCCGATGGGTAAGAGGTAGGTTGTACGGTTCGTCAAATATATTTGAAAATTCAGTAAGCAAAGGAAGTAGGTTTGGATCTTCAAATTCTATTGTCTCTCCCTTAGTTTGCTACTCAAGTTGTATCAAAAAGCCGCTGCATGCTTTATGCAAAACATTCTCCATTTGTTGTGTGCAAATCGTTGTTACGTCGCCCCCACGTTTCCCATGCAGTATCACCTGTTTCTCCTTAATGTAAAATTTCATAATTAGTTGCATAAAATTCCAAGAAAGATCACCTAATGTCATCAACCATTTAATTCTGAGCATGGCCTCATGATCATCAAGAGGGAGGAGGAAGAAAAATGCAATTATCTCTTGGTCCTGCAACAACGGGCGCCTACGATCATACTTCAAAATCCGTCCTCGGTGATCTTAACGTCAAACCTGCTGCAATTCTTGATAGGTAAGGCCATTTACACAGCAACCTTACTGTTTAGGAAGTTATTAGTACTGCCCGCGTCGATGAGAACAGTGATCGGTTGTTGTTTGAGAAGGCCTCCAACTTTCATCGTTTGCAGGTTTGAGTAGCCAGCTAGTGCATGTACCATAACTTCGGTCGGTTGTGGCTCTTCTTCTGCATCTTCTTCTTCATGTTCAAGGCTCTTTTCTAGATGTTCAATGACCTCTTCTTCTACTGGTTCAATCATAAGAAGTCTCCTTTTACTATAGCGATGCTCACGGCTCCACGGCTCGTTGCAATGCCAACATAACCCCTTCGCATATCACTCCTGAAGCTCTTCTCTTGTCAACCTTTTTAGTGTAGGGACTCAATCGATAGTAGGGGGGGCTGAATGCTTCAGTATTGCTGGTTGAGGAGTGACCCTAGTCTTCCGAGCTTCATGATTCAATCGCTCCTCTTGATGTTGTGTGAAATAGATGGCTGCCATAAGCGTGTACGGTTGTCGCGCTTTAACTTCTCCCTAGATCTCCAGCTTCAAGCCCTCAATAAAGGTCCTCAATAGCTATTTTTGAGACCAATCACGAGTTTGATTAGCTAACCTTTCAAACCTGGTTTGGTACTCTTGAATGGTGGAGGTTTGTCGGATCTTTGCTAGTTGTCCATCAATGTTCTCGTAATCGGTTGGTCCGAAGTGGATCAGTAGTCCTTCTTTGAATTATCGCCATGAAAGGACTCCATAAGTGTGTTCAAACTAGTCAAACCACTGTATGGCATCCCCTTCAAGATGTATAGCTATAATTTTCACCATAGATGCATCCGCAGTTTTGTGGTATCAAAAATATCGCTCCGCGCATGAAATCCAACCAATCGGGTCTCCTTCTTCCCATCTAGGGAAGTCCACTCTCATGCGTAGATCATTGGGGTCGGTAATAAAGCTTCCCCTCTCTTGAAAGTCATATCTTCGGGCTTGGTGCGATTGGGCAAAGCTCTCTCCTTGATGTGATTTCTTTGGGCTTAGTAGTCGGCCAAATTTGAGTTCGGTAAAGAGCGTCCAAATCTTATCCTATATTCGTGCCTCAAAGGCTTCGAATTTAACATTGATTACCTCCTCAGATGCCATAGTATATGCCGTCAAATCTGTGATGTTAAGATCTCTCTTTTGTTGTTGGGTTAAAGGCATGTATAGATTGAGAGAGGTGATGGTCGAAAGGGTTGGTGGATTGGTGGATGTAGGCTGCGGTTTAGGCTTGTTTTGTGGTTGTTTTGGGTGCAGTTTGAGGGTGTGGTTTGGTGGAGTTTTAGGGCTGTGGATAAAAGTTTTGGATCTGTGGTAGATGGCAGCAAAGGTTTGATAGAAATCAGTGGAAGTTGTAGCAAGTATGTGTTGTCTTGTAAGAGCAGAATTGTCGTCGAAGAAACTGTGGTTTCTCGATAAAATTTCCACCAAAAACTTAAGATAATTGAGGAGGGAATTGACAGAAAAATCACAGTTTATATGATACCAAGGATGTCTAATTTAATTAAGAAGATTTTGGTAGTGTAACAGTAAGGAAATTGGTGCAAGTTACGATAGCAGAATTCTCATCGAAAAATTTCAACGGTTTACGATGAAAATTTACAGCAACATAAAATCGTTTTTAGAGATGAATTCCTCAATATATCAATCTTAGATGGAAGCCAAGATGATCTATGAAGTGTATAAAAAATTTCAGTTAAAAAAGATTGCAAATAGATGGGTTAAGGCAACAATATGCGGCTGAAATTTTCTGCAGTATAGATTTCTAAGTATAGCAGATTGAACATAAAAGATCAGTGGTTTATATTAAGAATTTTTTTATGAAACTAAAGGGAAATCTACTGTTATAAAGTGTCAAAGCTATCATAAAAAATTTGTAGAGATTTGGACAGAAACAACATAGTATCAAGATCAAACAAATAGTGCTATGCGGCTGAAATTTTACAGTGCAGATTTTCAAGTATAGCATATTAGACGTAAAATATCAATGGTTTATATTGAGAATTTTTTGACAAAACCAAAGGAAAATCTGCTGTTAGGAAGTGTTAAAATTGTCATAAAAATTTTGTAGAGATTTGGATAGAAAAAATGTAGTAACAAGATCAAATAATCTGTGCTATGCGGTTAAAATTTTACAATGTATCTTTTGTCGTAGAGATGAAAACTTTGCGACAAAAAATTTATGCAGCAATTTTGGAATAATTTTTTTTTAGATTTTTGAATAAGGATAACTAAATTGCAGCAGCAGTAAGGTAGGAAAGTAGAACCTATTGCAATTCACGGGGAGATCAAAGGATGATCCGCGGTGGTGGAGATGACGACAGAATTTGGCGATGATCTTTTAAGCAATTATGGGAATTAATTTAGGTGGCTGTGGAGGGTTAATGGATGGCTGTAGAAGGGCAGCGAGATGCCAAGAACGCTGCTCTAATACCAGGTGATAGAACCCTGGCAGATTCTAAACTTGGGGTTGATCTCTTTAGGGGATCGACCTCCTTGGAACTCTATAGGGGTTCCTCCCTCCAAGTTGCTGCTCAAAGGTTATAGAAAAGATTCATCTATTGCCTATAAAAAGAGGAGGAATATATGGCTATTTATAGGGCTTCTAAACCCTAACTCTTAATAAGACTCCTACTCAAGACTCCTACTTCTAACTAACTCCTAATAGGACTCCTACTCAAGACTTCTATTCCTTTACAACTCCTAATTCTTCTATAAGAAATAACCTCCAAACCCTAGCCGACCTCTTCACCTCTTTAATAGGGGTCAGCTTAGGTAGATTTTACATTAATGCCCCTCTCAATTAGGACTCTCCTAGCTAGAGTCCTAACAGACTTCCGTGAAGTCATCAATCCCTTGCTCTCATAGAGGGAGAGTGCTTGGTCGTGAAAGGGGCTGAGAAGGTGGAGCATGTAAAGGCAAACTCAAAATACCAAGACAAGGTTGAAGGGCACAGGCCAAGGAACTTCGTAAGATTGGTGTCAATGAGCTTCTCATCAAAATAGCCTAAAGTGAAGGACTTCAGGTCATGCAAGAGTGCACGACCAAGGAACGAAGCAGGCAGTATATGGTGTTGTATCTTTGCTACTTAGTGGAGTAGGTGGCAAGGTTGATAGAGAAGATGGTACAATCCTAAAGGTGACCAAAACTATTAGAGACTTACTCTAAGTTAGGATGAAAACTTCCTACATTCCAGAAGTTCGATGGCATTGAGAAGGTGAATCACAGTAGCTAACTCAACGCAAGGAGTGCAAACACTTCAAGTGCTTCAGAAGTGTGAGCAAAGAGCAGGCGAAGGCCAATAACTAGCTTGATACATGGAGTACAACCCTTGAGGAGGTGGGAAAAATCAAGTAACCTTTGCTTTCTTAACTCTTAAGAGAATGAGTGAAATCGAGTACCCTAATTCTCTTATCTATCTAGCAAAAGAGCTCTACACAGGTTCAAAGACCCTTCAAAGATAATGGAAGATAATAGTTGTCAAATCCTCACCATTAGTGATCAGTGCTACTGAGAGCAGATTATCCGTTTCATTTCCCAATAGAATACTAATCGAAAGCGAAAGTGATGCGAATATACTTGGAAGTGATAACTAAGTAAAAGAAGAGTCAATGGGCAAATTTTGTGGAGAAAGGACCCAAAACTTCAAAAAGTTTATGAGCGATACTCTTTAAAGCTCCAATAAGCATCCACTCAGTTCAAATAGCTTGAGACATTTGAGAGACTAGCGCAAAGTAAGGATGGTCTTTTCCTTCATCTAAAGGATCCATAGGAACTAACAGGGATCAACACAACTCAGCCAACCCCACATTCGAGTCAGAGTCATTGGCGAGTTAAAGCAATATGGAGGATCAAAAGTTTGACTACTCAACAACAGCAGCGGAGAGCAGGTGGGAGCCAAGAGGCGTATTGCAGTTGGAGCAGAAGATTAAAGACTTAGCAAAGGCGAGGAGTTGCAGTGTTAGCAAAGGCTTCGACGAGGACGTCGAAGGAATGGGTGGGGGAGAATGTAATGGACAAACTTCTAAACAGGATATTTGATGTAATGCTTATGTATGTCCATGTATTTTGATTTGTTCATGCTTTGCACAACATGTAGAGGGACAGTCAAAGGCTTAATAATCTCTTTTTAATTGGGTTTGATGGTCGTTTTAGGCTTGTAAATAAAGGTTGTGTCATGTAGACACTTGCGAGAGATATTCGGTTTATAGTGGACCATTTTGACCCTTTATTGTGCAACCGTTCAAAGTTTGTAAAGTCTGTTTATTATTTGCATTGGCTATAAAGTGTTTTCTGAAATGTTTGCTTGTGGATCCCGAGTGAGGCGCTTTCTCTAACCTATTTTCTCTTTTATATGTCCTAAGGGACCATAGGAGGTTTCGGGGAGGCTGACCTTTGTGGACGGACACGCAAGGGTACCGCACGACTTAGAAAAACCTAGCTAAGTCCGTAACAAATAGGCCCGAATGCGAGCCGCCACACAAGCGGCAGCTCGCGGGGGTAGTGCCACTGATAAGACCCTAAAGGTCTTATCGTCGCTCTGATACCAAATGATGTCTTATCATAAAAAAGAAGAAGAGAAAGGGATGATCACTTTAAGGGGATCAGCCTCCTTGATCGCTTCGAGGGGATCGGCCCTCCTTGATCGCTTCGAGGGGATCAGCCCTCCTTGATCGCTTTGAGGGGATCGACCTCCTAGGGTTTATCAAAAGACATAATAGTATTTTTCATAGATAATTGAAAAGAAGCAGTTACATCCTATTTATAGAGTTCCACCCAAAGTCCATCAGGACTTAAACTCTAATAATAAATAAATATTAAATAAACCTCTACTTGACTCTAACTAAACCAAACCAACTCAATAAACAACTAGACTAAATAAACTCAATAAACATTATTCAAAAGCTCAGAAAAAGGGTCCTAACAGTTCCTCCCTCTTCAAATCAGCCTTGTCCTCAAGGCTGAGCAGCATCAATCTCGAGGAGCTTCTCTTTCAATACTTCAATCATAGGTTATCTGCAATGCATCACAACCCGTTGATTAAGTAAGTATGGTCTCCACTTTTTGACAGTGTAAGCAACAGGTCGATCTTTTAGTGTAATAATCATTGCAAGAAACTCTTGGCCTTTGCTATCACAAGTTAAAATCCGTCCATCAGTAATCTTTACTTCAAATCTGTCACAGCCTTTAATGCAGTAATCTAATCGGGCTGTAACTTTCCTGTCCATAAAATTATTAGTGCTGCACGTATCAATCAACATAGTGACAGGCTGATGCTTCAAAGTTCCTCTGATTTTTATAGTTTGTGGATTAGCATAGCTAGCCAATGCATGCACTATATGTGTGATGGCTTCAATATCTTCATAAGTTTCCACACCTTCATAATCATAGTCCAACTCTTCTGCTTTCGGTTCCTCTCCAATTGGCTCAATCATCATATGTTGCCCTTGTTTACATTGGTGCTCCATACTCCATTTTTCATCATAATACAAACCCCTTGCTGATCTTTCCTTGCTAATTTTTTTCTCATGTAGATTTGTAAATGAGATCGCAGCTATCATAGTACGGGGTTGACGAGCCTTAAATTCACACCGGATCTCTAGAATAAGCCCTTCAATAAATGTATCTAGAAGTTGTCGGTCCGACCAATCTTTAGCTTGATTTGATAATCTTTCGAACCTACTATGATATTCTAACACTGTAGAAGTCTGATAAATTTTGGCGAGCTGGCAATCAACATTCTCATATTTAGATGGGCCAAAGCGAACAAGAAGCCCTCTTTTAAACTGCTCCCACGAAGGAACTCCGTGGAAAGTTTCATATCAATCGTACCATTGGAGTGCATCTCCCTCGAGTTGAATTGAGGCCACTTCTACCTTGGATTCTTTTAGGGTACTGTGAAAATGGAAAAAATTTTCTACCTTAGAGATCCAATTGGTCGGATCTCCATCTTTCCATCTCGAAAATTCCATCTTCATGTGTGAGTAATTTGTGTCACAATCTTGGGGCCCTTTTGTAACACCCCTCATTTCCGAATTTTCGTATAAGTTTCTAGTTGTAATGTATGTATCTATTTTAAATTTGATAAAAAGTCAAAGTATAAATCTGAGAACTTATTCATAAGAGTTGGAGGATTTATTCAAACAAAAATCTGAGGACCTATATGTAAATCCTGAGGACCTAATCGTAAATATGTTAAATACAAGGACTAAACTGTAAAATGTACAAAAATACAAACTCCACCGCTTAAGCCTCTCTGTCTTCGTTCTTAAGGAAGCAGAGAAGGCAGCTGCGTGGATGATCTGGGAAAGAAAGAAAGAAAGAAAGAAAGAAGAAGAAGAAGAAGAAGAAGAAGAGGAAGAAAAAATTGGGGCTTTAAGGTTTCTTGCTCAATCTTCTCAATTGGGGGTCAAAATTCTCAAAGGCAAGTGTTCTAACCCCATCCTACAGAATTTTTAGTCTCTGATTTTATGTTGAAACAAAATAAATTGAAGGATTTCTATTTAGAAACTGATATGTCTCTATTTGGACATAGAACCATGGATTTTGAAGTTTTCATTTCGGTAAACTGACCCCTATACACTATTTCAGCTATAAGTTTTAGTACAAAATGTGAATTTGGGCAGGAACTATTTTGTTTGAAAGTAGACTCTTATATCTTCCTTTTGACACTGATTTTGTAGATTTTGGACACCGAATACTTACCCAAACATCTGTTTCAATTGAGCCTATAGACGCTGTAAAACAGGGTTCGAGATTTCTGACCTGTCGATACTAAAATGCCTATAACTCCCTGTTGAAAATTCTGAATTGTACCAAACTAAATTTATTTGAAACTAGACTTGAAAATCTTTCTTTTGACTTATAGTTTGAAAATTTTGGATTTCAATTGCCTACCCTATTTTCTGTTGAATCCGACCCTATAAATTCTGCAAACCAGTGATTGTGTTTTTGATCTTGTGTTACCAAATCAAAGGTAACTCCGCGTTGGGAACCCTGTTTCGTATGAAATTTGTTCCATCAGAATATAGATTGATATATGGTTCGACCATAGTTTTCTTATGGGTATTGGAGCATAATTGATATTCTGAAATATTTGTTTGATGTGCCACTGGAATTCTGTCCGAAATCGAAGCTTTGGTCGATTTCGCATATTCTGTTCGTTCCTTTGGATATTTGAATTCGTTTAACCTTCTTATTGGATTTGAGATAAATATGATTGCTTGGAAATTCCTGTACACTCTTGTTTTTTTTATTTCATTCCAAATCCGAATACATTTGTGAGAGATTTGTTCTTTGTTTCAGATTGTTTGAAAAAAGGCACATGCACGTTCGTTGTTCCGCGTGTGCTTCGATATATGCTACTTATTGTTAAAACTGCCCTCTTGTACTCTCGGTGTATGGGATTGTCGGACCTTTGCCAGAAATGGTAAAGGGTATGCGCTTATTACCCGCCTCCGTGGGGTCCCGCCTCGTGGGATGCGCTTATTACCCGCTCGGGGGTCCCGCTCCGTGGGATATGCTTAGAGCCTGCGATGCTCTGCCGCCCCTTCCGACTTCACCTAGACGTGGGTGGAGGGATCTCCCAGACGTGGGAGACTTTTGTCGGTGGTCATTCAGAAATGGATGAATCACATTCTCGACCGAGATCCCACCACACCTTCTATATGTTTGATATGACATCCAGAGTTTTGGTGAGTTGTTCCTGTTCATGCTCTGGATAAGAATGATATGATTGCAACGCCAAGGACGACGTTTGAGCTTCTGTGCGATATTTGTTTTGATATGCTCCGATATGCTTCATTCATCGATGATTTTGCTTTCAAATGTTCCATATGCCGTTGATATGCTTCGAACATTTTATATGCCATTGATAAGTCCGATATGTTTCCTTTGTTACCGATATGCTCCAATTACTCTATGCCCCAATCATGTGAACCAAATATGTAAGATTGAAATGACAATTGTATTCTGCTTTTAATGATATTATGTCTACGAAAATCGTATATTCTGCCTTGTATTTTGGAACTGTATCTCTTGGAAGTTATACTATTTTGATATGGATATGTTAGTCACTTGTCGAGCTCTTTATGCTCACCCCGCTTGTTGATAAATTTTTCAGATAGCATATTGCTTGCTTAAATGTTAAGATTGGGCGAGGCGGTGGAAAGTTTAGAAGATTTTGGGCAGATCTTTGTTAGCATATGTGTATTTGTTGTATAATATACTCTGCATCTTATGAAATGTGACGATGAATCTAAACCCATGGATTTTGTGTAAGATAAAGGATCCCTCATGTATAGGATTTTGGTATGTTAAGTTATATTCGTGTAATGATATGATCTTATGATAATCGTTGGTTTGGTGACTGCATAGACTTCCCCATTTGTGAATTTATGTTGTGGTTATTATTTTGATGAGTTGAGTTCGATTGTGTGAATTATCGAAAGATGATGTGGTATGTTTATGAAAATGCACAAAGTTTATGAATTTGTAGACTATAGAGGTGAAATTTTGATCTGAATGTTTTCTTAGTGACCTCAAATGTGTGCTTGGATCCTGGGTTAGTTATGATGAAAATTTTAAAATATTATGGATACTTTTGAGGGGTGGATGAGGTGGTATCGAGCATTGTTTGAGGATCAATTGAAATATTTGATATGTTGACGTACAAAAAATATATTGAGGTCTAGTGATAATGATTGGTGGAAATTTTCTTTGATGCATTTTAGGAATCTAGGATGATGAGGACTTATGGTCCTCCAATTTCATTTGTTTCGATTAATTAAGGGGATGAAAGGGTTGATCGAGGATACAAAATCGAGAGTAGCGATGAAAACATGGTGAACCAAATTTCATTGGTGGTAGAAAAAACGGATGATGCAAACAGAGAAGATATTTGATGTACAAAATTGTTCTAATGATCGAAAGAATTCTTTTGCCACCTTATATTGGAAGTAGAGGCTGATCATTAATGGCAACAAAGAAAATAATTTTTGGAGATCGGTTGTTACGAATGATAAGGACAAGTTTACCAATAAAAATATGATTGGAAATGAATCAGAAAAGTAATAACAAGAGTGTCAAGACATTTGGATTTGAAAAGGAAAGTCATCATAAAAAAGACTCAATCATATGTGAATTGCAAGTTAAGTTATGAAACATGTTTGTGTTTTTCGTGATTTGAGCCTGCTTTGCTTGTGGAAAGTTAGATCATCAAGTAAGAATTGCCCACCAACAGGAAGAAAGAGCCATCTGCCTCCTAGACCCTCGACCCATGCTAGAGTGTGCACGCTATCAATTTGAACAAGATTCTAAAGCTTCTAAATCAGTGGTGGAAGGTATTCTTCATGTTTCTAAAAGAAATGCAAAAGTTTTGTTTGATCCCTACTCCAACTTATCGTTTGTTTCACAATACTTTGCTTGTCACTTGGATATTCTACCTAAACCCCTGGATTATATGTTATATGTAACAACCTGCCATTGGAGATTCATTGGCAACAAACTTGGTCTACCCATCATGTTTGATCTCTATTGGGGACCACGAACTCCTTGCTAATTTGATTCTCCTAGAGATCCGGACTTTGATATTATACTTGGCATGGATTGGTTATCTTCTCATCACGCTTAGTATTGATTGTTACAAAAAAATAATTACTTTCTGCATACCGGATCGACCTATATTTTTTCTTTGAGGGCATTAGGCATGATTTGCCTCCTTGCTTGATATCGACACTTCAAGTTTATCGTCTTATGCAGAAAGGTTGTTTTTGTTATATGGTGTGTGTAAAAGAGCATTCAAATCGTGAAACCCATCTAGATGAAATTGTAGTGGTCAAAGAATTCCCCGATGTATACCCGGATGACTTGCTTGGTTTACCTCTAGATAGAGAGGGTGAATTTGCTATTGATCCGGTCTCCAAAGACAACCCCAATATCTAAGCCTCCCTACAGAATGGCACCACTTGAGCTAGAGGAATTAAAGAAGCAAATACAAGAATTATTAGATAAGGGTTTCATACGACCCAATGTATCCCCATGGGGTGCTCCATACTATTAGTGAAGAAGAAGGATGGAACATTTAGGCTTTGCATTGATTATAGACAGTTGAATCGGTGACCATCAAAAAATAAGTATCCCATACCTAGAATTGATGATTTGTTTGATCAACTGCAGGGGTGCACAAGTATTCTCTAAGATTGACACGAGGTCGTTTACTATCGTTGAAGATCAAGGAGGAGGATATTTCAAAAAAGCTTTTAGAACTTCGATATGGTCATTATGAATTCTTGGTGATGCCTTTCGGTTTGACAAATGCCCTGCAGCTTTTTTATGGAACTAATGAATAGGATATTTCAACCGCTCTTGGATATCTGTGTAATTGTATTTATTGATGACATATTGGTGTATTCAAAGAGTAATCGGGAGCATGAGGAACATTTGAGGATGTGTTGTCCATACTAAGAGAAAAAGAAGTTGTATCTTGAAGTTCAAAGAAATGTGAATTTTGGTTGAATGAAGTTGCTTTCTTAGGCCATGTAATTTCAGGGAAAGGTATATTTGTTGATCCAAGGAAAATAGAAGCTGTAGTTGAATGGGAAGTACCAACAAATGTAATAGAAGTTCGAAGCTTTTTGGGCATGGCAGGTTATTATAGAAGATTTGTTGAGGGATTTTCTCGAATCGCTCAACCTCTCACCAACCTCACTAAAAAGAATATGAAATTTGTATGGGGTGATGATTGTGAGCAAAGTTTTCAAGAGTTAAAAAGAAGATTGACTAGTGCCCCTATTCTCACTATTCCAAGTGGTAGTGAGGGATTTGTAGTTTATACTGATGCTTCAAGAAAAGGCCTAGGATGTGTTTTGATGCAGGAAGGGAGAGTAATTGCTTATGCTTCTAGGCAACTTAAAGGTTATGAATTGAATTATCCAACTCATGATTTGGAATTAGCAGCAATTATTTTTGCTCTAAGGATTTGGAGACATTATTTGTATGGTCGACAGTTTGAAATCTTCATTGATCACAAGAGTTTAAAATACATTTTCACTCAGAAAAGAGTTAAACATGAGGCAAATAAGATGGATAGAACTTCCGAAGGATTATGATTGTGCCATTCGTTATCACCCTGCAAAGCCAATGTTGTAGGTGATGTACTTAGTAGGAAATCTACAAGTTTTATGGCTAGTCCGGGTTGTGAAGCAATGGAAGTTATTAGAAGAAAATTTTGATTTGAAAGCTTTGAGGAAAGAGCAAGACTGATGATATTGATGGCCTCTATTCGAAAGTGCAATCCAATCTTATTCAACAAATTAAGGAAGGACAATTACGAGATCCACATTTAATCTACTTGAGGAATGAAGTAGAAAAGGAATTGAAGCCACAATTTCAAGTTTCAAAGGATGGCCTATTGAGATTTGGGGAGAGGGTATGTGTACCAAATGAACCAGATATTAAGAATCAAATCTCAAGGAAAGTCATACTTCAAAGTACACCATACATCCTGGGAGCACTAAGATGTATAGAGATCTTCAAAGTCATTATTGATGGGAAGGCATGAAGAAGGAAATTGCAATGTATGTTTCAAAATGTTTGACTTGTCAGCAAATCAAAGTAGAACACCAAAGACCTGGAGGGTTGTTACAACCTTTAGATATTCCTGAATGGAAATGGGAATGCATTACTATGGATTTTGTTTCAGGACTACCCAGAACCTCTAAAAAGCATGATGCTATTTGGGTTATCATTGATAGGTTAACAAAATCTGCACATTTCCTACCAATTAATATGACTTATTCGCTTGACAGACTTGCAGATTTATATGTCAATGAAATAGTAAGACTTCATGGTATTCCAAAGGAGATCATCTCTGATAGAGACTCTAGATTTCTCTCTAGATTCTGGAGAAGATTGCAGGAGTCGATGGGCACTAAAGTTATGTTTAGTACTGCATATCATCCTCAGACTGATGGTCAGTAAGAAGAACAATTCAAACACTTGAGGATTTGCTTAGAGCCTATGTTATGGATTGGAAAGGTGAATGGGATAAGGATATTTCACTTGTTGAGTTCACTTATAATAATAGTTATCATTCAAGTATTCAGATGGCTCCTTATGAAGCTTTATATGGGCGAAAATGCATAACACCTATATGTTGGGAAGAAGTTGGTGACAGAAAGCTGTTAGCACCGGATAAGGTACAAGAAACTTCCGAGAAAATTCAAGTTATAAGGGAAAGGTTAAAAACTGCTCAGAGTCGTCAAAAGAGTTATGCCGACAATAGAAGACGAGATATTGAGTTTGAAATTGGAGATTTTGTATTCTTGAAAGTCTCCCCTTCCAAAGGCATTATTAGGTTTGGGAAGAAAGGAAAGTTAAGCCCCAGATTTATTGGTTCTGTCGCTTACAGGATTGCCTTGCCACTAGCATTGAGTCATGTCCATGATATATTTCATGTCTTGATGATTAGGAAGTATATATATGACCCTTCTCACATCATTAAGTATGAGCTGGTGGAGATTGATAAAGATTTATCTTATGTGGAAGAGCCTATTCAGATCGTTGATAAGAAAGAAAAAGTCCTAAGGAATCGGGTCATCTCACTGGTTCAAGTAATTTGGAGACATCATTCTGGAGAGGAAACAACTTGGGAGCTAGAGGAGGAAATGACAAAGGTGTACCCCCGTCTTTTCATCGATAGAGGTACGATAAATTTAGAGGACTAAATTTTTTTTTTTAAAGGGGAGAGTGTAACACCCCTCATTTCAATTTTTAGTATAAGTTTCTAGTTGTAATGTATGTATCTATTTTAAATTTGATAAAAAGTCAAAGTATAAATCTGAGAACTTATTCATAAGAGTTGGAGGATTTATTCAAACAAAAATCTGAGGACCTATATGTAAATCCTGAGGACCTAATCGTAAATATGTTAAATACAAGGACTAAACTGTAAAATGTACAAAAATACAAACTCCACCGCTTAAGCCTCTCTGTCTTCGTTCTTAAGGAAGCAGAGAAGGCAGCTGCGTGGATGATCTGGGAAAGAAAGAAAGAAAGAAGAAGAAGAAGAAGAAGAAGAAGAAGAAGAGGAAGAAGAAATTGGGGCTTTAAGGTTTCTTGCTCAATCTTCTCAATTGGGGGTCAAAATTCTCAAAGGCAAGTGTTCTAACCCCATCCTACAGAATTTTTAGTCTCTGATTTTATGTTGAAACAAAATAAATTGAAGGATTTCTATTTAGAAACTGATATGTCTCTATTTGGACATAGAACCATGGATTTTGAAGTTTTCATTTCGGTAAACTGACCCCTATACACTATTTCAGCTATAAGTTTTAGTACAAAATGTGAATTTGGGCAGGAACTATTTTGTTTGAAAGTAGACTCTTATATCTTCCTTTTGACACTGATTTTGTAGATTTTGGACACCGAATACTTACCCAAACATCTGTTTCAATTGAGCCTATAGACGCTGTAAAACAGGGTTCGAGATTTCTGACCTGTCGATACTAAAATGCCTATAACTCCCTGTTGAAAATTCTGAATTGTACCAAACTGAATTTATTTGAAACTAGACTTGAAAATCTTTCTTTTGACTTATAGTTTGAAAATTTTGGATTTCAATTGCCTACCCTATTGTCTGTTGAATCCGACCCTATAAATTCTGCAAACCAGTGATTGTGTTTTTGATCTTGTGTTACCAAATCAAAGGTAACTCCGCGTTGGGAACCCTGTTTCATATGAAATTTGTTCCATCAGAATATAGATTGATATATGGTTCGACCATAGTTTTCTTATGGGTATTGGAGCATAATTGATATTCTGAAATATTTGTTTGATGTGCCACTGGAATTCTGTCCGAAATCGAGCTTTGGTCGATTTAGCATATATCTGTCCCGTTCCTTTGGATATTTGAATTCGTTTAACCTTCTTATTGGATTTGAGATAAATATGATTGCTTGGAAATTCCTGTACACTCTTGTTTTTATTTCATTCCAAATCCAATACATTTGTGAGAGATTTGTTCTTTGTTTCAGATTGTTTGAAAAGGCACATGCACGCTCGTTGTTCCGCGTGTGCTTCCGATATATGCTACTTATTGTTAAAACTGCCCTCTTGTACTCTGGTGTATGGGATTGTCTGGACCTTTGCCAGAAATGGTAAAGGGTATGCGCTTATTACCCGCTCCGTGGGGGGTCCCTTTCTGTGGGATGCGCTTATTACCCGCTCTGTGGGGTCCCGCTCCGTGGGATATGCTTAGAGCCTGCGATGCTCTGCGGCCCTTCCGACTTCACCTAGGCGTGGGTGGAGGGATCTCCCAGACGTGGGGGAGACTTTTGTCGGTGGTCATTCAGAAATGGATGAATCACATTCTGACCGAGATCCCACCACACCTTCTATATGTTTGATATGACATCCAGTTTTTGGTGAGTTGTTCCTGTTCATGCTCGGATAAGAATGATATGATTGCAACGTCAAGGACGGCGTTTGAGCTTCTGACGATATTTGTTTTGATATGTCTCGATATGCTTCATTCATCGATGATTTTGCTTGAAATGTTCCATATGCCGTTGATATGCTTGAACATTTTATATGCCATTGATAAGCTCCGATATGTTTCCTTTGTTCTTGATATGCTCCAATTACTCTATGCCCCAATCGTCAGAACCAAATATGTAAGATTGAAATGACAATTGTATTCTGCTTTTAATGATATTATGTCTACTGAAATCGTATATTCTGCCTTGTATTTTGGAACTGTATCTCTTGGAAGTTATACTATTTTGATATGGATATGTTAGTCACTTCTTTGAGCTCTTTATGCTCACCCCGTTTGTTGATAAATTTTTTTTGAGGATAGCATATTGCTTGCTTAAATGTTAAGATTGGGCTTTGCGATTGGAAAGTTTAGAAGATTTTGGGCAGATCTTTGTTAGCATATGTGTATTTGTTGTATAATATACTCTGCATCTTATGAAATGTGACGATGAATCTAAACCTGTGGATTTTGTGTAAGATAAAGGATCCCTCATGTATAGGATTTTGGTATGTTAAGTTATATTCGTGTAATGATATGATCTTATGATAATCGTTGGTTTGGTGACTGCATAGACTTCCCCATTTGTGAATTTATGTTGTGGTTATTATTTTGATGAGTTGAGTTCCGATTGTGTGAATTATCGAGTGATGTGTGGTATGTTTATGAAATGCACAGTGTTATGAATTTGTAGACTATAGAGGTGAAATTTTGATCTGAATGTTTTCTTAGTGACCTCAAATGTGTGCTTGGATCCTGGGTTAGTTATGATGAAAATTTTAAAATATTATGGATATTTTTGAGGGGCGTGACACCTTTTCCTGTATTTTCAGATATGTGCAATGTAGAACTTAAGCCCCTATTTTGTTGAAATTTTCTGAGGCTCTCCAATAGGCTCTTTTTGAAATCATTAAGTGTTTCTTACAATCGGTTCTCAATTCGGATTTCCAATGCTTCCATTTGTGCTTTCACCGAGTTATCAATGGCCATTGTGTAAGACTACAAATCTGTAATCTCAACTCCTGTTTTTGGTGTCGGTCAAGGGCATCAACACTGTCGATGCGAAATTGCCGAGGAGGTGGATGCCAAGGGCAGTGCTGCGGTCGCTACATTGGAGGAAGAGTAGCTGCCCTGTTTCTATCGCTGCGTGAGGTGAGAGCACCGGGGTTGGAAGGCGACCGCGTTGATGTAGCTGTAGCTACTGCGACCCAAGGGGCGATCACCGAGCAATGGGGTTGAGGCTGCGGTGATGGCAACCTGTGGTGATGGCAACCTGTGGTTGTGGCAGAATATGCTAAGCAAGGGGGAGGCGGCATTGATGCGGCTGAGGTTGAGAAGAGGAATCGGTGTTGCATGTGCTACTGGCGTTGAGGCAAGGCAGCCTACTTGCTGCGGTTGCTGCTTTTGCTGTTGGTGGGCGGCTGCTGCAGAACGAGGGGTTGGTCGTTGGCTGGGAGCAACGACGGTGGTTACAATCGGCGGCTACGGCAGCAGAGGGTGCCACTATTTTTGTCGCACCACCGAAGGAGTTGGCCAGAAGGATCATGAGCAGTTGAGGAGAAGGCTGCGGTGGCTGGCAGCAACGGTAGTCGCTGGCCGGAGCGCAGCGTTGGCGGTGGAGAAAAAGGCAGCGAGCGTCGTCGCTGGCTGGGAAGTTGCGATGCTGGAGATGGGAAACAAGGTTCTCTGTTTCTATCACACCACAACCGGAGCCACCGGCGATGCTGGCAATGGCGGTGCGACGGTGATCGTGTGGCCGAGAAGCAACGGCAGCGGTGGAGAAGGAGGAGTTGGCGGTGTCACGGTTGGGAACAAGGGCAACCGATGAGTTGCCTTGTTTCTGGCACTACGGATGCAGAGCAAGGAGGATCGGCTGCTGGGAGGCATGCGGCAGTCATCGCACAGTGGCCCGCAGCGGTGATGGGTCGGCTGGGCGGTGTCGGCGCTGGAAGGGAAGAGGAGTGCTGGAGGTGGCGCGGCTGGTGGAGGCGCGGCTGCGATCGACGAGGGGCTGCGGCAACAGAGGAACTCTGTTTCTGCAACCGTTGCAACGAGGGGCTGCGGCAACCGGCGACTGCGGCTGCGACCCAAGGGGGGGGCACAGCTAGGGTTGCGGTTGGGAGGCGGGCGACGATGATCGATCGACCGGGAAGCGGCGGCGGCGGTGGAGAAGGAGTTGTCCTGCAGCGGTGGTAGAGAAGAGGAGCAGGGCTGCGGCAGAGTGGGACGCTGGTAGTGTCGTCTCCTGGCAGCGGTGGTGGCTCGGGTGGGAGGCGGCGGTGGACTCTGGCCGGAAGTGGGGCAGAGTTGGTTGCTGGCTGGAGAGCAGCGACGGGCGGCGGGTGGCCTGGCCGGAAGTAGGGGTGCGTGGCTACGGTTGCTACTTCTTCTTCTTCTTTCTTTTTTTTTTTTATTGCCACGGCAACGAGAACACTAAGGATCGTCGCTCTGATACCAATTGTTAAGACACTAAAGGTCTTATCGTTGCTCTGATACTAATTGATAAGACCCTAAAGGTCTTATCGTCGCTCTTATACCAAATGATATCTTATCGTAAAAAAGAAGAAGAGAAAGGGATGATCACTTCGAAAATCCAAGTGATGACAGACCCTCGAAGCAATCAAGGAGGCCGATCCCCTCGAAGTGATCATCCCGTTTCCCTTCTTTTTTACGATAAGACTTTAGGGTATTATCATTTGGTATTAGAGCGATGATAAGACTTTAAGATCTTATCATTTGGTATCATTGCGGCGATCCTTGGCGTTCTCGCTGTGTTGCCATGCTATCATTCAAAAAATAAAATAAAAAAAATTTGTGAGAAAGGGTGAAGCCAGCAGCCCCGCACGCTGTTCCTTCTCAACCATGAAGGAACCTTTGCTTCCCTGCGTCGACAACCACTGCCTCTTCTCCAACGCCGGCGCTGCTTCCCGGCCGATGACCACCGCCGCCGTTGCTCCCTGCCCAGCGCCAACCGCCGTCGCTGCGACCCGGCTAGCAACCTCCTCTCCTTGCTTCCCCATCTCACCCGAGCAAGAAGGCCACGGCCGCTGTTTCCCAGCCAGCGGACCACTCCTCGTAGCCGTCCGTCGGCGACGCTGCCCTAGCCGGACTACCGCTCGCCTCCCAACCGCCGCTCCCCCTTGCTTTGCATCTTTTGTAACCGAAACAGGGCAATCACGGGCAACTCACATCTACTGCCCTTGTTTCCAGCCGTCGCCGTCGCCTTGAGCATCGTCGGCTTCCAGCAGCTGCTCCCCCGTGCGACGACCGCCGCTCACCTCCCAGCCACTGCTCCCCCTTGCTTTGCATCCGTGGTGACCGAAACATGCCAGTTACCACCGTCGCAGTCGCGGGTCCCCTTGCTGCCGTAGTTGCGGATCCCCTTGCTACTGCGAATGCCGGTTGCCACCACCGTCGCCATTGTTGCCCAACCAGCGACGACGCCGCTCGCCGCCCAGCCTGCCACGACCCTCGCTGCCTCCTTCTCCACCGCCGCCGTTGCGCTCCGGCCAGCAACGACTACTGCTGCCAGCAACCGTAGCCTTCACCTCAACCCCCTCGATCTGCATCGTTGCTGCAGCCCCCTTGCTCTGCATCTTTGCCCACTTTCCTCATTGTTGCTGCACTTTCCTCATTGTTGCATCTTTGCCTATGCATCATTGCTGCATCGTTGGTATGTTGGGAAATCAAGGGGGCGACATCATATGCGCAGCGGAAGAACAAGAAAACAAAAATCCCCTATTCCCAAAAAGATGTTCGTCGTCGTGCGAAGATTGGTGCGTAAAAATCCGCAAAAACACAAAACTGCGTATAGAGATTGTGTTACCTAGGGAGATCGTATATCCCTATTTCCTTGCAGATCCTTAGGAGAGGGTGAAGGAGGTCAAGCGTCCTCCTCTCTAGCGGTGATCCACACAGCAGGGTTGCGACGACCCTCCTCAAAACTCCAGGCCTCTGAGGTGGAGAGGGAGAGCAGAATAGGAAAGGCAAGCAAAGACTCTAGCCTATGAGGCTGTGAATCCCTCCTATTTATAGAGATCCCGTCAAACCCTAATGGGTCCTTCCCTAGTGGGTATTGGATCTGCATCCAATAAGACAAGGGCTCACGGGATATCTCATATCCGAACCTCTACTCATCGCAATGCCTACCATATGTGTGTGACCCTCTAGGCCCAATATCGAGCTGGGCCGTGAGTCATACTGTCGAGAACTCCTTCTAACTTCGATTGAATTATTATCTCGTAATAATTCACTTGACTCATCGACTTCTGGACGCGTAGGCCACTTCTACGTAATCCCCAGACGATCTGAGGGGAATCCAATCCATTGGACTGTCATGCGTCCTCGATTACCATGTACCTATAGTCCCTCATCCATCTAATATCCCGAGACCGTATATCGAGCATGGTGTTGTCGGACCCATACGGTTTCTACTCGAGTCTCGCTCTAATCGGTTCTCCCGGAGAACTATTTCTCTCTCAACCCGAATGACCACGGCCGGGGATTTGTCTCAAAACACATGGGATATTCCTCTCATGGCCTGAGAGTGGATGATCCTCTATCGACACTCAATAGCCCTCGTGGGGTCACTACCACTCCCAATGACCAGTTGTACTAGATGGGGACAGCCAAACCTATAAGTTTGGTATCAAAGAGTGGAGCACTCATACAGGACATCCTTGGTGTCTCAAGTCTAAGGACCGAGATACACCAATAGGGACTCTGGAATCATTGTCGACAATAAGGCATCATCAACCATCCAAGCATTCCGTAAGCGGATCAATCATGAACTCATTCTCCAATGAGCACCTGTCTGTATCCCTAGTGTCCCTACACGAGCAACTATGAGACCAGCTGCATCCATCATATAGGCGGGTATCTGACACACCGTCTATCCGGTTATCCGCGATGTCCCTCTCGAAAATAACCTATGACCGGGATTATTTAGGATATGTGTTTAAAGGTGAATCGATCTCATTATCGTGATCTCATCATGATCCGATTCCAATTGCACAAATCCAAGGACATCACAATATATATATGCATTTATGCAATAGTTATAAAGTGATATCGCCAAAATATAATAAGCAAAAAAAGATTCTGTATCAAGTCACACGTGCCATCACTCCGCGATTGGCTTGTCGGGCACCTATGACTAGCAATCTCCCACTTGACCTAAAGCCAATCACCTATGTGTCCGATCCCCATCGGACCCACAATGACGCTTCAAAGATAAAATGAGACAACGGCTTTGTCGGTGGATCTGCAATGTTATCTTCGGATGGAACTCTTTCCACTTGCTACATCTCCTCGGTTTCGATCTCTCTTATAAGTTGGAACCTCCTCGGAACACTTCTCGATGAGACCGGGTTCCCTTATTTGAGTAATCACCCCATAGTTTTCGCAATATAAGGAAGTCGACTTGTCGCTATCTCAGTATCGACTCCCAAATCTGTGATGAACTTGTTCAACCGGACTCCCTCCTTTTGCTGCATCTCGATGCAGCAATGTACCTTCTCGTGGTCGAAGTCGGTAGTGGTATCTTGCTTGGAACTCTTCCAAAGACACTTTGCTCCTCCATTCAAGGTGTACACATACCCTGAATTGACTTGCTATCATTGACATCGGTGAATACTTGAGTCACAGAGCCTTTCAACCTTAAAGCTATTACCTCCATATACTAGTAAAAGATCCTTAGTCCTTCTCAAGTACTTAAGGATACACTTTTATTGCTTTCCAAATGCTCCAAAGCTTTGGATCCGCTTTGATACCTGCCGTGACACTTTCGGGCATGCGCTATATCGGGCCCAATACATAGCATGACATACATGATAGACCCTATTCTTTGAGGGCATAAGATATCATATTCATGTTAAGCCCTTTCTTCCGGAGTCTTTGGGGACATACTGGTAGAAAGCGATATCCCATGTCTCATCGGTATGAGACCTCTCTTGGAATTTTCCATGCCAAACCTTTTGACAATAGTTTCTATGTACCGATTTTGGGACAAACCAAGCATCCTCTTGGATCTATCTCTATAGATTCTAATCCCCAGATATAAGATGCTTCCCCTAAGTCCTTCATGGAGAAGTGTCTTGATAACCAAGTTTTTTTTTGTGGATAGCATTCCTATGTCATTCCCAATGATGAGGATGACATCCACATATAACACCAAAAAAGGTGATAGCGCCCCACTTACCTTTCTGTATACATAAGGCTCATCTTCGTTCTTAGCGAAGTCATAAGATCTGATTGCCTCATCAAATCTTATGTTCCAATTTCGAAGCTTGCTTTAGTCCATAAATGGATCTAAGCAACCTACACACCTTATCTGGGCAGTTCTTGGACCTAATCCCTCGGGTTGCATCATATACACCTCCTCCTCCTCGGGGTTCCGTTGAGGAATCGGGTTTTCACATCCATCGCCGGATCTCATAATCATAGTGTGCTGCAATAGCCAATAGAATTCTGATGGATTTTAGCATTGCTACGGGTAAGAAAGTTTCGTCGTAGTCAACACCTTGCCTTTGACGATACCCCTTAGCCACTAGCCTTACTTTATAGGTCTCTACCTTTCCATCTACTCCGATCTTTTTCTTAAAGATCCACTTGCAACCAATGGGTACAATACCTTCGGGCGCAACAACTAGGTTCCAAACCTTATTGGAGTACATAGAATCCATCTCAGAATTCATGGCTTATTTCCACTTCCTGGAGTCTATACTCATAATAGTCTCCTCGTAGGTCTGAGGATCAATATCCTCTACATCCTCTGCTCTAATATGTCCCACATATCTCTCAGGAGGATGGGATACTCTATCAGACCTGCATAAAGTTGATACTTATGTATTAAGTACCTGAACAGGACTTCGAGTCTAGAGAGTGGTGCTTGAGCTTGGTTCTCCAACCTAAGCTCAATTCTATCATTCTCCCACTTGTCTCCGTCAAAGAATGTGTTCCTTCTCAAGGAACACTGCTCTCTTAGCTACAAAGACCTTTTGGTCCTCGAGATGATAGAAATAATACCCACAAGTTTCCTTGGGGTATCCCACAAATTTGCATCGCTCAGTCCTTGATTCTAACTTATCGGGGTTGTGTCTTCTAACATGGGCAGGGCAGCCCCAGATCTTAACAACCTTAAGATCAGGCTTCTTCCCTTTCCATATCTCATATGGTGTAGACACTACCGACTTAGTTGGAACTCTGTTAAGAAGGTAAGCTGCGATTTCTAGGGCATATCCCTAGAATGAGATTAGTAGGTCAGCGAAACTCATCATGGACCGTACCATATCTAATAATATACGATTTCTCCTTTCAGAGACACCATTGAGCTGAGGTGTATAAGGAGGTGTCCATTGGGATAATATCCCTTGGTCCTTGAGGAACTGAGTAAACTCTGTACTTAAGTATTCACCTCCTCGATCTGATCGAAGAGTTTTGATACTCTTTCAAGTCTGGTTCTCCACCTCATTCTTATACTCTCTGAATTTCTCAACGGCCTCAGACTTGTACTTCATTAAGTACACATATCCATACCTTGAGAAATCATCAGTAAATGTAATGAAGTAGGAGTAACCTCCAATGGCATGAGTTAACATGGGTCCACATACATCATTATGTATGAGTTCCAACAACTCATTGGCTCTCTCTCCAGTTCTACTAAATGGAGATTTGGTCAGTTTTTCACGAATGCAAGGCTCACAAGTTGTATATGACACATAGTCGAATGGATCTAGATATCCATCATTTAGCAACTTTTGAATCCTTCTTTCATGGATGTGACATAGCCTACAATGTCACAGGTATGCACTGTTCAACTCATCTCGTTTCCTTTTGGACATATTTACATTCATGATATGTGGAGTTGTGTCTAACATAAATAAACCATTATGCAATGTTCCTTTCGTGATGATCTTATCATCTAATAATATCGAACAACCATTGTTCTCAAAAACAAATTTATATCCACTAACTGTTAAACATGAAATGGAGATAATGTTTTTGATAATAGAAGGAACAAAATAACATGCATCTAATGCAATAAAAGCTCTACTAGGCAGATGTAGGGCGACCTCGCCAACAGCTAATATAGCAACTTTTGCTCCATTACCCATCTTGAGGTCTATCTCGCCTCTCAGTAGTCTCCTAGGCTTTGCCAGAACCTGCAACGAATTGCATATATGATAAGCACTACCGGTATCCAATACCCATGTGTTATCATAAGAGTCTGACAAATGGAGACTGATCATGAATGTACCTGAAGCTTCATCAAGCTTTTGTTTCGCCCTTTCTGCAAGGTACTCTTTGCAGTTTCTCTTCCAATGCCCATCTTTACCACAGTGGAAGCACTAGCCTTTGTCCTTTGCTAGGTCTTTCTTAGCAACCTTTGCTTTACCTTGTTTGCCCTTGCCCTTTCCCTTCTTAAGGGACCTTTCTGCTTTCCTTTTCTTTCTGGTCTCACCAGTGTAGAGAACTGGTTTCTCTTTCTTAATAGTACTCTCTGCCTCCCTCAACATATTGAGGAGCTCTGGGAGAGTCACCTCAAGCTTGTTCATATTAAAATTCATTATGAACTGTGAAAAGAAATCTGGTAAGGACTAAAGCACAATGTCTACACACAAGTTATCCTCTAGGACCATTCCTAGACCTGTGAGTTTCTCTATCCACTCAATCATCTTTAGGACATGGTGAGTTTCTTTATACACCCAACCTGGCTCTGATACCACTATTGGGAAATCAAGGGGGCGACATCATATGCGCAGCGGAAGAACAAGAAAACAAAAATCCCCGATTCCCAAAAGATGTTAGTTCAGTGTCATGCGAAGATTAGATGGCAAAAAATCCATAAAAACACAAAACTGCGTATAGAGATTGTGTTACCTAGGGAGATCGTATATCCCTGTTTCCTTGCAGATCCTTAGGAGAGGGTGAAATAGGTCAAGCGTCCTCCTCTCTAGCGGTGATCCACACAGTAGGGTTGCGACGACCCTCCTCAAAACTCCAGGCCTCTGAGGTGGAGAGGGAGAGGAGAATAGGAAAGGCAAGCAAAGACTCTAGCCTATGAGGCTATGAATCCCTCCTATTTATAGAGATCCCGTGTCAAACCCTAATGGGTCCTTCCCTAGTGGGTATTCGATCTGCATCCAATAAGACAAGGGCTCCGTTGGATATCTCATATCCTCAAACCTACTCATCATAATGCCTACCATATGTGTGTGTGACCCTCTAGGCCCAATATCGAAATGGCTGTGAGTCATACCTATCGAGAACTCCTTCTAACTTTCGGTGAATTATTATCTCTGTAATAATTCACTCGACTCATCGACTACGGACGTATTAGGCCACTACGTCAGTAGTCCCCGACGATCTGAGGGAATCCAATCCATTGGACTGTCATCCTCGATTACCATGTACCTATAGTCCCTCATCCATCTAATATCCCGAGAGGCAAATATATCGAGCATGGTGTTGTCGGGATCCATACGGTTTCTACTCGAGTCTTGCTCTAATCGGATTCTCCTGAGAACTATTTCTCTCTCAACCCAATGACCTGGCCGAGGATTTGTCTAAGCAAGAACACATGGGATATTCCTCTCATGACGCCAAGAGTGGATGATCCTCTATCGACACTCAATAGCCCTCGTAAAGTCGAGACTACCACTCCCAATGACCAAATTGTACTAGATGCAGGACAGCCAAACCTATAAGTCTGGTATAAAAGAGTGGAGCACTCATACAGACATCCTTGGTGTCTCAAGTCTAAGGACCAGATACACCACTAGGACTACGGAATCGTTGTCCGACAATAAGTCATCATCAACCATCCAAAGATTCCAGTAAACGGATCAATCAAGAACTCATTCTCTAATGAGCACCATGTCTTGTATCCCTAGTGTCCCTACACGAAGCAGTTATGAGACCAAATTTGCATCCATCATATGGACGGATATACAGAGACACCAGTCTATCCGGTTATCCACGATGTCCCTCTCGAGTAACCTATGACCGGGATTATTTAGGATATGTGTTTAAAAGGTAAATCGATCTCATTATCGTGATCTCATCACGATCCCATTCCTTTTTGCAAAATCCAAGGACATCACAATATATATATGCATTTATGCAATAGTTATAAAGTGATATACGCCAAAATATAATAAGCAAAAGATTCGTATCAAGTCACATGTGCCATCACTCGCGTGATTGGCTTGCTTGGGCACCTATGACTAGCAATCTCCCACTTGACCTAAAAGCCAATCACCTATGTGTTCATCCCCATCGGACCCAACCTTCAAAGACAAAATGAGACAACGGCATTGTCGGTGGATCTGCAATGTTATCTTGGATGGAACTCTTTCCACTTTGCTACATCTCCTCAGTTCTGATCTCTCTTATAAGTGGAACCTCCTCGAACACTTCGATGAGACCCGGGTTCCCTTTATTTGAGTAATCACCCCATAGTTGTCGCAATATAAGGAAGTCGACTTGTCGCTTCATCATGTCGACTCCCAAATCTGTGATGAACTTCTTCACCCAGACTTCCTCCTTTGCTGCATCTCGATGCAGCAATGTACTCATACTCGTGGTAGAGTCGGTGGTGGTATCTTGCTTGGAACTCTTCCAAAGACACTTGCTCCTCCATTCAAGGTGTACACATACCTGAATTCGACTTGCTATCATCGACATCGATTGAAAACTTGAGTCGATGTAGCCTTCAACCTTAAGGCTATTACCTCCATATACTAGTAAAAGATCCTTAGTCCTTCTCAAGTACTTAAGGATACACTTTCTTGCTTTCCATTGCTCCAAGCTTGGATCCGCTGATACCTGCTCGTGACACTTTCGAGGCATGCGCTATATCGGGCCTAGTACATAACATGGCATACATGATAGACCCTATTGTTGAGGCATAAGGTATCATATCCATGTTAAGCCCTTTCTTCCTGGAGTCTTTGGGGACATATTAGGTAAAAGCGATATCCCATGTCTCATCGGTATGAGACCTCTCTTGGAATTTTCTATGCTAAACCTTTTGACAATAGTTTCTATGTACTTTGGACTAGGACAAATGCCAAGCATCCTCTTGGATCTATCTCTATAGATTCTAATCCCCAAGATATAAGATGCTTCCCCTAAGTCCTTCATGGAGAAGTATCTAGATAACCAAGCCTTTCTTGTGGATAGCATTCCTATGTCATTCCCAATGATGAGGATGTCATCCACATATAACACCAAAAAAAGGTGATAAGCTCTCTCACTTACCTTTCAGTATACACAAGGCTCATATTCGTTTCTTAATTGAAGTCATAAGATCGATTGCCTCATCAAATCTTATGTTCCAACTTCGAAGCTTGCTTTAGTCCATAAATGGATCTAAGCAACCTACACACCTTATCTCAGGGCAGTTCTTGGACACGAATCCCTCGGGTTGCATCATATACACCTCCTCCTCGAGGTTCCCGTTGAGGAATGCGGTTTTCACATCCATCCGCCGGATCTCATAATCATAGTGTGCTGCAATAGCCAATAGAATTCTGATGGATTTTAGCATTGCTACGGGTAAGAAAGTTTAAATCGTAGTAGTCAACACCTTGCCTTTGACGATACCCCTTAGCCACTAGCCTTACTTTATTGGTCTCTACCTTTCCATCTACTCAGATCTTTTTCTTAAACATCCACTTGCAAACCGATGGGTACAATACCTTGGGCAGCATCAACTAGGTTCCAAACCTTATTGGAGTACATAGAATCCATCTCGAGAATTCATGGCTTCTTTCCACTTCCCGAGTCTATACTCATAATAGCCTCCTCGTGGGTCCGAGGATCAATATCCTCTACATCCTCTGCTCTAATATGTCCCACATATCTCTCGGGAGGATGGGATACTCTATAAGACCTGCGTAAAGTTGATACTTGTGTATTAGGTACCTGAAATGGACTTCGAGGTGAGAGTGGTGCTTGAGCTTGGTTCTCCAACCTCGCTCAATTCTATCATTCTCCCACTGTCTCCGTCAAGAATGTGTTCCTTCTCAAGGAACACTAGTCTCTTAGCTACAAAGACCTTTTGGTCCTCGAGATGATAGAAATAATACCCACAAGTTTCCTTGGGATATCCCACAAATTTGCATCGCTCTGTCCTTGATTCTAACTTATCGGGGTTGTGTCTTCTAACATGGGCAGGGCAGCCCCAGATCTTAACAACCTTAAGATCAGGCTTCTTCCCTTTCCATATCTCATATGGTGTAGACACTACCGACTTAGTTGGAACTCTGTTCAGAAGGTAAGCTGCGGTTTCTAGGGCATATCCCCAGAATGATATCAGGGACATGTAGGGAATTTCTCAATTCCTAAGGGTATTTTCGTAATTTTGATAAAAGACAGAAACTAGAATTTCTCAAATTCCGAGGGGCAAAATTATCTTTTTCCCAAAAAACCCTAATGCCCTTTCCCCCTTTCGCTAGCAGGGTGGCGGCGGTGGCGGCAGCAGCGAAAGGGCGTTAGGGTTTTCTGGGAAAAAGACAATTTTGCCCCTCAGAATTTGAGAAATTCCAGTTTCTGTCTTTTGTCCAAATTACGAAAATACCCTTAGGAATTGAAAAATTCTCTACATGTCCCTGATTTCAGAAAAATATTAATTAATTAAAAGGTTTAGTTGATTATTATTTTTATTATTATCTAGTAGTCCTACATGATGATGATTATTTATACATGTGATGTATGATGTGTGACTGGATGATCATGGACCGTGTGTGATGTGTGTACTTGTGATTATTATTATTGAGGTCTGCGAACCTCCATTACATTTCTCGTTTATTGTATGCCTGCGTGCCTATGATTAAGTTGTAATCACATGAGGAGGCGGCGGGAGCGTGGATCTTGATGGCGGGACCCCACGAGACGGACGATCGTGATGCATGGAGATGCATCAAGATGTCAACAAAACCGACGGGCGAGATAAACGATCACGGGGGCATGGAGATGCACCGTTGCACACATAGATCTTGATGTGAGTGATTAGGCCTACTAGCTCGAGCCTAATCATATTAGGTTGTGGTCCATCATCATCGATGTGATTGCTTATATACATACTAGATATGTATATATATATTTGTATCTTGATGTAGATATATATTAAATATGTATATGTGACCTGTCATATTAGGAGACCAAATTATAGAAACATCTCTCGATAATATTAAATTCGGTAAACGTGAGGCAATTAGATTGACCCACGTGGCCTTCCATCGTTATGGTAGAACCAGATTCCGGTGTAGGTCGAGTTGGTCGAGTCCCTCGAGACTCACCTATATCGCGATTAAGCTATCTTGCTTACGACATAGAGATGTCACCGGTGACCCGAGGACATGGTATGCTTGGTCGAGTCCCTCGAGGGTATATCATCAAATCAGACTCATCTTGTAACGAAGGTGTTGACTTAACCGAGTATCATGGTTAGTCGAGTCCCTCGAGGCCATGGTGATTCGGAGGCCAAACAGGACGGGAATCACAAGGAGTTGTGATCGGCAAGAGTTGCCTACCTTTTAAGCTTAGTGTGATTGGTCGAGTCCCTCGAGGTTACACTAAGACGCCGATTGAATCCCGATCTCCACTAGAAGTCTGCTTTTGAGACTTCCGTTTCATGTATCTTTGAGGGTGTCGCGTGACTTCGTTAGTAAAATTGTGGGAGCATATTAAGATAGAAGTCCATATCTTGATAGTTTATTTCTTGCAAAATCTGCATGTTATTCATTTACGCTATATCTTTATTTTCAGAAAATGTCGCTTTCAAATCCCTTTACGTGGCATACTTGATGTCAACTGCCTTCTTGGTCCAAATTATACGGTTGGCTCGTAACTTGAGAATTGTTCTCACAGCGGAGAAAATGGGTATGCGTCCTTGATCTGATGATGCCTATGCCGAAGAAGGGCAGCGAGGATGAGATCGCTTCCTTCACGTGAAGTACATTGATGACTCCACTCTTGCTTTCTGGTGTTATATGTTGGGCTCTATAACTCCAGAGTTACTGAGAGACAACATGAAAAAGATGGATGCCGATCCATTCTCCTATATGTCCGAAAATTGTTTGAGGAACAGGGGGAGGACTCAACGATATGAGATATCCAAGAGCCTTTTTTAGCTAGGATGACCGAGGGGACACCGTTCAGAACCATGTCCTAAAGATGATTGAGTGGATAAAAGAAACTCACAGTCTAGGAATGGTCCTAGAGGATAACTTGTGTGTAGACATTGTGCTTGATCCCTACCAGATTTCTTTTCACAGTTCATAATGAATTTTAATATGAACAAGCTTGAGGTGACTCTCCTAGAGCTCCTCAATATGTTGAGGGAGGCAGAGAGTACTATTAAGAAAGAGAAACCAGTTCTCTACACTGGTGAGACCAGAAAAAAAAAGGAAAGCAGAAGGTCCCTTAAGAAGGGAAAGGGCAAGGGCAAACAAGGTAAAGCAAAGGTTGCTAAGAAAGACCCAAAGAAAAGACAAAGGCCAGTGCTTCCACTATGGTAAAGTTGGGCATTGGAAGAGAAACTGCAAAGAGTACCTTGCGAAAAAGGGGCGAAACAAAAAGCTTGATGAAGCTTGGTACATTCATGATCGATCTCCATTTGTCGGACTCTTATGATAACACGTGGGTATTGGATACGGTAGTGCTTATCATATATATAATCGTTGCAGAGGTTAAGCAAAGGCCTAGGAGACTACAAAGAGGCGAGATGGACCTCAAGATGGGTAATGGAGCAAAAGTTGCTGTATTAGCGGTTGCCAAGGTAAGCCCCTACATCTGCCTAGTGGAGCTTTTATTGCATTAGATGCATGTTATTTTGTTCCTTCTATTATCAAAAACATTTATCTCCATTTCATGTTTAACGCAGTTAGTGGATATAAATTTATTTTTTTGAGAACAATGGTTGTTCGATATTATTAGATGATAAGATCATCACGAAAGGAACATTGCATAATGGTTTATTTATGTTATACACCACTCCACATATCATGAATGTAAATGTGTCCAAAAGGAAATGAGATGAGTTGAACGGTGCATACACGTGGCATTGTAGGCTAGGTCACATCCATGAAAGAAGGATTCAAAAGTTGCTAAATGATGGATATCTAGATCCATTCGACTATGTGTCATATCGACTTGTGAGCCTTGCATTAGATGGAAAAGCCCACCAAATCTCCATTTAGTAGAATTGGAGAGAGCCAATGAGTTGTTGGAACTCATACATAGGGATGTATGTGGACCCATGTCAACTCATGCCATTGGAGGTTACTCCTACTTCATTACATTTCTTGATGATTTCTCAAGGTATGGATATGTGTACTTAATGAAGTATAAGTCCCAGAGGCCTTTCGAAATTGGAGAGTATAAGAATGAGGTGGAGAACCCGGGACCGGAAAGAGTATCAAAAACTCTTGATCGGATCGAGGAGGTGAATACTTAAAATCTGAGTTTACTCAGGTTCCTCAAGGACCATGGGATATTATCCCAATGGACACCTCCTTATACACATCAGCTCAATGGTGTCTCCGAAAGGAGAAATGGTACATTATTAGATATGGTACGGTCCATGATGAGTTTCACGACCTACCCATCTCATTAGGGGATATGCCCTAGAAACCCAGCTTACCTTACCTTCAACAGAGTTCCAACTAAGTCGGTAGTGTCTACACCATATGAGATATGGAAAGGGAAGAAGCCCGATCTTAAGGTTGTTAAGATCTGGGGCTGCCCTGCCCATGTTAGAACACACAACCCGATAAGTTAGAATCAAGGACGAGGCGATGCAAATTTGTGGGATACCCCAAGGAAACTTGTGGGTATTATTTCTATCATCTCGAGGACCAAAAGGTCTTTGTAGCTAAGAGAGCAGTGTTCCTTGAGAAGGAACACATTCTTGACGGAGACAATGGGAGAATGATAGAATTGAGCGAGGTTAGAGAACCAAGCTCAAGCACCACTCTGACCCAAGAGTGTTCGGTACCTAATACACAAGTATCAACTTTACGTAGGTCCGATAGAGTATCCCATCCTCCCCGAGAGATATGGGGACATATTAGAGCAGAGGATGTAGAGGATATTGATCCTCGGACCTCTGAGGAGGCTATTATGAGTATAGACTCCGGAAGTGGAAAAAAGCCATGAATTAGAGATGGATTCTATGTACTCCAATAAGGTTTGGAACCTAGTTGATGCTTGAAAGGTATTGTACCCATCGGTTGCAAGTGGATCTTTAAGAAAAAGATCGGAGTAGATGGAAAGGTAGAGACCTATAAAGCAAGGCTAGTGGCTAAGGGGTATCGTCAAAGGCAAGGTGTTGACTACGACGAAACTTTCTTACCCGTAGCAATGCTAAAATCCATCAGAATTCTATTGGCTATTGCAAAGACACTATGATTATGAGATCTGGCGATGGATGTGAAAACCGCATTCCTCAACGGGGAACCTCGAGGAGGAGGTGTATATGATGCAACCCGAGGGATTAGTGTCCAAGAACTGCCCGATATAAGGTGTGTAGGTTGCTTAGATCCATTTATGGACTAAAGCAAGCTTCCCGAAGTTGGAACATAAGATTTGATGAGGCAATCAGATCTTATGACTTAGATTAAACGAAGATGAGCCTTGTGTATCTGAGAAAGGTAAGTGGGGCGCTATCACCTTTTTGGTGTTATATGTGGATGACATCCTCATCATTGGGAATGACATAGGAATGCTATCCACAAGAAAGGCTTGGTTATCTAGACACTTCTCCATGAAGGACTTAGGGGAAGCATCTTATATCTTGGGGATTAGAATCTATAGAGATAGATCCAAGAGGATGCTTGGCTTGTCCCATCCAGTACATAGAAACTATTGTCAAAAGGTTTGGCATGGAAAATTCCAAGAGAGGTCTCATACCGATGAGACATGGGATATCGCTTTCTACGAGCATATCCCCAAAGACTCCGTCCGAAGAAAGGACGAACATGGATATGATACCTTATGCCTCAAGAATAGGGTCTATCATGTATGCCATGCTATGTACTAGGTCCGATATAGCGCATGCTCTCGAAAGTGTCACGGCAGGTATCAGTGGATCCAGGGCTTGGAGCACCGAAAATAGTAAACTGTATCCTTAAGTACTTGAGAAGGACTAAGGATCTTTTACTAGTATATGGAGGTAATAGCCTTTAAGGTTGAAGGCTACACCGACTCAAGTTTTCAGTCGATGTCGATGATAGCAAGTCAATTCAGGGTATGTGTACACCTTGAATGGAGGAGCAGCAGTCGGGAAGAGTTCCAAGCAAGATACCACTTTGCTAACTCGACCACGAGAGGCGGAGTACATTGCTGCATCAGATGCAGCAAAGGAGGAAGTCTGTGTGAAGAAGTTCATCACAGATTTGGGAGTCGATCTGAGATAGCGACAAGTCGACTTCCTTATATTACGACAACTATGGGGTGATTACTCAAATAAGGGAACCCGGGTCTCATCGAACTGTTTACGAGGAGGTTCTAGCTTATAAGAGAGATCGTAACCCGAGGAGATGTAGTAGTGGAAAGAGTTCCATCCGAAGATAACATTGCAGATCCACCCGACAAAGCCGTTGTCTCATTTTGTCTTTGAAGCGTCCATGAAGTCGATGGGGATCGAACACATATAGGTGATTAGCTTTAGGTCAAGTGGGAGATTGCTAGTCATAGGTGCCCAGCAAGCCAATCACGTGAGTGATGGCTCGTGTGACTTGATACAGAATCTTTTTGCTTATTATATTTTGGCGTATATCACTTTATAACTATTGCATAAATGCATATATATATTGTGATGTCCTTGGATTTGTGCAATGGGAATCGGATCGTGATGAGATCACGATAATGAGATCGATTCACCTTTAAACACATATCCTAAATAATCCCGGTCATAGGTTACTTTCGAGAGGACATCGTGATAACCGGATAGACTGGTGTCTTTGTATACCCGTCCATATGATGGATGCAAATGGTCTCATAGCTGCTCATGTAGGGACACTAGGGATATAGTACAGTGCTCATTGGAGAATGAGTTCACTGATTGATCCGCTTACGGAATCTTTGGATGGTTGATGATGCCTTATTGTCGACAAATTTTCGTAGTCCTAGTGGTGTATCTGGTCCTTAGACTTGAGACACCAAGGATGTCCTATATGAGTGCTCCACTCTTTGATACCGGACTTATAGGTTTGGCGTCCCAAATCTAGTACAGGTGGTCATTGGGAATGGTAGTCGACCTTACGAGGGCTATTGAGTTTTCGATAGAGGATCATCCACTCTCGGCGTTATGAGAGGAATATCCCATGTGTTCTTGCTCGGACAAAAATCCGGCCGGGGTCATTCGGGTTGAGAGAAAAGAGTTCTCCGGAGAATCGATTAGAGCGAGACTTCGAGTAGAAACCGTATGGGTCCGACAACACCATGCTCGATATACTGGTCTCCGGGATATTAGATGGATGAGGGACTATAGGTACATGGTAACGAGGACAGATAGGTCCAATAGATTAGATTCCCCAGTATCGTGCAGGGGACTACTGCGTAGTGGCCTAGTACATCCGTGGTCGATGAGTCGAGTGAATTATTACAGAGATAATAATTCACCGAAGTTAGAAAAGAAGTTCTGACGGGTATGACTCACGGCCAGCTTCGATATTGGGCCTAGAGGGTCACACATATGGTAGGCATTGCGATGAGTAGAGGTTCGGATATGAGATATCCGACCAGAGCCCTTGTCTTATTGGATGCAAATCCAATACCCACTAGGGAAGGACCCATTAGGGTTTGACAGGGATCTCTATAAATAGGAGGGGATTCACAGACCTCATAGGCTAGAGTCTTTGCTTGCCTTTCCTATTCTCCTCTCCCTCTCCACCTCAGAGGCCTGGAGTTTTGAGGAGGGTCGTCGCAACCCTGCTGTGTGGATCACCGCTAGAGAGGAGGACGCTTGACCTCCTTCACCCTCTCCTAAGGGTCTGCAAGGAAACAGGGATATACGATCTCCCTAGGTAACACAATCTCTATACGCAGTTTTGTGTTTTGTGGATTTTTACGCACCAATCTTCGCACGACGACGAACATCTTTTTGGGAATCGGGGATTTTTGTTTTCTTGTTCTTCCGCTGCGCATATGATGTCGCCCCCTTGATTTCCCAACAGTGGTATCAGAGCACTGTTCGTGCGAATCATTGGTTTCCTAAACATATGCAATCATATGCGCATATTATTCTTATAATATGCCGGTTGCCACCACTGCAGCCTCAACCCCGGCTGCTTCAACGCCACCTCCCTCTTGTTCTACCTTCACTGCTGCAGTTGTTGGTTGCCATCACCGCAGCCTCAACCCGATTGCTCGGTGATTGCTTCCTTGGGTCACAATAGTCACAACCGTCGCCTTTCAGTCTCGGTGCTCTTATCTCACATAGTGACAAAAACACAGGGCAGCAACTCTTCCTCCATCGCAGCCACCGCAGCGACGAGTCCTTGCCGGCGCTGCCCCCAACCACACCACCATCGCTGCCTCCCAACCCTCAGTAGTACCGATCCCTCCACATAGCGACTGTAACAAGCATCATTGCCTCTCACCAGCGCCTCCTTCCATAGTGTGACAGAAATAGAGCAACGCTGCCTTCCATCCGCACCATCACAGCCATCGCAGCGGTGAGCCCTTGGTGGTGCTACCCCAGCCACACTACCATTGCTGCCTCCAAGCCCTCGGCAACAGCGATCCCTCTACGCAGCGACCACAACAAGCATCGCTGCCTCCCACGCGGCGACCGCAGCTACATCCCCGCATCCTCGCAGCAACCCTTCATTCCTATAGTGTTGCCACCGACTACATCACAACAACAGCACCGAATAGGGCAGTGATTGATGTCCTTGACCAACACCAAAAATAGGAGTTGAGATTACAGATTTGTAGTCTTATGAAATGGCCATCGATAACTCAGTGAAAGCACAAATGGAAGCATTGAAAATTAGAATTGAGAACTGGTTACAAGAAGTACTTAATGATTTCAAAAAGGACTTACTGGGGAGCCTTAGTAAATTTTAACAAGGTGAGAGCTCAAGTTCTACATTGCACAAATCTGGAAATACTATAAAAGGGCTTCAAGATTGTGACACAATCTACTCGTACATGAAGGTGGATGGACAGCTCGCCAAAATTTGTCAGACTTCTATAGTGTTGAAATATCATAGTAGGTTTGGAAAATTGTCAAATCAAGCTAGAGATTGGTCGGAACGATAACTTCTGGATACATTTATTGAATGGTTTATTTCAGAGATTCGGTGTGAAGTTAAGGCTCGTCAACCCCGCACTATGATAGCCGCGATCTCATTTGCACATCTACATGAGAAAAAAATCTATTCCCAACCAAAGCCTTGACACCCGAAGACTAACCCAAGAAGTACTCAATGAAAGATCAGCAAAAGGTTTGCACTATGATGAAAAGTGGAGTATGGAGCACCAATATAAACAAGGGCAACATACGATGATTGAGCCAATTGGAGAGGAACCGAAAGCAGAAGAGTTGGACTCCAATTATGAAGGTGTAGAAACTGATGAAGATATTGAAGCCATCACACATACAGTGCATACATTGGCTAGCTATGCTAACCCACAAACTATAAAAATCAAAGGAACTTTGAAGCATCAGCCTGTCACTATGTTGATTGATACATGCAGCACTAATAATTTTATGGATAGGAAAGTTGCAGCCCGATTAGCTTACCGCATTAAAGGCTGTGACAGATTCGAAGTAAAGATTACTGATGGACGGATTTTAACTTGTGATAGCAAAGGCCAGGAGTTTCTTGCAATGATTACTACACTAAAAGATCGACCTGTTGCTTACACTATCAAAAAGTGGAGACCATACTTACTTGATCAATGGGTTTTGATGCGTTGCAGATAACCTATGATTGAAGTGCTGAAAGAGAAGCTCCCCGAGATTGATGCTCCTCAGCCTTGAGGAAAAGGCTGATTTGAAGAGGGAGGAACTGTTATGATCCTTTTTCTGAGCTCTTGAATAATGTTTATTGAGTCTGTTTAGTCTAGTTGTTTATTAAGTCGGTTTGGTTCAGTTAGAGTCAAGTAGAGGTTTATTTAATATTTATTTATTATTAGAGTTCAAGTCCTGATGGACTTTGGGTGGAACTCTATAAATAGGGATGTAACTGCTTCTTTTCAGTTATCTATGAAAAATACTATTCTATCTTTTGACAAACCCTAGGTGGCCGATCCCCTCGAAGCGATCAAGGAGGGGATCGGGGATCAGCCATCCTTGATCGCTTCGAGGGGATCGGCCTCCTAGGGGGCAGAGCATAGTATTTTTCAAAAGCTCAAAAAAATGGTCCTAACTGCCACCCGCGGGGGTGCTCACCTGAAGGGCCAGCGTCGCCCCCGGGCGAGCTACCCAAGGGTAGGGGCAATGCCCCCGCACCCCCCTACTGCACAAGGTCGCCGTCATTAGGGTGGCGACACCCACAACCAGTAGGGCATGGAGAGTTTTAAGGTTTTGGGAAAAAGATAGTTTTGCCCCTATGAATTTGAGAAATTCTAGTTCTATCCTTTTTATCCAAATTATAAAAATACCCCTAATAATTTAAAAAATTCTTTATATGTCTCTGAATTTAAAAATATTAATTAATTAAAAGATTTAATTATTTATTATTTTTATTATTATCTAGTAGTCCTAAATGATGATGATTTATACATATGATGTATGATATGTAGACGGATGATCATGGATCGTATGATGTGTATACTTATGATTATTATTATTGGGGCCTACGAGCCTCCATTTTTTATTTCTCGTTTATTGTCGGGCTTACGTGCCTATGATTAAATTGTAATCACACAAGGAGGCGCAAAAGGAGTGTGGAAGCGATAACGAGACCCACGAGACGGATGATCGCGATGCATGGAGATGCATCGAGATGCCGACGGAACCGACGAGGATGAGATGGACGATCACAGGGCATAGAGATGCACTACTACACTCATAGATCTTAATGTGAGTGATTAGGCCCACTAGCTCGGGCCTGATCATATTAGACTGTGGTCCATGATCATCTATTATGATTTCTTATACACCTACTAGATATGTATATATATTTGCATACGATGTAGATATATATTAAATATGTATATGTATGACATGTCATATTAGGAGACCAAACCATAGAAACCCCTCTCTCGATAATATTAAGTTGGTAAACATGAGGCAATTAGATTGACTCATATGGCCTTCCATCGTTATAGGTAGAGACCGATTCTCGGTGTAGGTTGAGTTGGTCAAGTCCCTCGATGCTCACATATATCGCAATTCACTATCTTACTTATGACATAGAGATGCCATTGATGACCTGAGGATATGGTATGCTTGGTCGAGTCCCTCGAGGGTATATCATCAAATCAGACTTGTCTTGTAAAGATGGTGTTGACTTAACCAAATATCATGGTTGGTCAAGTCCCTCGAGACCATGGTGATTCGGAGGTCGAATAGGACGGGAATCATAATGAATCATGATCGGCAAAAGTTGTCGACCTTTTGGGCTTAGTATGATTGGTTGAGTCTCTCGAGGTTACAATAAGACGCCGATTGGATCCTGATCCCCACTAGAAGTCTGCCAAAGACTTACGTTTCATGTGCTGAGGGTGTCGCATGACTCGTCAGTAAAATAGTGGGAGCATATTAAGATAGAAGTTCATATCTTGATTATTTATTTTTTTACAAAATCTGCATGTTATTTATTTCCGCTGCATCTTTATTTTCAGAAAATATCACTTTAAAATCCCTTATGTAGCATACTTGATGTCAACCGCCTCACTGGTCCAAATTATACGGACTGGCTCCGCAACTTGAGAATTATTCTCACGAAAGAGAAAATCACGTACATCTTTGAAACAATGATGCCTACGCTCGAGGAAGGGGCAAGCGAGGATGAGATCGCTCGCTACATGTACATTGATGACTCCACTCTTGCTCAGTGTTACATATTGGGCTCTATGACTCCTGAGTTACAAAGACAATATTAAAAGATGGATGCCATATCCATTCTCCTATATGTCCATAAATTGTTTAAGGAACAGGGAAGGACTCAGCGATATGAGATATCCAAGAGCCTCTTCCGTGCTAGAATGACTGAGGGGACACTGGTTCAGAACTATATCCTAAAGATGATTGAGTGGATAGAGAAACTCATAGGTCTAGGAATGGTCCTAGATGATAACTTATATGTGGACATTGTACTTAAGTCCCTACCTGATTCCTTTTCATAGTTCATAATGAATTTTAATATGAACAAGCTTGAGATGACTGTCCCGGAGCTCCTTAATATGTTGAGGGAGGTAGAGAGTACTATCAAGAAATAGAAGCCAATTCTCTACACTAGTGAGGCCAAAAGGAAAAGAAAAGCAGAAAAATCCCTTAAGAAGGGCAAGGGCAAGGGTAGACCAAGTAAAGCAAAGGTTGCTCAGAAAGACCCGACAAAGGACAAAGGTCAGTGCTTCCACTGTGGCAAAGATGGGAATTGGAAGAGGAACTACAAAGAGTACCTTATAGAGAGGGTGAAACAAAAGCTTAGAAAAACTTCAGGTACATTCATGATCAATCTCCATTTGTCAGACTCTTATGATAACACATGGGTATTAGATACTAGAAGTGCTTATCATATTTGTAATTTATTGCAGGTTCTGGCAAGACCTAAGAGATTGGCAAGAGACGAGATGAACCTCAAGATGGGTAATGGAGCAAAAGTTGCTACAGTAGTTATTGGCGAGGTCGCCCTACATCTACATAGTGGAGCTATTATTGCATTAGATGCATGTTATTTTGTTCCTTCTATTATCAAAAATATTATCTCCATTTTATGTTTGATAGTTAGTGGATATAAATTAGTTTTTTAGAATAATGATTGTTCAATATTATTAGATGATAAGATCATCACGAAAGGAACATTACATAATGGTTTATTTATATCAGACACTATTCTACATATCATGAATGTAAGTATGTCTAAGAGGAAACGAGATGAGGTGAACAATGCATACTGGTGGCATTGTAGGCTAGGTCACATCCATAAGGGAAGGATTCAAAAGTTACTAAATGATGGATATCTAGATCCATTCGACTATAAGTCATATGCAACTTGCAAGCAAACTGACCAACTCTCCATTTAGTGGAACTAGAGAGAAAGCTACTAAGCTGTTGGAACTCATACATAGTGATGTATGTGGACCCATGTCAACTCATGCCATTGGTAGTTATTCCTACTTCATTACCTTTATTGATGATTTCTCAAGGTATAGATATGTGTACTTAATGAAGTATAAGTCGAAGGCCTTTGAGAAATTTAGAAAATATAAGAATGAAGTGGAGAACCAGAATGGAAAGAGTATCAAGACTCTTCGATCAAATGAGGAGGTGAGTACTTAAGTACAGAGTTTACCTAGTTCCTCAAGGACCATGGGATTTTATCCCAATAGATACCTCCTTATACACCTCAGCTCAATGGTGTGTTTGAAAGGATGAATCATATGTTGTTAGATATGGTACGGTTTATGATGAATTTCCCTGACCTACCCATCTCATTCTGGGGATATGCCCTAAAGACCGCAACTTACCTTCTGAATAGAGTTCTAACTAAGTTGGTAGTGTCTACACTATATAAGATATGGAAAGGAAAGAAGCCTGATCTTAAGATTGTTAAGATTTGGGGCTGTCCTGCCCACGTTAAAAGACACAACATCGATAAGTTGGAATCAAGGACGGAGCGGTGCAAGTTTGTGGGATACCCCAAGGAAACTTGTGGGTATTATTTCTATCATCTTGAGGACCAAAAGGTCTTTGTAGCCAAGAGAGTGATATTTCTTGAGAAAAAACACATTCTTGGCAGAGACAGTGGGAGCATAATAGAGTTGAGCGAGGTTGGAGAACCTAGCTCAAGCACCACTCTATAGCTCGAGTCTATTCATGTACCTAATACACAAGTTCCAACTTTTTGTATGTCCGACAAAGTATCCTTTCCTCTTGAGAGATATGTGGGACGTATTAAAGGAGATGATGTTGCGGATATTGATCCTCAGACCTACGAGGAGGCTATTATGAGTATAGACTCCGGGAAGTGGCAAGAAGCCATGAATTTTGAGATAGATTCCATGTACTCCAACAATGTTTATAACCTAGTTGATGCACCCGAGGGTATTATACCCATCGGTTGCAAGTGGTGTTGAATCTCGTATTTTGATGATGAAAACCAATTGATAAGTGTTTATGTTTTAATCTACGTTTTGAGTGATGCAGGATGCTTCAATCAGGATGAGACAATTAAAGCAGGAAGAATTATGTTGGGCCGGAGGAACATGTCAAAAGATCAGACGTCGGGCCGGTGGATCGGTTGACATATTGACAGAAGGCTTCGGGCCATGGATTTAGGTATCGGGCCAAGAAGAGCGGACATTGCGCCAAGGATATCGAAGTTGCAGAGTCAACTAGCCGATTGGGCAATAGGCAACAGGAGAGGATGATGCGCCGAAGAATCGGATGAAGCGTCGAGGGACCAATGACATGCCGGATAATATGATTATTATTTAGTATTAATTGTCTAGATCAAAATATGTTTTACATGTGCAGGATTAACTATGATAGCAAGACATGAAGCAAAATGAAGTCTCGGAGTCAAGGACGCGACATTGTTAGGAGTTCGAGAGTTCGTCGGAAGTTTTGGCGGAACTAGCCGAGAAGTCGCGGAGCTTACCAAGAAGCTTATTTGAACTCGCTAAGAAGATCATCGTGAAGTCTAGGAGCTTGTCGGGAGTCCGTCGGAACGTTGCCGAGAGATCGTCGGAAGTTCGCTGGAAGATCCCCGGAAGCTCACCGGAAGAATCAAGACTTACGTACTTGTTTAGCTTAGAATATGTCTTAGGATTTCATAGTTAGCACGTAATTGGGCTTGGATTGGGTCAACCCAATTACGGGCCAGCTAAGCCCATGTAAGAACTCTGTTGGGCCCAATAAGAAGTTCAAACAGTGCCCCAAGAAGCCTCACCGTCGTGGTACAATCAGAAACTTTCACTCCTATGGCTAGACTTGAAGCCATAAGGATATTCTTTACCTATACATATTTTAAAAATTTTAAATCATTTCAAATGGATATCAAAATTACTTTTCTTAATAGTTTTATTTTTTAAGAAGTTTTTGTTAAGCAACCACCCGAATTTGAAAAATGATCTTTTTCCAAACCATGTTTATAAATTATTTGAGGCCATCTATAGGTTGAAGCAAGCTCTTAAGGTTTGCTATGAGAGACTTAGCCTCTTTCTTATTCAAGATATTTTTTCAAAAGGTAAGATCGACACCACATTATTTATTAAATATTTTAAAAATATTTTTTTATTATTTAAATTTATGTTAATGATATTATTTTTAGTTCAATAAATACATTTTTATATGAATCATTTACCAAGAGTATGAGGCAAGAATTTGAAATAAGTTTAATGATGAATTGACATTTTTCTTAGGATTATAAATTAAGTAATTAAATGATAAAATTTTCATTGGTCAAACCAAATATACTTTAGATCTATTAAAATAGTTTTACTTGGATAATGCTAAGGCTATTAATACACCAATGTGTATTTATACTAAATTAGATATGGACAATGAAGGAAAATACTTTGATTAAAAGGCTTATAAAGGTATGATAGGTAGTTTATTATACCTTACTATACATAGACCTCATGTAACATTTAGTGTTAAGCTTTATGCAACATTCCATTCCAATCCTAAATAATCTCATTATAAAGCAGTTAAAATAATTTTTAGATAATTAAAAGAAACTTTTAATTTGGGATTGTGGTATCTTAAATCTAAAAATTTTGATTTAATTACTTATGCTGATGTTAACTTTATAGAATATAGAATGGACACAAAAAATACCTTTGGACCTTATCAACTCCTAGGTCATGAACTTATTTCTTGATCTTCCAAAAAGTAAAACTCTATCGTATTATCTATAGTCGAAGCTGAATATGTTGTGTTAGGTGCATGCTATGCATAGATAATATAGATAAAGAATACTTTAAAAGATTATGAACTTTGTCTAAAAAACATCCCTATAAAATGTGATAATACTAGTATAGTTTATTTGACAAAGAATCCTATTCAACACTTTACGACTAAGCATATTAACATTAGATATTATTTTATTAGGGATCATATTAACAATTATGATATATCTTTGATGTCACATGAAATATCAATTAATAGATATTTTACTAAACCACAATTCAATTTATTAAAAGAGAATTAAGCATGTTGAATCTTTCAAATGTATGATTAAAGATATTTTGTTATTTGTTCTCATATGATTCTTTGTTTTTTATTAAAGAAGATATTTATCCAAATGAATCATGATTTTTCATTTGACTTCTTGATGTTCATAACTTGAGATTTATTTTGTATGAATCAATACTTTTTACTATTTATTCTTATATAATTTTTTTCTTTTTATTAATAATTAAGGAGGAGATTTATCCAAATAAATCATGATATTTTGGTATTCATGGCTTGAAATTTCTTTTGTATGAGTCAAGATCTTTTACTATTTGATCTCCTATGATTGTTTCTTTTTGCTAATGACTAAGAAGGAGATTTATCCAAATGAATTATGAATTTTCAATATTCATGACTTCAGATTTATTTTATATGACTTCTTTGTATTCATGACTTGTATACTCATTTTGTTGATGATAAATGAGAAGAAGCATCTCTTTTTTTTTTTCTTGATGACAAAGAAGGAGTAGTGATTCATACATAGCTTATGTGTTGAACAAGGAAATTTATGATGCTTTTATAACTTTTTATTAGTAGTGACTCATGCCTAACTTTTGTTAATTATTTTTAAAATTTAAAACTTGATTGAATATTTGGGCTTGCAATGATAATATCAACAATATCGAATTTGTCTCAACTTAAATTTAAGACTACTATTTAAGATGTATTATTTTAAATTCAAGTTTATCATATTTTTAAGATCATATAGATAGAGGAGTCTTATTGAGACTCCATCATTAACTAATCTCTTGGTGTCCATAACTTAAACTTATCTTTGATAACACAATATTGGGATCCTTCATATGCAATAATATCAAAGTAATTTTTATTTATACATTATTGGAACATTGATATAAGGGGGAAAACTAGTAACATGATACCATAATATCACTCTCTTCTTTTTTTTATGACAAATGAGGAGAAGTAGTAACTCATATGTTTTTTATTAACAAAGGTAGAGGAATATTTTTTTTTGTTAACAAATGGGGAGAAGTGGTGACTCATACATGAACAGGAAGAATCATAATGTCTTACTTATGTTTTTCTGTTATACAAATGGTTAACTTATAGTTATATTTTGATTGATATTACTTAGTGGTAATTATTAAAATTTAAAATTTGAAATGATTATAACTTGAAATTATAAATTAATTAAACATTGATTTTTGGGCTTGAATAATGAATTATAATATCAACAACATCAAATTTCTATTAACTTGAATTTAGTATATGCATTTAAAAGGATATATGATCATTTGAGTTCAAATTTATTATAATATTTAAAAATAGCAAATAGACAGGGGAGTCTTGTTAAAACCTCATCATCAATTTGTCATTATAAAAAAGAGAGAGAATATTAAATCCTAAATTTTGATGATAAAATCAATGGATGAGTTTATGGACTAATATGCTTTTGAGATAACTAACAAAGAAAATACTTCAATCATGGACTTGAACTATTAAAAGGAAAAATTGTCGAAGTAAGAGAATCATAGTGCCAAGAAAAATATCATATTAAAAATTGAACGTCGAGCTAAAGGATTGGTTGACATATTGGAAATTAGACATCGTGCTATAAAGGACAAAATTATCGAAGTAGGAGAATCAAATATTGTGCCAAGAAAAATATCATATTAAAAATTGGACGTCGAGCTAAAGGATTAGTTGACATACTGAAAATTGGATATCGTGCTATAAGTTTGAGCATTGTATTGGAAGAATTGTATTGGAAGAATTGAGTATTATATCAAAAGATCAAATATCATGAGAAAGTCAACATGCTAATAAATCAGACGATATGTCGAAGAAAAGGATGATGTGCTGATGGTTTGGATGACATGCCAAAATGACATACAACATACTGAAAGCTTCGTAATTATGTTGGATATATGGTTAGATTGTTAAAGTCTTGATCGAGATCTTTTTAGGACAAATTGAGTTGGTATTAGGTCAAAACAATACCAACTTATCAAGAAACTAAATTGAGCCTGTTAGAAAGTCAAATCAAAAGCCTAAACTAGGCCTAAGCGATGGTACTACCGAGCCCAAGTAATAGTATTGCTTGAGTCAATCGAAAAGTATTTATGCTTTTTTGGTATTTTCGGTGGTAGTACTGCCCATGCTGACGATAATATCACTAGAGCTATGATTCATGGCCTTGTTACAGTGATAGTATCACACAATGCTGACCGTAGCATCGCTAGTACCCTAAAATTTTAGGGATTTAAATTTTTTACTCTATTTTTAAAGCCTTTTGAGGCTTATAAATACTCCACTTATGCTTGGTTGATGGAGCACATATTCCTAAGTATAAATTTATTATAAACTATCTCTTTGAGCATTGTTTAAGTCTCTTCCTCCTTGAGTTTAGAGGTGATTCTAAGTTGTAAGAGGTGAGAAATCTTATTAAAGAGTGAGTGTGGATGTTCTCTCCTAAGTCTGTTAAAGGAAGAAAAGTTGTAATAAGAGTAGTTGATCTTCACCCGTTATAAAGAAAATCGATAGTGAAATCTGGTGGCCTTGAGAGAAGAGGAATCAAGAATGGAGATAGGTTGGGAAGATCGAACTATTATAAATTAGTTTGTATTCCTTCTCTTGCTTTAGATTTGTTGTTACTTACTCGCAACCCTTACTCGTATTTTTGTTTAATCACATTTTCGATACGAATTTATCGATCAAACTTTAAAATCGGTTTAAATTTATTGTATCACTAATTCACCCTCTCTCGTAGTGTTATTATAATCCTAACACCTCAATACTAAGTTCCCACTATACAGTAGTTGATTTGTAATACTTTTTTCTAAAAATATAAATTTTTTATATTAGAAATTTTGCCATAGTGGGTTAATATGTTTGAGGTGAAATCTAATTCCTAATTCAACTAAAAAGTTAGGAACAAAATATAATTAATTATTAATTATTTAATTAAAAAAATATAATATTTTAGTTGAAAAATCCTCTCTCATATCCTACTTAAAATAAATAAATCCTCTATTCATCAATAATATGACTAAGGGTTTTTGGATATATCAAGAGGGAAAAGTCAGTTCTCTAACTCTCTCTTATTAATTATTTAAAATTTAAATTTTTTTATCTACAATATTACTATTCATTATTTTTTAGAATTAAAAAGATGTTATTCATGCATATTTTTATTATTCATGCATATTCATCATTTTTTTAATTAAACTTATGTTGTTGAAGTAAACTATATATATGCATTATTTCTAGTATTTGATGTACCTGATTTTTGTATGATTTTCTAAATAAATGTTCATGATATTCATGTTTTAAGATTCAGATTTATGATAGTGCCAGTCTAAAAATTCTATTTTCTGTTGAAATAATTAAAGAACTTGATTATAAGGAAGAACTTAATTCTTGTTAAAATGATTTTAGAAAATCTTGTATTATCAGTTTAGAGGTATGTCAAAAGATTTTTTTAGTTGATCAGTCTTAATTTTTTTATGAATATATATATATATTATTGAAGTAAAGGAATTTGTGTTCGGCTAGAATCGAGTTTGATATGAGTCATACTTGGACGGGATTAACCTATCCCAATAAGTCAGTCAACCTAGGTGTAGCGGGATGTGGCCCAGTGAGTTATCATGACTAGGCGCAACTTGTAGCACAACGTTATTAGACAAGATGAGGCGCATAGCTGGGCATGACTTGTGGCTTGTAGCTCGCCGAGACTTAGCCCGATGTGGTCTATAGCTCAAACATGACTCATTTTAGTCGATGCTTTGTCGTCATGTGCAATAGTCTAGGCTGCGATCACATGCTGTAATTGAACCTAAATGATTTGATCGATTCAAGGTGGTCTTGGGTGATTTGAGTGTAGTCCTCGTCAGTTCGAGCTTGTTTAGCCAAAATTGGAATATGTCAAATCCAATTATATTACTTTTAGGGTATTTCAAAGTTAGTTTTAGATGAAATTGGTATTGGTTCAGTTGAGAACCTATTTTGTTCGAGTCAAGTAGACCCATTCAGCTATGGTTTAGGGTGCTTGAACAACGCCATTATGTGATCCCTGACCTATGATGACCATGATATGTTATATGATTTAATTGATATTTGCTTGATGATTCACTCTATTTTGGGTATTTATGAAATTGCAATCCAACACGTTTTTGTTGATATGTTTTGCTTTTATTTCTTCTCGTAGCATTAAGTTCGATTCATAGATGGAGACTACATTCATTTACTTGTTAGGTTGTGCTACAAGGAGCCATGAGTCATCCATTTTATGATTCTTAATGCAATCTATTAGAGCTTGTTTGCTACTTTCTCATATGGTTGTTTGTTTTGCGAAAACATTTCAAAATTTCATTTGAATAATATTACTGGAAGGATGATACCATTTATTGCTAATCTTTGTGACTAACACTAGCTAGTATAAAAATATAGTTTATAAAACACCCCTAATGTTCTCATCAAATTTTTAATGGGTACTAAAGTCGATTGCTATTTCGACAAGCAGTCTAATGACGACACTTAGTTGAATGGAGATTAACCATAATTGGATGCGCGCGAATTCTCACGTTTCATAAGATATATTATATTAAACTTAATTTAGATCTACCAATCCAAAAATCACTAAATGAGAAGGGATAGATATACATATTATATACATCAATCAAATCTTTCTAGACTCATTTTGTACTAATCGATCGAAATTAGATGATATCAAAAATTTTTTTTAAACTTGTCATAATAATTCTTATCGATGTCCGGTAATGGACTGATAACTTATTATCGATTAGACGGTCATCCGAATTACTTTTATTCGATGAAGTCAGTCGTGGAAGAAAAATTATATTTTCTAATACCTAAAATCATATAAAAAATATATTAATGATCCATAGAAATTTGTTGTTGATATGACTTAAAAATTGTTACGGTCGATCTCGTCCATAAGAAGATCTTAATTAGTCTAGCTATTAAAGATTTTAATAATATATTATAAAATTTTAATTTCAGGTCTTGAAAAAAATTATTAATTCATGAAATGAATTAATAATGATAATAATTGACTACTTAACCTTTCTAAAAAAATCTCATCATCCATATTATTAATTCTTTTTGCTCGGAAGAGGGGATGTTGCGTTGCGTGCGGGTGTTTGTTTTGCCGCGGGTGTCGATATTTGAATGAAAAGAAGATACACCGTCCGTAACCTAACCGGAGGCGGACCTGAATGGGACCCAGCTCGGTTCTACTCATACGTCATGCACTTTGGCCGAGTGCCCCGGGATTTTAGATCACCACGGAATCGGGCACCGACTCGGTTGTGATGATCACACATGGCCCGGTATAATCACTCCATCGAACGGCCCAGAACTCGATAACGGGTGGTCCATCAACAGGATAATTCTAAGATTCGAATCTTGGTTCCGGCCGCACATCAAGTGACGGGTGAGAGCGGAGACGCGCAACTGTGCGTTAATCACGATCGTCCACGATCCCATCACCTCCATCTGATGATGATGCTGTTGAGCGACGGAAACGTTCATTGCTTCCCAGTCAACGTATCCTCGTGTCACCGCCCCTGTACTGAGCTTGCCACGCTTCGCCCTTTTGCTAGGTTGGGTGTTGGGGAAAGGCTGGCGTTTGCTTTCTCTCCGTCCTCGTCTCGACGCTTCCTTCCGAAGGTGATCTTTACTCCTCTTCTATCAAAGAATGATGCCCATAAAATGTTGTTTCAGTGGTGGATTCTTTCATTTCTATATGAGCTTTGGTGACATTTCTTTTCTATCTTTCGGTTGCCTTTTGATGCTCTCTCAATTTAGTCGCCGTTTTCGTACTCTTAATTTCTCATCTCCGGTGTATGAATCGAGTCAGTTGTGGCCGTAACCCCACCATCTGATTTCCCCCTCGTTTTCTTTCTATCTAAAGGAAAGTGAAATCTTATATTTGGAAATAATTCAGTTCTTATTAGGACTCTAGCTAGGATAGTCGAGGGACATTATGTAAAATCTATCTAAGCCGACCCAAGTGAAGAGGCCGGCTAAGGTTAGGAGGTTGTTTCTTAGAGAAGAATTAGGAGTTGTAAAAAAATTAAAGTTTTTAGTATGAGTTCTATTAGGAGTTGGTTAGAAATAGGAGTATAAATAGTCATGTATTGTCCCTCTTTTCATAAGTAATAGATGAATATTTTCTGTAACTTTTGAGTAGCAACTTGGAGGGAGGAATCCCTATAGAGTTCGAAGGAGGCCGATCTCTTAAAGAAATCAACCCCAAGTTTAGAATTTACAAGGGTCCTATCAGTTCTCTTCTTTTCTCTCTAATTTTCTCCCTTAATTTCAGTTAAAAGTATCAGAACTCGTAATTCACATATAAGATCATTATGATGATTTGGCTGTTATTAACACTGTAATTCCTGCAGTTGTATGAAAAGTAGAGATTTGAATTAAAGCCCCATTGATTCCTCCTCTCTGAGAGGATCCAGCCTTTTATTGACTTCATATAACAATCAATTAATTTCAACAAGCATCGGAAACTAGATCTGCCTCATGTCTCGTTTCCTATGATCATGAGTCGGTTTCAAAAGGCATTTTCAGGGATTTTCGTGTATTTGAATATTAAATTAGGTTCTTTGTGTTTATTTTGGAGTTGGAGCACGTGAAACTTCTGTATCTGTTACTAAATTTGATAAATTTCATGTTAGATAAAAATTCCTTGTATTGAATCTAACTGCTTGAAACTGATCCTGATACTTAATTGTATAGCCTGATTTGGGGGACATATGAATTGTTCCTGGATATATATCTCTATTCCCTTATAATCACATTCAATTGGATTTTATACAGAGTCATGGTGCAGAAGATCACATATTTTCGTAACTTTTCTTTCTCTTGTTATTATTATCTTAACATGTTAATTGTGGCAATTGAGTGGCTTCTCTTTGATTTTATCTTTGGAGTTCATATCCGAATGCGAACATATGTTTTGTATTCATCAGATTGAAGTTAGTGCACTCATATAAACTAAATTTGAACAGATTTTTCTTACAGTACACAAGAACTTGATTGATTATGTAGATAGTGATGATTTTTTGATTAATTTTTACATGGCTATTACATTACAACATTGATATTGGAAGGTGCAGGAGAACTGCATTTTGATGTGGGGCTATAAACTTTGGCAATATAGCTTTTCAAGTTTATAGTGGTCTGAAGTCGAAGGAAAATGTCAAGAGCAAATACACACTGGTGTTACATTTGCAGGCAAACAGTTCTGCCACTCGGAAGGGACATGATCTGTCCCAACTGTGACAGAGGCTTTGTGCAAGATTTGAATGAGCTAGATGGCAGCATGAACCCTTTTGATTACTTTGGAGTGGATTATAGAGGCAACCGTAACGACCAGTTTGGAATTATTGATGCCTTGTCTGCCTTGATTAGGCAACAAATGGAAGGAAGAAGCCACGAGTTTGATTTACATGGTAGACCCAGTGTTCCCATGGAGAATGGATTGGGATTTGGACTTGAGCGATTGCTGCTTTTGCCTTGGCAGCTTCCTGTTAATATAACCGAGAACAGAGGGATTGAGATTATTTTCAATGGCGGTGCTGGAGTTGGGATGAGACATGCGAACATAGGGAACTATGCTCGTGGATCTGGATTCAATGACCTCATCGAACAGCTTCCCAGAAATGATGGCCATGGCCCACCACCTGCTTCACAATCAGCCATTGATGCAATGCCCACTGTCAAGATAAACCAGAGACATCTTCGAGGTGATTCACACTGTCCAGTTTGCAAAGAAAAATTTGAGTTGGGTACTGAAGCACGGGAAATGCCATGTAAGCATTTATATCACTCAGACTGCATTATTCCTTGGTTAGTCCGACACAATTCTTGCCCAGTTTGTCGCCATAGGTTGCCATCTCAGGGATCCAGTCAAAATAACCATGTGCTAAGTAGAAATCAGTATCTTGGTGGTGGTACAAGAAGTAATGGTTATGGTAATAGCGAAAATGGTGCAAGCCAAGCTAGGAGAAATCTTTTCTCCTTTCTATGGCCATATTATACTTCAAACACTGCTAACTCTAGCTCAAACGAGTCAAGTAGGAGTAGTTCCACTGCCGTGCATGAAGATATCAACCAGATGCATTATACTGGATGGCCCTTTGATTATTAAGATCTTACCTAAATATTTAGTTGTTATCACTGAACTCATTATAGATCTTGTTTTTTTTTTCTTTTATCATCTTTCGACCCCTTATGTAGTGTGTTTGTGGCTTATACTTTTGTGAATGGCTCTATTATGAATTAATGTGAATTAATGTGAATATAAGTGTTGTTCTGTAAGTGTCTAATTTTCTTTCATTTCCATTGTCTAGTGTTGTTACATCTGTAACTTGTATTGTGTGATGTGATTTTTCTTTTTATGAATGTCTCCATCATGATATTCATGCCAACAAAACTGAAACTGGATAACTGTAAGAAGTGTTGTTAGAGGTTATTCAGCAATTAAGTTGGTGCTTAAAACCATTAATAAAGGAGAAAAGACATAAAAAACATGTAGACGATCGATTTTGCAAAGCCTATCAGGAATCTTGCACCACATAATTCATTACAGCATTGGTTTTTCTGTGGAATTCTCTAATAGGTTATTTCTTTTGAAATTTTATGGTCGAAGTTCAGATTGCTATTTATCTTTCCTAATTGCATAGTGCAGTTATAATGTTTGATATCACAATATGTCATATTACAATCTTCATTTGAGGTGTTATTGGTGTACTTAAACGTCTGGATTTTAAGCCAGAGAATATGAGATGCATTTTCTGAGCAAGCATCATCTTACAGTTGGATCGATCATTTCCTTTTTATCAGAAATATTGGTAAGCTGTATTTGTTAAAGCTGGTGGACAAAAGTGAGATCTGTAGATTGGGGTTTTTTTCAAAGTCACTGAATCCAAAGTGAAGCCATGGTGAATATATCCATTGGAGTCCAAGTTTTGTTGCTTTGAGCATTATTCTATGTTGCTGAATGTTGAAGTTGCTATCAGGTTAAAAGTTCAATTTTCGCTCATTCTTGTGCTTCTCTGTTATTCCTGTTGATAATGTTCCCAGGTAACATGTAGGTATATTGTATGAACGCTTTTCAACGTCTATCATTTTCACTAGGTTTTTTGAATTTTTGTATTTTCATGTTAATGTTTCATTATAGTTCTCTTTGTTGCACAAAATATATAAAAAAGGAAAAAGGTTCTGCAGAAGTCTTTACATATTCATTTTAATGCACGTGTCTGGATTGTGGGAATCAATTTCTACTTTTTCACTTTCTCATCTGGCTTTTGCAATCAAAATCCGTGGTAGTTTGGATCGTTATAAAGATGGTTCTTTTTAGACACTGTGCATCCCATTTCTTGCCTTATAGCTTGCTCCTTGCGACTTGTTGTCGTTGTGGCTTATCTATGCATTGGTGGTATCTTTAGATGTGTTGGATGTTAATTTAGTTTGGTGACATGTAAAAGAACAGAATTTTTCATCAGAGGTGATTAGAGAAGCGACATGGGGGCCGTTTGGAACCCTTTTATGGTGTCAGTAGAACTCAAATTTACCCTTTTTATTATTATATATTTTGCAACTATGATAGTGGTCCCAGCGATCCTCTGGTGGTCGTCAACATGAAGATGATGATGGTTAGTATTCTTCCTTGGGAGGATCTCACGTATTTTTATACAAGTTCAGCAAGATCCTTTGTTCATCAAGGACATCGACACGCATTTTTCACTATCAGAATTTCTTTCTTTTGGTTAAGATTAGCAGCAGGCAATATTCCTAAATAATGATTGATAGATAATTGCAAGCAAGTTTCATTATTTTGGGTTCGAGAAAGTCCTATGGATACATTGGTTCACTGTTGAATTATGTGAATACGTTAAAACAGATTCATGTCAGGGAGTCCCTTCCCTCTCCCTAAAAGAAAAAAAAACTCATGATTCTAATATTTTTCGTTAGTTAATCAATAACTTATTTCTATTAATATATATCAACATAAACTCTTAAATACAATCTGAATATCCACTATAATCTCTCAAATATCTCATACAATACAAATGTGTATATATATTTTTGTGTGTGTTATATATATATATATATATATATATATATATATATATATATATATATATATATGTTTATGTATATATGTATATACACATATATACATATATACATATATATATATACAAATATATACATATAGATATATATATAACACACAAAAAAAAAAAAAAATAAATAAATAAATAAATAAATATATATATATATATATATATATATATATATATATATATATATATATATATATATATATATATATATATATATATATATATATATGACACAATCTTAGAGATTGTGCCACGTCGATTCCACCTGTTGGGTCACTGTTTGAGCCTTTTCACTTGGGCCAACTGACTTCTAATTGGGTTGGCCTAATTCCTTCCTAATTATGTGCTAACTACGAAATTTAAGGCATACAATAAGCTAATCCGATCCGATTAGTCTAGGTTGTTTTTGGCGAGCTTTCAACGATCTTCCGGCAAACTTCCAATGATCTCTCGGTAATGTTCCAGCGGACTCCCGGTAAGCTCCTAGACTTCACGATGATCTTCTTGGTAAGTTTCGACGAACTTCTTTAGCAAGCTCCTAGACATCTCGGTCAAGTCCGATAGAACTTCTGACGAACGTCCGGACTTCTGACGAACTCTCGAACTCCCAATGAAATCATGTTCTTGACTCCGGGACTTCACTTTGCTTTATGCATTGCTATCGTAGTTAATCCTGCACATATAAAATCTACTTCGATCTAGACAATTAATACTAAGCTAATCAAATGTTGTTTGTTATGTCATTAGTTCATCGACGCGTCGTCTGATTGTTTGACGCATCGTCCTCTCTTGCGGCCTATTGCCCAATTGGCCAGTTGACCTCCATAACTCTGATTTCCTTAGCGTAATATCTGCTCTTCTTGGCCCGATGCCCGAACTCATGGCCCGAAGCCTTCTATCGATACGTCGATCGATCATTTGGCTAAACGTCCAATCTTCTAATATGTTTTTCTCCGGCCCAATATGATTCGTCTTGCTTTAATTGTCTCTTTCTGATCGAAGCATCCTGCATCACTCAAAATGCAAATCAAATCTTAAACACTATCAATTGATTTTATCAACAAAATCCGAGATTCAATAATCTCTCCTTTTTGATGGTGACAACCAATTGATGACAGAGTTAACCTTAACTCCCAAAGTTTAAACAAACTCCCCTATCAATATGTCATATTGATAGAACTCTTGGATTAAAAAATCAAGCAACATGTTATCATAAACTTATGCATAACATCATCATACTTCTCCCCCTTTGTCATCAACAAAAAGGAGAAGTGCAACTTTCAAGTGTTTGGACATACAAGTTCAAATCATTGCATAATAAATATAATCTTCAGTTTTTTCATCATGAAAGCTAGCAAAAATTTGGTAAGTACTATATCATATTAGAACATGCAAGCTATCAAGTTTTAGATATGCAAGGTAGTAAGATAGCAAGTTCTACAACATACAAGCTAGCAAAAATTTTAATCTAATTTTAGAAAGTGTAAGCTAGTAATATTTCGAAAGCAAATGCAAGATAGCTTTCTTGTTGAAGTGTGCAAGCTAGCGATTCTTGCTTCCTATTGCACTGTGCAAGTTGTAAGTTTTGCTTCTTGAGATATGAAAGTTAGCAATCTTTGCTTCTCTTTTGAGATAAGCAAGCTAATCATGTTATTGCATCTTCTTCAATTGTGCAAGCTAGCAAATCTTTCTCTTTTGAGATTGCACACTAGCAATTCTTTCTCCCCCTTTGTCATCGGCAAAAAGAGGGGAAGAATACAATTTTGTAATTCTTTTCCCTTTACAATAATTTCTAAATCATGACAAAGGTAAAGTAACAAAGATGAAAAAATCAAGTCGTGAATGTCAAAACAATTTTTCATCATGAATATTTCATCATTGCATGCATCATTATCATAAGTTAAAGTAGTATGCATAATACCAAATCATCATGTATATTTTCAAAATATAAAATGTATGATTCCAAATCATCATTCATAATTATATCAATATTCCAATCATTATTTTAATCATAAAAAATGAAAGATCAAGTCTAAAATTCAAAGATCAAGATCATAATCCGAAAAATGTATAAGAAGAATTTATGCATTTGGAAGATATAACATGTCTAAGTTTATCATTCAAGCTAGCAAATTTGGTTCTCTTGAGATGCTAGCTATTTTCTTTCTCCCATTTTGTCATTGTAAACAAGAAAGAAGAAGGGAATAACATAATGGTGTAAATATTCAAGTCATCACAAGGCATACAAGCCATAAATACAAAGAAATCATGTCATGAAAGATAAGATCATGTGAATATCAAAAGACATGATTCATATAGTAAATATCCTCTTAAATATTCAAAGCTAAATCTTAGGAGATCAAATAATAAAAGACATTCAAATAAATTTTAAATCATGAATTTCGAAAAAGATATTCTCTTTAGTAAATCGCAAAAGGAAACATAGGAGAAAAAGATTTCAATTCATGCATAAGAAATCTTATGATTCATATAGAAAATCTCCCTTTAGTAAAATATCAAGATTTGCGGATTTTTGCACATCAATCTTCGCACGACGACGAACATCTTTTTGGGAATCGGGGATTTTTGTTTTCTTGTTCTTCCGCTGCGCATAAGATGTCGCCCCCATGATTTCCCAACAAAAACATAGTCCTAAGCAAGTTTTCTACCGGCAAGCTTTCCGATGATCTTCCGGTGGACTTCCGATATACCCTCGGATTTCTTCCGATGGACTCCCAGTAGGCTCCCGATCTTGTGGTGAGTTCAGCGAGTAGTCGAGCCTTCTCGGTGATCTCTGCGAATCTCCAACGATCTCTTCGGCGGACTTCCAAAAACTACGACAAGTCCCCAATTTCTTCTCGGTTGGTTCCGGCAGTATCTCCGACGAATCTTCGGACTCTCGAACACCCATTGAACTTGACTCTGGTAGACTTGCTTTATGTCTTCAAGCTATCTTAGTTAATCCTGCACATGTAAAACAAAAGTTCGATCTAGATAATTTCTCATAAGCAATTAATCAAGTTGTCTAGCATGTCATTGGTCCCTCGACGCTTCGTCCGATTCTTCAGCGCATCGTCCTCTCTTGCGGCCTATTGCCTAATCGACCTGTTGACTCCGTAACTCATATATCCTTGGCGCAATGCCCGCTCTTCTTAACCCGATGCCCGAATCCATGGCATGAAGCCTTTTGTCGATACGTCGACTAATCCACCGGCCCGACGTCCAATCTTCTGACATGTTCCTCCGGCACAACATGATTTTCCTGCTTTAATTGTCTCATCCTGAATGAAATATCCTACGTCACTCAAAACGCAAATTAAATCATAAACACATATCAAGTGGTTTCATTATCAAAATACGAGATTTAAGAGTAGTATAAAAGATTCTAAAGTAAAGTTTTTTATGCACGATTTTGAGATGTTTTGTATGTAACCAAGAGAGACTATTAGAGACATATACACCCGTTTTATGAATATCGTCAATAGTCTAAAAACTCTTGGCAAATGTTTTTCGAATTTTGAACTCGTTAACAAGATTTTACGCTCACTTTCTAAAACTTGGGATTCAAAAGTAATCGCTATTCAAGAATCAAAAAATTTAAATACTTTTTTGATCGAAGAACTAATAGGGTCTTTGATGACCTATGAAATGACATACAATGCACGTGAAAAACTCAATAACCACTTTCCAAAGAACAGGAAGGATTTCGAACTTAGAATATTTGAAGACCACTCGAGCATAAGCTCAAGTAATGGTGAACTTGAACATACTAAGAAATTTAAAAAGTTCATAAAATAAAAATTAAAGAATAAAAAGAACGCAACTACTTGCTTTGGACATAAGAAGAAGAACAAAAATTAGGATAAATCGAGCTCCTCCGAAGACGAGAAAATCAACAAAGACGAAGTGGCAAACTATGTCTTAACCACTTTCAACGATGAGGTAATCGAAACCCCTTTAATTTATTTCAAAATTACATGATGCTTTTCATGATATATTTTTTAATTTAGTTTAGAATTAATTTTCTTGAAAATTACATGTTTAAAAATATAATGAAAATATAAAAATTGTGATCATGCTAGTAATTTTGAAAATGATAATAAAAATTGCATGCTTAATAAAACAAACAAAATGATTTTGAATGCCTTATGAAATCATGCTTGATGAAATAATGTAATGATGATTTGATATCATGTTTAATGATGATGCATGGATTTTGTATCGAAAACTAAGTTTGAAAAGTTAGAGTCACCTAAAAAGAAAATACATATTTTATGATAAACAAACAAAATGATTCTAATTGAAAATATGAAATCATGCTTGATGAAATAATGTAATTTGAGATCATGCTTAATAAATTTAAATTTTGAAATTATGCATGATGATTTTTAAGTAATTTATGGTTTATTGATCTTGATGATTTTTGTGATTTTCGAACTTTGCGATCTTTTGAAAGTTCTTTTTTGATGTTAATGAATGATGCATAGATTTAGCATAAAAGAAAAGAACATGCATGTATGAAATCAATCAATAAGTTGAAACAAAAAGAGAAAAGCATTTTTTGAAAATTTCTTTTTCTCTATCTTATCAATTTTTCACTAAGAGATTGATAAAGTTGTTTGTGTCTTTTTTATTCTCTTATAAGTAATGTTGAGATTTTGATGATTTTGTTGATTTGAATTTGAATGAGCTTTATTTTGATTTCTTGCAATTATAATTTGAATTTTCTATTGAATGAATCAAGATTGTTTTCTATTTAAAAGGAGATTTGTCGGAATGGTTCATGGTCTTTTAGTATTCATGATCTTGATAATTATGTTTTTGAAACTTTATGTAAATAAAGATTGTTATTCATGATTCTCTCATTTTATCAAAGAGAATATTTTTCAAAATGAATCGTAAGTTGTTTTCTCTTGATTTTTCGATACCCACAATTTGAGAAAATGTACCTTGATGCTGGGAACATTTTATGCATAAATTGATTTTTTTTATGATTCAATACTCCTTTGTAATTATGATTTGTTTATCGCATGATATGATTGAGTCACTGTTATACAAGAAAAAGGAAATTGTTAGCTCGCACATTGCAAAAGAGAACTAAAATATATGCTAGCTTGAATGATAAAACATAAGATTGTCTATAGTGTAAATTTATTGTTCTCATGATGTGTAGATTGAAATAATGATTGGAATATTGATGTAATTATAAATGATGATTTGGTATTATGCATGTAATACTTTAACTTATGATAATGATGCATGCAATGATGAAATATTCATGATAAAATATTTATTTTGAAATTCATGACTTGAATTTTCATCTATGCTATTTACCTTTGTCATAATTTAGAAATTGACGTAAAGGGTCTTTCTTTCTTTTTGACAATGATAAAAGGGGAGCAAAACATGCTAGGAGGCAAACTTGTTAGCTTGCACAAGTCAAAAAGATGCAAAAATAAGTTAGCTTGCTCATTTTGAAAAGAGAAGCAAAGATTACTAACTTGCATATTTCTAGAAGCAAAAGTGTTATCTTGCCTATCGCAAAGAAAAGCAAATATGCCAACTTGCACATCTTTAAAATTGCTAGCTCAAACATTGCAAAGGAAGCAAAAATTTGCTAGCTTGCAACTTACATATTTCAAGAAGCAAGAGTTGCTTTCTTGAACATCTCAAAATTGCTAGCTTGCATGATGTAATACTTGCCAAATAATCTATGCTTACAAATTGTATGATGATAAAAAAGGATATTATGGTTTTCATGCAATGATTTAAACTTTTGTATTTCCAAACACTTGATAGTGGAACTTCTCCTTTTTGTTGAAGACAAAGGGGGAGAAGTATGTAAATGTCATGCATGATTTCATCATGACATATTGCTTGAATTTTTGAATCCAAGAGTCTCTATCAATAAGGCATATTGATAGAGGGAGTTTGGTTAAACTCCGGGAGTTAAAGTTAACTCCGTCGTCGGTTGATTATCATCATAAAAAATAGGGAGATTATTGAATCTTAGATTTTGATGATAAAACCAATCGATAAGTGTTTATGTTTTAATATACGTTTTGAGTGACGCAAGATACTTCGATAAGGATGAGACAATTAATGCAGGAAAAATCATGTTGGGCCGGAGGAACATGTTAGAAGATTGGACATCGGGCCGGTGGATCGGTCGACGCATCGATAGAAGGCTTTGGGCCGTGGATTTGGGCATCAGGCCAAGAAGAGTGGACATTGCACAGAGGATATCGGAGTTGCAGAGTCAACTAACCGATTGGGCAATAGGCCACAAGAGAGGACGATGTGCCGAAGAATCAAACGAAGCGTCAAGAGACCAATGACATGTCGAACAACTTGATTAATGCTTAGTATTAATTGTGTAGATCGAAGTTTGCTTTACATGTGCAGGAATTGTTGGGAAATCTTGGGGGCGACATCACATGCGCAGCGGAAGAACAAGAAAACAAAAATCCTCGATTCCCAAAGAGATGTTTGTCGTCGTGCAAAGATTGGTGCGCAAAATCCGCAAAACTGAAAAACTGCATATAGAATAGATTGTGTTACCTAGGGAGATCGTATATCCCTGTTTCCTTGACGATCTTTAGGAGAGGGTGAAGGAGGTCAAGCGTCCTCTCTAGCGGTGATCCACACAGTAGGGCTATGATGACGCTCCTCAAAACTCCAAGCCCGCTCTAAGGTGGAGAGGGGAAGGAGAATAGGAGAGGCAAGCAAAGGCTCTAGCTTTTGAGGCTCTGAATCCCTCCTATTTATAGAGGTCCCCTATCAAACCCTAATGGATCCTCCACTAGTGGGTATTGGATCTGCATCCAATAACCCAAGCCTTTTATATTAGTGGATCTCGATCTAATAATCTCTCATGGGCTCTTATTGGATCTCGTCTATGGGATCCAATAATTCAGGGGCTTATTGGATATCCAATAAGACAAGGGCTCCGTCGGATATCTCATATCTGAACCTCTACTCATCGCAATGCCTACCATATGTGTGTGACTCTCTAGGCCCAATATCGAGCTGGTCATGAGTCATACTTGTCAGAACTTCTTCTAACTTGGTGAATTATTATCTTTGTAATAATTCACTCGACTCATCGACTACGGATGTGTTGAATCTCGGATTTTGATGATGAAGTCAATTGTCATTTGTTATCTAATCTATGTGTTGAGATAAGTGTGCAGGATTAACTACGATGAAAGTTAGACAAGCAGCAGGTGTTGCCCTGGAGTCAAGATCATGATCACGTTGGGAGTTCGAGAGTTCGACGAAAGTTCGGATGGTCGTCGGAGGTTCAGCGAAACAGATCCGAGAAGTCCGGAAGCTTGCCAGCGGCTTCGTCGGAACTTCGCCTAGTGGATCGTCGCAAAAGTCCAGGAGTTTGCGGATGTCCGCAGAAAGGATCACCAAGGGTTCATCGGATGATCGACGGAAGTTCACGGAAACTTCACGGAAAGGAAGCGATTGACACATCGAACAAAGCTGCAGAAGTTGTCTTAGATTTAATCGTGAGTTAGCACGTTGATTAAGCTTGAAAATGGGAGGTGATCTCATTAGCTTAATCTTGGGGCAATTGGGCCCCGAAAAAGATTGAAATTGGGACGAATGGAGCTAACCATTCGGACCCTGATTGCACCAAAGGTGCAAACGCCTAAACTAGGAGGTGCAACCGCCAGGGCTGTGTCTCCCCAGCGAGACTGGGCGGTGCAAACACCCCAGCCAAGAGGTGCAACCTCCCGAGCTCGATCTTCGAGCTAGATCTGGGCGGTGCAACCTCCCCGACAGAGAGAGGTAGCATCCTGAGCTCGGTCTTCGAGCTCAGGCAGAGGTGCAACCGCCTCGGTCGAGGAGGTGGCACTTTGCTTTGGGGCTCAGATCTTCGAGCCAGACTCAGGTGGTGCAACCGCCTCGAGAGAGAGGTGCAACCGCCTTTGGGCTCGATCTCGAAGCTCTGCCGGGCGGTGCAACCTCTCCATCCAAGAGGTGCAACCACCTGATCCCTAATTCCGGGATTTGATCATTTTGAGCTCCAAATTTGAACTGGGTTGGGGCCTATAAATACCCCACCCATTCAACACTGGAAAGACACAGATCCACACCGAATTCTTGATCTTTTCAAAGACTCTAAGAGCTCAAATTTGTGTAAAGTCCTAAAGTTCTCCTCTTTCTGTTCTTCAAGTCTTGAGTTGTAAAGAGAGGAGAAAAGGATCTGTAAAGGTTGTCTCCCCGAGAGCCTGTCAAAAGGAGAGAAACTGTAAAAGGCAGTTGGCCTTAGCCCATTGAAGGAAGGCAGCTAGTTGACGTCGGTGACCTCGCCGGAGGAGGAAGCCAAAAGTGGAGTAGGTCAAGACCGACCAACCACTCTAAATCTCTGGTTTGCTTTTACTTGAGCACTTTATCATTATTGCAAACCTCCTACATAGCTACTGCCCTCTGCGCTTTTACGAACGAGTCTCTAAGCTCTGATCTTTCCGAATCTGCATTCAGACGCAAATCGGTGTCTTCGTATGATCTTTACGCTGCAGTTTACGCTTACGTTTTGATTCCATTTATAACTGCAAATTGCCTTCTGCGTATTCATAAAACGCTTTTCAAGTGTAAAACTGCGTTTAGACGTAAAATTACATTTTGGCGTAAAACTGCGTTTAGATGTAAAACAGCGTTTAGACGCAAAACTGCGTTTAGACGTAAAACTGCGTTTAGACGTAAAATAGCGTTTAGACGCAAAACTGCGTTTAGACGCAAAACTGCGTTTAGACGTAAAACTGCGTTTAGACGCAAAACTACGTTTAGACGTAAAACTGCATTTAGACGTAAATCGGCTTTCCTCGTACAATCATCAGATTTCAGTTTACGTTTACATCTTGATTTCAACTGCATACTGCCTTCTGCGATTTTACAAACGAGTTTCAAAGGTTAGACGTAAATCTGTGTTTAGACGTAAATTTGCGTTTAGACGTAAATCTGCGTTTAGACGTAAATCTGCTTTTTGCAGATTACTTTTTGAGCTGTACAATAGCAGCACACTGTCTTTATACTTCTGTCTAAACAAGTGATTTACGAATCGACACTTAGACGTAAATCTGTTTCTTCGTACGAACATCGGATTTCAGTTTGCACCGATATTCTAGTTTTCATCATTGCTGCAAACTGCCAGCATAGATTGACTGAAACCTTGCTTAGCATCAACTCTCATACAGAGTTGTCCTTATCATTCAAACACAGCTTTCGGTTTTAATTGTAGAAAGTTTTCTGCTGCACTAATTCACCCCCCCCTTAGTGCTCTCGATCCTAACAATTGATATCAGAGCGAGGTTAACTCCCTATAGGATTAAAACCCAAGAGAGATGGCATACGCCGGAAACCAAGAGGGGCATTCTATTACACGTCCACCCATGTTCAGTGGAACGGACTACACCTACTGGAAGACCCGAATGAGGATCTTTCTTATCTCTATGGATTTTGAACTGTGGAACCTTGTTGAAAACGGATTTTCAAAGTCCTCTCTTCCAATGATCGATTGGAATGAATTGGAAAAGAAGGCTTTCGCTCTTAATGCAAAGGCTATGAATGCCTTATTTTGCGCACTTGATAAAAATGAGTTTAATCGTGTTTCAACTTGCGAAACTGCATTTGATATTTGGCACACACTTGAAGTGACCCACGAGGGCACAAGTAGAGTGAAAGAGTCAAAAATCAATTTATTGTTGCATTCTTTTGAACTTTTCCGGATGAAACCGAGTGAAACCATTGGCGACATGTTTACCCGTTTCACGGATATCGTCAACGGTCTAAAAGGACTTGGAAAAAGTTTTTCGGATTTTGAACTCGTAAATAAGATACTAAGATCCCTTCCTAAAAGTTGGGATCCTAAAGTCACTGCTATTTAAGAGGCAAAAGATCTGCGCAACTTCCCTCTTGAAGAACTAATCGGATCATTAATGACCTATGAGATGACCTGCAAAGCTCATGAAGAGCAAGAAGACATCCTTCCAAAGAACAGGAAGGATATGGCACTTAAAACTTCTGAATGCCACTTGAGAGAAAACTCAAGTGATGAGGACTGTGATGATGACTTGGCACTCTTAACAAGAAAATTTAAAAAATTCTTCAAGAAAAACAAGTTTAAGAATGAGACGAAAAATAAAATTGAACCCAAGAAGGACCAAGTGATCTGCTATGAATGTAAAAAGCCGGGACACTACAAGAGTGATTGTCCCCAAGTCAAAAGAAGAACATCAAAGAAGAAGGCTCTTCAAGCAACATGGGATGACTCGAGCGCATCTGAAGAAGAGGAGTCCAACACCGAGCAAGTTGCTCATTACGCTTTAATGGCCATCGGAGAGGAGGTAACGAATTTATTAGATGCTGATTTATCTTTCGATGAATTATTAAATGCCTTCCATGATTTATTTGATGAATGCAAGATTATCAATAGAAAATACAAATTGCTAAAAAAGGTACATGATAGTCTTACTTGTGATTTTAATAAGTTAAAAATCGAATATCATGATAGTTTAAATTCATGTATGAAATGTCATGATCTAGAAACCTGTCAAAAAGAAAACTTGCTACTTAAGGACACCTTGAAGAAATTCGAGGTTGGTAGCAAGTCATTAAACATGATCCTTACAAACAAGGGTCATGCTCCCAAAAGAAGTGGGATTGGATTTGTGAGGAGTCCTCACCAAAATCCAACTACCTTTGTAAAAGGCCCCATCTTACATGTTAGACATCAAAGCAAATGCAACTTTTGTTGCAAGTTCGGATATAGGACACATTATTGTCCATTCAGGAAATTTAGTCCAAACAAATTGATTTGGGTTCCTAAAGGAACCATAACAAATTCTATGCAACATGATAGAAAATTTAGATCTATTAGTGAGGCACCCAAAAGCAAATGGGTACCTAAAAATCATCCCTTCCTATAAAAACATTAAAACCTTAGGCTGGAGCAAGAATTAATGTTCTGCTCCTTGATTCTCGACAGTCATAACCCAAACGAAATTTGGATACAACAACGAGTGGTAATTATGAAATCCCAAAAGCAATTTGGATACAACCTAATGTGACTTTTCAAAATCACGAACACATGTACGACATTAGGAGTATGCACGTTAAAAGTTCTATCTTGATCGTACAAGCGTTTTTGCCTTAAAATAAAAACACACACGTAATCATGTAAGCAATGTTAATTGCTCTGATGAAAACTCTCCTCAAGACAAAACCTACCTGATCAAATCACAATTAGGTGTTCACTGCCTACAAGCAGTGGCACCTCTCCAGCCGGCGGTGGCACCTCTCCAGCCAGCGGTGGCACCTCCAGCCATCACGAGTTGCCAGCGGTTGCACCGCTCCAACCAGAGGTGCAACCACCCGCAACTCTGCCTTTTTAACCCTCACTAGGGCCGGCGGTGAAACCGACCCCAACTCACTTTCCCTTCATTCTCCACTCCTCCAAGCCTCCTCCATCCTCATTTCACTCCCTTTAGCCTCCCAAATACCTCCCATTTCGGAGCAAAACATCAAGAATCTCTCCCTATTTTGAAGATTTCACTAAGGTATTCTCTAAGAACCTCTAAAATTCTGTTTTGTTCTTCATTCACTCTTGTTCATCTTTATCTCTTTAAACAACAGTAGTTATAGGTTCTAGAAGATCCTCAAGGGATAAGGGAAAGAGGAGATTAGTAGAAGAGTTTGATCTCACCCTTTTTGATTCCAAAAACCATGCTGAAAAATTTCTCTCCTTCGAACTAAGAAGCATCAATAAGGGAAAATACGTAGATCTGAATGAACTAAGAGACGTAGAGACTATCCAATGGTTTGCAAACCTAAATCTACTTCCAATTTTGCAGATCAACGAACCCATCTATCCTAGGCTAGTTAGATTGTTTTACAACAACATGCAAATAGATGATGAAGAAAGGATGTCAACCTATCTCTTAGGACAACACATCTCAATCACTGATAGATTCATTTGTGATATGATAGGTATTCCCATGAAAAGCATAGGACTTTACTTTAGAGGATCATGGGATGAAGAAACCATTGAAACATCCTATGTTGAAGCCTTAGGATCAATCTTTGCCAATCCTAACATAGAATTTGTTCCTAAAAGCTGTGAACATCTACTGCCTTTTAACACTAAGATACTTCATCATATCATGACTAGTATAATTCTTCCTAAACAATACCATCATGATGAAGTGAGTCAATTAGAATTAGGAATTATGTACCTAATCACGAAAGGACGTGACATTTGTCTTGGCTATCTGATCCAACAAAACATGTTAGAATTATCTAAGAAAGATATGATGCTCCCATATGGTGGAATAATTACTAGAATAATGAAAGCTTACGACATTCAAATACCACCAGAAGAAGAAGTAATGAAAGTAGATAGATTCAGCATAATAAACAAAAATCTACTTCACCGACTAAGATGTCACTATAGAAACGGTAATTGGGTTAGAATGCCTAGAAGAACTGATCCCCCTCAACCTGAACCTGAACCTGAACCTGAGCCAGAAACACCAGTCTTTAGGAGTACCCAATCTCCTCCGATCTGTCCCTTTGAGGAAACACATCCGGTTGAGCAAACTCACACATCATCCATCGAAGATATCGGGATTCGGATGGACCGATTTGAACAAAGACAAGAACGGCTTGAACTTCGACAAGATCAAATCCTAACCGAGCTGCAGCAAATCCATCGACAATTTGACTCTTTATTTAGGCACTTCAACCTTCCACCTCATGAATGAGCTTGTATGAACATCTGTTATTTTTGATATGGCATGTTGTAAACTCCTTTTGTTACTCATCATGAAGGACCTTGTTAACTGATATGTTGTAAACTTCTTATGTTATTCATGAAGGACTTTGTTTTTGATATGGTTACCTGATATGCTGTACATATGTTACCCTGATATGGTTATCTTTGTTTTTGTAAGCATATTTACAAACATCTCTTGTTGTTTATCTCGGATTTTGCACTAAAACTAAAATGGTTTAAAAGCCTATGCCTTGAAGAAAAAAAAAAATAAAGCGACATACCAATGTAGTTGATAAGTCAGTAGTATGACATTGATATGGTTGCTATTACTACTGTTAATATGATTGCTATCATGCCCTGTATCAAGATATCAAACAAAAATTTGCATCGTACGAGTTGATATCTTACCATGTGATGCAATGCTACACTTGCTAAAATAAAATAATGTCAAAATCTTGTTATGCCATATGATGAAATGCTGCACTTGAAATAGTTACGTTACTATATCAAAAGCTAACACTCAAAGGAAGCAAAAATTCGCTAGCTTGCAACCTGCATATCTAAACTTGGCATCACTTGATCAAATAACATGTTGAAAATTATGTGACAATTTTTCATAACCAAATACAAATAAAAAGTTCATTTTTCGGTTTGAATGCTAAAAATGGATTTTCCTGTACACTCTTATGAAAACTTGCTGAAAAATGACTTTCCTCCTACTTATTAAAAAAATGCTATCATGCTTTTTGTTGATGACAAAGGGGGAGAAACATATGAATTGATAAACACTGCCATAATCATGTCTATGTCATAGCTGAACTGCCATAATCATGTCTATGTCATAGTTGCAAATACTTGAGTGATGCTATAAACAATGTTATAGTTATGCCATCCTTGCATCACCAAGAGATATATGAACATGTGCTATAGTTTGCATTATGTCTTGAGTTGATATCCTATCTTGTGAAGTAAATGCAAACTTGCTAGAAAATCTCAAATGTTTGCATCATGTAATAGTCCTTCGCAGCTTTATATGATTATATGATTACATGATGAATAGTTACAAACACAATCATACAAACTTGATGATGTATGTCAAGCCTTGACATCATTCTTGAAGAGATACATCATGATGGGTATCATGATGGGAGTATTGATAAGTTTAACTGATCTAACTTATCAATACGTCACTTGAATTCTTAGGTCTTGAATTCAAGGTTGACTTATCTCACCTATGGCATATAGATAGGGGGAGTTAAGGTTAACTCCATTATCAATTGATTGTCATCATCAAAAAGGGGGAGATTGTTGAATCTCGGATTTTGATGATGAAGTCAATTGTCATTTGTTATCTAATCTATGTGTCGAGATAAGTGTGCAGGATTAACTACGATGAAAGTTAGACAAGCAGCAGGTGTTGCCCCGGAGTCAAGATCATGATCACGTTGGGAGTTCGAGAGTTCGACGGAAGTTCGGACGGTCGTCGGAGGTTCAGCGAGAACAGATCCGAGAAGTCCAGAAGCTTGCCAAGCGAAGCTCGTCGGAACTCGCCAAGTGGATCGTCGCAAAGTCCAGGAGTTTGCCGGATGTCCGCAGAAGGATCACCGAGGGTTCATCGGATGATCGACGGAAGTTCGCCGGAAACTCGCCGGAAGGAGCGATTGACACATCGGAGCAAAGCTGCAGAAGTTGTCTTAGATTTAATCGTAGTTAGCACGTTGATTAAGCTGCAGAGAGGTGCAACCGCCTCAGTCAGGAGGTGGCACCGCCTGGGGCTCAGTCTTCGAGCCAGACTCAGGCGGTGCAACCGCCTCTGACAGAGAGGTGCAACCGCCTGGGCTCAGTCTCCGAGCTCTGCCAGGCGGTGCAACCTCTCCAGTCAAGAGGTGCAACCGCCTGATCCCGGAATTCCGGGATTTGATCGTTTTGAGCTCCAAATTTGAACTGGGTTGGGGCCTATAAATACCCCACCCATTCAACACTGGAAAGACACAGATCCACACCGAATTCTTGATCTTTTCAGTGACTCTAAGAGCTCAAACTTGTGTAAAGTCCTAAAGTTCTCCTCTTTCTGTTCTTCAAGTCTTGAGTTGTAAAGAGAGGAGAGAAAGGATCTGTAAAGGTTGTCTCCTGAGCCTGTCAAAAGGAGAGAAACTGTAAAAGGGCAGTTGGCCTTCGCCCATTGAAGGAAGGCAGCTAGTTGATGTCGGTGACCTCGTCGGAGGAGGAAGCCAAAAGTGGAGTAGGTCAAGACTGACCAAACCACTCTAAATCTCTGGTTTGCTTTTACTTGAGCACTTTATCATTACTGCAAACCTCCTACATAGCTACTGCCCTCTGCGCTTTTACGGACGAGTCTCTAAGCTCTGATCTTTCCGAATATGCATTCAGACGCAAATCGGTGTCTTCGTATGATCTTTACGCTGTAGTTTACGATTACATTTTGATTCCATTTATAACTGCAAATTGCCTTCTGCGTATTCATAAAACGCTTTTCAAGTGTAAAACTGCGTTTAGACGTAAAATTACGTTTTGACGTAAAACTGCGTTTAGACGTAAAACAGCGTTTAGACGCAAAACTGCGTTTAGACATAAAACTGCGTTTAGACGTAAAATAGCTTTTAGACGCAAAACTGCGTTTATACGCAAAACTGCGTTTAGACGTAAAACTGCGTTTAGACGTAAAACTACGTTTAGACGCAAAACTGCGTTTAGACGTAAAACTGCATTTAGACGTAAATCGGCTTTCCTCGTACAATCATCAGATTTCAGTTTACGTTTACATCTTGATTTCAACTGCATACTGCCTTCTGCGATTTTACAAACGAAGTTTCAAAGGTTAGACGAAATCTGTGTTTAGACGTAAATTTTATGTTTAGGCGTAAATCTGCGTTTAGGCGAAAATCTACTTTTGCAGATTACTTTTTGAGCTGTACAATAGCAGCACACTATCTTTGTACTTCTGTCTAAACAAGTGATTTACGAATCGACACTTAGACGTAAATCTGTTTCTTCGTACGAACATCGGATTTCAGTTTGCACCGATATTCTGGTTTTCATCATTGCTGCAAACTGCCAGCATAGATTGACTGAAACCTTGCTTAGCATCAACTCTCATATAGAGTTGTCCTTATCATTCAAACACAGCTTTCGGTTTTAATCGCAGAAAGTTTTCCGCTGCACTAATTCACCCCCTTAGTGCTCTCGATCCTAACAGGATGTACTAGGCCACTACGTCGTAGTCCCCAGACGATATAGGGGAATCCAATCCATTGGACCTGTCTGTCCTCAGTTACTGTGTACCTATAGTCCCTCATCCATCTAATATCCCAAAGACTGTATATCAAGTATGGTGCTATCAGACCCATGCGGTTTCTACTCGAGTCTCGCTCTAATCGAATTCTCCTAGAGAACTCTTTCTCTCTCAACCCGAATGACCCTGGCCAGGGATTTGTCTGAGCAAGAACACATGGAATATTCCTCTCATGACGCCGAGAGTGGATGATCCTCTATCGACACTCAATAGCCCTCGTAAAGTTAATTACCACTCCCAATGGCCAACTGTACTAGATCTGGGACAACCAAACCAATTAGTCTGGTATCAAAGAGTGGAGCACTCATACAGGACATCCTTGGTGTCTCAAGTCTAAGGACCAGATACACCACTAGGACTATGGAATCGCTCTCTAACAATAAGGCATCATCAACCATCCAGCATTCCGTAAGCGGATCAATCAGTGAAATCATTCTCCAATGAGAACCTGTATTGTATCCCTAGTATCCCTACACGAGTAGCTAGGAGACCCGTTGCATCCATCATATGGACGGGTATACAGTATACCAGTCTGTCCAGTTATCACGATGTCCCTCTCGAGTAACCTATGACCAGGATTATTTAAGATATGTGTTTAAAGGTGAATCGATCTCATTTTCATGATCTCATCACGATCCAATTCCCATTGCACAAATCCAAGGATATCATAATATATATATGCATATATGTAATAGTTAGAAAGTGATATATGTCAAAATATAATAAGCAAAAAGTTTTTGTATTAAGTCACACGTGCCATCACTCACGTGATTGGCTTGCTGGGCACTTATGACTAGCAATCTCCCACTTGACCTAAAGTTAATCACATATGTGTCTGATCCTCATCAGACTCTTGTGATGCTCAAAGACAATCTGAGACAATGGCTTTGTTAGTGGATCTACAATGTTATCTTCGGATGGAACTCTTTCCACTTCTACATCTCCTCGGGTTATGATCTCTCTGATAAGGTGGAACCTCCTCAAAATATGCTTAGATTTCTGATGAGACCTAGGTTCCTTCGCTTGAGCAATCGCCCTGTTGTTGTCGCAATATAAGGAGATCGGCTTCTCGCTACCCGGCATGACTCCCAAATCTATGATGAACTTCTTCACCCAAACTCCCTCCTTTGCTGCATCTGATGCAGCTATGTACTCCGCCTTTGTGGTCAAGTCAGCAATAACATCTTGCTTGGAACTCTTCCAGTACACTGCTCCTCCATTCAATGTATACACATACCCTGAATTCGACTTGCTATCATCGATATTAGACTGAAAATTTGAGTCTGTGTAGCCTTCAACCTTAAGGCTACTACCTCCATACACTAGTAAAAGATCCTTAGTCCTTCTCAAGTACACTTAGACCTTAAGAATACACTTTACTGCTTTCCAGTGCTCCAAGCCTGGATCCGATTGATACCTGCTCGTGACACTCAGAGCATGCACTATATCAGGCCTAGTACATAGTATGACATACATGATAGACCCTATTGCTGAGGCATAAGGTATCATATCCATGTTTGCCATTTCTTCTAGATATTTGGGGACATACTCGTAGAAAGTGATATCCTATGTCTCATCGGTATGAGACCTCTCATGGAATTTTTCAAGCCAAACCTTTTGACAATGGTTTCTATGTACTTGGATTGGGACAAGCCAAGCATCCTCTTGGATCTATCTCTATATATTCTAATCTCCAAGATATAGGATGCTTCCCCTAAGTCCTTCACGGAGAAGCGTCTAGATAACCAAGCCTTTATTGTGGATAGCATTCCTACGTCATTCCCAATGATCAGGATGTCATCCACATATAACACCAAAAAGGTGATAGCACTCCCACTTACCTTCCTGTACACACAAGGCTCATCTTCATTCTTAACGAAGTTATAATATCTGATTGTCTTATCAAATCTTATATTCCAACTTTGGGAAGCTTGCTTTAGTCCATAAATGGATCTAAGCAACCTATAAATCTTATATGGGTAGTTCTTGGATACGAATCCCTCAGGTTGCATCATATACACCTCCTCCTCGAGGTTCCCATTGAGGAATGCGGTTTTCACATCCATCTGTCAGATCTCATAATCATAGTGTGCTGCAATAGCCAATAGAATTCTGATGAATTTCAGCATTGCCACGGGTGAGAAGGTTTCGTCGTAGTCAACACCTTGCCTTTGACGATACCCCTTAGCCACTAGCCTTGCTTTATAGGTCTCTACCTTTCCATCTACTCCGATCTTTATCTTAAAGATCCACTTGCAACCGATGGGTACAATACCTTCGGGTGCATCAACTAGGTTCTAAACCTTGTTGGAGTACATAGAATCCATCTCAGAATTCATGGCTTCTTGCCACTTCCCGGAGTCTATACTCATAATAGCCTCCTTGTAGGTCTGAGGATCAATATCCTCAACATCCTCTCCTCTAATATGTCCCACATATCTCTCAGGAGGATGAGAAACTCTATCAGACCTACGTAAAGTTGAAACTTGTGTATTAGGTACCTGAACAGACTCGGGCTGTAGAGTGGTGCTTGAGCTTGGTTCTCCAACCTCGCTCAACTCTATCATTCTCCCACTATTTCCGTCAAGAATGTGTTTCTTCTCAAGGAACACTACTCTCTTAGCTATAAAGACCTTTTGGTCCTCGAGATGATAGAAATAATACCCACAAGTTTCCTTGGGGTATCCCACGAATTTGCATCGCTCTGTCCTTGATTCTAACTTATCGGGGTTGTGTCTTTTAACATGGACAGGGCAGCCCCAAATCTTAACAACCTTAAGATTAGGCTTCTGCCCTTTCCATATCTCATATGGTGTAGATACTACCAACTTAGTTAGAACTCTGTTCTGAAGGTAAGTTGCGGTTTCTAGGGCATATCCCTATAATAAGATGGGTAGGTTAGCGAAACTCATCATGGACCATACCAAATCTAATAGCATACGATTTCTCCATTCAGAGACACCATTGGGCTGAGGTGTATAAGGAGGTGCCCATTGGGATAATATCCTATGGTCCTTAAGGAACTGAGTAAACTCTGTACTTAAGTACTCACCTCCTCGATCTGATCGAAGAGTTTTGATACTCTTTCTAGTCTGGTTCTCCACCTCATTCTTATACTCTCTGAATTTCTCAAAGGCCTCGGACTTATACTTCATTAAGTACATATATCCATACCTTGAGAAATCATCAGTAAAGGTAATGAAGTAGGAGTAACCACCAATGGATAGAGTTGACATGGGTCCACATACATCACTATGTATGAGTTCCAAAAGCTCAGTGGCTCTCTCTAGTTGCACTAAATGGAGAGTTGGTCAGTTTTCCATGAAGGCAAGGCTCATAAGTTGCATATGACACATAGTCGAATGGATCTAGATATTCATCATTTAGCAAATTTTGAATCCTTCTTTCATGGATGTGACCTGGCCTATAATGTCATAGGTATGCACTATCTATCTCATCTCATTTGCTCTTGGACACATTTACATTCATGATATGTACCTGACGCTTCATCAAGCTTTTGTTTCACCCTTTCTGCAAGGTACCCTTTGTAGTTCCTCTTCCAATACCCATCTTTACCATAGTGGATGCACTGGCCTTTGTCCTTTACTAGGTCTTTCTTAGCAACCTTTGCTTTACCTGGTCTACCCTTGCCCTTTCCCTTCTTAAGGGACCTTTCTGCTTTCCTTTTCTTTCTGGTCTCACTAGTGTAGAGAACTGACTTCTCTTTCTTAATAGTACTCTCTACCTCCCTCAACATATTGAGGAGCTCTGGGAGAGTCACCTTAAGCTTATACATATTAAAATTCATTATGACATGTGAAATGGAATCTGGTAGGGACTAAAGTACAATGTCCACACACAAGTTATCCTCTAGGACCATTCCTAGACCTATGAGTTTCTCTATCCACTCAATCATCTTTATGACATGGTTCTGAACCGGTGTCCCCTCAGTCATCCTAGCACGGAAGAAGCTCTTGGTTATCTCATATAGTTGAGTCCTTCCCTGTTCCTCAAATAATTTACGGACACGTAGGAGAATAGATCTGGCATCAATCTCTTCATGTTGTCTCTGTAACTCAAGAGTCATAGAGCCAAACATATAGCACTGAGTAAGAGTGGAGTCATCAATGTACTTCACATAGCGAGCGATCTCATCCTCGCTTGCCCCTTCTTCGGGCGAAGGTATCACTGTATCAAGGACGTACATGATTTTCTCCGCCATGAAAACAATTCTCAAGTTACAGAGCCAATTCGTATAATTTGGACCAGTGAGGCAGTTGACATCAAGTATGCCACATAAGGGATTTGAAAGCGACATTTTCTAAAAATAAAGATGCAGCAAAAATGAATAACATGTAGATTTTGCTAGAAATAAACTATCAAGATATGGACTTCTATCTTAATATACTCCCACTATTTTACTAACGAGTCACGCAACACCCTCAGCACGTGAAACAGAAGTCTCCGACAGACATCTAGTGGCGATCTAGCTTCAATCAACATCTTAGTGTAACCTCGAGGGACTAAACTAATCACACTAAGCCTAAAAGGTAGGCAACTCTTGCCGATCAAAACTCCTTGTGATTCCCGTCCTGTTCGGCCTCCGAATCACCATGGTCTCGAGGGACTCCTATTGGAAAATCTTGGGGGCGACATCACATGCGCAGCGGAAGAACAAGAAAACAAAATCCCCGATTCCTAAAGAGATGTTCGTCGTCGTGCGAAGATTGGTGCGTAAAATCCGCGAAACTTAAAACTGCGTATAAAGTATATTGTGTTACCTAGGGAGATCATATATCCCTATTTCCTTACAGATCCTTAGGAGAGGGTGAAGGATGTCAAGCGTCCTCCTCTCTAGCGATGATCCACATAGTATGGCTACGACGACGCTCATTAAAACTCCAGGTCTGCTCTGAGGTGGAGAGGGGGAGGAGAATAGGAGAGGCAAGCAAAGGCTCTAACCTATGAGGCTCTGAATCCCTCCTATTTATAGAGGTCCCCTATCAAACCCTAATGGATCCTCCCCTAGTGAGTGTTGGATCTGCATCTAATAACCCAAGCCTTTTAGATTAGTAGATCTTTATCCAATAATCTCTCATGGGCTCTTATTGGATCTCGTCCATGGGATCCAATAATTTAGGGGCTTATTGGATATCCAATAAGACAAAGGCTCCGTCGAATATCTCATATCCGAACCTCTACTCATCGCAATACCTACCAAATGTGTGTGACCCTCTAGGCCTAATATCGAGCTGGCCGTGAGTCATACCTGTCAGAACTCCTTCTAACTCAATGAATTATTATCTTTGTAATAATTCACTCGACTCATCGACTACGGACGTACTAGGCCACTACACCGTAGTCCCCAAACGATATAGGGGAATCCAATCCATTGGACCTATCTATCCTCAGTTACTGTGTACCTATAGTCCCTCATCCATCTAATATCCCAAAGACCATATATCGAGCATGGTGCTGTCAGACCCATACGGTTTCTACTCGAGTCTCGCTCTAATCGGATTCTCCCAGATAACTCTTTCTCTCTCAACCCGAATGACCCTAGCCAGGGATTTGTTTGAGCAAGAACACATGGGATATTCCTCTCATGATGCCGAGAGTGGATGATCCTCTATCGACACTCAATAGCCCTCGTAAGGTCGACTACCACTCCCAATGACCAGTTGTACTAGATCTTGGACAACTAAATCTATAAGTCTGGTATTAAAGAGTGGAGCACTCATATAGGACATCCTTTGTGTCTCAAGTCTAAGGACCAGATACACCACTAGGACTACGGAATCGCTTTCTGATAATAAGGCATCATCAACCATCCAGCATTCCGTAAGCGGATCAATCAGTGAACTCATTCTCCAATGAGCACTTGTACTATATTCCTAGTGTCCCAACACGAGCAGCTATGAGACCAGTTGGATCCATCATATAGACAAGTATACAACACACCAGTCTATCCAGTTATCACGATGTCCCTCTTGAGTAACCTATGACCGGGATTATTTAGGATATGTGTTTAAAGGTAAATCGATCTCATTATCGTGATCTCATCACGATCCGATTCCCATTGCACAAATCCAAGGACATCACAATATATATATATGCATATATGCAATAGTTATAAAGTGATATATGCCCAAATATAATAAGCAAAAAGATTCTGTATCAAGCTACATGTGCCATCACTCATGTGATTGGCTTATTAGGCACCTTTGACTAGCAATCTCCCACTTGACCTAAAGCCAATCACCTATGTGTCTGATCCCCATCAGACCCTTATGATGCTCAAAGACAATTTGAGACAACGACTTTGTAAGTGGATCTACAATGTTATCTTCGGATGGAACACTTTCCACTACTACATCTCCTCGGGTTACGATCTCTTTGATAAGCTAGAACCTCCTCAGAACACTTCTGATGAGCCCTGGGTTCCCTTATTTGAGTAATTGCCCCATAGTTGTCGTAATATAAGGAAGTCGGCTTCTTACTATCCGGCACGACTCCCAAATCTATGATGAACTTCTTCAACCAGACTTCCTCATTTATTGCATCTAATGCAGCAATGTACTCCGCCTCTGTGGTCGAGTCAGTAGTAGTATCTTGCTTGGAACTCTTCTATCACACTGCTCCTTCATTCAAGGTGTACACACACCTTGAATTCGCCTTACTATCATTGATATTAGATTGAAAACTTGAGTCTGTGTTGCCTTCAACCTTAAGGCTACTACCTCCATATACTAGTAAAAGATCCATAGTCCTTCTCAAGTACTATGGATACACTTTACTACTTTCCAGTGCTCCAAACCTAGATCCGCCTGATACCTGTTCGTGACACTCAGAGCATGCGCTATTTTAGGCCTAGTATATAGCATGGCATACATGATAGACCATATTGCTGAGGCATAAGGTATCATATCCATGTTCGCCCTTTCTTCTGGAGTCTTTGGGGACATACTCATAGAAAGCGATATCCCATGTCTCATCGGTATGAGACCTCTCTTGGAATTTTTCATGCCAAACCATTTGACAATGGTTTCTATGTACCTAAACTAGGACAAGCCATGCATCCTCTTGGATTTTTCTCTATAGATTCTAATCCCCAAGATATAGGATGCTTCCCCTAAGTCCTTCATGGAGAAGTGTCAAGATAACCAAGCCTTTATTGTGGATAGCATTTCTATGTCATTCCCAATTATCAGGATGTCATCCACATATAACACCAAAAAGGTGATAGCGCTCCCACTTACCTTCCTGTACACACAAAGCTCATCTTCGTTCTTAATGAAATCATAAGATCTGATTGCCTCATCAAATCTTATGTTCCAACTTCGGGAAGCTTACTTTAGTCCATAAATGGATCTAAGCAACCTACACACTTTATCTAGGTAGTTCTTGGACACGAATCCCTCAGGTTGCATCATATACACCTCGTCCTTGAGGTTCCCATTGAGGAATGTGGTTTTCATATCCATCTGCCAGATCTCATAATCATAGTGTGCTACAATAGCCAATAGAATTCTGATAGATTTTAGCATTGCTACGGGTGAGAAGGTTTCGTCGTAGTCAACACCTTGCCTTTGACGATACCACTTAGCCACTAGCCTTGCTTTATAGGTCTCTACCTTTCCATCTACTCCGATCTTTTTCTTAAAGATCCACTTGCAACCGATGGGTATAATACCTTCGGGCATATCAACTAGGTTCCAAACCTTATTGGAGTACATAGAATCCATCTCAGAATTCATAGCTTCTTACCACTTTCCAAAGTCTATAGTCATAATAGCCTCCTCGTAGGTTTGAGGATCAATATCCTAAACATCCTAGCCTCTAATATGTCCCACGTATCTCTCAGGAGGATGGGATACACTATCGGACCTATGTAAAGTTGAAACTTGTGTATTAGGTACCTGAACAGACTCGGGCTGTAGAGTGGTTCTTGAGCTTGGTTCTCCAACCTCGCTCAACTCTATCATTCTCCCACTATCTCCGTCAAGAATTTGTTCCTTCTCAAGAAACATTGCTCTCTTAGCTACAAAGACCTTTTGGTCCTCAAGATGATAGAAATAGAACCAACAAGTTTCCTTAGGCTATCCCACAAATTTGCATCGCTCTGTCCTTGATTCTAACTTATCGGGGTTGTGTCTTTTAACGTGGGTAAGGTAGCCCCAAATCTTAACAACCTTAAGATCAGGCTTCTTTTCTTTCCATATCTCATGCGGTGTAGACACTACCGACTTAGTTGGAACTCTGTTCAGAAGGTAAGCTGCGGTTTCTATGGCATATCCCTAGAATAAGATGAGTAGGTCAGCAAAACTCATCATGGACCGTACCATATCTAATAGCGTATGATTTCTCCATTCAGAGACACTATTGAGCTGAGGTGTATAAGGAGGTGTCCATTGGGATAATATCTCATGGTCCTTGAGGAACTGAGTAAACTCCGTACTTAAGTACTCACCTCCTCGATCTGATCGAAGAGTTTTGATACTCTTTCCAGTCTGGTTCTCCACCTCGTTCTTATACTCTCTGAATTTCTCAAAAGCCTCGGACTTGTACTTCATTAAGTATATATATCCATACCTTGAGAAATCATCAATAAAGGTAATGAAATAGGAGTAACCACCAATGGCATGAGTTAACATGGGTCCACATACATCACTATGTATGAGTTCCAACAGCTCAGTAGCTCTCTCTCCAATTGCACTAAATGGAGAGTTAGTTTTTCACGAAGGCAAGGCTCGCAAGTTGCATATGACACATAGTCGAATGGATCTAGATATCTAACATTTAGTAACTTTTGAATCATTCCCTCATAGATGTGACCTAGCCGACAATGCCATAGGTATGCACTGTTCACCTCATATCATTTCCTCTTAGACACTTATATTCATGATATGTGGAGTAGTTTCTTGCATAAATAAACCTTTATGCAATATTCCTCTCGCCAATCTCCCCTCGGCTTTACTAGAATTAACAAAAAATTATAGATATGATAAGCAATACTAGTATCTAATACCAATGCACAAAAATCTGATAATTGGAGATTGATCATGAATGTACCTGAAGCTTCTCCAAGCTTCTATTTCTCCCTTTCTGCAAGGTACTCTTTGTAGTACTTCTTCCAATGCCCATCTTTACCACAATGGAAGCACTGGTCTTTGTCCTTTGCTGGGTCTTTCTTAGCAACCTTTGCTTTACCTAATCTGCCCTTACCCTTTCCCTTCTTAAGGGACTTTTCTGCTTTCCTTTTATTTCTGATCTCAACTGTGTAGAGAACTGGCTTCTCTTTCTTAATAGTACTCTCCACCTCTCTTAACATATTAAGGAGCTTTAGGAGAGTCACCTTAAGCTTGTTTATATTAAAATTCATTATGAATTGTGAAAAGGAATCTGGTAGGGACTGAAGCACAATGTCCACACACAAGTTATCCTCTAGAATCATTCCTAGACCTGTGAGTTTCTCTATCCACTCAATCATCTTTAGGACATGGTTCTGTCCACACACAAGTTATCCTCTATGACCATTCCTAGACCTGTGAGTTTCTCTATCCACTCAATCATCTTTAGGACATGGTTCTGAATCGGTGTCCCCTCAGTCATCCTAGCACGGAAGAGGCTCTTAAATATCTCATATCGCTGAGTCCTTCCCTGTTCCTCAAAAAATTTGCAGACATATAGGAGAATGGATCTGGCATCCATCTTTTCATGTTGTCTCTGTAACTTAGGAGTCATAGAGCCCAACATATAGCACTGAGCAAGAGTGGAGTCATCAATGTACTTCACGTAGCGAGCGATCTCATCCTCGCTTGCCCCTTCTTCGAGCGTAGGCATTACTGTATCAAGAACGTACATAATTTTCTCCATCGTGAGAACAATTTTCAAGTTACGGAGCCAATCTGTATAATTTGGAATAGTGAGGCGGTTGACATCAAGCATGCCACGTAAGGGATTTTAAAGCGACATTTTTTGAAAATAAAGATCAGCAGAAATGAATAACATGCAGATTTTGCAAGAAATAAACTATCAAGATATGAACTTCTATCTTAATATGCTCCCACTATTTTACTAACGAGTCACGCTACACCCTCAGCACGTGAAACGGAAGTCTCTGACAGACTTCTAGTGGGATCAGGATCCAATCAGCGTCTTAGTGTAACCTCAAGGGACTCGACCAATCACACTAAGCCTAAAAGGTAGGCAACTCTTGCCGATCACAACTCCTTGTGATTCCCATCCTGTTCGGCCTCCAAATCACCATGGTCTCGAGAGACTCGACCAACCATGATGCTCGGTTAAGTCGATACCTTCTTTACAAGATGAGTCTGATTTGATGATATACCCTCGAGGGACTCGACCAAGCATATCATATCCTCAGGTCATCGGTGACATCTCTATGTCGTAAGCAAGATAACGAATCGCGATATAGGTGAGTCTCGAGGGACTCGACAAACTCAACCTACACCGAGAATCGGTTCCTATTTATAACGATAGAAGGCCACGTGGGTCAGTCTAATTGCCTCATGTTTACCGACTTAATATTATCGAGAGAGATGTTTCTATGATTTGGTCTCCTAATATTGTTGAATCTCGGATTTTGATGATGAAGTCAATTGTCATTTGTTATCTAATCTATGTGTTGAGATAAGTGTGCAGGATTAACTATGATGAAAGTTAGACAAGCAGCAGGTGTTGCCCCGGAGTCAAGATCATGATCACGTTGGGAGTTCGACGGAAGTTCGGACAGTCGTCGGAGGTTCAGTGAGAACAGATCCGAGAAGTCCAAAAGCTTGCCAAGCGAAGCTCGTCGGAACTCGCCAAGTGGATCGTCGCAAAGTCCAAGAGTTTGCCGGATGTCCGCAGAAGGATCACCGAGGGTTCATCGGATGATCGACGGAAGTTCGCCGGAAACTCGCCGGAAGGAGCGATTGACACATCGGAGCAAAGCTGCAGAAGTTGTCTTAGATTAAATCGTAGTTAGCATGTTGATTAAGCTTGAAAATGGGAGGTGATCTCATTAGCTTAATCTTGGGGTAATGGGCCCCCGAAAAGATTGAAATTGGGCGAATGGAGCTAACCATTCGGACCCGATACACCAGGCGGTGCAACCGCCCAGGCCAGGAGGTGCAACCGCCGGGCTGTGTCTCCTGCGAGACTGGGCGGTGCAACCGCCCTAGCCAAGAGGTGCAACCGCCCAGAGCTCGATCTTGAGCTAGATCAAGGCGGTGCAACCTCCCCGACAGAGAGGTAGCACCGCTTGAGCTCGATCTTCTCGAGCTCGGCAGAGGTGCAACCGCCTCGGTCGAGAGGTGGCACCGCCTGGGGCTCGATCTTCAAGCGATTTCAGGCGGTGCAACCGCCTCGCTCGATCTCCGAAACTCGCCAGGCGGTGCAACCTCTCCGATCAAGAGGTGCAATCGCCTCGATCCCGAATTCCGGGATTTGATCGTTTTGAGCTCCAAATTTGAACTGGGTTGGGGCCTATAAATACCCCACCCATTCAACACTGGAAAGATACAGATCTACACCAATTCTTGATCTTTTTTTCAAGTGACTCTAAGAGCTCAAACTTGTGTAAAGTCCTAAAGTTCTCCTCTTTCTGTTCTTCAAGTCTTGAGTTGTAAAGAGAGGAGAGAAAGGATCTGTAAAGGTTGTCTCCCGAGCCTGTCAAAAGGAGAGAAACTGTAAAGGGCAGTTGGCCTTCGCCCATTGAAGGAAGGCAGCTAGTTGACGCCGGTGACCTCGTCCGGAGGAGGAAGCCAAAAGTGGAGTAGGTCAAGACCCGACCAACCACTCTAAATCTCTGGTTTGCTTTTACTTGAGCACTTTATCATTACTGCAAACCTCCTACATAGCTACTGCCCTCTGCGCTTTTACGAACGAGTCTCTAAGCTATGATCTTTCCGAATCTGCATTCAGACGCAAATCGGTGTCTTCGTATGATCTTTACGCTACAGTTTACGCTTACGTTTTGATTCCATTGCCTTCTGCGTATTCATAAAACGCTTTTCAAGTTCAAAACTGCGTTTAGACGTAAAATTACATTTTGACGTAAAACTGCGTTTAGACGTAAAACAGCGTTTAAACGCAAAACTGCGTTTAGACGTAAAACTGCGTTTAGACGTAAAATAGCGTTTAGACGCAAAACTGCATTTAGACGCAAAACTGCGTTTAGACGTAAAACTGCGTTTAGACGTAAAACTGCGTTTAGACGCAAAACTGCGTTTAGACGTAAAACTGCATTTAGACGTAAATCAGCTTTCCTCATACAATCATCAGATTTCAGTTTACGTTTACATCTTGATTTCAACTGCATACTGCCTTCTGCGATTTTACAAACGAGTTTCAAAGGTTAGACGTAAATCTGTGTTTAGACGTAAATTTGCGTTTAGACGTAAATCTGCGTTTAGACGTAAATATGCTTTTTGCAGATTACTTTTTGAGCTGTACAATAGCAGCACACTATCTTTATACTTCTGTCTAAACAAGTGATTTACGAATCGACACTTAGACGTAAATCTGTTTCTTCGTACGAACATCGGATTTCAGTTTGCACCGATATTCTGGTTTTCATCATTGCTGCAAACTGCCTACATAGATTGACTGAAACCTTGCCTAGCATCAACTCTCATACAGAGTTGTCCTTATCATTCAAACACAGCTTTCGGTTTTAATCGCAGAAAGTTTTCCGCTGCACTAATTCACCCCCCCCCCCCTCCTCTTAGTGCTCTCGATCCTAACAATTGGTATCAGAGCGAGGTTAACTCTCTAAAGGATTAAAACCCAAGAGAGATGACATACGCCGGAAACCAAGAGGGGCATTCTATTACACGTCCACCCATGTTCAGTGGAACGGACTACACCTACTGGAAGACCCGAATGAGGATCTTTCTTATCTCTATGGATTTTGAACTGTGGAACCTTGTTGAAAACGGATTTTCAAAGTCTTCTCTTCCAATGATCGATTGGAATGAATTGGAAAAGAAGGCTTTCGCTCTTAATGCAAAGGCTATGAATGCCTTATTTTGCGCACTTGATAAAAACGAGTTTAATCGTGTTTCAACTTGCGAAACTGCATTTGATATTTGGCACACACTTGAAGTGACCCACGAGGGCACAAGTAGAGTGAAAGAGTCAAAAATCAATTTATTGTTGCATTCTTTTGAACTTTTCCAGATGAAACCGAGTGAAACCATTGGCGACATGTTTACCCATTTCACGGATGTCATCAACGGTCTAAAAGGACTCCGAAAAAGTTTTTCGGATTTTGAACTCGTAAATAAGATACTAAGATCCCTTCCTAAAAGTTGGGATCCTAAAGTCACTGCTATTCAAGAGGCAAAAGATCTGCGCAACTTCCCTCTTGAAGAACTAATCGGGTCATTAATGACCTATGAGATGACCTGCAAAGCTCATGAAGAGCAAGAAGACATCCTTCCAAAGAACAGGAAGGATATGGCACTTAAAACTTCTGAATGCCACTTGAGAGAAAACTCAAGTGATGAGGACTGTGATGATGACTTGGCACTCTTAACAAGAAAATTTAAAAAATTCTTCAAGAAAAACAAGTTTAAGAATGATACGAAAAATAAACTTAAACCCAAGAAGGACCAAGTGATCTGCTATGAATGTAAAAAGTCGGGACACTACAAGAGTGATTGTCCCCAAGTCAAAAGAAGAACATCAAAGAAGAAGGCTCTTCAAGCAACATGGGATGACTCGAGTGCATCTGAAGAAGAGGAGTCCAACACCGAGCAAGTTGCTCATTACGCCTTAATGGCCATCGGAGAGGAGGTAACGAATTTATTAGATGTTGATTTATCTTTCGATGAATTATTAAATGCCTTCCATGATTTATTTAATGAATGCAAGATTATCAATAGAAAATACAAATTGTTAAAAAAGGTACATGATAGTCTTACTTGTGATTTTAATAAGTTAAAAATCGAATATCATGATAGTTTAAATTCATGTATCAAATGTCATGATCTAGAAACCTGTCAAAAAGAAAACTTGCTACTTAAGGACACCTTGAAGAAATTCGAGGTTGGTAGCAAGTCATTAAACATGATCCTTACAAACAAGGGTCATGTTCCCAAAAGAAGTGGGATTGGATTTGTGAGGAGTCCTCACCAAAATCCAACTACCTTTGTAAAAGGCCCCATCTTACATGTTAGACATCAAAGCAAATGCAACTTTTGTTGCAAGTTCGGACACAAGACGCATTATTGTCCATTCAGGAAATTTAGTCCAAACAAATTGATTTGGGTTCCTAAAGGAACCATGACAAATTCTATGCAACATGATAGAAAATTTAGATCTATTAGTGAGGCACCCAAAAGCAAATGGTTACCTAAACATCATCCTTTCTTGTAGAAAACTAAACCATCGCAAGCTAGGAGCAAGAGATGGTACCTTGATTGTGGATGCTCAAGGCATATGACCGGAGATCCATCCCAATTCTCTAAGCTCACTAGCATAGACGAAGGATATGTCACCTTCGGAGACAACAACAAGGGTAAAATCATTGGCAAAGGAACCATAGGTAACAAATCCAACTTTTCTATTGAAAATGTTTTGCTAGTTGATGGTCTAAAACATAACCTCCTGAGCATTAGTCAATTATGTGATAAAGGATATATTATCAGATTTGAATCTAATGCTTGCATCATTGAAAAACCACACAAAAACATATCTATGATTGCATTAAAAAAAAAAAAACGATACACTATTGACATCAATGATTTATGTAATGAAACATGTTTTTTTCTTTTTTAAATGAGAATGCTTGGATATGGCACGAAGATTAGGTCATGCTAGCATGAAGCTAATCACTCAAATATCATCCAAAGAACTTGTAAGAGGAATTCCTCATATCAAGTTTATCAAAGATAATGTATGTGATGCCCGCCAATTAGGTAAACAAATTAAGAGTAGCTTCAAACCTAAAAATCAAATAAGCACCTCTAGGCCCTTACAATTGATCCATATGGACCTGTTTGGGACCCATCTCCACATCAAGCCTAGGAGGTAGCAAAATACGCTTTTCATCGTAGATGACTATAGCAGATACACATGGACTTACTTCTTAAAACAGAAAAGTGAATGCCTTAGATCTTTTACCAAGTTTTGCAAACTCATTCAGAATGAGAAAGGTTCTATGATTTCACCAATTAGAAGTGATCATGGTGGTGAATTTCAAAACCATGATTTCCAGGAATTTTGTGAACTCAATGGATACAACCATAATTTCTCTACTCCCAAAACCCTCAACAAAATGGAGTTGTAGAAAGAAAAATCGAAATTTACAAGAAATGGTAAGAACCATGTTGAATGAACATAATCTACCCAAATATTTTTTTGGCGAAAGCCGTAAATACTGCATGCTACATCTTAAATAGAGTTCTAGTGAGACCTCTACTAACCAAAACTCCCTATGAGTTATGGAACAATAAAAAAACCCAACGTTTCATATTTTAAAGTCTTTGGGTGTAAGTGTTTTATCTTGAATGAAAAAAAAAGACAACTTAGGAAAATTTGATGCTAAATCCGATGAAGGAATCTTTCTTGGTTATTCTACAGTTTCTAAAGCCTTTCGTATCTTTAATAAAAGAACTCTAATTATTGAAGAATCCATCCATGTTGTTTTCAATGAGATTTCTGAAATCACGAAAAAAATGATCTTGACGATGATGTTAATTTTGATTCTTTGAATTTAAATGAAACCCCGCCTCCAACTAGCAACTTGGATGCATCCACTTCTCATTTCCTTACCCAAGGATTGAAGTATGTAGATGCTCATCCTAAGGAGCTAATCTTAGAGACACATCAAAGGGGGGTTCAAACACGATCTTCTCTTAAAACCTTTTGTGCAAATGTCGCCTTTCTCTCCCAAATTGAACCCAAATGCATTGATGAAGCCATGAAAGATGATTCATGGATTATCGCAATGCAAGATGAATTAAATCAATTTGAGAGAAATGAAGTGTGGAAGCTTGTTCCTAGGCCAAATGACCATTTAGTTATTGGTACTAAATGGGTCTTCTAAACAAAACAAAATGAAAATGGTATCGTGGTTAGAAACAAGGCTAGATTAGTGGCCAAAGGTTTCAACCAAGAAGAAGGTATCGATTACGAAGAAACCTTCGCTCCTGTGGCTCGACTGGAAGCCATAAGGATGCTCCTTGCCTACGCTAGCAGTAAAAATTTTAAGTTGTTTCAAATGGATGTTAAAAGCGCTTTTCTTAATGGCTTTATTTCCGAAGAAGTCTATGTTGAACAACCTCTTGGATTTGAAAATAATGATCTCCCTAATCATGTGTTCAGATTAACTAAAGCTCTCTATGATTTAAAACAAGCTCCAAGGGCTTGGTATGAGAGACTTAGTTCTTTTCTTATTGAAAATAATTTCATAAAAGGCAAGGTTGATACTACATTATTCATCAAGAACTTTGAAAATAATTTTCTCATTGTTCAAATTTATGTTGATGATATTATCTTTGGTTCTACGAATGAATCTCTTTGTGAATCCTTTGCGAAAACTATGAGCCGTGAATTTGAAATGAGTCTAATGGGAGAGTTAACATTCTTCTTAGGCCTACAAATCAAACAACTAGGCAATGGCATCTTTATTAGTCAAACCAAATATGCTATGAGTTTGCTAAAGAAGTTCAATATGAATAACTCAAAAGCAATTAACACTCCTATGAGCACCTCCACTAAGTTAGAAATTGATGAGAATGGAGAAAGCTTCGATCAAAAAACCTATAGGGGTATGATAGGAAGTTTACTTTACCTCACTGCCACCAGACCAGACATTATGTTTAGTGTAGGACTTTGTGCTAGATTTCAATCAAACCCTAAGATATCTCATCTCAAAGCAGTCAAAAGAATACTTAGATATCATAATGGAACCACAAATCTAGGATTATGATACCCAAAATCAGAAAATTTTGAATTAATGGCTTATGCTGATGCGGACTTCGCTGGCTGTAGACTGGATAGAAAAAGCACATCAGGATCATGTCAATTTTTAGGACATGCCCTTGTATCCTGGTCATCTAAGAAACAAAGCTCAGTTGCTCTATCAACGACCGAAGCTGAATATATTGCAGCAAGTGCATGTTGTGCACAAGTTGTATGGATGAAAAACACTTTAGAAGATTACAAAGTTAATCTTAAAGATATTCCCATTAAATGTGATAACACGAGTGCAATATGCTTAACTAAAAATCCTATACAACACTCAAGAACAAAACATATTGATATTAGACATCACTTTATACGAGATCATGTCACTAATCATGATGTAACCATAGAGTTCATTGATACCAAACATCAACTAGCTGATATCTTTACAAAACCCCTATGTGAAGAACAATTTGATTACATAAGAAGAGAATTAGGAATGTTGATGTGTCCGAATACTTAAACCAGTTAAAATTATTTTTCGGATGTTATTACTATTACATGCCTTGGCATCACTTGATCAAATAACATGTTGGAAATTATGTGACAAATGTTTTTAACAGAGCTTACTCATAATCGAATGCATGTAGGAAGTTCATTTTTCGATTTGAATGCTAAAAATGGGATTTTCCTGTACACTCTTATGAAAACTTGCTGAAAAATGACTTTCCTCCTACTTGTTGAAAAATGCTATCATGCTTTTTGTTGATGACAAAGGGGGAGAAACATATGAATTGATAAACACTGCCATAATCATGTCTATGTCATAGCTGAACTGCCATAATCATGTCTATGTCATAGTTGCAAATACTTGAGTGATGCTATAAACAATGTTATAGTTATGCCAAACTTGCATCACCAAGAGATATATGAACATGTGCTATAGTTTGCATTATGTCTTGAGTTGATATCCTATCTTGTGAAGTAAATGCAAACTTGCTAGAAAATCTCAAATGTGTGCATCATGTAATAGTCCTTCGCAGCTTTATATGATTATATGATTACATGATGAATAGTTACAAACACAATCATACAAACTTGATGATGTATGTCAAGCCTTGACATCATTCTTGAAGAGATACATCATGATAGGTATCATGATGGGAGTATTGATAAGTTTAACTGATCTAACATATCAATACGTCACTTGAATTCTTAGGTCTTGAATTCAAGGTTGACTTATCTCAACTATGGCATATAGATAGGGGGAGTTAAGGTTAACTTCATTATCAATTGATTGTCATCATCAAAAAGGGGGAGATTGTTGAATCTCGGATTTTGATGATGAAGTCAATTGTCATTTGTTATCTAATCTATGTGTTGAGATAAGTGTGCAGGATTAACTACGATGAAAGTTAGACAAGCAGCAGTGTTGCCCCCGAGTCAAGATCATGATCACGTTGGGAGTTCGAGAGTTCGACGGAAGTTCGGATGGTCGCCGGAGGTTCAGCGAGAATAGATCCGAAAGTCCGAAAGCTTGCCAAAGCGGCTCGTCGAACTCGCCAAGTGGATCGTCGCAAAGTCCGGAGTTTGCGGATGTCCGCAGAAGGATCACCGAGGGTTCATCGGATGATCGACGGAAGTTCGCGGAAACTCGCCGGAAGGAGCGATTGACACATCGAGCAAAGCTGCAGAAGTTGTCTTAGATTTAATCGTAGTTAGCACGCTGATTAAGCTTGAAAATGGGAGGTGATCTCATTAGCTTAATCTTGGGGCAATTGGGCCCCGAAAAAGATTGAAATTGGGCGAATGGAGCTAACCATTCGACCCACGATTGCACCGTGCGGTGCAACCGCCAAGGCTGTGTCTCCCAGCGAGACCGGGCGGTGCAACCGCCCGACCAAGAGGTGCAACCGCCCAGAGCTCGATCTTGAGCTAGGCGGGTGCAACCTCCCCGACAGAGAGGGTAGCACCGCCGAAAGCTCGGTCTTGAGCTTTCGAAGCGAGAGAGGTGCAACCGCCTCGTCCGAGGTGGCACCGCCTGGGGCTCGATCTTCGAGCGGTTTCGGGCGGTGCAACCGCCCACGACAGAGGTGCAACCGCCACGGGCTCGATCTCGAAGCTCGCCAAGCGGTGCAACCTCTCCAATCAGAGGTGTAACCGCGATCCCGAATTCGGATTTGATCGTTTTGAGCTCCAAATTTGAACTGGGTTGGGGCCTATAAATACCCCACCCATTCAACACTGGAAAGATACAGATCTACATCGAATTCTTGATCTTTTCAGTGACTCTAAGAGCTCAAACTTGTGTAAAGTCCTAAAGTTCTCCTCTTTCTGTTCTTCAAGTCTTGAGTTGTAAAGAGAGGAGAGAAAGGATCTGTAAAGGTTGTCTCCTGAGCCTGTCAAAAGGAGAGAAACTGTAAAAGGGCAGTTGGCCTTCGCCCATTGAAGGAAGGCAGCTAGTTGACGTCGGTGACCTCGTCGGAGGAGGAAGCCAAAAGTGGAGTAGGTCAAGACTGACCGAACCACTCTAAATCTCTGGTTTGCTTTTACTTGAGCACTTTATCATTACTGCAAACCTCCTACATAGCTACTGCCCTCTGCGCTTTTACGAACGAGTCTCTAAGCTCTGATCTTTCCGAATCTGCATTCAGACGCAAATCGGTGTCTTCGTATGATCTTTACGCTGCAGTTTACGCTTACGTTTTGATTCCATTGCCTTCTGCGTATTCATAAAACGCTTTTCAAGTTCAAAACTGCGTTTAGACGTAAAATTACGTTTGACGTAAAACTGCGTTTAGACGTAAAACAGCGTTTAGACGCAAAACTGCGTTTAGACGTAAAACTGCGTTTAGACGTAAAATAGCGTTTAGACACAAAACTGCGTTTAGACGCAAAACTGCGTTTAGACGTAAAACTGCGTTTAGATGCAAAACTGCGTTTAGACGTAAAACTGCATTTAGACGTAAATCGGCTTTCCTCGTACAATCATCAGATTTCAGTTTACGTTTACATCTTGATTTCAATTGCATACTGCCTTCTGCGATTTTACAAACGAATTTCAAAGTTTAGACGTAAATCTGTGTTTAGACGTAAATTTGCGTTTAGACGTAAATCTGCGTTTAGACGTATATCTGCTTTTTGCAGATTACTTTTTGAGCTATACAATAGCAGCACACTGTCTTTATACTTCTGTCTAAACAAGTGATTTACAAATCGACACTTAGACGTAAATCTGTTTCTTCGTACGAACAACGGATTTCAGTTTGCACCGATATTCTGGTTTTCATCATTGCTGCAAACTGCCTGCATAGATTGACTGAAACCTTGCTTAGCATCAACTCTCATACAGAGTTGTCCTTATCATTCAAACACAGCTTTCGGTTTTAATCGCAGAAAGTTTTCCGCTGCACTAATTCACCCCCCCCCTCTTAGTGCTCTCGATCCTAACAAATATGACATGTCACACATATACATATTTAATATATATCTACATCACATGCAAATATATATACATATATAGTATATGTATAAGCAATCACACCAGATGATCATGGACCACAACCTAATGTGATTAGGCCCGAGCCAATAGGCCTAATCACTTACATTAAGATCTATGTGTAAAACGATGCATCTCCATGCCCCATGATCATCCATCTCATCCTCGTCGGTTCCGTCGACATCTTGATGCATCTTCATGCATCGCGATCGTCCGTCTCGTGGGTCCCGCTATCGCATCCACGCTCTTACTACGCCTCCTCATGTGATTACAACTTAATCATAGGCACATAGGCCCGACAATAAACGAGAAATATAATGGAGGTTCGCAGACCTCAATAATAATAATCACAAGTACACACATCACATGGTCCATGATCATCCGTCCACACAATATACGTCACATGTATAAATAATCATCATCATGTAGGTCTACTAGATAATGATAAAAATAATAATTAACTAAACATTTTAATTAATTAGTATTTTATGAAATCAGGGAAATATAGGGAATTTCTGAATTAGTATGGGTATTTTCATAATTTGGACAAAAGACAGAAATTAGAATTTCTCAAATTCACAAGGGCAAAACTACCTTTTTGCCCAAAAACCCTAAGCCCGTCTCTCTCTTCGCTGCTGCTGCTGTCGCCGCCACCGTGCTACTGGCGGCCTGTGCGGTGGGGCGAGGGCGCTGCCCGCACCTGCAGGCGGGCGCCCCCGCGGGCGCTGCCGCCTCCGCGGGCGGGCACCCTTGTGGCCGCCGTCCCCTCCGCGGGCGGTTCTACCCGCAAGGCAACGCCCGCAGGCAATGTTGCCTCGTCGAGTGGCCGCCCCTACGGGGTTTTTGCCCACGGGAGCAGCGGCCACAGGCGCCGCTACCCTGCTGTCACGGACTTAGCTGGTTTTGCCTAAGTCGTGCGGCACCCTTGCGTGTCCATCCGCAAAGGTCAACCTACCTGAAGCCTCCCATGGTCCCCTAGGACCCACAAAAGAGAGAACAGGACAGAGAAAACGCCTCACTCGGGATCCACAAGCAAACATCTCCGAAAAATACTTTATAGACAATGCAAATTACAAACAGACTTTACAAGCTCTAAATAGTTGCATAACAAAGGGTAAAATGGTCCATTACAGATCGAAAATCTCTCACACGTGTCCACATGACACAACCTTTATTTACAAGCACAAAGCGGCCACCAACCCAACTAAAATGGGACTATTAAGCCTTCGGCCGTCCCTCTACATGCTGTACAAAGTATGAACATACCAAAAGACACGGACATACATAAGCATTATATCAAACATCCTGTTTAGAAGTTTGTTCATGACATTCTCCCCCACTTCTTCCTTCGACGTCCTCATTGAAGCCTTTGCCGACACTGCAACTCCTCGCCTTTACTGAGTCTTCAATCTTCTGCTCCAACTATAATGCGCCTCTTGGCTCCCAACTGCTCTCCATTGCTGTTTATGAGTAGTCGAACCTTTGATCCGCCATGCTGCTTCAACTCGCCAATGACTCTGACTCTAGTGTGGGGTTGGCTGAGTTGTGTTGATCCCTGTTGATTCTTGCGGATCCTCCAGATGAAGGAAAAGACCATCCTTACTGCGCCAGTCTCTCAAATGCCTCATGTTGTTTGAACTAGGTGGATGCTTGTTGGAGCTTTTAACGAGCATCGTCTCGTAAACTTCTGAAGATTTGGGTCCTTCCTCCACAAAATTTGCTCATTGACTCTTCTTTCACTTAGTTGTCACATCCAAGTAGGTTTGCATCACTTCCGCTTTCGATTGGCATTTCGTTGGGAAATGAAGCGGACAATCTACTCTCAGTAACACTAATCACCATTGGTGAGGATTTGACAACTATTGTCTTCCATTATCTTCGAAGGGTCTTTGAACATATGCAGAGCTCCTCTGTTAGATAGATAAGAGAATTGAGGTACTCAGTTTCGCCCATTCTCTTAAGAGTTGAGAAGTCAAAGGTTACTTGACTTCGCCCGCCTCCTCGAGGTTGTACTCCATGCATCGAGCTGGTTACTGGCCTTCGCCTGCTCTTTGCTCACACTTCTGAAGCACTTGAAGTGTTTGCACTCCTTGCGTTGAGTTAGCTACTGTGATTCACCTTCTCAATGCCATCGAACTTCTGGAATGCAGGAAGTTTTCACCCTAACTTGGAGTAATTCTCTAATAGATTTGGTCGCCTTTGGGATTGTACCGTCTTCTCCATCAACCCTGCCGCCTACTCCCTTGAGTAGCGAAGGTACAGCACCGCGTACTGACTACTTCGTTCCTTGGTCGTGCACTTTTGCATGACTCGAAGTCCTTCACTTTCGGCTATCTTGATGAGAAACTCATTGACACCGGTCTTACAAAGTTCCTTGGCCTCTGCCCTTCAGCCTTGTCTCGGTACTTGGAGTTTTCCTCTGCATGCTCCACCTCCTCGGCCCCTTTCATGACCAAGCGCTCTCCCTCCATGAGAGCAAGGGATCAATGACTTTCACGAAAGTCCCGCCTCTACGGTACCATGGCGCTACCATGCCCATGGCACTACTATCCGTCGCCTCGCATCTGCATCCATTTTCTTCACAATCAGTAGTTATGCCTCTGTGGTACTCCTCCAAGTCCACCTCCATTCTAACTGATGCTTGATTTTGGGTAGCTAAGTCCCTCTGGACTCGTCGTTGCTTCCTCACCCCTTTCGACCCCTTGCTTCAACACCTTTGTGTTCTCTAAGTAGCTCCCTTTGGTCGATGGAAAGATAGACTGCAACTCCCATGCACGGCCTCTGCCATCACATTGTAGGGTTTGCACCGATTCTATTCTCCTTAGCTTCTTTGGTAGCAACGTTCGCTTACTCGACCTTGTCCTCTGACTTGTCGGGCTCCCTTAAGCGAATATGAGCTCTAGAGCAGTCCAACTCTCCAACTGCTTCGATCATACTGCTGTATGATCAAGTCCATCCCATGGGACTCACTGGTACTTGCATTCGAACTTTTCCCTTGGTGGAACACAGCCCCCATATGCTGATGACCAAGGCTTTCATCCGATGCAAAATTTGATGCACGCACGAAAGACCCGCCTCTGCGGTACCATGGCCTTCACTCCTTGAATCCATAGCCCTTCTTGCTGTCATGTTGTTCGCCGAAGTGGAGCTTCCAGTAGCTCCCGATCATACCTCCGTATGATCTAGTCCCTCACGGGGCAAGATTGTGTGTATCGCATTGCCATGAACTGTTCCACCATGATCCGCTACACCATGTCACCTCCTGGTGACATCTCCATTGCATTCTGATCCTTGTGGGATGAACTCGAATTGTGGTCCCTCCATGTATGGCCTTTGCCAATACATCGTAGGGTCCCTTCCACCTTCGATTTTGTTTGCTCCTTTGGCAATCGACCTTCATCCACCCACTCTTGGGTCACACCAAGATGAAGCACTGCTCTAGGACAGTCTATCGCCTAGTAGCTCCTGAAGTCCCCCGACTTCTCTGTAATTAGTGTACCATTGTCTGGATCCTGGGCCTCTACCCCTACCAGCACAATCTTCGCTATGCACCGCTTCCTTTATAGCAACTTGAATGGCAACACTGTGGCATATTCTTCAAGAGTACCGCCTCTGCGTCCTCTTGCCCCATGCTAAGGCCTTCTGAACCCAACTTCACCTCCGCAAATTGAGTCACCTTAGTTCCTTGTTAGGACTCTAGCTAGGAGAGTCCTAATTGAGAGGGACATTCATATAAAACCTACCTAAGCCGACCCCTATTAAAGAGGTGAAGAGGCCGGCTAGGGTTAGGAGATTGTTTCTTAGAGATAAATTAGGAGTTGTAAAGAAATAGGAGTCTTGATTAGAAGTCTATTAGGAGTTGGTTAGAAGAAGGATTCTTGAGTAGGAGTCTTGAGTAGGAGTCCTATTAGGAGTTAGGGTTTAGAAACCCTATAAATAGCCATGTATTCCTCCTCTTTTCACAAGCAATAGATGAATCTTTTCTGCAGCCTTTGAGCAGCAACTTGGAGGGAGGAACCCCTATAGAGTTCCAAGGAGGCCGATCCCCTAAAGAGATCAACCCCAAGTTTAGAATCTGCAAGGGTTCTAACACCTGGTATCAGAGCAGCGTTCTTGGCGTCTTGCTGCCCTTCCATAGCCATCCATCAACCCTCCACAACCGCCCAAAGCAATTCCCACAATTGCTTAAGAGATCGTTGTCAAATTCAACCGTCATCTCCACCACCACGGATCATCCTTTGATCTTCCCGTGAATTGCAACAGGTTCTGGTTTTCTACCTTACTACTGCTGCAATTTAGTTATCCTTATTTGAAAATCCCAAAAAAAAATTATTCCTATATTGCTGCAAATACTTTTCGTCATAAAGTTTTCATCTCTACGACGAAAGATACATTGCAGAATTCCAACCGTATAGCACCGTCTGGTTGATCTTGCTACTGTGTTTTTTCTATCCAAATCTCTACGAAATTTTTATGACATCTTTGACATTTCTTAATAGCAGATTCTCTTTGGTTTCATAAAAAAATTCTCAATATAAACCACTGATCTTTTATGTCTAATCTGCTATACTTAAAAATCTGTGCTGCAGAAAATTTCAACCGCATATTGTTGCCTTAACCCATCTATTTGCAAAACTTTTGAATGAAATTTCTTATACACTTCATAGATCATCTTAGCTTCCATCTAAGATTGATCTATAAAGAAATTCATCTCTAAAAACGATTTTGTGTTGCTGCAAATTTTCGTCGTAACCTGCTGGAATTTCTCGACGAGAATTCTGTTATCGCAACTTGCACCAATTTCCTTGCTGTTATACTGCCAAAATTTTCTTGATTAAATTAGATATCCTTGCTGTCATATAAATTGTGATTTTACTATCAATTCCCTCCTCAATTCTCTCACGTTTATGGTGGGAATTACGTCGAGAAACCGTTGTTTCTTCGACGACAATTCTACTCTTACAAGAAAGCACATACTTGCTGCAACTACCATTGATTTCTACCAAACCTTTGCTACCATCTACCACAGATCCAAAACTTTTATCTACAGCCCTAAAACTCTACCAAACCACACCCTTAACCTGGACCCAAAATAGCCACAAAACAAGCCTAAACCGTAGCCTATATCCACCAATCTACCAACCCTTTCGACCATCACCTCTCTCAACCAATACATACCTTTAACCCGACAACAAAAGAGAGATCTTGATATCACAGATTAGATGACATATACTATGATATCTGAGGAGGTATTCAATGCTAAATTCGAAGCCTTCGAGGCGCGAATGGAGGATAAGATTGGGATGCTCTTTACCGAACTCAGATTGGGCCGACTACTAAGCCCGAAGAAATCATATCAAGGAGAGAGCTTTGCCCAATCGCACTAAGCCCAAAGATATGACTTCCAAGAGAGGAGAAACTCTATGACCAACCTCAACTATCCATGCATGAGAGTGGACTTCCCTAGATGGGAAGAAGGAGACCCGATTGGTTGGATCTCGCGCGCGGAGCGATATTTTCGGTACCACAAAATCGCAGATGCATCTATGGTGAAAATTGCAGCTATACATCTTGAAGGGGATGCTATACAGTGGTTTGACTGGTTTGAACATACTTATGGAGTCTTTTCATGGCAACAATTCAAAGAAGGACTGCTAATACGCTTCAAACCAACCGATTACGAGAATATTGACGGACAACTAGCAAAGATCCGACAAACCTCCACCATTCAGGAGTACCAAACCAGGTTTGAAAGGTTATCTAATCAAACTCATGATTGGTCTCAAAAACAGCTATTGAGGACCTTCATTGAGGGCTTGAAGCCGGAGATCCGAGGAGAAGTTAAAGCGCGACAACCGTATACGCTTATGGCAGTCATCTCTTTCGCACGACATCAAGAGGAGCAATTGAACCATGAAGCTCGGAGGACTAGGGTCACTCCTCAACCAGTAATATTGAAGCCCTCAGCCCCCCCTATTGTCGACCAAGTCCCTACACCAACGAGGTTAACAGGAGAAGAGCTTCGGGAGCGATATGCGAAGGGGTTATGTTGGCATTGTGACGAGCCGTGGAGCCGTGAGCATCGCTGTAGTAAAGGGAGACTTCTTATGATTGAACCAATAGAAGAAGAGGTCATTGAACATAAAGAAGAAGATACAGAAAAAGAGCCACAATTGATCGAAGTTACGGTACATGCACTAGCCGACTACTCAAACCCGTAAACGATGAAAGTTGGAGGCCTTCTCAAACAACAACCGATCACTGTTCTCATCGACACAGGCAGTACTAATAACTTTCTAAATAGTAAGGTTGCTGTCCAGATAGCTTTACCTATTGAGAATTGCAGCAGGTTTGACGTTACGATCACCGATGGATGGATTTTGAAGTATGATCGTAGGCGCCCACAAGAGAAACTATTACTGCAGAACCAAGAGATAATTGCAGATTTCTTCCTTCTCCCGCTTGATGATCATGAGGACATGTTCATAATTAAATGGTTGACAACATTAGGTGATATTTCTTAAAATTTTATGCAACTAATTATGAAATTTTACAGTAAGGAGAAACAGGTGATACTGAACGAGAAACATGGGGGCGACGTAACGATGATTTGCACACAACAAATGGAGAAGATTTTGCATAAAGCATGCCGTAGATTTTTGGTACAACTTGAGCAGCAAACTAAGGGAGAGCCAATAGAATTTGAAGATCCAAACCTACTTCCTTTGCTTGCTGAATTTTCAGATATATTTGACGAACCTTACAACCTACCTCTTACCCGTCGGCATGATCATTATATAATGATTCTTTCAGACAAACCTCCAGCAAATACTCAGTCATATCATTATCTACATCTCCAGAAGGATGAAATAGAAAGGATTGTAAAAGAGATACTCAAAATAGGAGTTATTCGGCCAAGTTGCAACCTCTACTCTTCACCGGTGCTACTTGTACGCAAGAAGGATGGAACATGGCGAATATGCATTGATTACCGAGCTTTAAATGGCATCACCGTCAAGGACAAGTACCCAATACTAGTGGTGGATGAACTTCTTGATGAATTAAAAGGAGCTCGAGTCTTCACGAAGTTGGACCTCCGATCCGATTACCACCAAATTCGAGTATGTGAAGATGACATTCCAAAAACTGCATTTCGCACACATAATGGCCATTATGAATTCTTAGTTATGCCTTTTGGACTCACTAATGCTCCTTTAAACTTTCAAAGTCTCATGAACGATATTTTTTGGAGCTATCTTCGTAAATTTGTGCTGGTATTTTTCGATGATATTCTCATTTACAACCCTTCTCTTGAGACTCACTTTCAGCATTTACGAATTGTTCTGACGATCCTTCGGGAGAATACTCTTTTTGTAAAGCAACCAAAGTGCAGCTTTCTCCAGCAAAAAGTAGAGTACCTTGGGCATATAATATCAGAAAAAGGAGTGGCAGTAGACCCAGCAAAAATTGAGGCAATGCAAGGCTGACCGAAACCTACAAACGTGAAATTACTGCGGGGGTTCCTTGGACTAACGGGCTACTACCAAAAATTTGTTAAGGACTTTGGGAAGATCAGTGCACCACTCACTTCTTTACTGAAAAAAGATGTTTTCCAATGGTCGGACAAAGCCTCTGCTGCCTTCGACAAACTTAAGGCAGCCATGACAACGATGTCGGTGCTTGCGCTACCAGATTTCAATAGAACCTTCATCATTAAGGCCAACGCATCTGGAGTCGGAATTGAAGTCGTTCTCATGCAAGATGGTTGACCACTCACATACACTAACAAGACACTATCTCCCTCCCATCAAAATAAGTCAATATATGATAAGGAGATGCTTGCCATTGTGCGCGCAGCAACGAGGTGGAGACCCTACTTGAATGGTCGACGATTTCAAATTAAAATCGATCATAAAAGCCTCAAGTACTTTTTGGAGCGAAAGATATCATCCCCTGAGTAGCAAAAATGGGTAACAAAACTTCTTGGATTTGATTATGAAATAACTTACAAAAAAAAGGGGAAAGAGAATATTCTTGCAGATGCGCTTTTCAGACTACCCGAAAAAAGTGAAGTTTCACCGTTTTCACTTCCGACCAGTGACTTCCTTGAGGATATTAAGATGGAATGGCAGGAAGATTCAGAGACAAGTAAGATTATAAAAAAATTGCAGGAAGCACCAAGCTCCGTGGCTCATTACAATTGGGACTCAAAAGAATTACACTATAAGGGACGCATTGTGCTTATGATAAATTCTACTTGCATCTTCACGAGCAGATTTTAGACAAAGTTATTCTATATACAGGGTACTAAATTGAAAAGGAGTACGGCCTATCACCCACAAATCAACGGCCAGACAAAATTTGTAAATAGGTGCTTGGAGACAGCCCAAAGCCACCCACCAAATATGACTATCCAAGGAGAACTCCAAACCCAGCCAAGTGTCAATATTGATCGACGAATCATGACTCAACGACGATGACCCACTACTACAGTGCTAATACAGTGGGTGAACCTACCAACAGAAGCTGCCACTTGGGAGAACTATGACGACTTGAAGATCAAATTCCCAAAATTCATGAATCGTCAGCCTCGAGGACAAGGCTGATTTGAAGAGGGCGGGTTTGTTAGGACTCTAGCTAGGAGAGTCCTATTTGAGAGGGACATTCATGTAAAACCTACCTAAGCCGACCCCTATTAAAGAGGTGAAGAGGCCGGCTAGGGTTAGGAGATTGTTTCTTAGAGATAAATTAGGAGTTGTAAAGAAATAGGAGTCTTAATTAGAAGTCTATTAGGAGTTGGTTAGAAGGAGTCTTGAGTAGGAGTCTTGAGTAGGAGTCCTATTAGGAGTTAGGGTTTAGAAACCCTATAAATAGCCATGTATTCCTCCTCTTTTTACAAGCAATAGATGAATCTTTTTTGCAGCCTTTGAGCAGCAACTTAGAGGGAGGAACCCCTATAGAGTTCCAAGGAGGCCGATCCCCTAAAGAGATCAACCCCAAGTTTAGAATCTACAAGGGTTCTAACATTCCTCCATCAAATGCTCCTCCGAGATAAAGTGCATGTGCCCAGAAGCTTCCTTTGTCTTTGGCATCATGCAAGATGAGTCTGCTCCGTCAGAATGAATGACCCATGGAACAACATGATCCAGCTCTTGCCTCTACAAGAGTTCATGTCCTTGACCTCTGTCCAAGGAAAGCACTATGCCTCTGCTCCATGTTCCATCTTCTATGCTGGCTCCCTTCATGCAGCTTGGGTACTTTGCCAAGTTACACCCAAGTTGTTCCGCTCCTCATTTTTGCATTGAGTTGATGGTGGCCCTCGTGCCCACCATTCCACGGGTCAGCCCTCCCTTGAGTCCGATCTCCATATCGACTCCAAGTGTGCCTTCATTTGTGTTGTTTGGGTCGCTCCCCCACTTGATCTCGTAATGCATCCACCAATGCATTCTCTCAAGCGAGATCATGCGACGACTCCTCGCCGCTTGCTCAGTCCATTGAGCTTCGTGGAGTTGTTGTTTGTTGAGGTACTCCTCCTCAACTTATGAGGTCCATCCCACATGATTCTCCCTCTGGAGAGCCGGGACTTATCCCTCCTGGATAACTGTCCCGTTGGAGCAATATCTCTCTTCGTTTCGGAGACCACCATCCCCTTGGACTACTCCGATCTGCTGAACAAACTGTGCATTGTTCTGCCTCCTACAAACGCCCTTGCTAGATTTTGACTCCACGTCAATACAACCCCCGCTGCACCACTCAAGGCCTAGCAACATGCTGAACTCATTGCACACTTCTGCCTCCTATGGACGTATCCTTCACATGCCAAAGAGAAAGTTTCAATGCTCCATGGCGCCGAGTTTCGGTCACCTTGGGATGGCCACGAATATTCCATCGTCCACATACAAGCCCATGTATGAGTACCAAATTCTTCGAGCTAGCAATTCCCCTCACCTCTGTGAGCTTTGCATAACTCCTTTGGTCGTTGAGCAACTTATTCCACCTTTGATGGTCTCATCCTTTACCAAGCGCCTCACTTGCCTTGAGCACCATCAAGTATAGTTGTCAACGTTGAGCCATAGCTCAAACTTAGCCATCCCAACCTTTGTGTGCTTCATATTCTTCCAAGCTTGTCTATTCTCATGGTGCCTCTTGCGCGAAGGGTTGGCTATTCCTCTGAATGTCAATCACAGATGCTCGCTCCTCTGAGCGACTCCTTTTCCCTACATCTCCATGCCCGTTTTTCCCCAAATGGTCGCGCGTGTGCTGACTGCCCTCAACGCAGCCCCACTAGGTTCCCCACGTTTGCATGCTAAGTGTTTCTATGAGTGCTTGTCCCGCTCTGATACCATCTGTCATGGACTTAGCTGGTTTTGCCTAAGTCGTGCGGCACCCTTGCGTGTCCGTTCGCAAAGGTCAGCCTCCCCGAAGCCTCCCATGGTCCCTTAGGACCCACAAAAGAGAGAACAGGACGGAGAAAACGCCTCACTCGGGATCCACAAGCAAACATCTCCGAAAAATAATTTATAGACAATGCAAATTACAAACAGACTTTAAGAGCTCTGAACAGTTGCACAACAAAGGGTAAAATGGTCCATTATAGATCGAAAATCTCTCACACATGTCCACATGACACAACCTTTATTTACAAGCCTAAAGCGGCCACCAACCCAACTAAAATGGGACTATTAAGCCTTCGGTCGTCCCTTTACATGTTGTACAAAGCATGAACATACCAAAAGACATGGACATACATAAGCATTACATCAAACATCCTATTTAGAAGTTTGTCCGTGACACTGCGGTGCATCACCACGCAAGAGCAGCAGCCGTAAGCGCCGTTGCCCTTGCGCGCGGGCGTAGTGCCCGCACAGGTGGCCGCCGTGACTGCAGCCCTATTAGCAAGCGCCACCAGTGGGGGCTACACAACTGTTGCTGCCCTTTCTCGCTATTGCGTCAATGATTTTGACATCAAATTCTTCCAAAACACAACACACGTAGTTCAAAACCAATCATTCGCACGAACAACCTGGCTCTGATACCACTGTTGGGAAATCTTGGGGGTGACATCACATGCGCAGCGGAAGAACAAGAAAATAAAATCCTCAATTCCCAAAGAGATGTTCGTCGTCGTGCGAAGATTGGTGCGTAAAATCCGCAAAACTTAAAACTGCGTATAGAGTAGATTGTGTTACCTAGGGAGATCGTATATCCGTATTTCCTTACAGATCCTTAGAAGAGGGTGAAGGAGGTCAATCGTCCTCCTCTCTAGTGGTGATCCACATAGCAGGGCTGCGACGATGCTCCTCAAAACTCTAGGCCTACTCTGAGGTGGAGATGGGGAGGAGAATAGGAGAGGCAAGCAAAGACTCTAGCCTATGAGGCTCTGAATCCCTCATATTTTTAGAGGTCCCCTGTCAAACCCTAATATATCCTCCCCTGGTAGGTATTGGATCTGCGTCCAATAACCCAAACCTTTTAGATTAGTGGATCTCTATCCAATAATCTCTCATGGGCTCTTATTGGATCTCGTCCATGAGATCCAATAATTAAGGGGCTTAATGGATATCCAATAAGACAAGGGCTCCGTCGGATATCTCATATCCGAACCTCTACTCATCGTAATACCTACCATATGTGTGTGACCCTCTAGGCCCAATATCGAGCTAGCCATGGGTCATACCTGTCAGAACTCCTTCTAACTCAGTGAATTATTATCTTTGTAATAATTCACACGACTCATCGTCTACGGTCGTATTAGGCCACTATGCCGTAGTCCCCAGACGATACAAGGAAATCCAATCCATTAGACATGTCTGTCCTCAATTATCGTGTACCTATAGTCCCTCATCCATCTAATATCCCAGAGACCGTATATCGAGCATGGTGCTGTCATACCCATACGGTTTCTACTCGAGTCTCACTCTTATCGGATTCTCCCAGAGAACTCTTTCTCTCATAACCAGAATGACCCTGGCTAGTGATTTGTCTGAGCAAGAACACATGGGATATTTCTCTCATGACGCCGAGAGTGGATGATCCTCTATTGATACTCAATAGCCCTCCTAAGGTCGACTACCACTCCCAATGACCCGCTGTACTAGATTTGGGACAACCAAACCTATAAGTCTGGTATCAAAGAGTGAAGCACTCATACAGGACATCCTTTGTGTCTCAAGTCTAAGGACTAGATACACCACTACGACTACAGAATCGTTGTCTGACAATAAGGCATCATCAGCCATCCAGCTTTCTGTAAGCGGATCAACCAGTGAACTCATTCTTCAATGAGCACCTGTACTATATCCCTAGTGTCCCTACACGAGCAGTTATGAGACCAATTGCATCCATCATATGGACGGGTATACAGTACACTAGTTTGTCCGGTTATCACGATGTCCCTCTCGAGTAACCTATGACCGGGATTATTTAGGATCTGTGTTTAAAGGTGAATCGATCTCATTATCGTGATCTCATCACTATCCAATTCTCATTGCACAAATCCAAAGATATCACAATATATATATATATATATATATATATGCATATATGCAATAGTTATAAAGTGTTATATGCCAAAATATAATAAGCAAAAAGATTCTGTATCTAGTCACACTTGCCATCACTCACGTCATTGGCTTGTTGGGCACCGATGACTAGCAACTCGACCAACCATGATGCTCGGTGAAGTCAACACCTTCGTTACAAGATGAGTCTGATTTGATGATATACCCTCGAGGGACTCAACCAAGTATACATGTCCTCAGGTCACCGGTGACATCTCTATGTCGTAAGCAAGATAGCCCCTGTGCTGCCTCATCTTGTAAACGCAGCCCTATGCTGATTTGATGATATACCCTCAGGCCGGCTGCTGCAAACGTAGCCCTTGTGTTGCCTGCCTACAACTGCGTTGCACGCACGCAGATGGAGGGCAGCAACTATTGATGCCCTTTCTCACTTTTGCGTCAACGATTTTGACGTCAAAAGTTTCTTCAAAACACAACACGCGCAGTTGAAAACCAACCAATCGCACGAACAACCTAGCTCTAATACCACTGTTGGGAAATCTTGGGGGCGACATCACATACGCAGCAGAAGAACAAGAAAACAAAAATCCCCGATTCCCAAAGAGCTATTCGTCGTCATGCGAAGATTGGTGCGTAAAATCCGCGAAACAGAAAAACTGCGTATAGAGTAGATTGTGTTACCTAGGGAGATCGTATATCCCTGTTTCCTTGTCGATCTTTAGGAGAGGGTGAAGGAGGTCAAGCGTCCTCCTCTCTAGCGGTGATCCACACAGCAGGGCTACGACAACGCTCCTCAAAACTCCAAGCCTGCTCTGAGGTGGAGAAGGGAAGGAGAATAAGAGAGGCAAGCAAAGGCTCTAGCCTATGAGGCTCTGAATCTCTCCTATTTATAGAGGTCCCCTGTCAAACCCTAATGGATCCTCCCCTAATGGGTATTAGATTTGTATCCAATAACCTAAGCCTTTTAGATTAGTGGTTCTGGATCTAATAATCTCTAATGGGCTCTTATTGGATCTTATCCATGGGATCCAATAATTCAGGGGCTTATTGGATATCCAATAAGATAAAGGCTCCGTCGGATATCTCATATCCGAACCTCTACTCATCGCAATGCCTACCATATATGTGTGACCCTCGATGCCCAATATCGAGCTGGCCGTGAGTCATACCTATCAGAACTCTTTCTAACTCAGTGAATTATTATCTCTATAATAATTCACTCGACTCATCGACTACGGACGTACTAGGCCACTACGCCATAGTCCCCAGACGATACAGGGGAATTCAATCCATTGGACCTGTCTGTCCTCAGTTACCGTGTACCTATAGTCCCTCATCCATCTAATATCCCAAAAACCGTATATCGAGCATGGTGTTGTCAAACCCATACGATTTCTACTCGAGTCTCGCTCTAATCGGATTCTCCCAGAGAACTCTTTCTCTCTCAACCTGAATGACCCTGGTCAGGGATTTGTTTGAGCAAGAACACATGGGATATTCCTCTCATGACGTCGAGAGTGGATGATCCTCCATCGACACTCAATAGCCCTTGTAAGGTCGTCTACCACTCCCAATGACCAGCTGTACTAGATCTGGGACAGCCAAACCTATAAGTCTAGTATCAAAGAACGGAGCACTCATAGAGGATATCCTTAATGTCTCAAATCTAAGGACCAAATACACTACTAGGACTATGGAATTGCTGTTTGACAATAAGGCATCATCAACCATCCAACATTTCGTAAGCGGATCAATCAGTGAACTCATTCTCCAATGAGCACCTGTACTGTATCCCTAGTGTCCCTACACGAGCAACTATGAGACCCGTTGCATCCATCATATGGACGGGTATATAGTACACAAGTCTGTCCGGTTATCACGATATCCCTCTTGAGTAACCTATGACCGGGATTATTTTGGATATATGTTTAAAGGTGAATCAATCTCATTATCATGATCTCATCACGATCTGATTCCCATTACACAAATCCAAGGACATCACAATATATATGCATATATACAATAGTTATAAAGTGATATATGCCAAAATATAATAAGCAAAAAGATTCTGTATCAAGTCACACATGCCATCACTTACGTGATTGGCTTGCTGGGCACCTATAACTAGCAAGATTAACTACGATATCAAGACATGAAGCAAAATGAAGTCCCGGAGTCAAGGACGCGATCACGTTGGGAGTTCAAGAGTTCGTCGGAAGTCCGGACGTTCGTCGGAAGTTCTGGAGGAACCAGTTGAGAAGTCTCGGAGCTTGCCAGAGAAGCTCGTCAGAACTCACCAAGAAGATCATCATGAAGTCCAGGAGCTTGCCGGGAGTCTACTGTGTTGAATCTCAGATTTTGATGATGAAACTAATTGATTGTGTTTAGATGTTTAACTGCATTTTGAGTGATGTAGGTCTACTCGATCAGAATTAGACAGTTAACGCAGGAGGAATTGACGTTCTTGCGAGGAGATCACGTCGATATTGGGACGCGCGAAGGCTTCAACGTCGGGCATCGAAACCAAGAAGAGCGGAATTGCACCAAGGATATCGGGGGTTGGAGGTCAACCGCCGATTGGGCAACAAGCCGCAAGAGAGGACGATGTACTAAAGAATCAAACGGCGCCAACCAATGACGTCTTAAAAATGTAATGTCAATTCGTTGTAATAACTGTTTAGATCGGAGTAGAGTTTTGGTTTGCATGTGCAGGATTAACTACGATAACGATGAAGGCATAAAGTGAAACAAAGTGTGGAGTCAAGAACGAAGGATTCGTTGGGAGTTCAAGAGTTCGACGGAAGTCCGAAGGATCATCGGGAACGCTCTTGAACTAGCCGAGAATGAGTAGGGAGCTTGCCGGGGTTTTTGGAAGCTCGGGAAGGTTCGTGGGAAGTTCGCAGTTTGCCGAAAAAGATCAGAGCTTGCCGAAGAAGCTCGTTGGAACTTCGCCAAGATCAAATCGTGAAGTTTAAGAGCTTGCCGGAGTCCGCAGAATGGTTTTCGAGTTTATCTAAGACCACGTGAAAGTTCGCGGGAAGCTTCGCCGGAAGAAGTCTTGACTTATGGACTTTGTAATAGCTTATATAATGTCTTTAAAATTCGTAGTTAGCATGTTAATTAGGGTTAGGATTAGGTATTAATCCTATAACCCAAGTAGGGCCCTATAACACCAGAGGGTCGAAAACAACGTAGGTGGTGGGCTGAAAACACCAGAAGGACCTACTGAAAACATGTAGGCGGTGGCACCGCCCAGCACGCCAAAGTGCTGGGCAGTGACACCTCTTGGGCTGGGCAGTGGCACCCAGCCAGCACCCGAAGGCTGGGCGGTGGCACCGCTTGGTATCGGCGGGTGGCACCGCCAAAGATCGGAACCCAAAGAGAATTTGAATTTTGGAGCCCAAATTTTGGAGCCCAAATTTGAATCCTCTTGAGGCCTATAAATACCCCTCAAATCTCAGCTGAGACAACAACTTTTTGAGCAGCAAGAGTTTGAGAGAAAGGTCTTAGAAAAGTGTTAGCTTGTCTTCTTTTCAATTTGCTAGTGTTCACCTCATCTCTTCTCGAAAATCTGTAAGAGAGTGAACCGCTTATAAAGAGTTGTAAGAGGGGTATTTACCCTTCCATTTCAAGAGACTTGCTAGTGGAAGGTGGGAGCCTTATCGAAGAGGGGCCTCATGAAGTGGAGTAGGTCATTTGACCCCAACCACTCTAAATCGGCGTGATCCTTGGTTTGCATTTCATTATTGCTATTTACACTATTGCAAACCTTCTTATATGCTTTAGTTCCTTATTACTTTTGCTGCGATATTTAAGAATACGCTTTCAAGATTAAGCTTGTCAAGTTCCGCTCTTATCATACTGAAAAGATTTTTTTTAAAACCAAAGTTTTAATCCGCTGCACTAATTCACCCCCCCCCCCCCCTCTTAGTGCTGCTCGATCCTAACAATTGGTATCAGAGCCGGTATTTCTCATTTGGATTTACACCCGAGAAAATGGCTCTTCATGGCTTTCAAGAGGGCTTATCGGTTTTTCGTCCACCGTTGTTTAACGGATTGGACTACACTTATTGGAAAACTCGAATGAGAGTTTTCTTGATTTCTATGAATTTGGATATATGGAATATTGTTGAAAATAGTTTTCAACTTCCCTCTAAACCGATGAACGAATGGTCAGATTTGGAGAAGTAGTATTTTTCTTTAAACGCAAAGGCTATGAATGCCTTATTTTGCGCTTTAGACAAAAATGAGTTCAATCGGATTTCTACGTGCGAAACGGCTTTTGATATTTGGCGAACACTTGAAATCACACACAAGGGAACTAGTAGAGTCAAAGACTCGAAAGTTAACATTTTAATGCATGATTTCGAAGCTTTTTCAAATGAAGTTTGCCGAAACCATTGTTGACATGTACACCGTTTTATGGATGTCGCCAATGGTTTACAAACTCTTTGGCAAATGTTTCTCGAATTTTGAACTTGTTAGTAAAGTTTTACGATCACTTTCTAAAGTTTGGGAATCAAAAGTTATGGCAATACAAGAAACAAAAGATTTAAATATTTTTCCACTTGAAGAACTTATCGGCTCATTGATGACATATGAAATGGTGCGCAATGCACATGATGAACACAATGAACACTTGAACCACCTTCCAAAGAATAGGAAGGATTTGGAACTCCGGACAAATAAATACCACTTGAGCGATGACTCAAGTGATGAGGACAATGATGAACTTGAACTTGAACACTAACTCTTAATAAGTTCATTAAACAAAAAATCTAAAATGAACAATGAACTTGAACGGAGGAAGAGGCCAAAGAAAAGGAAGGCACCCAAAGATGAATCGAGAACTTCCAAAGATGAAATGGCGAATTGGGCTTTGATGGGCTTCGACTACAAGGTAACTAACTCAACTCTCTTGAATTATTTTGAAATTACTTGAAGTTTTTCATGAGTGCTTAATTTAGATAGTAGGAATAGGAAATAAAAATTATTTTTCAAAAATTATATCATGTTTTTCTTTTTAGCATCTTTTGAAAAATTAAAAACTTTGATCATGAAATGTATATTGCTAAGGTTTCATGCAGGTTATGTTTTTTGAAATGTTAAATGATGTATACAACATTAGGGATAATAATTATATGATATGTGATAATGCTTAGGATTAATCCATACATGTGTATCTTGATGATTTTATGACATACATGAGTTTTTTGAAGTAAATGTTGATTTGATACTCTCATTTTGGATTAACATGTTTTTGGTTTAATCATTTTATGACGAATTAAGATGACATTCTCATGACATATTAAGATGACATAGTGCATGTCCATCTATGTATGAATTTCTTGATAGTCTTTTGATGATAGATGTGATATCATGATGTTTTATTTTTTGATGTGTTTGGGCTTGACGGCTTTATGATGAAACTTATGTTTTGACTTTAAATGATGATACAATGTTTTCACAAAAAAGACTTGAACACTCTCACATGAAATCAATTGTATGAAATGGAAATGAATTTTCTATTCTATTGAGATTAATGAATTTATTTTACCAATCTTATGAATCTCATGAAAATAAACATGATGAATATTTTATAAATGAGTTGTCTTATAAGATTTTGCCTTTACATCTTGAACTTTAATGCTTATATTGATTTGGCATATAAAGACTAAGGCATGCTCATAAGAAGCAAATCACATGAATAGAAATTTATAAAAATGAAATGTAATCCTTTATCTTATTGATTTCTACCTAAGAGACCAATAAAACTATCTATGCCATTTTGAATCTCTTGAAAGAAATGTTGAGATTTTGATGATTTGGATGATTTGAATTTGAATGAGTTTTATTCAAAATCATGATCTTGATTCTGTGATATTTACAAATTAAGATTTATTATGAATCAAGATTTTTTAATTAATCGATCTCCTAAGATTTTTCCTTGATTATTTAAGAGGAGATTTTTCAAAACAAAATGTGTCTTCTATTATTATCTTTTCATGATATGATTTTTATACAATTCCTTGTATTCATGAAATGTTTATCGCATCACCCAATTACTTTCTTCTTGATATTCCTTATGTGGTGATTAAAATTATGCATGAAATACTCTTGATATTATTTTGATGTATACAAATGAAAAGTTATAATCATGAATGATTGGATGAAATTTGACAAGTTAATATCTTCTTGATTTGAAATATTTATACTTTGAAATTATGCATGCAATTGCTTTGTATTGTGATGATATATGCATCATGAATACTTTATTATCATACATGAAAATAGTGATAAACATTTTGAAAATAAATATTTGTATCATGTTAGATGATTTTACATCATGTGCATGATGAGTTATAGTGATGATTGAAACAATGATTGAAATGATATGAATGATGATTTGGAATCATGCATATAATGATGAGTTAATATGTTTTGAATATATGATGATTTGGTATTATGCATGTAATAATGATATACGCAATGATGAAATACTTATGACAAAATTATTATTTTGATATTCATGACTTGAATTTTTCTTTCTTTTTGCCAATGACAACGGGAGAGAAAGAGTTACTAATGTGCTATCTTGAATTGATGTAAAGGGTCATCTCAAACAGAAATTAGCTACCTTGCACAAGTCAAGAAAATGCAAAAACTTCCTTACTTTCTTGCACATCTAAAGAGAAGATGCAAATGTAACACTTGCCAAATTGTTTGCTTGCCTCATGTAAAACATTGTCTCTTGTTAGGTTGACATTTTGCTAAGGAAGCAAAAAATTGACACTTCTCAAAATAGAAGAAAGTGCTTGCTTTCTTGAGCATCTTTAATTTGCTAGCTAGCATAATGTACAATTTGTTATCTTAAACATTACAAAGAAATGCTATCATGCACATCGCAAAGAAAAGCAAATATGCTAACTTGCAAATCTTTAAATTTGCTAGCTTATATGTAGTAAAACTTGCATATCGTAAAAGTTGCTAGCTCGTAGAGAAGCAAAGAATTGCTATCTCGAAAGAAGTAAAAATTATAAAACTTAGAAAACTTGCAACAAAATTGCTCTTGCCATGCTTTGTATAAAAAATATGTTGATATCCTTAAAAGCATCTCAATGAATTTTTTAGTGTATCGCAATGTATCACATGTATCACAAATTAATTTTTTTTAGACTATTATCATATCATGATGTATCGCATAATGATATCATGATTTGTGATTGTTTCATGTGATCCTTAGTGAATTTTCACATTGGTATCCTTCGTGAAATGATTTCATTACATTATTGTCTTGTATGCATCATGTGATGATTGAAATATTGATTGATGCAAAGTTGATGTAAAAGTCTAAATCATTGGTTCCTCTCCTTCTTTTTGACATTGACAAAGGGGGAGAAAGTTATTGCTAGCTTGCCTATCTTAAGTAGCAAAGATTACTAACTTGCTTATTTCAAGAAGCAAAAGTTGTCTTCTTGAACATCACTATCTTGCCTATCTCAAGAAGCAAGACTTGCAACCTACACATTACAATAGGAAGCAAGAATCGATAGCTTACACACTCCAACAAGAAAGCTATCTTGTATTTGCTTTTCGAATTTTTTGCTAGCTTCTATGTTGCAAAACTTGCTCACTTTTTTCAAACACTTTGCTAGCTTGCACTTTGTAAAGGAAGCGAAAATAGCACTTCTCAAAAAGAGAAGAAAGAACTTACTATCTTGAAACATCACAAAAGTTTGCTACCTCATGATATAAAATTTGCTATATCAAACATCATAAATATTGTTACTTGCAAAGAAAAGCAAAGTGTAATCTTGCACAAAAATTCAAGTGTTGAATTGCCATGCTTTTGTGCCTATATGTTGTGATGAAAATCTAGCTTCATGTTGTAAAAACCTGCATATCTTTTAAAATAATAGCTAGAGCTACTTCTCCTTTTTTGTTGATGACATAGGGGAGAAGTATATTGATGACTTCATGCATTGAATTAAACATTTTATATATTTGCATGATGGTTTAAATGTTTTCCATAACATGTGATGAATGTTACTTGGATTTGAGATAATCCAAGTGTTCTATCAATGGCATATTGATAGGGGGAGTTTGTTTAAACTCCGGGGAGTTAAGGTTAACTCCGTTAGTCATTAATTAGTTGTCATCATCAAAAAGGGGGAGATTGTTGAATCTCAGATTTTGATGATGAAACTAATTGATTGTGTTTAGAAGTTTAACTGCATTTTGAGTGATGCAGGTCTACTCGATCAGAATTAGACAAGATTAACAGGAGGAATTGACGCTTGGCCGGAGGAGATCACGTCGGATATTGGACGGCGAGAAGGCTTCAACGCCGGGCATCGAAAGCCAAGAAGAGCGGAATTGCGCCAAGGATATCGGGGTTATGGAGGTCAACCGCCCGATTGGGCAACAAGCCACAAGAGAGGACGATGTGCTAAAGAATCAAACGGCGCCAACCAATGACGTCTTGGCAACAGCGAATGTCAATTCGCTTGTAATAACTGCCTAGATCGGAGTAGAGTTTTGGTTTGCATGTGCAGGATTAACTACGATAACGATGAAGGCATAAAGTGAAACAAAGTGTGGAGTCAAGAACGAAGGATTCGTTGGGAGTTCAAGAGTTCGACGGAAGTCCGGCGGATCATCGAAACGCCGAACTAGCCGAGAAAATGAGTAGGGAGCTTGCCAAGGGTTTTTTGGAAGCTCGCCGGAAGGTTCGTGGGAAGTTCGCAGAGTTTGCCGAAAAGATCGAGCTTGCGAAGAAGCTCGTTGGAACTCGCCAAGATCAAATCGTGAAGTTTAAGAGCTTGCCGGAGTCCGAGAATGGTTTTCGAGAGTTTATCTAAGACCCCGAAAGTTCACGAAGCTCACGGGAAGAAGTCTTGACTTATGGACTTTGTAATAGCTTATATAATGTCTTTAAAATTCGTAGTTAGCATGTTAATTAGGGTTAGGATTAGGTATTAATCCTATAACCCAAGTAGGGGCCTATAACACTCAGAGGCTGAAAACACCAGAGGTGGTGGGCTGAAAACACCAGAAGGGGCTGAAAACACTGTAGGCGGTGGCACCGCCCCAGCACGCGAGTGCTGGGCAGTGACACCTCTTGGGCTGGGCAGTGGCGCCCAGCACCCGAAAGGCTGGGCGGTGGCACCGCTTGGCTGGCTGGGCGGTGGCACCGCCAAAGATCGGAACCCAAAGAGAATTTGAATTTTAGAGCCCAAATTTTGGAGCCCAAATTTGAATCCTCTTGAGGCCTATAAATACCCCTCAAATCTCAGCTGAGACAACAACTTTTTGAGCAGCAAGAGTTTGAGAGAAAGGTCTTAGAAAAGTGTTAGCTTGTCTTCTTTTCAATTTGCTAGTGTTCACCTCATCTCTTCTCGAAAATCTGTAAGAGAGTGAACCGCTTATAAAGAGTTGTAAGAGGGGTATTTACCTTTCCATTTCAAGAGACTTGCTAATGGAAGGTGGGAGCCTTATCGAAGAGGGGCCTCGCAAGTGGAGTAGGTCATTTGACCGAACCACTCTAAATCGGCGTGATCCTTGGTTTGCATTTCATTATTGCTATTTACATTATTGCAAACCTTCTTATATGCTTTAGTTCCTTATTACTTTTGCTGCGCATATTTAAGAATACGCTTTCAAGATTAAGCTTGTCAAGTTCCGCTCTTATCATACGAAAAGATTTTTTAAAAACCGAAGTTTTAATCCAAGCTGCACTAATTCACCCCCCTTAGTGCTGCTCCCATCCTAACAATTGGTATCGAGCCCTAAGTTTCTCATTTCGTATTTACACCGGAGAAAATGGCTCTTCATGGCTTTCAAGAGGGCTTATCGGTTTTTCGTCCCACCGTTGTTTAACGGATTGGACTACACTTATTGGAAAACTCGAATGAGAGTTTTCTTGATTTCTATGAATTTGGATATATGGAATATTGTTGAAAATGGTTTTCAACTTCCCTCTAAACCGATGAACGAATGGTCGGATTTGGAGAAGAAGTATTTTTCTTTAAACGCAAAGGCTATGAATGCCTTATTTTGCTTTAGACAAAAATGAGTTCAATCGATTTCTACGCAAAAACGGCTTTTGATATTTGGCGAACACTTGAAATCACACACGAGGGAACTAGTAGAGTCAAAGACTCGAAAGTTAACATTTTAATGCATGATTTCGAGCTTTTTCAAATGAAGTCGAGCGAAACCATTGTTGACATGTACACCCGTTTTATGGATGTCGTCAATGGTTTACAAACTCTTGGCAAATGTTTCTCGAATTTTGAACTTGTTAGTAAAGTTTTACGATCACTTTCTAAAGTTTGGGAATCAAAAGTTATGGCAATACAAGAAACAAAAAAGATTTAAATACTTTTCCACTTGAAGAACTTATCGCTCATTGATGACATATGAAATGGTGCGCAATGCACATGATGAACACAATGAACACTTGAACCACCTTCCAAAGAATAGGAAGGATTTGGAACTCCGGACAAATAAATACCACTTGAGCGATGACTCAAGTGATGAGGACAATGATGAACTTGAACTTCGAACACTAACTCTTAATAAGTTCATTAAACAAAAATCTAAAATGAACAATGAACTTGAACGGAGGAAGAGGCCAAAGAAAAGGAAGGCACCCAAAGATGAATCGAGAACTTCCAAAGATGAAATGGCTTAATTGGGCTTTGATGGGCTTCGACTACAAGGTAACTAACTCAACTCTCTTGAATTATTTTGAAATTACTTGAAGTTTTTCATGAGTGCTTAATTTAGATAGTAGGAATAGGAAATAAAAATTATTTTTCAAAAATTATATCATGTTTTTCTTTTTAGCATCTTTTGAAAAATTAAAAACTTTGATCATGAAATGTATATTGCTAAGGTTTCATGCAGGTTATGTTTTTGAAATGTTAAATGATGTATACAACATTAGGGATAATAATTATATGATATGTGATAATGCTTAGGATTAATCCATACATGTGTATCTTGATGATTTTATGACATACATGAGTTTTTGAAGTAAATGTTGATTTGATACTCTCATTTTGGATTAACATGTTTTTGGTTTAATCATTTTTATGACGAATTAAGATGACATTCTCATGACATATTAAGATGACATAGTGCATGTCCATCTATGTATGAATTTCTTGATAGTCTTTTGATGATAGATGTGATATCATGATGTTTTATTTTTGATGTGTTTGGGCTTGACGGCTTTATGATGAAACTTATGTTTTGACTTTAAATGATGATACAATGTTTTCACAAAAAGACTTGAACACTCTCACATGAAATCAATTGTATGAAATGGAAATGAATTTTCTATTCTATTGAGATTAATGAATTTATTTTACCAATCTTATGAATCTCATGAAAATAAACATGATGAATATTTTATAAATGAGTTGTCTTATAAGATTTTGCCTTTACATCTTGAACATTAATGCTTATATTGATTTGGCATATAAAGACTAAGGCATGCTCATAAGAAGCAAATCACATGAATAGAAATTTATAAAAATGAAATGTAATCCTTTATCTTATTGATTTCTACCTAAGAGACCAATAAAACTATCTATGCCATTTTGAATCTCTTGAAAGAAATGTTGAGATTTTGATGATTTGGATGATTTGAATTTGAATGAGTTTTATTCAAAATCATGATCTTGATTCTGTGATATTTACAAATTAAGATTTATTATGAATCAAGATTTTTTAATTAATCGATCTCCTAAGATTTTTCCTTGATTATTTAATAGTAGATTTTTCAAAACAAAATGTGTCTTCTATTATTATCTTTTCATGATATGATTTTTATACAATTCCTTGTATTCATGAAATGTTTATCGCATCACCCAATTACTTTCTTCTTGATATTCCTTATGTGGTGATTAAAATTATGCATGAAATACTCTTGATATTATTTTGATGTATACAAATGAAAAGTTATAATCATGAATGATTGGATGAAATTTGACAAGTTAATATCTTCTTGATTTGAAATATTTATACTTTGAAATTATGCATGCAATTGCTTTGTATTGTGATGATATATGCATCATGAATACTTTATTATCATACATGAAAATAGTGATAAACATTTTGAAAATAAATATTTGTATCATGTTAGATGATTTTACATCATGTGCATGATGAGTTATAGTGATGATTGAAACAATGATTGAAATGATATGAATGATGATTTGGAATCATGCATATAATGATGAGTTAATATGTTTTGAATATATGATGATTTGGTATTATGCATGTAATAATGATATACGCAATGATGAAATACTTATGACAAAATTATTATTTTGATATTCATGACTTGAATTTTTCTTTCTTTTTGCCAATGACAACGGGAGAGAAAGAGTTACTAATGTGCTATCTTGAATTGATGTAAAGGGTCATCTCAAACAGAAATTAGCTACCTTGCACAAGTCAAGAAAATGCAAAAACTTCCTTACTTTCTTGCACATCTAAAGAGAAGATGCAAATGTAACACTTGCCAAATTGTTTGCTTGCCTCATGTAAAACATTGTCTCTTGTTAGGTTGACATTTTGCTAAGGAAGCAAAAAATTGACACTTCTCAAAATAGAAGAAAGTGCTTGCTTTCTTGAACATCTTTAATTTGCTAGCTAGCATAATGTACAATTTGTTATCTTAAACATTACAAAGAAATGCTATCATGCACATCGCAAAGAAAAGCAAATATGCTAACTTGCAAATCTTTAAATTTGCTAGCTTATATGTAGTAAAACTTGCATATCGTAAAAGTTGTTAGCTTCGTAGAGAAGCAAAAGAATTGCTATCTCGAAAAGAAGTAAAAATTATAAAACTTAGAAAACTTGCAACAAAATTGCTCTTGCCATGCTTTGTATAAAAAATATGTTGATATCCTTAAAAGCATCTCAATGAATTTTTTTAGTGTATGCATCGAATGTATCACATGTATCACAAATTAATTTTTTTTAGACTATTATCATATCATGATGTATCGCATAATGATATCATGATTTGTGATTGTTTCATGTGATCCTTAGTGAATTTTCACATTGGTATCCTTCGTGAAATGATTTCATTACATTATTGTCTTGTATGCATCATGTGATGATTGAAATATTGATTGATGCAAAGTTGATGTAAAAGTCTAAATCATTGGTTCCTCTCCTTCTTTTTGACATTGACAAAGGGGGAGAAAGTTATTGCTAGCTTGCCTATCTTAAGTAGCAAAGATTACTAACTTGCTTATTTCAAGAAGCAAAAAAAGTTGTCTTCTTGAACATCACTATCTTGCCTATCTCAAGAAGCAAGACTTGCAACCTACACATTACAATAGGAAGCAAGAATCGATAGCTTACACACTCCAACAAGAAAGCTATCTTGTATTTGCTTTCGAAATTTTTGCTAGCTTCTATGTTGCAAAACTTGCTCACTTTTTCAAACACTTTGCTAGCTTGCACTTTGTAAAGGAAGCGAAAATAGCACTTCTCAAAAGAGAAGAAAGAACTTACTATCTTGAAACATCACAAAAGTTTGCTACCTCATGATGATAAAAATTTGCTATATCAAACATCATAAATATTGTTACTTGCAAAGAAAAGCAAAGTGTAATCTTGCACAAAAATTCAAGTGTTGAATTGCCATGCTTTTGTGCCTATATGTTGTGATGAAAATCTAGCTTCATGTTGTAAAAACCTGCATATCTTTTAAAATAGCTAGAGCTACTTCTCCTTTTTGTTGATGACATAGGGGGAGAAGTATATTGATGACTTCATGCATTGAATTAAACATTTTATATATTTGCATGATGGTTTAAATGTTTTCCATAACATGTGATGAATGTTACTTGGATTTGAGATAATCCAAGTGTTCTATCAATGGCATATTGATAGGGGGAGTTTGTTTAAACTCCGGGGAGTTAAGGTTAACTCCGTTAGTCATTAATTAGTTGTCATCATCAAAAAGGGGGAGATTGTTGAATCTCAGATTTTGATGATGAAACTAATTGATTGTGTTTAGATGTTTAACTGCATTTTGAGTGATGCAGGTCTACTCGATCAGAATTAGACAGTTAACGCAGGAGGAATTGACGTTGCGCCGGAGGAGATCACGTCAGGATATTGGACGGCAGAAGGCTTCGAACGTCGGGCATCGAGCCAAGAAGAGCGGAATTGCGCCAAGGATATCAGGGTTGCGGAGGTCAACCGCCGATTGGGCAACAAGCCGCAAGAGAGGACGATGTGCTAAAGAATCAAACGAAGCGCCAACCAATGACGTGCCGGGCAACAGAATGTCAATTCGCGTTGTAATAACTGTCTAGATCGGAGTAGAGTTTTGGTTTGCATGTGCAGGATTAACTACGATAACGATGAAGGCATAAAGTGAAACAAAGTGTGGAGTCAAGAACGAAGGATTCGTTGGGAGTTCAAGAGTTCGACGGAAGTCCGAAGGATCATCGGGAACGCTGCCGGAACTAGCCGAGAATGAGTAAGGAGCTTGCCGAAGGGTTTTTTGGAAGCTCGCCGGAAGGTTCGTGGGAAGTTCGCAGAGTTTGCCGAGAAAGATCAGAGCTTGCCGAAGAAGCTCGTTGGAACTCGCCAAGATCAAATCGTGAAGTTTAAGAGCTTGCCGGGAGTCCGCAGAATGGTTTTCGAGAGTTTATCGGAAGACCGCTGAAAGTTCGCCGGAAGCTCGCCGGAAGAAGTCTTGACTTATGGACTTTGTAATAGCTTATATAATGTCTTTAAAATTCGTAGTTAGCATGTTAATTAGGGTTAGGATTAGGTATTAATCCTATAACCCAAGTAGGGGCCTATAACACTGTAGGCTGAAAACACTGTAGGTGGTGGGCTGAAAACACTGTAGCGGGCTGAAAACACTGTAGGCGGTGGCACCGCCCAGCACGCGAGTGCTGGGCAGTGACACCTCTTGGGCTGGGCGGTGGCACCGCCCAGCACCCGAGCGCTGGGCGGTGGCACCGCTTGGCTGGGCGGTGGCACCGCCAGCATCGGGAACCCAAAGAGAATTTGAATTTTGGAGCCCAAATTTTGGAGCCCAAATTTGAATCCTCTTGAGGCCTATAAATACCCCTCAAATCTCAGCTGAGACAACAACTTTTTGAGCAGCAAGAGTTTGAGAGAAAGGTCTTAGAAAAGTGTTAGCTTGTCTTCTTTTCAATTTGCTAGTGTTCACCTCATCTCTTCTCGAAAATCTGTAAGAGAGTGAACCGCTTATAAAGAGTTGTAAGAGGGGTATTTACCCTTCCATTTCAAGAGACTTGCTAGTGGAAGGTGGGAGCCTTATCGAAGAGGGGCCTCGCAAGTGGAGTAGGTCATTTGACCGAACCACTCTAAATCGGCGTGATCCTTGGTTTGCATTTCATTATTGCTATTTACATTATTGCAAACCTTCTTATATGCTTTAGTTCCTTATTACTTTTGCTGCGCATATTTAAGAATACGCTTTCAAGATTAAGCTTGTCAAGTTCCGCTCTTATCATACGAAAGATTTTTTAAAAACCGAAGTTTTAATCCGCTGCACTAATTCACCCCTCTTAGTGCTGCTCCGATCCTAACATACTCGAATATTGCTGAGAGATCATCGGAAGTTCATCGGAAGTCCGCCGAAAGCTCGCTAGAAGAATAGTCATAGGGATTTGTTTTGCTTGGCAAATGTCTTAGGATTTCGTAGTTAGCACGTAATTGGGCTTGGATTTAGGCCAACCCAATTAGGGGCCAGCTAGGCCCATATAAGAACTATGTTGGGCCTAATAAGAAGCTCAAACAGTGCCCCAAGGAGTCTCACCGTCGTGGCACAGTCTTTGAGACTATGCCAGGCGGTGGTACTGCTAGTCTGTGCGGTTGTACCACCCCTAACAGGGTGTCAGGTGGTGGTACTGCCCGTTTGGGTGGTGGTACCGCCCAACACTGCACCCCAGGTAGTGGTACCGCCAGACTTGGGTGATGGTACCGCCCAGGGCAGTCTCAACGTTAGATTGACATTGGGCGGTGGTACCACCCAACATAGGCGGTGGTACCGCCTGTGCTCGGGAAACCCGGGATGGGAAAGTTTTAGGCTCCAAGTTTGAATCAACTTGAAGCCTATAAATACCCCTCTCATCCCTAGTTAAAGCACACAAGCACAAAGAGTCTAAAAAGAAAGAAACGCTGCTAAAATCTTGTGTGATCTCCTCTCCCTCTTCTAAGTGTTAGACTAGTTTGAGAGAGGAGTAAGTGAGTGCTTGTAAGGGTAGTCTTCTAAACCCGGTAAAAGGAGAAGAGGGGTGTAAAAGGTGATTAACCTTCGCCTATTGAAGGAAGGTCTCTAGTGGATGCCGGTGACCTCGTCGGAGGAGGAAGCCGAAAGTGGATGTAGGTCACGTTGACCGAACCACTCTAAAACTCTGGTTTGCATTTTATTCTTACCATTTACATATTGCAAACTTTTTAATAGCTTACTACCTTCAATACGTTTACGTACGCTTTCAAAGTATTAAGTTTTCGAAATCAGTTTTCAACGTAAATAGATTTTATCATACGAAAGTTTTTGAAGACGTGATTTTATCGCTGCACTAATTCATCCCCCCCCCCCACCCCCCCCCCCCCTCTTAGTGCCGAACCCGACCCCTGATCCTAACAAGTTTTAGGCTCTAAGTTTGAATCAACTTAAAGCCTATAAATACCTCTCTCATCCCTGGTTAAAGCACACAAGCACAGAGCGTTCAAAAGTGAAGAAACGCTGCTACAATCTCTTTAGAAATTCCCTCCTCCACTCTAAGTTTATAAGAGGAGTGTGAGTACTTATAAAGGTTGTCTCCTAAACCCGTGAAAAGGAGAAGAGGGGTATAAAAGGTGGTTGGTTTTCGCCTATTGAAGGAAGACCAAGAGTGGATGTCGGTGGCCTCGACGGAAAAGGAATCGACGAAGTGGATGTAGGTTATGATGATCGAACCACTCTAAAATATGGTTTGTGTTTTATTTTACTATTTATCTTACTGCAAACTGAATTCCTCCTTCACTATGTTTCGGTACAATTTCAAGTTAGCATCTTTTCGAAACTGATTTTATCGCAATGACGTTTTTGAAGATGTAATTTTTACCGCTATACTAATTCACCCTCCCCTCTTAATGCCAACCCCGACTCTTGATCCTAACAGTCCTTCTTTGTTTAGGGATATTTGCTCTTGTAATGTCCTAGCTTTTTGCACTCGTATCATATTACATGATCTTTCTTAGGTTCAAATTTATTTTTAGTATCATTTTTAAATTTATTTTTTTATGAATTTTTTAAACTTTCTTGTTAAGAGTGCAAAGTTATCATCAAGGTCTTCATCACTTGTACTTTTTTTCAAGTGGTCTTCTTGGGTTTTTAGTGTCATATCCTTCTTTTTTTTTTAAGGTTGTTCTCAAGCTCTTCATGAGCATTACAAGTCATCTCATAGGTTATTAGTGATCCGATTAGTTCTTCAAGAGAAAAGTTATTTAGTGTTAGGATCAAGAGCACTAAGAGAGGGGGGGGGGGTTGAATTAGTGCAGTGGAAAACTTTTGACGATTAAAACTGCATTCGTACGATAAGAGTGATTTCGGTAGAAAAGCCGATTTGTAAATCACTTTAACTTGTGATCAAGCAAGAAGTAGTTAAAGCGAATCTATAAGGGCAGTTTGCAGTTATGATGGAATTCAGAATCTAAGCGCAAACTGAAATATGATGTTCGTACGATAAAACTAATTTACGTCTAAACACTAATTCGAAAAATACTGAACTTTAAAACACAATCGTAAATTCGAAGAAGGCAGTAAGCTATTGAGGAGGTTTGCAGTATAGATAATATGCTCAAAGTAAATGCAAACCAAAGAGCACCGTGATTTTAGAGTGGTTCGGTCAATCTTGACCTACATCCACTTCTGGCTTCCTCCACCGACGAGGTCACCGACGTCCACTAGAGGCCTTCCTTCAATAGGCAAAGGCCAACCACCCTTTTACAGTTTCACTCCTTTTGACGGGCTTAGGAGACAACCCTTACAGAATTTTCTCTCCTCTCTTGAAAGATCAGAACTTGTAAGAAAAGAGGGAGAAGAACTTTTAACTCATACAACACTTTTGAGCTCTAAAAATCACAGAGTAAGATCAGGATTTCGGTGGTTTTGATTGCTCTTTCATTGCTGAAAGAGTGGGGTATTTATAGGCCCCAAACTAGTTTGAATTCTGAGCTCAAAACTGTCAATTCCCGGAATTTCGGGGTCTGGCGGTTGCATCGCCTGGCAGAGCTCAAAGACTAAGCCTCTAGGCGGTGCCACCGCTTGTCAGGGGCGGTTGCACCTCCTGCCAGAGCTCGGAGACCGAGCTCAGGCGGTTGCACCTCTATCAGAGGCGGTTGCACTGCCCAGCTAGAGCTCGGAGACTTAGCCCTGGGCAGTGCCACCGCCGACCCAAGCGGTGCCACCTCTATCAAGAAATTTGGGTCCGAATGGGCTGATCCATTCGGCCCAATTTAGGTCTGTCAAGGGCCCAATTGCCCCAAGATTAAGTTAATGGGATCACCTCCCATTTCTAACTTAATCATCGTGCTAACTACGAATTTCTTAAGACATTTACTACAGCTTGCTTCCGGTGCATCAATCGCTTCTTCCGACGAGCTTCCTGCGAACTTCCGGCGAACATCCGACGAAACTCTAGCGATGCTCCGACGGACTTCTGGCAAACTCCTGGACTTGCAACGATCCACTTGGCGAGTTCCGACGAGCTTCTTTTGGCAAGCTCCTGGACTTCTCGGATTTGTTCCCGTAGAACCTTCGACGATCGTTCAGACTTCCATCGAGCTCTCGAACTCCTAACATGATCATAGTCTTGACTCCGGCGTAACTCTTGCTGCATGTCTTACTTTCATCGTAGTTAATCCTGCACACTTATCTTAACATATGGATTAGATAACAAATGATAATTGACGTCATCATCAAAATTCGAGATTCAACATTTAGGTCTTTGGCCTCTTGAATGGCCGTGACTTTAGGGTCCCAACTCTTTGGAAGGGATCTTAAAATTTTATTAACAAGTTCAAAATCCGAGAAACCTTTACCAAGTCCTTTTAGACCATTGACGACATCCATAAAACGGGTATATATGTCTCCATTAGTCTCACTTGATTTCATTCGAAACAACTCATAAGTATGCACTAAAAGATTTAATTTTGACTCATTCACTCTACTAGTGTCTTCATAAGTCACTTCGAGTATATATCAAATATCAAAAGTAATTTCATAAATAGACACATGATTGAACTCATTTTTATCTAAGGCATAAAACAAGGCATTCATAGCCTTGGCGTTTAAAGCGAAAGTCTTCTTCTTTAACTCATTCTAATTGTTCATTGGAAGAGAAGACTTTTGAAACACATTTTCTAAAATATTTCATAATTTAAAATCCATTGAAATTAGGAATATCCTCATTCTAGTCTTTCAATATGTGTAATCTGTCCCATTGAATATGGGCGGACGTGTAATTGAATGACTCTCTAGATTGCCGGCAAATGTCATCTCTCTTGGGTTTAAAACCAAAAGAGAGTGAACCTTGTGTTAGGATCGGAGCAGCACTAAGAGGGGGGGGTGAATTAGTGCAGCGGATTAAAACTTCGGTTTTTAAAAAATCTTTCGTATGATAAGAGCGGAACTTGACAAGCTTAATCTTGAAAGCGTATTCTTAAATATGCGCAGCAAAAGTAATAAGGAACTAAAGCATATAAGAAGGTTTGCAATAATGTAAATAGCAATAATGAAATGCAAATCAAGGATCATGCCGATTTTAGAGTGGTTCGGTCAAATGACCTACTCCACTTGCGAGGCCCCTCTTCGATGAGGCTCCCACCTTCCACTAGCAAGTCTCTTGAAATGGAAGGGTAAATACCCTCTTACAACTCTTTACAAGCGGTTCACTCTCTTACAGATTTTCGAGAAGAGATGAGGTGAACACTAGCAAATTGAAAAGAAGACAAGCTAACACTTTTCTAAGACCTTTCTCTCAAACTCTTGCTGCTCAAAAAAGTTGTTTTCTCAAATGAGATTTGAGGGGTATTTATAGGCCTCAAGAGGATTCAAATTTGGGCTCCAAAATTCAAATTCTCTTTGGGTTCCCGATGCTTTGTGCCACCGCTTCAGCCAAGCGGTGCCACCACCAGTGTGCTCGGGTGCTGGACGGTGTAACCCAGAGCCAGAGGTGTCACCAAAAGCACTGGGGTGTTTGGGTGCCACTCGCCTCTGCTCTCAGCTTCACTTGGTTTGGCTTACTTTTAGCCCAAACCAAATCTGACTTTGGCCCCAGTTGGCCCTAACTAGGATATAGGATTATCTTCTTAATCCTAATCCTAATTACAAGTGAACTACATAACAAAACACATCCTAAGCAATTTATTAACCACGAACGTCAAGTCTTGTTCCGGGCGAGCTTTCCGGATTTAACTTCCTTCGACGGGTCCAAGCACGCCCCGAACTTGTGATGACTTTAATGAGTAGCTGAGACTTCTTGGTGATCTCTGCGCACCTCCGACGATCTCTTCGGGCTAACTTCCAACAGGTTCCCCGATTTCTTCTCGGTTGGTTCCGCAGATCTCCGATGATTCTTCTGACTCTTAAACGTTCATCGAACTTCGACTCGGTATACTTGCTTTGTGTTTTTGTTTATCGTAGTTAATCCTGCACATGCAAACCAAAAACTCTACTCCGATCTAGACAGTTATTACAACGCTTAATTGACATTCTCATTGTTCGCGACGTCATTGGTTGACGCTTCGTCCGATTATTTAGCACATCGTCCTCTCTTGCGGCTTGTTGCCCAATCGGCGGTTGACCTCCGCAACCTCGATATCCTTGGCGCAATTCCGCTCTCCTTGGCCCGATGCCCGATGTTCGAAGCCTTCTGCCGTCCAATATCCTGACGTGATCTCCTCCGGCGCAACGTCAATTCCTCTTGCGTCAACTGTCTAATCCTGATCGAGTAGACCTGCATCACTCAATATGTAGTTAAACATCTAAACACAATCAATTAGTTTTATCATCAAAATTCGAGATTCAACAATCTCCCCCTTTTTGATGATGACAACTAATTGATGACTAACGGAGTTAACCTTAACTCCCCGGAGTTTAACCAAACTCCCCCTATCAATATGCCATTGATAGAACACTTGGATTATCCCAAATCCAAGTAACATTCATCACATGTTATGAAAAACATTTAATCCATCATGCAAATATATAAAATATTTAATTCAATGCATGAAGTCGTCAATATACTTCTCCCCCTATGTCATCAACAAAAAGGAGAAGTAGCTCTAGCTATTTTAAAAGATATGCAAGTTTTTGCAACTTGAAGCTAGATTTTTATCACAACATATAAGCACCAAAGCATAGCAAGATTCTTTAAGTTCAATCATGACAATTCAACACTTGAATTTTTGTGCAAGATTGCACTTTGCTTTTCTTTGCAAGTAACAATATTTATGATGTTTGATATAGCAAATTTCTTCATTACAATGATCGAGCTAGCAAATTCTTCATTCAAGTGTGCAAGCTAGCAATAACTTTCTCCCCCTTTGTCAATGTCAATCACATGATGCATACAAGACAATAAAGCAAAGAAATCATTTCATGAAGGATACCAATGTGAAAATTCACCAAGGATCACATGAAACAAACGCAAATCATAATATCATTATGTGATACATCATGATATGATAATATATCATATCAATGAAAGATATCAAATGTTAAACATGATATGATAATAGTCTCAAAAAAAAATTTAATTTGCGATACATATGATACATTGCGATACACAAAAAAATTTATAGCGATGCTTTTAAAGATATCAACATATTTTTATACATAGCATGGCAAGAGTAATTTTGTTGCAAGTTTTATAAGTTTTGGACTTTTTGCTTCTTTCGATAGGCAATATCTTTCTTCTCTTTTTGAGAAGTACAAGCTTGCAATTTTTACTTCTTTTGCAATATACAAGTTTCCAAATTTTGCATCTTGAGCTAGCAATATTTCTCAAAATGTGTAACTTAGCACTCATTGCTTCTCTTGATATTTGCAAGCTAGCTAGCAAAATTTGCTCCCCCTATGTCATTGTCAAATAGAGGGGAATAACAATACAATTAGTGTAATTCATTTCCCTTTACTATAATATTCAAATCATGACAAGGGTTATATGTCAATCTTATTTGTGCATCATTATATTTTCAAATTAAAATATGCATATTTTCAAAAACCTTATATTTTATTCATGCACGACATTGAATAAATCGATCGACATTATGAGGATATCATACATGATACTAAAATTTTTAACTATTTATCAACATTTTGATCATGATACCAAACAATCATCATTTAGAGCATTCATGATACAAAACATTAAGTCAACATTTATCATTTTAGCAACAACTCATAGCATTTTAAATCATGATTTACATCATATGCAATACATCACATCATAATTAGAAAGCACAAGTATTGCATGCATCATTGCCAATCATAAATGTTTCATAATGGTATTAATTTTGTCAAATTATATCCTACCATGCATGATCAAATCTTCTCCCTATTTTATCATTGAAAACAAGAAAAAAGTAGGGAAGAGCATTAAAGTGTAAAATATTTCAATCATTTCAAGGCATTTGTATCATAGATACAAAGAAATCATATCATCAAAGATAAGACCATTTGAATACCAAATGACATGATTCATTTTATCAAATATCTTCTTTTTATAAATAACAGAAATTGTAGGTATATAAAGAAGAGATTGTGATTAAAAAAGAATCTCAAGTAGTAAATCCAAGAAATCAAGATCATAACTTGAATACAAACTCATTCAAATTCAAATCGTTAAATTCATCAAAATCTCAACATTACTTACAAAGATTCAAAATGGTATACATAGATTTATCATAATAATCAAGGAAAAATCTTAGGAGATCATGATATGGATAAAATTCATTCAATTTTATAAGAGACAAAGATATTAATTCAAGCATATAAAATTTCTCAATTCATTATGAATCATAAAAAGAATTGTAGTTTTGAAAAATCACAATTCATTTAGGAAAATTTTCTCTTTAGTACACGATAAGAAGAAATATAGCAATGATACCAATCATAATTCATTTGGATAGTAGATGCTTAAAAGTAACATTGAGGATACAAGATCTTGATTTTTATAGAGTAAATCTCAAGTTATAAATCTCAAAAAATCAAGATAAAGCTCATTTAAATTCAAATCATCAAATCAAAATCATTTTCAAGAGATTCATAAAAAGAAAAACATAGATAGATTTTTTAATCTCTCAATTCTTTATGAATCATAAAAATTATAATTTCAAAAAAAAATCATGATTCATTTCGGAAATTTTCTTCTTTAGTAAACAATAAGAAGAAACATGGGAGTTTAAAAAACAAGATCTTGATTCACAATAAAATTTCATGTTAACATGCTTTCCAACATGCATCAACGTTTTGGATCAAAAAATAAATTTCATCATAAAACCATCATGACCAATAAGTTACAAAAATCATTATATATTACTTTAAAATCTCTTACATAAAATCGTCAAATCATGGTATCAAAATTTCAACATTTTCATTACAACTTTATTGCATTGGTTTCATTGAATATAATTTTGAATGATTCTTATAGATAACTAAAACTTCTTTAATTTTAATTTATAAGATTGACTTTATATTAGCATGCTCAAATTTTATTCTTATGTCAAAACCATACATCATGTTTGATAACCAAAGATAAGGTTCATAAAAAAAATCATCAAGCCTTCCATTCAAAAGACATGCATCGTCATTGAAAATCAATATGGAAATCGTCAAAATATACATTCTTGCTTCTCAAGCATATACATAAGATTAATCTTACTAGGTGTATAAGCATTAGATTTATATCTAACATTTTATTGCATAACACATGCAATTTTTTTTTTAAAAAAAAACCTAAACTAAATTAAAACTAACTCATGAAAGTATTATGTAATTTCAAAATAATTTAAGAGAGTTGAGTTACTTACCTTGTAGTCAAAACCCATCAAAGCCCAATTCGTCGTTTCACCTTTGGAAGTTCTTGATTCATCCTTGGGTGCCTTCCTTTTCTTTGGCCTCTTCCTCCGTTCAAGTTCATTGTTCATTTTAGATTTTTGTTTAATGAACTTATTAAGAGTTAGTGTTCGAAGTTCAAGTTCATCATTGTCCTCATCACTTGAGTCATCGCTCAAGTGGTATTCATTTGTCCGGAGTTCAAAATCCTTCCTATTCTTTGGAAGGTGGTTCAAGTGTTCATTGTATTCATCATGTGCATTGCACACCATTTCATATGTCATCAATGAGCCGATAAGTTCTTCAAGTGGAAAAATATTTAAATCTTTTGTTTCTTGTATTGCCGTAACTTTTGATTCCTAAACTTTAGAAAGTGATCGTAAAACTTTACTAACAAGTTCAAAATTCGAGAAACATTTGCCAAGAGTTTGTAAACCATTGACGACATCCGTAAAACGGGTGTACATGTCAACAATGGTTTCGCTCGGCTTCATTTGGAAAAGCTCGAAATCATGCATTAAAATGTTAACTTTCGAGTCTTTGACTCTACTAGTTCCCTCGTGTGTGATTTCAAGTGTTCGCCAAATATCAAAAGCCGTTTCGCACGTAGAAATCCGATTGAACTCATTTTTGTCCAAAGCGCAAAATAAGGCATTCATAGCCTTTGCGTTTAAAGAAAAATACTTCTCCAAATCCGACCATTCGTTCATCGGTTTAGAGGGAAGTTGAAAACCGTTCTCAACGATATTCCATAAATCCAAATTCATAGAAATCAAGAAAACTCTCATTCGAGTTTTCCAACAAGTGTAGTCCAATCCGTTAAACAACGGTGGACGTAAAACCGATAAGCCCTCTTGAAAGCCATGAAGAGCCATTTCTCTCGGGTGTAAATCAGAAATTAGAAATACCGGGCTCTGATACCAATTGTTAGGATCGGAGCAGCACTAAGAGGGGGGGGTGAATTAGTGCAGCGGATTAAAACTTCAGTTTTTAAAAAATCTTTCGTATGATAAGAGCGGAACTTGACAAGCTTAATCTTGAAAGCGTATTCTTAAATATGCACAGCAAAAGTAATAAGGAACTAAAGTATATAAGAAGGTTTGCAATAATGTAAATAGCAATAATGAAATGCAAACCAAGGATCACGCCGATTTTAGAGTGGTTCGGTCAAATGACCAACTCCACTTGCGAGGCCCCTCTTCGATGAGGTTCCCACCTTCCACTAGCAAGTCTCTTGAAATGGAAGGGTAAATACCCCTCTTACAACTCTTTACAAGTGGTTCACTCTCTTATAGATTTTCGAGAAGAGATGAGGTGAACACTAGCAAATTGAAAAGAAGACAAGCTAACACTTTTCTAAGACCTTTCTCTCAAACTCTTGCTGCTCAAAAAGTTGTTTTCTCAACTGAGATTTGAGGGGTATTTATAGGCCTCAAGAGGATTCAAATTTGGGCTCCAAAATTTGGGCTCCAAAATTCAAATTCTCTTTGGGTTCCCGATGCTGGCGGTGCCACCGCCCAGCCAAGCGGTGCCACCGCCCAGCGCTCGGGTGCTGGACGGTGCAACCGCCCAGCCCAGGAGGTGTCACCGCCCAACACTCGGGTGCTGGGCAGTGCCACCGCCTGGCTCTCCGGTTCACTTAGTTTGGCTTACTTTTAGCCCAAACCAAATCTGACTTTGGCCCCAGTTGGCCCCTAACCAGGATATAGGATTATCTTCTTAATCCTAATCCTAATTACAAGTGAACTACATAATAAAACACATCCTAAGCAATTTATTAACCGCGAACGTCAAGTCTTGTTCCGGCGAGCTTTCCGACGAACTTCCTTCGACGGGGTCCAAGCACGCTCCCGAACTTGTGATGACTTTAATGAGTAGCTGAGACTTCTCGGTGATCTCTGCGAACCTCCGACGATCTCTTCGGCGAACTTCCAACAGGTTCCCGATTTCTTCTCGGTTGGTTCCGGCAGCATCTCCGACGATTCTTCGGACTCTTAAATGTTCATCGAACTCGACTCCGGTATACTTGCTTTGTGTTTTCTGTTTATCGTAGTTAATCCTGCACATGCAAACCAAAACTCTACTCCGATATAGACAGTTATTACAATGCGAATTGATATTCTGTTGCCCGGCACGTCATTGGTTGACGCTTCGTCTGATTCTTTAGCACATCGTCCTCTCTTGCGGCTTGTTGCCCAATCGGCGGTTGACCTCCGCAACCCCGATATCCTTGGCGCAATTCCGCTCTCCTTGGCCCGATGCCCGATGTTTGAAGCCTTCTGCCATCCAATATCCTGATGTGATCTGCTCCGGCGCAACGTCAATTCCTCTTGCGTCAACTGTCTAATCCTGATCAAGTAGACCTGCATCACTCAATATGTAGTTAAACATCTAAACACAATCAATTAGTTTTATCATCAAAATTTGAGATTCAACACCTTGCTCTGATACCAATTGTTAGGATCAAGAGCGGTAATAAGAGGGAGGGTGAATTAGTGCAGCGGAAAACTTTTTCAATTTCAAAAGTCTTTGTTTCGATTAAAACCGATTTCGATAAAAATTATTTTGATAAAATCTGTTTCGGAGAGAAATTGAATTTAAAAGCTTTTGTAAAAGTGCAAGAAGAAGATTAAGAAGGTTTGTAGTAATGTAAATTGCACAAATGAAAGCAAACCATAATTTAGATTGGTTCGATCGATGTGACCTACATCTACTTTCGGATTCCTCCTCCGTTGAGGTCACCGGCGTCCACTAAAGACCTTCCTTCAATACGTGAAGACAAAAACCTCTTTACAATGCTTTCTCTATTTTCTAGGTTTCAGAGATAACCCTTACCAGCCTCATTCCTCTTTCTTGGATGTTTACAAAGCTAAGAGAGGGAGGGAAGTGTTGAATCTCGGATTTTGATGATGAAATCAATTAATAGGTTAATTGATCTAATCCATATTATTGAAGTTGAGTGTGCAGGATTTACTACGACAGTCTAAAAACATAAAGCAAGAATACCGAAGTCAAGTTCGATGGACGTTGAGAGTCTGAAGATTCGTCGGAGATGCTATCGGAACCAACCAAGAGAAATCGGAGACTTGTCGGAACTTTCGGAAGTCTGCCGAAGAGATTGTTGGAGGTTCGCAGAGATCACCAAGAAGGCTCGGCTACTCGTTGAACTCCTCATAAGATCGGGAGCCTGCTGGGAGTCCGCTGGAAAAAACCAGAGGGCGTATCGGAAGTCCACTGGAAGAACGCGGGAAAGCTCGCCGAAACAAAACTTGACGTTGGCTGGTTAAATGCTTGCTTAGGATTATGTTTTTAGGTATGTCATTCACATGTAATTAGGGTTAGGATTAAGGGATTAATCTATACCTTGGTTAGGGGCCAACTGGGCCCACAAGTAACTTAGTTTGGGTTGGACGTAAAGCCCAACCAGAAACTTTAAAGACCAGGCGGTAACACCGCCAGACTAGGCGGTGGCACCGCCTAGCACCCGAGACCAGGCGGTGGCACCGCCAATACATCTGCCTGACATGACTTTGACAGGCGGTGGCACCGCCAGTCTCGGAAACCCAAGAGGAATTCATGTTTGGAGCCCAAATTTGAATCCTCTTGGGGCCTATAAATACCCCTCTATTCTCAGCTAAGAAAATACCCCTTTGCAAAGCAATAGTTTGGGTTAAGAGCTTTAGAATAGTCTTGGCAAGTCTTGCTTTTCATATTGCTTAAGTGTTCACCTCCTCCCATCTTATTGAAAAGGATTGTAAGAGTGTGAACCACTTGTAAAGGTTGTAAGAGGGGTATTAATCCTTCCTACAAGAGATTTGCTAGTGGAAGTTGGGAGCCTCTTCGAAGAAGGCTTCGCAAGTGGATGTAGGTCATTTTGGCCGAACCACTTTAAAAACTGCTGCGTCATCTGGTTTGCATCCTACTCTTGCCATTTACATACTGCAAACTTCTCTACTTAGTCACTACGCTTCCATACGTTTCTAAGTTATCAAGCGTCTAAAATCGGTTTCCATTGACATTACTTTTTATCGTACGAAAGATTTGATCAAAACCGAAGTTTTAATCCGCTGCACTAATTCACCCCCCCCTCTTAGTGCCGCTATGATCCTAACAATTGGTATCAGAGCGAGGTTCACTCTCGTATTTGGTTTAAAACCCAAGAAAGATGGCTTACTCTGGCATGCATGAGGGACATTCTATCACACGTCCACCTATGTTTAATGGGTTGGATTACACGTATTAGAAGACCCGTATGAAGACCTTCCTCATTTCCATGGATTTCGAGCTTTGGACTATTGTCGAAAACGGATTTCAAAAATCTTCTCTTCCGATGAGCGAATGGAATGAATCGGAGAAGAAGGTTTTTGCTTTAAACGCAAAGGCTATGAATGCCTTGTTTTGTGCACTAGACAAAAATAAGTTTAATCGTGTTTCAATTTGTGATTCGGCTTTTGATATTTGGAGAACTCTTGAAGTCACTCATGAAGGCACTAGCCGAGTGAAAGAGTCCAAAATCAACATCCTTGTGCACTCTTATGAACTTTTCCGAATGAAACCAAATGAGTCCATCGAAGACATGTACACCCGTTTCACGGATGTCATCAATGGACTCAAAGCTCTTGGTAAAGATTTTTCTAACTTTGAACTAGTAAATAAAATCTTAAGATCTCTTCCTAAAAGTTGGGATCCAAAAGTTATGGTCATTCAAGAGGCCAAGGACCTCAAAACATTCCCTCTTGAAGAACTTATTGGGTCTCTAATGACCTATGAAATGACGCGACAAGATCATGATGAACTCGAGAACCCCCTTCCAAAGAACAGGAAGGATATGACACTCACATCACAAGAAGATCACTTGAAAGGAACATCAAGTGATGAGAACAGTGAAAATGACATTGCACTCTTGACTCAAAAATTCAAAAAAAATTTAAGAAAGAAGAAATTTAAGAACAACACCAAAAACAGACTTGAACATAAAAAGGATCAAGTGATATGCTATGAATGCAAGAAGCCAGGGCATTTCAAAAATGAATGCCTCCAAGCCAAGAAGAAGCAACCAAAGAAGAAGAAAGCTCTAAAGGCAACTTGGGGCGACTCAAGTGATTCGAAAAGTGAAGAAGCTAGCAACAAAGAGGAGGCAAACTTCGCACTAATGGCTTTAGGAGAAGAGGTATGTGATTTATTTAATGAAGATTTATCTTTTGAAGAACTCTCTATCGCCTTTCATGGATTATATTTGATGAATGTAGAACTATTAGTAAAAAGTTGAGTATCTTAAAGAAAGAGCATGTTTTACTACAAAATAAGTTTGATAGTCTTTAAACTCCTCCATGCTCTAAATGTGAATATTTAGAAGCAATAAAAAATAAAAATTTGGTTCTTAAAGAAACCTTAAACAAGTTTAAGGTTGGTAGCAAAGGATTAGATATGATCCTTGCAAACAAGGGTCACATCGCAAATAGAAGTGGAATTGGATTTGTAAAAGGATTACATCAAAATCCTACCACTTTCATAAAAGGACCTACATTACATGTTTCATCTTATATGAAATGCAACTTTTGTTGCAAATCCGGACATATTGCCTACAAATGTCCATTTAGAAAAATTAGTTCGCAAAAATTAATATGGGTTCCTAAAGGAACTATAAATGATTCAATAATGAATAACAAAGCTAGTGGATCAATTTTTGAGGAACCCAAAATCAAATGGGTACCTAAAAATCATCCTCTTTTGTAGACAAACCCACAAGCTAGGAGCAAGAGATGGTATCTCGATAGTGGATGCTCAAGACATATGACTGGAGATCCATCTCATTTCTCTATGCTCACTAGCAAAGAAGAAGGGTACGTCACCTTCGGAGACAACAACAAAGGCAAAATCATTGGCAAGGGAACTATTGGTAACAAATTAAGTTTTTCTATTGATGATGTTTTACTAGTTGATGGATTGAAACATAATCTCTTGAGTATTAGTCAACTATGCGATAAAGGTTATATCGTTAGATTCGAATCAAATGTGTGTGTTATCAAAAAACCAAACAATAGCATGACTATGATTGCATTAAAATAAAATAATGTCTACACCATCAACCTTGATGAACTAAGTAATGAAATGTGCCTCTCCGCTCTAAACGATAATGCTTGGCTTTGGCATAGGAGATTAGGCCATACAAGCATGAAACTAATATCTAAGATCTTATCTAGAGAATTAGTATGAGGGATTCCAAATATGAGGTTTACTAAGAACAAAGTATGCGATGCATGTCAACTAAGTAAATAAATAAAAACTAGTTTCAAACCAAAAAATCAAATTAGCACCACTAGACCACTACAATTGATCCATTTGGACTTATTTGGACCAATTGACACAACAAGTCTAGGAGTAAGTAAATATGCTTTTGTAATTGTGGATGACTATACTAGGTACACTTGGACTTATTTCTTAGTCCACAAAAGTGATTGTTTCAAGTGCTTCTCAAAATTTTGTAAACTCACTCAAAATGAAAAGGGCTTCATGATTTCATCAATTCGGAGTGATCACGGTGGTGGATTTCAAAACCGTGACTTCCAAAATCTTTGTGAAATTAATGGATACAATCACAACTTCTCCACTCCAAGAAATCCTCAACAAAATGGAGTAGTTGAAAGAAAAAATAGAAACCTATAAGAAATGGCAAGAACTATGTTGAATGAACAAGGTCTACCCAAGTATTTTTGGGCCGAAGCCGTAAATACGGCTTGCTACATCATAAATAGGGTTCTAATAAGACCATCTTCATCAAAAACCCCCTATGAATTATGGAATAACAAAAAACCAAATATTTCTTATTTTAAAGTTTTCGGTTGCAAATGCTTCATTTTTAATGAAAATAATGCCTTAGGAATATTTCTAAGGCTTTTCGTGTTTTTAACAAAAGAACCTTAGTTATAGAAGAGTCTATTCATGTAGTTTTTAATGAAATTTTTTACTTAAAGAAAAATAATTTTAATGATGATCTTGGTTTTGATAATTTGAATTTAAATGAACCCCCTCCTCAAAATAGCAACTTGGATGCATCTTCTTCCGAAATTTCCTTACACAAGGAATGGAAGTATGTGGATGCTCATCCAAAGGAGCTAATTATAGGAGATACATCAAAAGGGGTTCAAACTTGCTCTTCTTTCAAAAATTTTTGTGCCAATGCTGCCTTCCTTTCTCAAATCGAACCAAAATGCATTGACGAGACCTTAAAAGATGATTTTTGGATCATTACAATGCAAGAAGAATTGAACCAATTTGAGAGGAATGAGGTATGGAAGCTTGTTCCTAGACCTAGTGACCATTTAGTCATTGGTACTAAATGGGTCTTTAGAAACAAGCAAGACGAATGCAGTATCGTGGTTAGAAACAAGGCTAGATTAGTGGCCAAAAGTTTCAACCAAGAAGAAGGTATCGACTACGAAGAAACCTTCGCTCCTGTGGCAAGATTAGAAGCCATTAGGATGCTCCATGCCTATGCTAGTAGTAATAATTTTAAACTATTTCAAATGGATGTCAAAAGTGCTTTCTTAAACGGTTTTATTTCCGAAGAAGTATATGTTGAACAACCTCCCGGATTTGAAAACACTCTTCTTCCCAATTATGTATTCAAATTGACTAAGGCTCTCTATGGCTTGAAACAAGCTCCTAGAGCTTGGTATGAAAAGCTTAGCTCCTTTCTTATTTTAAATAATTTTACCAAAGGCAAGGTTGATACTACATTGTTTATTAAACACTTTGAAAATGATTTTCTTGTTGTACAAATTTATGTTGACGATATTATTTTTGGTTCGTCGGATGAATCGCTATGTGAATCATTTGCCAAATGTATGAGTCATGAATTTGAAATAAGTTTAATGGGTGAATTAACCTTCTTTCTAGGAATACAAATTAAACAACTTAGTGATGGTATATTTCTTAACCAATCTAAATACACACTAGAATTGTTAAAATGATTTAATATGAATAATTCAAAAATGATAAACACCACTATGAGTACTTCGACTAAGTTAGATATGGATGAAAACAATGAAAATTTCAATCAAAAAACATATAGGGGAATGATAGGTAGTCTACTCTACCTTACCGCGACTAGACCAGACATCATGTTTAGTGTTGGACTTTGCGCTAGATTTCAATCTAATCCTAAACTATCTCATATTAAGAGTGTTAAAAGAATATTTAGATATCTTAAGGGAACTCCAAATTTAGGTTTGTGGTATCTAAAATCTGATAAATTCGATTTAATAGCTTATGCATATGCCGATTTTGGCGGATGCAGGATAGATAGAAAAAAGTACATCCGGAACATGCCAATTTTTAGGACACGCACTAGTTTCTTGGACTTCCAAGAAACAAAATTCAGTTGCACTATCTACAACGGAAGCTGAATACATTGCTGCAAGTGTATGCTGTGCACAAGTTGTTTGGATGTGTTGAATCTCATATTTTGATGATGAAACTACTTGATATATGTTTATGATTTAATCTGCATTTTGAGTGACGCAGGGTGCTTCGATCAGGATGAGACAATTAAAGCAGGAACATCATGTTGTGCCGGAGGAACATGTCAGAAGATTGGACGTCGGGCCGGTGGATCGGTCGACGTATCGACAGAAGGCTTCGAGCCATGGACTCGGGCATCAGGCCAAGAAGAGCGGGTATTGTGCCAAGGATATCGGAGTTGCGGAGTTAACTGGCCGATTGGGCAATAGGCTGCAGGAGAGGACGATGCGCCGAAGAATCGGATGAAGCGTCGAGGGACCAATGACATGCCAGACAACTTGGTTAAATTGCTTAGGATTAATTGTCTCGATCGAAGTTTTGTGTTAATTGTGCAGGATTAACTATGATAAAGATGAAGACATAAAGCGAAACAAAGCGTCGGAGTCAAGATCATGATCACGTTGGGAGTTCGAGAGTTCGACGGAAGTTCGGACGGTCGTCGGAGGTTCTGCGAGAACAGATCCGAGAAGTCCAGAAGCTTGCCAAGCGAAGCTCGTCGGAACTCACCAAGTGGATCATCGCAAAGTCCAGGAGTTTGCCGGAAGTCCGCAGAAGAATCACCGAGGGTTCATCGGATAATCGACGGAAGTTTGCCGGAAGCTCGCCAGAAGAAGTCTTGACTTGCGGACTTTGTAATAGCTTAGAAAATGTCTTTAAATTCATAGTTAGCACGTTAATTAGGGTTAGGATTAGGTGTTAATCCTATAACCCAAGTAGGAGCCAATTAGGCTCAAGTTCGGACTGGTTTGGGCCAAGTTTGGAGCCAAACCAAGTGAGCTGAAATAGTAAAAGAGGTGGCACCGCCAGGGTTGGAGGTAGCACCGCCCAGGCTATGTCTCCCAGCGAGACTAGGCGGTGCAACCGCCCCAGCCAAGAGGTGCAACCGCCCAGGGCTCAGTCTACGAGCTCTGCCAGGCGGTGCAACCTCTCCAGTCAGGCGGTGCAACCGCCTGAGCTCGGTCTTCGAGCTCTGGCAGAGAGGTGCAACCGCCTCTGACAGAGGTGGCACCACCTAGAGGCTCAGTCTTCGAGCTCTGCCAGGCGGTGCAACCTCTCCAGTCAAGAGGTGCAACCGCCTGATCCCGGAATTCCGGGATTTGATCGATTTGATCGTTTTGAGCTCCAAATTTGAACTGGGTTTGGGCCTATATATACCCCACCCATTCAGCACTAAAAGCACAGCACATACACTCGAAATCTTGCTGTCTTTCTGTGTTTCTTAGAGCTCAAAACTGCTAGTTCTCCTCCTTTTATTCTTCAAGTTTGAATTGTAAAGAGAGGAGAGAAAACATCTGTAAGGGTTGTCTCCTGAGCCCGTCAAAAGGAGAGAAACTGTAAAAGGGCAGTTAGCCTTCGCCCATTGAAGGAAGGCAGCTAGTTGACATCGGTGACCTCGTCGGAGGAGGAAGCCAAAAGTGGAGTAGGTCAAGACTGACCGAACCACTCTAAATCTCTGGTTTGCTTTTACTTGAGTACTTTATCATTACTGCAAACCTCCTACATAGCTACTGCCTTCTGCACTTTTACGAACGAGTCTCTAAACTCTGATCTTTCTGAATCTACATTCAGACGTAAATCGGTGTCTTCGTACCATCTTTACGCTGCAGTTTACGCTTACGTTTTGATTCCTTTTATAACTGCAAATTGCCTTCTGCGTATTCATAAAACGATTTTCAAAGTTCAAAACTGCGTTTAGACGTAAAATTACGCTTTGACGTAAAACTGCGTTTAGACGTAAAACAGCGTTTAGACGCAAAACTGCGTTTAGACGTAAAACTGCGTTTAGACGTAAAATAGTGTTTAGATGCAAAACTACGTTTAGACGCAAAACTGCGTTTAGACGTAAAACTGCGTTTAGACGCAAAACTGCGTTTAGACGTAAAACTGCATTTAGACGTAAATCGGCTTTCCTCGTACAATCATCAGATTTCAGTTTACGTTTACATCTTGATTTCAACTGCATACTGCCTTCTGCGATTTTACAAACGAGTTTCAAAGTTTAGACGTAAATCTGTGTTTAGAAGTAAATTTGCGTTTAGACGTAAATCTGCGTTTAGACGTAAATCTGCTTTTTGTAGATTACTTTTTGAGCTGTACAATAGCAGCACACTGTCTTTATACTTCTGTCTAAACAAGTGATTTACGAATCGACACTTAGACGTAAATCTGTTTCTTCATACGAACATCGGATTTCAGTTTGCACCGATATTCTGGTTTTCATCATTGCTACAAACTGCCTGCATAGATTGACTGAAACCTTGCTTAGCATCAACTCTCATACAGAGTTGTCCTTATCATTCAAACACAGCTTTCGGTTTTAATCGCAGAAAGTTTTCCGCTGCACTAATTCACCCCCCCCCTCTTAGTGCTCTCGATCCTAACAATTGGTATCAGAGCGGGGTATTTCTCATTTCGGATTTACACCCAAGAGAAATGGCTCTTCAAGAGGGCTTTTCGGTCTTTCGTCCACCGTTCTTTAACGGATTAGACTACACTTATTGGAAAACTCGAATGAGAGTTTTCTTGATTTCTCTAAATCTGGATTTATGGGATATCGTTGAAAACGGTTTTCAACTTCCCTCTAAACCGATGAACGAATGGTCAGATTTAGAGAAGAAGTATTTTTCTTTAAACGCAAAGGCTATGAATGCCTTATTTTGCGCTTTGGACAAAAATGAGTTCAATCGGGTTTCTTTGTGCGAAACGGCTTTCAATATCTAGCGCACTCTTGAAATCACACACGAGGGAACTAGTAGAGTCAAAGACTTGAAAGTTAATATTTTACTGCATGATTTCGAGCTTTTTCATATGAAACCAAGTGAAACCGTTGTTGACATGTACACCCGTTTTAGGATGTCGTCAATGGTTTAAAATCACTTGGTAAAAGCTTTTCGGATTTTGAACTCGTTAACAAAGTTTTGCGCTCACTTTCTAAAACTTGGGATTCAAAAGTAACTGCTATTCAAGAATCGAAAAACTTGAACCAATTTCCACTTGAAGAACTAATTGGTTCATTGATCACATATGAAATGACGTGCAATGCACGTGAAGAACTTGAGAACCACCTTCCAAAGAACAGGAAGGATTTGGGACATAGAACATTTGAAGACCACTTTCGAGCATAAGCTCAAGTGATGGTGAACTTAAACTACAAATGAAACGAAAATTAAAAAAGTAAAAAAGAATGGAACTACTTGCTTTGAACGTAAGAAGAAGAACAAAAAATGGGATGAATCGAAATCTCCTCAAGACGAGGAGAAAATCAACAAAGGCAAGGTGGCAACTACGCCTTTACGCCTTTTCGACGCTGAGGTAATCAAAATGCCTTTAATTTACTTTGAAATTACTTGATGCTTTCATGATGTATTTTCTTTTTTTAGAATTAATGTTTAAAAAAAAAAAATTATGATCATGCTAGTAATTTCGAAAATGATAATATTACATATTTTATGATAAACAAACAAAAAATGATTTTGATTGAAAATATGAAATCATGGTTAAGAAGTAATAATGTGTATCATGTTGATGTCCATTATTATTTCTCGATTTTGAGTATATTAAATCATGTTTAAATTTGAAGTTATGAGTATATATTTTTGAAATTATGTATGATGATAATTATCGATTTTCATGATAATAACAGTGGCTTTAAAAATTGATGCATGTTTTCATTTGACATAAATGAAAAGTCATGCTAACATGAAATCGATCGCTTAAGATGAAACACTTAAAAAAAAAAAAAATAGGGGGAGAAATATATGAATTGATGCTATAAACACTATGCTATGATTATGCCATGCTTGCATCATCAAGAGATATATGAATTGATATGATTGCCATATTTGCAATGCTTATATGAATTGATGCTATGATTGCCAAATTTGCATTATGCCATGTTTGCACCATAATGCTAAGATATCAAGAACTTGTATCGTAATTTTACGCATTGATATCTTACCATGTGATGAAATGCTACAATTGATAAACACTTGAAATGCAATCCTCTATCTTATTGATTTTTCAATAAATCTATGATTGTCATATATGAATGTAATTTTGAGGATGATTTCAGATTTGACAAATGCTTGATTCAGTATTTACTTTACATAAGATACACTTTAAGTATGAATCATGCTTCAATCATGTTAAATGCTTCAATCATTTTCTATCTCTAGAGTTCTCGATTTTGATGAAATACAAATAAGGAGTTATTGATGGATATAATTTGACAAAATTGATACCATCATGATATGAAACATTTATGATTTGCAATTATGCATGCAATACTTGTGCTTTCTAATTATGATGTGATGTATTGCATATGATGTAAATCATGATTTAAAATGCTATGAGTGCTAAGTTACACACTTTGAGAAAAATTGCTATATTGAAACATTAATGTAATTATGAATGGTGATATGAAATTATGCATGTAATACTTCAACCTATGATAACGATGCATGCAATGATATTCATGATGAAAAATTGTCTTGACATTCATGACTTGATTATTCATCCTTTGTTATGATTTTGAAATCATTGTAAAAGGAAAAAGAACTACAAAACTGTATTCTTCCTTTCTTTTTGACAATGACAAAGGAGGAGATAGCTAGCTTGTACAAGTCAAGAAGATGCAAAAAGTTGCTATCTAAAAAGAAGCAAATGTGCTATCTTGCCTATCTCAAGAAGCAAAAATGCTAACTTGCGCATCTAGCAAAGTGAACAAAATTTTCAAGAAGCAAGAGTTGCCTTCTTGAACATCTCTAATTTGCTAGCTTGCATGATGTAGAACTTGCTATCTTGAACATTACCAAACGTGCTATCTTATATGCTATAAAACTTGCATATCTAAAACTTGATAGCATGAATGTTCTAAGCATGATGTAACACTTGCTAAATCTTCTAGCTCCAAGATTGCATGATGATAAATCTTGATACTATGTTTTTCATGCAATAAGTTAAACCAATATCACAAACGATTGATAGTGATACTTCTCCTTTTTGTTGATGACAAAGGGGGAGAAGTATGTTGATGACATGACATGTGATGCATAAGTTTATGCATATGTTCATGTTGACGTGTTGCAAGTATTCATGATGAATATTGCAAATGACTTGAATTCAGTTTGAATTAAGGTTCTATCAATATGGCATATTGATAGGGGAGTTTGTTTAAACTCGGGGAGTTAACGTTAACTCCGCTTTGATGACATGTTGCTTAGATTTTTGAATCTAAGAGTTTCTATCAATATGGCATATTGATAGGGGAGTTTGTTTAAACTCCGGAGTTAAGTTTAACTCTGTCATCAAGTAGTTGTCATCATCAAAAAAAAGGGAGATTGTTGAATCTCGTATTTTGATGATGAAACTACTTGATATATGTTTATGATTTAATCTGCGCTTTGAGTGACGCAGGGTGCTTCGATCGATGATGAGACAATTAAAGCAGGAACATCATGTTGTGCCGGAGGAACATGTCGTCAAGATTGGACGCCGGGCGGTGGATCGGTCGACATATCGACAGAAGGCTTCGAAAGCCGTGGACTCGGCATCGCCAAGAAGAGCGGGTATTGTGCCAAGGATATCGGAGTTGCGGAGTCAACTCAACCGATTGGGCAATAGGTCGCAGGAGAGGACGATCGTAGAAGAATCGACGGCCGTCGAGGGACCAATGACATGCCGGACAACTTGATTAAATTGCTTAGGATTAATTGTCTCGATTGAAGTTTTGTGTTAATTGTGCAGGATTAACTATGATAAAGATGAAGACATAAAGCGAAACAAAGCGTCGGAGTCAAGATCATGATCACGTTGGGAGTTCGAGAGTTCGACGGAAGTTCGGACGGTCGTCGGAGGTTCTGCGAGAACAGATCCGGAAGTCCGTAAGCCAAGCCAAGCTCGTCGGAACTCGCCAAGTGGATCATCGCAAAGTCCAGGAGTTTGCCGAAGTCCGCAGAAGAATCACCGAGGGTTCATCTGATGATCGACGGAAGTTTGCCGGAAGCTCGCCAGAAGAAGTCTTGACTTGCGGACTTTGTAATAGCTTAGAAAATGTCTTTAAATTCATAGTTAGCATGGTAATTAGGGTTAGGATTAGGTGTTAATCCTATAACCCAAGTAGGAGCCAATTAGGCTCAAGTTCGGACTGGTTTGGGCCAAGTTTGAAGCCAAACCAAGTGAGCTGAAATAGTAAAAGAGGTGGCACCGCCAGGGTTGGAGGTAGCACCGCCCAGCTATGTCTCCCCAACAGACCGGGCGGTGCAACAGCCCCAGCCAAAGAGGTGCAACCGCCCAAGGCTCGATCCTACGAAGCTCGCCAAAGCGGTGTGCAACCTTCTCCAACAAAGCGGTGAACCGCCGAGCTTCGGTCTTCGAAGCTATGGCAGAGAGGTGCAACCGCCTCTAACAGAGGTGGCACCGCCCAGAGGCTCGGCTTGAAGCTCTGCCAAAAGCGGTGCAACCTCTCCAATCAAGAGGTGTAATCACCGATCCCGGATTTCGGGATTTGATCGATTTGATCGTTTTGAGCTCCAAATTTGAACCGGGTTGGGGCCTATATATACCCCACCCATTCAGCACTGAAAGCACAGCACATACACTCGAAATCTTGCTGTCTTTCTGTGTTTTCTTAGAGCTCAAAATGCTAGTTCTCCTCCTTCTATTCTTCAAGTTTGAATTGTAAAGAGAGGAGAGAAAACATCTGTAAGGGTTGTCTCCCCGAGCCCGGCCAAAAGGAGAAAAACTGTAAAGGGCAGTTAGCCTTCGCCCATTGAAGGAAGGCAGCTAGTTGACATCGGTGACCTCCTGGAGGAGGAGGAAGCCAAAAGTGGAGTAGGTCAAGACCCGACCAACCACTCTAAATCTCTGGTTTGCTTTTACTTGAGTACTTTATCATTACTGCAAACCTCCTACATAGCTACTGCCTTCTGCGCTTTTACGAACGAGTCTCTAAACTCTGATCTTTCCGAATCTACATTCAGACGTAAATCGGTGTCTTCGTACGATCTTTACGCTGCAGTTTACGCTTACGTTTTGATTCCTTTTATAACTGCAAATTGCCTTCTGCGTATTCATAAAACGCTTTTCAAAGTTCAAAACTGCATTTAGACGTAAAATTACGCTTTGACGTAAAACTGCGTTTAGACGTAAAACAGCGTTTAGACGCAAAACAGCGTTTAGACGTAAAACTGCGTTTAGACATAAAATAGCGTTTAGACGCAAAACTACGTTTAGACGCAAAACTGCGTTTAGACGCAAAACTGTGTTTGGACGTAAAACTGCATTTAGACGTAAATCGGCTTTCCTCGTACAATCATCAGATTTCAGTTTACGTTTACATCTTGATTTCAACTGCATACTGCCTTCTGCGATTTTACAAACGAGTTTCAAAGTTTAGACGTAAATCTGTGTTTAGACGTAAATTTGCGTTTAGACGTAAATCTGCGTTTAGACGTAAATCTGCTTTTTGCAGATTACTTTTTGAGCTGTACAATAGCAGCACACTGTCTTTATACTTCTGTCTAAACAAGTGATTTACGAATCGACACTTAGACGTAAATCTGTTTCTTCGTACGAACATCGGATTTCAGTTTGCACCGATATTCTGGTTTTCATCATTGCTGCAAACTGCCTGCATAGATTGACTGAAACCTTGCTTAGCATCAACTCTCATACAGAGTTGTCCTTATCATTCAAACACAGCTTTCGGTTTTAATCGCAGAAAGTTTTCCGCTGCACTAATTCACCCCCCCCCCTCTTAGTGCTCTCGATCCTAACAGGATGAAAAATACATTAGAAGACTATGGAATTCATTTGAAAATTATTCCCATAAAATGTGATAATACAAGTGCCATATGTGTTACCAAAAATCCAATTCAGCACTCTAGAACTAAGCATATAGATATTAGACATTATTTCATACGCGATCATGTTCTTAACAATAATGTCGTTCTAGAATTTATTGATACAAAGCATCAATTAGCAGATATTTTTACAAAAGCCTTAAATGAAGACCAATTTGAATTTATTAGAAGGGAACTAGGCATGTTAAATTGTCCCTTAAAGTAAGTCATTTGAATGTATTTTACGAAGAATGTCTCATCCTTGTTCCATTCTTTTGTGAATTTGATTTCATCCTCTTCTTTCGATTGCAAATGATATATTAAAGTGCAACTCAATATCTCAACCTTTTCTTGAGTCAAACACTTCTGGAAATCAAGAAGGGGGGAAGAAAAATTTTTTTTCCTTCTTCCGCGGCAAGCTAGCGGTGGTACCGCTAGAATCGACGGTAGCACCGCCTGAGCGCTCAGGCGCCAAGCGGTGGCACCGCTTGTTGTGGCGGTGGCACCGCCCGAGAGCCCTTTATAACCCGAGGCGTTAGGGCCGACGGTGACACCACCTCCAACCCGAGAGGAATCGCCTCTACCTCTCCCACAATCTCTCCAAAGCTCCATTTCAGCATTTAGAAGCCTTGGAAAGTGATTATTGTTGATCCAAGCTCTCTATCTTCTAAGAGATTCTCTATAAGGTAAAATCTGAAATTTTTCATCTCTTCTCATTAGTTTATCTACTCCTTACAGTTTCATCTATCATATCTAGATAATGGCTCCTAAAAAATCAAAAGGGAAAAGGATTAAAGGAGATTCATATGACCAAGAGCTTTTTAGATCCAAAGAAGTAGCTCTTAGGTTTCCAAACTTCGAAACTAGGTGTATTCATAAGGGTAAACACGTTGATCTCAATGAACTAGGACACCTAGAACCTATTAGGTGGTTTGCACATCTAGATGCCCTGCCTCTGTTACAAATAAATGAACCAATCTATCCTAGATTAGTCAGGCTATTTTATGCAAACCTATATGTGGATGATGATAGCCTAAGTACTTATCTACTAGGAATACAAATTAGAATTTTTGATAGCACTATTTGTGAACTAATTGGAATCACTGAAAAAGATAGGGGTTGTTATTTTAGAGGTAAATGGGATGTCAACACAATCGGAGCAACTTACTCCGAAGCCGTCGAAACTATTTTTGCAAACCCTGACCTCGGCATAATACCCAAGAGTTGTGAGCATCTATTGCCCTTTAACTCTAAAATCCTTCATCATATCATAACTAGCATACTATTCCCTAAGCAATTTCATCTTGATGAAATAAGTCAAATAGAGATAAGCACCATGTATTGGATTATGACCGGTCAACATAACTATTTTGGATACTCAATTCGGCAACACATGCAAGATATTATAGCTAAAGACACTATATTACCATATGGAGGGTTAATCACTCGATTCCTACTTACCCATGATATTTGTATTCCACCTGATGAAGAAACAATTCAAAGTGATCGGTATAACATTATCAATAGAAATCTGCTGAAAAGACTTAGGTGCACATTTATCAACAGTATATAGGTTAGGCAACCAAGAAGGACTGATCCAATTCCCCCACCAGTAAAATACCCCGAAACACTAATTCTTAGGGGAAATGAATCTCCTCCTCCTAGTCCCTTTGACGCGGCACCTTCGGCTCCTATTTCATCCTCCGAAGAACTCATGATGGCAGAATTGAATCGGATCAAATCGCAGCAAGAACAAATTCAAATCCAGCAAATTGAAATTTTGAAGGAACTACAACAATTGAATCAAAAAATAGATGTCATATATCAACACTATGGCTTACCTCCAAAAGATTAATCGATGTAGTTTCTTGTTCTGTTCTGATTACTCTTTATGTGAAGTTTGAATCTTCTGATAAACAAAAACAAAACCTTTGTTTAAGATGTATTGTTAAATTCTGGATGTTTTGCTTGTGACATTAATTTTGAATGATGAATTTCGTATGATTAATCTTTATGCTGATTTCTTTTGATCACAAACTGTGTGCTTTAAGTCTCATCTCCTTCTCTTTTTCTTTATTGCTGATGACAAAGGGGGAGAAATGATGACTTGCATGACTTATGCGCATCGATAGCATGACTTATATGAATTATAAAAGTTTATCTTATATGCCTTGCTTGTTTTATTCTTTGAGTATATCGCAAGATTGGTTAATCATATCATATCATGAAATTCATGGTGAAAATCTTTATCATTTTTTTTATCTCTCGTCAAAGTAAAAATTGTCTCTTACCATTTGACTTGAAAATGATTTTCAATAGCTGAAAATTATGTGAAATACGAAGGTTCGTATTTGCTCTTGCTTAATAAGACAATGATAAGTTCAACATTAGAACTTATCGATTTATGCTTGAATTCAATAGGATGGAGTTCAAGTGATATTATCTTCTCACAATATGGCATATAGATAGGGGGAGTTATGTTTAACTCCGTCATCAATTGATTGTCATCATCAAAAAGGGGGAGATTGTTGAATCTCGGATATTGATAATGAAATCAATTGATGGGTTAATTGATCTAATCCATATTATTGAAGTTGAGTGTGCAGGATTTACTACGACAGTCTAAAAACATAAAGCAAGAATACCGACGTTAAGTTCGATGGACGTTGAGAGTCCGAAGATTCATCGGAGATGTTGTCGGAACCAACCAAGAGAAATCAGAGACTTGTCGGAACTTTCGGAAGTCTGTCGAAGAGATTGTTGGAGGTTCGCAGAGATCACCAAGAAGGCTCGGCTACTCGTTGAACTCCTCACAAGATCGGGAGCCTGCTGGGAGTCCGCTAGAAGAAACCAGAGGGCATATCGGAAGTCCATTGGAAGAACGCGGGAAAGCTCGCCGAAACAAAACTTGACATTGGCCGGTTAAATACTTGCTTAGGATTATGTTTTTAGGTATGTCATTAACATGTAATTAGGGTTAGGATTAAGGGATTAATCTATACCTTGGTTAGGGGCCAATTGGGCCCACAAGTAACTTAGTTTGGGTTAGACGTAAAGCCCAACCAGAAACTTGTAAGACCAGGCGGTAGCACCGCCAGACTAGGCGGTGGCACTGCCCAGCACCCGAGACCAAGCAGTGGCACCGCCAGTACATCTGCCTGACATGACTTTGACAGGCGGTGGCACCGCCACCGATAGGTGGTGGCACCGCCAGTCTCGGAAACCCAAGAGGAATTCAAGTTTGGAGCCCAAATTTGAATCCTCTTGAGGCCTATAAATACCCCTCTATTCTCAGCTGAGAAAATACCCCTTTGCAAAGTAATAGTTTGGGTTAAGAACTTTAGAATAGTCTTAGCAAGTCTTGCTTTTTATATTGCTTAAGTATTCACCTCCTCCCATCTTGTTGAAAAGGATTGTAAGAGTGTGAACCACTTGTAAAGGTTGTAAGAGGTATATTAATCCTTCCTCTATAAGAGATTTGCTAGTGAAAGTTGGGAGCCTCTTCGAAGAAGGCTTCGCAAGTGGATGTAGGTCATTTTGGCCGAACCACTTTAAAAACTGCTGCGTCATCTGGTTTGCATCCTACTCTTTCCATTTACATACTGCAAACCTCTCTACTTAGTCACTACGCTTCCATACGTTTCTAAGTTATCAAGCGTCTAAAATCGGTTTCCATTGACATTGCTTTTTATCATACGAAAGATTTGATCAAAACCGAAGTTTTAATCCGCTGCACTAATTCCCCCCTTAGTGCCGCTCCGATCCTAACAGGAAGGACTCTATCTAACTTTTACAACAATTAACACCCCAAAGATTCGAGAATATGTTAAACACTTTTGTGCCTTTTTATGCAGAAAAGGGTGAGATTTTTATAGGCTTCAAAATTGGAGCCAAAAAGTATCACATCGTCGAATTTTAGGGTACTGATGGTACCATCACCATTACTGGGTGGTACTACCATCGTTGATTTGACACTAGGCGATACCATCACTTGACAGGGGTGGTACTACCGCCGGCAGCATTCACTGTCGACGATACCATCGCCCAGACAACCCGGGACACTATCTTCCAAGTAGTGCCATCCTCGGCCCTAGCAATGCCATCGTCGATTGGGATTTTATGTGCTAAATGGGCTACTCAATTCGGCCCAATTCAACCCTATTAAAGGCCTAGTTGGCCCCTAATTAAGTTAGTGGGATTATCTCCCAATCCTAACTTAATTTACGATCTAAGTACTATAATTAAGACATAATCATAGCACTTATTGTTCGGTGCATCAATTGCTCTTCCGGCGAGCTTTAGGCGAACTTCCAACGAACATCCGACGAATTCTTGACAATGTTCCGGCAAACTCCTAGCAAGCTCCTGGACTTTACAATGATCTTCTTGGTAAGTTCTGACGAGTTTCTTTGGCAAGCTCTTGGATTTCTCAATTGGTTTCGGTAGAACTTCCAACGAACTCTTGAACTCTCAACGAGATCTCGATCTTGACCCCGGCACAACACCTGCTTTATGTCTTACTACTATCGTAGTTAATCCTACGCACTTTTCTTAACATATAGATTAGATCAAACAATTTATAATTGACTTCATCATCAAAATCAAAGATTCAATACCAATGACCCGAAACCTTATGTCGATACGTCGATCAATCCTCCAGCTTGACATCCAATCTTCTGACATGTTCCACTCCGACCCAACATGATTCTTTCTGTTTTAATTGTCTCTCCTTGATCGAAGTTTCTTATGTCACTTAAAACGTAAATCAGATCATAAACACTATCAATTGATTTTATTATAATACAAACTAATTTATCAATTATTCAATAGATATTTTTATTCGTTTAGAAGTAAGTAAAAAATAAAAACTTAATATCAGTTATAAGTTACAATGATTTTAATAGGTTGATAGTATCTTTAACATTTCATAAAGACATTGTAAGTCCGTACAAGAATGTCATAACCGGATCATGACCGATTAACCTTTTTGATTGGACCAAGGAGGGAGTTTACATTTTGGATGTCGTATTTTTTAACCAAGGAAAAAAAGACTGTAAGAAAAGCAAAAAGGAGAAGATAGTTTTTCGGGAAAAATTTAAAAATGAGACACGTTTTCGAAAAGAAATCCTTAAATCTCCCTGCCTACTTCCCCTTAAGCTAATCCTACAGTGCAGACAAGTCCATGCGACGAATCCTTGGTTTCCAAACCCTACTGCCTCAACCCCCAGCACAACGAGCTAAAATAAATGCAACAAACTGGTCACAATCACGAAAGCAAGTCAATGTACAGTGCAACAGCACCCCATCCCATCCATGCTCGTACAATCTCACCTCGTAATACCATGAGAGAGACCGGCAGGGAACAATCTCTGATCGCCGCCAACGTAATAATTTTACATGATCAGTCGTGCAGTCCCAACGACGTCAAACCCCTCTCCCTCGACATGTCATTTATATATAGTAGTATAAATTCTCTCTGTCAGTCTCCGTCTGTTCTTTTATGTGTAAGTCTATTGGGTATTGCCATCGTTTACACGCCACTTGCGCACATAGCCAAACCCATCAATCAAATGCCAACCACCCTTTGAGTCATTTAATCTCCAAAACAGCCGAAGGGTCATTTACTGTGAGGGTGAGAGCTCTTAGCTGGCCTGCATTCCTTCCCCATGGAAGTGTATACGAAGATAAGTACGACTATGCATCCTTATTAGAGACAAACAGACGAAGCACACGGCAATACTGTTCTACTGTAATCACATCAAATATTTAAGTTAGTAATTAATTTTTTTTTCTTACTTATTATTATAATTTAAAAAAATTTTAATCTACTTCCTTGTTTATTTATATGAATTAAAAAAATAACTAGTAAGTATTCCAAATATGATGATATCATATTTGTTAGTATATTAAATAAAAATAATTTATATTAAATAAATATAAAAATTAAAATTTATTTTCCTTAATAGAGGCTCACCTCCTCCTATTTAAAGGGAAGGATTTCTCTCCTTCGTTCCTCACCTAGTTGACAAGAGAACTAGGAGTTACACCCTGTTGACAAGAGGTAGGTTCCCTACCTTTCTTAAATTTAAAAGTTTTAGCTTTTATTTTGATTCTTTAAATGTTGAAAGTTTTATAGTTTGAAAAATATGTATCACTTCTTTAAATGTCAAACTTTTTACATTAAAGTAATTAGTTAAAGTTTTCATAATATTCTTTGATCCATGATTAAGGTTTTTATTATAGAGTCAAATATGTTAAAAATATATTTGTTTTATATGATATTTCTTATATTACAATTTATTTTAATCTTATCTGGATTAAAATATTATTAGATTAAAATATGTTATCTAAAATCTTTTGTGATATTCATTAATTTGAAATTTAAAATATGCTATTCTGAATGATTTAGAATTTGACTAGAATATGTTTAAATTTTATATATTAAAAGCATTATTTTTATGTGAATTTAGAAGGTTATTTCATTATATTAAAGTTTATGTTTTTTAATGTATTATGATTTCCATTCAAATTAGAATGTTATTTCCTTGTTTTAAAGCTTATCTCCTTGTCTATCATTCAATGCGTTATTATGTTTTTTGTTTATATTGCTAATGAATATATGTTGCGGTATGAAATTATATATTATTTGGATTGAAATTGCTCACAGGTCAGGCCCAACTCATAGGTCAGGCTACAACCTATTGGTTAGGCCTAATCAGATTAGGCCCAGCCCGTAGGCCAGGCCCAACCCACGGATCAGACCTTGGCCCGTAGGCTAACCCAGCCTAACCATCATGGGCGGTCACATGCGATGCACATGACCAGTCCATGGGCCAAGGCTGGACCAGCTTTGTGTGATGCATGCCTAGTCATGAATAATGCATATGACTAGTAGATGAGCTGGCTTAATCTAGCTCAATATTATTATTGGATTTGAGCCCAAGTATTGATTGAACTAAACTAGGCTTGATTAGTCTAGATCAATTCAGGGTGATTCCAAATTGATTGACTTATTCAAGTTAGTTTAACCTAAATTGAACATAATCTAATCCAAATTATACTAGTCTAGGGTGGTTCCAGACTAGTTAAATAAGGATCAGAGATTGGTTCAGTTAGGTCCTAGTAAATTGAGTTCAATTGGATCAATTGAACTAGAGTTCAAGTCAATTGAGGGCTAATTTATATTATTTGGTATTGATGATATTTGAAAGAAATGTTTAAATGTGTTATTTCATCCCTATATGGACATGACTAGTGTGAGATTATGTGATTTCCCTGCCAAGGGCAGGTAGGGCGATTCCCTTCGGAGATTAGCGGGCCGTCAGACGTGGCGGTTGGACGGTTCCTCCATCCGCTATTGGGAGGAACGTGTCCCCACTTTGGCGGGTGTGGGACACCACTCCATCCGCTATTGGGAGTGTGATATGAGTTTGCCTCCATCCGCTATTGGGAGAACACAAACTCATCTCATAGGATAAAGCCTCTCCATCCGTTGTTAGGGAAGTGCTCCTTCGGGTATTTGATATACGTCAATGGGATGATTGATTGAATTTTGATCATATATTCATCTTGATTTGACTTTTGGGGTTCCTACTCAATGTTGCTGAATTTTCTTTGTTTTTGATTTTCAGAGCAGCCTCCCTCTAGTACTAAATCGGATTCCAGTGGAGAGCAGACCTTCCTCTACCGCTAGGTAGAGCCACTTGGATGACTCTTGAAGTTAACATCACTATGTTTACTTTTCTATTTGTAATTTGATGAATAAATGAATTATAATAAATGTTTATGAATGATGAATAAAGTGATATTTATTTATTTGGTCTAAATGTATGAAAAGATTAAAAAAAAAAATTACAAGATATGACACTTACGCTATGCAGAAACGCATGACACGGGAATACACCTTTGTGTCGCCTATTCCACAAGGTCAAACCTATACATGCAAGGAGTAGAATAGCTACTCCAGAAGAAGCGCCCATGCATGCTTGGTGTTACGGTAAGTAACTTTTTAAGCCGTGGCCTCGGGGCCGATGCGGCTCTGTTCTGGGGTCCGGATGTCGGGGATCTCGGGCGACGTCCCTCGGGGTCTCCCTGCGGTCGGGCACCGTGGTTCGGGATCGGTCGTTCGGGTCGGCAGGTCGGCGGTTCGGGTCAGCAGGTCGACCGTTCGGGTCGGCAGGAAGCTCCGGGAAGAGGCGACACCGTCTTCGCACCTGCACACAGGTCGGGTCGGGGTGCTCGACCCGACCCCTCCGACGATCAAGTTAGAGAAAGATGTGGAGGGGGTTTCGGAGGAAGAGAAGCAGAAGTGCTTTCTAGTGTGTTCCGCCTTGTCCCCTTTTGTTTGGGACTTGGTGGTATTTATAGATGAGCTTGGGTGTTACCTGACGTGCCCGTTTGCAGGATAGGACTGTACCTTTGGTGGCGTCTGACATTGCCACTGGGGCTACGTGGGAGGCCGAGCTGCTGCAGCAGGATATGGTGAGCCTCGGGGATCGTGTCGCTCAAGGGGATACTGTCATGACATGTCACATCGTCATTTTTACCCCTATCACTTGGGATTGAGAAGAAAGGAAGAAAGAGAGAGAGAGAGAGTGTGTCTGTGTGTCTCTGGTGATAATAAATTGGAGTTTTGGAGGCTTGTGCTTGTTTTACATAAAATGAGAAGGGACCTCATTCCGTTGGGAAACGCGAAGCGAACGACAGCACTGTGACGCCCTTCCCCATGCAGAACGCGGTGCTTCACACACAGACAGATAAGAGTGTTAAAAGAACGTACTTAACATACACTGTAGGAAAAAGAGATCACAGTATATATGTACAGCATGCTGCTTACACGTTAAGGATGAATCACTTTCTCTGCCATGCTGTTTTTTGATTTCCTGCTATCGACTGCCGACCATATTAATAGTATGCTTATTATTACCCTAGTTAAGAAGATGAGGTTGAGGAGTAGGCCACTTCTATTGGTGTTGAGATGCACCACTTGTTCATCAGATGGAGAACTGCGAATTAGTAGCGTAAACCCTCCCTTGCAAGCCGTTTCGGAATACTGTGCGGTATTGCTTCTTTTAGCAGCTTATAATCAATCATAGGAAAATAGGAAATATACGAGGGGGGGAGAGAGAGAGAGAGGCTTTTGCCTTAAAACCCTGCATTCCCATCTATAAAGACCCCACAAACCCCCACGCTACGCCCGCCCCCCGCCCCCCGCGCCACCCACTCCCGCTCCTCCCCCGAGAACACCAAAACGCCATCAGTTAGCTCGTGCGTTACAACCAAGTATAATAGCAAGAAGCTGGAATAGATAAAGAGATGGAAGAAGACAGCAATAGCAGTCATCAATACATTAGAAAGTGCAGCACGATCAGTGGCAGCAGTAACAACAACAACCGCAACAAGAGAGCAACCGCAAGCAAGGACGGCACGCGGTACCGAGGGGTTCGGCGCCGGCCTTGGGGGCGTTACGCGGCGGAGATCCGCGACCCGCAGTCGAAGGAGCGGCGTTGGCTCGGCACCTTCGACACGGCCGAGCAGGCGGCCTGCGCCTACGACATCGCCGCCCGAGCGATGCGGGGGCTCAAGGCCCGGACAAACTTCCACTATCCCCTGACCGCCGCCGTGCAGCCACCGGCGGCGCCGGTTGCCACGGTCGACCACTTCCTCCTCCACCCCTCGGAGTGGACCTGGAACAACGTTCCCCACATGCACATTTCTCCACCGGTCTCTCATCATCGGCACTTTTCACTCGACCCGCTTCTCCTTGGCAACCTTATCAACCACTCCTCTTTGCACCACCATCCACCAAACACTTGTCCTTGGTCTTTTTTCTCCGGTTACTCGGCTCCTCCTCCTGTCACCAACACTCCTTCGTGTGGCAATATCCTCCATTATGATCCAATCAATGTGTCCTTTACGGCTGCTTCTTCCTCGGACCTGTCTCCGCTGCTTCAACAGCAGCAGCAACCAAACTGCGTCAGTCCATCGCCAGCGCCAGCCGCTTCTTCCGTGACCGAAGTCCCCACCCGATTTGCCGAACACTGCGACTTCTTCCACACAGAGCCACCCGAATCTGGACTCCTCCAGGAGATCGTAAATGGCTTCTACCGGAGACGAAGCATTGACACCGATTACACTTTGAAGGATAGCAGGAGTCAATGTGATACAAAGGACGCAGTCGATCTTCTCAATTATCATATTCAGATGCCACTGAAGCAAGAAGAGAAGATGTTTGATTCCGCTGATGACTTGCCGATGATCACTCAGGGCCTCCTGGAGGACATCGTTCATTGCCCAGATTTCTTCGATATGTTGTCTGCCAAGTTACACAAAGCTTAATTAATGGTGTCCTCGTGCACCAGTACCATCATACCAGGTAGCCTTGTGATGGAGATAAGAAATATGCATGCTCTTAGTTCCAGAATTCTGTCATGTTTTACGTTGAAGTAGTTGATCATTTCTATTATGTTGAATTGTGTCTACATGAAATGCTTGAGCCATTGGTTATTCTTCAGTGCTCAATTGCTCGTGTAAACATGGTTGCGTTTCTTCAACTTACCAGGCCAGGATGCTGCCCCAGGGCTTGCACTGTTTTCCAATATGGCTTTTGCTGAACTGAGGCCAACACCCATATCTCCAGTGTCACCGGTCCATCCATTTCCTATCACAACAAAGACAAACATATCTCCAGTGTCACTAGTCCATCCAGTGCCTGTCACAATAAAGAAGAATATACATCCCAGGAGGAGAGAGAGAGAGCAACAATTACCCCATTTGCACCAAACATGTTGCATGGCTCCTGAAAGCATACAGGATGTTTCATTTGTGATTAATCATAGGGATCGATTTCGAAAATGGTTATTTAGGTTATGTAATCTGGTCAGATTTTCTTTGGCATTCGATAAAAAATGGTGGCTGATAATTATGGTTGTTTGGCGACAACGAAGAGATGGGAAAAGTACGGCAGAATTAATTGATAATTAATATGAAATATTTCTTTCATAAAATCCTAAAATTTTATTTAAGAAAATTGATAAAAATTTGATAGCTTCGGAAGGATTAACTTGTTAGGAGACTCTACCGAACCTATGTAAAGTTGGAACTTATGCGTTAAGTACATGAATATACTCGAACTATAGAGTGGTGCTTGAGCTAGGTTCTCTAATCTCGCTCAACTCTATCATGCTCACACTGTCTCTGCTGTTCCATCTCAAGGAACATTGCTCTTGGCTATAAAAACCTTTTGGTCCTCGAGATGATAGAAATAATACTCACAATTTTCCTCAGGGTATCCCACGAACTTGCATCGCTCCGTCCTTGATTCCAACTTATTAGGGTTGTGTCTTTTAACGTGGGCAGGGTAGCCCCAAATCTTAACAACTTTAAGATCATGTTTTTTCCCTTACCATATCTCATATGGTGTAAATACAACCGACTTAGTTGGGACTCTGTTCAGAAGGTAAGCTGCAGTTTCTAGGGCATATCCCCAGAATGAGATGGGTAAGTCAGCGAAATTCATCATGGACCGTACCATATCTAACAGTGTACGATTTCTCTTTTCAAACACACCATTGAGCTGAGGTATATAAGGAAGTGTTCATTGGGATAAACTCTCATGGTCCTTGAGGAACTAGGTAAACTCTATACTTAAGTACTTACCTCCTCGATTTGATCGAAGAGTCTTGATACTCTTTCCAGTTTGGTTCTCCACTTCATTCTTATACTCTCCGAATTTTTCAAAGGTCTCGGACTTGTACTTCATTAAATACATATGTCTATACCTTGAGAAATCATCAGTAAAGGTAATGAAGTAGGAGTAACCACCAATGGCATGAGTTGACATGGGTCCACATATATCACTATATATAAGTTCCAACAGCTCAGTGGCTCTCTCTCCAATTCTACTAAATAGAGAGTTGATCATTTTTTCACGAAGGCAAGGCTCGTAAGTTGCATATGACTCATAGTCGAATGGATCTAGATATCCATCCTTTAGCAACTTTTGAATTCTTCTCTCATGGATATGACCTAGCCTACAATGCCATAGGTATGCACTATTCACCTCATCTCGTTTCCTCTTAGACATACATAGATTCATGATATGTGGAGTAATGTCTAGCATAAACAAACTATTATGCAATGTTCCTTTCGTGATAATCTTATTATATAATAATATTGAATAACCATTATTCTCAAAAACTAATTTATATCCACTAACTGTCAAACATGAAATGGAGATGATGTTTTTAATAATAGAAGGAACAAAAATAACATACATCTAATGTAATAATAGCTCCACCAGGTAGATGTAGGGTGACCTCACTAATAGCTACTACAGCAACTTTTGCTCCATTGCCTATCTTGAGGTCCAACTCGCCTCTTGCCAATCTCATAAACCTTGCTAGAACCTATAACGAATTGTATATATGATACACACTATTGGTATTCAATACCCATGTGTTATCATAAGAGTCTGACAAATGGAGACTGATTATGAATATACTTGAAGCTTCTCTAAGCTTCTATTTCACCCTCTTTACAAGGTACTCTTTGTAGTCCCTCTTCCAGTGCCTATCTTTGCCACAATAGAAGTACTAGCCTTTGTCCTTTGTCATGTCTTTCTTAGTAACCTTTTGTTAGAAAATAAATAGATAAACAAGTTGTAGAAGTAGTTGATTATTATTAACATATCCTCCTTCCTTTTATACAGGTTATAAGGGAGAATTTTCCTCAATAGATTAGAGGATTTCCCTCAACAGAGTAGAGAGATTTCCTCAAACAGTTAGGAAATCTCATCTACTTATCATGCCCCCCAAGATGGTGCTCCATCAAGGAGGCCAATCTTGGACCGATGTAATGCAAAAAAGTTTACGAAGCAGAGGCTTCATAAATGAGTCGGCCAATTGATCACCAGATGAACATGAGAAACAAGTTGACGGTGGATAACTTAATCGCGCACATAGTGGAAATCGATAGCAATATGTTTCATGCGGAGTGGAATACGGATTAAGCGCATGCGGATAGGTAGCTCCAATGTTATCACAATATATTGTAGGGGTGGAATCGATGTTGAGTTCCCCGGAGTAGATTCGTGATCCAATTGAGTTCTCGTAGTGGTAGCGCAATGGCACGGTATTCAAATTTCGCCAGAACCGAAATGGCCTTTTTTGCTTCTTAGAACTCCAACCCATTGGATGTGCACCAAGGAAGATAATATACCGTGATGTGGATGTTCTATCATCAAGGTTACCTGCCCAATCAAAGATCGGCAAAGGCATGAAGACAAAGTGGAGAGTGTTTACGAAAAAAAAGAGTCCATGATCTAAGGTCCCTTTAAGATATCGTAGAAGTCTCTTGACCGCACCATTGTAAAGTAGATGGTTGATGCATAAACTGTGATAATTTGTTGACAAAGAATGAGATGTCCGGGGCGTGAGAGCTAAAGTATTGTAAAGAGCCAACAACTTGGCGGTATTGAGTGGGTTTCAGAGAGGTGACTTCCATCCGATAATTTGAGAGAACCACTAGTAGAGATGGGGGTTGTAACTACATTTGCATCCTGCATGTTTGTCTTTAATAACAAATCTTGAATGTACTTGCGTTGTGATAAAAGAGACCTAAGATGTGAAGGTAGCTTCGACGCTTCGTAAAAGTAGCTCAAGGGTCCGAGATCCTGGCGAGAATCGAAATGCCAACCCGCTTGATGAACACTTGAATGTCGATGGGATTGTTGCCTGTGACAATAATATCATCCACATATACCAGAATATACATTGTGTTTCCATGATAATGTCGCAGAAACAACGGCGTCGATTTGGAGTTAAGAAAGCCGACGAAAATAAAAATGAGCTAAAGTTCGGTGTACCAAGCTCTGAGCTCCCATCGAAGTCGATAAATGGCTTTCCTCCAAGTTTGCAAACATGCTATGGATAATCGAGGATGAGTAAAACCGGGGTTGTTGCATAAAAACATCTTCGGATAGAGATCCCTCAGAAATGCATTATTAACATCCAATTGTCGTGAATTGCCTTTAGTGGTAGCCGGACTCAAGATGAGCCGGATTGTAGTGGGTTTAACAACAGGACTAAACGTCTCAAAGAAATCAACCCCTGTGTCGTTGATGAAACCCTTTGGCGACCAAGCGTGCCTTATATCGGCAACGAGCCATCCGGGTTCCGCTTAATTCTAAAGACCCACTTACACCCGGATGATGTTTTGTGAAGGATGGAAAGGAATGAGATCCCACGTTGAATTATGGAGGAGGGCATTATATTCCTCACTCATGGCGATCGCCAATGTGGAGATTTTTGGGCTTGAGTAAAGGTGGTGGGTTCAACGTTGGGGGATGAGGAATTCATGATAGCTTGAAGGTTAAGTACCTGATGAGGTTTAAAAATACCATGCTTAGAGCGAGTGGTCATAGGATGATTAGAGATGATAGGATTGGGAGGTGATGTTGGGTGAGGATCTGTGGCATAAGTCGGGTCAAGTGGAGACACGTCAGGGACACTTGGGCAAGAAGGAGATAAAGAGGATGGTTGTGTCTCGGAACATATTGCCCCATCAATTGGGGAAGAGTGGAGTGGAGTAGGAACGGGCAAGTGTTGAACTGGAGTGATATAGTGTGGATCAGGAGGGGAGGAAGTAGACGAAGTCATGGGAGGCTCGTTCGATTGGACCGAAGGTATACCCTAGTGAGATAGTGAAGTGGTCTGTATGGCAGGATATGGAAGGGTTTGGAAAGGAAAGTTAGACTCAACAAAGACAACGTGACGTGATATGAAGATTTTGTGAGTGTGGAGATTATAGCAGCGGAAAGCATTATGTTCAAGTGAGTAACCAATAAAGACACAAGGAGTAGATCGGGATGTTAACTTATGAGAGGCATAGGGACGTAACCAAGGATAACATAAACAACCAAACACTCGGAGTTTATGAAGGTTAGGGGTTTGTGAAAATAGTGTGTCAAAGGGGGGACCCAGATTGTAGAACTGGTGTAGGCATTCAATTAATTAGGTAGACAGCAGTTTGAAAGGTCTGTTGTCCAAAAAAAGTTGAAGGCATGGAAGCCCGATGTAGAAGTGTGAGTCCAGTTTCTACTATATATGTCGATGTTTATGTTTCGGCGAACCAACTAGTTGAGGCGTATGTGGGGAGACTTAAGGTGTTGAATGCCACAAGTCGAGAGATGGGATGCTGGGCTTGATATTCACCACCACCATCGAGTAGACTATCTTAATGGTAGACTGAAAATAGTTTTCACCAACTTCTAGAAAGTGGAAAAAATGCGAAAACGCCGATTTATGGGAAAGAGGATATATCCATGTGTACTTAGAGAAGTGATCTACAAAAAAAATAACATAAAATCGAAACTTATCAAAAGATAAGATTGGAGCAGGACCCCAAACATCAGTATATATAATTTCAAAAGGTTTAGAAGAGGAAATGGAAGATGAGCCAAAAGGCTGCCGATGACTCTTATTACTAAGACAAGCATCACAATGCATCATAGAATTAGTGGACTTAAAAAGAGGAAGAGAGTGACGAGATAATAATTTCTGCTGAATAAAGGACAAAGGATGACCAAGCCGATGATGCCACACATCAATTGGAGCTGCAACATAAGAATGAACAGTGGGCTGGGTTATTCGAGAGGTTGACGGCCATTCGTAAATGTTGTCTTTATTCGGGCCTTGGACCAATGATGCCCCCGTGCTCAAGTCCTTAACAAGAAAATAATCAGGAAAGAATTCAATGGAAGTATTGTTATGTTTGCAAAATTGAGAAACAGAAATGAGGTTGCGTTTAATATGAGGAGCACATAAAACATCATCGAGCGTAAATGTATTAGAGTTTGAATTAAGCGCCAGGGAACCAAGAGATGAGTTATAGAAGTCCTTTACCATCACCGATGATGATATCTTCATCGCCACCATAGGGATTGTGAAGAGACAAATTCAAGATCGGTGGTGATGTGATGAGAGGCACCAGAGTCGACAATCCAAATTGGACCCACTAGGTGTTTCGGAGAAGTTAGAGATTTTACACCGAGGCCAGTGTGACGGAGCAGGGAGGTGGGGACGAGACCGCAAACTTTAGCGGAGTGGTCGACTTTGTCACCACAGTTGGCAAACGACCACCTCTTTTGATGGCTCGGTAGGGGCAGATGCCAAGACGGATGATGGTCGGAGTTGCCACTTTGAGAAGTGATGACTAGGAGGATAGGAGGGTGTTGCATGGAACTCACAATCAAGAGGCGATTAGCCAAACCTTGGGTGATGTTCAAGAAAATACCGAGTGCTCTTCCATTTAGACTTATGACCGACTTGAGCAAAGGATGATTGATCCAGTAGTTTGTCCAAGACGCTTCAAGTACATCTCAGTAGTCATCGACTTATCATAGAGATCTTCAAAAGAGATCAAGGTCGAAGTCGTTGCCGAATGCAGCAGACCATTCCTTTTGTAGTCGGTGTCAAGACCATTGAGGGTATGAATGACAACCTCTTCGTCACATAGAGAATGACCTATTAAGGCCAAGTCATCAATGATAACATTGATGTGTTGTAGATAATCAGAGATACTACTTCCCTCTTGTTTTGTCACCATAAGCTTGGATAGAAGACTGAGCTTGCGAGTACGCAAATGATTTGCCAGGGTGGTTTGCAGTGTAGACCATGCATCAGCAGCTGTCACACATGAAGATATCAAGGGAGCAACAGATCCAAAGAATCTGAAGCTTGAATGGCTTGGAGGATGAGACGATCTTGGACGAGCCACGCAGTTTGTTGAGCCGGAATGGGTACTTGGATCGGATCGCCGGGGATGTTGAACATGGCCGGAGGACATCTGAAAAGAGCCATCAATGTAACCTAGCAAGTCGATCCAAATAAAAGATTAGAAAATTGAGCTCGCTAGGGCGATAGTTGCCACCCTTTGATAACTTAAAGGGTATCGCCGACGACAAACATTGATGGAGATAAGCCCCAGAGAAGAACAAGAAGTGGAGTCCCTAGAAACTGAAACATTAGAAGAAGTGAACGAAGACATTTTTTTTTTCTTTTTTTTTTTTTTTTTTTTTTTTTTTTTTTTTTAGAATGGAGAATGAGGGAGGGGGCTGCTGCTATAGATTGCTGCGGCAGATTGGGCAATCTACAATAGTGCCCAAAGTTGTCGGCAGCTGCTGTGGATTGCTGCTTGCTGCAGCAAATTGTAGAGGCTGCAGTTTGTCGAAAGGCCGCGAAAACTGCAGTGATTCTCAAGACTGTGGTTCGCTGCTGTTGATTGCTGCTTGCTACAGCAGATTGTAGAGGCTGCAGTTCGCCGGAAGATGGCTGCGAAAACTGCAACGGTACTCAAGACTACGGTTCGCCGGGAAATGGCCGCGAAAATCTACAGTGTTACTCAAGGAAACTACAGTGAGAGAAATCTACAACAATTAGATGTAGACTATGGTTCGCTGCTATGGATTGCTGCTTGCTGCAGCGAATTAGAGAGGCTGCAGTTCGCCGGAAGATAGCTGCGAAAACTGCAACGGTACTCAAGACTGCGGTTCGCCGGGAAATGGCCGCGAAAATCTGCAGTGTTACTCAAGGAAACTGCAGTGAGAGAAATCTGCAGCAATTAGATGTATAGAAAAAAAGCAGCAGCGAAAAGCTGCTATGGTAGAGGAAGGAAGATGCAGCAGATTCGCGGTTCTTCTTTGGTGGGAAGCCGGCCGCGATAGCGAAGGAGGAGGAAGACGCGAAGAGGCCGTCGTTAAGCAAAGAAGACTGAGCGAGGAAGACACCATCGTTCACCGTTCGTAGCTATTGAGGAGGAGGACATCGCCGTTAAGGAGGCGAGGCCGTTGTGTAGGGGAAGCGGCAGCGAAGGCTGCTGCGGGTAGAGGAAGATGCAGCAGATTTGGCGATTCTTTGGTCGGAAGCGAGGAAGGCACCGCTGTTTGCCGTTCACCGCTATTGAGGAGGCAGTGAGAGAATGTTTTCCTCCTTGCGTGACGACGACGGAGAGTATCTGCTGTAGGCAGCAAATAGGAGAGGGAGCAAGGCCGGGCGAAGAAAAAAAAGACCGGCGATGAAGAAAGAGAAGAAGTGGATAAGCAAAGCCAAGACGATGCTCGTTCATCGCTCAATCCCTGTCTTGTGCTTCTTCAAAGACTCCGCTTGAGGCAGCATGTTCTTGGTCGCTTGGCAGCTTATTAACACACGGCGATCGCCAAGGAGGAACCGCCTCGATACCATGTTAGAAAATAAATAGATAAACAAGTTGTAGAAGTAGTTGATTGTTATTAACATATCCTCCTTCCTTTTATACAGGTTAGAAGGGAGAATTTTCCTCAACAGATTAGAGGATTTCCCTTAACAGAGTAGAGAGATTTCCTCAAACAGTTAGGAAATCTCATCTACTTATCACCTTTGCTTTACCTGGTCTGCCCTTGCCCTTGCCCTTTTTAAGAGACTTTTCTGCTTTCCATTTCTTTCTGGTCTCACTAGTGTAGAGAATTGGCTTCTCCTTGTTGATAGTGCTCTCTACCTCCTTCAACATATTGAGAAGCTCTAGAAGAGTCACCTCAAGCTTGTTCATATTAAAATTTATTATGAACTGTGAAAAAAAATCTGGTAGGAACTAAAGTACAATGTCCACACATAAGTTATCCTCTAGGACCATTCCTAGACCTGTGAGTTTCTCTATCCACTCAATCATTTTTAGGACATAGTTCTGAACCGGTGTCCCCTCAGTCATCCTAGCTCGAAAGAGGCTCTTAGATATCTTATATCACTGAGTCCTTCCCTATTCCTCAAACAGTTTGCAGACATGTAGTAGTATGGATCTGACATCCATCTTTTCATGTTGTCTTTATAACTCAGGAGTCATAGAGCACAATATGTAACACTAAGCAAGAGTGGAGTCATCAATGTACTTCACATAGCGAGTGATCTCATCCTCACTTGCCCCTTCCTTGGGCGTAGGCGTCACAATATTAAGGACGTATAAGATTTTCTCCGCTGTGAGAATAATTCTCAAGTTGCGGAGCTAATCCATATAATTTGGACCAGTGAGGCGGTTGACATCAAGTATGCCACATAAGGGATTTGAAAGTGATATTTTCTGAAAATAAAGATGCAATAGAAATAAATAACATGCAGATTTTACAGAAAATAAATAATCAAGATATGCTTCTATCTTAATATGCTCGCACTATTTTATTAGCGAGTCATATGACACCCTCAACATGTGAAACGAAAGTCTTCAACAGACTTCTAGTGGAGATCAAGATCCAATCAGCGTCTTAGTGTAACCTTGAGAGACTCGACCAATCACACTAAGCCCAAAAGGTAGTCAACTCTTGCCGATCACAACTCCTTGTGATTCCCGTCCTGTTTGACATCAGAATCACCATGGTCTCGAGGGACTTGACCAACCATGATGTTCGGTTAAGTCAACACTATCGTTACAAGATGAGTCTGATTCGATGATATACCCTCGAGAGACTCGACTAAGCATACCATGTCCTCAGGTCACCGGTGACATATCTATGTCGTAGGCAAGATAGCGAATCGTGTTGTAGGTGAGCCTCAAGGGACTCGACCAACTCAACCTACATTGGGAATCGATCCCTACATATAACAATGGAAGGCCACGTGGGTCAATCTAATTGCCTCACGTTTACCGACTTAATATTATTGAGAGAGGGGTTTCTATGATATGGTCTCCTAATATGACATGTCACACATATATATATTTAATATACATCTATATTGCATGTAAATATATATACATATCTAGTAGGTGTATAAGCAATCACACCAGATGATCATGGACCACAACCTAATGTGATTAGGCCCGAGCCAGTGGGCCTAACCATTTACATCAAGATCTATGTGTGTAGCGGTGCATCTCTATGCCTTGTGATCGTCCATCTCGTCCTTGTCGGTTCCATCAACATCTCGACGCATCTTCATACATCGCGATCGTCTGTCTCGTGGGTCTCGCCATCACTTCCATGCTTTGGTCGCGCCTCCTTGTATGATTACAACTTAATCATAGGCACGCAGGTCCGACAATAAACAAGAAATATAGTGGAGGCTCGTAGACCCCAATAATAATAATCACAAGTACACACATCACACGGTCCATGATCATTCGTCCATACATCATACATCACATGTATAAATCATCATCATATAGGACTACTAGATAATAATAAATTAAACCTTTTAATTAATTAATATTATATGAAATCAAGGATATTTAGAGAATTTTTTGAATTTTGAGGTGTATTTTCATAATTTAGAAAAAAGAGAAAGAATATGAAATTTCTGAAATTCCAAGGGGCAAAACTATATTTTGTCCTAAAACCCTAATGCCCTTCTCCCTCTCCCCTACTGTTGCCACCACCACCACCCTGCCAGCGACGACATGTGCGGCGGGAGGCGGGGGCGCTGCCCCTGCTTGCGGGCGACGCCGCCGCTGCAGTTGGGCGCACCCACAAGCGGGCGCCCATGTGGGCACCACCACCCCTATGGGCATTTCTGCCCGCGGGGTTACAACCGTCGACCCCATGGGGGCTGCTCCATCAGTCGCCGCCCCCGTAGGCCGTTCGCCAACGGGCAAGTGGCACTGATTGCCTACGAGCGAGCATCATTGTAGGCGCTACACCCGTAGGCAGTGACCATGGGTGCCGACACCACCCCTTGCATGCCACAAGCGGCTTTGCCTACGGGCGACCGACCGCTTGTAACTGCAATTGTGCGCAGCAACAGTTACTGTGCGCAGGCGGCCTGCCTGCACCTTCGAGCACAGCAAGGGAAGCAATAGTTGCTGCCCTTTCTCACCTATTTTGTCAATAATTTTGACATCAAAAGTATTGCACAAACACAACACACGCAATTCAAAACCAATCTTTCGCACGAACAACCTCACTTTGATACCACTATTGGAAAATTATTAGGGGCGACATCACATACGTAGCAAAAGAACAGAAAACAAAATCTTCAATTCCCAAAGATATGTTTGTTATCATGCGAAGATTGGTGCGCAAAAATCCGTGAAACTTAAAACTACATATAGAACAGATTATGTTATCTAGAGAGATCGTATATCCCTGAATCGCTGCAGATCTTTAGGAGAGGGTAGAGGAGGTCAAGTACCCTCCTCTCTAGCGGTGATCCACACAGTAGGGCTATGATAATGCTCCTCCAAACTCTAGGCCTGCTTTAAGGTGGAGAGGGGGAGGAGAATAGGAGAGGCAAGCAAAAGCTCTAGCCTATGAATCATTGAATCCCTCCTATTTATAGAGGTCCCATATCAATCTAAACCCTAATAGATCCTCCCCTATTGGGTATTGGATCGTCATCCAACTACCTAAGTCTTTTAGATTAATGGATCTCTATCTAATAATATCTCATGAGCTTTTATTGGATCTTGTCCAACGGATCCAATAATTCAGGGGCTTATTGGATATCTAATAAGATAGGGGCTTTAACGGATATCTCATATCTGAACCTCTACTCATCGCAATACCTACCATGTGTGTGTGACCTTCTAGGCCAAATATCGAGCTGGTTGTGAGTCATACCTATCAGAACTCCTTCTAGCTCAGTGAATTATTATCTTCATAATAATTCACTCGACTCATTGACTGCGGACGTACTAGGCCACTACGCCGCAGTCCCCAAACGATATAGGAGAATCCAATTTATTGGACCTATCTATTCTCAGTTACCATGTACCTATAGTCCCTCATCTATCTAATATCCCAAAGACCGTATACCGGGCATGGTACTATCAAACCCATACGGTTTCTACTTGAGTCTTGCTCTAATCGGATTCTCCTAGAGAAATCTTTCTCTCTCAATCCGAATGACCATGGCTAGGGATTTGTCTGAGTAAGAACACATGGGATATTCCTGTCATGACACCAAGAGTAGATGATCCTCTATCGACACTCAATAGCACTCGTAAGGTTGACTGTCAATCCCGATGACGTGTTGTACTAGATCTTGGACATCCAAACCTATAAGTCCGGTATCAAAGAATGGAGCACTCATATAGGACATCCTTGGTGTCTCAAGTCTAAGGACTAGATACACCACTAGGACTATGAAATTGCTATTTGACAATAAGGTATCATCAACCATCTAGTATTCAATAAGCGGATCAATCAATGAACTCATTCTCTAATGAGAACATGTACTGTATCCCTAGTGTCCCCACACAAGCAACTATGAGACCAGCTGCATCCATCATATGGACGGGTATATAGCACACCAGTCTGTCCGATTATCTCGATGTCCCTCTCGAGTAACCTATGACCAAGATTATTTAGGATTTATGTTTAAAGGAGAATCGGTCTCATTATCATGATCTCATCATGATCCGATTCTCATTGCACAAATCCAAGGACATCACAATATATACATGCATATATATAATAGTCAATATAAAGTGATAAATACCAAAATATAGTAAGCAAAATGATTGCATGTCAAGTCACACATGTCATCATTCACGTGATCTTAGTGTCGACTTGATCATAATAGTTGGTATCAGAGACATATTTTTCTCATTTGGTTTAACACCTAAGAGAAATGACTCTTTTTAGATTTCAAGAGGGTCACTCTATCATACGTTGTCTTATGTTTAATGGGACGAACTACACATATTGAAAAATTCGAATGATAGTTTTCTTGATTTCATTATATTTCAATATTTGGAATATCATTGAAAATAGTTTTCAGAGGTCTTCTCTTCCAATTAAAGATTGAAATGATTTGGAGAAGAATACTTTTTCTTTAAATGCTAGAACTATGAATGCTTTATTTTATGCATTAGACAAAAATGAATTCAATCGGGTTTCTACTTGCGAAACAATTTTTGACATTTGGCACACACTCGAAATCATACATGAAGGTACTAGTAGAGTTAAAGACTCTAAAATAAATATTTTGATGCATGATTTTGAATTATTTCATATGGAACCAAGCGAGACTATTGAAGATATGTATACTTGTTTTATGGATGTCATCAATTGTCTAAAAGCTTTTGGTAAAAGTTTTTCAAATCTTGAACTTGTGAATAAAGTTTTATGATCACTTTCTTAAAATTGGGATTCGAAAGTAACGACAATACAAGAATAAAAAAACTTGAATCATTTTTCAATTGAAGAACTTATTGGGTCTTTAATGACATATGAAATGACATGTAATACACATGAAAAACTCGAGAACAATCTTCCAAAGAAGAGAAGGATTTGGCACTTAGAACTCAAGATGACCACTCGAGCGAAAGCTCAAGTGATGATGACTTTGAACTTCTCACAATAAAACTTAAAAAGTACTTAAAATAATAATCAAAAAGTAAAAATGAACTTAAAAAGAAGAAGCTGTTAAAGAAGAAGAAAGTATTCAAGGCAACTTGGGACGAATCAAGTTCATCCGAAGATGAAGAACCAACCAACAAAGGTGAGGTGGCAAACTACGCCTTAACAACTTTTGACAACAAGGTAACCAAAACCCTTTTGCTTTATTTTGAAATTACTTGATGCTTTTTATAAGTTATTTTTAATTAGTTAGTAAAAATAAAAATAAAAAAAATATTTGGATCATGCTAGTAATTTTAAAAATGATAATGATAATTACATATTTTATGAAAATATAATAAAATGTTAGATATAAATCTAATGCTTGTATACCAAATAAGATTAATCTTATATATGTTCTTAAGAAGCAATAATGTGTATTTTGATGATTTTCGTATAGCTTTTCGATTTTGATTAAAGATGCCTTGTGTTTAATGAAACCATGCTTGATGATTTAATAATGCATAATGATCATGCTTAATGAGTTTATATTTCAAAATTATGCATGATGATAATTGTGATTTATGGATTATCGATCTTTGCCATAATGAAAGTTCTTTTTCAGTTTTAAACGTTGATGCATATTTTTATTTGGTATAAAAATTTGGGCATGCTTATATAAAATCAATCATATGAATTGAAACACTAAAAAGAGGAAAGCTTTCTCCTTTTTTTCTCTACTTTATCAAATTTTCAATAATAAATTAATGAATCTATTTATGTTATGAATCTTGTGAACTATGAAAGTGATTTTGATGATTTGAATTTAATGGGCTTTATCGAAATCATGATCTTGACTTTTTGAGATTTATAAATTTAAATCGTTTATGAATCAAGATCTCTTATGTGTTCTTGTATCATTCCTTCTTATTGAGATTTATCTAAATGAATCATTCACGAATTGATCTTTCTTGATCTTTCATCTTTCATGTCATAATTTTCTTATGATTTCCTTTATATTTATGTGATGCTTAGAGAATTAATGTAAGAAGGAAATGAATTGCACCATTATAAAACTCCTATTTTCTTCTTTCTTATTTATAATAAAAGGGGGGGAGAAAGAAAGTTGATAGTATCTCAAGAGATCGATAAATCTATTTATATTTTTTATGAATATCTTGAAAATAATTATGATAATTTGATGATTTGAATGAGTCTTATCTATAACATGATATTGAATTCTCATAATCAAAACTTGATATTTTCTTTATGTAAATCAAGATCCCTCACATTTTATTCTTGAATGATTTATTACATTTTATTAAAGAGAATATTTATCAAAATTAATCATGTCTTTTGATATTCATATGATCTTATCTTTTATGATATGATTTTTACTATGCAAGTATATCTCATCACCAAATTTTTCTTGATATCTTCCATGTGATGACTTGAATATTTATATATTTGTGTTATTCTCCTCTTTTTGCCTATGATAAAAGGGGAGAAAATAAAATGATTAATGTTTGGTACCAACAATCATGAAGTGATAAATGCTTAAAAATGTTGATTTAATGTTTGGTATCATGAATGACTTAGTTTCATGCATGGGAGAAATGATGAATGTTTGGTATCATGATCAAAATGTTGATTTAATGCATGAAGTGATAAATGCTTAAAAATTTTATTGTCTTAGCATCATGAATGTTATGCCCAAAATGATGTATCATGAATGCTTGAATATCATATATGATATGCCCATAGTGATGATTGATTTATTTTTGGTATCATGCATGAAGTAAGGATGAAAGGCAAGGATTTGAAATTGGGCATATTTTAATTTGAAACTATAATAATGCACAAATATATCGAATTAAGAATGATACTTTATCTTTGTTATAATTTGAAGATCGAAGTAAAGGGAAAAGAATTATAATATTATATTATTCCCTTCTATTTTACAATGACAAAGGGGGAGTAAAATTTATTAGCTTGCATATTCTAAAATAATAGATTGCTATCTTGCTAGCTTGCTATCTTGTATTCTTTTTCAAAAACTTGCTAGCATTTATATTTCAAAGAGAAGTAACACTTGCCAAATTGCTAGTTTGCATGTTGTAAAATGATGTAAAATTTTGCTAGCTTGCGCTTTACAAAGGAAGCAAAAAATTACACTTCTCAAAAGAGAAAGAACTTGCTATCTTGAACATCACCAAAAATTCTAGCTTGCCTATCTTAAGAAGCAAAAATGCAAACTTGCAAAATTTACAATCTTGCACATCTTTAAAATTAATGATGATTTGGTGATTACACATGTTGTAAAGTGATGAAAAAATTTGCTAGCATATATATAAAACTTGCATATCTCAAAAACTGGCTAGATGCACTTCTACTTTTTGTTGATGACAAAAGGAAAGAAGTTATAATAAAGATCATGCATAGAATGATGTATTGAAAATTTGATTATGTTTGATTTTATGATGACATGTTGCTTGGATTCATGATTAAAATTTTCTTGACTTGAATTCAATTTGAATTTAAGGTTTCTATCAATTTGACATATTGATAGGAGGAGTTAAGGTTAACTCCATCATCAATTGGTTGTCATCATAAAAAACGGGAAGATAGTTAAATCTTGGATTTTGATGATGAAACCAATTGATAGTGTTTATCTGATCTGCGTTTTGAGTGACACAAGAAGCTTCGATTAGGGAAGGACAATTAAAGTAGGAAGAATTATGTTGGGTTGGAGTGGAACATATTAGAAGATTGGACGTCCCGTCGAAGGATCGATCGACGTATCGATAGAAGGCTCCGGGCCATGGGTTCAAGCATCGGGCCAAGAAGAGCGAGAATTGCGCTAAGGAAATCGAAGTTACAGAGGTCAATTAGCCGATTGGGTAATAGGCCATAAGAGAGGACGATGCGCCAAAGAATCAAACGAAGCATCGATGAACCAATGACATGCTAGACAACATTTGATTCAAGCTTTATAATAATTGTCTAGATTGAAGTAGGTTTTAAGTGTGCAGGATTAACTATGATAGCGATCAATGCATAAAGCAAAATGAAGTCCCAGAGTCAAAAACAAGATTTCATTGTGAGTTCGAGAGTTCGTCGGAAGTCCGGACATTCATCAGAAGTTCTGCCGGAATTTATCGAGAAGTCTAGGAGCTTGCCAAAAACGCTCATCAGAACTTGTCAAGAGGATCGTTATGAAGTCTAGGAGCTTACCGAGAGTCCGTTGGAATATTGTCGAGATATCGTCAGAAGTTTACTAGAAGATTGCCGAAAGCTTGCTGGAAGAAACCTAGACTTATCGGACTTATTTAGTTTAGTGTATGCCTTAAAATTCATAGTTAGCACATTATTAGGTTGGAATTAGGCCAACTCAATTAGGGACTAATTCTGTGTTGGGCCAAGTGAAAAGGCCCAAACAGTGACCCAATAGGTGAGACTGTCATGGCACAGTCTCCGAGGCTATGTCAAGTAGTGGTATCGCTAGTCTAAGTGGTGGTACCGCCCAAACTTAGTCTCAAAGACTGTTAGGTGGTGGTACCGCCAGTCTGGGCTGTGGTACTGCTTAGACATAGTCTTCTAGGCAATGATACCACTAGATTGGGCGGTGGTACCGCCCAATGTCAGTGCTGCAGGCGGTGGTACCGCCCAGCATAGGTGGTGGTATCGCCAAGACCTAGAAAATCCAGAATGAGACACTTTTAGGCTCCAAAATCTACTTGATGCCTATAAATACCCCTCTCATCCCTAGTTAATTAATGCTAGTCATAGGTGCCCAACAAGCCAATCACGTGAGTGATGGCGCATGTGACTTGACACGTAATCTTTTTGCTTATTATATTTTTGTATTTATCACTTTATATTGCCTATTGCATATATGTATATATTGTTAGGATCAAGAGCGGTAATAAGAGGGGGGGTGAATTAGTGCAGTGAAAAACTTTCCCGATTTCAGAAAAATGTTTGTTTCGATTAAAACTGATTCTGATGAAAATTGTTTCAATTCAATCCGTTTCAGAGAGAATATGAACTTGAAAGCTTTCGTAAAAGTGCAAGAGAGTATTAAGGAGATTTACAATAATATAAATTTCACAAATGAAAATTAAACCAGAATTTAGAGTAGTTCGGTCAATGTGACCTACATTCACTTTCAGATTCCTCCTCTGACGAGGTCTCCGGCGTCTACTATAAGCCTTCATTCAATAGGCGAAGGCCAACCACCTTTTACAGCTCTTTCTCTTTTTGCCAGGTTTAGGATATAATCCTTATAAGTCTCACTTCTCTTTCTTGGATGGTTACAAGGCTAAGAGAACTCTTCACTTTTACAACACTTTAAGACTCAAGAGCTCAAGATTATGCCAATAGCTTTCGTGCCCTTTCATGCAGAAAAGGGTGGGGTTTTTATAGGCCCCAATGACTTTAAAAAATGGACCTAAAAAGTGTCTCATCCCTGATTTCTGGGATGCTAGCGGTACCACCACCGTTATTGGGCAGTACCACCGCTTGACACCTGACACTGGGTGGTACCACCATCTAATAGAGGTCGGAGACCGAGCTCTGGCGGTACCATCGCTTGATAGGGGTGGTACCACCGCTGACAGCATTAACTGCCAGCGGTACCACCACCTAGAAATCCTGGGGCACTTCTTTCCAAGCGGTGCCACCACCGACCATGCTTTCAGGGGCTGAATTGGCTGCTCAATTTGGCCCAATTCAGCCCTGTTAAGGGCCCAATTGGCCCCTAATTAAGTTAGTAGGATTACCTTTCAATCCTAACTTAATTTATGCTTTAACTATGATAATTAAGACATAATTATAGCACTTCTTGTTCTGGTGAATCAATTGCTCTTCCGGCGTACGTCCGGCAAACATCCGACGAACTCTTAGCAATGTTCCAACTGTTGAATCTCATATTTTGATGATGAAATCAATTGCCATTTGGTTATCTAATCCATATGTTGAGATAAGTGTGCAGGATTAACTATGATGGCAGTAAGACATGCAGCAGGTGTTGAGCCGGAGTCAAGACTAAGATCACATTGGGGGTTTGAGAGTTCATCGGAAGTCCAGATGGTCATCGAAGGTTCTGCGAGAACAATCCGAGAAGTTCAGGAGCTTGCCAAAGAAGCTCGTTGGAACTCTCCAAGAGGATTGTCGCAAGTCCAAGAGTTTGCCGGGAGTCCGCCGGAGCATCGCCAAGGGTTCGTCGGACGTTTGCCGGAAGCTCGTCGGAAGAAGCGATTAATGCACCGGAACACGAATTGTAGCATTAATGTCTTAAGTGTCATGGTTAGTAGGTAGATTAAGTTAGAATTGGGTGGTGATCTCATTAACTTAATCTGGGCCAACTAGGCCCTGAACAGACCTAAATTGGGCCGAATGGATCAGCCCATTCGGACCCAGAATTCCTAGCCGGTGGTGGCACTACTAGGGCCGGTGGTGGTACCGCCCAGGAGACTTGGTCTCCCAGGAATTCTGGGTGGTAGTACTGCCCTTGTCAGGCGGTGGTACCACTTGAGCTCGGTCTCCGAGCAACGTCAGGTGGTAGTACTGCCCAGACTAAGCGGTGGTACTACTTAGTGATAGTTGACAGGCAGTAATACTGCCCAGTTATGGCGGTGGTACCGCCAGGACCTTGGAAATCTGGGAGATGACACTTTTGAGCTCCAAATTCAAACTAATTGGGGCCTATATAAGCCCCACCCTTTCCTGCATGAAAGGGCACTGAAAGCTTGCATTTATTCTAAGAATTTGAGAGTTTAAAAGTTTTGTAAAAGGCTAGAAGTTCTTCTCCCTCTTTCCTTCTAAGTTTTGATCATTCAAGAGAGGAGTGAAAATCTATAAGGGTTGTCTCTTAAGCCCGTCAAAAGAAGAAAGCTGTAAAAGGGTGGTTGGCCTTCGCCTATTGAAGGAAGGCATCTAGTGAACGTCGATGACCTCGTCGGAGGAGGAAGCCAAAAGTGGATGTAGGTCAAGATTGACCGAACCACTCTAAATCTCGATTTACATTTATGCTCTTTATCTTAACTGCAAACTGCCTCTGTTACTTTACATCAACTATACTTCCATTTCGATCTTAAGTTAAAATTCTTTCCGAAATGATTTTTCATCGAAAATAGATTTCTTCGTACGAAAGTCATTTTTGAACCGATGGAAGTTTTCTGCTACACTAATTCACCCCCCCTCTTAGTGCTCTTGATGCTAACAATTGGTATCAGAGCGGGTTTACTCTTAGTTGGATTAAAACCCAAGAGAGATGGCATATGTCGAAAACCAATAGGGTCACTCTATTACACGTCCGCCCATGTTTAATGGGACGGACTACACCTATTGGAAGACCCGAATGAGGATCTTCCTTATTTCCATGGATTTTGAACTTTGGAATATTATTGAAAATGGATTTTCAAAGTCTTCTCTTCTAATGATCAATTGGAATGAATCGGAGAAGAAGACTTTCGCTCTTAATGCAAAGGCTATGAATGCCTTATTTTGTGCACTTGATAAAAACGAGTTTAATCGTGTTTCGATTTGTGAAACTGCATTTGACATTTGGCATACACTCAAAGTGACTCACGAAGGCACAAGTAGAGTGAAAGAGTCAAAAATCAATCTTTTAGTATATTCTTATGAACTTTTTCAAATGAAATCGAGCGAGACCATAGGTGACATGTACACCCGTTTCACGGATGTCGTCAATGGTCTAAAAGGACTCGGTAAAAGTTTTTCGGATTTCGAGCTCGTTAATAAAATTCTAAGATCCCTTTAAAAGAGTTGGGACCCTAAAGTCACTGCTATTCAAGAGGCTAAAGATTTAAATAACTTCCCTCTTGAAGAATTAATCGGGTCATTAATAACCTATGAAATGACTTGCAAAGCTTATGAAGAGCATGAGGACACCCTTCCAAAGAATAGGAAGGATATGACACTTAGAACTCAAGAAGACCATGTTAGAACCCTTGCAGATTCTAAACTTGGGGTTGATCTCTTTAGGGGATTTGCCTCCTTGGAACTCTATAGGGGTTCCTCCCTCTAAGTTGCTGCTCAAAGGCTATAGAAAAGATTCATTTATTGCTTATGAAAAGAGGAGGAATACATAGCTATTTATAGGGCTTCTAAACCCTAACTCCTAATAGGACTCTTACTTAAGACTCCTACTTCTAACCAACTCCTAATAGGACTCCTACTCAAGACTCCTATTCCCTTACAACTCCTAATTCTTCTCTAAGAAACAACCTCCTAACCCTAGCCGGCCTCTTCATCTCTTTAATAGGGGTCAGCTTAGGTAGGTTTTACATGAATGTCCCTCTCAATTAGGACTCTCCTAGCTAGAGTCCTAACAGACCCACTCTCTTCAAATCAGTCTTGTCCTCAAGGCTGACGATTCATGAACTCTGGAAATTTGATCTTCAAGTCGTCATAGTTCTCCCAAGTGGCATCTTCTGTTAATAGGTTCGCCCATTGTATTAGCACTTTAGTAGTGGTTCATCATCGTCGAGTCACGATCCGTCAATCAATAATGGCTCTTGGCTGGGTCTAGAGTTCTCCTTGGGTAGTCTTATTTGATAGGTGGCTTTGGGCTGTCTCCAAGCACCTATTTATAACTTTCGTCTGGCCATCGGTTTATGGGTGATATGCCGTACACCTTTTCAATTTAATACCCTGCATATGGAATAACTTTGTCCAAAATCTGCTTGTGAAGATACAAGTAGAATTTGTCACAAGCACAATGCATCCCTTATAGTGTAATTTTTTTGAGTCCCAATTGTAATGAGCCACAGAGCTTGGTGCTTCCTCTAATTTTTTTATGATCTTACTAGTCTCCGAATCTTCTTACCATTCTATCTTAATATCCCCAAGGAAGTCACTAGTCGAAAATGAAATGACCAAAAATTCAGCTTGCTTAGGTAGCCGTAAAAGCATATATGCGACAACATTCTCTTTCCCCTTTTTGTAAATTATTTCATAATCATATCCAAGAACCTTTGTTACCCATTTTTGCTGCTTGGGGGAAGATATCTTCTACTCCAAGAGATATTTTAGGCTTTTATGGTCAGTCTTGATTTGAAAGCATCGTCTGATCAAGTATGATCTCCACCTCATTGCTACGTGCACAATGGCGAGCATCTCCTTATCATATGTTAACATGTTTTGATAGGGGAGAGACAATGCCTTGCCAATGTATGTGAGTAGTTGACCATCTTGCATGAGAACGTCTCCCATTCTGTCTCCAGATGCATCGACCTCAATGATGAAGGCTCGGTAGAAATCTGGTAGCGCTAGCATCGACATCGTCGTCATGGCTACCTTAAGTTTGTCGAAGGCAGCGGAGGCTTTGTCTGACCATTGGAATGTGTCATTTTTTAGTAGAGAAGTGAGTGGTGTACTGATCTTTTCATAGTTTTTCACGAACTTATGGTAGTAGCCTACTAAACCCAGAAAGCCATGTAGTAATTTTATGTTCCTCGGCGTAGGCCAGTTTTGCATTGCTCCAATTTTGAAGGGGTCCACCATCACACCTTCCTCTAATATGATATGCCCAAGATATTCTACCTTTTGTTGAAGAAAGCAAAATTTCGTAGTGGTCGTTGTGTGTTCGAAAGGCGGTTTTCGGTATGACTTCTTCGTATACTCGTATTTGTTGATACCCAGATCGAAGGTCCAGCTTTGTGAAGATTTGTGTTCCCTTTCATCTAGCAATTCATCTACTACTAGAATAGGGTATTTATCCTTGTTGGTTATGCCATTGAGAGCTCGATAATCAACGCATATTCACCATGTTCCATCCTTCTTACGTACAAGTAGCACCGGTGAAGAGTAGAGGTTGCAACTTGGCCGAATAACTCCTGTTTCGAGCATATCTTTTACAATCCTTTCTATTTCATCTTTCTAGAGATGTAGATACTAATATGGCTGAGTATTTGCTAGAGGTTTGCTTAAAGGAATCGTTATATAATGATCATGCCGACGGGTAAGAGGTAGGTTGTGCAGTTCGTTAAATATATCTGAAAATTCAGCAAGCAGAGGAAGTAGGTTTAGATATTCAAATTCTATTAGCTCTCCCTTAGTTTGCTGCTCAAGTTATACCAAAAAGCCGCTGCATGCTTTATGCAAAACCTTCTCCATTTGTTGTGTGTAAATCGTCATTATGTCGCCCCCACGTTTCCCATTCAGTATCACCTGTTTCTCCTTACTATAAAATTTCATAATTAGTTGTATAAAATTCCAAGAAATATCACTTATTGTCATCAACCATTTAATTCTGAGCATGGCCTCATGATCATCAAGAGGGAGAAGGAAGAAATATACAATTATCTCTTGGTAAGACCTAATGATCAGCAACGGTTTCACTTGCGGGCGCCTACGATCATACTTCAAATTCCATCCATCGGTGACCTTAACGTCAAACCTGCTGCAATTCTCGATAGGTAAGGCCATCTGGATAGTAAACTTACTATTTAGAAAGTTATCAGTACTGCCCGTGTCGATGAGAACAGTGATTGATTGTTGTTTGAGAAGGCCTCCAACTTTCATCGTTTGCGGGTTTGAGTAGCCGGCTAGTGCATGTACCGTAACTTCGGTCGGTTGTGGCTCTTCTTTTGCATCTTCTTCTTCATGTTCAAGGCTCTCTTCTGGGTGTTCAATGATATCTTTTTCTATTGGTTCAATCATAAGAAGTCTCCCTTTACTACAATGATGCTCACGGCTCCACGGCTCGTCGCAATGCCAACATAACCCCTTCGCATATCTCTCCCGAAGCTCTTCTCTTGTCAACCTCTTTGGTGCAGGGACTCGGTTGATAGTAGGGGGGGCTGAGGGCCTCAATATTGCTAGTTGAGGAGTGACCCTAGTCCTCCAAGCTTCATGGTTCAATTGCTCCTCTTGATGTCGTGCGAAAGAGATGGCTGCCATAAGCGTGTACGGTTGTCGCGCTTTAACTTCTTCTCGGATCTCCGGCTTCAAGCCCTTAATGAAGGTCCATAGTAGCTATTTTTTAGACCAATCACAAGTTTGATTAGATAACCTTTCAAACCTGGATTGGTACTCTTGAATGGTGGAGGTTTGTCGGATCTTTGCTAGTTCTCCGTCAATATTCTCGTAATTAGTTGGTCTGAAGAGGATCAACAGTCTTTCTTTGAATTGTCGCCATGAAAGGAATCCATAAGTGTGTTTAAACTAGTCAAACCACTGTATGGCATCCCCTTCAAGATGTATAGCTGCAATTTTCACCATAGATGCATCCGCGGTTTTATGATATCGAAAATATCGCTCCACACGCGAAATCCAACCAATCGGGTCTCCTTCTTCCCATCTAGGGAAGTCCAATCTCATGCGTGGATAGTTGGGGTTGGTCATAGAGCCTCCCCTCCCTTGGAATTTATCTCTTCGGGCTTGGTGTGATTGGGCAAAGCTCTCTCCTTGATATGATTTCTTTGGGCTTAGTGGTCGGCCTAATCTGAGTTCGGTAAAGAGCGTCTGAATCTTATCTTCCATTTGCACCTCCAAGGCTTCAAATTTAACATTGATTGCCTCCTTAGATGCCATAGAATATGCCTCTAAATCTATAATATTAATATCTGTCTTTTGTTGTTGGGTTAAAGGTATGTATAGGTTGAGAGAAGTGATGGTCGAAAGGGTTGGTGGATTGGTAGATGTAGGTTGCGGTTTAGGCTCATTTTGTGGTTGTTTTGGGTGCAGTTTGAGGGTATGGTTTGATGAAGTTTTAGGGTTGTGGATGAAACTTTTAGATTTATGGTAGATGGCAGCAAAGGTTTGATAGAAATCAGTGGAAGTTTGCTGTAGAATTGTGTTGTCTTGTAAGAGCAGAATTATCGTCGAAGAAACAGTGGTTTCTCGATGAAATTTCTACCAAAAACTTGAGAGAATTGAGGAGAGAATTGACAGAAAAATCACAGTTTATATGACAGCAAGGATATCTAATTTAATCAAGAAAATTTTGGTAGTATAATAGCAAGGAAATTGGTGCAAGTTGCGATAGCAGAATTCTCATTAAAAAATTTCAACAGTTTGCGACAAAAATTTGTAGTAACGCAAAATCGTTTTTAGAGATGAATTCCTTAATAGATCATTATTAGATGGAAGCCAAGATAATCTATAAAGTGTATAAGAAATTTCAATAAAAAAAGATTGCAAATAGATGAATTAAGGCAATAATATGCGACTGAAATTTTCTGCAGCACAGATTTTGTAGTAGATTGGACATAAATGATTAATGATTTATATTAAGAATTTTTTGACAAAACTAAAGAAAAATCTACTTTAGGAAGTGTCAAAGCTATCATAAAAAATTTAGAGAGATTTGGATAGAAAAAATATTGTATCAAGATCAAACAAACAGTTCTATACGACTGAAATTTTACAATGCAGATTTTCAAGTATAGCAGATTAGACGTAAAAGATAAATGGTTTATATTGAAAATTTTTTGACAAAACTAAAGGGAAATCTACTGTTAAGAAGTGTCAAAGATGTCATAAAAATTTCATAAAAATTTGGATAGAAAAAACACAGTAGCAAGATCAAATAGATAGTGCTATGCGGTTGGAATTCTACAATGTAGCTTTCATCGTAGAGATGAAAACTTTGTGACGAAAAGTTTGTGCAGCAATATAGGAACAATTTGTTTAGGATTTTTGAATAAGGATAACTAAATACAGCAGTAGTAAGGTAGGAAACCAGAACTTGTTGCAATTCACGGGGAGATCAAAGGATGATCCATGGTGGTGGAGATGACGACGGAATTTGGTGATGATATTTTAAGTAATTATGGGAATTGCTTTGGGCGGTTGTGGAAGGTTGATGGAAGGCCATGGAAGGGCAGCAAGATGCTAAGAACATTGCTCTGATACCAAGTGTTAGAACCCTTGCAGATTCTAAACTTGGGGTTGATCTCTTTAGGGGATCGGCCTCCTTGCAACTCTATAGGGGTTCCTTCCTCCAAGTTGCTACTCAAAGGCTGCAGAAAAAATTCATTTATTGCTTATGAAAAGAGGAAGAATACATAGCTATTTATAGGGCTTCTAAATCCTAACTCCTAATAGGACTCATACTCAAGACTCCTACTTCTAACCAACTCCTAATAAGACTCTTACTCAAGACTCCTATTCTCTTACAACTTCTAATTCTTCTTTAAGAAACAACCTCCTAAACCTAGCCAGCCTCTTCACCTCTTTAATAGGGGTCAGCTTAGGTAGATTTTACATGAATATCCCTCTCAATTAGGACTCTCCTAGCTAGAGTCCTAACAGACCACTTGAGAGAAAACTCAAAGTGATGAGGACTTTGACGATGACTTGGCAATTCTAACAAAAAAATTTTAAAAAATTATTAAAAGAAATAAATTTAAAAATGACACTAAAAATAAATTTGAACCCAAAAATGACTAAGTTATTTGCTACGAATGCAAGAAGCCGAGACACTATAAAAGTGATTATCCCCAAGCTAAGAAGAGAACACCAAAGAAGAAGGTTCTCAAAGCAACGTGAGATGGCTCAAGCACATCCGAAGAAGAGGAGTCCAACACTGAGCAAGTTGCTCATTATGCAGATTTATAGTGAGGAGTCCAACACTGAGGAAGTTGCTCATTATGCACATCTGAAGAAGAGGAGTCCAACACTGAGGAGTCCAACATCCGAAGAAGAGGAGTCCAAATTTAATGAATGCAGATTTATCTTTTGATGAATTGTTAAATGCTTTCCATGATTTATTTGATGAATGCAAAACAATTAGTAGAAAATATAAATTGTTAAAAAAGGAGCATGATATTCTTGTTAGTAATTTTGATAAATTAAAAATTGAACATAATTATAGTTTAGTTCTATGTACGAAATGCCATGATTTAGAAATTCTCCAAAAGGAGAACTTGCTACTCGCGGACACCTTGAAGAAATTTGAGGTTGTTAGCAAGTCTTTGAATATGATCCTTACAAATAAGGGTCATATTCCTAAAAGAAGTGAAATCAAATTTGTGAGAAGTCCTCACCAAAATCCTACCACTTTCATTAAAGACCCTATATTGCATGTTTCGCACCAAAATAAATGCAACTTTTGTTGCAAACATGGAAATAAAACTTATCATTGTCCATTTAAGAAGATTAGTCCTAATAAATTGATTTGGGTTCCAAAAGGAACCATAAAGAACTCCATGTAACATGATAAACAATTTAGATCGGTTTTTGAGGCACCCAAGATTAAATGGGTACCTAAAAATCATCTTTTTTTGTTGAAACATATACTATCATAAGTTAGGAGCAAGAGATAGTACCTTGACAGTGGATGCTCAAGGCTTATGATCAGAGATCCATCTCAATTCTCTAAGCTCACTAGTATAGACGAAGGCTATGTCGCCTTCAGAGATAATAACAAGGGTAAAATCATTGACAAAGGAACCATAGGTAACAAATCCAACTTCTTTATTGAAGATGTTTTGTTAGTTGATGGTTTAAAACATAACCTCTTGAGTATTAGTCAATTGTATGATAAAGAATATATTATCAAATTCAAATCTAATGCTTGCATAATTGAAAAATCACACAAAAACATGTCTATGATTGCATTAAAACAGAATAACGTATACACCATTGACATCAATGATCTTTGTAATGACATATATTTTTCAGTTTTAAATGATGATGCTTGGTTTTGGTATAGGAGATTAGGTCATGCTAGCATGAAACTAATCACCCAAATTTTATCCAAAGAACTTGTAAGAGGAATTTGTTAGGATCCTTTTATTTTTCCTATGCTTTCCTTTTATTTTCTGCATATTTATTAAGTCTGTTTAGTTTAGCTAAAGTTGAAACTATATAAATAGAGATGTAACTACTTCTTATCGATCATCTATGAAAAATATTATTCTGTCTTTTGACAAACCCTAGGAGGCCGATCCCCTCGAAGCGATCAAGGAGGGCCGATCCCCTCGAAGCGATCAAGGAGGCCGATCCCCTCGAAGTGATCTTCCCCTTTCTCTTCTTCTTTTTTATGATAAGACTTTAGGGTCTTATCATTTGGTATCAGAGCGGCAATCCTTGGCGTTTCCGCTGCAACGTAACTTAAAAAAAATAAAAAAGGAAAGGAAGAGAGAAAGCAGAGAGAGAGAAGAAGAAGAAGCCGTAGCCACGCACCCCTGCTTCCTCTGCTTGCGGCCAGCCCACCGTCGCCCCTGCTCTCCGGTAGGTTGCGCCCTCCTGTGCTGCCTCCTTTCCATCATCGGCACTGCTTCCTAGCCGATGTACCAACGCCGCCGCTGCCTCCCAACTAGCGACCTCTCCTCCTCGCTTTCCCGTCTCGCTCGAGTGAGAAGGATCCCTGGTGCCGTCTCCCTGCTAACGGACCACCCTTCGTCGTTGAGACTCTCGGCGATGCTGCCCTAATTTCTCTACCACCGTGCCCCCCCCGGGTCGCAGCCGTAGCCGCCGGTTGCCCCCCTCTTCACGGCGACCGAAACAGGGCAACTCATCGCTGCTGCCCTTGTTTCCAACCACGACTCCACCAACCGCGCCTCCTCCAACACTCCTCTTTCCCTCGAGTGCCGTTGCTGCCCAACCGACCCATCACCACTATGGGCCACCGTGCGACGACCGCCGCTCCACCTTGCTCTACATCTAACCGAAACAGAGCACACTTGCTTTGCCCTTGTTTCAGCCGCGCCACACCTTGATCTGCATCTAACCAAAACAGAGCACACTTGAGCTGCCCTTGTTTCAGCCGCGCCACAGTCGCGTGGGTTCCCTTGCTGTTGCCGGTCGTCGCCACCATCGCTGTTACTGCCTAGCTACTGTGCAGATGCCCTTGACTAGACTTCAGAAACAAGAACTGGGGATTACCGACTTGCAATCGTACGCAATAGCTACCGATAACTCAGTGAAGGCACAAATGGAAGCGTTGGAAACCAGAATTGAAAATCGGCTACAAGAAACTCTTCATGATTCCAAAAAGAGCTTGTTGGAGCACTTTAGCGGGTTTCAACAAGATGGAAGCTCAAGTTCTACGCTGAACAAATCGAGAGATATAGGAAAAGGGTCACAGGATGGTGACACACACTACCCATGTATCAGGGTAGAATTTCCACGATGGGAAGATGGGGATCCGACCAGTTGGATCTCTAGGGTGGAAAATTTTTTTTGTTTTCATAGAACTCCAGAATAATCCAAGGTAGAAGTGGCCTCAATCCAGCTCGATGGAGATGCAATCCAGTGGTATGATTGGTATGAAACTTGCCATAGAATTCCTTCGTGGGAGCAGTTTAAAAGAGGACTTCTTGTTCGCTTTGGCCCATCCGAATATGAGAATGTTGATGGCCAACTCGCGAAAATTCGTCAGACTTCTACAATGTTGGAATATCAGAGTAGATTTGAAAGATTGTCCAACCAAGCTAGAGATTAGTCAGAACGACAACTTCTGGGTACATTTATTGAAGGGCTTATTCTCGAGATCCGGTGTGAGGTTAAGGCTCGTCAACCTCGCACTATGATGGCTGCGATTTCATTTGCACGCCTACATGAAGAAAAAATCAGTGTGGAATATCGTCAAAACAAAGGTGCCAATAAACAGGTGATTAGCAAGCAACCTACCTCATCTACTCCCAGTCGAAACTATAACACTAGCAAACTAACCCGAGAAGAACTCAAAGAAAGGTTAGCGAAGGGTTTGTGCTAGCATTGCGATGAAAAGTGGAGTAAGGAGCATCAATGCAAACAAGGAAGACTTTTAATGATTGAACCGATCGAGGAGGAATCAGAAGTAGAAGTATCAGATTTCGATCATGAAGAAGTGGAAACTAATGATGATGTTGAAGCCGTCACACATACAGTGCATGCATTGGCTGGCTACTTTAATCCACAAACTATAAAAATTGGGGAAACTCTGAAACACTAGTCTGTCACTGTTTTGATTGATACGGGTAGCACTAATAATTTTATGGATAGGAAAATTGCAGCCCGATTAGCTTACCACATCGAATGTTGTGACAAATTTGAAGTCAAGGTCGCCGATGGACGGATTTTAACCTATGACAGCAAGTGCTCAAAGATAAAACTAATTTTGCAAGGTCAAGAATTATTTGTGGATTTCTTTTTATTACCCTTGGAAGACTATGAAGTGGTGCTCGGAATTGAATGACTATCAACCCTAGGTGATGTCTCATGGAATTTTTCTAAACTGATTATGAAGTTCTTTATTAATGGAAAACAGGTGACTCTCAAAGGAAGATGTGGAGGTAAGGTTACAACTATCACTAGCCATCGGATGGAGCGGGTCCTTCGGAAGACACACATCGGATTTTTGGTGCAATTGCATAACATTGAAAAGGAAATTACAGTGAACATTCCGGTTGGAAATATTGAATCATTGCTAACAGAGTTTGCGGATATATTTGCAGAGCCACACGAACTTCCACCTCTTAGATGTCATGATCATCAGATCCCACTATTACTCGAGAAGGCACCAACCAATGTCCGACCGTATAGATATCCACATTTCCAAAAGGCAGAGATAGAGAGGATTGTCACAGAGATGCTCAAAATAGGAGTTATACGAGCTAGTGTTAGCCCATATTCTTCCCCAGTCTTACTAATCAGAAATAAAGATGGCTCATGATGGATGTGTGTCGACTATCGAGCACTTAACAACATTACAGTGAAAGATAAATATCCTATTCCAGTAGTGGATGAACTATTTGATGAATTAGGAGGAGCACAGGTCTTCACTAAATTGGACCTACGATCGGGCTATCATCAAATCAGAGTACATGAAAGGGATGTTCAGAAAACTACTTTTAGGACACATAATGGCCATTATGAGTTTCTAGTAATGCCTTTTGAGTTAACCAATGCGCCCTCTACTTTCCAGAGTTTAATAAATGATATATTTCGGGCTCATCTCCGTAAGTTTGTTTTGGTTTTCTTTGATGATATTTTAATATACAGTCATTCCCTAGAAAGTCATTTATTACATTTACGAACTGTCTTTAATATTCTTCGTGAGCATGGTCTTTTTGTCAAGAAATTCAAGTGCAGTTTTGGGCAACCTGAGGTTGAGTACCTCGGCCATATCATATCTTAAAAGGGTGTTGTAGTGGATCCTTCAGAAATCCAAGTGATGATAGGCTGGCCAATTCCAAAGTCAATCAAAGCTTTAAGGGGGTTCTTGGGACTAACCGACTATTATCGAAAGTTTGTGAAGAATTATGGCAAAATTAGTGCCCCCTTAACGTCACTTCTAAAGAAAAATGCATTCAGATGGTCAGAAGAGGCAACTCAGGCATTTCAATTCTTAAAAACTGCAATGTCTACTACACCTGTCTTTGGCTTTACCCGATTTTAACAAGATGTTTGTGATTGAATCGATGCTTCCGGAGTCGGAATAGGGGGTCAGTATTAATGCAGGAAGGTCGACCTATATAACTTATGCTAGTAAGGCTCTTTCCCCTTCTCATTTGAGTTTATCTATTTATGACAAGGAGATGCTAACCATAATACATGCAAACAAAGTGGAGACCCTACCTAATTGGTCAACAGTTTCAAATCACAAAAGCCTCAAATATTTTCTAGAGCAAAAGATTTCTTCTCCAGAAAGCAACGTAAATGGGTCTCAAAGCTACCGGGATTCGATTATGAGATCATTTATAAAAAGGCGTGAGAATTTAGTAGCAGATGCCCTCTCACGCCTTCCGAAAAATTTGAACTAGTAGCTATTTCTATTCCTATTTATGAGACTTTGGAAGTTATCGAAGGGAATGGTCAAATAATCCTGAGATCCAAAACATCATTAAAAAATTAGAAGAAGCCCCGTGTTCTCTGCCTCAAATTATAGTTGGGATTCTAGACTTGTGCTATAAAGGCGAATAGTGGTTGCCCCACATTCTTCTTGCCAAGCAATAATTGCGAAGGAGTTCCATTCATCACCAATTGTTGGTCACTTATGATTTCTCCAAGACTTATAAGCGAGTTCGACAACTTTTTTTTTTTATTGGAAAGGTATGAAAAAATTTTATCAAGAAATTTGTTCTTGAATGTGATGTTTGCCAACGTCCACAAATGTGAGACAAGTAGCCACCCCAGGCTTACTACAACCCCTCTCTATTCCCCGATGCTACTTGGACCGACATATCTATGGATTTCATTGACAGGTCTCCCATCATCTCAAGGAAAGCGTACTATACTTGTAGTCGTGGATAGACTTACAAAGTATGCTCATTTCTGTGCTTTACGACATCCTTATACTGCTGCAAGTGTTGCTCATATTTTTGTGGAAAACATAGCTAAATTGCATGGGAGTCCCCGTTCCATTGTTAGTGATAGAGACAAGATTTTTACTAGCTTCTTCTGGACAGAACTTTTTCGTTTACAAGGTACTCAGCTGAATATGAGCACTGCTTATCATCCACAAATAGATGGGCAAACTGAAGTGGTAAACATGTGCCTAGAAAATTACCTCCGATGCTTTACTAGCGACAAGCTGAAGGAATGGGTCAAATGGCTTCCCTGGGCAGAGTGGTGGTATAATACCTCTTTCCATTCTTCTATTAAAATGACTCCATTTGAAGTAGTTTATGGCCAACCCCCACCTACAATTACAAAGTATGTACCGGGTTCTTCTAAAGTTGATCAAGTGGACAAGGAATTGATGGATAGAAATAAGATTATTCAGCTTTTAAAGGATAACCTCACAGCCGCACAAGCAAAAATGAAACAACAAGCTGATAAACACTGAAGTGAACGAGAATTTACTATAGGTGATTGGGTTTTCCTTCGTCTTCAACCCTACAAGCAAACTTCCATAAAGGTCTGATCTTCCATGAAGCTATCTCCTCGATTTTTTGGACTATATGAGGTATTAGAATGCATTGGACCAGTGGCCTACCGCTTGGATTTGCCTGTTAGCTCTAAACTACATCCAGTCTTTCATGTTACATGCCTTAAAAGGAAATTGGGTGAAGATGCAATAGTGCAGTGCCACTTGCCAGACACTTCTACTACTGGGGAAGTTCAAACTCAACCACAAGTCATACTTGATCGACGAGTTGTAATGTACCGCAGACATCCTGTAACTGAAGTGCTGGTGCAATGGGCTAACTTACCAAAGGAAGATGCCACTTGGGAGTCCTACAACATGCTAAAGGAGAAGTTTCCAGAATTTGATGCTGCTTAGCCTTGAGGACAAGGCTGAATTGAAGGAGGCGGGATTGTTAGGATCCGTTTATTTTTCCTATACTTTCCTTTTATTTTCTGCGTATTTATTAAGTCTGTTTAGTTTAGCTAAAGTCGGAACTCTATAAATAGAGATGTAACTACTTCTTTTCGATCATCTATGAAAAATATTATTCTATCTTTTGACAAACCCTAGGAGGCCGATCCCCTCGAAGTGATCAAGGAGGGCCGATCCCCTCGAAGCGATCAAGGAGGCCAATCCCCTCGAAGTGATCATCCCCTTTCTCTTCTTCTTTTTTACGATAAGACTTTAGGGTCTTATCAGAATTCCTCATATCAAGTTCATCAAAGATAATGTGTGTGATGCTTGTTAAGTATGGTTTCTTTATGTTTTGCACACCATGTAAAGGGACGATAGAAGGCTTAACAACCCCATTTTGGTTGGGTTTGGTAGCGTTTTAGGCTTGTAAATAAAGGTTGTGTCATGTGGACACTTATGAGAGATACTCGGTCTGTAGTGGACTATTTTGACCCTTTGTTGTGCAACCATTCAGAGCTTATAAAGTCTGTTTATAATTTGCATTGGCTATGAAGTATTTTCGGAAATGTTTACTTGTGGATCCCGAGTGAGGTGCTTTCTCTAACCCGTTTTCTCTTTTGTAGGTCTTAAGGGACCATGGGAGGTTTCGGGGAGGCTAATCTTTGTAGACGGACACACAAGGGTGCCGCACAACTTAGGGAAAACTAGTTAACTCTGTGATAGTTCGTCAGAAGTTTTGCTGGAACTGATTGAGAAGTCTAGGGCTTGCCAAAGAAGCTCGTCGGAACTCGCCAAAAAGATTATCGTGAAGTCTAGGAGCTTACCGGGAGTCCGCTGGAACATGTTCGAGAAATTATCGAAAGTTCGCCAGAGAGTCCACTGGCCACTTTTGCATGGGAAGCAAAGACAACAACAGTTGTTTCCCATTCTTGCCTTTGTTGTCAATGATCTTGATGATAAAATTCCTTCTAAAATATAACACATATAGTTTAAAACTAATCTTTTATACGAACAATCTAGCTCTGATACCATTGTTGGAAAATCTTGGGTGGTGACATCACGTGCGCAGTGGAAGAACATAAAACAAAATCCCCAATTCCCAAAGATATATTCGTCATCGTGCGAAGATTGATGCGTAAAAATTCGTAAAATATAAAACCACGTGTGACATAGATTGTGTTACCTAGGGAGTTCGTATATCCCTAAAATCCTGTAGATCTCTAGGAGAGGGTGAAGGAGATCAAGTTCCCTCCTCTCTAGGCTTACTTTGAGGTGGAGAGGGGGAGGAGAATAGAATAAGCAAGCAAAATGCTCTAGCCTATGAACCATTGAATCCCTCATATTTATAGAGGTCCCTTGTCAACTTAACCTTAATGGATCTTCTCCTATTAGGTATTGGATCTCCATCCAACTACCTAAGCCTCTTAGATTAGTGGATCTCTATCCAATAATCTCTCATGGGATCTTATTGGATCTCATCCATACAATCCGATAACTCAGGGGCTTATTGGATATCGAATAAGATAGGGGCTCCGTCGGATATCTCATATTCGAACCTTCAATCATCGCAATGCCTACCACATGTGTGTGACCCTTTAGGCCCAATATCGAGCTGGCCGTGGGTCATACTTGTTAGAACTCATTGACTACGGACGTACTAGGCTACTATGCCGTAGTCCCTAAATGATATAGGGGAATCCACTTCATTTGTCTTGTTTATCCTTAGTTACCATATATCTATAGTCCCTCGTCCATCTAATATCCTAGAGACCGTATACCGGGCATGGTGTTGTCAGACCTATATGGTTTCTACTCGAGTCTTACTCTAATTAGATTCTCTTGGAGAACTCTTTCTCTCTCAATCCGAATGACCCTAGCTAGGAATTTATCTAAGCATGAACACATGAGATATTCCTCTCATGACACCGAGAGTTGATGATCTTCTATCGACACTCAATATACCTCGTAAGGTTGACTATCGCTCTCGATGATTGGCTATGCTAGATCTGGTGTCGGGAAATCTTGGGGGCGACATCACTACTAGTCATAGGTGCCCAGCAAGCCAATCACGTGAGTGATGGCACGTGTGACTTGATATAGAATCTTTTTACTTATTATATTTTGGCGTATATCACTTTATAACTATTGCATAAATGCATATATATATTGTGATGTCCTTGGATTTGTGCAATGGGAATCGGATCGTGATGAGATCACGATAATGAGATCGATTCACCTTTAAACACATATCCTAAATAATCCTACATAGGTTACTTTCGAGAGGGACATCGTGATAACCGGATAGACCGGTGTCTTTGTATACCCGTCCATATGATGGATGCAGCTGGTCTCATAGCTGCTTGTGTAGGGACACTAGGGATACGATGCAGTGCTCATTGGAGAATGAGTTCACTTTGATTGATCCGCTTACGGAATCTTTGGATGGTTGATGATGCCTTATTGTCGAGGCAATTTTTCTGAGTCCTAGTGGTGTATCCGGTCCTTAGACTTGAGACACCAAGGATGTCTGTATGAGTGCTCCACTCTTTGATACCGAACTTATAGGTTTGGTTGTCCCGCATCTAGTACTGTGGTCATTGGGAGTGGTAGTCGACCTTCTTACGAGTTACGAGGGCTATTGAGTGTCGATAGAGGATCATCCACTCTGGTCATGAGAGGAATATCCCATGTGTTCTTGCTCGGACAAATCCACGGCCGGTCATTCGGGTTGAGAGAGAATGGGTTCTCCCGAGAATCCGATTAGAGCGAGACTTCGGTAGAAACCGTATGGGTCCGACAACACCATGCTCGATATACGGTCTCTGGGATATTAGATGGATGAGGGACTATAGGTACATGGTAATCGAGGATAGACAGTCCAATGGATTGGATTCCCCTCAGATCGTCTGGGGGGACTACGGCGTAGTGGCCTAGTAATGCGTCCAGTAGTCGATGAGTCGAGTGAATTATTACGAGATAATAATTCACCGAAGTTAGAAGGAGTTCCGGACAGGTATGACTCACGGCCACTCGATATTGGGCCTAGAGGGTCACACACATATGGTAGGCATTGCGATGAGTAGAGGTTCAGATATGAGATATCCGGATTTTGAGCCCTTGTCTTATTGGATGCGGATCCAATACCCACTAGGGAAGGACCCATTAGGGTTTGACACGGGATCTCTATAAATAGGAGGGATTCACAACCTCATAGGCTAGAGTCTTTGCTTGCCCTTCCTATTCTCCTCTCCCTCTCCACCTCGAGGTCTGGAGTTTTTTTGGAGGGTCGTCACAACCCCCTGCTATGTGGATCACCGCTAGAGAGGAGGACGCTTGACCTCCTTCACCCTCTCCTAAGGATCTGCAAAGAAACAGGATATCTGATCTCCCTAGGTAACACAATCTCTATCTGCCAGTTTTGTGTTTTGCAGATTTTTTGCACACCAATCTTCGCACGACGAACAACATTTTTTGGGAATCGGTGATTTTTTGTTTTCTTGTTCTTCCGCTTGCGATATGATGTCGCCCCATGATTTCCCAACAAAGTGGTATCGAGCCAGTTGTTAAATGTGCGAATGGTTGGATTTGAACTTCGTGTGTTGTGTTTAGGAAGAATATTGACGTCAAAATCGTTGATGCAAAAGCGAGGAAGGGCAGCAACAGTTGCTGCCCTTGATCTGCATGCTCGCGACCACCTGGCGAAGAAATGCCGTAAATGCGGCAAAAGAAGAAATGACCGAGGCACCAGATCTTGCGGCCAAGATCGCATAAAGGCCAGTACTGCAACAGCCCGAATCGGCCGGTCTGTTTGTAGCATGCTTGGCCGTGTGGGCCGGCAGCCATGGGTAGAAGCGCCCTCGACATGACCCCCCATCGAGGTCGCCAAAGCGCCAGCCAGTTGAGGCACCGCGGCGCGGCGCTTTGCCCCGCCCACCTCCAAAAAAAACCCCAGAGGTGGCGGCCGCTAGCGAGGCAGCACCGCCTGCCGCCATTGACTACCATGGGCAGAACCGCCACGAGGCGGCGGGCCCGGGTGGCGCACCGGCAATGCCGGCAATACTTCAATCCAAGCGTCGCCGCCGCAGCGGTAGGGCATCGACCTCGCCCTCGCCCGCCGACCGCCTCGCCCCAGGTGGCGGCTGCCCAGCAGCAGAGGGAATTAGGGTTTTGGGCAAAAGGACAGTTTTGCCCCTGTGAATTTGAGAAATTTCAGTTTCTCTTTTGTCTAAATTACGAAAATACCCTTTAGGAATTGAAAATTCCCACATGTCCCTGATTTCAGAAAAAAATATTAATTAATTTAAAGGTTTAGTTGATTATTATTTTTATTATTATCTAGTAGTCCTACATGATGATGATTATTTATATATGTGATGTATGATGTGTGGACTGATGATCATGGGCCGTGTGATGTGTGTACTTGTGATTAATATTATTGAGGTCTGCGAACCTCCATTATATTTCTCGTTTATTGTCGGCTGCGTGCCTATGATTAAGTTGTAATCACATGAGGAGGCGAACGGGCGTGGATGCGATAAGCGGGACCCACGAGATCGGACGATCGTGATGCATGGAGATGCATCAAGATGTCGACGGAATCGGCGAGGGCGAGATGGACGATCACAAGGGCATGGAGATGCACCGTTGCACACATAGATCTTGATGTGAGTGATTAGGCCTCTCGGCTCGGGCCTAATCATATTAGGTTGTAGTCCATGATCATCTCGATGTGATTGCTTATACACATACTAGATATATATATATATATTTTGCATGCGATGTAGATATATATTAAATATGTATATGTGTGACATGTCATATTAGGAGACCAAATTATAAAACATCTCTCGATAATATTAAATTCGAAAACGTGAGGCAATTAGATTGACCCACGTGGCCTTCCATCGTTATGGTAGAACCCCATTCGGTGTAGGTTGAGTTGGTCGAGTCCCTCGAGACTCACCTATATCGCGATTAAGCTATCTTGCTTACGACATAGAGATGTCACCGGTGACCTTGGACATGGTATGCTTGGTCGAGTCCCTCGAGGGTATATCATCAAATTGGACTCATCTTGTAACGAAGGTGTTGACTTAACCGAGCATCATGGTTGGTCGAGTCCCTCGAGGCCATGGTGATTCCTGAGGTCAAACAGGGCGGGAATCACAAGGAGTTGTGATCGGCAAAGAGTTGCATACCTTTTAGGCTTAGTGTGATTGGTCGAGTCCCTCGAGGTTACACTAAGACGCCGATTGATCCTGATCCCCACTAGAAGTCTGGCGGAGACTTCCGTTTCACGCAATTGAGGGTGTCGCATGACTCGTTAGTAAAATAGTGGGAGCATATTAAGATAGAAGTCCATATCTTGATAGTTTATTTCTTGCAAAATCTACATGTTATTCATTTCTGCTACATCTTTATTTTCTTTAAAAATGTAAACTTTTCAAATCCCTTTACGTGGCATACTTGATGTCAACCGCCTTATCGGTCCAAATTATACTGGTTGGCTCAGAACTTGAGAATTGTTCTCACAAATGAGAAAAATCGTAACGCCCTTGATCTGATGAAGCCTCGCCCGAAGAAGGGGCAAGCGAGGATGAGATCGCCATTCACGTGAAGTACATTGATGACTCCACTCTTGCTTTCGGTGCTATATGTTGGGCTCTATGACTCCAGAGTTACAGAGACAACATAAAAAGATGGATGCCGATCCATTCTCCTACATGTCCCAAAAAATTGTTTGAGGAACAGGAAGGACTCAATGATATGAGATATCCAAGAGCCTTTTTTTTAGCTAGGATGACCGAGGGGACACCGTTGAGAACCATGTCCTAAAGATGATTGAGTGGATAGAGAAACTCACGTGTCTAGGAATGGTCCTAGAGGATAACTTGTGTGTGGACATTGTGCTTGATTCCCTACCGATTCCTTTTCACGCTTCATAATGAATTTTAATATGAACAAGCTTGAGGGTGACTCTCCCGAGCTCCTCAATATGTTGAGGGAGGTAGAGAGTACTATTAAGAAAGAGAAGCCGTTCTCTACTGGTGAGACCAGAAAGAAAAGGAAAGCGAAAGGTCCCTTAAGAAGGAAAAAAGGCAAGGGCAAACAAGGTAAAGCAAAGGTTGCTAAGAAAGACCCAAAGAAAGGACAAAGGCCGGTGCTTCCACTATGGTAAAGATGGGCATTGGAAAAGAAACTGCAAAAGAGTACCTTCGCGAAAGGGCTTAAAACAAAAGCTTGATGAAGCTTGGTACATTCATGATCAGTCTCCATTTGTCGGACTCTTATGATAACACATGGGTATTGGATCTGGTAGTGCTTATCATATATGCACTCGTTGCGGAGGTTACGGCAAGGCCTAGGAGACTACTGAGAGGCGAGATGGACCTCAAGATAGGTAATGGAGCAAAAGTTCTTGTATTAGTTGTTGTTGCGGGGGTTGCCCTACATCTGCCTAGTGGAGCTTTTATTGCATTAGATGCATGTTATTTTGTTCCTTCTATTATTAAAAACATTATCTTCATTTCATGTTTAACAGTTAGTGGATATAAATTTGTTTTTGAGAATAATAGTTGTTCGATATTATTAGATGATAAGATCATCACGAAAGGAACATTGCATAATGGTTTATTTATGTTAGACACCACTCCACATATCATGAATGCAAATATGTCCAAAAGGAAACGAGATGCGTTGAACAGTGCATACCTGTGGCATTGTAGGCTAGGTCACATCCATGAAAGAAGGATTCAAAATTTGCTTAATGATGGATATCTAGATCCATTCGACTATATGTCATATGCGGCTTGTGAGCCTTGCATTCGTGGAAAACTGGCCAAATCTCCATTTAGTAGAACTGGAGAGAGAGCCAATGAGTTGTTGGAACTCATACATAGTGATGTATGTGGACCCATGTCAACTCATGCCATTGGAGGTTACTCCTACTTCATTACATTTACTGATGATTTCTAAAGGTATGGATATGTGTACTTAATGAAGTACAAGTCTGAGGCCTTTGAGAAATTCAGAGAGTATAAGAATGAGGTGGAGAACCGGACTAGAAAAGAGTATCAAAACTTTTCGATCGGGATCGAGGAGGTGAATACTTAAGTACGAGTTTACTCAGGTTCCTCAAGGACCATGGGATATTATCCCAATGGACACCTCCTTATACACCTCACTCAATGGTATCTTTGAAAGGAGAAATCATACATTATTAGATATGGTACGGTCCATGATGAGTTTTTTGACCTACCCATCTCATTCTGGGGATATGCCCTAGAAAACCATGACTTACCTTACGACGAGTTCCAACTAAGTCGGTAGTGTCTATACCATATGAGATATGGAAAGGGAAGAAGCTTGATCTTAAGATTGTTAAGATCTCGGGGCTGCCTCCCCATGTTAGAAGACACAACCCCGATAAGTTAGAATCAAGGACGAGGCGATGCAAATTTGTGGGATACCCCAAGGAAACTTGTGGGTATTATTTCTATCATCTCGAGGACCAAAAGGTCTTTGTAAGCTAAAGAGAGCAGTGTTCCTTGAGAAGGAACACATTCTTGACGGAGACAGTGGGAGAATGATAGAATTGAGCGAGGTTGGAGAACCAAGCTCAAGTACCACTCTGACCGAGTCCGTTGGTACCTAATACACAAGTATCAACTTTACTTGAGTCGATAGAGTATCCCATCCTCCGAGAGATATGTGGGACATATTAGAGCAGAGGATGTAGAGGATATTGATCCTCGGACCCTACGAGGAGGCTATTATGAGTATAGACTCCGGAAGTGGAAAAAAGCCATGAATTACGAGATGGATTCTATGTACTCCAATAAGGTTTGGAACCTAGTCGATGCTTGGTAAGGTATTGTATCCATCGGTTGCAAGTGGATCTTTAAGAAAAAGATCGGAGTAGATGGAAAGGTAGAGACCTATAAAGCAATGCTAGTGGCTAAGGGGTATCGTCAAAGGCAAGTTGTTGACTACGACGAAACTTTCTCTTCCGTAGCAATGCTAAAATCCATCAGAATTCTATTGGCTATTGCAGCACACTATGATTATGAGATCTGGTAGATGGATGTGAAAACCGCATTCCTCAACGGGAACCTCGAGGAGGAGGTGTATATGATGCAACCTGAGGGATTCGTGTCCAAGAACTGCCCAATAAGGTGTGTAGGTTGCTTAGATCCATTTATGGACTAAAGCAAGCTTCCCCGAAATGGAACATAAGATTTGATGAGGCAATCGGATCTTATGACTTAGATTAAACGAAGATGAGCCTTGTGTATACTGAAAAGGTAAGTGGGAGCGCTATCACCTTTTTTTGGTGTTATATGTGGATGACATCCTCATCATTGGGAATGACATAGGAATCATTGTCCACAAGAAAGGCTTGGTTATCTAGACACTTCTCCATGAAGGACTTAGGGGAAGCATCTTATATCTTGGGGATTAGAATCTATAAAGATAGATCCAAGAGGATGCTTGGCTTGTCCCAATCAGTACATAGAAACTATTGTCAAAAGGTTTGGCATGGAAAATTCCAAGAGAGGTCTCATACCGATGAGACATGGGATATCGCTTTCTACTAGTATGTCCCCAAAGACTCGGAAAAGAAAGGGCGAACATGGATATGATACCTTATGCCTCAAAGAATAGGGTCTATCATGTATGCCATGCTATGTACTAGGCCCGATATAGCGCATGCTTTGAGTGTCACGGCGGTGTCAAAGCGATCCGGGCTTGGAGACCGGAAAGCAATAAAGTGTATCCTTAAGTACTTGAGAATGACTAAGGATCTTTTACTAGTATATGGAGGTAATAGCCTTAAGGTTGAAAGGCTTCTGTGACTCAAGTTTTCAGTCGATGTCAATGATAGCAAGTCGAATTCGTGGTATGTGAACACCTTGAATGGAGGAGCGATGTCTTTGGAAGAGTTCCAAGCAAGATACCACTTCCGACTTCGACCATAGAGGCGGAGTACATTCTTTGCATCGATGATCAAAGAAGGAGGAGTCCGGGTGAAGAAGTTCATCACAATTTGGGAGTCGATCTGATATAGCGACAAGTCGACTTCCTTATATTATGATAACTATAGGGTGATTACTCAAATAAGGGAACCCGGGTCTCATCGAAAGTGTTAGAGGAGGTTCCAAATTTTATAAGAAAGATCGTAACTTGAGGAGATGTAGCGAGTGGAAAGAGTTCCATCCAAAGATAACATTGCAGATCCAATCGACAAAGTCGTTGTCTCATTTTGTCTTTGAGGGTCACGAGAATCCGATGGGGATCGGACACATAGGTGATTGGCTTTTAGGTCAAGTGGGAGATTGCTAGTCATAGGTGCCCGACAAGCCAATCACGTGAGTGATGGCACGTGTGACTTGATCTGAGAATCTTTTTGCTTATTATATTTTGGCGTATATCACTTTATAACTATTGCATAAATGCATATATATATTGTGATGTCCTTGGATTTGTGCAATGGGAATCGGATCGTGATGAGATCACGATAATGAGATCGATTCACCTTTAAACACATATCCTAAATAATTCCGGTCATAGGTTATTCGAGAGGGACATCGTGATAACCGGATAGACCCCAGTGTCTGTATACCCGTCCATATGATGGATGCACCTGGTCTCATAGCTGCTTTCGTGTAGGGACACTAGGGATACAATGCAGTGCTCATTGGAGAATGAGTTCACTTGATTGATCCGCTACGGAATGCTTGGATGGTTGATGATGCCTTATTGTCGACAACATTTTCAGTAGTCCTAGTGGTGTATCTCGGTCCTTAGACTTGAGACACCAAGGATATCTGTATGAGTGCTCCACTCTTTGATACCGAACTTATAGGTTTGGCTGTCCCGATCCAAATGCATACCGGTCATTGGGGGTGGTAGTCCGACCTTACGAGGGCTATTGAGTGTCGATAGAGGATCATCCACTCTAGCGTCATGAGAAAATATCCCATGTGTTCTTACTCAGACAAATCCCGGCCGGTCACTTTCGGTTGAGAGAAAGAGTTCTCCTGAGAATCCGATTAGAAGCGAGACTTCAGTAAAACCGTATGGGTCTAACAACACCATGCTCGATATCACGGTCTCGGGATATTAGATGGATGAGGGACTATAGGTACATGGTAATCGAGGACGCGGGTCCAATGGATTGGATTCCCCTCATATCGTGCAGGGGACTACTGGCGTAGTGGCCTAGTCGTCCAGTAGTCGATGAGTCGAGTGAATTATTACAGAGATAATAATTCCTTTGAGTTAGAAGGAGTTCGGCGGTATGACTCACGGCCATCTCGATATTGGGCCTAGAGGGTCACACACATATGGTAGGCATTGCGATGAGTAGAGGTTCGGATATGAGATATCCGACCAGGAGCCTGTCTTATTGGATGCAGATCCAATACCCACTAGGGAAGGACCCATTAGGGTTTGACACGGATCTCTATAAATAGGAGAGATTCCACGACCTCATAGGAGAGATCCCTATTCTCCTCTCCCCTCCACCTCGAGGCACGGAGTTTGAGAGGAGGGTCGTGCCATGACCCTGCTTGTGTGGATCACCCTAGAGAGGAGGACGCTTGACCTCCTTCACCCTCTACTAAGGATCTGCAAGGAAACAGGGATATACGATCTCCCTAGGTAACACAATCTCTATACGCAGTTTTGTGTTTTGCGAATTTTGGCACACCAATCTTTGCACGACGATGAACATCTTTTTGGGATGCGGGGATTTTTGTTTTCTTGTTCTTCCGCTGCGCATATGATGTCGCCCCCATGATTTCCCAACAATCACATGCGTAGCAGAAGAACAAGAAAACAAAATCCCCGATTCCCAAAGAGATGTTTGTCGTCGTGCGATGATTGGTGCGCAAAATCCATGAAACTGAAAAACTGCATATAGAGTAGATTGTGTTACCTAGGGAGATCGTATATCCCTGTTTCCTCACAATTCTTTAAGAGAGGGTGAAGGAGGTCAAGCAACCTCCTCTTTAGCAATGATCCACACAATAGGGCTGCGACGACGCTCCTCAAAACTCCAAGCCTGCTTTGAGGTGGAAAGGGGTAGGAGAATAAGAGAGGCAAGCAAAGGCTCTAGCCTATGAGGCTCTGAATCCCTCCTATTTATAGAGGTCCCCTGTCAAACCCTAATGGATCCTCGCCAAGTGGGTATTGGATCTGCATCCAATAACCCAAGACTTTTAGATTAGTGGATCTCTATCCAATAATCTCTCATGGGCTCTTATTGGATCTCGTCCATGGGATCCAATAATTCAAGGGCTTATTGGATATCCAATAAGACAAGGGGTCCGTGTTAGGACTCTAGCTAGGAGAGTCCTAATTGAGAGGGACATTCATGTAAAACCTACCTAAGCCGACCCCTATTAAAGAGATGAAGAGGCCGGCTAGGGTTAGGAGATTGTTTCTTAGAGATAAATTAGGAGTTGTAAAGAAATAGGAGTCTTGATTAGAAGTCTATTAGGAGTTGGTTAGAAGGAGTCTTGAGTAGGAGTCTTGAGTATGAGTCTTATTAGGAGTTAGGGTTTAGAAACCCTATAAATAGCCATGTATTCCTCCTCTTTTCATAAGCAATAGATGAATCTTTTCTGCAGCCTTTGAGCAGCAACTTGGAGGGAGGAACCCCTATAGAGTTCCAAGGAGGCCGATCCCCTAAAGAGATCAACCCCAAGTTTAGAATCTGCAAGGGTTCTATCACCTGGTATCAGAGCAGCATTCTTGGTGTCTCGCTGCCCTTCCATAGCCATCCATCAACCCTCCACAACCGCCCAAAGCAATTCCCACAATTGCTTAAGAGATCGTTGTCAAATTCCACCGTCATCTCCACCACCACGGATCATCCTTTGATCTCCCCGTGAATTGCAACAGGTTCTGGTTTTCTACCTTACTGCTGCTGCAATTTAGTTATCCTTATTTGAAAATCCCAAAAAAAATTATTCCTATATTGCTGCATATACTTTTCGTCATAAAGTTTTCATCTCTACAACGAAAGATACATTGCATAATTCCAACCGTATAGCACCGTTTGTTTGATCTTGCTACTGTGATTTTTCTATCCAAATCTCTACGAAATTTTTATGACATCTTTGACATTTCCTAATATCAGATTTCCTTTGGTTTCATAAAAAAATTCTCAATATAAACCACTGATCTTTTACGTCTAATATGCTATACTTAAAAATCTATGCTGCAGAAAATTTCAGCCGCATATTGTTGCCTTAACCCATCTATTTGCAATCTTTTTTGAATGAAATTTCTTATACACTTCATAGATCATCTTGGCTTCCATCTAAGATTGATCTATAAAGAAATTCATCTCTAAAAATGATTTTGTGTTGCTGCAAATTTTCGTCGTAACCTGCTGGAATTTCTCGACGAGAATTCTGCTATCGCAACTTGCACCAATTTCCTTGCTGTTATACTGCCGAAATTTTCTTGATTAAATTAGATATCCTTGCTGTCATATAAATTGTGATTTTTCTATCAATTCCCTCCTCAATTCTCTCACGTTTTTGGTGGGAATTACGTCAAGAAACTGTTGTTTCTTCGACGACAATTCTACTCTTACAAGACAGGACATACTTGCTGCAACTTTCATTGATTTCTACCAAACCTTTGCTACCATCTACCACAGATCCAAAACTTTTATCTACAGCCCTAAAACTCTACCAAACCACACCCTCAACCTGCACCCAAAATAGACACAAAACAAGCCTAAACCGTAGCCTACATCCACCAATCTACCAACCCTTTCGACCATCACCTCTCTCAACCAATACATACCTTTAACCCGACAACAAAAGAGAGATCTTGATATCACAGATTATATGACATATACTATGATATTTGAGGAGGTATTCAATGCTAAATTCGAAGCCTTCGAGGCGCGAATGGAGGATAAGATTGGGATGCTCTTTACCGAACTCAGATTGGGTCGACCACTAAGCCCGAAGAAATCACATCAAGGAGAGAGTTGTGCCTAATCGCACCAAGCTCAAAGATATGACTTCCAAGAGAGGAGAAACTCTATGACCAACCTCAACTATCCATGCATGAGAGTGGACTTCCCTAGATGGGAAGAAGGATACCCGATTGGTTGGATCTCGCGCGCGGAGCGATATTTTCGGTACCACAAAATCGCAGATACATCTATCGTGAAAATTGCAGCTATACATCTTGAAGGGGATGCTATACAGTGGTTTGACTAGTTTGAACATACTTATGGAGTTTTTTCATGGCAACAATTCAAAGAAGGACTGCTGATACGCTTCAAACCAACCGATTACGAGAATATTGACGGACAACTAGCAAAGATCCGACAAACCTCCACCATTCAGGAGTACCAAACTAGGTTTGAAAGGTTATCTAATTAAACTCATGATTGGTCTCAAAAATAGCTATTGAGGACCTTCATTGAGGGCTTGAAGTCGGAGATCCGAGGAGAAGTTAAAGCGCGACAACCGTATACGCTTGTGGCAGCCATCTCTTTCGCACGACATCAAGAGGAGCAATTGAACCATGAAGCTCGGAGGACTAGGGTCACTCCTCAACCAATAATATTGAAGCCCTCAGCCCCCCCTACTGTCGACCAAGTCCCTACACCAAAGAGGTTAACAGGAGAAGAGCTTCGGGAGCGATATGCGAAGGGGTTATGTTGGCATTGTGACGAGCCGTGAAGCCATGAGCATCGCTGTAGTAAAGGGAGACTTCTTATGATTGAACCAATAGAAGAAGAGGTCATTGAACATTCAGAAGAGAGCCTGGAACACGAAGAAAAAGATACAGAAGAAGAGCCACAATCGATCGAAGTTACGGTACATGCACTAGCCGACTACTCAAACCTGCAAACGATGAAAGTTAGAGGCCTTCTCAAACAACAACCGATCACTGTTCTCATCGACACAGGCAGTACTAATAACTTTCTAAACAGTAAGGTTGCTGTCCAGATAGCTTTACCTATTGAGAATTGTAGTAGGTTTGACGTTAAGATCGCCGATGGATGGATTTTAAAAAAATGATGATCGTTAAAGAAGAGAAAACTATTGCTGCAGAACCAAGAGATAATTGCAGATTTCTTCCTTCTCCGCTTGATGATCATGAGGCCATGCTCATAATTAAATGGTTGACAACATTAGGTGATATTTCTTGGAATTTTATGCAACTAATTATGAAATTTTCTGATGGGGAGAAACAAGTGATACTGAATCGAGAAACATGGGGGCGACGTAACGATAATTTGCACACAACAAATGGAGAAGATTTTGCATAAAACATGCCACAGATTTTTGGTACAACTTGAGCAGCAAACTAAGGGAGAGCCAATAGAATTTGAAGATCCAAACCTACTTCCTTTGCTTGCTGAATTTTCAGATATATTTGACGAACCTTACAACCTACCTCTTACCCGTCGGCATGATCATTATATAACGATTCTTTCAGACAAACCTTTAGAAAATACTCGGCCATATCAATATCTACATCTCCAGAATGATGAAACAGAAAGGATTGTAAAAGAGATGCTCAAAACAGGAGTTATTCGGCCAAGTTGCAACCTCTACTCTTCACCGGTGCTACTTGTACGCAAGAAGGATGGAACATGATGAATATGCATTGATTACCGAGCTTTAAATGGCATCACCGTCAAGGACAAGTACCCAATACCAGTGGTGGATGAACTTCTTGATGAATTAAAAGGAGCTCGAGTCTTCACGAACTTGGACCTCCGATCCGGTTACCACCAAATTCGGGTATGTGACGATGACATTCCAAAAACTGCATTTCGCACACATAATGGCCATTATGAATTCTTAGTAATGCCTTTTGGACTCACTAATGCTCCTTCAACCTTTCAAAGTCTCATGAATGATATTTTTCAGAGCTATCTTCGCAAATTTGTGCTGGTATTTTTCGATGATATTCTCATTTACAGCCCTTCTCTTGAGACTCAATTTCAGCATTTATGGATTGTTCTGACGATCCTTCAGGAGAATACTCTTTTTGTAAAGCAACCAAAGTGCAACTTTCTCTAGCAAAAAGTAGAGTACCTTGGGCATATAATATCATAAAAAGGAGTGGCAATAGACCCAGCAAAAATTGAGGCAATGCAAGGCTGGCCGAAACCTACAAACGTGAAATTACTACGGGGGTTCCTTGGACTAACGGGCTACTACCAAAAATTTGTTAAGGACTATGGGAAGATCAGTGCACCACTCACTTTTTTACTGAAAAAAGATGCTTTCCAATGGTCGGACAAAGCCTCTGCTGCCTTCGACAAACTTAAGGCAGCCATGACAACGAAGCCGGTGCTTGCGCTACCAGATTTCAATAGACCCTTCATCATTGAGACCGACGTATCTGGAGTCGGAATTGGAGCCTTTCTCATGCAAGATGGTCGACCACTCATATACACTAGCAAGACTCTATCTCCCTCCCATCAAAATAAGTCAATATATGATAAGGAGATGCTTGCCATTATGCGCGTAGCAACGAGGTGGAGACCCTATTTGAATGGTCGACGATTTCAAATTAAAATCGACCATAAAAGCCTCAAGTACTTTTTGGAGCGAAAGATATCATCCCCTGAGCAGCAAAAATGGATAACAAAACTTCTTGGATTTGATTATGAAATAACTTACAAAAAGGGGAAAGAGAATATTCTTGCAGATGTGCTTTCGCAGCTACCCGAGCAAGCTGAAGTTTCAGCCGTTTCACTTCCGACCAGCGACATCCTTGAGGATATTAAGATGGAATGGCAGGAAGATTCAGAGACAAGTAAGATTATAAAAAAATTGCAGGAAGCACCAAGCTCCGTGGCTCATTACAATTGGGACTCAAAAGAATTACACTATAAGGGACGCATTTTGCTTATGATAAATTCTACTTGCATCTTCACGAGCAGATTTTGGACAAAGTTATTCTATATACAGGATACTAAATTGAAAGGGAGTACGACATATCACCCACAAATCAACGGCCAGACAAAATTTGTAAATAGGTTCTTGGAGACAGCCCAAAGCCACCCACCAAATATGACTATCCAAGGAGAACTCCAGACCCAACCAAGTGTCATTATTGATCGATGAATCGTGACTCGACGACGACGACCCACTACTACAGTGCTAATACAGTGGGTGAACCTACCAATAGAAGATGCCACTTGGGAGAACTATGACGACTTGAAGTTCAAATTCCCAAAATTCATGAATCATCAGCCTCGAGGACAAGGCTGATTTGAAGAGGGCGGGTTTGTTAGGACTCTAGCTAAGAGAGTCCTAATTGAGAGGGACATTCATGTAAAACCTACCTAAGCCGACCCCTATTAAAAAGGTGAAGAGGCCGGCTAGGGTTAGGAGATTGTTTCTTAGAGATAAATTAGAAGTTGTAAAGAAATAGGAGTCTTGATTAGAAGTCTAATAGGAGTTGGTTAGAAGAAGGAGTCTTGAGTAGGAGTCCTATTAGGAGTTAGGGTTTAGAAACCCTATAAATAGCCATGTATTCCTCCTCTTTTCACAAGCAATAGATGAATCTTTTCTGCAGCCTTTGAGCAGCAACTTTGAGGGAGGAACCCCTATAGAGTTCCAAGGAGGCCGATCCCCTAAAGAGATCAACCCCAAGTTTAGAATCTGCAAGGGTTCTAACAGTCCGTCGAATATCTAATATCCGAACCTCTACTCATCGTAATGCCTACCATATGTGTGTGACCCTCTAGGCCCAATATCGAGCTGGCCATGAGTTATACCTATTAGAACTCCTTCTAACTCAGTGAATTATTATCTCTGTAATAATTCACTTGACTCATCGACTACGGATGTACTAGGCCACTACACCATAGTCCCCAGATGATATAGGGAAATCCAATCCATTGGACCTGTTTATCCTCAGTTAACGTGTACATATACTCTCTCATCCATCTAATATCCCAAAGACCGTATATCGAGCATGATACTGTTAAACCCAAACGGTTTCTACTCGAGTCTCGCTCTAATCGGATTCTCCCGGAGAACTATTTCTCTCTTAACTCGAATGACCTAAGCTAGGGATTTGTTTGAGCAAGAACACATGGGATATTCCTCTCATGACACCGAGAGTAGATCCTCTATCGACACTCAATAGCCCTCGTAAGGTCGACTACCACTCCCAATGACCAGCTATACTAGATCTGGGATAGCCAAACCTATAAGTCTGGTATCAAAGAGTAGAGCACTCATACAGGACATCCTTGGTGTCTCAAGTCTAAGGACTAGATATACCACTAGGACTACGGAATCGCTGTATGACAATAAGGCATCATCAACCATCTAGCATTCCGTAAGCGAATCAATCAGTGAACTCATTCTCCAATGAGCACTTGTATTGTATCCCTAGTGTCCCTACACGAGCAGCTATGAGACAAACTGCATCCATCATATGGACGAGTATATAGCACACCAGTGTGTCCAGTTATCACGATGTCCCTCTCGAGTAACCTATGATAGGGATTATTTAGGATATGTGTTTAAAGGTGAATCGATCTCATTTTCCTGATCTCATCATGATTCGATTCCCATTGCACAAATCCAAGGACATCATAATATATATATGCATATATATAATAGTTATAAAGTGATATATGCCAAAATATAATAAGCAAAAAGAATCTTTATCAAGTCACATGTGCCATCACTCATGTGATTGGCTTGCTGGGCACCTATGACTAGCAATCTTCTACTTGACCTAAAGCCAATCACCTATGTGTCTGATCCCCATCAGACCCTTATGACGCTCAAAGATAATCTAAGACAACGACTTTGTTAGTGGATCTACAATCTTATCTTCGAATGTAACTCTTTCCACTGCTATATCTCCTCGAGTTACGATCTCTCTAATAAGGTAGAACCTCGTCAGAAATGCTTAGATTTCTGATGAGACCTAGGTTCCTTCGCTTAAGCAATCGCCCCGTTGTTGTTGTAATATAAGGAGATTGGCTCCTCGTTACCCGGCATGACTCCCAAATCTGTGATGAACTTTTTACCCAGACTCCCTCCTTTGTTGCATCTGATGCAGCAATGTACTCCGCCTCTATGGTCGAGTCAGTAGTAGTATCTTGCTTGGAAATCTTCCAGCACACTGCTCCTCCATTCAAGGTGTACACGTACCCCGAATTCAACTTGCTATCATCGACAACAGACTGAAAACCTGAGTCTATGTAGCCTTCAACCATAAGGCTACTACCTCCATATACTAGTAAAAGATCCTTAGTCCTTCTCAAGTACTTAAGGATACACTTTACTATTTTCCAATGCTCCAAGCCTGGATTCGCCTGATACCTGCTCGTGACACTCTGAGCATACGCTATATCAGACCTAGTACATAGCATGACATACATGATAGACCCTATTGCTGAGACATAAGGTATCATATCTATGTTCGCCCTTTCTTCTAGAGTCTTTGGGGACATACTCGTACAAAGCGATATCCTATGTCTCATTGGTATGAGACCTCTCTTGGAATTTTCCATGCCAAACCTTTTGACAATGGTTTCTATGTACCTGGACTGGGACAAGCAAAGCATCCTCTTGGATCTATCTCTATAGATTCTAATCCCAAGATATAGGATGCTTCCCCTAAGTCCTTCATGGAGAAGTGTCTAGATAACCAAGCCTTTACTGTGGATGGCATTTCTACGTCATTCCCAATGATCAGGATGTCATCCACATATAACACCAAAAAGGTGATAGCGCTCCCACTTACCTTCCTATACACACAAGGCTCTAATATGTCCCACATATCTCTAAGGAGGATGGGATACTCTATCAGACCTACGTAAAGTTGAAACTTGTGTATTAGGTACCTGAACAAACTCGGGCTGTAGAGTGGTGCTTGAGCTTGGTTCTCTAACCTCGCTCAGCTCTATCATTCTCCCACTATCTCTACCAAGAATGTGTTTCTTCTCAAGGAACACTGCTCTCTTAGCTATAAAAATCTTTTGACCCTCGAGATGATAGAAATAATACCCACAAGTTTCCTTGGGGTATCCTATAAATTTGCATCACTCTGTCCTTGATTATAACTTATCGGGGTTGTATCTTTTAACGTGGGCAGGGTAGCCCCAAATCTTAACCACCTTAAGATCAGGCTTCTTTCCTTTCCATATCTCATATGGTGTAGATACTACCGACTTAGTTGGAACTCTGTTCAGAAGGTAAGCTGTGGTTTTTAGGGCATATCCCTAGAATGAGATGGGTAGGTCAGCAAAACTCATCATAGACCGTACCATGTCTAATAGCGTACGATTTCTGCTTTCAAAGACACCATTAAGCTGGGGTTTATAAGGAGGTGTCCATTGGGATAATATCCCATGGTCCTTGAGGAACTGAGTAAACTCTGTACTTAAGTACTCACCTTCTCGATCTGATCGAAGAGTTTTGATACTCTTTCCAGTCTGGTTCTCCACCTCATTCTTATACTCTCTGAATTTCTTAAATGCCTCGGACTTGTACTTCATTAAGTACATATATCTATACCTTGAAAAATCATCAGTAAAGGTAATGAAGTAGGAGTAACCACCAATGGCATGAGTTGACATGGGTCCACATACATCACTATGTATGAGTTCCAACAGCTCAGTGGCTCTCTCTCCAGTTCCACTAAATGGAGAGTTGGTTAGTTTTCCACAAAGGCAAGGCTCGCAAGTTGCATATAACACATAGTCGAATGGATATAGGTAACCATCATTTAGCAACTTTTGAATCCTTCTTTCATGGATGTGACCTAGCCTACAATGCCACAGGTATGCACTGTTCATCTCATCTCGTTTCCTCTTGGACACATTTACATTCATGATATGTGGAGTAGTGTCTAGCATAAACAAACCTTTATGCAATATTCCTCTCGCCAATCTCCCATCGGCTTTGCTAGAATTTACAATAAATTGTAGATATGATAAGCAATACTGGTATCCAATGCCAATGCACTATCACAAAAATCTGATCAATTGGATATTGATCATGAATGTACCTGAAGCTTCTCCAAGCTTCTATTTCACCCTCTCTTTGTAGTTCCTCTTCCAATGCCCATCTTTGCCACAGTGGAAGCATTGGCCTTTGTCCTTTGCTGGGTCTTTCTTAGCAACCTTTGCTTTACTTGGTCTGCCCTTGCCGCTTCCCTTCTTAAGGGATATTTTTGCTTTCCTTTCCTTTCTGGTCTCACCAGTGTAGAGAACTAGCTTCTCTTTCATAATAGTACTCTCTACCTCCCTCAACATATTGAGGAGCTCTACGAGAGTCACCTCAAACTTGCTCATATTAAAATTCATTATAAACTATGAAAAGGAATCTAGTAGGGACTGAAGCACAATGTCCACACACAAGTAATCCTCTAGGACCATTCCTAGACCTGTGAGTTTCTCTATCCACTCAATGATCTTTAGGACATGGTTCTGAACTGGTGTCCCCTCAGTCATCCTAGCGCAGAAGAGGCTCTTGGATATCTCATATCGCTGAGTTCTTCCCTGTTCCTTAAACAATGTGCGGACATATAGGAAAATGGATATGGCATCCATCTTTTCATGTTGTCTCTATAACTTAGGAGTCATAGAGCCCAACATATAGCACTGAGCAAGAGTGGAGTCATTAATGTACTTCACGTAACGAGCGATCTCATTCTCGCTTGCCCCTTATTCGGGCGTAGGCATCACTGTATCAAGGACGTACACGATTTTCTCCGCTGTGAGAACAATTCTCAAGTTACGGAGCCAATCTGTATAATTTGGACCAGTGAGACGGTTGACATCAAGTATGCCACGTAAGGGATTTGAAAGCGATATTTTTTTAAAATAAAGATGCAGCAGAAATGAATAACATGCAGATTTTGCAAGAAGTAAACTATCAAGATATGAACTTCTATCTTAATATGCTCCCACTATTTTACTAACGAGTCACGCGACACCCTCAACACGTGAAACAGAAGTCTCCAGTAGACTTCTAGTGGGGATCAGGATCCAATCAGCGTCTTAGTGTAACCTCGAGGGACTCGACAAATCACACTAAGCCTAAAAGGTAGGCAACTCTTGCCGATCACAACTCCTTGTGATTCCCGTCCCATTCGACCTTCGAATCACCATGGTCTTGAGGGACTCGACCAACCATGATGCTCGGTTAAGTCAACACATTCGTTACAAGATGAGTTTGATTTGTTGATATACCCTCGAGGGACTCGACCAAGCATACCATGTCCTCAGGTCACCGGTGACATTTCTATGTCGTAAGCAAGATAGTAAATCGTGATATAGGTGAGTCTCGAGGGACTCGACCAACTCAACCTACACCGGGAATCGGTTCCTACTTATAACGATGGAAGGTCACGTGGGTCAATCTAATTGCTTTACGTTTACCGACTTAATATTATCGAGAGAGATGTTTCTATGATTTGGTCTCCTAATATGACATGTCACATATATACATATTTAATATATATCTACTTCGCACGTAAATATATATACATATCTAGTATGTGTATAAGCAATCACACTAAATGATCATGTACCACAACCTAATGTGATTAGGCCCGAGCCAATAGGCCTAATCACTCACATCAAGATCTATGTGTGCAACAGTGCATCTCCATGCCCTATAATCGTCCATCTCGTCCTCGTCGGTTCCGTCGACATCTCGATGCATCTTCATGTATCGTGATCGTCCGTCTCATGGGTCCCGCTATCGCATCCACGCTCTCGCTGCATCTCCTCAGGTGATCACAACTTAATCATAGGCACGTAGGCCCGACAATAAACGAGAAATATAATAGAGGCTCGCAGACCCCAATAATAATAATCACAAGTACACACATCACATGGTCCATGATCATTCGTCCATACATCATACATCACATGTATAAATAATCATCATCATGTAGAACTACTAGATAATGATAAAAATAATAATCAACTAAACATTTTAATTAATTAGTATTTTATGAAATCAGGGGCATATAGGGAATTTCTAAATTTAAAGGGGTATTTTTGTAATTTGGATAAAAGGATAGAATTTAAATTTTTGAAATTCACAAGGGTAAAACTATCTTTTTGCCGAATAATGCCCTAATGCCCTACTCCCCTGCTACCACTACCGCTGCCACCCTACTAGCGGCGGTTATGCCCGGGCCGGTTCTGGCTCCCCTTTTTACCAAGACGGCACACCTGACGGACATTGCCGGTGGGTGTCGCCAGCCTCGATGGCGGTTCTTCCGGGGGTGCAATGCCCACAGGCGGTCTTGCCCCAGGGGTGCGCCCTGCGGGCCTGCCGCCGCCCTCCATGAGGCGATTCTACCCGTAGGAGGAGCTGCCCCTGTAGGTGGGCACCCGCCTACGGGTGCTGCCCCTATAGGTGGGCGCCCCTACGGGCGCCACCGCCTCCGCGGGCGGTTCTGCCCGCTGGGCAACGCCCAGAGGGTCAATCTTGTCCCACCGGGCGACGGCCCCCTAGGGGGGTTTAAACTGGGGGGGCGTGGCGGCAAGTCTTGCCCTGCGGCGCCTCACCCCTGGAGAAGCGGTATGCGCTTCTCTCCATGAGCTACCGGACCCCGCGACGTAAGCCTGCTGCAAGCAAGCCGCTGGCCAATTACTACAAACGCAGCCCCTATGCTGCCTGCCTGCGGCTACGCTGCATGCATGTAGATCGAGGACAACAACTGTTGCTGCCCTTTCTCGCTTTTGCGTCATTGATTTTGACGTCAAAAGTTTCTTCAAAATACAACATACACAGTTCAAAACCAATCTATCGCACGAACAACTTGGCTCTAATACCACTATTGGGAAATCTTGGGGGCGACATCACATGTGCAATGGAAGAACAAGAAAATAAAATCTCTGATTCCCAAAGAGATGTTCGTCGTCTTGCGAAGATTATTGCGCAAAATCCACGAAACTGAAAAACTATGTATAGAGTAGATTGTGTTATCTAGGGAGATCGTATATCCCTGTTTCCTTACAGATCTTTAGGAGAGGGTGAAGGAGGTCAAGCGTCCTCCTCTCTAGCGGTGATCCACACAGTAAGGCTGCGATGATGCTCCTCAAAACTCCAAGCCTGCTCTAAGGTGGAGAGGGAAAGGAGAATAGGAGAGGCAAGCAAATGCTCTAGCCTATGAGGCTCTGAATCCCTCCTATTTATATAGGTCCCCTATCAAACCCTAATGGATCCTCGCCTAGTGGGTATTGGATCTGCATCCAATAACCCAAGCCTTTTAGATTAGTGGATCTCTATCCAATAATATCTCATGGGCTCTTATTGGATCTCGTCCATGGGATCTAATAATTCAAGGGCTTTTTGGATATCTAATAAGATAAGGGCTCCGTCGAATATCTCATATCCGAACCTCTACTCATCGCAATACCTACCATATGTGTGTGACCCTGTAGGCCCAATATCGAGCTGGCCATGAGTCATACCTGTCAGAACTCCTTCTAACTCAGTGAATTATTATCTCTGTAATAATTCACTCGACTCATTGACTACGGATGTACTAGGCCACTACGCCGTAGTCCCCAGACGATATAGGGGAATCCAATCCATTGGACATGTCTATCCTTAGTTACCATGTACCTATACTCTCTCATCTATCTAATATCCCAGAGACCGTATATCGAGCATGGTGCTGTCAAACCCATATGGTTTCTACTCGAGTCTCGCTCTAATCGGATTCTCCTAGAGAACTCTTTCTCTCTCAACCCGAATGACCGTGGCTAGGGATTTGTCTGAGCAAGAACACATGAGATATTCCTCTCATAATGCTGAGAGTGGATGATCCTCTATCGACACTTAGTAGCCATCGTAAGGTCGACTACCACTCTCAATGACCAGCTGTACTAGATCTAGGACAGCCAAAACTATAAGTCTGGTATCAAAGAGTAGAGCACTCATACAAGGCATCCTTGGTGTCTCAAGTCTAAGGACCAGATATACCACTAGGACTACGGAATCGCTGTCTAACAATAAGGCATCCTCAACTATCCAGCATTCCATAAGCGAATCAATCAGTGAACTCATTCTCCAATGAGCACCTGTATTGTATCCCTAGTGTCCCTACACAAGAAGCTTTGAGACCAACTACATCCATCATTTGGACGGGTATACAGCACACCAGTCTATCCTGTTATCACGATGTCCCTCTCGAGTAACCTATGGCCGGGATTATTTAGGATATGTGTTTAAAGGTGAATCGATCTCATTTTCGTGATTTCATCACGATTCGATTCCCATTGCACAAATCTAAGAACATCACAATATATATATGCATATATGCAATAGTTATAAAGTGATATATGACAAAATATAATAAGCAAAAAGATTCTTTATCAAGTCACACATGCCATCACTCACGTGATTGGCTTGCTGGGCACCTATGACTAGCATCTGGGACATCCAAACCTATAAGTCTGGTATCAAAGAGTGGAGCACTTATATAGGACATCCTTGATGTCTCTAGTATAAGGACCAAATACACCATTGGGACTACGTAATTATTGTTTGACAATAAGGCATCATTAATCATTTAGCATTATATAAGCGGATCAATCAGTGAACTCATTCTCCAATGAGCACTTATACTGTATCCCTAGTGTCCCCACACGAGCAGCTATGAGACCAGCTGCATCCATCATATGGATGGGTATATAACACATCAGTCTGTTCAGTTATCTCGATGTCTCTCTGGAGTAACCTCTGACCGGGATTATTTAGGATCTATGTTTAAAGGCTAATCGGTCTCATTATTATGATCTCATCATGATCCGATTCCCATTGCATAGATCCAAGGACATCATAATATATATATATATATATATATATATATATATATATATATATATATATATATATATATATATATATATATATATATATATATGCAACAAGCAACATAAAGTGATAAATGTCAAAATATAATAAGCAAAAAGACTATACACGTGCCATCACTCATGTGATTGGCTTGCAAGACATATATGATTAGCACACCACTCTCTTAGCAACAATGACCTTTTGGTTCTCAAGATGATAGAAATAATACTTATAAGTCTCTTTGGGGTTATCTTGTGAACTTGCACCGCTTCGTCCTTGATTCCAACTTATCAAGGTTGTGTCTCCTAATGTGGGTAGGACAACACCAAATCTTAATAACCTTAAGATCGAGCTTCTTTCATTTTCATATCTCATATGGTATAGACACTACTACATTAGATAGAACTCTGATCTGAAGGTCAATTGTGAACTCTAAGGCGTATCTCCAGAAAGATATGGGTAGGTCGACGAAACTCATCATGGATTGTACTATGTCCAATAATATGCAGTTCCTCCTTTCCGATACACTATTGAGCTGAGATGTATAAGGAGTCCATTGGGATAGGATCCCATGGTCCTTGAAGAATTGGGTGAACTCTGTACTCAAGTACTCTCCTCCTCAATCTGATTGAAGAATTTTGATACTCTTTCCAATTTGGTTTTTTTTAACCTTATTCTTATATTTCTTGAATTTCTCAAAGGTTTTGGACTTATACTTCATTAAGTATATATGTCCATACCTAGAGAAATCATCAGTGAATATAATTAAGTATGAGTAACCACCTATGGCCTGAGTTGACATAAGACCATATACATTAGTATGTACGAGTTCTAACAACTCAATAACTCTCTCTCCTATTATACTAAATGGAGAGTTGGTCAATTTCTTTTGAAGGTAAAACTCATAGGTTGCATATGATTTATAATCAAATGGATCTAAGTATCCATCCTTCAGCAACCTTTGAATTCTATCCTCATAGATATAACCTAGCTTACATTATTATAGGTATACATCATTCATCTCGTCTCACTTTCTCTTAGACACACCAATATTTATGCCCTGTGAAGCAACATCTAATATATAAATAAGTTATTATTTAATATTCCTCTACTAATAATCTCATCATCTAAAATCAGTGAACAACTATTGTTCTTAAAAACAAACTTGTATCCATTATTTGTCAAACAAGAAATAGAAATAATTTTTTTGATAATTGAAGGAACAGAGTAGTATACATCTAATGCAAAAATAGCTCCATCGGACAAATATAAGGTGACCTTGCCAATGGCAACAACATCAACCTTTGCACTATTCCCTATCCTGAAGTCCACGTCACCTTTGGCTAATCTCCTAGGTCTTACCAGAACCTATAATGAATTACATATATGAGATGCATTGCTAGTATCCAATATCCATGTATTATCATAACTTTGTAACAAATGGAGATCAATTATGAATATACTTGAAGCTTCTCCAAGCTTCGATTTCGCCTTTTCTATAAAGTATTTCTTACGGTTCTTCTTCTAGTACTTGTCTTTCTAGCAATGGAAGCATTGGCCTTTATTTTTTGTCAAGTCACTTTTAGCAACATTTCCCTTGCCTAGTTTGCCCTTGCTCTTGCCTTTCTTAAGGGACTTCTCTGCATTCCTTTTTTTTTGTCTCACTAACATAAAGAACTGGCTTCTCCTTCTTGATGGAGCTCTCAACCTTTCACAACATATTAAGGAGCTTAGTGAGAGTCACCTCATGTTGTTCATACTAAAATTCATTATGGATTGGGAAAGGAATCTAGGAGAGACTAAAGTATGAGATCTACTAGTCATAGGTGCCCTACAAGCCAATTATGTGAGTGATGACATGTGTGACTTGACATACAGTTTTTTTGCTTATTATTATTTGACATTTTATCACTTTATATTGCCTATTGCTTGAATATATTGTGACATCCATAGATTTGTGCAATGGAAATCAGATCATGATGAGATCATGATAATGAGATATATTCGCCTTTAAATATAGATACTAAATAATCCTGATCATAGGTTACTCTAAAGAGACATCGAGATAACCAGATAGACTGATGTGTTGTATACCAATCCATAAGATGGATGCAACTGGTCTCATAGTTGCTTGTGTGGGAACATAAGGAATATAGTACGGGTACTCATTGGAGAATGAGTTCACTAATTGATCCGCCCGAGGGTGCCAGTCCGAGATGTGGCGCCACTTACGGGCACACTTGCCCACAGGGGCACTGTGCCAACATGGGGTTCCCACCTGTAGGGGCAACGACGCTCGTAGAGGGCTACCACTAGTAGGGTGGCGGTGGCCGCAACTGTTGATTCTTATATTTTGATGATGAAACCAATTGATAATTGTGTTTATGTTTTAATCTGTGCTTTGAGTGACGTATGATGCTTCGATCAGGATAAGACAATTAAAGCAAGAAATATCATGGTGGGCCGGAGTAACATGTCAGAAGATTGGACGTCGGGCCGGTGGATCGGTCGACGTATCGACATAAGGCTTCAGGCCAAGAAGACCAGGTATTGTGCCAAGGATATCAGAGTTGCGGAGTCAACTCGCCGATTGGGCAATAGGCCGTAGGAGAGGACGATGCACCAAATAATCGGACGAAGCATCGAGGGACAAATAACATGACGGACAACTTGGTTAATTGCTTAGGATTAATTGTCTCGATCAAAGTTTTATTTTACATGTGTAGGATTAACTATGATGGAAGTAAGACATACAGCAGGAGTTACACCGGAGTGAAGACTATGATCACGTTGGGAGTTCAAGAGTTCAACGGAAGTCCGGATGGTCGTCGGAGGTTTTGCGGGAACAAATCCGAGAAGTCTAGGAGCTTGCCAAAGAAGCTCGTTGGAACTCACCAAGTGGATCATTGCAAGTCTAGGAGTTGGCCGAAAGTCCACCAGAGCATCACCGAAGGCTCGCCGGATATTCGCCGGAAGTTTGCCGGAAGCTCTCCGGAAGAAGCGATTGACGCACCGGAGAAAGTTGCAGTAAATGTCTTAAGAAATATCGTAGTTAGCATATAGATTAAGTTAGGAATGGGAGGCGATCCCATTAACTTAATCTGGGGGCAATTGGGCCCTTGAGAGACCCAAATTGGACCGAATGGATAAACCCATTCGGACTAGAATTCCTACCAGGCGGTGGCACCACCAAGGTCAGCAGTGGCACCACCCAGGAGCTCAGTCTCCTAGGAAATCTGGGCAGTGCAACCACCCTAGTCAAGCGGTGGCACCGCCTAGACTCAGTCTCCGAGCAAGACTGGGCAGTGCAACCGCCCCTGTTAGATGGTGGCATCGCCCAGAGGCTCAGTCTCTGAGCTGCCAGGCGGTTGTACCACCCTAGTCGGGAGGTAGTACCGCTAGGACCCCGGAAATCTGGGAAAAGATATTTTTGAGCTCCAAATTCAAACAATTTTGGGGCCTATGTATACCCCACCCTTTCCTGCATGAAAGGGCACTAAAAGCTTGGTCTTACTCTATGATTTTAGAGCTCAAAAGTGTTGTAAAGGCCTGAAGTTCTCCTCCCTCTTTTCTTCTAAGTTTTGATCTTTCAAGAGAGGAGAGAAAATTCTGTAAGGGTTGTCTCCTAAGCCTGTCAAAAGGAGTGAAACTGTAAAAAGGTGGTTGGTCTTCGCCTATTGAAGGAAGGCCTCTAGTGGACGTCAGTGACCTCGTCGGAGGAGAAAGCCAAAAGTGGATGTAGGTCAAGATTGACCGAACCACTCTAAAATTATGGTGCTCTCTGGTTTACATTTATTCTTGCTGCTTACCTTACTGCAAACCTCCATATGTGCTTTACTTCCTCTTTACTTTTGTTGCACTCCTTTACGAACTCGCTTTCAAGTGAAGTTTTCAAAAACAATTTTACGTCGGAAATGATTTCATCGTACGAACACAGTTTTAAACATCGAAAGTTTTCCGCTACACTAATTCAAACCCCCCCTCCCCCCTTCTCTTAGTGCTCTTGATCCTAACAATTGATTTTAGAGCTCGGTATTTCTCATTTCGGATTTACACCCAAGAGAAATGGCTCTTCATGGCTTTCAAGAGAGCTTATCGGTTGTTCGTCCACCATTGTTTAATGGATTAGATTACATTTATTGGAAAACTCGAATGAGAGTTTTCTTGATTTCTATGAATTTGGATTTATGGAATATTGTTGAAAACGATTTTCAACTTCCCTCTAAACCAATGAACGAATGGTTGGATTTGGAGAAGAAGTTATTTTCTTTAAACACAAAGGCTATGAATGCCTTATTTTGTGCTTTGGACAAAAATGAGTTCAATCGGATTTCTACATGCGAAACAACTTTTGATATTTGACGAACACTTGAAATCACACACGAGGGAACTAGTAGAGTCAAAGACTCAAAAGTTAACATTTTATTGCATGATTTTGAGCTTTTTCGAATGCAACCAAGCGAGACTATAGGTGACATGTACACCCGTTTCACAGATCTCGTCAATAATCTAAGAATTCTTGGTAAATCTTTTTTGAATTTTGATCTCGTAAACAAGATCTTAAGATCCCTTCCAAAAGGGTGGGATCCTAAAATTACTGTAATACAAGAGATAAAAAAATTAAATAATTTTCTATTAGAATAATTAATCGGGTCATGAATGACCTATGAAATGACACTTTTGGAACATTTTGAACCCGATGAGCATTTGAACCACCTTCCAAAGAATAGGAAGGATTTGGAACTCCGGACAAATGAATACCACTTGAGCAATGAATCAAGTGATGAGGACAATGATGAACTTGAACTTCGAACACTAAATCTTAATAATTTTATTAAACAAAAATCTAAAATAAACAATGAACTTGAATGGAGGAAGAGGCCAAAGAAGAGGAAGGCAATCGAGGATGAATCAAGAACTTCCAAAGGTGAAACGGCGAATTAGGCTTTGATGGGCTTCACTACAAGGTAAGTAACTCAACTATCTTGAATTATTTTGAAATTACTTGAAGGTTTTCATGAGTGCTTAATTTAGATAGTAGGAATAGGAAATAAAAAATTATTTTTCAAAAATTATATCATGTTTTTCTCTTTAGCATTTTTGAAAAATTAAAAATTTGATCATGAAAAGTACATTGCTAAGGTTTCATGCATGTTATGTTTTGAAATGTTGAATGATGTATGCAACATTAGGGATGATAATTATATGATATGTGATAATGCTTAGGATTAATCTATGCATGTGTATCTTGATGATTTTATGTCATGCATGAGTTTTTGAAGTAAATGTTGATTTGAAACTCTCATTTTAGATTAACATGTTTTTGGTCTAATCGTTTTTATGACGAATTAAATGACATTCTTATGACATATTAAGATGACATAGTGCATATACATCTATGTATGAATTTCTTAATAGTCTTTTGATGATAGATATGATATCATGATGTGTTTAGTCTTGACGGTTTCATGACGAAACTTATGTTTCGATTTTAAATGATAATACATATTTTCACAAAAGACTTGAATACCCTCACATGAAATCAATTGTATGAAATGGAAATGAATTTTCTATCCTATTGAGATTAATGAATTTATTTTACCAAGTGAATCTCATGAAAATAAATATGATGAATATTTTGAAAATAAATGAGTGTATCATGCATTTGGTCTTAATGATTTCTCTTGAACATACTTTTTGAAATCATACTTGATGATGAATATCAAGATATTAAAAGGATGTTATCATGGAATCATGCTTGATGATTTATTTTATGAAATTTACCTTTTCGTCTTAAATGTTGACACTTGTTTTATTAAAGGTAAAGACATGCTTATAAAAAGCAAATCACATGAATAGAAACTTATAAAAATGAAATGCGATCCTCTATCTTATTGACTTTTCAATAAATCTATGCTTGTCATGTATGAATTTATTGAATGTGACTTTGAGGATGATTTCGGATTTCACAAATGCTTGATTCATACTTGTAATATGAGACACATTTTAAATATGAATCATGTTCAATGCTTCAATCATGTTATATCTCCCTTAATTCATTTTGTTCTCCTAGATTTATTTACCAAAGAGGATAATCTTCCGAATGAATGAAATGATACAAATGAATCACTTATCGATATATCTTTTTGAAATATCTTTTTAATGTGATGTTGATATTTTGAGATGCCTGTTGGAATTCATGACATGAGATAATTGAATCCTTGACTTACTCTTTATATGGCTTGAAAATAGATGTTTAAAATCTTGCTTGATAAGTTGTTTTATAAGATTTTGCCTTTACGTCTTGAACTTTCATGCTTATCTTGATTTGGCATATAAAGACTAAGGCATGCTTAGATGAAAAAGAATCACTTAAAAAATGCTTTTCCCATCTGATCGAGATTAATGATTTCATGATATTTTGTGCATCTCGAAATTGATTTTGATGACTTGATTATGAGTTTTAAGTTAACGATTTGATTTGAATGAGTTTTATCTAAATCATAATCTTGATCTTGCAAAATTGGAATCACAAATAATATCTTTTGGTATTCATGAATTGATACTCACAATATGAAAGTATCGGTATTGATGACTTGAATTTGATTGAAACATTGCATGCTTAAATTAATCATTCTCCTATGGTTCAAAAATTCTTTAAATATCTTGTGTGATGACTGAAAATTAATTTGCTTTATGATGAATCATGAATCATGACTTGATCTATGATATTGATATATTTTAATCATGATCCTTGGTTGTATAATTTTTTTGCTCTATTAAAAAGATTTTTTGAATGAATAATGTCCTTCTTGAATTTTCTTGATATCATGACATGATTTTGTAATATGGCTTGTATAATGATTAAATGTTTTTAGCCATTGATTTCTTCCTTCTTTTCAATAATGATAAAGGAGGAGTTAGTTTACTAACCTGCATATTTCAAAAGAAGGAAATTTGCTAGCTCGATCATTTCATTGAAAGAACTTGCTATCATGAACACTACCAATGAATTGCAAATCTTGCAATCTAAAGAGAAGCAAAGAATTTCTATCTCGAAAGAAGCAAAAAATACAAAACTTAAAAAACTTACAACTTGCACATTGCAATAGGAAGCAAGAATCATGAGCTTAAACAAGAAAGCCATCTTATATTTGCTTTCAAAATTTTTGCTAGCTTGTATGTTACAAAACTTGCTTACTTTTTCAAATACTTTGCTAGCTTGCACTTTGTAAAGGAAGCGAAAATAGCACTTCACAAAAGAGAAGAAAGAACTTACTATCTTGAACATCACAAAAATTTGCTACCTTGCATGATATATCTATCTCAAAAGAGTTGCTATCTCAAAAGAAGCAAATGTGCTATCTTGCCTATCTCAAAATGCAAAACATGCTATCTTGCTACAGAAGCAAAATTGCTAGCTCAAACATTGCAAAGGAAGCAAAAATTTGCTAGCTTGTAACTTTCATATCATAAAAATTGCTAGCTTGTAGTTTAAAGAGAAGCAATCAGTTGCTATCTCAAGAAAAGCAAACATGCTAAACTTGGACATCTTTAATTGTTAGATTGCATGATGATAAAATTTGATACTATGTTTTTCATGTAATGAGTTGAACCTATATTCCAAACACAAGAATAGTTGGACTTCTCCTTTTTGTTAATGACAAAGGGGGAGAAGTATGATGTTATGCATAAGTTCATGATAACGTGTTGTAAGTATTCATGATGAATATTACAATAACTTGAATTCAATTTGAATTCAAGGTTCTATCAATATGGTATATTGATAGGGGGAGTTTGATTAAACTCTAGGAGTTAAGTTTAACTCCGTCAACAATTGGTTGTCATCATCAAAAAGGGGGAGATTGTTGAATCTCATATTTTGATGATGAAACCAATTGATAATTGTGTTTATGTTTTACTCTGTGCTTTAAGTGACATAGGATGTTTTGATTAGGATGAGACAATTAAAGCAGGAAAAATCATGTTGGGCTGGAGGAACATGTCAGAAGATTGGACGTCATATCACGGACAAAATTCTAAACAGGATGTTGGATGTAATTCTTATGTATGTCTATGTCTTTTGGTATGTTCATGCTTTGTACAACATTTAGAAGGATGGCCGAAGGCTTAATAGTCTCATTTTAGTTGGGTTGGTGGCCACTTTAAGCGTGTAAATAAAGGTTGTGTCATGTGAACACGTGTGAGAGATTTTCGATCTGTAATGGACCATTTTACCCTTTGTTGTGCAACTATTCAGAGCTTGTAAAGTCTGTTTGTAATTTGCATTATCTATGAAGTGTTTTCGGAGATGTTTGCTTATGGATCCCGAGTGAGGCGTTTTCTCTATCCTGTTCTCTCTTTTGTTGGTCCTAAGGGACCGTGGGAGGTTTCGGGGAGGCTGACCTTTGCGGACGGACACGCAAGGGTGCCGCACGACTTAAACAAAACCAAATAAGTCCGGGATGATGGTATCGAGCGCCGACAGCACTCATAAAACACTTAGCATGCAAACGTGGGGACCTAATGTTAGGATCAAGAGCACTAAGAGGGGTGAATTAGTGTTTGGAAAAACTTTCAATGTTTTAAAACTGCGTTCGTACGATAAAGGTGATTTTAGTAGAAAAGCCGATTCGTAAATCACTTTAACTTGAGATCAAGTAAGAAGCAGTTAAAATAAATCTATTAAGGTAGTTTGCAGTTGTGATGGAAATCGGATTTTCTCGATACATTATTCTCCTCCGGACTTAATAAACATATGTCATATCGAGTTTGATTCATATAATTGATTTTTGACACATGGAATCAATTAGCAAATGCATCTCTCATAGCCTTATCATGTGAAAAATATCTTTCGAGAAATGGATTTGATGATTCCTTCTTATATCTTTAGAGAAATAGTTTTACGTGTAAGGATTTGATTCATACACATATCTTGATCCTTGTAAAAATGAAGTGTGCTTTAATATCTTATCAATTTTAACTTCATTCGAGTAAGCTCACAAGTGACTTTTCTCCTTCATGCAAAAAGATAATAACAAATAAAGAGGAAGAAGTAATGAAAGCTATCTCCATATCATGTTTTCCTTAAGATATTTGTATAATTGATATCCTATCACTCATTGTTGAAAAACGACATAAACCTAGTTATGGCAAGAATCATTACCACACTTACGTTTAAAATTTGCTTATATCATTCTCCTTTTTGTTGATGACAAAGGGGGAGAAATATATGAATTGATACTATGAGTGCCATATTTGAATGAGAAATATATGAATTGATGCTATGAGTGCCATATTTGAATTTGAATTATGTTAAGATATCAAAAGAAGCTTACATCGAAATATATGATAAATTGGTGATAGAAATGCTATGATTGTCATATGCCATGTTTGCATCATATTAACATATCAAGAATTTGCATCGTAATTTTACTTGCTGATATCTTGCCATGTGATAAAATGCTATGATTTGTTGCTAAAATTATCACGCCCCCTCAAATAAATATCCATGATATTAAAAATTTCATCACAAATCAATCCAGGATCCAAACTAACATTTGAGGACACTGAAAAATATTATATCAAATTCACATATATAAAACCTGTACAGTTTATAATCATATATCACATCACTCGATAATTCACATTTATGGCAACCTAAGCCAACTTGACAAACATGAACAATATTTATAAATCCACAAGCTAAATAAATTATACAATAAGAACTCTAACTATTCACCACAAGTTCATATCATCATAAACTAGACTTAACATTCTGAAATTCTAAATAAGAGAGATCTTCTAACATTTTTACACAGCATATCCATTTCAATTCATCGACAACATTTCATTACATACAAAATATACTTATACAACAATAACATAATAACTAACAAGACTTGCCCATAATTCTGAATAGCTATCCACTGCCTAAGCCCAATTCAAACATCTCAAAGAGTGACAAGCTGACTTGAAAGATTTTATATAACAACGGAGTGAGCTAAAAACAGCTTAGCAAGTGATAAAGCATATTCAAAACAAAAGGAATGATTTTAAACAAGATATCATAATGCAAGGCAGAATACAAGAATTTTCAAGATACCATATCATTAGATACAAAATCATATGTGTCATGTCATTCAAAACCTATTTGGTTCATAACAAATGGAGCATAGAGTAATTGGAGCATATCAATAGCGTATGAAATGTTCCAGAGCATATCAATGACATATGGAACATTTCGAAGCGTAACAATAGCAAATGAAATATTTCGGAATATATCAAAAGCGTATGAAATGTTTCGGAGCATATCAATGACAAATGAAACATTTCGGAACATATCAATGGTATGTGAAGCATTTTGAAGTATATCAATGGCATAGGAAATATTTTGGAGCATATCAATAACGAATGAAACATTTCGGAGCTTATCAATGGCGTATGAAATGTTTCAGAGCATATTAATGACAAATGGGACATTTCGAAACATATCAATGGCATATGGACCATTTCGTAGCATATCAAAGAATGAATACGAAATAGAAGCTCAGACGTCATACCCTAGCAAAGTGCATGTGAGGTTTAACTTAGTGGTGGCTCCACGCCGTGATGAGTTCTCGACTCCAATCACAGGTAGCCCTTTCCTACTCGAGCCGTCTCACCCTGTCTAGTGCTAGGTCGGCTCTGAATTTCATATCAAACAGATAGATGATGAAGTGGGATTCCACACATAATATGGTCCATCCATTTCTGAATGACCACCAAACATAATCTAGAGCGTCGCGGGCTCTAAGCACATACCCTTTACCATTTCTGGCAAAGGTCCAAATAATCCAACAAACACCAGAGTACAAAAGGGTATTGTGAACAATAAATTGGGACATATCGAAAGTACATGGGAACAACGAAATGTACATGTGCCTTTATGAGTCAATACGATACAAACATGAAGTTTACATAACAGATTTAGGTATCCAAATACATGTAGGACAAGAGCATATAAGAATTCAAAACAGTAATATAAAGCTCAAATGAATAAGAAAGCTAAAGGATGTCAATTTCCAAAGGAATGAAACCAGAATATGCGAAATCGACCAAAGCTCGATTTCTGGCATAATTCAAGAGGCACATTGAACAAATGATTTTAACTATCAATCATACTGCAATTTACTCAAAAATATATCATTGGAAAGATATTTCAATCTATATTCGGATAAAACAAGCTTCATATGAATTCAACTGTCCAACAGAGAGTTACAAATAATTTGGTAAACAAGGGTCGGAGAACAAGATCTCTGTTTGGCAGAATTCATAAGGTCAGATTCAATAGATAATCTGGGAAGGTGTTTGGATTCTAAATCTTTGAATCCTTATATCAAAAGAAAGATCTGAGTCTAGTTTCCAATGAAATCAGTTTTGAACAAATCGGAGTTTCCAACAAAAACTTATAGGCAGCTCGGTATCGAAAGGTCAGAATTTCAGAAGTTGCACAGATTCGAATCGTTACGTCTAAACAGGAGATATATCAAATTCTAAGTAGAAATCTTTTAGATTATTTAGAATCAATATAAGAACAGAGACTAATATTTCTGTAGGATGGGGTTAGAACACTTGCAATAGGAAGATCAGAATACTTGCAATAAGAAAAATTAGAACAATTACAGGAGAAACGATCGGGAAACATACCTTTTGAAGGTTTCGATCCAAATATTCGAAGAAGGTGTACACTTGAATCCTTTTTCTACTTTTCCTCCACAACTGCAGCTCATGCAGAACATAGAGGCACAGTCAACTGCTCTCTCTTACTCTCATTCCTTCGTTTTCTTTTTCAAATGTAACTATCGTAGCAGTCATTGCCGTTGTCACTACCACAGTCGTAGCCCCTTCCACTGTACTACATCCTTCCTCCCTTCTCTCGTTCCTATTTTTTTTCTTTCCCAAACAGTGCTGCCGCACCGCTGCCACAACCTCTTCTTCTTTCACTGCTCTGTTTCCTCTCCTTCTCTTCCAGCTGCATCTGCCACTGCCGCAGCTGCCTCCCCTTTCCTCTTCCTCTCTTCTTCCCTTTTCCTTTCTCTTCTTCTTCCTTTCCTTCTCTTCATTCCCAGCTGCACTGCTGCAGTCGCAGCCTCAGCCACGGCCGCAGCCGCTTCTTCCTCCCCTGCTCATCTTCCTCTCCTTCTTCTCTTCCAACTGCAGCTGCCATCGTCGCAGCCGCAGCCCCTTCTTCCCCTTCTCTTCTTCCTCTTCTTCCCTTCTTCCTTCCTCTTCCTCCTTCCCTGCCACAGCTGCAGCTGCCACAGCTGCAACCGCAGCTACTTCTTTCCCTTCTCCTCTTCCTTCTCCTTCCTTTCTTCTTCTTCTCTTCTTCTCCTTCCTCCCCTTCTTCTCCCCGACGAACAGCACCTCCTCTCCTCTGTTTCCTCCTGCAGGAAACAGAGGTGCCACCTCTTCACCCGCTTCTACTTCTTCTCTTCCTCTTCTTCTTCGTCTCCTTCTTCTCCTTCTTCTTCTCCTCTTCTTCCCTTCTCCTACCCGACGCCCCACACCTTCTCACTGCAGCCCATGCCGCAGCCATCCTTATTTTTTTTCTTTTTCTCTTCTTTTTCCTCTTCTTCTTCTTCTCCTCCCCAACGCCCCACACCTCGTCTCCTCTGTTTCCGCCTGCAAGAAACAGAGGTGCTGCAGCCCTAGCTGCTGCCACCTCTCGCTCCTCTCCCACTACCCTCTCTTTTCCTTCTTCTTCTATTCTTCTCTTCTCCCTCTTCTTCCTCCTCTATTCTTTTCCCTCTTCTTCTTCTTTTCTTCCTCTCCTCTTCTTCCTTTCTCCTCCCCAACGCCCCACAGCTCCTCGCTGCAGCCCTTGCCGCAGCCACCTCGTCTTTTCTTCTTCTTCTTCTTCTTCTTCTTCTTCTTCTTCTTCTTCTTCTTCTTCTTCTCCACTTCTTCCCTTCTCCCCCCCGACGCCCCACACAAGAACTCCTCTGTTTCCTCCTACACGAAACAGAGCAGCTCTCTCTCTTTCCTCTCCCTCTTCCCTCCCTTCTTCTTCTTCTTTTCTTCTCTTCTCCCTCTTCTTCCTCTCTTCTTCTCCCCACGCCCCCACCTCTCTTCGCTCTGTTTCTCCAGATGTAAAGAGCGTGGGAGGCGATGGGATAAAACCGAAATTTTCGGTTTTCCTTTTTTTTTTGTAACTTAACAGTTTAGTCCTTAAAATTTTCTATATTTACATATAGATCCTCCGATTTATAAATAAATCTTTATTAATAATTTTCAAAAGTGAGGGATATTACACTCTCCCTCCCTTAAAAGAAAATTTAGTCCTCTAAATTGGTCATTGTTCAATCGATGAAAATATGAGGATTATGATTTCTTTATTTTCTCCTATTGCTCTCAAATAGTTTTATCAATACAATACAATTACATAATTTTTCAAGAGTGACCGAAATATTCTCCTCTTTGATCCTCAATAGATAGTAACCCGACCTTCAATCAATCTTTGAAATGTGCACCCTTTAGTTAATCAAACAAGTCAACACGTTAGATAATACTTGTTTTTGATAGTCACCTGATTCAACTGTCTATAATCAATAAAGCCTCAATGTTCCATCCATCTTTTTAACTAACACCGGAACAACCCATGATGAAATATTTAGCCAAATAAAATTCTTATTTAATAGTCCTTGTAGTTGCTTTTTCAATTCCACTTACTCAAATGATATCATTCTGTAGAGAGGTTTAGATATTGGGATTGTCCTAGGGACCAAATCAAAAGCAAAGTCACGTTTTGAAGGTAATTCGAGCAAATCAACTTGGGATGCATTAGGCAATGAGATAAATCATATCTAATACTTTCAAAATAAAAGATCGACTGATCAAATATGCAAAAAGTGATCATTTGTTATATACCAATCCATACTAGTATGATAGGAAGATAGCCAATCGTATAATATCAAAACTCCAAATCTCTAGGAGAACTAAATCAGCAAAAAGTTTAAGTTCTCCAATAAAAATCAGACAAGAGGACCAGATTCAAGTTCGTTATCAAAGAATCTCCAATGATCGTATTTAGATATAGCACATAATACAGTGGTCTAGGTTGAATACCCAAGTGAATCAACTTGGGATGCATTAGGCAATGAGATAAATCATATCCAATACTTTCAAAATAAAAGATCGACTGATCAAATATGCAAAAAGTGATCATTTGTTATATACCAATCCATACTAGTATGATAGGAAGATAGCCAATCGTATAATATCAAAACTCCAAATCTCTAGGAGAACTAAATCAGCAAAAAGTTTAAGTTCTCCAATAAAAATCAGACAAGAGGACCAGATTCAAGTTCGTTATCAAAGAATCTCCAATGATCGTATTTAGATATAGCACATAATACAGTGGTCTAGGTTGAATACCCAAGTGATAAGTAAAATATTACGAATCAAATCGTAGATGGGACCCATGGTCAAACAAATATTTACATTCTTTCATAAACATGCATAATACCTTCGATCACTAATTCAGAAGTTTTAGAATCATATTCAATGATAACATACACTCTGACATGGGCTGATGATTTAGGAGGCAGTGACTCTTTCTTCTTGTTCATAGGGCAGTCTTTTATTTTATGATCCAACTTTCCACAAGTAAAATAGACTCTAGTCACCCGAAAACACAAACTTGTTTCATAACTTAACTTGCAATTCACACAAGATTGAGTCTTTTGTGATGACTTTCCTTTTCAAATCCAAATGTCTTGACACTCTTGTTATTACTTTCTAATTCATTTCCAATCATATTTTTATTGGTAAACTAGTCCTTGTCATTCTTACCATTGATCTTCAAAAATTCATTTCATTGTTGCCATTAATGATCAGCCTCTACTTCCAATATAAGGTGGCAAAAGAAATCTTTCAATCATTAGAACAATTTTGTACATCAAGTATCTTCTTTGATTACATCATTCATTTTTCTACCATCAATGAAATTAGGTTCACCATACTTTCATTGCGCTACTCTAATTTAGTATCCTCGATCAACACTTTCATTCCCCTAAATTAATCAGAAACAAATGAAATAGGAGGACTAAATGTCCTTATCGTCCTAGATTTCTAAAATGCATCAAAGAAAATTTCCACCAATCACTATAGTTCATTAGACCTCAATATATTTTGCACGTCAACATATCAAATATTTTAGTAATCCTCAAACTATGCTCTAATAACACCTCTGTCACACCCCCTCAAATAAATATCCATGATATTAAATTTTTCATCACAAATCAATCCAGGATCCAAATTAACATTTGAGGACACTGAAAAACATTCTATCAAATTCACACATATAAAACCTGTGCAGTTTATAATCATATATCACATCACTCGATAATTCACATTTATGGCAACCTAAGCCAACTTGACAAACATGAACAATATTTATAAATCCACAAGCTAAATAAATTATACAATAAGAACTCTAACTATTCGCCGCAAGTTCATATCATCATAAACTAGACTTAACATTCCAAAATTCTAAATAAGAGAGATCTTCTAACACTTTTACACAGTATATCCATTTCAATTCATCGACAACATTTCATTACATACAAAATATACTTATACAACAATAACATAATAACTAACAAGACTTGCCCATAATTCTGAATAGCTATCTACTGCCTCAGCCCAAATCAAACATCTCAAAGAGTGACAAGCTGATCTGAAAGATTTTATATAACGGAGTGAGCTAAAAACAGCTCAACAAGTGACAAAGCATATTCAGAACAAAAGGAATGATTCCAAACAAGGTATCATAATGCAAGGCAGAATACAAGAATTTTCAAGATACTATATCATTAGATACAAAATCATATGTGTCATGTCATTCAAAACCTATTTGGTTCATAACAAATGGAGCAAAGAGTAATTGGAGCATATCAATAGCGTATGAAATATTCCGGAGCATATCAAAGACTTATGGAACATTTCGAAGCGTAACAATAGCAAATGAAATATTTCGGAATATATCAAAAGCGTATGAAATGTTTCGGAGCATATCAATGACAAATGAAACATTTCGGAACATATCAATGGTATGTGAAGCATTTTGAAGTATATCAATGTCATAGGAAACATTTTGGAGCATATCAATAACGAATGAAACATTTCAGAGCTTATCAATGACGTATGAAATGTTTCGGAGCATATCAATGACAAATGGGACTTTTCGAAACATATCAATGGCATATGGACCATTTCGTAGCATATCAAAGAACGAATACGAAATAAAAGCTCAAATGTCGTACCCTAGCATAGTGCATGTGAGGTTTAACTCAGTGGTGGCTCCACGCCGTGATGAGTTCTCGACTCCAATCACAGGTAGCCCTTTCCTACTCAAGCACTCTCACCTTGCCTAGTGCTAGGTCGGCTCTGAATTTCATATCAAACAGATAGATGGTGAAGTGGGATTCCAAACATAATATGGTCCATCCATTTTTGAATGACCACCAAACATAATCTAGAGCATCGCGGGTTCTAAGCACATACCCTTTACCATTTCTGGCAAAGGTCCAAATAATCCCACAAACACCAAAGTACAAAAGGGTATTGTGTGCTAGTCATAGGTGCCCAGCAAGCCAATCACGTGAGTGATGGCACGTGTGACTTGATACAGAATATTTTTGCTTATTATATTTTGGCATATATCACTTTATAACTATTGCATAAATGCATATATATATTGTGATGTTCTTGGATTTGTGCAATGGGAATCGGATCGTGATGAGATCACGATAATGAGATCGATTCACCTTTAAACACATATCCTAAATAATCCCGGTTATAGGTTACTCGAGAGGGACATCGTGATAACCGGATAGACTAGTGTGCTATATACCCGTCCATATGATGGATGCAAATGGGTCTCATAGTCGCCGTGTAGGGACACTAGGGATACAAAGATGTGTGCTGCTCATTGGAGAATGAGTTCATCGATTGATCCGCTTACGGAATGTTGGATGGTTGATGATGCCTTATTGTCGACACAATGATTCCAGTAGTCCTAGTGGTGTATCCGGGTCCTTAGACTTGAGACACCAAGGATGTCTTGTATGAGTGCTCCACTCTTTGATACCGGACTTTTAGGTTTGGTCGTCCCCGATCTAGTACAAACCGGTCATTGGGAGTGGTAGTAGACCTTTACGAGGGCTATTGAGTGTCGACAGAGGATCATCCACTCTCTGCGTCATGAGAGGAATATCCCATGTGTTCTTGCTTTCGCACAAATCCTCGCCGTGGTCATTCGGGTTGAGAGAAAAGAGTTCTCCTGGAGAATCTGATTAGAGCGAGACTTCGGTAGAAACCGTATGGGTTTGACAACACCATGCTCGATATACCGGCCTCTGGGATATTAGATGGATGAGGGACTATATGTACATGGTAATTGAGGACGCATGATCCAATGGATTGGATTCCCTTGTATCGTCACGGGGACTACTGGCCAGTAGTGGCCTAGTACGCCTGGTAGTCGATGAGTCCCAGTGAATTATTACGAGATAATAATTCATTCGAAGTTAAGGAGTTAAGAGTACGCCGCCAGGTGGCTGCCACAAGCAAGAAAGAGAAAATTAGGGTTTTGGGCAAAATGACAGTTTTGCCCTTGTGAATTTGAGAAATTCCAATTTCTGTCTTTTGTCCAAATTACGAAAATACCCTTAGGAATTGAGAAATTCCCTACATGTCCCTGATTTCAAAAAAAATATTAATTAATTAAAAGGTTTAGTTGATTATTATTTTTATTATTATCTAGTAGTCCTACATGATGATAATTATTTATACATGTGATGTATGATGTGTGGACGGATGATCATGGACCGTGTGATATGTGTACTTGTGATTATTATTATTGAGGTCCATGAACCTCCATTATATTTCTCGTTTTATTGTCGCCCTCGTGCCTATGATTAAGTTGTAATCACATGAGGAGGCGCGCGAGAGCGTGGATCGATAGCGGGACCCACGAGATTCGACGATCGTGATGCATGGAGATGCATCAAGATGTCGAATTTAACCAATTTGAGGACGAGATGGACGATCACGGGGCATGGAGATGCACCGTTGCACACATAGATCTTGATGTGAGTGATTAGGCCTCATTGGCTTCCGGCCTAATCATATTAGGTTGTGGTCCATCATCATCCGATGTGATTGCTTATACACATACTAGATATGTATATATATTTGCATGCGATGTAGATATATATTAAATATGTATATGTGTGACATGTCATATTAGGAGACCAAATTATAGAAACATCTCGATAATATTAAATTCCCAGAAACGTGAGGCAATTAGATTGACCCACGTGGCCTTCCATCGTTATGGTAGGGAACCGATTCCCTGTAGGTTGAGTTGGTCGAGTCCCTCGAGACTCACCTATATCGCGATTCGCTATCTTGCTTACGACATAGAGATGTCACCGGTGACCCGAGGACATGGTATGCTTGGTCGAGTCCCTCGAGGGTATATCATCAAATCATACTCATCTTGTAACGAAAAGTGTTGACTTAACCGAAAGCATCATGGTTAGTCGAGTCCCTCGAGGCCATGGTGATTCTGGAGGTCAACAGACGGGAATCACAAGGAGTTGTGATCGACAAGAGTTGCCTACCTTTTTAGGCTTAGTGTGATTGGTCGAGTCCCTCGAGGTTACACTAAGACGCCGATTGATCCTGATCCCCACTAGAAGTCTGGCCGGAGACTTCCGTTTTATGGCCGAGGGTGTGGGTGACTCGTTAGTAAAATAGTGGGAGCATATTAAGATAGAAGTCCATATCTTGATAGTTTATTTCTTGCAAAATCTGCATGTTATTCATTTCTGCTACATCTTTATTTTCAGAAAAAATGTCGCTTTCAAATCCCTTTACGTGGCATACTTGATGTCAACCGCCTTAATGGTCCAAATTATACCTGATTGGCTCAGAAACTTGAGAATTATTCTCCAGGAGAAAAATCGTATGCGTCCTTAATCTGATGATGCCTACGCCTACGAAGAAGGGGCAAGCGAGGATGAGATCGCCGCTACGTGAAGTACATTGATGACTCCACTCTTGCTCAATGCTATATGTTGGGCTCTATGACTCCGAGTTATAGAGACAACATGAAAAAGATGGATGCCGATCCATTCTCCTACATGTCCACAAATTGTTTGAGGAACGGGGAAGGACTCAACGATATGAGATATCCAAGAGCCTTTTCCGCTAGGATGACCGAGGGGACACCGGTTCGTAACCATGTCCTAAAGATGATTGAGTGGATAGAGAAACTCACAGTGTCTAGGAATGGTCCTAGAGGATAACTTGTGTGTGGACATTGTGCTTCATCCCCTACCGATTCCTTTTCACGCCTCATAATAAATTTTAATACTGAACAAGCTTGAGGTGACTCTCCTGAGCTCCTCAATATGTTGAGGGAGGCAGAGTACTATTAAGAAAGAGAAGCCGGTTTCTACACCGGTGAGACCGAAAAAGAAAAGGAAAGCGAAAAGGTCCCTTAAGAAGGGAAAGGGCAAGGGCAAACAAGGTAAAGCAAAGGTTGCTAAGAAAGACCCAACAAAGGACAAAGGCCGCTGCTTCCACTGTGGTAAAGATGGGCATTGGAGAGAAACCCAAAGAGTACCTTGTAGAAGGGCTAAACAAAAGCCCCATGAAGCTTCGGTACATTCATGATCGGTCTCCATTTGTCGACTCTTATGATAACACATGGGTATTGGATACTGGGTAGTGCTTATCATATATGCAATTCGTTCTGGTGTTCGGCAAGGCCTAGGGAGACTCTGAGAGGCGAGATGGACCTCAAGATAGGTAATGGAGCAAAAGTTGTTTGATTAGTCGTTGGCGAGGTCGCCCTACATCCCCTAGTGGAGCTTTTATTGCATTAGATGCATGTTATTTTGTTCCTTCTATTATCAAAAACATTATCTCCATTTCATGTTTAACAGTTAGTGGATATAAATTTGTTTTTGAGAACAATGGTTGTTCGATATTATTAGATGATAAGATCATCACGAAAAGGAACATTACATAATGGTTTATTTATGTTAGACACCACTCCAAATATCATGAATGTAAATATGTCCAAAAGGAAACGAGATGAGTTGAACAAGGCATACCGTGGCATTGTAGGCTAGGTCACATCCATGAAAGAAGGATTCAAAAAGTTGCTAAATGATGGATATCTAGATCCATTCGACTATGTGTCATATACAACTTGTGAGCCTTGCATTCGTGGAAAACTAACCAAATCTCCATTTAGTAGAATCGAGAAAAGAGCCAATGAGTTGTTGGAACTCATACATAGTGATGTATGTGGACCCATGTCAACTCATGCCATTGAGGTTACTCCTACTTCATTACATTTACTTGATGATTTCTCGGGTATGGATATGTGTACTTAATGAAGTACAAGTCCGAGGCCTTTGAGAAATTCCAGAGTATAAGAATGAGATAGAGAACCGGACTAGAAAGAGTATCAAAACTCTTCGATCGGATCGAGGAGGTGAATACTTAAGTACGAGTTTACTCAGGTTCCTCAAGGACCATGGGATATTATCCCAATGGACACCTCCTTATACACCTCACTCAATGGTGTCTCTCGAAAGGAGAAATCATTACATTATTAGATATGGTACGGTCCACGATGAGTTTCACCGACCTACCCATCTCATTCTGGGGATATGCCCTAGAAACCGCAACTTACCTTCTCAACGAGTTCCAACTAAGTCCAGTAGTGTCTACACCATATGAGATATGGAAAGGGAAGAAGCCCCATCTTAAGGTTGTTAAGATCCAAATGGCCCCTGCCCATGTTAGAAGACACAACCCGATAAGTTAGAATCAAGGACAAAGCGATGCAAATTTGTGGGATACCCCAAGGAAACTTGTGGGTATTATTTCTATCATCTCGAGGACCAAAAGGTCTTTGTAGCTAAGAGAGCAAAGGTTCCTTGAGAAGGAACACATTCTTGACGGAGACAAGGGGGAGAATGATAGAATTGAGCGAGGTTGGAGAACCAAGCTCAAGCACCACTCTGACCGAAATCCGTTCGGTACCTAATACACAAGTATCAACTTTACGCAGTCCGATAGAGTATCCCATCCTCCCGAGATATATGTGGGACATATTAAAGCAGAGGATGTAGAGGATATTGATCCTCGGACCTACGAGGAGGCTATTATGAGTATAGACTCCGGAAGTGGAAAGAAGCCATGAATTCGAGATGGATTCTATGTACTCCAATAAGGTTTGGAACCTAGTTGATGCTACCAAGGTATTGTACCCATCGGTTGCAAAGTGGATCTTTAAGAAAAGATCGGAGTAGATGGAAAGGTAGAGACCTATAAAGCAAGGCTAGTTGTTAAGGGGTATCGCCAAAGGCAAGGTGTTGACTACTTACGAAACTTTCTCACCCAGAAGCAATGCTAAAAATCCATCGTAATTCTATTGGCTATTGCAAAGCACACTATGATTATGAGATCTGGCAGATGGATGTGAAAACTGCATTCCTCAACGGGAACCTCGAGGAGGAGGTGTATATGATGCAACCTGAGGGATTCGTATCCAAGAACTGCCTAGATAAGGTGTGTAGGTTGCTTAGATCCATTTATGGACTAAACCAAGCTTCCCGAAGTTGGAACATAAGATTTGATGAGGCAATCAGATCTTATGACTTCGTTAAGAATGAAGATGAGCCTTGTGTATACAGAAAGGTAAGTGGGAGCGCTATTACATTTTTGGTGTTATATGTGGATGACATCCTCATCATTGGGAATGACATAGGAATGCTATCCACAGTAAAGGCTTGGTTATCTAGACACTTCTCCATGAAGGACTTAGGGGAAGCATCTTATATCTTGGGGATTAGAATCTATAGAGATAGATCTAAGAGGATGCTTGGCTTGTCCCAGTCCAGGTACATAGAAACTATTGTCAAAAGGTTTGGCATAGAAAATTCCAACATAGGTCTCATACCGATGAGACATGGGATATCGCTTTCTACGAATATGTCCCCAAAGACTCCAGAAGAAAGGGCGAACATGGATATGATACCTTATGCCTCAGCAATAGGGTCTATTATGTATGCCATGCTATGTACTAGGCCCGATATAGCGCATGCTCGAAAGTGTCACGAAAGGTGTATCAAAGGATCCAGCTTGGAGACCGGAAAGCAATAAAGTGTATCCTTAAGTACTTGAGAAGGACTAAGGATCTTTTACTAGTATATGGAGGTAATAGCCTTAAGGTTGAAGGCTACACCGACTCAAGTTTTCACCGATGTCGATGAAAGCAAGTCGAATTCGGTATGTGTACACCTTGAATGGAGGAGCGTGTCTTTGGAAGAGTTCCAAACAAGATACCACTGGCGACTTCGACCACGAGGCGGAGTACATTGCTTCATCGATCGCAAAAAAAGAGGGAGTCCGGGTAAAGAAGTTCATCACAGATTTGGGAGTCGATACGATAGCGACAAGTCAACTTCCTTATATTGCGACAACTATGGGGTGATTACTCAAATAAGGGAACCCTGTCTCATTAGAAGTGTTACGAGGAGGTTCCAAACTTATAAGAGAGATCGTAACCCGAGGAGATGTAGCAAAGGAAAGAGTTCCATATGAATATAACATTGCAGATCCAATCGACAAAGCCGTTGTCTCGCATTTGTCTTTGAAGCGTCACGAGAGTCCGATGGGGATCGTACATATAGGTGATTGGCTTTAGGTCAAGTGAGAGATTGCTAGTCATAGGTGCCCAAAGAAGCCAATCACGTGAGTGATGGCACAACGTGTGACTTGATACTGAATCTTTTTGCTTATTATATTTTGGCGTATATCACTTTATAACTATTGGATAAATGCATATATATATTGTGATGTCCTTGGATTTATGCAATGGAATCGGATCGTGATGAGATCACGATAATGAGATCGATTCACCTTTAAACACATATCATAAATAATCCCTACCATAGGTTACCGAGAGGGACATCGTGATAACCGGATAGACCGGTGTCTTTATACCCGTCCATATGATGGATGCAAAATGGTCTCATAGATGCTCGTGTAGGGACACTAGGGATACAAAGATGTGCTCATTGGAGAATGAGTTCATTGATTGATCCGCTTCTGAATCTTTGGATGGTTGATGATGCCTTATTGTCGATATAGCGATCCCCAAGTCCTAGTGGTGTATATCCGGTCCTTAGACTTGAGATACCAAGGATGTCCTGTATGAGTGCTCCACTCTTTGATACCGCACTTATAGGTTTGGTCGTCCCGCATCTAGTACAACCGGTCATTGGGAGTGGTAGTGGACCTTACGAGGGCTATTGAGTGTCGATAGAGGATCATCCACTCTCTTCGGCCATGAGAGGAATATCCCATATGTTCTTGCTCGCACAAAAATCCACGCCGGGTCATTCGGGTTGAGAGAAAGAGTTCTCCCGAGAATCCGATTAGAGCGAGACTCGAGTAGAAACCGTATGGGTCTGACAACACCATGCTCGATATACGGTCTCTGGGATATTAGATGGATGAGGTGTTGAATCTCGGATTTTGATGATGAAGTCAATTGTCATTTGTTATCTAATCTATGTGTTGAGATAAGTGTGCAGGATTAACTACGATGAAAGTTAGACAAGCGGCAGTGTTGCCCCTGAGTCAAGATCATGATCACGTTGGGAGTTCGAGAGTTCGACGGAAGTTCTGGACGGTGGCCGTCGGAGGTTCAAGAGAACATCCGAGAAGTCCGTAAGCTTGCCAAAAAAGCTTCGCCGGAACTCGCCAAGTGGATCGTTCTGAAAAGTCCAGGAGTTTGCTTTGGATGTCCGCTGAAGGATCACCGAGGGTTCATCGGATGATCGACGGAAGTTCACGGAAACTTCACGGAAAGGAGCGATTGACACATCGGAACAAAAAGTCTGCAGAAGTTGTCTTAGATTTAATCGTAGTTAGCACGCTGATTAAGCTTGAAAATGGGAGGTGATCTCATTAGCTTAATCTTGGGGCAATTGGGCCCCCAAAATTGAAATTGGGCGAATGGAGCTAACCATTCGGACCCGATTGACACCCAAAGCGGGTAACCGCCAGGCCGAGGTGCAACCGCCGGTGTGTCTCCAATGACCGGCGGTGCAACCGCCCCAAGAGGTGCAACCGCCCGAGCTCGATCTTGAAGCTAGATCGGCGGTGCAACCTCCCCGACAGAGGTAGCACCGCCGAGCTCGGTCTTCGAGCTCGGCAGAGAGGTGCAACCGCCTCGGTCCGAGGTGGCACCGCCTCCTCGATCTTCAAGCGGACTTCGAGGCGGTGCAACCGCCTCGACAGAGAGGTGCAACCGCTGGGCTCGACCTCCCAGCGCTGCCGGCGGTGCAACCTCTCCAAATAAGAGGTGTAACCTTTGATCCCCAAATTCGGGATTTGATCGTTTTGAGCTCCAAATTTGAACTGGGTTGGGGCCTATAAATACCCCACCCATTCAACACTGGAAAGACACAGATCCACACCAATTCTTGATCTTTTCAAAGGACTCTAAGAGCTCAAACTTGTGTAAAGTCCCAAAGTTCTCCTCTTTCGCTCTTCAAGTCTTGAGTTGTAAAGAGAGGAGAGAAAGGATCTGTAAAGGTTGTCTCCTGAGCCTGTCAAAAGGAGAGAAACTGTAAAAGGGCAGTTGGCCTTCGCCCATTGAAGGAAGGCAGTTAGTTGACGCCGGTGACCTCGCCGGAGGAGGAAGCCAAAAGTGGAGTAGGTCAAGACCGACCAACCACTCTAAATCTCTGGTTTGCTTTTACTTGAGCACTTTATCATTACTACAAACCTCCTACATAGCTACTGCCCTCTGCGCTTTTACTTAACGAGTCTCTAAGCTCGATCTTTCCAATCGCATTCGAGACGCAAATCGGTGTCTTCGTTATGATCTTTACGCTGCAGTTTACGCCACGTTTTGATTCCATTTATAACTGCAAATTGCCTTCTGCGATTCATAAAACACTTTTCAAGTGTAAAACCGCGCTTAGACGAAAATTACGTTTTGACGAAAAACTGCGTTTAGACATAAAACAGCGTTTAGACGCAAAAAACTGCGTTTAGACGTAAAACTGCGCTAGACGCGTAAAAATAGCATTTAGACGCGAAAACTGCGTTTAGACGCAAAACCGCGTTTAGGCGAAAAAACTGCGCTTTACGCAAAAAACTGCGTTTAGACGTAAAACTAGCGTTTTAGACGCCAAAACTATGTTTAGACGTAAAACTGCATTTAGACGTAAATCGGCTTTCCTCGTATAATCATCAGATTTCAGTTCGTTTACATCTTGATTTCAACTGCATACTACCTTCGTGATTTTACAAACGAGTTTCAAAAAGGTTAGACGAAAATCTGTGTTTAGACGAAATTTGCGTTTAGATGTAAATCTGCGTTTAGACGTAAAAATCTGCTTTTTTTTGCAGATTACTTTTTTTGAGCTGTACAATAGCAGCAGCACACTGTCTTTATACTTCTGTCTAAACAAGTGATTTACTGAATCGACACTTAGACGTAAAATCTTTTCTTCGCATTTAACATCGGATTTCAGTTTGCACCGATACTCTGGTTTTCATCATTGCTGCAAACTGCCAACATAGGTTGACTGAAACCTTGCTTAGCATCAACTCTCATACAGAGTTGTCCTTATCATTCAAACACAGCTTTTTTTTAATCGCAGAAAAGTTTTCCGCTGCACTAATTCACCCCCCTCTTAGTGCTCTCCTGATCCTAACAATTGGTATCGAGGCGAGGTTAACTCTCTAAAGGATTAAAACCCAAGAGAGATGGCATACGCCGGAAACCAAGAGGGGCATTCTATTACACGCCCACCCATGTTCGATGGAACGGACTACACCTACCGGAAGACCCGAATGAGGATCTTTCTTATCTCTATGGATTTTGAACTGTGGAACCTTGTTGAAAACGAATTTTCAAAGTCTTCTCTTCCAATGATCGATTGAAATGAATTGGAAAAGAAGGCTTTAAATCTTAATGCAAAGGCTATGAATGCCTTATTTTGCACTTGATAAAAAAACGAGTTTAATCGTGTTTCAACTTATGAAACTGCATTTGATATTTGGCACACACTTGAAGTGACCCACGAGGGCACAAGTAGAGTGAAAGAGTCAAAAATCAATTTATTGTTGCATTCTTTTGAACTTTTCCGGATGAAACCGAGTGAAACCATTGGTGACATGTTTACCGCTTCACGGATGTCGCCAACGGTCTAAAAGGACTCGGAAAAAAGTTTTTTTCGATTTTGAACTCAGAATAAGATACTAAGATCCCTTCCTAAAAGTTGGGATCCTAAAGTCACTTTGCTATTCAAGAGGCAAAAAAATCAAAACTTCCTCTTGAAGAACTAATCGGGTCATTAATGACCTATGAGATGACCTGCAAAGCTCATGAAGAGCAAGAAGACATCCTTCCAAAGAACAGGAAGGATATGGCACTTAAAACTTCTGAATGCCACTTGAGAGAAAACTCAAGTGATGAGGACTGTGATGATGACTTGGCACTCTTAACAAGAAAATTTAAAAAATTCTTCAAGAAAAACAAGTTTAAGAATAATACGAAAAATAAAATTGAACCCAAGAAGGACCAAGTGATCTGCTATGAATGTAAAAAGCCGGGACACTACAAGAGTGATTGTCCCCAAGTCAAAAGAAGAACATCAAAGAAGAAGGCTCTTCAAGCAACATGGGATGACTCGAGCGCAGCTGAAGAAGAGGAGTCCAACACCGAGCAAGTTGCTCATTACGCTTTAATGGCCATCGGAGAGGAGGTAATGAATTTATTAGATGCTGATTTATCTTTCGATGAATTATTAAATGCCTTCCATGATTTATTTGATGAATGCAAGATTATCAATAGAAAATACAAATTGTTAAAAAAGGTACATGATAGTCTTACTTGTGATTTTAATAAGTTAAAAATCGAATATCATGATAGTTTAAATTCATATATCAAATGTCATGATCTAAAAACCTGTCAAAAAGAAAACTTGCTACTTAAGGACACCTTGAAGAAATTCGAGGTTGGTAGCAAGTCATTAAACATGATCCTTACAAACAAGGGTCATGCTCCCAAAAGAAGTGGGATTGGATTTGTGAGGAGTCCTCACCAAAATCCAACTACCTTTGTAAAAGGCCCCATCTTACATGTTAGACATCAAAGCAAATGCAACTTTTTTACACAAGTTCTATTCACAGATGCATTATTGTCCATTCAGAAATTTAGTCCAAACAAATTGATTTGGGTTCCTAAAGGAACCATAACAAATTCTATGCAACATGATAGAAAATTTAGATCTATTAGTGAGGCACCCAAAAAGCAAATGGGTACCTAAAAAATCATCCCTTCCTATAAAAAAACATTAAAACCTTAGGGTTGGAGCAAGAATTAATGTTCTCGCTCCTTGATTCTCGACAACCATAACCCAAACGAAAATTTGGATACAACAACGAGTGGTAATTATGAAATCACAAAAGCAATTTGGATACAACCTAATGTGACTTTTCAAAATCACGAACACATGTACGACATTAGAGTATGCACGTTAAAAGTTCTATCTTGATCGCATGGCGTTTTTTGGCTTAAAATAAAAACACACACGTAATCATGTAAGCAACGTTAATTGCTCATGATGAAAACTCTCCTCAAGACAAAACCTACCTAATCAAATCACAATTAGGTGTTCACTGCCTAAGCGGTGGCACCTCTCAGCAGCCCGGTGGCACCTCTCCAACCACGGTGGCACCTCCAGCCATCACGAAGTTGCCAGTTGTTTGCAAGCTCCAGCCAGAGGGTGCAACCGCCCGCAACTCTGCCTTTTTAACCCTCACTAGGGCCGGCGGTGAAACCGACCCCAACTCACTTTCCCTTCATTCTCCACTCCTCCAAGCCTCCTCCATCCTCATTTCACTCCCTTTAGCCTCCCAAATACCTCCCATTTCGGAGCAAAAATCAAGAATCTCTCCCTATTTTGAAAATTTCACTAAGGCATTCTCTAAGAACCTCTAAAATAGTTATGGGTTCTAGAAGATCCTCAAGGGATAAGGGAAAGAGGAGATTAGTAGAAGAGATTGATCTCACCCTTTTTGATTCCAAAAACCATGCTGAAAAATTTCTCTCCTTCGAACTAAGAAGCATCAATAAGGGAAAATACATAGATCTGAATGAACTAAGAGACGTAGAGACTATCCAATGGTTTGCAAACCTAAATCTACTTCCAATTTTGCAGATCAACGAACCCATCTATCCTAGGCTAGTTAGATTGTTTTACAACAACATGCAAATAGATGATGAAGAAAGGATGTCAACCTATCTCTTAGGACAACACATCTCAATCACTGATAGATTCATTTGTGATATGATAGGTATTCCCATGAAAAGCATAGGACTTTACTTTAGAGGATCATGGGATGAAGAAACCATTGAAACATCCTATGTTGAAGCCTTAGGAACAATCTTTGCCAATCCTAACATAGAATTTGTTCCTAAAAGTCGTGAAAACATCTACTGTCTTTTAACACTAAGATACTTCATCATATCATGACTAGTATAATTCTTCCTAAACAATACCATCATGATGAAGTGAGTCAATTAGAATTAGAATTATGTACCTAATCACGAAAAGGACGTGACATTTGTCTTGGCTTATCCTCGATCCAACAAAATATGTTAGAATTATCTAAGAAAGATATGATGCTCCCATATGGTGGAATAATTACTAGAATAATGAAAGCTACGACATTCAAATACCACGAAAGAAGAAGTAATGAAAGTAGATAGATTCAGCATAATAAACAAAAAAAATCTACTTTTACCACTAAGATGTCACTATAGAAACGAATCGGGTTAGAATGCCTAGAAGAACTCCATCCCCTCAACCTGAACCTAAACTCGAACTCCTCGGCCTAAAACACCGGTCTTTAGAGTACCCAATCTCCTCCGACTGTCCCTTTGAGGAAAACATCCGGTTGAGCAAACTCACACATCATCCATCGAAGATATCGGATTCTGATGGACCGATTTGAACAAAGACAAGAACGGCTTGAACTTCGACAAGATCAAATCCTAACCGAGCTGCAGCAAATCCATCGACAATTTGACTCTTTATTTAGGCACTTCAACCTTCCACCTCATGAATGAGCTTGTATGAACATCTATTGTTTTTGATATGGCATGTTGTAAACTCCTTTTGTTACTCATCATGAAGGACCTTGTTACCTGATATGTTGTAAACTTCTTATGTTATTCATGAAGGACTTTGTTTTTGATATGGTTACCTGATATGCTGTACATATGTTACCCTGATATGGTTATCTTTGTTTTTGTAAGCATATTTACAAACATCTCTTGTTGTTTATCTCAGATTTTGCACTGAAACTAAAATGGTTTAAAAGCCTATGCCTTGAAAAAAAAAAAAATAAAGCGACATACCAATGTAGTTGATAAGTCAGCAGTATGACATTGATATGGTTGCTATTACTAATGTTAATATGATTGCTATCATGCCCTGTATCAAGATATCAAACAAAAATTTGCATCGTACGAGCTGATATCTTACCATGTGATGCAATGCTACACTTGCTAAAATAAAATAATGTCAAAATCTTGCTATGCCATATGATGAAATGCTGCACTTGAAATAGTTGCGTTACTACATCAAAAGCTAACACTTAAAGGAAGCAAAAATTCGCTAGCTTGCAACTTGCATATCTAAACTTGGCATCACTTGATCAAATAACATGTTGAAAATTATGTGACAATTTTTCATAACCAAATACAAATAAAAAGTTTATTTTTCGGTTTGAATGCTAAAAATGGGATTTTCCTATACACTCTTATGAAAACTTGTTGAAAAAAGACTTTCCTCCTACTTGTTAAAAAATGCTATCATGCTTTTTGTTGATGACAAAGGGGGAGAAACATATGAATTGATAAACACTGCCATAATCATGTCTATGTCATCGCTGAACTGCCATAATCATGTCTATGTCATAGTTGCAAATACTTGAGTGATGCTATAAACAATGTTATAGTTATGCCATCCTTGCATCACTAAGAGATATATGAACATGTGCTATAGTTTGCATTATGTCTTGAGTTGATATCCTATCTTGTGAAGTAAATGCAAACTTGCTAGAAAATCTCAAATGTTTGCATCATGTAATAGTCCTTCGCAGCTTTATATGATTATATAATTACATGATGAATAGTTACAAACACAATCAAACAAACTTGATGATGTATGTCAAGCCTTGACATCATTCTTGAAGAGATACATCATGATGGGTATCATGATGGGAGTATTGATAAGTTTAACTGATCTAACTTATCAATACGTCACTTGAATTCTTAGGTCTTGAATTCAAGGTTGACTTATCTCAACTATGGCATATAGATAGGGGAGTTAAGGTTAACTCCATTATCATTGATTGTCATCATCAAAAAAGGGGAGATTGTTGAATCTCGGATTTTGATGATGAAGTCAATTGTCATTTGTTATCTAATCTATGTGTTGAGATAAGTGTGCGGGATTAACTACGATGAAAGTTAGACAAGCAGCGGTGTTGCCCCTGAGTCAAGATCATGATCACGTTGGGAGTTCGAGAGTTCGACGGAAGTTCGGGCCGGTCGGAGAGTTCAGGTTTGAACGCATCCGAGAAGTCCGAAGCTTGCTGCGAAGCTCGTCGGAACTTCGCCAAGTGGATCGTCGCAAAAGTCCGTGAGTTTGCGGATGTCCATGAAGGATCACCGAGGGTTCATCGGATGATCGGCGGAAGTTCATAAACTTCGCCGGAAGGAGCGATTGACACATTGGAGCAAAGCTGCGAAGTTGTCTTAGATTTAATCGTGTTAGCACGCTGATTAAGCTTGAAAATGGGAGGTGATCTCATTAGCTTAATCTTGGGGCAATTGGGCCCCGAAAATATTGAAATTGGTAGATGGAGCTAACCATTCTACCACGATTACACCAAAAGGTGCAACCGCTTAGGCCGGGGGTGCAACCGCCAGGTCGCTGGTCCCAATGAGATCGGGTGGTGCAACCGCCCGACCAAGAGGTGCAACCGCCCGAGCTCGATCTTGAGCTAGGCGGGTGGTGCAACCTCCCCGACAGAGGTAGCACCACGACTCGGTCCTTTTCGAAGCTCGAGCAGAGGGTGCAACCGCCTCGGTCGAGGGTGGCACCGGGGCTCGATCTTCGAGCCGGACTTCGGTCTCGAAGCTCAGCGCGGCGGTGCAACCTCTCCAATCAAGAGGTGCAATCACTTTGATCCGAATTCCGGGATTTGATCGTTTTTGAGCTCCAAATTTGAACTTGGGGCCTATAAATATCCCACCCATTCAACACTTTGGAAAGACACAGATCCACACCGAATTCTTGATCTTTTGGTGACTCTAAGAGCTCAAACTTGTGTAAAGTCCTAAAGTTCTCCTCTTTACGTTCTTCAAGTCTTGAGTTGTAAAGAGAGGAGAGAAAGGATCTGAAAGGTTGTCTCTCCGAGCCCTGTCAAAAGGAGAGAAACAAGAAAGGGCAGATTGGCCTTAGCCCATTGAAGGAAGGCAGCTAGTTGACGCGTCGGTGACCTGCCGGAGGAGAGGAAGCCAAAAGTGGAGTAGGTCAAGACCGACCAACCACTCTAAATCTCCGGTTTTGCTTTTTACTTGAGCACTTTATCATTACCGCAAACCTCCTACATAGCTACTGCCCTCTGCGCTTTTACGAACGAGTCTCTAAGCTCTGATCTTTCCGAATCTGCATTCAGACGCAAATCGGTGTCTTCGTATGATCTTTACGCTGTAGTTTACGCTTACGTTTTGATTCCATTTATAACTGCAAATTGCCTTCTGCGTATTCATAAAACGCTTTTCAAGTGTAAAACTGTGTTTAGACGTAAAATTACGTTTTGACGTAAAACTACGTTTAGACGTAAAACAGCGTTTAGACGCAAAACTGCATTTAGACGTAAAACTGCGTTTAGACGCAAAACTGCGTTTAGACGCAAAACTGCGTTTAGACGTAAAACTGCGTTTAGACGCAAAACTGCGTTTAGACGTAAAACTGCATTTAGACGTAAATCGGCTTTCCTCGTACAATCATCATATTTTAGTTTACGTTTACATCTTGATTTCAACTGCATACTGCCTTCTGCGATTTTACAAACGAGTTTCAAAGGTTAGACGTAAATCTGTGTTTAGACGTAAATTTGCGTTTAGACGTAAATCTACGTTTAGACGTAAATCTGCTTTTTGCAGATTACTTTTTGAGCTATACAATAGCAGCACACTGTCTTTATACTTTTGTCTAAACAAGTGATTTACGAATCGATACTTAGACGTAAATCTGTTTTCTTCTTCATCTGAATATCGGTTTTCGGTTTGCACCAATATTCTGGTTTTCATCATTGCTGCAAACTACCAAAGATAGATTGATTTGAAACCTTGCTTTAGCATCAACTCTCATACGAGTTGTCCTTATCATTCAAACACAGACTTTGGTTTTAATCGCAGAAAGTTTTCCGCGCACTAATTCACCCCCCCCCCTCTTAGTGCTCTCGATCCTAACATGAGGGACTATATGTATATGGTAACGAGGACGACAGTCCAATGGATTAGATTCCCCAGAGTCGTTTGGGGACTACGGTAGTGTGCCTAGTACGTCCCAGAATCGATGAGTCGGTGAATTATTACGAGATAATAATTCACCGAGTAAGAAAGGAGTTCGGACAGTATGACTCACGGCCATTTCGATATTGGGCCTGAGGGTCACACACATATGGTAGGCATTACGATGAGTAGAGGTTCTGATATGAGATATCCGGACCTGAGAGCCTTTGTCTTATTGGATGCAGATCCAATACCCATTAGGGAAGGACCCATTAGGGTTTGACACGGATCTCTATAAATGGGAGGGATTCACGTACCTCATAGGCTAGAGTCTTTGCTTGCCCTTCCTATTCTCCTCTCCCCCCTCCCCTCGGGGCCTGGGTTTTGAGGAGGGTCGTGTAACCCTCTGCCAGGTGGATCACCTTCAGAGAGGGGACGCTTGACCTCCTTCACCCTCTCCTAAGGATCTGCAAGGAAACAGGGATATACGATCTCTCTAGGTAACACAATCTCTATACGCAGTTTTTGAGTTTTGCGGATTTTTGCATACCAATCTTCGCACGACGACGAACATCTTTTTGGGAATCGAGGAATTTTGTTTTCTTGTTCTTCCGCTGCGCATATGATGTCGCCCCCCCATTATTTCTCAACATTATGAACAATAAATTGGGACATATCGGAAGCACATGCGGAACAACGAAATGTACATGTGCCTTTATGAGTCAATACGATGCAAACATGAAGTTTATATAACAGATTTAGGTATCCAAATACATGTAGGATAAGAGCATACAAGAATTCAAAGTAGTAATATAAAGCTCAAATGAATAAGAAAGCTAAAGGATGTCAATTTCCAAAGGAAAGAAACCAGAATATGCGAAATCGACCAAAGCTCGATTTCTGGCATAATTCAAGAGGCACATTGAACAAATGATTTCAACTATCAATCGTGCTCCAATTTACTCAGAAATATATCATTGGAAAGATATTTCAATCTATATTCGGATAAAATAAGCTTCATATGAATTGAACTATCCAACAGAGAGTTACAAACAATTTGGTAAACAAGGGTCGGAGAACAAGATCTCTCTGTTTGGCAGAATTCATAAGGTCAGATTCAATAGATAACTGGGCAGGTGTTTGGACTCTAAATCTTTCAATCCTTATATCAAAAGAAAGATCTATGAGTCTAGTTTCCAATGAAATTAGTTTTGAACAAATCGGAGTTTCTAACAAAGACTTATAGGCAGCTCGGTATTGAAAGGTCAGAATTTCAGAAGTTGCACAGATTCGAATCGTTACGTCTAAACAGGAGATATATCAAATTCTAAGTAGAAATCTTTCCGATTATTTAGAATCAATATAAGAACAAAGACTAATATTTCTATAGGATTGGGTTAGAACACTTGCAATAGGAAGATCAGAATACTTACAATAAGAAAAATTAGAACAATTATAGGAGAAACGATCGGGAAACTTACCTTTTAAAGGTTTTTATCCAAATATTCGAAGAAGGTGTACGCTTGAATCCTTTTTCTACTTTTCCTCCATAACTGCAGCTCATGCAGAACATAGAGACATAGTCAACTGCTCTCTCTTACTCTCATTCCTTCGTTTTCTTTTTCAAATACAACTATCGTAGCAGCCATTGCCGTTGTCACTACCACAGTCGTAGCCATGACTACAGCTGTTGTCACAACCGCAACCCCTTCCACTATACTACTTCCTTCCTCCCTTCTCTCGTTCCTATTTTTTTCTTTCCCAAACACTGCTGCCGCCCCGCAGCCACAACCTCTTCTTCTTTCACTGCTCTGTTTCCTCTCCTTCTCTTCCAGCCGCATCTGCCACTGCCGCAGCTGCCTCCCCTTATCCTCTTCCTCTCTTCTTCCCTTTTCCTTTCTCTTCTTCTTCCTTTCCTTCTCTTCTTTCCCAGCTGCACTGCTGCAGTCGCAGCCTCAGCCACGGCCGCAGCCGCTTCTTCCTCCCCTGCTCATCTTCCTCTCCTTCTTCTCTTCCAACTGCAGCTGCCATCGTCGCAGCCGCAGCCCCTTCTTCCCCTTCTCTTCTTCCTCTCCTTCCCTTCTTCCTTCCTCTTCCTCCTTCCCTGCCACAGCTGCAGCTGCCACAGCCGCAACCGCAGCTACTTCTTTCCCTTCTCCTCTTCCTTCTCCTTCCTTTCTTCTTCTTCTCTTCTTCTCCTTCCTCCCCTTCTTCTCCCCGACGAACAGCACCTCCTCTCCTCTGTTTCCTCCTGCAGGAAACAGAGGTGCCACCTCTTCACCCGCTTCTACTTCTTCTCTTCCTCTTCTTCTTCTTCTCCTTCTTCTCCTTCTTCTTCTCCTCTTCTTCCCTTCTCCTACCCGACGCCACACACCTTCTCACTGCAGCCCATGCCGCAGCCATCCTTATTTTTTTTCTTTTTCTCTTCTTCTTTTTCCTCTTCTTCTTCTTCTCCTCCCCAACGCCCCACACCTCGTCTCCTCTGTTTCCGCCTGCAAGAAACAGAGGTTCTGCAGCCCTAGATGCTGCCACCTCTCGCTCCTCTCCCACTACCCTCTCTTTTCCTTCTTCTTCTATTCTTCTCTTCTCCCTCTTCTTCCTCCTCTATTCTTTTCCCTTTTCTTCTTGTTTTCTTCCTCTCCTCTTCTTCCTTTGTCCTCCCCAACGCCCCACAGCTCCTCGCTGCAGCCCTTGCCGCAGCCATCTCGTCTTTTCTTCTTCTTCTTCTTCTTCTGCATCTCTTCTTCTCCTCTTCTTCCCTTCTCCTCCCCGACGCCCCACACAAGAACTCCTCTGTTTCCTCCTACACGAAACAGAGGTGCTGCAGCTATCTCTCTTTTCTCTCCCTCTTCCGTCTCTTATTCTTCTTCTTTTCTTCTCTTCTCCCTCTTCTTCCTCTCTTCTTCTCCCCATGCCCCCACCGCTCTTCGCTGTTTCTCTAGAAGTAAAGAGCGTGGGAGGCGGTGGGATAAAACCGAAATTTTTGATATTTTTTTTATAACTTAACAGTTTAGTCCTTAAAATTTTTTATATTTACATATAGATCCTCCGATTTATACATAATTTTTTATTAATAATTTTTAAAAGTATGAATATTACAAAAAATGATGCATGCACGCAATACTTATACTTTTTATTATGATGTATATGATATATTGTATATGATATGAGTCATGATTAAAATTACCTTAATTTGAATTCAAGATTTATCTCAATTATGAAATTTTAAAATAAGAATGATTACTCACCTTTGTCATGATTTAGAAATTGACATAAAGAGTCTTCCCTTCTTTAGAAAGGGTCTATCCTTCTTTTTGACAATGACAAAGGGGGAGATAGTTAGCTTGTAGAATTCAAGAAGAAAGAAAAAATTACACTTCTCAAAAGAGAAGAAATTACTATCTTGAACATCACCGAGAATTGCTAGTTTGAAATCTCAAGAAAATGTAAAAATATGCTATCTTGCCTATCTCAAGATGCAAAACATGCTAACTTGCACTTCACAACTGAAGCAAAATTGCTAGCTCAAACTTTACAAAGGAAGCACAAAAAAAATTGCTCATCTCAAAAGAGAAGCAAAGATTGCTAACTTGCATATTTCTAAAAGCAAAAGTGCTATCTTACCTATCGCAAAGAAAAGCAAATATGCCAACTTGCATATCTTTGAATTTGCTATCTTGTATGTTGTAAAACTTGCATATCTAAAACTTGATAGCTTGAATGTTCTAAGCATGATGTAACACTTGCTAAATTTTCTAGCTTCAAAACTGCATGATGATAAAACTTGATATTATGTTTTTCATGCAATAAGTTAAACTTATATTCCAAATACAAGAATAGTTGGACTTCTCCTTTTTGTTGATGACAAAGGGGGAGAAGTATGATGTTATGCATAAGTTTATGCATAAGTTCATGATGACATGTTGCAAGTATTCATGATGAATATTGCAATAACTTGAATTCAGTTTGAATTCAAGGTTCTATCAATATTGAATATTGATAGGGGGAGTTTATTTAAACTCCGGGAGTTAAGTTTAACTCCATCATCAATTGGTTGTCATCATAAAAAATGGGGAGTTAAGTTTAATCCTAAGCATTATCACATATCATATAATTATCATCCCTAATGTTGCATATATCATTCAACATTTCAAAACATAACATACAAGAACCTTAGCAATATAATTTTCATTCTCAATTTTTTAATTTTTCAAAGATGCTAAAAAGAGAAACATGATATAATTTTTGAAAAATAATTTTTTATTTTCTATTCCTACTATCTAAATTAAGTACTCATGAAAAACTTCAAGTAATTTCAAAATAATTCAAGAGAGTTGAGTTACTTACCTTGTAGTCGAAGCCCATCAAAGCCCAATTCGCCGTTTCACCTTTGGAAGTTCGTGATTCATCCTTGGGTGCCTTCATTTTCTTTGGCCTCTTCCTCCGTTTAAGTTCATTGTTCATTTTAGATTTTTGTTTAATGATCTTATGAAGAGTTAGTGTTCGAAGTTCAAGTTCATCATTGTCCTCATCACTTGAGTCATCGCTCAAGTGGTATTCATTTGTTCGGAGTTCCAAATCCTTCCTATTCTTTAGAAGGTGGTTCAAGTGTTCATTGTGTTCATCATATGCATTGTGCACCATTTCATATGTCATCAATGAGCCGATAAGTTCTTCAAGTGGAAAAATATTTAAATCTTTTGTTTCTTGTATTGCCGTAACTTTTAATTCCCAAACTTTAGAAAGTGATCGTAAAACTTTACTAACAAGTTCAAATTTCGAGAAACATTTGCCAAGAGTTTGTAAACCATTGACGACATCCGTAAAACGGGTGTACATGTCAACAATGGTTTCGCTCGGCTTCATTTGAAAAAGCTCGAAATCATGCATTAAAATGTTAACTTTCGAGTCTTTGACTCTACTAGTTCCCTCGTGTGTGATTTCAAGTGTTCACCAAATATCAAAAGCCATTTCGCACGTAGAAATCCGATTGAACTCATTTTTGTCTAAAGCGCAAAATAAGGCATTCATAGCCTTTGCGTTTAAAGAAAAATACTTCTTCTTCAAATCTGACCATTCGTTCATCGGTTTAGAGGGAAGTTGAAAACCGTTTTTAACAATATTTCATAAATCCAAATTCATAGAAATCAAGAAAACTCTCATTCGAGTTTTCCAATAAGTATAGTCCAATTTGTTAAACAACGGTGGACGAAAAACCGATAAGCCCTCTTGAAAGCCATGAAGAGCCATTTCTCTCGGGTGTAAATCCGAAATGAGAAATACCGGGCTCTGATACCAATTATTAGGATCGGAGCGGCACTAAGAGGGGGGTGAATTAGTGCAGTGGATTAAAACGTAGATTTTGATAAATCTTTCGTGCGATAAAAATCGGAGTCGGAAGTGCTTAACTTGAAAGCGTATTCGCAAAGTTGTGCAGCAAAGGTAATGATGAAATAAAGCAAGTAAGAAGGTTTGCAGTAATGTAAATAGCAGTAATGAAATGCAAACCAGAGATTACGCCGTTTTTGAAGTGGTTCGGTCAAGTGACCTACATCCACTTGCGAGGCCCCTCTTCGATGAGGCTCCCACCTTCCACTAGCAAATATCTTGAAGGGGAAGGGTGAATACCCCTCTTACAACTCTTTTACAAGCGGTTCACTCTCTTACAGATTTTCAGCAAAAAAGAAGGAGGTGAACACTAGCAAATTGAAAACAAGACTAGCTAAGACTTTTCTAAGGCCTTTCTCTTAAACAATTGCTACTCAAAAAGTTGTAATCTCAGCTGAGATTTGAGGGGTATTTATAGACCTCAAGAGGATTCAAATTTGGGCTCCAAAATTTGAATTCTCTTGAGTTCAATCTTTGGCGGTGCCACCCACTTTGTTAGTGGCGATACCACCGCCTGTCGATTCGACCACGATAGTGCTTTCGGCGGTGCCACCTTGAGCCCAGCGGTGCCACCATATACAGTGTTTTCATCCCACTAGTTGGGCTTCAATCTTGGCCCAAACTAGTCCGAACTCGGGCCCAATTGGCCCCTACTTGGGTTATAGGATTAATACCTAATCCTAACCCTAATTAACATGCTAACTATGAATTTAAAGGTATTTTAAAAGCTATTACAAAATCCATAAGTCAAGACTTCTTCCAGCGAGCTTCCGACGAACTTTCGGCGGTCTTCCGATAAACTCTCGGAAACTATTCTGCGGACTCCCGGCAAGCTCTTAAACTTCACGATTAGATCTTGGCGAGTTCCAATGAGCTTCTTCGGCAAGCTCCCATCTCTCTCGGCAAGCTCCGCGAACTTCCCACGATCATTTCGGTGAGCTTCCAAAAAACCCTTCGGCAAGCTCCCTACTCATTCTCGGCTAGTTCCGGCAGCATTCCCGACGAACCTTCGGACTTCCGTCGAACTCTCAAACTCCCAATGGATCCTTCGCGCTTGACTCCGCACTTTGTTTCGCTTTATGTCTTTCTCATTATCATAGTTATTCCTGCACACACAAACTAAAACTCTACTCCGATCAAGACAATTATTACAACGCGAATCGACATTCCGTTGCCGACGCCATTGGTTGGCGCTTCATCCGATTCTTCAGCCAGATCGTCCTCTCTTGCGGCTTGTTGCCCAATCCTTGGTTGACCTCCAAACCCCGATATCCTTGGCGCAATTCCGCTCTCCTTGGCCCGATGCCCGACGTCCGAAGCCTTCTGCCGTCCAATATCCTGACGTGATCTCCTCCGGCGCAACGTCAATTCCTCCTGCGTTAACTGTCTAATCCAGATTGAGTAGACATGCATCACTCAAAATGCAGTTTAAATTATAAATACATATCAAGTGGTTTCATCATCAAAATACGAGATTCAACACTCTCTAGTTTGCATTTATTCTTGTTGCTTACCTTACTGCAAACCTCCATATGTGCTTTATTTCCTCATTACTTTTTCTGCACTCCTTTACGAACTCGCTTTCAAGTTAAGATTCCGAAAACGGTTTTTCGTCGGAAACGATTTCATCGTACGAATGTCGTTTAAAATGTCGAAAGTTTTTTGCTGCCCTAATTCACCCCCACCCCCCCATTAGTGCTCTTGATCCTAACAATCTCTTCCTCACTTACCCCTTCCTAGGGCTCGAACATTATCTTCTCAAGGATATACGTGATTTTCATCATTGTGAGAATAATTCCCAAGTTACGGAATCAGTCCATGTAGTTTGAACCGGTGAGACAGTTGACATCAAGTATGCCATGTAAGGAGTATGTAAGCGATATTTTTTTTTGAAAATAAAGATGCAGCAGAATATTAATAACATACAGATTTTTGGATTTTGAAAAAAAATTAAGATATGATCTTTAATCTTAATATACTCCCATTACTTTCTCATGAAACACATAACACCCTCCTGAACAAAAACTCTCTGACATATTTCTAGTGGGGATCACAACTCCTTATGATTCTTATCCTATTTGGCCTCCAAACTGTGATGGCCTTGATGGACTTGACCAATCATGATTTTTGGTTAAATCAATACAATAATAATATGAATTTGATTCATTAATATACCCTCAAGGGACTAGACTAAGTATATCATGTCTTTAAGTCACTAGTGATATCTTTATATTATAGTGAAGATCTTAAATCCCAATATAGATGAGGGACACGAGCATCTCAACCTATATCAAAAAATAATTTCTACCAATAATGATCGAAGGCTATGTAGATCAATCTTATTGTATCATGCTTACCTACTTAATATTATTATTAAAGGGATTTTTTGATTTGATTCAGTCTCGTAGTTAAATATAACGTGTCATACACATATATTTAAATCGTATGCATAAATAAATAAATAAATAAATAAATAAATAAATATATATATATATATATATATATATATATATATATATATATATATATATATATATATCCACACTAGATGATCATGAACCAAGACTTAGTGTGATTAGGCCTAAGCCTTTTGACTTGATCACAAACAAAAGCTCTATATGTGTTTTGCGTATCTCTATACCTAATGATCATCTGTTTTGTCCTTATCAATCCCGTTGGCACCTCCATGCTCTCACCATATCTTCTCGTGCAATTACAACTTAATCAAAAGCACGTAGACCCAAAATATACATATCATATAAATAAAAAACCTTGATCTCATTAAGGGGAGGTACAATTCTAAGGGAGATGGAATTACATATCGAATTTAATGAGAGAGAGGGAGGCTCACAGGGCTCAACATACACAATCATCGCATACGGTCCATGATCATCTATCCATAACATACATCATATGCATATATACATATCAAAATAACTAGGTGATAATTAATTAAATTATTTAATTATTTAATTATTGATTAATTCTTAATCCGTTGGGAATCCATAGTGGCTAGAGTCCTTAGTGGCTAGGAAACCCTAGTCGCTAGGAAACCCTAGCTGCCAAGACTCCTTGCTGCCCTTGGCCATGGGGCTCTCGACCAAGGTGGCTCTTGGCTAATTGGCTGCAAGCAGCCCTCGACTAGGCTGTAGGCCACACCCCCTTACGAGCCAATTGCAAGTAGCAACCCTTGCAACCCTTTCCCAGTTTTGTCATCAACTCTTTAATAACAAGCCTTTTGTCGTCTAAACATTTCATATGCAAAAACATATGATGCCCTAATATGAAATCGATGAAAAACATAACTAGTTTATGTAAAAACCAATCCTACATAGCATATAATAAAAACATAACAACTTGGCTTTGATACCACTATTGTGAAACTATAAAAGGAGCATCACATGCATAGCGAAAAAATAAAATAAAATCATTTCCTAAATAAGGAGTATCAAATCGCTATGTGATGATAGAGAGCATAAATCTCGAAATCATAAAACCACATTAAGAGGATAAGACATTCTCATTTAGGGGAGCTCGTATATCCCTTAAAATGCAGATCCTGGTATGATAGATGGAGTTCCCGCAAACTCCTCTCTAGTGGTGATCCACACGGTGGATGGCAATAGCGACGCACCACTTCCTCTTTGCAGGTTCTCTCCTCGTGATAGTGCACCACCACATAGCAAAAGTGTAGGGAAATCTAGGGGCGACATCACATACATAGCAAAAAAACATAAAAATAAAAATCTTATATTTCTACAAAGGTTTTCATCGTCATACGAATATTGGTGAGTAAAAACTTATAAAACTAAAAACAACATGTGGGATAGTTGTGTTACCTAGGGAGATCGTATATCTCTGAATTCCTATAGATCTATAGGAGAGGATGAAAAAAGTCAAGTATCCTCCTCTCTAGCGATGATCTACACGGTAGGGGCTACGCAGATGCTCCTTAAATCACTACCCAAATCTCCACACCTACTATATGAGGCAGAGAAGGAACAAGGAGAATAAGAGGTGGCAACCAAGAAGCATAGTCTATGACCTTTTGGTTCTCTTCTATTTATAGAGGCTCTCTATCAACTTAACCATAATGGATCCTACCCTATTAAGTATTGGATCTCCATCCAATTACCCAAGCCTATTAAATTAGTGGATCTCTATACAATAATCTCTTAGTAGCTCTTATTGGGTCTCATCTATAGGTTCTATTAATTTATGGGCTTAATGGATATCCAAAAAGATAAGGGCTCTGACGGATATCTCATATCTGAATCTCTACTAATCACAACACATACTATATATGTATAACCCTCTAGGCCCAATATCGAGCTAGCCATGAGTCATAACTATCAAAACTCTTTCTAGCTTAGTGAATTATTATCTCCATAATAATTCACTTGACACATCAACTATGAACGTACTAGGCCACTATATCGTATTCCCTAGACGATACAGGGGAATCCAATATTTTGGACCTATCTTTCCTTAGTTACCATATACCTATAGTCCCTCATCCATCTAATATCCTAGAGATCATATATCGGGCTTGGTGCTATCAAGCCCATATGGTTTCTCCTCGAGTCTCGCTTTAATCAGATTCTCCCGGAGAACTCTTTCTCTCTCAATCTGAATGATCTTGGCCAAGGATTTGTACTAGGCCACTATACCGTATTCCCTAGACGATACAGGGGAATCCAATATTTTGGAACTATCTTTCCTTAGTTACCATATACCTATAGTCCCTCATCCATCTAATATCCTAGAGATTGTATACTGGGATTGGTGCTATCAAGCCCATATGGTTTCTCCTCGAGTCTCGCTTTAATCAGATTCTCCCGGAGAACTCTTTCTCTCTCAATCCGAATGATCTTGGCCAAGGATTTGTTTGAGCAAGAATATATGAGATATTCCTATCATGATACTAAGAGTAGATAATCCTCTATTGAGACTTAATAGCCCTAATTAGGTTAGCTACTACTCCCGATGATCGGTTGTGCTAGATCTGAAACTTTCAAGCTTATAAGTCTAGTATCAAAGAGTGGAGTACTCATACATGACATCCTTAGTGTCTCAAGTCTAAGGACCAGATACACCACTAGGATGACAAAATCACTATCTGATAATGAGATATCATTTACCATCAAGCATTCTATGTGTGGATAAATTAGTGAACTCATTCTCTAATGAGCACCTGCATTGTAACCCTTGTGTCCCCACACAAGCAGCTATGAGACCAGCCACCTCCATCATATGGATGGGTATACAACACACCAATTTATCATGTTATCTTGATGTTCCTCTCGAGTAACCTCTGTCCAAGATTATTTAGGATTTATGTTTAAAAGTGAATTGATCTTATTATCATGATCTCATCACGATCAAATTCCCATTGCATAGATCCATGGATATCACAATATATTTATGCATCAAGCAATATAAAGCGAGAAACTATAATAATAATAATAATAAGCAAAACGATTATGTCTTGTCAAACGTGTCATCACTCACATGATTAGCTTGCAGGGCACATGCAACAAATAAGAAGTAAGCAAGAAGGGGTTGACCCTCTTATTGTCCTCACACCAAGGAAGGGGCTCACGACAAGGGAGAGATGGGAGGAAGAGATGAGGAGACTAGCGGCTCTAGGGGTCCAACCTATGATCCTTTGAGCCCCACTTCTACTTATAAAGAGCCCTTTCATGAAACCCTAATAGACTCTTCTTAATGGATATTGCATCCCTATTGAATAACTACTAGCTTAATAGGTTTTGGATCCCCATCCAGAAACCCCTCTAATCTCCATTCTCTATTGGGTCTCACTCAATGGATCCATTAAAAAAGGGATATAGGAGGCTTATTGGATATCCCATATCCAACCCTCTGTTCATCGAGTTGTCCACCGTATGTGTGTGACTCTCTAAGCCAAATATCGAGCTGGCCATGAGTTGCACCTATCAGAACCCCTTTTGACTCAAAACTCCTTTTGACTCAATGAATTATTATCTCCATAATAATTCACTCAACTTATTGATTATGGATGTACTAGGCTACTATGTCATATTCCTTATATGGTATAGGGGGATCTTATCTATTAGACATATTTGCCCTCAATTACTATATATCTATAGTCCCTCATCTATCTAATATCGTAGAGGTCGTATACCGAACATAGTGCTATCAAGCTCATTTGGAATCCATCCGAGTCTCACTCTTATTGGATTCTTGTGAAGAACTCCTTTTCTCTTAATTCGAGTGACCCTAGCTAGGAATTTGCCTGAGTGAGGATATACAAGATATTCCTCTCATGATATCAAGAGTGGATAATTCTTTATTGACACCTAATTTTGCCTTTGTAAGGTTGGCTATCATTCCCAATAACTATTGTAGTAGATCTGAAACTTCCAAAACTATAAGTCTAGTATTAAAGAATGAAGTACTCAAACAAGGCATCTTTGATGTCTCAAATCTAAAGACCAGATATACAATTAGGACTATAGAATCATTATTTGATTATCATCTAATATTTTGTAAGCAAATCATTCAGTAAACTCATTTTCTAGTGAGCACTTGCATTATATTTGTAGTGTCTACACATAAGTAGCTATGAGACCAGCTACCTTTATCATATGGACAATTAGTATCCCCACATAATGCCTTTATCATTTGTAGTGTCATTCTTGAATAACCTATGACCAGAAATATTTAGGATTTGTGTTGAAGGTGAATTAGTCTCATTATCATGATCTCATCATGATCCAATTCCCATTGCATAGATTCAAGGATATTATAATATATTCATCATATAATATAAAATGAGAAAATGTCACTATTAATATTAACCAAAAGAGAATGTGCAGTAGATTATATGTATCATTACTCATGTGATTAGCTTGTAGGGTACCTATAACTAGCACCCAACACCGATATAAGGAGATGGGTTGATCGTGACTTCTTTGAGCTAAGCCTTACTCATTTCAAATATGGTTGTGGATTTGGATAGCTAGCAGTGTTGCTCCCTATCCCATCCTTTCAACCATAGAATTATGTTTTAAAACTTCCCTATGGACCATGCCAGATTGACAGGTCTCCCCCTTCACGAAGACACAAAAAAGAATTTCTTCTTCCATCCTTTGTTGAAAGAAGGTGCCCCTCGAACTCAACAATTAGGATATGCAAAAAGGAAATAGGTTGATTCCTTCAGGCTCATGGTAAAGCAAGCATGTAGTAGGGTCAAGGTTGGGGAGATACCGAACCTTCGAAGCTCATTGAAGAAAGTGGCTAAATATTGCCAAGTGTTCAGTGTCACTTGAGCAAGGAAAAAATTTCAAAAGTTTAAGATTTTAATAAAAAAAAGGATGGAGGGAGAATCTAAGACTTACCTCAAGACATCAAGGGAAGTATAAAAGAAATAGCATAACCTAGATAATCAATCACTAGGATAAGGAGCTATTAGCTCAAACTCAGTAGGAATAATAAAACCTCCCTGATATGTATCAGGTTGGCTTTAGAGATCTAAAAGTCAAAGTCATATGACCTTGGCGTAGTCTGTAAGGCTTGATCGCTTGAGGTACTCACCTCAAGAGAAGCATCCTCCCATATATTTGGTATAACCAAAGCATCATGTCAGAGATTGGACAATGAGCCAGAGGATTGGTTGACATGCTGAAGGATGGACTTCGTGCTATGAGTTTGGATATTGTTAGGATCGGAGCAGCACTAAGAGGGGGGGGTGAATTAGTGCAACGGATAAAAACTTCGGTTTTATAAAAAATCTTTCGTATGAAGAGAGCGGAACTTGACAAGTTTAATCTTGAAAGCGTATTCTTAAATATGCGCAGCAAAAGTAATAAGGAACAAGAGCATATAAGAAGATTTGCAATAATATAAATAACAGTAATGAAACGCAAACCACATATCACGCCGATTTTAGAGTGGTTCGGTCAAATGACCTACTCCACTTGCGAGGCCCCTCTTCGATGAGGCTCCCACCTTCCACTAGCAAGCATCTTGAAATGGAAGGGTAAATACCCCTCTTACAACTCTTTACAAGCGGTTCACTCTCTTACAGATTTTTAGAAAGAGATGAGGTGAACACTAGCAAATTGAAAAGAAAGAAAGCTAACACTTTTCTAAGATTTTTCTCTCAAACTCTTGCTGCTCAAAAGGTTGTAATCTCAGCTGAGATTTGAGGGGTATTTATAGGCCTCAAGAGGATTCAAATTTGGGCTCCAAAATTTGGGCTCCAAAATTCAAATCCTCTTTGGGTTCCCGATGCTGGCGGTGCCACCGCCCAGCATTCGGGTGCTGGGCGGTGCCACCGCCCAGATCAGGAGGTGTCACCGCTTGGCCCAGGCGGTGCCACCGCCTACAGTGTTTTCAGCCTGCTACAGTGTTTTCAGCCCACTACCTACAGTGTTTTCAGCCTACAGTGTTATAGGCCCCTACTTGGGTTATAGGATTAATACCTAATCCTAACCCTAATTAACATGCTAACTACGAATTTTAAAGACATTATATAAGCTATTACAAAGTCCATAAGTCAAGACTTCTTCCCATGAGCTTCCATTTAACTTTTCTGGTCTTCCGATAAACTCTCGGAAACCATTCTGCGGACACCCGGCAAGCTCTTAAACTTCACGATTTGATCTTGGCGAGTTCCAACGAGCTTCTTCGGCAAGCTCCGATCTTTCTCGGCAAACTCTGCGAACTTCCCACGAACCTTCCGGCGAGCTTCTAAAAAACCCTTCGGCAAGCTCCCTACTTATTCTCGGCTAGTTCCGGCAGCATTCCCGATGATCATTCGGACTTCCGTCGAACTCTTGAACTCCCAACAAATCCTTCGTTCTTGACTCCACACTTTGTTTCACTTTATGCCTTCATCGTTATCGTAGTTAATCCTGCACATGCAAACCAAAACTCTACTCCGATCTAGACAGTTATTACAACGCGAATTGACATTCTCATGTTCTAAGACGTCATTGGTTGGCACCCGTGCGATTCTTTAGCACATCGCCCCTCTCTTGCGGCTTGTTGCCCAATTGGCGGTTGACCTCCGCAACCCGATATCCTTGGCGTAATTCCGCTCTTCTTGGCCGATGCCCGGCGTTCAAGCCTTACGCGTCCAATATCCTCGACGTGATCTCCTTCGGCAACGTCAATTCCTCCCATGTTAACTGTCTAATTCTGATCAAGTAGACCTGCATCACTCAAAATGCAGTTAAACATCTAAACACAATCAATTAGTTTCATCATCAAAATCCGAGATTCAACAATCTCCCCCTTTTGATGATGACAACTAATTGATGACTAACGGAGTTAACCTAAACTCCCCGGAGTTTAACCAAACTCCCCTATCAATATGCCATTGATAGAACACTTGGATTATCCCAAATCCAAGTGACATTCATCACATGTTATGAAAAAAATATTTAAACCATCATGCAAATATATAAAATATTCAATTCAATGCATGAAGTCATCAATATACTTCTCCCCCCCATGTCATCAACAAAAAAAAGAGAAGTTGCTCTAGCTATTTTAAAAGATATGCAAGTTTTTATAACATGAAGCTAGATTTTCATCACAACATATAAGCACAAAAGCATAGCTAGATTCTTAAGTTCAATCATGGCAATTCAACACTTGCTTCTTGTGCAAGATTGCACTTTGCTTTTCTTTGCAAAAGTAACAATATTTATAATGTTTGATATAGCAAATTTTATATCATGCAAGGTAGCAATATTGAGATGTTTAAGAAAGCAACTCTTGCTTCTTGAAATATGCAAATTTGTCAAGTTTTGCTAGATGTGCAAGTTAGCATTTTTGTCTCTTAAGATAGTCAAGATAGCACATTTGCTTCTTTTGAGATAGCAACTTTTTTGCTTCTCTTTAGACTACAAGCTAGCAATGTTTACGATATGTAAGTTTCACAATATACAAGCTAGCAAAAATTTCTGAAAAGAAATGTAAGATAGCTTTCTTGTGTAAGCTCATAATTCTTGCTTCCTATTGCAATGTGCAAGTTGCAAGTTTTTGCTTCTTGAGATAGGCAAGATAGCACTTTTGCAATTTTTGTTTCTTAAGATAGGCAAGCTTGTGATGTTCAAAATAACAAGCTCTTTCTTCTAGAAGTGTCATTTTTGCTTTCTTTACAAAGTGTAAGCTAGCAAAATGTTTGAAAAAGTGATCAAGTTTTGCAAAATACAAGCTAGCAAAAATGTCAAACTAGCAAGAGATAATATTTTACATGAGGCAAGCAAACAATTTGGCAAATGTTACATTTGCATCTTCTCTTTTGAGAAGTGCAATTTTTTGCTTTCATCTTGAATTGTGCAAGCTAGTTAGTTTGCCTCTTTTCATGATGTCCACGCTAGAAATTCTTGCTCCCCCTTTGTCATTGTCAAAAAAGAAGGGAAAACCCTTATATCAATTTTCATATTATGACAAAGGTAAGTATCATTCTTATTTGTGCATCATTATATTTTCAAATTAAAACATACACAATTTCAATAACCTTATTTTTCATGCACGATACCAAAAAAAAAATAAATCAATCATCATTAATAAGCATATCATACATGATACTGAAAACATTAAAATTTTTAAGCATTTATCGACATGTTAATCATGATACAAAACATTAAATCAATATTTATAATACATCATTTTAGCAACAACCCATAGTATTTTAAATCATGATTTACAACATATGTAATACATCACATCATAATTAGAAAGAACAAGTATTGTATGCATCATTGCAAATCATAACTTCTTCCCATTTTATCATTGAAAACCAGAAAGAAGTAGGGAAGAGCATAAAAGTGTAAAATATTTCAATCATTTCAAGGCATTTGTATCATAGATACAAAGAAATCATATCATCAAAGATAAGACCATTTGAATACCAAATGACATGATTCATTTTATTAAATATCTTCTTTTTATAAATAACAGAAATTGTAGGTGTATAAAGAAGAGATTGTGATTAAAAAAGAATCTCAAGTAGTAAATCCAAGAAATCAAGATCGTAAGTTGAATACAAACTCATTCAAATTTAAATTGTCAAATTCATCAAAATCTCAACATTACTTTCAAGAGATTCAAAATGGTATACATAGATTTATAATAATAATCAAGGGAAAATCTTAGGAGATCATGATATAGATAAAATTCATTCAATCTTATAAGAGAACAAGATATTAATTCAAGCATATAAAATTTCTCAATTCATTATGAATCATAAAAAAAGAATTGTGGTTTCAAAAATTCACGATTCATTTAGAAAAATTTTTCTTTTAGTACAATATAAGAAGAAATATAGCAATGATACCAATCATAATTCATTTGGATAGTAGATGCTAAAAAGTAACATTGAGGATACAAGATCTTGATTTTTATAAAATAAATCTCAAAAAAATCAAGATAAAACTCATTTAAATTCAAATCATCAAATCAAAATCATTTTCAAGAGATTCATAAAAAAAAAACATAGATAGATTTTTTAATCTCTCAATTCTTTATGAATCATAAAATTATGATTAAAAAAAAAAATCATGATTCATTTAGAAAATTTTCTTCTTTAGTAAACAATAAGAAGAAACATGGGAGTTTAAAAAAACAAGATCTTGATTCACAATAAAATTTCATGTTAACATGCTTTCCAACATGCATCAACGTTTTGGATCAAAAAAAAATGAATTTCATCATAAAACCATCAAGACCAATAAGTTACAAAAAAATCATTATATATTACTTTAAAATCTCTTACATAAAATCATCAAATCATGGTATCAAAATTTCAACATTTTCATTACAACTTTATTGCATTGATTTCATTGAACATAATTTTGAATGATTCTTATAGAAAACTAAAACTTCTTTAATTTTAATTTATAAGATTGACTTTATATTAGCATGGTCAAATTTTATTCTTATGTCAAAACCATACATCATGTTTGATAACTAAAGATAAGGTTCATAAAAAAAAATCATCAAGCCTTCCATTCAAAAGACATGCATCGTCATTGAAAATCAATATGAAAATCGTCAAAATATACATTCTTGCTTCTCAAGCATATACATAAGATTAATCTTACTAGGTGTATAAGCATTAGATTTATATCTAACATTTTATTGCATTAACATAACACATGTAATTAAAAAAAAATTAATCCTAAACTAAATTAAAAACAACTCATGAAAGTATTATGTAATTTCAAAATAATTCAAGAGAGTTGAGTTACTTACCTTGTAGTCAAGCCCATAAAAGCCCAATTACCGTTTCACCTTTGGAAGTTCTTGATTCATCCTTGGGTGCCTTCCTTTTCTTTGGCCTCTTCCTCCGCTCAAGTTCATTGTTCATTTTAGATTTTTGTTTAATGAACTTATTAAGAGTTAGTGTTCAAGTTCAAGTTCATCATTGTCCTCATCACTTGAGTCATCGCCAAGTGGTATTCAATTGTCCGAGTTCCAAATCCTTCCTATTCTTTGGAAGGTGGTTCAAGTGTTCATTGTGTTCATCATGTGCATTATGCACCATTTCATATGTCATCAACGAAATGATAAGTTCTTCAAGTGGAAAAAATATTTAAATCTTTTGTTTCTTTTGTATTGTCGTAACTTTTGATTCCCAAATTTTAGAAAGTGATCGTAAAACTTTACTAACAAGTTCATAATTTGAGAAACATTTACCAAGAGTTTGTAAACCATTGACGACATCCAGAAACGGTGTACATGTCAACAATGGTTTTTATTTCGGCTTCATTTGAAAAAAGCTCGAAATCATGCATAAAAATGTTAACTTTCGAGTCTTTGACTCTACTAGTTCCCTCGTGTGTGATTTCAAGTGTTAGCCAAATATCAAAAAGCCGTTTTTAATGCGAAAACCGATTGAACTCATTTTTGTCTAAAAGCGCAAAATAAGGCATTCATAGCCTTTATAAGAAAGAAAACATCTTCTTCTCCAAATCATTCCAATGGTTCATTGGGAGAGAAGATATTTCATATCCATTTTCGACTATGTGCCATAAATTCAAATCCAAAGAAAGTAAGAAAACTCTCATTCGAAGTTTTCCAACAAGTGTAGTCCGATCCGTTAAACAACGGTGAGATCGAACAACCGATAAGCCCTCTTGAAAGCCATAAAGAGCCATTTCTATTTGGGTGTTAAACCAAGGTAGAAAAACCTCGCTCTGATACCAATTGTTAGGATCGGAGCAGCACTAAGAGGGGGGGGTGAATTAGTGCAGCGGATAAAAACTTCGGTTTTATAAAAAATCTTTCGTATGAAGAGAGCGGAACTTGACAAGTTTAATCTTGAAAGTGTATTCTTAAATATCTTTAAGCAAAAAAAGTAATAAGGAACCAGAGCATATAAGAAGATTTGCAATAATATAAATAACAGTAATGAAACGAAAACCACAGATCATCACGATTTTAGAGTGGTTCGGTCAAATGACATACTCCACTTGAGGCCCCTCTTCGATGAGGCTCCCACCTTCCACTAGCAAGCTTCTTGAAATGGAAGGGTAAATACCCCTCTTACAACTCTTTTTACAAGCGGTTCACTCTCTTACAGATTTTTTCGAAGAGATGAGGTGAACACTAGCAAATTGAAAAGAAAGAAAGCTAACACTTTTCTAAGATTTTTCTCTCAAACTCTTGCTGCTCAAAAGGTTGTAATCTCAGCTGAGATTTGAGGGGTATTTATAGGCCTCAAGAGGATTCATATTTGGGCTCCAAAATTTGGGCTCCAAAATTCAAATCCTCTTTGGGTTCCCGATCTTTGGCCAGTGCCACCGCTGATAGCCAAGTGCCACCGCCCAGCATTCTGGTAGCAAGGTGCCCGCTCCAGCTCAGAGGTGTCACTGCTTGGCCCAGCGGTGCCACCGCCACAATGTTTTCAGCCCACCAGCCACACAAGTGTTTTTTCAGCCTTACAAGTGTTATAGGCCCTACTTGGGTTATAGGATTAATACCTAATCCTAACCCTAATTAACATGCTAACTATGAATTTTAAAGACATTATATAAGCTATTACAAAGTCCATAAGTCAAGACTTCTTCCCATGAAGCCTCCGACGAACTTTCGCGTCTTCCGATAAACTCTCGAAACCATTCTCATGGACACCCGCAAGCTCTTAAACTTCACGATTTGATCTTGGCGAAGTTCCAACGAGCTTCTTCGGCAAGTTCGATCTTTCTCGGCAAACTCTGCGAACTTCCCACGAACCTTCCGGCGAAGCTTCCAAAAAACCCTTCCGGCAAGCTCCCTACTTATTCTCGGCTAGTTCCTGGCGCGTCCCGATGATCCTTTGGACTTCCGTCAACTCTTGAACTCCCAACGAATCCTTCGTTCTTGACTCCACACTTTGTTTCACTTTATGCCTTCATCGTTATCGTAGTTAATCCTGCACATGCAAACCAAAACTCTACTCCGATCTAGACAGTTATTACAACGCTAATTGACATTCTCATTGTCGACGACGCCATTGGTTGGCGCTTCGATTCTTTGCTTTTAGCACATCGTCCTCTCTTGCTTTGTTGCCCAATTGGCAGTTGACCTCCGCAACCCTCGATATCCTTGGCGTAATTCCGCTCTTCTTGGCCCGATGTTCGACGTTGAAGCCTTCGCGCATCCAATATCCTGACGTGATCTCCTTCGGCGCAACGTCAATTCCTCATGCGTTAACTGTCTAATTCTGATCAAGTAGACCTGCATCACTCAAAATGCAGTTAAACATCTAAACACAATCAATTAGTTTCATCATCAAAATCCGAGATTCAACAGATATCGGGTCGGAAGGATTGGGTATTGTGTCAAGAAGATTAGATGTTGTGGAAGGTCAACATACCGATAAATCGGGCAATACACCAAAGAAAAGGATAATGCGCCAGAGATTTAGATGAAGTGAAGGATGAGTAGATGACATGCCAAACAATATGCTCAAGGCTTCTTGATTGTAATTAGAGTAGCTAAGTCTTGATCAAAGTCGTTTGGAGTCTAATTGAGTTGATTTTGGGCCACAACTATGTCAACATAATTAGAAGCCTATTCAGCTTTAACCAAGGCCAAATTGGGCCTATTGGAAGGCCAATTTAGTAACATGAGGTTGGCCTAGCTAGTGCTACTGCTTGAGAGTAGGAAAGCATGGGTTATGCTTTTCCAGGAGTTTTGATGGTAGTACCGTTAGTGCTGGTTGTGGTACCACCTAGGGCGATAGTGATACCGCAAAAGCCTAGATTCTCGAGCTTTGTTCAGTAGTAGTATCACTAGGCGCCAATGGTAGTACTGTCATACCCCAAAAACCCAAGGATTTAATTTTTTGGCTCTATTTTTAAAGTCATTTGAGGTTTATAAATACTAGTTATAGGTGTCTTACAAGCTAATCATATGAGTGATGGCACGTGTGATATGATACATACTCTTTTTACTTATTATTTATTTAATATTTTTTCACTTTATATTGCCTATTGCATATATCATGATGTCCATGGATATGTGCAATGAGAATCAGATTGTTATGAAATTACGATAATGAGACAGATTCACCTTTAAATATAGACCCTAAATAATCTTGTTGAGAGGGACATTGAGATGACCCGATAGATTAGTGTGTTGTATACTTGTCTATATGATAAAGGCAATTGGTCACATAGTCGTTTATGTGGGGATACTAGGGATATCTTGTAGGTGCTCATTGGAGAATGAATTCACTAATTGATTCGCTCACTGAATGCTGAATGGTTAATGATATCTCATTGTTAAACAACTATTCCATCGTCCCAATAATGCATTTGGTTCTTAGACTTAAGATACCAAAGATGTCCTATAGGAGCACTCTACTCTTTGATATCATACTTATAAACCTATAAGTTTTAAATCTAGCATAACTGGTCATCGAGAGTGGTAGCTATCCTTATAAGGGCTATTGAGTATCGATAGAGGATTATCTACTCTTGGTGTCATAAGAGGAATATCTCATATATTCTTGCTCAAGTAAATCCCTAGCCAGGGTCATTAGGATTGAGGGAGAAAGAGTTCTCTAGATAATCCGATTTGAGCGAGACTCAAGTAAATTCTGTATGGGCCTGATACCACCATGTCTGATATATGATCTTTGAGATATTAGATTAATGAAAGACTATAGGTATAGGCTAATTGAGGATAAATAGGTTCAATGGATTGGATTCTCCTATACCGTTTAGGGACTATAGTGTAGTGGCCTAATACGTCCGTATTCGATGAGGTGAGTGAATTATTATGGAGATAATAATTCACTAAACTAGAAGAAGTTCTAATAGGTATGACTCACGGCCAGCTCGATATTGGGCCTAGAAAGTGACACACATATGGTATGTGTTGTGAGGTTCAGATATGAGATATCCGCTAGAGCCCCTATCTTATTGGATATCTAATAAGCCCTTGAATTATTAGATCCTATGGATGAGATCCAATAAGAGCCAAAGAGAGATTATTGGGTAGAGACATACTAATCTAAGAGGCTTGGGTAGTTTGATAGAGATCCAGTACCCAATAGGACATGATACATTAGGGTTAAGTTAATAGGGGGCCTCTATAAATAGGAGGAAACCAAAGGGACATAGGCTAGACTCCTTTTGGCTACCACCTCATATTCTCCTCTCCCCTTCTCTTCCTTAGTTAACAGCCCCTATTTGGGGCATGTGGAGATTTGAGCAATGATTTAAGGAGCATCTTCGCAGCCCCTACTTTGTGGATCACCGCTAAGAAGGAGGATAGTTGACCTCCTTCATTTTCATGTATAAATATGTAAGATTTCAGGGATATATGATCTCTTAGATTAAATATATCTTTCTTATATGTATAGTTTTTGATTTTGTAGTTTTTTGCATACCAATCTTTGCCCGATAGTGAAACCTTTTTGTGGAAATCTATGATTTTTCTTTTTGTTCTTCCATTGCACATATGATGTTGCCCCAAGATTTCCCAACAATAAATATCCCACTCATGCTTGCTTGATGGAGTAGAATTCTTGAGCATAAAAGTGTTGTAAATACTCTTGAAAAGTGTTGAGTTTCCTTCTCCTTGAGTTTAAAAATTATACTAAGGAGGTGTAAGGTCTTTTATAAAAGAGAGGTGTGAAAGTTCTCTCCTAAGCATGTGAAAAAGAAAAAGGGTTATACTAAAGGTAGTTGATCTTCACCCATTGAAAAAAAGATTGGTAGTGAAAGTCGGTGGCTTTTGTTAGAATCGAATCGATACTAAGAGAGGGGGTGAATTAGTGCTATCGCAAACATTCGATGATTTTGAGAAATTATGTTCAATAAGGCCCATAACGAAAATACATTTAAACTTAAAAATGTTCGTAAGACTACATGAAAAAGTAGTAGATAATTAAATAAGAAAGCAATGAAGGTAAACAATAAAAGAAAATAACATACCGGATTTATAGTGGTTCGGTCGTTGTGACCTAGTCCATTCCCGATTCCTCCTCTATCGAGGCCACCGACTTCTATTATCGATCTTCTTTCAATGGATGAAGATTAACTACCCTCTTATAACTCTTTCTTCTTTTCACAAGTTTAGGAGATAACCTTTATAAGTCTCACACCTCTCTTAGAATGATCATAAATCTTAAGGAAGAGGATGAGGACACTCAGCACTTTTTAAAGACTTTTATAAGTCAAAATCTCAAGACTTTTGTTCACTTTTTGTGCCTTTACAAGCAAGAAAGATTGAGATATTTATAAGCCCTAAATGCCTTCAAAAATAAAGTAAAAAAATATCTTATCCCGAGTTTTTGAGGTATTGACGATACCACCGCTAATGCTCGGTGGTACCATTGCCTGCTCCACTAACAACTAGTAGTACTATCATTAGTCTAAGTGGTGTGACCACCTAACAAAGCATCAGAGATTGGGCTCTAGCGGTACTACCACTTGACAGGGCAGTACCACTACTTGACTGCATTAACTGCCGGTAGTACCACTGCCCAAACAATACTTGGGAGGCCAAGTCTCAAGCGGTTCTATTGCCAGCCTTGGTGGTGCCACCATTGATGTGGCTCTGAGTCATTGAATGGGCCAAATAATAGGCCCAAATCAGCCCTAATTCAGGCCTAATTGGTCCCTAATTGAGTTAATAGGGTTATACCCAAACCTAACTCAAATTAAGACCTAACTAGGATGATTAAGACTTAAACAATAACAAAATAAGAAGCTAAGTTGTTCGGCACATCATATTTTCATCCGAACTCCCAACAAACTTCTGACACATTGTTTGAACCTTCGGTGTATCACCCGATCTATCGGCATATTGACTCCCGCAACATCCAATCTTTGCGCAACGTCCAATTCTTTCGACCCAATGCTTGTTTTTTGACTCTGGCTCAATGTTTAATTTTTCTTGCTTCAATTGTTTTGCCTTTTCATGATTGTGGTTAGTCCTACATCACTTTCCTCAAAACATGGATTAGATCATAAACTCCTCAATTGATTTCATCATCAAAATATGAGATTCAACAATCTCCCCCTTTTTTATGTTGATAATTATTTGATAACAAAGTTAATCTTAACTCCCCCTATCTATATGCCATATTGAAATAAGGCAAACTTGAATTCAAAACAAATAATAACATTTAAATTTAAGTGAAACAATTTTGATCATATGCAATATATCATTTCAAAATTTCATACATTGTTCATCAGCATTTAAACATAGTTTCAAATCATTAAAATATAACATGCACAATTTCAAAACATTACAACTCAGCATCACTCATAACATGAATAATACCAAAATAAATCATCATCACTTTGGACATAAATATCAAAATATTAACATTTTCAAATCATTCATCATTATTTCTCCCCCTTTGTCATCAACAAAAAGGAGAAAAGTGTAACTAACATGTAAATTTTACATCACTTTAGAACATGCAAGCTAGAAAGTTTTCGAGATGTGAAAGTTTGTAATACTTGCTTCTACTTGAAATGTGCAAGCTAGTAATTCTTGCTTCACTTTTGAGATGTGCAATTTTGTAAGTTTTGCTCCTTGAGATGGGCAAGCTAGTACTTTTCCTTCTTTTTGAAATGTGCAAATAATACTTTTGTTTCTCTTTGAGATGCTAGTAATTCTTTTTCTCTCCTTTGCATTAATGAAAGAAAGAAAAGAGAAGGGAAGGATTCAATAGAGCAAATATTTCAACTATTACATGAACAAAAAAATGATCAAGTCATGAATCTGAAAGTCCATGAATCAAGGCTCTACTTTTGTAAATGGAAAGAGGAAGGATTCATAGGAAATGATCATCACATGAAAAAGTAAAATATCAAGTTGTGAATACCGAAAGTTCATAAATCAAACATTTTCTTTTGTAAAAAGAAAACTCAAGTTACGAAAAATCGAGAAATCTAAAAAATGTATAAGATGAATTCATGTATTAGGAAGATTTAACATATCTAATTCTATTCTAATAAAATCAAATTGTTCCTCATTCAATGGTTGTATAAAAAATCAGCTAATTGATGTTTTGTATCAATAAATTCTAGGGATATATCATGATTATTAACATGATCTATAATAAAATGATGTCGAATATCAATATGTTTAGTTCTAAAATGTTGAATGAGAGTCTTTATTAAGTAGATAACACTAGTATTATCATATTTTATAGGAATATTTTTCAAGTAAAGTCTGAAATCCTCTAAGGTATTTTTCATTCAAATAACTTGTGCACAACATGCACTTATATATTCAACCTCGGCTACAGATAATGCAACGAAATTTTATTTATTGGAAGATCAAGAAATAAGTGAATGACCTAAGAGTTGATATGTTAAAGATATAATTTTTCTATCTATTCAACATCCAACAAAATCAACATCAACATAAGCAATCAATTCAAGATTTTTAGTTTTTAAATACAATAATCCTATATTAGGTATTCCTTCTAGGTATCTAAAAATTCTTTTAACAGCTTTTAAGTGAGATTGCTTAGGATTAGATTGAAATCTAGCACATAGTCCAACACTAAACATAATATTAAGTCTAGTTGCTATGAGGTATAGTAAACTACCTATCATACCCTTATAAATCTTTTGATCAAAATATTCTCTATTAATGTCCATATCTAATTTTGTAAAAGTGCTCATTGGTGTATTAATACCCTTAGAATTATCCATATTAAATCATTTTAATAAATCTAAAGCATACTTAGTTTGACTAACAAAGGTTTCATCACTAAGTTACTTAATTTGTAATCTTAAGAAAAAAATAATTCATTCATTAAACTCATTTCGAATTATTGGCTCATACTATTAGCAAAAGACTCATACAAAGACTCATTTGAAAAACCAAAAATAATATCATCAACATAGATTTAAAATATAATAAATTATTTTTAAAATATTTAATAAATAATGTGGTATCAATCTTACCTTTCAAAAAATTATTCTTAATTAAAAAAGAACTAAGTCTCTCATACCAAGCTCTTGAGGCTAGTTTCAAACTATAGAGAGCCTTAGATAACTTATAAATATGATTTGGAAAAAGAGCATTTTCAAATCGGAGTGGTTGTTCAACATAAACTTCTTTGAAAATAAAACTATTAAAAAAATACTTTTAACATCCATTTGAAATAACCTAAAATTGTTACAACTAACATAGGCAAGAAGTATTCTTATGGCTTCTAATCTTGCCAAAAGAGTAAAGGTTTCTTCATAATCGATACATTTTTCTTGGTTGAAATCTTTAGCTACTAATCTAGTCTTATTCCAAACCACAATACCAAGTTCATCTTGCTTATTTCTAAAGACCCATTTAGTACCAATTACAAGATGTTCACTAGGTCTAGGTAAACTTTCACACCTTATTTCTCTCAAATTGATTTAACTCCTCATGTATTGCAAAGAGCCATGATTAATCTTTTAGAGCATCGTTAATATATTTTGGTTCAATTTGAGACAAAAAGGTCACACAAAAATTTTTAATCATCATTAATATCATTTAGTGCCAATTACAATATGTTCACTAGGTCTAGGTAAACTTTCACACCTCATTTTTCTCAAATTGATTTAACTCCTCATACATTGCAAAAACCCATGATTCATCTTTTAGAGCATCGTCAATGTATTTTGGTTCAATTTGAGATAAAAAAGTTACACAAAAATTTTTAATCATCATTAATATTATTTTTCTTAAATTCAAAAATCTTATTAAAAAAAAATGAATAGATTCTTCAACAACTAAAGTTCTTTAATTAAAGACACAATAAGCTTTAGAAATATAGGAATATCCAATAAATATGTCTTCATCAGATTTTACATAAAATTTTTCTAAGGTATTTTTTATTTAAAATAAAAAATTTACAACCAAAAATTTTAAAATATTAATTGATGGATTTTTTATTGTTCCATAATTCATAAGGAGTTTTGGAAAATAATGATCTTACTATAACCCTATACATGACATAGCAGGTCATATTAATGGCTTCGACCCAAAAATATTTGGGTAGACTATGTTCATTAAGTATGACTCTTGTCATTTCTTATAAACTCTTATTTTCTCTCTTAATAACTCCATTTTATTGAAGGTTTTTTTTGGAGTAGAGAAGTTATAATTATATATATTTAAATCATAAAAAATTTTAAAATCATGGTTTCGAAATTCACCACTATGAACATTTCGAATAGAGATAATCATAAAACTTTTTTCATTTTGAACAAGTTTATAAAATTTTAAAAAATATTTAAAGCAATCACTTTTATGTGGCAAGAAGTATGTCTAAGTATATATATTATATGTTGAATCTCAGATTTTGATGATGAAGTCAATTATCATTTGGTTATCTAATCCATATGTTGAGATAAGTATGCAGGATTAACTACGATGGCAGTAAGACATACAGTTGGTGTTGCGCCGGAGTCAAGACCATAATCACATTGGGGGTTTGAGATTCGACGGAAGTCCGGACGGTCGTCGGAGATTCTGTGGGAACAAATCCGAGAAGTCTAGGAGCTTGCCAAAGAAGCCTGTCGGAACTCACCAAGAGGATTGTTGCAAGTCCAGGAGTTTGCCGGAAGTCCACCGGAGCATCGCCGAGGGTTCTCGGATATTCGTCGAAAGTTCGCCGGAAGCTTGTCGGAAGAAGCGATTGACACACCGGAACACAAGTTATAGTATTAATGTCTTAAATATCGTAGTTAGCATGAAGATTAAGTTAAGAATGGGAGGTGATCCCATTAAATTAATTTAGGGCTAATTGGGCCCTTGATAGACCCAAATTGGGCCGAATGGATCAGCCCATTCGGACCCAAAATTCCTGGCTGGTGGTGGCACTGCCTAGGAGCTTAGTCTCCCAAGAATTCTGGGCAGTGGTACCACCCTTGTTAAGTGGTGGTACCGCTTGAGCTCGGTCTCCGAGCGAAGCTAGGCGGTGGTACCGCCTGAGCTCGGTCTTCGAGTGAAGTCAGGCGGTGGTACTGCCTGAGCTCGGTCTCCGAGCAATGCTAGGCGGTAGTACCGCCCAATTATGGCGGTAGTAACGCCAGGACCTCGAAAATCCGGGAGATGTCATATTTGAGCTCCAAATTCAAACTAGTTGGGGCCTATATAAATCCCACCCTTTCCTACATGAAAGGGCACCAAAATTTAGCATTTATTCTGAGAATTTGAGAGCTTAAAAGTGTTGTAAAAGGCTAGAAGTTCTTCTCCCTCTTTTCTTCTAAGTTTTGATCATTCAAGAGAGGAGTTAAAAAATCTGTAAGGGTTGTCTCCTAAGCCCATTAAAAGGAATAAAGCTGTAAAAGGGTGGTTGGCCTTCGTCTATTGAAGGAAGGCCTCTAGTGGACATCGGTGACCTCATCGGAGGAGAAAGCCAAAAGTGGATATAGGTCAAGATTGACTGAACCACTTTAAACCTTGGTTTGCATTTACATTCTGCTCTTTATCTTAACTACAAACTACCTCCATTACTTTACTTCAACTATACTCTCACTTAATCTTAAGTTGAAGAACTTTCCGAAATAGTTTTTTATCGAAAACGTTTTTATCGTACAAATATCATTTTAATCGTCGAAAGTTTTTTGCTACACTAATTCACCCCGGGCGGGTGCTCTTGATCCTATCAATTGGTATCAGAGTGGGGTTAACTCTCAATCAGATTAAAACCCAAGAGAGATGGCATACGTTAGAAACCAAGAGGGCTACTCTATTACACGTCCGCCCATGTTCAATGGGACGGACTACATCTATTGAAAGATTGGAATGAGGATCTTCCTTATTTCCATGGATTTTGAACTTTGGAATATTGTTGAAAATGGATTTTCAATGTCTTCTCTTCCGATGATTGATTGGAATGAATTGGAGAAGAAGACTTTTGCTCTTAATACAAAGACTATGAATGTCTTATTTTGTGCGCTTGATAAAAATGAGTTCAATTGTGTTTCGATTTGTGAAACTGCATTTGATATTTGGCATACACTAGAAGTGACTCACGAAGGCACAAGTAGAGTGAAAGATTCAAAAATCAATCTTTTAGTACATTCTTATGAACTATTTCGAATGAAATCGAGCGAGACCATAGGCGACATGTACACCTATTTCACGAATGTCGTCAATGGTCTAAAAGGACTCAGCAAAAGTTTTTTGGATTTTAAGCTTGTGAATAAGATTCTAAGATCCCTTCCAAAGAGTTGGGATCCTAAGGTCATTGCTATTCAAGAGGCTAAAGATTTAAACAATTTCCCTCTTGAAGAATTAATCGGGTCATTAATGACCTACGAAATGACTTGCAAAGCTCATGAAGAGCAAGAAGACATCCTTCCAAAGAACATAAAGGATATGGCACTTAGAACTCTAGAAGACCACTTGAGAGAAAACTTAAGTGATGAGGACTTTGACGATGACTTGACACTTCTAACAAGAAAATTTAAAAAATTTATTAAAATAAATAAATTTAAAAATGATGCTAAAAATAAATTTGAACCCAAAAAGGACCAAGTTATTTGCTACGAATGCAAGAAGCCTGGACACTATAAAAGTGATTGTCCTCAAGCCAAGAAGGGAACACCAAAGAAGAAGGCGCTCAAAGCAACGTGGGATGACTCAAGCACATCCGAAGAAGAGGAGTCCAACACTGAGCAAGTTGCTCATTACGCCCTAATGGTCATCGGAGAGGAGGTAACAAATTTAATTGATGCAGATTTATCATTTGATGAATTGTTAAATGCCTTCCATGACTTATTTGATGAATGCAAAATAATTAGTAGAAAATATAAATTGTTATAAAAGAAGCATGATATTCTTATTAGTAATTTTGATAAATTAAAAACTGAACATAATGATAGTTTAGCTCCATGTATGAAATGCCATGATCTAGAAACTCTCCAAAAGGAGAACTTGCTACTTAAGGACACCTTGAAGAAATTCGAGGTTGGTAGCAAGTCTTTGAAGATGATCCTTACAAATAAGGGTCATATTCCTAAAAGAAGTGGAATCGGATTTGTGAAAAGTCCACACCAAAATCTAACCACCTTCATTAAAGGCCCTATCTTGCATGTTTCGCACCAAAACAAATGCAACTTTTGTTGCAAACATGGATATAAAACTTATCATTGTCCATTGAAGAAAGTTAGTTCAAACAAATTGGTTTGGGTTCCAAAAGGAATCATAAAAAATTCTATGCAACATGATAAATAATTTAAATTAGTTTTTGAGGCACCCAAGATTAAATGGGTACCTAAAAATCATCCTTTTTAGAAACATATACCAGCTAGGAGCAAGAGATGATATCTTGCTTTTTGGGTGCTCAAGGTTTTTGACAAAATATCCAAAATGACTCATAACGCTCTCTAGCTAAAATGACAAAAAGAGGATAAATAGAATCAATTACAAAATGATACTAATATACCATACATTAATGATGCAATCTTGCATGATAAACTCTTAAGTTAATCCCTCAAATTTTGAAATCTATAAACTCTTATGCATGAATTCCCCGTCACACATCCTTCGGATTTTCCGAATTCATCGGATACATTCCTTCCTCAATTTTTTCGGATCCAACTATATCTCACAAGATCATGAACTTTCATCTTGCAAGCCAAGTTTGCATACAAATTTTGTATGATGTAAGTCATGAACGTATTGAAGACATATATGCTCTATATGACATTTGAGTAGAGTATGCATTTCATAAGATTGATCATGAGTGCATAAATTTTCTTATCTTGTGATGTGAATGTTTACATGATTATGTAATTAGGGTTGTGTGCTTCACAAACAAACACTCCATTCAAATTGAAAACACCGACATCATCCCACACACCCCTAAAGCAATGCTCACTGCTTGTAGGCGGTGGCACTGTCCAGTTGGCAGTAGCACCGCCGGTTGACATGGGTGGTAAGCATTTGCACCGCCCAGCCAACAGTGCCATTGCCCGCAACCTGCCCCCTTTAAACCCGAGCTAGGGTTGGTGGTAGAACCGACCCCAACTCATTCTCTTCTCGTCCTTGTAGCTCTAAACTCTCCTCCAACTCCATTCCTCCCCTTTAGCTGCCCAAAACTGCCTATTTCCTGCAAGATCAAGAATCAATCCTTCATCCTCTTGAAGATCTCAACTAAAGTATTCTCTAAGAGGTCTTTTGATTTCTATTTTGTATCATCTATTCTTGTTCATTATTTATCTTCCTAAATAGCAGTATTTATGGGTTCTAGAAGATCCTCTAGGGACAAAGGGAAGAAGAGATTAGAAGAAAACTTTGATTCCATACTTTTTTGATTAAAATCTATATGCCCAAAAATTTGCTTCCATAGAATTTAGAAATGTTAATAAGGGAAAGTATGTTGATTTAGATGAACTAAATGATTTAGAGTCATTCAATGGTTTGTAAATCTAGATCTTCTCCCAATCCTACAAATTAGTGAACCCATCTACCATAGACTTGTTAGGTTATTTTACAATAATCTACATATGGATGAAGAAGAAAGGGTGTCTTCCTATCTTCTAGGACATCACATATCCATTACGGATAGATCCCTTTGCGATATAATAGGCATCCCAATAAAAGATAGAGGTTGTTATTTTATAGGACAATGGGATGATGAAACAGTTGGGACCACGTATGTTGATGCCTTAGGAACAGTTTTTGGTAATCCCAACTTAATGGTACTTCCTAAAAGCTATGAATAACTATTACCATTAAACACCAAAATACTTCATCACATTCTAATTAATATCATTCTCCCTAAATAATACCATTAGGATGAAGTAAGTCAAATAGAACTAAGAACCATGTATTGGATCATGAAGAGATTTAACAACTGTTTTGGTTACCTTATCTAACAAAATATGATAGAAATATCTAAAAAAGACATGATGCTTCCATATGGTGGCATAATCACCAGAATACTTAATGCCTACGATATTACAATACCATCCGATGAAGAGGTTATAAAGGTAGATAGATTTAGCATCATAAATAAAAATCTACTTCGTCGAATGAGATGTATATTTAGAAATGATATGTGAGTTAGTTTGCCTAGAAGAACTGATCCCTCTTAATCAGAACCAGAACTAGAAACACCAATCTTTACGGGTAACCAATCACCTCCAACCAGTCCCTTTGAGGAATCACATCCAATTGAGCAAGCTCATTCATCATCTATCGAAGATATAGGGATTCGGACGGATCACTTTGAACAAAGATAAGATTGGCTCGAACATCACCAAGATCAAATCCTATCTGAGCTACAGTAGATTCATCGACAATTTGACTCTTTGATTAGGCATTTTAATTTTCCACCACCTGAATGAGCATATGTATGTACTTAGAAAATGTGGACACAATTGCTTCTTGTCTTATTGTATAACTATGTTGTTGTAAACTCTTTATGCTACTCACCTTGATCATAATTCCACTTGCTTTGATGATTGCAAATCCTTGATGTGCTTTACTATTGGTATCTATGACTTGATCTATCATTTGGTGAGCATTTACAGAGTTCGAAATATTAATGTTGATTGAACCTCATTTTCAGATTTTCCTTAAACCTCCTTTTATGCTACTTATTTTCGGATTTTCACTTCAATTCCATGCTGAAAAGTTTATACGAATTTGACATGATTAAATGCTTCAATAACATGTATACTTTAAAAGTTGAAAAATTTTGTGCCTTTATTAGCATGTTATACTCTCATTGTGATTTGAGAAGGTTCATTCATACATCAAATTCTGAATCTTAGAGTACTACAAAATACTAACAATTTTGCCTCACAATTGTGATTGAAAAAATATGTCCGAATGCATAAATTTATTAAATCTCATTTTTGGACTTTCATGACTCTTTGATCAATCACTTAAAAACTCAATCTCATGATACGAATTTTACGTATATGCTTCAATAACATGTTGGAAATTGTGTGTTTTGGATTCAAAAATTTCCATGATGATGAGCATGTTTTACCTTCATGATTGTGTTTGAAAAGCTATGGCAAACCCTTGTCCGAATGCATGAATTTATCTCATTTTTGGACTTTCTTGATCCTAACAATACATGATTTAGTATTTCTCTTCCAGACTTAATGTAGCTTTCATGAGCCTATGTCATATCAAGTTTATTTCATATCAATGCTCCATGATTTTTGACATATGGAATTGATTAACAAATGTATCTCTCATGAATTTACCTTGTGAAAATGTTTTAATCGAGAAATGGATTTGATGAAATGATATGAATTTATTCTTGATAAAGGAAGATTTCTTTTTCAAATGAACACTTGCAAGGATCTAATTCACAGGTATATCTTGATCCTTGTAAAAATGAAGTATGATTTAATCTCTTATCGTTTTTAACTTCATTCAAATTAGTTCATAATGGCATTCCTCCTTCGTGCAAAAAGATAATGACAAATAAAAAGGAAGAAGTAATGAAAGCTATCTCCGTGTCATGTTTCCTTGAAATGTTTGTATAAATGGTATCCTATCACTTATTGTTGAAAAATGACATGAAACTTGTTATGACATGAATCATTACCATACTTATACTTAAAATTTACTTAAATCGTTCTCCTTTTTGTTGATGACAAAGGGAGAGAAATATATGGTAAATTGATGACAGAATTGCTATAATTGCTATGATTACCATATTTGAATTATGTTAAGATATCAAAAGCTTGCATCAAAATATATGGTAAATTGGTAAATTCTACAAATTGATATCTTGCCATGTGATGAAATGCTATGATTGCTAAACACTTGAAATGTTTGCATTATGTTAAGATATCAAGAGCTTATATCGCAAATTTACATATTGATATCTTATCATATGATGAATTGTTATGATTGCTATCTTTCATATTTGAAATGTAAAACTTGAAAATGGATGTCAAGTCTTGACATCATTTTCAGAGAGATACATCATGATAGGAATCATGATGGGAGTATTGATAAGGTTAAATGAACTTAACTGATCAATATGTCTCTTGAATTCAAAGGCTTTGAATTCAAGAATGACTTATCTCAAGTATGGCATATAGATAAGAGGAGTTAAGGTTAACTCTGTTATCAATTTATTGTCATCATAAAAAAGGGGGAGATTGTTGAATCTCAGATTTTAATGATAAAGTCAATTGTCATTTGGTTATCTAATCCATATGTTGAGAGAAGTGTGCAGGATTAACTACGATGGCAGTAAGACATGCAGCAGGTGTTGCGCCGAAGTCAAGGCCATAATCACATTGGGGGCTCGAGAGTTCGACGGAAGTCCGGACGGTTGTCGGAGGTTCTGCGGGAACAAATCTGAGAAGTCCAAGAGCTTGCCAAAGAAGCTCGTCAGAACTCGCCAAGAGGATTGTCGCAAGTCCATGAGTTTGCCGGAAGTTTGTCGGAGCATCGTTGAGGGTTCGTCAGATGTTCATCGGAAGTTCGCCGGAAGAAACAATTGACGCACCGGAGCACAAGTTGCAGTCTTAGTGTCTTAAATATTGTAGTTAGCATGAAGATTAAGTTAGGAATGGGAGGTGATCCCATTAACTTAATCCGGGGCCAATTGGGCCCTTGAAAGACCCAAATTGGGCCGAATGGATCAACCCATTCGGACCCAGAATTCTTGGTCGGCGGTGGCACCGCCCAGGAGCTCAGTTTCCTAGGAATTCTGGGTAGTGGTACCGCCCTTGTCAAGCGGTGGTACTACCTGAGCTCGGTCTCCGAGCGAAGCTGGGCGGTGGTACTGCCCCTATCAAGCGGTGGTACCACCTGAGCTCGATCTCCGAGCGAAGTCAAGCGGTGGTACCACCCCTATCAGGCAGTGATATGGCCTAAGCTCAGTCTCTGAGCAATGCCAGGCGGTAGTACTACCTAGTTATGCTGGTAGTATCGCCAGGACCCCGAAAATCTGGGAGATGACATATTTGAGCTCCAAATTCAAACTAGTTTGGGCTTATATAAACCCCACCCTTTTCTGCATGAAAGGGCATTGAAATTTAGCATTTATTATGAGAATTTGCAAGCTTAAAAGTGTTGTAAAAGGCTAGAAGTTCTTCTCCCTCTTTTCTTCTAAGTTTTTATCATTCAAGAGAGGAGTGAAAATCTGTAAGGTTGTCTCCTAAGCCCGTCAAGAGGAGTAAAGCTATAAAAGGGTAGTTGGCCTTCACCTATTGAAGAAAAGCCTCTAGTGGATGTCGATGATCTCATCGAAGGAGGAAGCCAAAAGTGGATATAGGTCAAGATTGACCGAACCACTCTAATTCTTGGTTTGTATTTACATTCCACTCTCTATCTTAACTACAAACTGCCTCCATTGCTTTACTTCAACTATTCTCTCGCTTAATCATAAGTTGAAGAACTTTCTGAAATAGTTTTTCATCGAAAATGTTTTTATCGTACGAATGTCGTTTTAATCATCGAAAGTTTTCCATTGCACTAATTCACACCCCCCCCCCCCTCTCTTAGTGCTCTTGATCCTAACATTATAATCATCAACAATTACAAAGGCATATTGACTACCTCCTAGACTTGTTGTATCAATTGGTCTAAATAATTTATATGGATTACTTGTAGTGGTCTAGAGATACTTGATTTTAGATTTAAAGCTACTCTTTATTTATTTACCTAGTTAGCATGCATCACTAACTTTATTTTTGACAAATTTAATTTTAGGCATACATCTTACAAGTTCTTTAGTTGTAATTTATGAAATTAGTTTTATACTTGCATAGCCTAATCTTCTATGCCAAAACCATGCATCATCATTTAAAAGCGAAAGGCAAGTTTCATTACAAAACTCATCAAGATCAATGGTATAGACATTATTGGTCCTTAAGGCAATCACAGATCTATTCATATGTAGTATTTCTATAATGCAAATATTAGATTCAAACTTAATGTTGTAACCTTTATCATATAATTGACTAATGCTTAGCAAGTTATGCTTTAAACCATCTACTAATAAAATATTTTCAATAAAAAAAAATTGATTTGTTACTTATATTTCTTTTTTCAATAATTTTTTCTTTGTTATTGTCAACGAAGGTGACAAATCCTTCGTCTTGGCTAGTAAGCTTAGAGAAATGTATTGGATCTTTAGTCATGTGTCTTAAGCATCCACTATCAAGGTATCATCTCTTGCTCTTAACTTGTGATTGTAGATATATCTACAAGAAATAAGGTTTTGTTTTATGTACCCACTTTATCTTGGGTTTCTCATAAATATATCTACCTAACTTATTATTTTACATTGAGTCATTTAAGGTTCCTTTAGGGACCCAAATTAACTTGTATGGACTATATCTCTTAAATAGATATTTATGAACATAATATCCAAATTTACAACAAAAGTTATATTTGTTTCGGGGTGAAACATACAAGGTTGGGCCTTTAATAAAGATAGTTGGCTTTTGGTGAGTGTTACTCACAAAGCCAATTCCATTTCTTCTACAAACATGATTGCTTTTGCAAGGATCATGTTTAAGGATTTGTTTTCTATTTCAAAATTTTCTAAGGTTTCATGTAGCAAATTCTCATTTTTAATCATCTCTAATTCTTCATGTTTTGTACAAGGAAGCAATATTACATTATCATGCTCAATGTTCAATCTATTTAATTCATTAACAAGAGAAGCATGCTCATTTTTTAATAATTTATACTTTTTACAAACTAATTTACATTCATCAAATAAATCATTAAAAACATTAAGTAATTCATCATAAGATAAATGAGATTCATTTATGTCACTAATCTTATCATTAAGTGTCTTTAGAGCATAATTTGTGACTTCTTTGTTAGTTAGCTCCTCGTCTTCGAATGCGCTCGAATCGTCCTAAGTATCTTTTAGCCATTTTTTCTTCTTTGGTTACTTCTTCTTCACTTGGGGATATTCACTTTTAAAGTACCTCAGCTTCTTACATTTGTAGCAAATTATTTGATCCTTTTTAATTTTAATTTTATTTTTAATGTCATGTTTAGTTTTGTTCCTTTTATGAATTTTTAAAATTTTCTTGTTACAAGTGCCAAGTCATCATCAGCATCACTTGAGTTTTCTCTTAAGTGGTCTTCTTGATTTCTAAGTGTTAAATTCTTTTTGTTCTTTAGAAGGTTATTCTCAAGTTCTTCATGTGTATTGCACGTCATTTCATAGGTCATCAAAGACCCGATAAGTTTTTCGAGTGGAAAGTTGTTCAAGTCCTTGGCTTTTTGAATTGCAGTGATTTTAGGATCTCAACTCTTTGGAAGGGATCTTAATATCTTGTTAATAAGTTCAAAGTTAGAAAAACTTTTAATAAGTGCTTTTAGACCATTGATGACATCCGTAAACCGAGTGTACATGTTTCCAATGGTCTCGCTTGGTTTCACACGAAATAATTTATAACTATGAACTAAAAGATTAATTTTTGACTCCTTAACTCTACTCGTGTCTTTGTGTATGATTTCAAGTGTACACCAAATGTCATAAGTCGTTTTGCAAATAAAAACTCGATTAAATTCATTTTTATCTAATGCACAAAACAAAGCATTCATAGTTTTGACATTCAAAGAGAAGGTCTTCTTCTCTAAATTATTTCAATCGTTTATTAGAAGAGAAAACTTTTGAAATCCATTTCGACAATATTTCATAACTTGAAATCCATAGAAATTAAGAAAATCCTCATTCTAGTTTTCCAATAAGTGTAGTCTATTCCATTGAACATGGTAAAACATATGATAGAATGACCCTCATAATTGCTAACAACAGTCATCTCTATTGGGCTTTAAACCAAATTGAGAGTAACCTTGCTCTGATACCAATTGTTAGGATTAATACGACACTAAGATGGGGGGTGAATTAGTGTAGCGATAAAAATTTCATTAATTCAGAAAATTTCTTTCGATATAATCATTTCGATAAAGCCTATATCGGAAAGTAATGAAAATAATGACTTAAAATAAATACAAAGTGTAGAAAGCAACTAAGGAGTGAAAGAAAGTAGTAAGGAAAGAACACACCGAATTTACAGTGATTTGGTCATTATGACCAGCATCCACTTCTGATTCCTCTTCCGTTGAGGTCATCGGTGTCCACTAATGGTCTTCCTTCAATAGGTAAAGATTAACCACCTTCTTATAAAGCTTTCTTCTTTCCATAGGTTTAGGAAAAAACTCTTACAACCCTCATACCTCTTCTCTAATGATTATAAAGTTGAAGAAAGAGGACACTTAGCTCTTTTTACAACACTTTATACCCCAACACTCAAAGATTTTTTCACACTTTGTTATAGCCTTTGTTACCCTTTCATTCATAAAGAAGTGAGGTATTTATAGAGCCTAATGACTTCAAAATCAGAGCTAAAAAGTGTCTCATCCGGGATTTTCAAGGTACTGGCATTTCATCATTATTGGGCGGTACCATTGCCCAGTATGACAGTACTATCGCTTGACTAAGCCTTGGAGATTGGGCTATGATGGAACCACCACCTAATGGGGTGATACCACTGCTTGGTAGCATTAATTGCCAGTGGTACCACCACCCAGTCTAAACGGTACCATTGCCCAAACGACCTAGGAGGCTGAGCCTCAAGCGGTTCCACCGCCCACCTTAGGCGGTGCTACCTCTTGACAAGTCTCAAAGTGGCAGAGTGGGCCTTTCATCCGACCCAACTCAGTCCTATTTTGGGCCCAATTGGCCCCTAACTGAGTTAGTAGGATTACCTCCTAATCCTAACTCAATCTTGGTTCTAACTATGATAATTAAAGCATTAAATAAGCAATCTTTGTCCGGTATGTCAATCGTTCTTCCGGCGAAGTCTCAACGAACTTCCGGTGAACTTTTCGGCAAGCTTTTGTCAAACTCCCGATGAACTCTTGGCGAACTCCCGACGAACTCTTAGCGAACTCCCGACCAACTCGCGAACCAAGCATAGTCTAATTTAATTATAAGGCTTAGTTCAACTTATGAGTGAGGGTTAGCCAAGTCCATGAAATTAAGCTTGCCCAGCTATGCGATTAGCATTAGACACATCACCACTCCTCTATCTAGCCCGTTGTACCTCAGTTCAACCTATTACTTTGAATAGGCATATGCAGCACATGTGACTCGTCCAAGACTCAGGTGGGTTGGTTCTTGTTAGGACTCTAGCTTGGAGAGTCCTAATTGAGAGGGACATTCATGTAAAACCTACCTAAGCCAACCCCTATTAAAGAGGTGAAGAGGCCGACTAGGGATAGGAGGTTGTTTCTTAGAGAAGAATAAGTTGTTGTAAAGGAATAGGAGTCTTGAGTAGGAGTCCTATTAGGAGTTAGGGTTTAGAAGCCCTATAAATAGTCATGTATTCCTCCTTCTTTCATAAGCAATAGATGAATCTTTTCTGCAGCCTTTGAGTAATAACTTGGAGGGAGGAACCCCTATAGAGTTCCAAGGAGGCCGATCCCCTAAAGAGATCAACCCCAAGTTTAGAATCTACAAGGGTTCTAACACCTAGTATCATAGCAGCGTTCTTGGCATCTCGCTGCCCTTCCACAGCCATCCATCAACCCTCCATAACCGCCCAAAGCAATTCCCACAATTGCTTAAAAGATCGTCGCCAAATTCCGCCATCATCTCCACCACCACGGATCATCCTTTGATCCCTGTGAATTGCAACAGGTTCTGGTTTTCTACCTTACTACTGCTGCAATTTAGTTATCCTTATTTGAAAATCCCAAAAAAAATATTCCTATATTGCTGCATAAGCTTTTCATCATAAAGTTTTCATCTCTACGATGAAAGATACATCGCAGAATTCCAACCGTATAGCACCATCTTTTTGATCTTGCTACTGTATTTTTTCTATCCAAATCTGTATAAAATTTTTATGACATCTTTGACATTTCCTAACAACATATTTCCTTTAGTTTTGTCAAAAAATTCTCAATATAAACCATTGATATTTTACGTCTAATCTGTTATACTTGAAAATATGTACTGTAAAATTTCAGCCGCATATCACTGTTTGTTTGATCTTGATACTACATTGTTTCTACCCAAATCTCTACAAAATTTTTATGATAGCTTTAACACTTCCTAACAGTAGATTTTCCTTTGGTTTCATCAAAAAATTCTTAATATAAACCACTGATCTTTTACGTCCAATCTGCTATACTTAAAAATCTATGCTACAGAAAATTTCAGCCGCATATTGTTGCCTTAACCGATCTATTTGCAATCTTTTATGAATGAAATTTCTTATATACTTCATAGATCATCTTGGCTTACATCTAAGATTGATCTATTAAGGAGTTCATCTCTAAAAATGATTTTGTGTTGCTGCAAATTTTTGTCCCAACCCGCTGAAATTTTTCGACGAGAATTCTGCTATCACATCTTGCACTAATTTCCTTGCTGTTATACTGCTGAAATTTTCTTGATTAAATTAGACATCCTTACTGTCATATATACTGTCATTTTTCTATCAATTTTCTCCTCAATTCTCTCAAGTTTTTGGTGGAAATTACGTCGAGAAACCATTGTTTCTTCGACGACAATTCTACTCTTACAAGACAGCACATACTTGCTGCAACTTCCACTGATTTCTATCAAACCTTTGCTACCATCTACCATAGATCCAAAACTTTCATCCATAGCCCTAAAACTCCACCAAACCACACCCTCAAATTGTACCCAAAATAGCCACAAAATAAGCCTAAACCGTAGCCTACATCCACCAACCCTTTCGACCATCACCTCTCTCAACCAATACATGCCTTTAATCCGACAACAAAAGAGAGATCTTAACATCATAGATTTGGCAGCATATACTATGGCATATGAGAAGGTAATCAATGCTAAATTCGAAGCCTTCGAGGCGCGAATAGAGGATAAGATTCGGACGCTCTTTACCGAACTCAGATTGGGCTGACCAATAAGCCCGAAGAAATCACATCAAGGAGAGAGCTTTGCCCAATGGCATCAAGCCCGAAGATATGACTTCCAAGAGAGGGGAAGCTCTATGACCGACCCTAACTATCCATGTATGAGAGTGGACTTCCCTAGATGGGAAGAAGGAGACCCGATTGGTTGGATCTTGCATGCGGAGCGATATTTTCGGTACCACAAAACCGCAGATGAATCTATGGTGAAAATTACAGCTATACATATTGAAGGGGATGCTATACAGTGGTTTGACTGATTTGAACATACTTTTGGAGTCCTTTTATGGCAACAATTCAAAGAAGGACTGTTGATCTGCTTCAGATCAACCGATTACGAGAATATTGACGGACAACTAGCAAAGATCCGACAAACCTCCACCATTTAGGAGTATCAAACCAGGTCTGTGTTGAATCTCATATTTTGTTGATGAAACCACTTGATATGTGTTTATGTTTTAATCTGTGTTTTGAATAACGCAGGATGCTTCGATCAGGATGAGACAATTAAAGCAAGAAAAATCATGTTGTGCCGGAGGAACATGTTTGAAGATTGGACGTCAGGCTGGTGGATCGGTCGACGTATCGACAGAAGGCTTCGAGCCATGAACTCGGGTATTGGGCCAAGAAGAATGGGTATTGTGCCAAGGATATCGGAGTTGCGGAGTCAACTGGCCGATTGGGCAATAGGCCGCAGAAGAGGACGATGCGCCGAAAAATCGGACGAAGCATCGAGGGACCAATGACATGCCGGACAACTTGGTTAATTGCTTAGGATTAATTGTCTTGATCAAAGTTTTATTTAAGTGTGCAGGATTAACTACGATGGAAGTAAGACATGTAGTAGGAGTTGCGCCGGAGTCAGGACTATGATCACGTTGGGAGTTCGAAAGCTCGACGAAAGTTCGGACGGTCATCGGAGGTTCTGCGGGAACATATCCGAGAAGTCCAGGAGCTTGCCAAAAGAAGCTCATTGGAACTTGCCAAGTGGATCATCGCAAGTCCAGGAGTTTGCCGAAAGTCCGCAGGAGCATCACCGAGGGTTCATCGGATGATCGACGGAATTTCACCGGAAGCTCGCTGGAAGAAGCGATTGACGCACCAGAGCAAGCTGTCCTTTGAATTGTCATAGTTAGCACGTTGATTAAGTTAGAAATGGGAGGTGATCCCACTAACTTAATCTTGGGGCAATTGGGCCCTTGAAAGACCCAATTGGGGCCGAATGGATAAGCCCATTCGGACCCAGATGACTTGGCCAGAGGTGGCACCGCCTGGGTCGGCGGTGGCACTGCCCAGGGCTCGGTCTCCGAGTTCTAGCTGGGCGGTGCAACCGCCCCTGACAGGCAGTGGACCGCCAGAGCTCGGTCTCCGAGCTCTGCTAGGCAGTGCAACCGCCCTTGACAAGCGGTGGCACTGCCTAGGAGCTCAGTCTCCGAGCTCTGACAGCGGTGCAACCACCCCAATCAGGCGGTGCAACCGCCAGACCCCGGAATTATGGGAATTGGCAGTTTTGAGCTCCAAATTCGAACTGGTTTGGGGCCTATAAATACCCCACTCTTTCAGCAATGAAAGAGCAATAAAAACCACCGAAATCCTGATCTTACTCTGTGATTTTTAGAGCTCAAAAGTGTTGTATGAGTTAAAAGTTCTTCTCCTTCTCTTCTTCCAAGTTCAGATCTTTCAAGAGAGGAGAGAAAAGTTTGTAAGGGTTGTCTCCTAAGCCCGTCAAAAGGAGTGAATCTGTAAAAAGGTGGTTGGCCTTCGCCTATTGAAGGAAGGCCTCTAGTGGACGTCGGCAACCTCATCGGTGGAGGAAGCCAGAAGTGATGTAGGTCAAGACTGACCGAACCACTCTAAATCGCGCTGCTCTCTGGTTTGCATTTACTTTGAGTTCATAATCTTTACTGCAAACCTCCTTCATAGCCTACTATGTTCTGCGCTTTTACATCTGAGTTATCAAGCTCAATACTTTTCGAATCGTGTTTAGGCGTAAATCGGTTTTCTCGCAAATCACTCTAAATCGAGCTGCTCTCTGGTTTGCATTTACTTTGAGCTTATTATCCTTTTTGCCTTCTGTGGTTTTACGTTTGCGTTTCCAAGCTCAATACTTTCCGAATCGTGTTTAGACGTAAATCAGGTTTCTCGTACGAACATCATATTTCAGTTTGCGCTTACATTCTGATTTCTATCACAATAGCAAACTGCCTTATCAGATTCATTTTTAACTCTCTCTTGCCTAATCACAAGTTAAAGTGATTTACAAATCGAAGTTTCTACTGAAATCAGCTTTGTCGTACGAACTCAGTTTTAAAACGCAGAAAGTTTTCCGCTGCACTAATTCACCCCCCCCTCTTAGTGCTCTTGATCCTAACAATTGGTATCAGAGCCTGGTTTTTCTCATTTCGGATTTACACCCGAGAGAAATGGCTCTTCATAGCTTTCAAGAGGATTTTTCGATTTTTCATCCACCGTTGTTTAACGGATTGGACTACACTTATTGGAAAACTCGAATGAGAGTTTTCTTAATTTCTATGAATTTGGATTTATGGAATATTATTGAAAACGGTTTTCAACTTCCCTCTAAACCGATGAACGAATGGTCGGATTTAGAGAAGAAGTATTTTTCTTTAAACACAAAGGCTATGAATGCCTTATTTTGCGCTTTGGACAAAAATGAATTCACTCGGATTTCTATGTGCGAAACGGCTTTTGATATTTGGCGAACACTTAAAATCACGCACGAGGGAACTAGTAGAGTCAAAGACTCGAAAGTTAATTTTTTATTACATGATTTTGAGCTTTTTCGAATGCAACCAAGCGAGACTATAGGCGACATGTACACCCGTTTCATGGATGTCGTCAATAATCTAAAAGTTGTTGGTAAATCTTTTTCGAATTTTGATATCGTAAGCAAGATCTTAAGATCCCTTTCAAAAAGGTGGGATCCTAAAATAACGGCAATACAAGAAACAAAAGATTTAAATATTTTTTCACTTGAAGAACTTATCGGTTCATTGATGACATATGAAATGGTGCACAATGCACATGATGAACATGATGAACAAAACTACCTTCCAAAGAACAAGAAGGATTTAGAACTCCGGACGAATGAATACCACTTGAGCGATGACTCAAGTGATGAGGACAATGATGAACTTGAACTTCGAACACTAAATCTTAATAAGGTTATTAAACAAAAATCTAAAATAAACAATGAACTTGAACGGAGGAAGAGGCCAAAGAAGAAGAATAAAAAATGGGATGAATCGAGCTCCTCCGAAGACAAGGAGAAAATCAAGAAAGGCGAGGTGGCAAACTACGCCTTAACCGCCTTCAATGAAAAGGTAATCGAAATCCCCCTGATTTATTTTGAAATTACTTGATGCTTTCATGATGTATTTTCTTTTTTAGTTTAGAATTAATTTTCTTGAAAATTACATGTTTAAAAATAAAAATACAAAAATTATGATCATGCTAGTAATTTCGAAAATGATAACATTGCATATTTTATGATAAACAAACAAAATGATTTTGATTGAAAATATGAAATCATAATGTGTATCATGTTTGATTAACATTGCTGAATGAAATCATGTTTGATTTGAAGTAATGCATAATGATGTAATAAAAATATTAAATGTTTTTGATACAATGATTGATAATTTTATGCATGAGATTTTAAGTTATACATGATGATAAGCATGTGTTATTCTCATGAGTGTATATGGCAAAACTATGTCCGAATGCATGAAAGTGTTAAATTTCATTTTCGGATTTTCTTAACCATAACAATTCATTTTTTTATTGATCTTGATGGTTCTATAATGAAATTCATATTTCGATCCTAAATGTTGATGCATGTTTTTGTTTAACATAAAGGTAAAGGCATGCTTATAAGAAGCAAATCATATGAATAAAAATTTATAAATGCGATCCTCTATCTTATCGACTTTTCAATAAATCTATGACTTTTCAATAAATCTATGTTTGTCATATATGAATTTATTGAATGTGACTTTGAGGATGATTTCAGATTTCACAAATGCTTGATTAATACTTATGACATGAGATAATTGAATCCTTGACTTACTCTTTATATGGCTTGAAAATAGATGCTTAAAATCTTGCTTGATGAGTTGTTTTATAAGATTTTGCCTTTACGTCTTGAACTTTCATGCTTATCTTGATTTGGCTTATAATGCTTAGATGAAAAGGAATCATTTAAAAAAATAATAATAAATACTTTTCCCATCTGATCGAGATTAATGATTTCATGATATTTTGTGAATCTCAAAATTAATTTTGATGACTTGATTATGAATTTCAAGTTAATGATTTGATTTGAATAAGTTTTATCTAAATCATAATCTTGATCTTGCAAAATTGAAGTCACAAATAATATCTTGTGGTATTCATGAATTGATACTCACAATATGAAAGCATTGGTATTCATGACTTGAATTGGATTGAAACATTGCATGCTTAAATTAATCATTCTCCTATGTTTCAAAAATTCTTTAAATGCCTTATGTGATGATTGAAAACTAACTTGCTTTATGATAAATCTATATATACAATTTTGATGATGAGATTTTTTGATGAATTTGACGATTTGAATTTGAATGAGTTTGTGTTCAAATTATGATCTTGATTTCTTGGATATACTACTTGAGATTTTTTTTAATCTCAATCTCTTCTTTGTACACCTATAATTTTTGTTATTTATAAAAGGAAGAGATTTGATAAAATGAATCATGTCTTTTGGCATTCAAATGGTCTTATCTTTGATGATATGATTTCTTTATATCTATGATATAAATGCCTTGAAATGATTGAAATATTTTACACTTTTATGCTCTTCCCTACTTCTTTCTTGTTTTCAATGATAAAACGGGGAGAAGTTTTGATCATGCATGGTAGGATATAATTTGACAAAATTGATACCATCATGATATGAAACATTTATGATGTGCAATTATGCATGTAATACTTGTGCTTTCTAATTATGATGTGATGTAAATCATGATTTAAAATGCTATGAGTGCTAAGTTACACATTTTGAGAAGAAATTGTTATATTGAAACATTAATGTAATTATGAATGGTGATATGATATTATGCATGTAATACTTCAACTTATGATAATGATGCATGCAATGATTAAATATTCATGATGAAAATTTGTCTTGACATTCATAACTTGATTATTCATCCTTTGTCATGATTTTGAAATCGTTGTAAAAGGAAAAAGAACTACAAAACTGCATTCTTCCTTTCTTTTTGACAATGACAAAGGGGGAGATAGCTAGCTTGCACAAGTCAAGAAGATACAAAAACTTGATTGCTAGCTTGCCTATCTTAAGTAGCAAAGATTGCTAACTTGCTTATTTCAAGAAGCAAAAATTGTCTTCTTGAACATCACTATCTTGAATATCTCAAGAAGCAAAACTTGCAATTTGCACATTGCAATAGGAAGCAAGAATCATGAGCTTACACAAGAAAGCTATCTTGCATTTGCTTTCAAAATTTTTGCTAGCTTATATATTGTGAAACTTGTATATCGTAAAAATTGCTAGCTTGTGGTCTAAAGAGAAGCAAAAAGTTGCTATCTCAAAAGAAGCAAATGTGCTATCTTGCCTATCTCAAGAGGCAAAAATGCTAACTTGCACATCTAGCAAAACTTGACAAATTTGCATATCTCAAGAAGTAAGAGTTGCTTTCTTGAACATCTCAAAACTGCTAGCTTGCATGTTCTAAAATGTTATAATATTGCTAGCTTGCATGATGTAGAACTTGCTATCTTGAACACTACCAAAAGTGCTATCTTGTATGCTGTAAAACTTGCATATCTGAAACTTGATAGCTTAAATGTTCTAAGCATGATGTAATACTTGCTAAATTTTCTGGCTTCAAAACTGCATGATGATAAAACTTGATATTATGTTTTTCATGCAATAAGTTGAACTTATATTCCAAACACTTGATAGTGGTACTTCTCCTTTTTGTTGATGACAAAGGGGGAGAAGTATGTTGATGAAAGTATGTTGATGACATGACATGTTACGCATAAGTTTGTGCATATGTTCATGATGACGTGTTGCAAGTATTCATGATGAATATTGCAATGACTTGAATTCACTTTGAATTCAAGGTTCTATCAATATGGCATTTTGATAGGGGGAGTTTGTTCAAACTCCGGGAGTTAAGTTCAACTCCATCATTAATTGGTTATCATCATAAAAAAGGAGGAGATTGTTGAATCTTGCATTTTGATGATGAAACCACTTGATATGTGTTTATGTTTTAATCTATGTTTTGAGTAACACAAGATGCTTCGATCAGGATGAGACAATTAAAACAGGAAAAATCATGTTGTGCCGGAGGAACATGTTTGAAGATTGGACGTCGGGCTGGTGGATCGGTCGACGTATCGACAGAAGGCTTCGAGCCTTGAACTCGGGCATCGGGCCAAGAAGAGCGGGTATTGTGCCAAGGATATCGGAGTTGCGTAGTCAACTGGCCGATTGGGCAATAGGCCGCAGAAGAGGACGATGCGCCGAAGAATCGGATGAAGCGTCGAGGGACCAATGACATGCCGGACAACTTGGTTAATTGCTTAGGATTAATTGTCTCGATTAAAGTTTTGTTTAAGTGTGCAGGATTAACTACGATGGAAGTAAGACATGCAGCAGGAGTTGCGCCGGGGTCAGGACTATGATCACGTTGGGAGTTCGAGAGCTCGACGGAAGTTCGGACGGTCGTCGGAGGTTCTACGGGAACATATCCGAGAAGTCCAGGAGCTTGCCAAAAGAAGCTCGTTGGAACTCGCCAAGTGGATCATCGCAAGTCCAGGAGTTTGCCGGAAGACCGCAGGAGCATCACTGAGGGTTCATCGGATGATCGACGGAAGTTCACCGGAAGCTCGCTGGAAGAAGCGATTGACGCACCGGAGCAAGCTGTCCTTCGAATTGTCGTAGTTAGCACGTTGATTAAGTTAGAAATAGGAGTTGATCCCACAAACTTAATCTTGGGGTAATTGCGCCCTTGAAAGACCCAATTGGGGCTGAATGGATCAGCCCATTCGGACCCAGATGACTTGGCTAGAGGTGGCACCGCCCCTGACAGGTGGTGGAACCGCCTGAGCTCGGTCTCTGAGCTCTGGCTGGGCGGTGCAACCGCCCCAGTCAGGCGGTGCAACCGCCAGACCCCGGAATTTCGAGAATTGATAGTTTTGAGCTCCAAATTCGAACTGGTTTGGGGCCTATAAATACCCCACTCTTTCAGCAATGAAAGAGCAACAAAAACCACCAAAATCCTGATCTTACTCTGTTATTTTTAGAGCTCAAAAGTGTTGTATGAATTAAAAGTTCTTCTCCTTCTCTTCTTCTAAGTTCAGATCTTTCAAGACAGGAGAGAAAATTTTGTAAGGGTTGTCTCCTAAGCCCGTCAAAAGGAGTGAATATGTAAAAAGGTAGTTGGCCTTCGCCTATTGAAGGAAGGCCTCTAGTGGACGTCGGTAACTTCATCGGTGGAGGAAGCCAGAAGTGGATGTAGGTCAAGACTGACCGAACCACTCTAAATCGCGTTGCTCTCTGGTTTGCATTTACTTTGAGTTCATTATCTTTACTGCAAACCTCCTTCATAGCCTACTATGTTCTGCACTTTTACGTCTGAGTTTTCAAGCTCAATACTTTTCGAATCGTGTTTAGACGTAATTCGGTTTTCTCGCAAATCACTCTAAATCGAGCTGCTCTCTGGTTTGCATTTACTTTGAGCTTATTATCCTTACTGCAAACCTTCTTCATAGCTTACTATCTTCTGTGCTTTTACGTTTGCGTTTCCAAGCTCAATACTTTTCAAATCGTGTTTAGACGTAAAACGGGTTTCTCGTACGAACATTGTATTTCAGTTTGCGCTTACATTCTGATTTCTATCACAATAGCAAACTGCCTTATCAGATTCGTTTTTAACTGTCTCTTGCCTAATCACAAGTTAAAGTGATTTACAAATCGAAGTTTCTGCTGAAATCAGCTTTGTCAAACGAACTCAGTTTTAAAACGCAGAAAGTTTTCCGTGCACTAATTCACCACCCCCCTCTTCGTGCTCTTGATCCCAACAGTTTGAAAGGTTATCTAATCAAACTTGTGATTGGTATCAAAAACAGCTTGAAGCCGGAGATCCGAGGAGAAGTTAAAGCATGACAACCGTATATGCTTATGGCAGCCATCTCTTTCGCACGACATCAAGAGGAGCAATTGAACCATGAAGCTCAGAGGACTAGGGTCACTCCTCAACTAATAATATTGAAGCCCTCAGCCCCCCCTACTGTCGACCAAGTCCCTACACCAAAGAGGTTAACAAGAGAAGAGCTTCGGGAGCGATATGCGAAGGGGTTATGTTGGTATTGTGACGAGCCGTGGAGCTGTGAGCATCGCTGTAGTAAAAGGCGACTTCTTATGATTGAACCAATAGAAGAAGAGGTCATTAAACATCTAGAAGAGAGCCTTGAATATGAAGAAGAAGATGCAGAAGAAGAGCCACAACCGACTGAAGTTACGGTACATGCACTAGCCGGCTACTCAAACCCGCAAACGATGAAAGTTGGAGGCCTTCTCAAACAACAACCGATCAATGTTCTCATCGACACGGGCAGTACTAATAACTTTCTAAATAGTAAGGTTACTATCCAGATGGCCTTACCTATCAAGAATTGCAGTAGGTTTAATGTTAAGGTCGTCGATGGATGGATTTTGAAGTATGATCATAGGCGCCCGCAAGTGAAACTATTGCTGATCATGAGGCCTTACCAAAAGATAATTGCATATTTCTTCCTTCTCCCTCTTGATGATCATGAGACGATGCTCAGAATTAAATGGTTGATGACATTAGGTAATATTTCTTGGAATTTTATGCAACTAATTATGAAATTTTACAGTAAGGAGAAACAGGTGATATTGAATGGGAAATATGGGGGAGACGTAACAACGATTTGCACACAACAAATAGAGAAGGTTTTGCATAAATCATACAGCGGCTTTTGGTACAACTTGAACAGAAAACTAAGGGAGAGCCAATAGAATTTGAAGATCTAAACCTACTTCCTTTGCTTGTTGCCAATAGAATTGAATTTTCAGAAAACTAAGGGATAAATACCCTATTCCAGTAGTAGATGAATTGCTAGATAAAAGGGAGCACAAATCTTCACAAAGCTGGACCTTCAATCCAGGTATTATCAAATACGAGTGTACGAAGAAGTCATACCGAAAACCACCTTTCGAACACATAACGGCCACTACGAATTTTTACTTTCTTCAACAAAAGGTGGAATATCTTGGGCATATCATATCAGAGAAAGGTGTGATGGTGGACCCCTTCAAAATTGAAGCAATGCAAAATTAGCCTACCCCGAGAAACATAAAATGCTACATGGCTTTCTGGGTTTAACAAGCTACTACCGTAAGTTCGTGAAAAATTATGGAAAGATCAGTGCACCACTTACTTACTTATTGGAAAAAGATGTCTTCCAATGGTCGGACAGAGCCTCCACTCCCTTCGACAAACTTAAGGCAACCATAACGACGACGCCGGTGTTAGCGTTACCAGATTTCAACCAACCCTTTATCATTGAGGCCGATGCATCTGGAGACAGAATGAGAGACGTTCTCATGCAAGATAGTTGACTACTCACATACATTAGCAAGGCATTGTCTCCCCCCTATCAAAACATGTTAACATATGATAAGGAGATGCTTGCTATTGTGCACGCAGCAACGAGGTGGAGATCGTACTTGATCAAGCGATGCTTTCAAATCAAGACCGATAATAAAAGCCTAAAATATCTCTTAGAGCAGAAGATATCTTCCCCCAAGCAGCAAAAATGGGTAACAAAGGTTCTTGGGTATGATTATGAAATAACTTATAAAAAGAGGAAAGAGAATGTTGTTGCAGATGCGCTTTTACGGCTACCTAAGCAAGCTAAATTTTTGGTCATTTCACTTTCGACTAAAGACTTCCTTGAGGATATTAAGATAGAATGGCAAGAAGATTTGGAGACCAGTAAGATCATAAAAAAATTGGAGGAAGCACTAAGCTCTGTGGCTCATTACAATTGAGACTCAAAAGAATTACACTATAAGGGATGCATTATGCTTATGACAAATTCTACTTGCATCTTCACAAGCAGATTTTGGATAAAGTTATTCCATATGCAGGGTTTTAAATTGAAAAGGAGTGTGGCATATCACCCACAAACCGATGGCCAGACGAAAGTTGTAAATAGGTGCTTGGAGACAGCCTAAAGCCACCCACCAAATAAGACTACCCAAGGAGAACTCCAGACCGAGACCAATGCCATTATTGATCGATGGATCATGACTCAACGACGATGACCCACTAATGAAGTGCTAATACAGTGGGCGAACCTACCAATAGAATATGCCACTTGGGAGAACTATGACGACTTGAAGATTAAACTCCCAGAATTCATGAATCATCAGCCTCGAGGATAAGGCTGATTTGAAGAGGGCGGGTCTGTTAGGACTCTAGCTTGGAGAGTTCTAATTGAGAGAGACATTCATGTAAAACCTACCTAAGCCGACCCCTATTAAAGAGGTGAAGAGGTCGGCTAGGGTTAGGAGGTTGTTTCTTAGAGAAGAATAAGGAGTTGTAAAGGAATAGGAGTCCTATTAGGAGTTGGCTAGAAGTAGGAGTCCTATTAGGAGTTAGGGTTTAGAAGCCCTATAAATAGTCATGTATTCATCCTCTTTTCATGAGTAATAGATGAATCTTTTCTACAGCCTTTGAGCAACAACTTGGAGGGAGGAACCCCTATAGAGTTCCAAGGAGGTCGATCCCTTAAAGAGATCAACCCCAAGTTTAGAATCTGCAAGGGTTCTAACAGTTCGATTCGGGCTAGCACTATAAGACAATCCAATTTCCTCTTCATTTATTGGTTTAAGCTCATTAATTGACTAAATCAAACAAGTTTGATCGGTTAAAGTCGATTTAGGGTGATTCTAGGTTAACTTGACTAGTTCAAACCTACTTAACCTAATCACGATTAGTTAAATCTAAATTAGATCAGTCTAGAATGATTCCAGACCGATATTATAAAGATTAAGGTTTGTTCTGTTAGATCATAATCGAATTGAGTTTGATTTAGGTCAATTGAGCTATTCCAATTAGGGTTGTAGTTGATTGAGGACTATTGAGAGATTAATGTTTCATTCCTTTATGATTTGATAAATTTAAAATTTTATCTGAAATGTCATTTGAAATTGATTATTGGTTTTCTACTTTCTTAACTTTATGATATTGATATGATTATTATCATGTAATAGATGTGACTAGGCTGGTAGTTCACATTGGAAGTGCAACCTATGAAAGGAGCTAGGGGCCTATCATAATGCGAAGCTACCAATAAACATAGTCTAGCCAATTTACATCAAGTATAGTCTCTCATAATATTTAATCATGTTGATTTCTTGATGCATGTGTGAGTAAATGAATGATTATGAATATTTATATATCCCTATCGAGGGTAGGTATGGAGATTCCCTTCGGAGATTAGTGGACCGTCAGACGTGATGGTTAGACGGTTCCTCCATCTGTTGTTGGGAGGAACATGTCCCCATTTAGGTGAGTGAGGGATACTACTCCATCCGCTGTTGGGAGTGTGATATGGATTATCTCCATCCGTTGTTGGGAGGAATTCATCTCATGGAATATGCCTCTCCATCCGCTGTTGGAGAGTGCATCATTGGATGATATGCACCTTTGTTATTATGTATGTGTTGCATGTGGATGAAACATCATTTTGTTTATTATGTAAGAAATTATCATTATTTTTTTTATGCATAGGTTTTATGATGAATCGATATATTATCATTTCTTATTGAATTATTGATATTTGTTTATATTTCATGAATATTGAAGATTATTTTTATGATTTTTTTGAGGTTCCTACCAATATGTGTGGTTGATTATATGTTTTTATCTTATATTTATTTTTAAAGTAGTATAATACTTTGTAATAGATCTAAAACTTGGGTAGAAGAGACTTGTGACCCTACCAAGAAGATATGGTCATTTTTCTAGTTAATAGAACATTTACCATTGCAAAGATAAGGATTTGGGGTTGGGGGGGGGGAGTTTATTATGTAAATTATGGATAATAAAATATTAATTTATTATTTTTTTATAAATCTAGAATGTGATAAATTTAATGGCATCAAAGCAATGATTTTGAGGATCTATTGGAATATGGGATCCTAGGGTTAGAATATTAGATTATCCAATTAGTTTTCAAATTTTAAATTTTGAGAATTAGATTATAATGCAACTAAAACATGAATTTAAGATATTAGGATCATTTCAGTGAGTCAAATATGAGTTTCTTTATAAAAAATAATTGATTAAAGATGTTACTTAAAGAGAATCTCATTAAATGATTTGAAATAAGATTATTGAGTAAAAGGATAAAATTTTAATTTTTTCTCTAAATTAAAATAAGTGTTGTATTAGTTTATCTTATAAACTCCCATAAGGTTTTACATTTTGAATATGACTTTGCCATGACCCTCTTGTCTCCTTTTTGAAAAGTAGTTAAGAGTTGTTACTTTAATTATAGGATGTATTATTTTATTTTTAAGATATATATGATAAATAAATAATATCAATTGACTTAGTTATTCATGAAGATGCACATATTAGATTTATATCTAATACTTAAAAATAATTATTTGACAATCTAACTAGAATTATTATATGATGCTTATGTTCACTGTAAAATGTTTAGATTTTTTATTTTATAAAAAGTAAATAAATTAAGTTCAATGTAGTAATCTTTTACATTTATTATTTCGACCATATCATTTTCATGTTGGGGACCTAAAATTCATTCATATAATTTTGTTATAAATTTAAAGTAGATTATACATGAAGGAAGTTTGATATAATTTCTATTATAGTTTGACATATTATTTTTGTTACGCTTTGTTCTAGAATATTATTTTATCTATAATTATGAATAGGATAAATTTAATAAAACATATTTTTTACTTATTGTGTAGTTTCTTTAGGATCGATGATTAATTATCTTTTTAAGTTTTGTCTTACATTATTATGAATGTTTATAGTTAACATATCTAGTTTTACTAATTGAAGATTATACTAAGTATCAATTATTCTCTTAGATGTAAAAGTTTTGATCATTTTAAGTTCAAAATTTTATAGGATCTTTTAAAAATAAAAATTAAAAAGTATTTACCTTTATAATTTTTGTTACTATATATTATTCTTAAAACTGAGATTAGATTTGACATGTGCTAGGGTGGTTTGTAGAAGTTATTATTGATACTAATAAAATATATGCCTTTGAAGTTGAATAAATTTAATCGTACATTGATATTTAAACTTAATTATATGAGTAATTAATTTAAATAGAGTTTTGATTTAATGTCAAATTAATTATCATATATTATTTGTTTAATGCAATAACGAGTCTAATGAGAAATAAATATAATGTTATTTCTTTGATACGCATAATATATAAATCATTTGAAATTATAAAAGAATATATATTGAATAGTTGGATGAATTTTCATCATTTAAATTGCTTTTGTTTATTGAGTTGTACCTCAACTTATATTTTATGTCAACAATCAATTAATTTTTAAAACTTAAAAATTTTATCGATTTATTAGATATAGAATTTGATATACTTGTTATGGGTAATCTAAAACCAAATATATATTCAATAAGTTTCATTAATCTGTTATATATTTTATGTTAAAAATATATATTTTTTTTTACTTAAAAGTTTTCGAGTGGCTCATTTAATCAAAATATTTTTCAAGCTAATTTAGTTTTGTCCTTTGACTTAGCATTACAAAAGATAACTATATTGATTAATGTTATTTTTAATCAAATTTGGGGACCAAATTTCTATTAAAGGGGGGAGAAATGTAACCACCGATAATTTCTCTATTAAAGGGGGGACCAAATTTCTCTCTTAACATAAATTAATTATTATAAATGATATATTATTTTATTATTAACTTCTATGTTTATGTACCATAGTTAAGGAAATGATTAAATTTGGTTTCCTTAATCATGTGGATAAGTTAAAAATTCTATTAATTAATCAACTTATTAATTGATTTCTTTTCTAATGAATGATTTGAGTTTTAGAAAGTAAATAGTTTATACCATTTTAACTATAAAAATGAATATCATATTTCTTTCTTTGTTTGTGAAAGCAAAATAAAAATAAATTAAAAATTAAATTAAATTATTACTTACCTTTCTAGGAGATCTTATCTTCTCTTATATAAAGAGGACTACTTCTCCTTCATTTCTCACCGAGCCTAATAATGAGAGGATTGATGAGAGGACTTCCCAAGGAGATGATATCGAGAAAAGGATAGTTGAGGAGAGGTAGAATCTTTTTTTAATTAGTTTTGATTTATATTTTAAAATATTAATGTTGAGATTGTTATAATTTTATTATGTATAACGATGTTTTAATTTTTAAATTTCATGATTATTAAATAATGATAATTGATTTGTAATGTTAGAATGATTATTTGATTTATATTGATCTCTTAAGCTTAAATGAATTTTAATATTGATTTAATTATTAAAATTTTATTTTTGAATTAGTATAATAGTTTTAATTTATTTAATTAGATATATCTATATTTTTAAGAATTATGTGTGAATTTCTATAATATAATTAGTTTTAAATTTAAGATCATAAATTTAAGGTATTAATTAATGGATTTGAGTCATTCTTTAATAATTTAAAGAAGAGTCTAATTAGGGTCTGACTTGAGTCAAGTTGATCTATCAAACCGAATTAACTCAACCTATGTAGTCATGTACGACTTAGCCCATGTGGGTAAATACAACCTATCTCATGTAACTAGGTATGATCCAACCTATGTGGTCAGGTAAGAGCCATCCCATATAGAGGTATGACTCAACCCATATGACCAAGCATAATCCAACCCATGTGGTCATGTACGACCTAGCTCATATGGCAAGGTATGACCCAACTATGTGGTTAGGCATAGGCTAGCTCATGGAGCTAGGTATGACTTAGTCCATATGGTCAGATATGACCCCAACTCACGTATCTAGGTATGACCAACTTATGAGTCAAGCATGACCTAATTCAGTGGTAAGACTTAGCTCAGCTTATGAGTGAGACTTAGTAAAGTCCATGAAGTTAAGTTTGCCCAGTTATGCGATTAGCATTAGACATATCGTCGCTCCTCTATTTAGCTCATTATACCTTAGTTCAACATATTACTTGGAATAGGCATATGCAGCGTATGTGACTCGTCTAAGACTTAGGTGGGTTAGTTTGTTTCGGGCTAGCACTATATGACAGTCCAATTTCCTCTCCCTTTATTAGTTTGAGCTTGTTAATGTTGAATCTCGCATTTTGATGATAAAATCAATTGATGGGTTAAATGATCTAATCCATATTATTGAGTTAAGTATGCAGGATTAACTACGATAACCAGAAAACACAAAGCAAGGATACCGGAGTCAAGTTCGATGGACATTTAAGAGTCCGAAGAATCGTCAGAGATGTTGCCGGAACCAACCGAGAAGAAATCGGGAACCTGTTGGAATTTTCGGAAGTTCGCCGAAGAGATCGTCGGAGGTTCACAGAGATCACCGAGAAGGCTCGGCTACTCATTAAAGTCATCACAAGTTCGGGAGCTTGCTGGGAGCCGGTCGGAAGAAGTTCGTCGGAAAGCTCGCCGGAACAATACTCGACGTTCACGGTTGAAAACTTGCTTAGGATGTGTTTTGTTATGTAGTTCACGTATAATTAGGATTAGGATTAAGAGATACTCCTACATCCTGGTTAGGGGCCAACTGGGCCCAAAATTAGACTTGGTTTGGGCTAAATTTGAAGCCCAATAATTGAACCGAAGGGTCTGGCGGTGGCACCGCCAGACTGGGCGGTTGCACCACCCAGCACTCGAGAGCTAGGCGGTAGCACCGCCCAGTACTGTCAGTGTCTAAAACTAACAGGCAGTGGCACCGCCATTGACAGGTGGTGGCATCGCCAGCATCGGGAATTCAAAGAGAATTCAAATTTTGGAGCCCAAATTTAAATCCTCTTGAGGCCTATAAATACCCCTCAAATCTCAGCTGAGAAAATAACTTTTTGAGCAGCAAGTGTTTGAGAGAAAGGCATTAGAAAAGTCTTAGCTAGCCTTGTTTTCAATTTGCTAGTGTTCACCTCCTTCTTTCTTGCTGAAAATCTATAAGAGAGTGAACGGCTTGTAAAAAGTTGTAAGAGGGGTATTCACCCTTCCCTTTCAAGAGATTTGCTAGTGGAAGGTGGGAGCCTCATCGAAGAGGTGCCTCGCAAGTGGATGTAGGTCATTTGATCGAACCACTGTAAAATCGGTGTGATCTCTGGTTTGCATTTACTTATTGTCATTTACATTACTGCAAACCATTTGCACTTTAATGCTATACTGCTTTGTCTCCGTTTTACTTATCCCTTCAAGTTAAAATGCAATCGAAACGATTTTAAACAAAAACGTTGCTTTTATCGTACGAAGGTTCCGAAAAGTGTTTAAATCGTGAAAAGTTATCGCACTTTACCGTTGCACTAATTCACCCCTTTAGTGTCACTCAAATCCTAACAATTGGTATCAGAGTAAGGCTCACTCTCATATTTGGTTTAATACCCAAGAGAGATGGCTTACTCCGGCATGCATGAGGGACACTCTATCACACGTCCACCATTGTTTAAAGGGTCGGATTATACTTATTGGAAGACTTGTATGAGGATCTTCCTCATTTCCATGGATTTCTTGCTTTGGACTATTGTTGAAAATGGATTTAAAAACTCTTCTCTTCCGATGAGCGAATGGAATGAATCAGAGAACAAGGTTTTTGCTTTAAACGCAAAGGCTATGAATGCCTTGTTTTGTGCACTAGACAAAAATGAATTTAATCGTGTTTCAATTTGTGATTCGGCCTTTGATATTTGGAGAACTCTTGAGGTCACTCATGAAGGCACTAGCCGAGTGAAAGAGTCCAAAATCAACATCCTTGTGCACTCTTACGAACTTTTCCAAATGAAACCAAGTGAGTCCATCGGAGACATGTACACCCGGTTCACGGATGTCATCAATGGACTCAAAGCTCTTGGTAAAGATTTTACTAACTTTGAACTAGTAACTAAAATCTTAAGATCCCTCCCTAAAAGTTGGGATCCAAAAGTTACGGTAATTCAAGAGGTCAAAGACCTTAAAACATTCCCTCTTGAAGAACTTATTGGGTCTCTAATGACCTATGAAATGATATGTCAAGCTTATGATGAGCTCGAGAACCCCCTTCCAAATAACAGAAAGGATATGACACTCACATCATAAGAAGACCACTTGAAAGGAACATCAAGTGATGAGGACAGTGACAATGACATTGCACTTTTGACTCAAAAATTTAAAAAATATTTAAGAAAGAACAAATTTAAAAATAATACAAAAAATAAGTTTGAACACAAGAAGGACCAAGTGATTTGCTATGAATGCAAAAAACCAGGACACTACAAGAACGATTGCACTCAAGCCAAAAAGAGAACATCAAAGAAGAAGGCGCTCAAGGCAACGTGGGATGATTCAAGCGCGTCCGAAGAAGAGGAGTCCAACACCGAGCAAGTTGCTCATTATGCTCTAATGGCCATCGGAGAAGAGGTAATATATTTAATTGATGCAGATTTACCTTATTATTAATTATTAAATGCTTTCCATGAGTTATTTGATGAATGTAAGACAATTAGTAAAAAATACAAATTGCTAAAAAAGGAATATGATAGTCTCACTTGTGATATCGATAAACTAAAAACTGAATATCATGATAGTTTAGCTCCATGTATAAAATGTCATGATCTAGAATCTCTCCAAAAGGAGAACTTGCTACTTAAGGACACATTGAAGAAATTCGATGTTGGTAGCAAATCTTTGAATATGATCCTTACAAATAAGGGTCACGTTCCTAAAAGAAGTGGAATCGGATTTGTGAGAAGTCCTCACCAAAATTCAACCACCTTCATTAAAGGCCCCGTCTTACATGTTTGGCACCAAAGCAATTGCAACTTTTGTTGCAAATATGGACATAAAACTTATAAATGTCTATTCAAGAAAATTAGTCCGAACAAACTAATTTGGATTCCTAAAGGAACCATGATCAACTTTATGCAATATGATGAACAAGTTAAATTAGTTTTTAAGGCACCCAAAAGAAAATGGGTACCTAAAAATAATCCCTTCTTGTAGAAACATACACCATCACAAGCTAGGAGCAAGAGATGGTATCTAGATAGTGGATGCTCAAGACATGACTGGAGATCCATCTTATTTCTCTATGCTCACTAGCAAAGAAGAAGGGTATGTCACCTTCGGAGACAACAACCAAGGGAAAATCATTGGCAAGGGAACCATAGGTAACAAATTAAAATTTTCCATTGATGATGTCTTACTAGTTGATGGATTGAAACATAATCTCTTGAGTGTTAGTCAATTATGCTATAAAGGTTATATCGTTAGATTTGAATCAAATGTATATATTATTGAAAAACCAAACCATAACATGACTATGATTGTATTAAAACAAAATAATGTCTACACCATCAACCTTGATGAACTAAGTAATGAAATGTGCTTCTCTGCTTTAAATGATGATGCTTGGCTTTGGCATAGGAGACTAGGTCATGCAAGCATGAAACTAATATCTAAGATCTCATCTAGAGAATTAGTGCGAGGAATTCCAAATATAAAGTTTATTAAGGACAAAGTATGCGATGCATGTCAACTAGGTAAACAAATAAAAACTAGTTTCAAATCAAAAACTCAAATTAGCACCACTAGACCATTACAATTGATTCATTTGGACTTATTTGGACCAATTGATACGACAAGTCTAGGAGGAAGCAAACATGCATTTGTAATTGTGGATGACTATACTAGATACACTTGGACCTATTTCTTAGCTCACAAAAGTGATTGTTTCAAGTGTTTCTCTAAATTTTGTAAACTCACTCAAAACGAAAAAGGTTTCATGATTTCATCAATTCGGAGTGATCATGGTGGCGAATTTCAAAACCGTGACTTTCAAAATTTTTGTGAAGTAAATGGATACAATCACAACTTTTCCACTCCGAGAAATCCCCAACAAAATGGAGTAGTTGAAAGAAAAAATAGAAACCTATAAGAAATGATAAGAACTATGTTAAATGAACATAGTTTACCTAAGTATTTTTGGGCCGAAGCCGTAAATACGGCTTGCTTCATCATGAATAGGGTCCTAATAAAACCATCCCTATCAAAAACTCCCTATGAATTATGGAATAACAAAAAACCAAATATTTCATATTTTAAAGTTTTTGGTTGTAAATGCTTTATTTTGAATGAAAAGGATGCCTTAGGAAAATTTGATGCTAAATCCGATGAAGGCATCTTTCTTGGTTACTCTTCCGTTTCTAAGGCTTTTCGGGTTTTTAACAAAAGAACCTTAGTAATGGAAGAGTCTATTCATGTAGTTTTTAATGAAATATCTAATTTAAAGAAAAATGATTTTGATGATGATCTTGGTTTTGATAATTTGAATTTAAATGAACCCCCTCCTCAAAATAGCAACTTGGATGCACCTTCTTCCGAAATTTCCTTACCCAAGGAATGGAAGTATATAGATGCTCATCAAAAGGAGCTAATTATAGTAGATATATCAAAAGGGGTTCAAACTCGTTCCTCTTTCAAGAATTTTTATGCTAACGCCGCCTTCCTTTCTCAAATCGAACCTAAATGCATTGACGAGGCCATAAAAGATGATTTTTGGGTTATTGCAATGCAAGAGGAATTGAATCAATTTGAGAGGAATAAGGTATGGAAGCTTGTTCCTAGACCTAGTGACCATTTAGTCATTGGTACTAAATGGGTATTTAGTGTTGAATCTCAGATTTTGATGATGAAGTCAATTGTCATTTGTTATCTAATCTATGTGTTAAGATAAGTGTGCAGGATTAACTACGATGAAAGTTAGACAAGCAGCAGGTGTTGCCCCGGAGTCAAGATCATGATTACGTTGGGAGTTCGAGAGTTCGACGGAAGTTCTGGACGGCCGTTCGGAGGTTCAAATGAAAGAACAGATCCGAGAAGTCTAGAAGCTTGTTGCCGGCTCGTCGGAACTCGCCAAGTGGATCGTCGCAAAGTCCGGAGTTTGCCGGATGTCCGCAGAAGGATCACCGAGGGTTCATCGGATGATCGACGGAAGTTCGCGGAAACTTCGCCGGAGGAGCGATTGACACATCGAGCAAAGCTACGAAGTTGTCTTAGATTTAATCAGAGTTAGCACATTGATTAAGCTTGAAAATGGGAGGTGATCTCATTAGCTTAATCTTGGGGCAATTGGGCCCCCCCGAAAGATTGAAAATGGGCGAATGGAGCTAACCATTCGGACCTTGATTGCACCAAAAGGTGCAACCGCCCTAGGCCAGAGGTGCAACCGCCAGGGTCTGTCTCCCAATGAGGCCGGTGCAACCGCCCAGCCAAGAGGTGCAACCGCCCGAGCTCGATCTTCGAGCTAGATCGGCGGTGCAACCTCCCCGACAGAGGAGGTAGCACCGCCGAGCTCGGCTCTTGAGCTCAGCAGAGGTGCAACCGCCTCGTCGAGGTGGCACCGCCGGGCTCGATCTTGAGCGGACTCAGGCGGTGCAACCGCCTCGACAAAGAGGTGCAACCGCCTGGGCTCGATCTCCGAAGCTCGCCGTGGGTGCAACCTCTCCAGTCAAGAGGTGCAACTGCCTGATCCCGGAATTCCGGGATTTGATCGTTTTGAGCTCCAAATTTGAACTGGGTTGGAGCCTATAAATACCCCACCCATTCAACACTGGAAAGATATAGATCCACACCGAATTCTTGATCTTTTCAGTGACTCTAAGAGCTCAAACTTGTGTAAAGTCCTAAAGTTCTCCTCTTTCTGTTCTTCAAGTCTTGAGTTGTAAAGAGAGGAGAGAAAGGATCTGTAAAGGTTGTCTCCTGAGCCTGTCAAAAGGAGAGAAACTGTAAAAGGGCAATTGGCCTTCGCCCATTGAAGGAAGGCAGCTAGTTGACGTCGGTGACCTCGTCGGAGGAGGAAGCCAAAAGTGGAGTAGGTCAAGACTGACCGAACCACTCTAAATCTCTGGTTTGCTTTTACTTGAGCACTTTATGATTACTGCAAACCTCCTACATAGCTACTGCCCTCTGCACTTTTACGAACAAGTCTCTAAGCTCTGATCTTTCCGAATCTGCATTCAAACGCAAATCGGTGTCTTCGTATGATCTTTATGCTGCAGTTTATGCTTACGTTTTGATTCCATTTATAACTACAAATTGCCTTTTGCGTATTCATAAAACGCTTTTCAAGTTCAAACCTGCGTTTAGACGTAAAATTATGTTTTGACGTAAAACTGCTTTTAGACGTAAAACAGCGTTTAGACGCAAAACTGCGTTTAGACGTAAAATAGCATTTAGACGCAAAGCTGCGTTTAGACGCAAAACTGTGTTTAGACGTAAAACTGCGTTTAGACGCAAAACTGCGTTTAGACGTAAAACTGCATTTAGACGTAAATCGGCTTTCCTCGTACAATCATCAGATTTCAGTTTACGTTTACATCTTGATTTCAACTGCATACTGCCTTCTGCGATTTTACAAACGAGTTTCAAAGGTTAGACGTAAATCTGTGTTTAGACGTAAATTTGCGTTTAGACGTAAATCTGCGTTTAGACATAAATCTGCTTTTTGCAGATTACTTTTTGAGCTGTACAATAGCAGCACACTGTCTTTATACTTCTGTCTAAACAAGTGATTTACGAATCGACACTTAGACGTAAATATGTTTCTTCGTACGAACATCGGATTTCAGTTTGCACCGATATTCTGGTTTTCATCATTGCTGCAAACTGCCAGCATAGATTGACTGAAACCTTGCTTAGCATCAACTCTCATACAGAGTTGTCCTTATCATTCAAACACAACTTTCGGTTTTAATCGCAGAAAGTTTTCCGCTGCACTAATTCACCCCCCCCCCCTCTTAGTGCTCTCGATCCTAACAATTGGTATTAGAGCGAGGTTAACTCTCTAAAGGATTAAAACCCAAGAGAGATGGCATACGCCGGAAACCAAGAGGGGCATTCTATTACACGTCCACCCATGTTCAGTGGAACAGACTACACCTACTGGAAGACCCGAATGAGGATCTTTCTTATCTCTATGGATTTTGAACTGTGGAACCTTGTTGAAAACGGATTTTCAAAGTCTTCTCTTCCAATGATCGATTGGAATGAATTGGAAAAGAAGGCTTTCGCTCTTAATGCAAAGGCTATGAATGCCTTATTTTAGCACTTGATAAAAAACGAGTTTAATCGTGTTTCAACTTGCGAAACTGCATTTGATATTTGGCACACACTTGAAGTGACCCACGAGGGCACAAGTAGAGTGAAAGAGTCAAAAATCAATTTATTGTTGCATTCTTTTGAACTTTTCCGGATAAACCGAGTGAAACCATTGGCGACATGTTTACCCGCTTCACGGATGATGTCGCCAACGGTCTAAAAGGACTCGGAAAAAGTTTTTCGGATTTTGAACTCAGAAAATAAGATACTAAGATCCCTTCCTAAAAGTTGGGATCCTAAAGTCACTGCTATTCAAGAGGCAAAAGATCTCAAGCAACTTCCTCTTGAAGAACTAATCGGGTCATTAATGACCTATGAGATGACTGCAAAGCTCATGAAGAGCAAGAAGAAGACATCCTTCCAAAGAACAGGAAGGATATGGCACTTAAAACTTCTGAATGCCACTTGAGAGAAAAAACTCAAGTGATGAGGACTGATGATGACTTGGCACTCTTAACAAGAAAATTTAAAAAAATTCTTCAAGAAAAACAAGTTTAAGAATGATACTAAAAATAAAATTTGAACCCAAGAAGGACCAAGTGATCTGCTATGAATGTAAAAAAGCCGGGACACTACAAGAGTGATTGTCCCCAAGTCAAAAGAAGAACATCAAAGAAGAAGGCTCTTCAAGCAACATGGGATGACTCGAAAGATTCAAGAAGAGGAGTCCAACACCGAGCAAGTTGCTCATTACGCTTTAATGGCCATCGGAGAGGAGGTAACGAATTTATTAGATGCTGATTTATCTTTCGATGAATTATCAAATGCCTTCCATGATTTATTTGATGAATGCAAGATTATCAATAGAAAATACAAATTGCTAAAAAAGGTACATGATAGTCTTACTTGTGATTTTAATAAGTTAAAAATCGAATATCATGATAGTTTAAATTCATGTATCAAATGTCATGATCTAAAAACCTATCAAAAAGAAAACTTGCTACTTAAGGACACCTTGAAGAAATTCGAGGTTGGTAGTAAGTCATTAAACATGATCCTTACAAACAAGGGTCATGCTCCCAAAAGAAGTGGGATTGGATTTGTGAGGAGTCCTCACCAAAATCCAACTACCTTTGTAAAAGGCCCGATCTTACATGTTAGACATCAAAGCAAATGCAACTTTTGTTGCAAGTTCGGACACAGGACGCATTATTGTCCATTCAGGAAATTTAGTCCAAACAAATTGATTTGGGTTCCTAAAGGAACCATAACAAATTCTATGCAACATGATAGAAAATTTAGATCTATTAGTGAGGCACCCAAAAGCAAATGGGTACCTAAAAATCATCCCTTCCTTAAAAACATTAAAACCTTAGGCTGGAGCAAGAATTAATGTTCTGCTCCTTGATTCTCGACAGTCATAACCCAAACGAAATTTGGATACAACAACGAGTGGTAATTATGAAATCACAAAAGCAATTTGGATATAACCTAATGTGACTTTTCAAAATCACGAACACATGTACGACATTAGGAGTATGCACGTTAAAAGTTCTATCTTGATCGTACAAGCGTTTTTGCCTTAAAATAAAAATACACACGTAATCATGTAAGCAATGTTAATTGCTCTGATGAAAACTCTCCTCAAGACAAAACCTACCTGATCAAATCACAATTAGGTGTTCACTGCCTATAAGTGGTGGCACCTCTCTAGCCGGCGGTGGCACCTCTCCAGCCAGCGGTGGCACCTCCAGCCATCACGAGTTGCTAGCGGTTGCTCCAAACCAAGAGGTGCAACCACCCGCAACTCTGCCTTTTTTAACCCTCACTAGGGCCAGTGCGGTGAAACCGACCCCAACTCACTTTCCTTCATTCTCCACTCCTCCAAGCCTCCTCCATCCTCATTTCACTCCCCTTTAGCCTCCCAAATACCTCCCATTTCGAAGCAAAACATCAAGAATCTCTCCCTATTTTGAAGATTTCACTAAGGTATTCTCTAAGAACCTCTAAAATTCTGTTTTGTTCTTCATTCACTCTTGTTCATCTTTATCTCTTTAAACAGCAGTAGTTATGGGTTCTAGAAGATCCTCAAGGGATAAGGGAAAGAGGAGATTAGTAGAAGAGTTTGATCTCACCCTTTTTTGATTCCAAAACCATGCTGAAAAATTTCTCTCCTTTGAACTAAGAAGCATCAATAAGGGAAAAACGTAGATCTGAATGAACTAAGAGACGTAGAGACTATCCAATGGTTTGCAAACCTAAATCTACTTCCAATTTTGCAGATCAACGAAACCCATCTATCCTAGGCTAGTTAGATTGTTTTACAACAACATGCAAATAGATGATGAAGAAAGGATGTCAACCTATCTCTTAGGACAACACATCTCAATCACTGATAGATTCATTTGTGATATGATAGGTATTCCCATGAAAAAAAGCATAGGACTTTACTTTTAGAGGATCATGGGATGAAGAAACCATTGAAACATCCTATGTTTGAAGCCTTTAGGAACAATCTTTGCCAATCCTAACATAGAATTTGTTCCTAAAAGCTGTGAACATCTACGCCTTTTAACACTAAGATACTTCATCATATCATGACTAGTATAATTCTTCCTAAACAATACCATCATGATGAAGTAAGTCAATTAGAATTAGGAATTATGTACCTAATCACGAAAGGACGTGACATTTGTCTTGGCTATCTGATCCAACAAAACATGTTAGAATTATCTAAGAAAGATATGATGCTCCCATATGGTGGAATAATTACTAGAATAATGAAAGCTTACAACATTCAAATACCACCAGAAGAAGAAGTAATGAAAGTAGATAGATTCAGCATAATAAACAAAAATCTACTTCACCGACTAAGATGTCACTATAGAAACGGTAACTGGGTTAGAATGCCTAGAAGAACTGATCCTCCTCAACCTGAACCTGAACCTGAGCCGGAAACACCAGTCTTTAGGAGTACCCAATCTCCTCCAATCTGTCCCTTTGAGGAAACACATCCGGTTGAGCAAACTCACACATCATCCATCGAAGATATCGGGATTCGGATGGACCGATTTGAACAAAGACAAGAACGGCTTGAACTTCGACAAGATCAAATCCTAACCGAGCTGCAGCAAATCCATTGACAATTTGACTCTTTATTTAGGCACTTCAACATTCCACCTCATGAATGAGCTTGTATGAACATCTGTTGTTTTTGATATGGCATGTTGTAAACTCCTTTTGTTACTCATCATGAAGGACCTTGTTTTTTATATGGTTACCTGATATGTTGTAAACTTCTTATGTTATTCATGAAGGACTTTGTTTTTGATATGGTTACCTGATATGCTGTACATATGTTACTCTGATATGGTTATCTTTGTTTTTGTAAGCATATTTACAAACATCTCTTGTTGTTTATCTCGGATTTTGCACTGAAACTAAAATGGTTTAAAAGCCTATGCCTTGAAAAAAAATAAAGCGACATACCAATGTAGTTGATAAGTCAGCAGTATGACATTGATATGGTTGCTATTACTAATGTTAATATGATTGCTATCATGCCCTGTATCAAGATATCAAACAAAAATTTGCATCGTACAAGCTGATATCTTACCATGTGATGCAATGCTACACTTGCTAAAATAAAATAATGTCAAAATCTTGCTATGCCATATGATGAAATGCTGCACTTGAAATAGTTGCGTTACTACATCAAAAGCTAACACTCAAAGGAAGCAAAAATTCGCTAGCTTGCAACTTGCATATCTAAACTTGGCATCACTTGATCAAATAACATGTTGAAAATTATGTGACAATTTTTCATAACCAAATACAAATAAAAAGTTCATTTTTCGGTTTGAATGCTAAAAATGGGATTTTCCTGTACACTCTTATGAAAACTTGCTGAAAAATGACTTTCCTCCTACTTGTTAAAAAAATGCTATCATGCTTTTTGTTGATGACAAAGGGGGAGAAACATATGAATTGATAAACACTGCCATAATAATGTCTATGTCATAGCTGAACTGCCATAATCATGTCTATGTCATAGTTGCAAATACTTGAGTGATGCTATAAACAATGTTATAGTTATGCCATCCTTGCATCACCAAGAGATATATGAACATGTGCTATAGTTTGCATTATGTCTTGAGTTGATATCCTATCTTGTGAAGTAAATGCAAACTTGCTAGAAAATCTCAAATGTTTGCATCATGTAATAGTCCTTCGCAGCTTTATATGATTATATGATTACATGATGAATAGTTACAAACACAATCATACAAACTTGATGATGTATGTCAAGCCTTGACATCATTCTTGAAGAGATACATCATGATGGGTATCATGATGGGAGTATTGATAAGTTTAACTTATCTAACTTATCAATACGTCACTTGAATTCTTAGGTCTTGAATTCAAGGTTGACTTATCTCAACTATGGCATATAGATAGGGGGAGTTAAGGTTAACTCTATTATCAATTGATTATCATCATAAAAAAGGGGGAGATTGTTGAATCTCGGATTTTGATGATGAAGTCAATTGTCATTTGTTATCTAATCTATGTGTTGAGATAAGTGTGCAGGATTAACTACGATGAAAGTTAGACAAGCAGCAGGTGTTGCCCCGGAGTCAAGATCATGATCACGTTGGGAGTTCGAGAGTTCGACGGAAGTTCGGACGGTCGTCGGAGGTTCAGCGAGAACAGATCCGAGAAGTCCGAAGCTTGCTTAGCGAAGCTTCGTCCCCAACTTCGCCAAGTGGATCGTCGCAAAGTCCAGGAGTTTGCGGATGTCCATGAGAAGGATCACCGAGGGTTCATCGGATGATCGACGGAAGTTCGCGGAAACTTCGCCGGAAGGAGCGATTGACACATCGAGCAACGCTGCAGAAGTTGTCTTAGATTTAATCGTAGTTAGCATGTTGATTAAGCTTGAAAATGGGAGGTGATCTCATTAGCTTAATCTTGGGGCAATTGGGCCCCGAAAAGATTGAAAATGGGCGAATGGAGCTAACCATTCGGACCCTGATTGCACCAAGCGGTGCAACCGCCCTAAACTAGGAGGTTAGAGGTGCAACCGCTGTGTCTCCCCCAGCGACTGGGCGGTAAACCGCCCCAGCCAAGAGGTGCAACCGCCCAGAGCTCGGTCTTGAGCTAGGCTGGGCGGTGCAACCTCTCCACACAGAGAGAGGTAACACCGCCGAGCTCGGTCTTCGAGCTTCAGGCAGAGGTGCAACCGCCTCGAGGAGGTGGCACCGCCTGCTCGATCTTGAGCCAGACTCAGGTGGTGCAACCGCCTTTGACAGAGAGGTGCAACCGCCGGCTCGATCTCCGAAACTGCGCCAAAGGTGCAACCTCTCCAAATCAAGAGGTGCAACCGCCGATCCCGAATTCGGGATTTGATCGTTTTTGAGCTCCAAATTTGAACTAGGTTGGGGCCTATAAATACCCCACCCATTCAACACTGGAAAGATATAGATCCACACCGAATTCTTGATCTTTTCAGTGACTCTAAGAGCTCAAACTTGTGTAAAGTCCTAAAGTTCTCCTCTTTCTGTTCTTCAAGTCTTGAGTTGTAAAGAGAGGAGAGAAAGGATCTGTAAAGGTTGTCTCCTAAGCCTGTCAAAAGGAGAGAAACTGTAAAAGGGCAATTGGCCTTCGCCCATTGAAGGAAGGCAGCTAGTTGACGTCGGTGACCTCGTCGGAGGAGGAAGCCAAAAGTGGAGTAGGTCAAGACTGACCGAACCACTCTAAATCTCTGGTTTGCTTTTACTTGAGCACTTTATCATTACTGTAAACCTCCTACATAGCTACTGCCCTTTGCACTTTTACGAACGAGTCTCTAAGCTCTGATCTTTCCGAATCTGCATTCAGACACAAATCGGTGTCTTCGTATGATCTTTACGCTGCAGTTTACGCTTACGTTTTGATTCCATTTATAACTGCAAATTGCCTTCTGCGTATTCATAAAACGCTTTTCAAGTTTAAAACTGCGGTTAGACGTAAAATTACGTTTTGACGTAAAACTGCATTTAGACGTAAAACAGCGTTTAGACGCAAAACTGTGTTTAGACGTAAAACTGTGTTTAGACGTAAAATAGCATTTAGACGCAAAGCTGCGTTTAGACACAAAACTGCGTTTAGACGTAAAACTGCGTTTAGACGTAAACTGCGTTTAGATGCAAAACTGCGTTTAGACGTAAAACTGCATTTAGACGTAAATCGGCTTTCCTCGTACAATCATCAGATTTCAGTTTACGTTTACATCTTGATTTCAACTGCATACTGCCTTCTGCGATTTTACAAACGAGTTTCAAAGGTTAGACGTAAATCTGTGTTTAGATGTAAATTTGCGTTTAGACGTAAATCTGCGTTTAGACGTAAATCTGCTTTTTGCAGATTACTTTTTGAGCTGTACAATAGCAGCACACTATCTTTATACTTCTGTCTAAACAAGTGATTTACGAATCGACACTTAGACATAAATCTGTTTCTTCGTACGAACATCGGATTTCAGTTTGCACCGATATTCTGGTTTTCATCATTGCTGCAAACTGCCAGCATAGATTGACTGAAACCTTGCTTAGCATCAACTCTCATACAGAGTTGTCCTTATCATTCAAACACAGCTTTCGGTTTTAATCGCAGAAAGTTTTCCGCTGCACTAATTCACCCCCCCCCCCTCTTAGTGCTCTCGATCCTAACATTTAGAAACAAGCAAGACGAAAATGGTATCGTGGTTAGAAACAAGACTAGATTAGTGGCCAAAGGTTTCAACCAAGAAGAAGGTATCGATTATGAAGAAACCTTCACTCCCGTGGCTCGATTAGAAGCCATAAGGATGCTCCTTGCCTATGCTAGTAGTAATAATTTTAAACTATTTCAAATGGATGTTAAAAGTGCCTTCTTGAATGATTTTATTTCCGAAGAAGTATATGTCGAACAACCTCTCGGATTTGAAAATTCTCTTCTTCCTAATCATGTATTCAAATTGACTAAGGCTCTCTATGGCTTGAAACAAGCTCCTAGAGCTTGGTATGAAAGGCTTAGTTCCTTTCGTATTTTAAATAATTTTACCAAAGGCAATGTTGATACTACATTGTTTATTAAACATTCTGAAAATAATTTTCTTATTGTGCAAATTTATGTTGACGGTATTATTTTTGGCTCTTCGGATGAATCACTATGTGAATCATTTGCCAAATGTATGAGTCATGAATTTGAAATGAGTTTAATGGGTGAATTAACTTTCTTTTTAGGATTACAAATCAAACAACTTAGGGATGGTATATTTCTTAACCAATCTAAATATACATTAGAATTTTTAAAACGATTTAACATGGATAATTCAAAAGCAACAAACACCCTTATGAGTACTGCGACTAAGTTAGATATGGATGAAAATAGTGAAAATTTCGATCAAAAAACATATAGGGGAATGATAGGTAGTCTACTCTACATTACCGCGACTAGACCGGATATTATGTTTCAATCAAATCCTAAATTATCTTATCTTAAAAGTGTAAAAAGAATATTTAGGTATCTTAAAGGAACTCCAAATCTAGGACTATGGTATCCAAAATCTGAAAAATTCGATTTAATAGCTTATGCAGATGCCGATTTTGGCGGATGCAGGATAGATAGAAAAAGTACATCCAGAACATGCCAATTTTTAGGACATGCACTTGTTTCTTGGACTTCCAAAAAATAAAATTCAGTTGCACTATCTACGGCGAAAGTCGAATACATTGCTGCAAGTGCATGCTGTGCACAAGTAGTTTGGATGAAAAATACATTAGAGGACTATGGAATTCACTTTAAAAACATTCCCATAAAATGTGATAATACTAGTGCCATATGTCTTACTAAAAATCCAATTCAACACTCTAGAACTAAGCACATCGACGTTAGGCATCATTTCATACGCGATCATGTCCTTAACAATGATGTTGTTCTAGAATTCATTGACACAAAGCATCAACTAGCAGATATATTTACAAAAGCCTTGAATGAAGACCAATTTGAATTCATTAGAAGGGAATTAGGTATGTTAAATTGTCCCTAAACAATAAACTTGTTTGAATGGATTTTCCGTAAAGTTTTTCATCTTCTCTTCGTTCCTCGGTGAATCTAATCCTTCTCCTTCAATTCTAAATGACATGTTAAATTATCTTATCCTACCGCTCTAATCTGCTCAAGATTAATGATTTTATGACATTTTGATTATGAGTTTCAAGTTGACAATTTGAATTTAAATGAGTTTGTATTCGAATTATGATCTTGACTTATTGAAGTTACTACTTGAAATTTTTTTTCAATCTCTTCCTTTTACATCTACAATTTCTGTTATTTATAGAAAGAAGAGATTAGATAATATGGATGCATGCTGAATTTTCTTTTAAGATGAACTCTGTGTAAATATTTTTGCATACTTAATTTTGAATGATAAAATCTTTGTATGACAAAATATGTGCTTCAAGTCTCATTTCCCTTTTTGTTGATGACAAAGGGGGAGAAAAGTGATGACTTGTATCATTTTAATAGCATGACTTATATGAATTGCAAAAGCTTTTCAAAATCTTTGAGAATATGCCTTGCAAAATCTTTGAGAAAAGTGATCGATCGATGTCTTATGTGCCTTATCTTTGAGAATATCGCAAGATTGATTGATCATATTGAAAGCATGTCAAACATGTATATCATGAAATTCATGTTGAAAATCTTTATCTCCTGTCGTAGTAAAAATTGTCTCTTATCATTCGACTTCAAAAGGATTTTCATCGAAGTTTCGCATTTACATTATGCTTAATGAGAATAACGATAAGTTCTACTGTTAGAACTTATCGGTTTATGCTTGAATTCAATGGGATGGAATTCAAGTGTTTTTATCTTCTCATAATATGGCATATAGATAGGGGGAGTTAAGTTTAACTCCGTCATCAATTGATTGTCATCATCAAAAAGGGGGAGATTGTTGAATCTCGGATTTTAATGATAAAATCAATTGATGGGTTAAATGATCTAATCCATATTATTGAGTTAAGTATGCAGGATTAACTACGATAACCAAAAAACACAAAGCAAGGATACCGGAGTCAAGTTCGATGGACATTTAAGAGTCCGAAGAATCGTCAGAGATGCTGCCGGAACCAACCGAGAAGAAATCGGGAACCTGTCGGAATTTTTGGAAGTTCGCCGAAGAGATCGTCGGAGGTTCACAGAGATCACCGAGAAGGTTCGGCTACTCATTAAAGTCATCACAAGTTTGGGAGCTTGCTGGGAGCCCATCGGAAGAAGTTCGTCGGAAAGCTCGCCGGAACAATACTCGACGTTCGCGGTTGAAAACTTGCTTAGGATGTGTTTTGTTAAGTAGTTCACTTATAATTAGGATTAGGATTAAGAGATAATCCTATATCCTGGTTAGGGGCCAACTGGGCCCAAAATTAGACTTGGTTTGGGCTAAATTTGAAGCCCAATAAGTGAACCGAAGGGTCTAGCGGTGGCACCGCCAGACTAGGCGGTTGCACCACCCAGCACCCGAGAGCTGGGCGGTAGCACCGCCCAGCACTGTCAGTGTCTGACACTAACAGGCGGTGGCACCGCCAGCATCGGGAACTCAAAGAGAATTCAAATTTTGGAGCCCAAATTTGAATCCTCTTAAGGCCTATAAATACCCCTCAAATCTCAACTGAGAAAACAACTTTTTGAGCAGCAAGTGTTTGAGAGAAAGGCCTTAGAAAAGTCTTAACTAGCCTTGTTTTCAATTTGCTAGTGTTCGCCTCCTTTCTTGCTGAAAATCTGTAAGAGAGTGAACTGCTTGTAAAAAGTTGTAAGAGGGGTATTCACCTTTCCCTTTCAAGAGATTTGCTAGTGGAAGGTGGGAGCCTCATCGAAGAGGGGTCTCGCAAGTGGATGTAGGTAATTTGACCGAACCACTGTAAAATCGGTGTGATCTCTGGTTTGCATTTACTTATTGTCATTTACATTACTGCAAACCATTTGCACTTTAATGCTATAATGCTTTGTCTCCATCTTACTTATCCCTTCAAGTTAAAACGCAATCGAAACAATTTTAAACAAAAACATTGCTTTTATCGTACGAAGTTTCCAAAAAGTGTTTAAATCGTGAAAAGTTATCGCACTTTACCGCTGCACTAATTCACCCCCCCCTCTTAGTGCCGCTCCAATCCTAACAGTTAATTGATTAAATCAGATATGTTTGATTAGTTAAAGCTAGTTTATGGTTATTCCAAATTAACTTGATTAGTTCAAACCTACTTAACCTAATCGAGATCAATCAAATCTAAATAGACCAGTCTAAGGTGATTCTAGACCGATTTTATAAAGATTTGATGTTGGTTCTATTAGGTCATTATCGAATTAAGTGTGATTTATATCAATTAAGCTATTCCAATTAGGGTTGTGGTTGATTGATGGCTATTGAGAGATTAATATTTCATACTTTTATGATTTGATGAATTTAAAAATTTTATCTAAAGTTGTCATTTTAAAATAATTATTGGTTTTCTACTTTCTTAAGTTTATGATATTGATAGGATTATTATCATGTAATAGATATGACTAGGCTAGTAGTTCACATTGGAAGTGCAACCTGTGACAGGAGCTAGGGGCCTATTACAATGTGGAGCTACCAATAAACATAGTCTAGCTAATTTACATCAAGTATGGCCTCTCATAATATTTAATCATATTGATTTCTTGATGCATACGTGAGTAAATAATGATTATAAATGAATGATCATGGATGTTTATGTATCTCTATCGAGGGAGGCATAGTGATTCCCTTCGGGGATTAGCGAACTATCAGATATGATGGTTAGATGATTCCTCCGTCCGATGTTGGGAGTAATATGTCCCCACTTGGGTAGGTGAGGGATACCACTTCATCCACTATTGAGAGTGTGATATAGATTATCTCCATCCGCTGTTGGGAAGAATCCATCTCATAGAATATATGTCTCCATCCACTATTGAGAAAGTGCACCATTGGGTAATGTGCATCTTTGTTATTATGTATGTGTTGCATGTGGCTAATGCATCATTTTGTTTATTATTTAAGAAATTATCATCGGTTTTCTAATGCATAAGTTTTATGATGAATTGATATATTATCATTTCTTATTAAATTATTAATATTTATTTATATTTCATGAATATTGAAGATTATTTTTTTGATTTTTTTGAGGTTCCTACCAGCATGTGTGGTTGCTGATATGTTTTTATCTTATATTTATTTTTAGAGTAATCTATTACTTTGTAATAGATCTATAGCTTGGATAGAAGAGACTTAACTCTACTAAGAAGATATGATCCTTTTTCTAGTTAATAGAACATTTACTATTGTAAAGATAAGGATTTGAATTCAAGGATAAAGAAAAAAAAAAAGGGAGAGTTTATTATGTAAATTATAGATAATAAAATATTAATTTATTATTCTTTTTATAAATCTAGGATGTGACATAACTTGTGTACAACATGCACCTGCTACTATATACTCAGCTTTAGTTGTAGATAATACAACCGAGTTTTGTTTCTTGAAAAACCAAGAAACAAGTGCATGACCTAAGAGTTGACATGTTTCAGATATGCTTTTTCTATCTATTTGACAACTAGCAAAATCAACATCAACATAAGCAAGTAACTCAAAGTTTTTGGATTTTGAATACTATAATCCTATATTAGGAGTTCCTTTGATGTATCTAAAAATCCTTTTAATAGCTTTTAACTGAGATTACTTGGGATTAAAATATAGCATATAGTCCAACACTAAACATAATATCAGATCAAGTTGCTGTGAGGTATAATAAACTACCTATCATACCCCTATAAATTTTTTGATCAAAACATTCTCCATTAATGTCCATATCTAATTTTGTAGAAGTGATTATTGGTGTATTAATAACTACAACACTATCTATATTAGTGATTAATAAAAATTTCATCACTTAATTATTTAATTTTTAATCCTAAGAAAAATGTTAATTCATCCATTAAGCTCATTTCAAACTCTTCGACTCATACTTTTGGCAAACGATTCACATAAAGATTCATTTGAAGAACCAAAAATGATATCATCAATATATATTTGGACAATGAGAAAATTATTTTTAAAAATTTAATAAATAATGTAATATCAACTTTGCCTTTCATAAAATTACTTTGAATAAGGAAAGAATTAAGCCTCTCATACTAAGTCCTATAGGCTTGTTTTAATCCATAGAGTGCCTTAGACAATTTAAACACATGATTCAGAAAAATTACATTATCAAATCCAAGTGGTTGTTCAACATAAACTTCTTCGAAAATAAAGTCATTAAGAAAAATATTTTTAACAATCATTTGAAATAACTTAAAATCATTATAACTAGCATAAGTAAAGAGAATCCTTATGACTTCAAGTCTAGCCACAAGAGCCACGGTTTCTTAATAATCAATACATTCTTAACCTTTGGCCACTAGTCTAGCCTTGTTTCTAACCACAATACCAAGTTCATCTTGCTTGTTTCTAAAGACTCATTAAGTACCAATTACCAAATGGTCACTAGGTCTAGGAACAAGCTTCCACATCTCATTTCTCTCAAATTAATTTAATTCTTTATGCATTGCAAAGACCCATGAATAATCTTTTAGGGCTTCATCAATGCATTTAGGTTTAATTTGAGATAAAAATGGTTACATTCACATAAAAATATTTAAAAGAAGAGCAAGTTTGAACATCTATATATTTCCAATCCTTAGGTAAGGATTCTTTGGAAGAAGATGCATCCAAGTTGCTTAGGAAAGGAGAGTATTCATTCAAATTTAAAGCATCAAACTCAAAATCATCATCAAAATTATTTTTCTTAAATTCAGGAATCTTATTAAAAACAACATGAATGGATTCCTCTATAACCAAGGTTCTTTTATTAAAGACACGAAAGGCTTTAGAAATAGAGGAATAACCAAGAAAAATGCCTTCATTGAATTTAGTATCAAATTTTTCTAAGGTATCTTTTTCATTTAAAACGGAACATTTACAACTAAAAACTTTAAAATATAAAATATTGATTCTTTTATTATTTCATAATTCATAGGGAGCTTTGGAAAGTAATGGTCTTACGAGAACCCTATTCATGACATAGCATGTTGTGTTAACGGCTTCAGTCTAAAAATATTTGGGTAAGCTATGATCGTTTAACATAGTTCTTGCTATTTCTTATAAGCTCCGATTTTTTCTTTCAACTATTCCATTTTATTGGGATTTCTTGGAGTAGAGAAATTGTGGCTTACCCATTTGACTCATAAAAATTTTAAAAATCACAATTTTGAAATTCACTGCCATGATCTCTATAAATAGATGAAATTATAAAACCCTTTTTATTTTGAATAAGTTTATAAAATTTTAAGAAATATTTAAAATAATCACTTTTATGAGCCAAAAAATATGACCAAATATATCTACTAAAATTATTAACAATTACAAAGGCATATTTACTACCTCATATGCTTGTTGTATCAATTAATCCAAATAAATCCATATGGATTAATTATAGTGGTCTAGAGATGCTTGTTTGATTCTTTGGTTTAAAACTATTTTTTATTTGTTTTTCTAATTGACATGCATTACAAACTTTGTCTTTGACAAACTTGATGCTAGGCATTCCTCTTACTAAGTTCTCTATTTGAAATTTGAGAGATTGGTTTCATGCTAGCATGAACTAATCTCCTATACTAAAGCCATGCATCATTGTCTAAAGTTGAAAAACATGTTTCATCGTAAAAATCATCAATATCAATAGTATACACATTATTATTTTTAAAGGCAATCATAAATCTATTTTTATGTGGTATTTCAATGATAAAAGTATTAGATTCAAATTTGATAATATATTCTTTATCACACAATTGATTAATGCTTAGTATATTATGTTTTAAACCATCCACTAATAACACATCTTCAATTAAAAGGTTTGATTTGTTACCTATATTTTCTTTCCCAATAATTTTTTCTTTGTTGTTGTCTCCGACGGTGACAAATCCTTTGTCTTGGCTAGTAAGCTTAGAGAAGTGTGTTGGACCTCTAGTCATATGCCTTGAGCATCCACTATTAAGGTACTATCTCAAGCTCCTAGCTTGTGATTATAGACACATCTACAAGAAAGATAGTTTTCTTTTAGGTACTCATTTAACCTTGGGTTCCCCATAAATAGATCTACCTATCATTGAGTAATTTATGATTCTTTTTGGAACCCAAACTAATTTGTATGGACTATATCTTTGAAATGAACATTTGTAGGCAAAATGAATATATTTTTCATAGAAATTATGTTTTCTCTACTGTAATGTAGGTCCTTTAACGAAGACAGCTGGATTTTGTTGAGTGTTTCTCACAAAGCCAATTCCTTTCTTTCTATGAACATAACCCTTGTTAGCAAGGATCATGTTTAGAGATTTATTTCCTATTCTAAATTTTTCTAACATTTCTTATAGTAAAGCATTTTCTTTCTATAAATAAATCTATCTCATCACACTTAATGCAAGAAGCTAGCATGCTATCATCATGTTTATTTTTTTATTTATCAAATTCACTAACAAGAGAAGTATGCTCCTTTTTTAACAACTTATATTTTTTATCAACTAGCTTATATCCATCATATAGATCATTGAGAGTGATAAGTAAATCATCATAAACTAAATGAGATTCGATTGTGTCACTTACCTCATCATTGAGCACCATTAGAGCGTAGTTAGCAACTTCTTCTTTGCTGATTGGCTCCTCATTTTTGGATGCACTTGAATCGTCCCAAGTTTCTTTAAGCATCTTATTTTTTTTTTGTTGCTTCTCTTCACTTGGGGACATTCATTTTTGAAGTGCCTTGGCTTCTTGCATTTATAGCAAATTACTTAATATTTTTTTTAATTCACTTTTGTTCTTAGTGTTTTGTTTTGTTTTATTCCTTAAAAATATTTTAAACCTTCATGTAAGAAGTGCCAAATCATCATCATTATCATCATCATCACTTGAGTTTTCACCCAAATGGCTTTCTTTGGTTCTAAGTGTCATGTCCTTCCTATTCTTTGGATGGTTATTCTCAAGTTCATCATATGCTACACATATCATTCCATAGGTTCTTCAAGTGAAAAGTTATTAAGATCTTTTTTTCTTGTATTTCCATTACTTTATAATCCTAACTTTTTGGAAAGGATTTTAATATCTTGTTAACAAGTTCAAAATTAGAAAAAATTTTACCAAGTGCTTTTAGACCATTGATAATATCTATAAAATTGATGTACATGTCTCCAATAGTCTTGCTTAGTTTCATATGAAATATCTCATAGCTATGAACCAAAAGATTAATTTTTTACTCTTTAACCCTACTTGTGCCTTCGTGTATGACTTCAAGTGTGTGCCAAATCTCATGTGCAGTTTCACATATGGAAACCCGATTAAATTCGTTCTTATAAAGAGCACAAAAGAAATCATTCATCGCTTTAACATTCAAAGAGAAAGTTTTCTTTAACAAATTATTTCATTCGTTCATTGGTTTAGAAGACTTCTCAAAATGATAAGACCCTAAAGTCTTATCGTCACTCTGATACCAAATGATAAGACCCTAAAGTCTTATCGTAAAAAAGAAGAAGAGAAAGGGGATGATCACTTCGAGGGGATCGGCCTCCTAGGGTTTGTTAAAAGAGAAAATAGTATTTTTCATAGATAACTGAAAAGAAGCAGTTACATCCCTATTTATAGAGTTCCACCCAGAGTCCATCAGGACTTGAACTCTAATAATAAATAAATATTAAATAAACCTCTACTTGACTCTAATTGAACTAAACAGACTCAATAAACAATTGGACTAAATAAACTCAATAAATATTATTAAAAAATATAGAAAAAGGGTCCTAACAGTTCCTCCCTCTTCAAATCAGCCTTGTCCTCAAGGCTAAGCAGCATCAATCTCGGGGAGCTTCTCTTTCAGCACTTTAGCCATAGACTATCTGCAACGCATCACAACCCGTTGATCAAGTAAGTATGGTCTCGACTTTTTGATAAGGTAAGCAATAGATCAGTCTTTCAGTGTAGTAATCGTTGCATGAAACTTCTGGCCCTGTATAATTAATTTTATCTTTGAACCTTTGCTATCATAAGTGAAAATATGTCCATCAACGATCTTTACTTTGAATCTATCATAGTCTTCAATGTGGTGAGTAAAGTGGTCAATAGTCTCACTGTCCATAAAATTATTAGTGCTACCAGTATCAATCAAAACTATAATAGGCTGATGCTCTAGAGTTCCGCCAACTTCCATAGTTTGCGGGTTAGAGTAGTTAGCTAATGTATACATTGTATGTATGGTAGGTTTAACGTCTTCATTAGAATTTATACCTTCATGATCGGAGTCTACATTCTTAGCTTTCGGCTCCTCTCCACTTGGTTCAATCATCAGAAGTTGCCCTTGTTTACATCGGTGCTCCATACTCCATTTTTCATCATAGTACAAACCCCTTGCTGATCTTTCCTTGCTAATTTTTTTCTCATATAGATTTGCAAATGAGATCGCAGCTATCATAGTGCAGGGTTAGCGAGCCTTAACTTCACACCGGATCTCTAGAATAAGCCCTTCAATAAATGTATCCAAAAGTTATCGGTCCGACCAATCTATAACTTGATTTGATAATCTTTCAAACCTACTCTGATATTCTAACACTGTAGAAGTTTAATGAATTTTGGTGAGCTGGCAATCAATATTCTCATATTCGGATGGGCCAAAGCGAACAAGAAGCCCTCTTTTGAACTACTCCCATGAAGGAACTTCGTGAAAAGTTTCATACCAATCGTACCACTAGAGTGCATCTTGTTGGAAAATCCTTGGGGGCGACATCATATGCGCAGCGGAAGAACAAGAAAAACAAAGTCCCTGATTCCCAAAGAGATGTTCGTCGTCGTGCGAAGATTGGTACGCAAAAATCCGTGAAACATGAAACTGCGTATAGAGTAGATTGTGTTACCTAGGGAGATCGTATATCCCTGTTTCCTTGCAGATCCTTAGGAGAGGGTGAAGGAGGTCAAGCGTCCTCCTCTCTAGTGGTGATCCACACAACAGGGTTGCGACGACGCTCCTCAAAACTCCAGACCTACTCTGAGGTGGAGATGGAGAGGAGAATAGGAAAAGGCAAACAAAAGCTCTCTAGCCCATGGGGCTCTGAATCCCTCCTATTTATAGAGGTCCCCTGTCAAACCCTAATGGGTCCTCCCCTAGTGGGTATTAAATCTACATCCAAGAAGACAAGGGCTCCGTCGAATATCTCATATCCGAACCTCTATTCATCGCAATGCCTACCATTTGTGTGTGACCCTCTAGGCCCAATATCGAGCTGACCGTGAGTCATACCTGTCAGAACTCCTTCTAACTCAGTGAATTATTATCTTTGTATAATTCACTTGACTCATCGACTACGGACATACTAGGCCACTACGCCGTAGTCCCTAGACGATACAAGGGAATTCAATCCATTGGACCTGTCTGTCCTCAATTACCGTGTACCTATAGTCCCTCATCCATCTAATATACTAGAGACTGTATATCGAGCATGGTGTTGTCAGACCCACACGGTTTCTACTCGAGTCTCGCTCTAATCAGATTCTCTCGAAGAACTCTTTCTCTCTCAACCCGAATGACCCTGGCCAGGGATTTGTCTAAGCAAGAACACATGGGATATTCCTCTCATGATGCCGAGAGTGGATGATCATCTATCGACACTCAATAGCCCTCGTAAGGTCGACTACCACTCCCAATGACCAGCTATACTAGATCTAGGACAGCCAAACCTATAAGTCTGGTATCAAAGAGTGGAGCACTCATACAGGACATCCTTGGTATCTCAAGTCTAATGACCAGATACACCACTAGGACTACGGAATCATTGTTTGACAATAAGGCATCATCAACCATCCAGCATTCCGTAAGCGGATCAATCAGTGAACTCATTCTCCAATGAGCACCTGTACTGTATCCCTAGTGTCCCTACACAAGCAGCTATGAGACCAGCTGCATCCATCATATGGATGGGTATACAGCACACTAGTATGTCCAATTATCACGATATCCCTCTCGAGTAACCTATGACCGGGATTATTTGGGATATGTGTTTAAAGGTGAATCGATCTCACTATCGTGATCTCATCACGATCTGATTCCCATTGCACAAATCCAAGGACATCACAATATATGTATGCATTTATGCAATAGTTATAAAGTGATATATGCCAAAATATAATAAGCAAAAAGATTCTATATTAAGTCACACGTGCCATCACTCACGTGATTGGCTTGCTGGGCACCTATGGCTAGCAATCTCCCACTTGACCTAAAGCCAATCACCTATGTATTTGATCCCCATCAGACCCCTATGACGCTCAAAACAAATCTGAGACAGCGGCTTTGTTAGTGGATCTGCAATGTTATCTTCGGATGGAACTCTTTCCACTACTACATCTCCTCGGGTCACAATCTCTCTGATAAAGTGGAACCTCCTCAGAACATGCTTAGATTTCTGATGAGACCTAGGTTCCTTTGCTTGAACAATCACCCCGTTGTTGTCGTAATATAGGGAGATCGGCTCTTCGCTACCCGGCACGACTCCCAAATCTGTGATGAACTTCTTCACCCAAACTCCCTCCTTTGCTGCATCTGATGCAGCAATGTACTCCGCCTCTGTGGTCGAGTCAGCAATGGTATCTTGCTTGGAACTCTTCCACACACTACTCCTCCATTCAAGGTGTACACATACCCTGAATTTGACTTGCTATTATCGACATCAGACTGAAAACTTGAGTTAGTGTAGCCTTCAACCTTAAGGCTATTACCTCTATATACTAGTAAAAGATCCTTAGTCCTTCTCAAGTACTTAAGGATACACTTTACTGCTTTCCAATGCTCCAAGCCTGGATCCACCTGATACCTGCTCGTGACACTCAGAGCATGCGCTATATCAGGCCTAGTACATAGCATGGTATACATGATATACCCTATTGCTGAGGCATAAGGTATCATATTCATATTCGCCCTTTTTTCTGGAGTCTTTGGGGACATACTCGTAGAAAGCGATATCCCATGTCTCATCGGTATGAGACCTCTCTTGGAATTTTTCATGCTAAACCTTTTGACAATGGTTTCTATGTACCTGGACTGGGACAAGCCAAGCATCCTCTTGTATCTATCTCTATAGATTCTAATCCCCAAAATATAGGATGCTTCCCCTAAGTCCTTCATGGAGAAGTGTCTAGATAACCAAGCCTTTACTATGGATAGCATTCCTACGTCATTCCCAATGATCAGGATGTCATCCACATATAACACCAAAAAGGTGATAGCGCTCCCACTTACCTTTTTGTATACACAAGGCTCATCTTCGTTCTTAACGAAATCATAAGATCTGATTGCCTCATCAAATCTTATGTTCCAACTTCGAGAAGCTTGCTTTAATCCATAAATGGATCTAAGCAACCTACACACCTTATCTAGACAGTTCTTGGACACGTATCCCTCAGGTTGCATCATATACACCTCCTCCTCGAGGTTCTCTTTGAGGAATGCGATTTTCACATCCATCTGCCATATCTCATAATCATAGTGTGCTGCAATAGCCAATAGAATTCTAATGGATTTTAGCATTGCTATGGGTGAGAAGGTTTCGTCATAGTCAACACCTTGCCTTTGACGATAACCATTAGCCACTAGCCTTGCTTTATAGGTCTTTACCTTTTCATCTACTCCGATCTTTTTCTTAAAGATCCATTTGCAACCGATGGGTACAATACCTTCAGGTGCATCAACTAGGTTCCAAACCTTATTGGAGTACATAGAATCCATCTCAGAATTCATGGCTTCTGGCCACTTCCCGGAATCTATACTCATAATAGCCTCCTCGTAGGTCTGAGGATCAATATCCTCTACATCCTCTCCTCTAATATGTCCCACATATCTTTCAGGAGGATGGGATACTCTATCAGACCTGCATAAAGTTGAAACTTGTGTATTAGGTACCTGAACAGACTCGGGCTGTAGAGTGGTGCTTAAGCTTGGTTCTCCAACCTCGCTCAATTCTATCATTCTCCCACTATCTCCGCCAAGAATGTGTTCCTTCTCAAGGAACAGTGCTCTCTTAGCTACAAAGACCTTTTGGTCCTCGAGATGATAGAAATAATACCCACAAGTTTCCTTGGGGTATCCCACAAATTTGCATCGCTCTGTCCTTGATTCTAACTTATCGGGGTTGTGTCTTTTAACATGTGCAGGGCAGCCCCAAATCTTAACAACCTTAAGATCAGGCTTCTTCCCTTTCCATATCTCATATGGTGTAGACACTACCAACTTAGTTGGAACTCTGTTCAGAAGGTAAGCTGTGGTTTCTAGGGCATATCCCCAGAATGAGATGAGTAGGTCAGCAAAACTCATCATGGATCGTACCATATCTAATAATGTACGATTTCTCCTTTCAGAGACACCATTGAGCTGAGGTGTATAAGGGGTTGTCCATTTGGATAATATCCCATGGTCCTTGAGGAACTGAGTGAACTCTATACTTAAGTACTCACCTCCTCGATCTGATCGAAGAGTTTTGATACTCTTTCCAGTTTGGTTCTCCACCTCATACTTATACTCTCTGAATTTCTCAAAGGCCTCGGACTTGTACTTCATTAAGTACACATATCCATACCTTGAGAAATCATCAGTAAATGTAATGAAGTAGGAGTAACCTCCAATGGCATGAGTTGACATGGGTCCACATATATCACTATGTATGAGTTCCAACAACTTAGTGGCTCTCTCTCCAATTCCACTAAATGGAGAGTTGATCAGTTTTCCATAAATGCAAGGCTCACAAGTTGCATATGACACAGAGTCGAATGGATCTAGATATCCATCATTTAGCAACTTTTGAATCCTTCTTTCATGGATGTGACCTAGCCTACAATGCCACAGGTATGCACTGTTCATCTCATCTCGTTTTCTTTTGGATCCATTTACATTCATGATATGTGGAGTGGTGTATAATATAAATAAACCATTATGCAATGTTCCTTTCATGATGATCTTATCATCTAATAATATCGAACAACCATTGTTCTCAAAAACAAATTTATATCCACTAACTGTTAAACATGAAATGGGGATAATGTTTTTGATAATAGAAGGAACAAAATAACATGCATCTAATACAATAAAAGCTCCACTAGGCAGATGTAGGGCGACCTCGCCAACAGCTACTACAGTAACTTTTGCTCCATTACCCATCTTGAGGTCCATCTCGCCTCTCTCTAGTCTCCTAGTCCTTGCCAGAACCTGCAAGAATTGCATATATAATAAGCACTACCGGTATCTAATACCCATATGTTATCATAAGAGTCTGACAAATGGAGACTGATCATGAATGTACCTGAAGCTTCATCAAGCTTTTGTTTCGCCCTTTCTGCAAGGTACTCTTTGCAGTTTCTCTTCCAGTGCCCATCTTTACCATAGTGGAAGCACTGGCCTTTGTCCTTTGCTAGGTCTTTCTTAGCAACCTTTGCTTTACCTGGTTTAACCTTGCCCTTTCCCTTCTTTAGGGACCTTTCTGTTTTCCTTTTCCTTTTGGTCTCACCAGTGTAGAGAACTGGCATCTCTTTCTTGATAGTACTCTCTACCTCCCTCAACATATTGAGAAGCTCTGGGAGAGTCACTTCAAGCTTGTTCATATTAAAATTCATTATGAACTGTGAAAAGGAATCTGGTAGGGACTGAAGCACAATGTCCACACACAAGTTATCCTCTAGGACCATTCCTAGACCTGTGAGTTTCTCTATCCACTCAATCATCTTTAGGACATGGTTCTGAACCGGTGTCCCCTCAGTCATCCTAGCGTGAACGAGGCTCTTAGATATCTCATATCGCTGAGTCCTTCCCTATTCCTCAAACAATTTGCGGACATGTAGGAGAATGGATCTGGCATCCATCTTTTCATTTTGTCTCTGTAACTCAGGAGTCATAGAGCCCAACATATAGCATTGAGCAAGAGTGGAGTCATCAATGTACTTCACGTAGCGAGCGATCTCATCCTCGTTTGCCCCTTCTTCAGGCGCAGGCATTACTATATCAAGGACGTACACAATTTTCTCCGCTATGAGAACAATTCTCAAGTTACGGAGCCAATCCGTATAATTTGCCAGTTACCGTGTACCTATAGTCCCTCATCCATCTAATATACCAGAGACCGTATATCGAGCATGGTATTGTCATACCCACACGGTTTCTACTCGAGTCTCGCTCTAATCGGATTCTCCCAGAGAACTCTTTCTCTCTCAACCCGAATGACCCTAGCCAGGGATTTGTCTGAGCAAGAACACATGAGATATTTCTCTCATGATGCCGAGAGTGGATGATCCTCTATCGACACTCAATAGCCCTTGTAAAGTCGACTACCACTCCCAATAACCAGCTATACTTGATCTAGGACAGCCAAACCTATAAGTATGGTATCAAAGAGTAGAGCACTCATATAGGACATCCTTGGTGTCTCAAGTCTAAGGACCAAATACACCACTAGGACTACAGAATCGTTGTCTGACAATAAAGCATCATCAACCATCCAGCATTCCGTAAGCGGATCAATCAGTGAACTAATTCTCCAATGAGCACCTGTACTGTATCCCTAGTGTCCCTACACAAGCAGCTATGAGACCAGCTGCATCCATCATATGGACGGGTATACAGCACACCAGTTTGTCCGTTTATCACGATATCCCTCTGGAGTAACCTATGACCGGGATTATTTAAGATATGTGTTTAAAGGTGAATCGATCTCACTATCATGATGTCATCACGATCCGATTCCCATTGCATAAATCCAAGGACATCACAATATATGTATGCATTTATGCAATAGTTATAAAGTGATATATGCCAAAATATAATAAGAAAAAAGATTCTATATTAAGTCACACGTGCCATCACTCACGTGATTGGCTTGCTGGGCACCTATGACTAGCACATCTCCCTCGAGCTGGATTGAGGCCACTTCTACCTTGGATTCTTCTAAGGTTTTGTGAAAACAAAAAAATTTTTCTGCCTTAAAGATCCAATTGGTTGGATCTCCATCTTTCCATCTCGGAAATTCCATCTTCATGTGTGAATAATTTGTGTCACAATCTTGGGGCCCTTTTCCTATATTTTCATATCTGTGCAACATAGAACTTGAGCCCCCAATTTGTTGAAATTTGCTGAGGCTCTCCAGTAGGCTCTTTTTGAAATCATTAAGTGTTTCTTGCAGTCGGTTCTCAATTTTGATTTCCAATGCCTCCATTTGTGCTTTCACCGAGTTATCAATGGCCATTGCGTAAGCTTGTAAATCTGTAATCTCAACTCCTATTTTTGGTGTCGGTCAAGGGCATCAACAATGTCAATGCGAAGTTGCCGAGTAGGTGGATGCCGGTGATCGAGCGATCGGGAAGCAGCGGCGGCGGTGGAGAAAAAGGCAGCGAGCGTCGTCGCTGGCCGAAAAATTACGATGTTGGAGATGGGAAATAGGGTGTTCTGTTACTATCACACCATAGTCGGACCCACTGGCGATGCTGGCAACGGTGGTGCGGGGGTGATCGTGCAGTCGAGAAGCAGCAGCAGCGGTGGAGAAGGAGGAGCCGGCGGTGTCACGGTTGGGAACAAGGGCAACCGGTGAGTTGCCCTGTTTATGGCACTATGGATGCAGAGCAAGGAGGATCAGCTGCTGGGAGGTGTATGGCGGTCATCGCACCGTGGCTGGCAGCGGTGGTGGCTCGGCAACGAAGGAGAGGGGTGGTGTTGAAGTGGCCGAGAAACAGCGATGGCGGTAGAGGCAACCAGCACTTGTGACAGCAGAGGGACCGGCGGCTGCTCTGTTTCTATCGCACTACAGAAATAGTGACACTGATAGATCGCATGACAGAAGCTGCAACCAAGGGAAGGCAGTGATGGCGGTGCAGCTAGGGCAACGTCGCCAATGGTAGAAGCGGTGATGGGTGGTCTACTGGCTGGGAAACGGCAGCCGCAACCCTTCTCGCTCAAGTGAGATGCGGGCAGCGAGGAGGTGAGGTGAGAAGGTTGCTAGCTGGGGCACAGTGGCAGCGGTGGGCACTGGCCATGGAGCAGCGGCGGTGGTGGTCGCCGACCAGGAAGCGGGCGATGGTGGTCGCTGGCCGGAGAGCTGCAGCGGCGATGCAGGGGTGCGTGGCTACGGCTTCTTCTTCCTCTCTTCATTTCCTTTTTTTTTTTTTTTTGATAACTATGATAGTATTACAGTGAGAACGCCAAGGATCGCTACTCGGATACCAAATAATAAGACCCTAAAGTCTTATCATCACTCTGATACCAAATGATAAGACCCTAAAGTCTTATCGTAAAAAAGAAGAGAAAGGGGATGATCACTTCGAGGGGATTGGCCTCCTTGATCGCTTCGAGGGGATCGGCCCTCCTTGATCGCTTCTAGGGGATCGGCCTCCTAGGGTTTGTCAAAAGACAGAATAGCATTTTTTATAGATAACAAAAAAGAAGCAGTTACATCCCTATTTATAGAGTTCCACCCAAAGTCCATCAGGACTTGAACTCTAATAATAAATAAATATTAAATAAACCTCTACTTGACTCTAACTGAACTAAACAGACTCAATAAACAATTGGACTAAATAGACTCAATAAACATTATTCAAAAGTATAGAAAAAGTGTTCTAACACAAAACCACTTTCAATAATGTTCCATAAATTGAAATCCATAGAAGGTAACAAGATTTTCATTCTAGTTTTCTAATATATGTAGTCCGTCCCATCGAATATAGGAAGATGAGTGATAGAAAGACCCTCTTAGTTGCCAGCAAAAGCCATCTCTATTGGGTATTAAACCAAAAGGAGATAAACCTTGCTCTAATACCAATTATAATCGAGTTGGCACTAAGAGGGGGGGTGAATTAGTGCTTATGATAAAAATTTCATTGATTCAAAAAACTTCAATGATTTTAAAAAGTTTGATTCAATGAAACTCGTATTGGAATGTATATTGAAAGTGTGTTTCACTTGAAGTAAATATAATAAGCAATTAAAAATAGAGAATAGCAATAACGAAGATCAAAAGAGAGTGCACATCAAATTTCTAGTGGTTCGGTCATCATAACCTATATCCACTCCCGATTCCTCCTTTGTTGAGGCCACCGGCGTCCACTAATAGTTCTCCTTCAATAGACAAAGACCAACCACCCTCTTATAATGCTTTCTTCTTTTCACAAGTTTAGGAGACAACTCTTACAAACCTCCCACCTCTTCTTGAATGATTAAAAATTAGAAAGGGAGGAGGAGGACACTTAGCAATTTTATAACTCAAAATCTCAAGATTTTTGTTCACATTTTTTACTGATTCATATAGGAAAGTGTGAGATATTTAGAGGCCCCAACGGCTTCAGAAATGAAGCCAAAAAGTGTGTCATCTTGCTTTTCTAGGGTATTAGCGATACCACTACCATTATTGGTGTTAGGATCAGGGTCGGCACTAAGAGGGGGGGTGAATTAGTGTAGTGGATAAAAACGTCAACTTCATAAAATCTCTCGTACGTTGAAAACCGATTCCGACATAAAAGTCATTTCATAAAGATAATAACTTTGAAAGTGTATTCGTGAAGATAGCTTGAAGGCAGTAAGCACTTAAAGAGGTATGTAGTAAGCAAATAACAAGAATAAAATGCAAACTGAGATTTAGAGTGGCTCGGTCAATCTTGACCTACATCCAATTTCGGCTTCCTCCTCTGATAAGGTCACTGACGTCCACTAGAGGCCTTCCTTCAATATGCGAAGGCCAATTATCTTTTACACCCCTCTTCTCCTTTTACCGGGTTTAGGAGACAACCCTTACAAGCACTCACTCTCCTCTCTTAAATAGAATTCTAACACTTAAGCTAGAGGAGGGATTTCTCAACTGATTTCTACAGCGTTTCTTTCCTTTTTTGCTCTTTGTACTTATGTGCTTTAACGAGGGATGAGAGGGGTATTTATAGGCTTCAAGTTGATTCAAACTTGGAGCCTAAAAACATCTCATCCCGGGTTCCCCGGGCACGGGCAGTACCACCGCCTAGTGTTAGTTTGGCTGACACTGTCTTGGGCGGTACCACCGCCCAGGTCTGGTGGTACCACCACCTGGGGGGTAGTGTTGGGCAGTACCACTGCCCAAACTGGTAGTACCACCACCTGACACCCTACCAGCGATGATACAATCGCCCAGACTGGCGGTACCACCGCTTGATATAGTCTCGAAGATTGTGCCATGACGGTGAGACTTATTGGGGCACTGTTTGGGCTTTTTATTGGGCCCACCATAGTTCTTACATGGGCCTAGCTGGCCTATAATTAGGTTGGCCTAATCCAAGCCTAATTACATACTAACTACGATTCCTAAGACATATTCTAAGCTAAACAAAGTCCGTATGTCTATTCTTCTAGCAAGCTTCCGGCGAACTTCTAGTGAACATCCTACGAACCGTCAGCGATGCTCCAACGGACTCCCGGCAAACTCCTAGACTTGCGACAATCCTCTTGGCAAGTTTCGACGAGCTTCTCTAGTAAGCTTCGAGACTTCTTGGCTGGTTCCTTTGAGACTTCTTGGCTGGTTCCTTTAGAACTTCCGACGAACATCTGGACTTCCAACGAACTTTCAAACTCCCAACGAAGTCACATCCTTGACTTTGGGACTTCATTTTGCTTCATGCTTTGCTATCGTAGTTAATCCTACACATGTAAAACACACTTCGATCTAGATAATTAATACTAAGCATTAATCAAGTTGTCCGACATATCATTGGTCCCTCGATGCTTCGTCCGATTCTTCGGCACATCATCCTCTCTTACGGCCTATTGCCCAATCGGCCAGTTGACTCCGCAACTTTGATATCCTTTGATGAATCGAGCTCCTCTAAAGACAAGGAGAAAATCAACAAAGGCAAAATAAGTAAATATTTAAGCATATTTCTTTTTAAGTGAATCTAACTTTTCATGCTTAGTGCTAAGAGTTAACATGCAATTGTTATGATCAATTTTTTTTTATTTTTTAAAAACACTAGAAAGAAAAGCATGATCCCCTTTTATTTAATTTTTACTAACTAATTTAAAAATAACTCATAAAATGTATCAAGTAATTTTTAAATAAACTAAGGGGGTTTCGGGAGAGTCATTTACCTTATCATCGAGAGCCGTTAAAGCATAGTTTGCCACATTGCCTTTGTTGGTTTGTTCTTTATCTTTGGATGAACTTGATTTGTCCCAAGCCATCTTAAGTGTTTTCTTCTTCTTTTGTAGCTTCTTTTTTGGTTATTTTTGTTCTTTAATTCTTATTTAAAGAATATTTTAAGCTTTATTGTGAGGAGTTTAAGGTCATCATGATCGTCACTTGAGTCATCACTCAAGTTGTATTCTATTGTTTGAAGTTCCAAATCTTTTCTGTTCTTTGGAAGGTAGTTCTCATGTTCAATACAAGTCATTTCATAGGTCATCAAAGACCTGATAAGTTCTTTAATCAGAAAATTGTTCAAGTCCTTTGATTCTTGTATTATCGTTACTTTCGAATCCTAATTTTTAGAAAGAGATCGTAAAACTTTATTAATAAGTTCAAGATTCGAAAAACTTTTACCAAGTGCTTTTAAACCATTGATGACATCTATAAAACGGGTGTACATGTCTCCAACGGTTTCGCTTGGTTTTATATGAAATAATTTAAAATTACATATCAAAAGATTTATCTTATAATATTTTACTCTACTAGTGCCTTCGTGAGTGATTTCGAGTGTGTACCAAATATCAAAATTCATTTCACAAATAGACACTCGATTGAACTCATTTTTACCTAAAGCGCAAAATAAGACATTCATAGCCTTGACATTTAAAGAGAAAGTCTTCTTCTCCAAATCATTCCAATTGTTCATTGGTAGAGAAGGTTTTTGAAATCTGTTTTCAATATTATTTCATAAATTGAAATCAAAAGAAACCAAGAAAACTCTCATTCAAGTTTTCTAATATGGGAGGATGAATGATAGAGTGACTCTCTTGAAATCTAAAAAGAGTCATTTCTCTTGGGTGTTAAACCAAATGAGAAAAACCATGATTCTGATACTAACTGTTAGGATCGAGTCAGCACTAGGAGGGGGGGGAGGGGGGTGAATTATTGTAGCGGATAAAATCACATCGATTCAGAAATCTTATTCGATGAAAACGTATCGACAAAGTGAGTTTAACTTTGAAACTGTACAGAAGAGTGTAATGAGAAAGTAAAGCAAGTAAGGTAGTTTGTAGTAAAGGTAAATTTCACAAATAGAAATGCAAACTGAGTTTTATAGTGGTTCGGTCGTCGTGACCTATATCCACTCCCAATTCTTCTTCCGTCAAGGCCACCGACATCCACTAGCAATCTTCTTTCAATAGGAAAAGATAAACTACCCTTTTACACCCCTCTTCTCCTTTTCATAGGTTTTGAGACAAACTTTTACAAGCACTCACTCCTCCCTAAATAGAATTCTAAACTTTAGATCTAGAGGAGGGGGTCTCTCAAGTGATTACTCAGCGTTTTCCCACTTTTAAGTTCTCTATGCTTGTGTTTGTTAACCAGGGATGAGAGGGATATTTTATAGGCCTCAAGTGGATTCAAACTTAGAGCCTAAAAGTGTCTTATCCCTAGTTTTCGGGGTACTGGCAATACCACCGCCCAGTCTAGAGGTACTACCGCTTGGGAGACTATGTCTGAGTGGTACCATCGCCCAAACTAGTGGTTTTATCACCTAATAGTCTCGAAGACTGAGTTTAGGCGATTCCATCACCTGACACTCTCTCAGAGACTGTGCCACCGACGGTTGCACCAAGTTAGGTCACTGCTTCAGCCTTTCACTTGACCCAACACAGCCCAAACTTGGGCCCAATTGACCTATAATTGAGTTAGCCCAATTCCAACCCAATTATACCTAAAACCTACTTCGATCTAGACAATTATTATAAAACTTGAATCAAATGTTGTTCGGCATGTCATTGGTTCATCGATGCTTCATCCAATTCTTCGGTGCATCGTCCTCTCTTGTAGTCTATTGCCCAATCGGCAAGTTGATCTCCGTAACTTTGGTTTCCTTAGTATAATTTCTGCTCTTCTTGGCCCAATGCCCAAACCTATGGCCCGAAGCCTTCTACCGATACATCGATCGATCCTTCGGCTTGATGTCCAATCTTCTGACATGTTCCACTCCTACCCAAAATGCTTCTTCCTGCCTTAATTGTCTCTCCTTGATCAAAGCTTCCTGCATCACTCAAAATGCAAATAAGATAAACACTATCAATGGGTTTCATCATCAAAATTCGAGATTCAACACTTTGTTCAGAAGGTAAGCTGTGGTCTCTAGGGCGTATCCCCAGAATGAGATGGGTAGGTCTATGAAGCTCATCATGCACCGTAACATATCTAACAGTATATGATTCCTCCTTTCAGACACACCATTGAGTTGAGGTGTATAAGGAGGTGTTCATTGTGATAGGATCCCATAGTCTTTAAGGAACTAGGTGAACTCTGTACGAAGAGTCTTGATACTCTTTCTAGTCTACTTCTCCACTTCATTCTCATACTCTTTGAATTTCTTAAAGGCCTCAGACTTATACTTCATCAATTATATATGTCCATACCTTGAGAAATTATCAATAAAAGTAATAAAGTATGAATAACCACTTATGACATGAGTTGACATGGGTCCACATATATCACTATGTATGAGTTCCAACAGTTTAGTGACTCTCTCTAGTTCCACTAAAAGGAGAGTTGGTCAGTTTTCCAAGAAAGCAAGGCTCGCAAGTTGCATATAGCTCATAGTTGAATGGATCTAGATATTCATCCTTTAACAACTTTTGAATTCTTCCCTTATGGATATGACCTAGCTTATAGTGCCACAGGTATGCATTATTCACCTCATTTCATTTTCTTTTGGACACACTTACATTCATGATATGTGGAGCAGTATTTAGTATAAATAAATTATTATACAATGTTCCTCTCATGATGATCTCATCATCTAATATTATTGAATTCGACTTGCTATCATCGACATCAGATTGGAAACTTGAGTCTGTGTAACATTTAACCCTAATGCTACTACCTCTATATACTAGTAAAAAATCCTTAGTCTTTCTCAAGTACTTAAGGATATACTTTACTGCTTTCCAGTGCTCCAAGCTTGGATCCGCCTAATACCTGCTCATGACATTAAGAGCACGCGCTATATCAAGCCTGATACATAGCATGGCATACATGATAGACTCTATCATTGAGGGATAGGGTATCCTATCTATGTTTGCCCTTTCTTCAGGAGTATTTGGAGACATACTCCTAGAAAGTGATATCCCATGTCTCATTAGTATGAGACCTCTCTTGGAATTTTTAATGTCAAACCTTTTGACAATGGTGTCTATGTACTTGGACTGAAATAAGCTAAGCATCCTCTTAGATCTATCTCTATAGATCTGAATCCCTAAGAAATAGAATGCTTTGCCTAAGTTCTTCATGGAGAAATATCTAGATAAATAAGCCTTTACTATGGATAGCATTCCTACATCATTCCCAACGATCCGGATGTCATCCACATATAACCCCAAGAAGGTGATAGCACTCCCACTTACCTTTCTGTATACACAAGACTCATATTCGTTCTTAACAAAGTCATAAGATCTAATCGTCTTATCAAATCTCACGTTCCAACTTCGGGAAGCTTGCTTCAGTCCATAAATGGACCTAACAATCCTTGGATACAAATCCTTCAAGTTGAATCATATACACCTTCTCCTCGAGGTTGCCATTGAGGAACGTAGTTTTCATGTCTATCTGTCAGATCTCATAATCATATTGTACTACAATATCTAATAGAATTCAGATGAATTTTAGTATGACTATAAGTGAGAAGGTTTCGTCATAGTCATCACCTTGCCTTTGACGATACCCCTTAGCCACTTGCCTTACTTTATACGTCTCTACCTTTCCATCTACTATGATCATCTTTTAGAAGATTCACTTGCAACCAACGGGTACAATACCCTCGAGTGCATCAATTAGGTTCCAAACCTTGTTGGAGTATATGAAATCCATTTCAGAATTCATGGCTTTTTGCCACTTCATGGAGTCTATATTCGTAATAGCTTCGTCGTAGGTCTGACAATCAATATCCTCAATATCCTCTCCTTTAATATGTCTCATATATCTTTCAAATGGATAAGATACTCTGTTGGACCTATGTAAAGTTGGAACTCGTGTGCTAGGTACCTGAATAGACTCGGTCTGTGGAGTGCTGCTTGAGCTAGGTTCTCCAACCTCACTTAACTCTATCAAGCTCCCACTATTTCTGCCAAGAATGTGTTTCTTCTCAAAGAACACCGCACTCTTGGCTATAAAGACCTTTTGGTCCTCGAGATGATAGAAATAATACTCACAAGTTGTTAGGACCCTTTTATTTTATGTGCTTTTGAATAATATTTATTAAGTCTATTTAGTTCAGTTAGAGTCAAGTAGAGGTTTATTTAATATTTATTTATTATTAAGAATCCAAGTCCTAGTGGACTCTAAGTAGAACTCTATAAATAGTAATGTAACCCTTTCTTTCAATAAATAAATAAATTAATCAATCAATGAAATATTATTCTAGTCTATGGACCAAACCCTAGGAGGTCGATCCCCTTGAAGTGATTAAGAAGGCCGATCCCCTCAAAGTAATAAGGAGGCTGATCCCCTTGAAGCGATCATTATCATTTTCATTTCTCCCCTTTCTTTTATGATAAAACCTTAGGGTTCTATCATTTGGTATCAGAGTCTTACCATTTTGTATCAGGGCGACGATCCTCGGCATTCTCACTGTAGTGTTGCCACAACTATCAAATAAATAAATAAATAAATAAATTTGTGTGAGGAAGGGTGAAGCCAGCAGCCACGAACGTCGATCCTTCTAAACCGAGAAGAAACCTCTGCGTCTTGGTCAGCGACCACCGTTGCCCCTTCTCCACTACCGTTGCCCCTTCTCCACCACCGTCGCTATTGCCTAGCCAACAGCCGCCACCACCGCCACTGCCCCCTTGCTGCAGTTATCTTCATCTTCAAAAAAAAAAAAAAAAAAAAAGAGAAGAAGAAGAAGAAGAAAAAGAAGAAGAAGAGGAAGAAGAAGAAAGAGGAAGAAGAAGAAGAAGAAGCCGCAGCCATCCGGCCAGCCCACCCACCATAGCTACTCTCCAGTCTGTCACGGACAAACTTCTAAACAGGATGTTTGATGTAATGCTTATGTATGTCCATGTCTTTTGGTATGTTCATGCTTTGTACAACATGTAGAGGGATGGCCGAAGGCTTAATAGTCCAATTTTAGTTAGGTTGGTGGCCGCTTTAGGCTTGTAAATAAAGGTTGTGTCATGTGGACACGTGTGAGAGATTTTTATTCTATAATGGACCATTTTACCCTTTGTTGTGCAACTGTTCAGAGCTTGTAAAGTCTGTTTGTAATTTGCATTGTCTATAAAGTGTTTTTCAGAGATGTTTGCTTATGGATCCCGAGTGAGGTGTTTTCTCCGTCCTGTTCTCTCTTTTGTGGGTCCTAAGGGACCATGGGAGGCTTCGGGAGGCTGACCTTTGCGGACGGACACACAAGGGTGCCGCACGACTTAGGGAAAACCAGCTAAGTCCATGACAGATGGTATCAGAGCGGGACAAGCACTCATAGAAACACTTAGTATGCAAACGTGGGGGACCTAGCGGGGCTGCGTTGAGGGCAGCCAGCACACGCACGACCGTTTTGGGGAAAACGGGCATGGAGATGTAGGGAAAAGGAGTCGCTCGGAGGAGCGGGCATCTGAGATTGGCATTCAGAGGAATGGCCAACCCTTCGCACAAGAGGCACCACGAGAATAAATAAGCTTGGAAGAATGCGGAGCGCACAAAGGTTGGGATGGCTGAGTTTGAGCTACGGCTCAACGTTGACAACCATACTTGATGGTGCTCAAGGCAAGCAAGACGCTTAGTAAAGATGAGACCATCCAAGGTGGAATGAATTACTCAGCGACCGAAAGAGTTATGCAAAGCTCACAAAGGTGAGGGGAATTGCTAACTCAAAGAATTCGGTACTCATGCATGGGCTTGTATGCGGACGATGGAATGTTCGCGGCCATCCCAAGGTGACCGAAACTCGGCGCCATGGAGCATTGAAACTTTCTCTTCGGCATGTGAAGGATACGTTCGTAGGAGGTTGAAGTGTGCAACGAGTTCAGCATGTTGCTAGGCCTTGAGTGGTGCAGCGGGGGCTATATTGACGTCGAGTCGCAATCTAACAAGTGTGTTTGCAGGAGGCAGAACAATGCACAATTTGTTCAGCAGATCGGAGTAGCCCAAGGGAATGGTGGTCTCCGAAACAAAGAGAGATGTTGCTCCAATGGGACAATTATCCAGGAGGGATATGTCCCAGTTCTCCAGAGGGAGAATCATGTGGGACGGACCTCACAAGTTGAGGAGGAATACCTCAACAAACAACAACTCCACGAAGCTCAATGGACTGAGTAAGCTGCGAGGAGTCGTTGCATGATCTCACTTGAGAGAATGCATTGGTGGATGCATTGCGAGATCAAGTGGGGGAGCGACCCAAAGCAACACAAATGAAGGCACACTTGGAGTTGATATGGAGATCAGACTCAAGGGAGGGCTGACCCGTGGAATGGTGGGTGCGAGGGCCACCATCAACTCAATGCAAAAATGTGGAGCGGAACAACTTGGGTGTAACTTGGCGAAGTACCCAAGCTGCATGAAGGGAGCTAGCATAGAAGATGGAACATGGAGCAGAGGCATAGTGCTTTCCTTGGACAGAGGTCAAGGACATGAACTCTTGTAGAGGCAAGAGCAGGATCATGTTGTTCCATGGGTCATTCATTCTGACAGAGCAGACTCATCTTGCATGGTGCCAAAGATGAAGGGAGCTTCTGGGCACATACACTTTATCTCGGAGGAGCATTTGATGGAGGAACTGTTAGGATCGGAGCAGCACTAAGAGGGGGGGGTGAATTAGTGCAGCGGATTAAAATTTCGGTTTTTTAAAAAATCTTTCGTATGATAAGAGCGGAACTTGACAAGCTTAATCTTGAAAGCGTATTCTTAAATATGCGCAGCAAAAGTAATAAGGAACTAAAGCATATAAGAAGGTTTGCAATAATGTAAATAGCAATAATGAAATGCAAACCAAGGATCACGCCGATTTTAGAGTGGTTCGGTCAAATGACCTACTCCACTTGCGAGGCCCCTCTTCGATGAGGCTCCCACCTTCCACTAGCAAGTCTCTTGAAATGGAATGGTAAATACCCCTCTTACAACTCTTTACAAGCGGTTCACTCTCTTACAGATTTTCGAGAAGAGATGAGGTGAACACTAGCAAATTGAAAAGAAGACAAGCTAACACTTTTCTAAGACCTTTCTCTCAAACTCTTGCTGCTCAAAAAGTTGTAATCTCAGTTGAGATTTGAGGGGTATTTATAGGCCTCAAGAGGATTCAAATTTGGGCTCCAAAATTTGGGCTCCAAAATTCAAATTCTCTTTGGGTTCCCGATCTTTGGCGGTGCCACCGCCAATAAGCAGTGCCACCGCCCAGCCATGAGGTGTCACCGCCCGGCACTTTCAGGTGCTGGGCGGTGCCACCATCAGCCCAGCGGTGCCACCGCCTCCTACAGTGTTTTCAGCCAGCTATAGTGTTTTCAAACTCACGCCCTCAAGTGTTTTTTCACCCTCTGATGTTATAGGCCCCTACTTGGGTTATAGGATTAATACCTAATCCTAACCTAATTAACATGCTAACTACGAATTTTAAAGACATTATATAAGCTATTACAAAGTCCATAAGTCAAGACTTCTTCCAGGGTCTTCCGATAAACTCTCGAAACCATTCTGGGACTCTCGGCAAGCTCTTAAACTTCACGATTTGATCTTGGCGAGTTCCAATGAAACTTCTTCGGCAAAGCTCGATCTTTCTCGGCAAACTCTGCGAACTTCCCACGAACCTTCCGGGAAGCTTCCAAAAAACCCTTGACAAGCTCCCTACTCATTCTCGGCTAGTTCCGACGGTGTTCCCGACGATCCTTCGGACTTCCGGTCGAACTCTTGAACTCCCAACGAATTCTTAATTGTTTGACTCCGCTTTTGTTTACTTCATGTCTTCATCGTTATCGTAGTTAATCCTGCACATGCAAAGCCAAAACTCTACTCCGATCTAGATTGTTATTACAACGCGAATCGACATTTCGTTGCCCGACACATCATTGGTTGGCGTTTCATCTGATTCTTCAGCGTATCGTCCTCTCTTGCGGCTTGTTGCCCAATCAGCGGTTGACCTCCGCAACCCCGATATCCTTGGTGCAATTCCGCTCTCCTTAGCCCGATGCCCGACGTTCGAAGCCTTCTGCCGTCCAATATCCTGACGTGATCTCCTCCGGCGCAACGTCAATTCCTCCTGTGTTAACTGTCTAATTCTGATCGAGCAGACCTTTATCACTCAAAATGCAGTTAAACATCTAAACACAATCAATTAGTTTCATCATCAAAATCCGAGATTCAACAATCTCCCCCTTTTTGATGATGACAACTAATTGATGACTAACGGAGTTAACCTTAACTCCCCGGAGTTTAAACAAACTCCTCCTATCAATATGCCATTGATAGAACACTTGGATTATCTCAAATCCAAGTAACATTCATCACATGTTATGAAAAACATTTAAACCATCATGCAAATATATAAAATGTTTAATTCAATGCATGAAGTCATCAATATACTTCTCCCCCTATGTCATCAACAAAAAGGAGAAGTAGCTCTAGCTATTTTAAAAGATATGCAAGTTTTTACAACATGAAGCTAGATTTTCATCACAACATATAGGCACAAAAGCATGGCAATTCAACACTTGAATTTTTGTGCAAGATTACACTTTGCTTTTCTTTGCAAGTAACAATATTTATGATGTTTGATATAGCAAATTTTATATCATGCGAGGTAGCAAACTTTTGTGATGTTTCAAGATAGTAAGTTCTTTCTTCTCTTTTGAGAAGTGCTATTTTCGCTTCCTTTACAAAGTGCAAGCTAGCAAAGTGTTTGAAAAAGTGAGCAAGTTTTGCAACATAGAAGCTAGCAAAATTTTCAAGCAAATACAAGATAGCTTTCTTGTTGGAGTGTGTAAGCTATCGATTCTTGCTTCCTATTGTAATGTGTAGGTTGCAAGTCTTGCTTCTTGAGATAGGCAAGATAGTGATGTTCAAGAAGACAACTTTTGCTTCTTGAAATAAGCAAGTTAGTAATCTTTGCTACTTAAGATAGGCAAGCTAGCAATAACTTTCTCCCCCTTTGTCAATGTCAAAAAGAAGGAGAGGAACCAATGATTTAGACTTTTACATCAACTTTGCATCAATCAATATTTCAATCATCACATGATGCATACAAGACAATAATGTAATGAAATCATTTCACGAAGGATACCAATGTGAAAATTCACTAAGGATCACATGAAACAATCACAAATTATGATATCATTATGCGATACATCATGATATGATAATAGTCTAAAAACAATTAATTTGTGATACATGTGATACATTCGATACACTAAAAAAAAATCATTCATGATGCTTTTAAGGATATCAACATATTTTTTTACACAAAGCATGGCAAGAGCAATTTTGTTGCAAGTTTTCTAAGTTTTGCAATTTTTACTTCTTTCGAGATAGCAATTCTTTGCTTCTCTATGAGCTAACAACTTTTACGATATGCAAGTTTTACTACATATAAGCTAGCAAATTTAAAGATTTGCAAGTTAGCATATTTGCTTTTCTTTACATGCATGATAGCATTTCTTTGTAATGTTTAAGATAGCAAATTGTACATTATGCTAGCTAGCAAATTAAAGATGTTCAAGAAAGCAAGCACTTTCTTCTCTTTTGAGAAGTGTCAATTTTTTGCTTCCTTAGCAAAATGTCAACCTAACAAGAGACAATGTTTTACATGAGGCAAGCAAACAATTTGGCAAGTGTTACATTTGCATCTTCTCTTTAGATGTGCAAGAAAGTAAGGAAGTTTTTGCATTTTCTTGACTTGTGCAAGGTAGCTAATTTTTGTTTGAGATGACCCTTTACATCAATTCAAGATAGCACATTAGTAACTCTCTCTCCCGTTGTCATTGGCAAAAAGAAAGGAAGATTCAAGTCATGAATATCAAAATAATAATTTTGTCATAAGTATTTCATCATTGCGTATATCATTATTACATGCATAATACCAAATCATCATATATTCAAAACATATTAACTCATCATTATATGCATGATTCCAAATCATCATTCATATCATTTCAATCATTGTTTCAATCATCACTATAACTCATCATGCACATGATGTAAAATCATCTAACATGATACAAATATTTATTTTCAAAATGTTTATCACTATTTTCATGTATGATAATAAAGTATTCATGATGCATATATCATCACAATACAAAGCAATTGCATACATAATTTCAAAGTATAAATATTTCAAATCATGAAGATATTAACTTGTCAAATTTCATCTAATCATTCATGATTATAACTTTTCATTTGTATACATCAAAATAATATCAAGAGTATTTCATGCATAATTTTAATCACCACATAAGGAATATCAAGAAGAAAGTAATTGGGTGATGCGATAAACATTTCATGAATACAAGGAATTGTATAAAAATCATATCATGAAAAGATAATAATAGAAGACACATTTTGTTTTGAAAAATCTCCTCTTAAATAATCAAGGAAAAATCTTAGGAGATCGATTAATGAAAAAATCTTGATTCATAATAAATCTTAATTTGTAAATATCACGGAATCAAGATCATGATTTTGAATAAAACTCATTCAAATTCAAATCATCCAAATCATCAAAATCTCAACATTTCTTTCAAGAGATTCAAAATGGCATAGATAGTTTTATTAGTCTCTTAGGTAGAAATCAATAAGATAAAGGATTACATTTCATTTTTATAAATTTCTATTCATGTGATTTGCTTCTTATGAGCATGCCTTAGTCTTTATATGCCAAATCAATATAAGCATTAAAGTTCAAGATGTAAAGGCAAAATCTTATAAGACAACTCATTTATAAAATATTCATCATGTTTATTTTCATGAGATTCATAAGATTGGTAAAATAAATTCATTAATCTCAATAGAATAGAAAATTCATTTCTATTTCATACAATTGATTTCATGTGAGAGTGTTCAAGTCTTTTTGTGAAAACATTGTATCATCATTTAAAGTCAAAACATAAGTTTCGTCATAAAGCCGTCAAGCCCAAACACATAAAAAATAAAACATCATGATATCACATCTATCATCAAAAGACTATCAAGAAATTCATACATAGATGTACATGCACTATGTCATCTTAATATGTCATGAGAATGTCATCTTAATTCGTCATAAAAATGATTAAACCAAAAACATGTTAATCCAAAATGAGAGTATCAAATCAACATTTACTTCAAAAACTCATGTATGTCATAAAATCATCAAGATACACATGTATGGATTAATCCTAAGCATTATCACATATCATATAATTATCATCCATAATGTTGCATACATCATTCAATATTTCAAAACATAACATGCATGAAACCTTAGCAATATACTTTTCATTGATCAAATTTTTAGTTTTTTTCAAAGATGCTAAAAAAGAAAAACATGATATAATTTTTGAAAAATAAATTTTTTTTTTTATTTCCTATTCCTACTATCTAAATTAAGCACTCATGAAAAACTTCAAGTAATTTCAAAATAATTCAAGAGAGTTGAGTTAGTTACCTTGTAGTCGAAGCCCATCAAAGCCCAATTCGCCGTTTCATCTTTGGAAGTTCTTGATTCATCCTTGGGTGCTTCCTTTTCTTTGGCCTCTTTCTCCGTTCAAGTTCATTGTTCATTTTAGATTTTTGTTTAATGAACTTATTAAGAGTTAGTGTTCGAAGTTCAAGTTCATCATTGTCCTCATCACTTGAGTCATCGCTCAAGTGGTATTTATTTGTCCGGAGTTCCAAATCCTTCCTATTCTTTGGAAGGTGGTTCAAGTGTTCATTGTGTTCATCATGTGCATTGCGCACCATTTCATATGTCATCAATGAGCGATAAGTTCTTCAAGTGGAAAAATATTTAAATCTTTTTTATTTCTTGTATTGTCAGAACTTTTGATTCCCAAACTTTAGAAAGTGATCGTAAAACTTTACTAACAAGTTCAAAATTCGAGAAACATTTATGAAGAGTTTGTAAACCATTGACGACATCCGGTAAAACGGGTGTACATGTCAACAATGGTTTTAGCTTCGGCTTCATTTGAAAAAGCTCGAAATCATGCATTAAAATGTTAACTTTCGAGTCTTTGACTCTACTAGTTCCCTCGTGTGTGATTTCAAGTGTTAAGCCAAATATCAAAAGCTGTTTCATTGCGTAGAAATCGATTGAACTCATTTTTTTTTGTCTAAAGCGCAAAAATAAGGCATTCATAGCCTTTGCGTTTAAAGAAAAATACTTCTTCTCCAAATCCGACCATTCGTTCATCGGTTTAGAGGGAAGTTGAAAACCATTTTCAACAATATTCCATATATCCAAATTCATAGAAATCAAGAAAACTCTCATTCGAAGTTTTCCAATAAGTGTAGTCCAATCCGTTAAACAACGGTGGACTAAAAAACGATAAGCCCTCTTGAAAGCCATGAAGAGCCATTTCTCTCCGGTGTAAATCCAAAATGAGAAATACCGGGCTCTGATACCAATTGTTAGGATCGGAGCAAAGCACTAAGAGGGGGGTGAATTAGTGCAGCGGATTAAAACTTCGGTTTTTAAAAAAATCTTTTCAGATGATAAGAGCGGAACTTGACAAGCTTAATCTTGAAAGCGTATTCTTAAATATCTTATAAAAAGTAATAAGGAACTAAAGCATATAAGAAGGTTTGCAATAATGTAAATAGCAATAATGAAATGCAAACCAAGGATCACGCCCGATTTTAGAGTGGTTCGGTCAAATGACCTACTCCACTTGCGAGGCCCCTCTTCGATGAGGCTCCCACCTTCCACTAGCAAGTCTCTTGAAATGGAATGGTAAATACCCCTCTTACAACTCTTTACAAGCGGTTCACTCTCTTACAGATTTTCGAGAAGAGATGAGGTGAACACTAGCAAATTGAAAAGAAGACAAGCTAACACTTTTCTAAGACCTTTCTCTCAAACTCTTGCTGCTCAAAAGTTGTAATCTCGGTTGAGATTTGAGGGTATTTATAGGCCTCAAGAGGATTCAAATTTGGGCTCCAAAATTTGGGCTCCAAAATTCAAATTCTCTTTGGGTTCCCGATCTTTGGCGGTGCCACCGCCAATAGCAAGCGTGCCACCGCCCAGCCCATGAGGTGTCACCGCCCAGCACTCGGTGTCTGGGCGGTGCCACCACTCAGCCCAGAGCAGTGCCACCGCCTATAGTGTTTTCAGCCCATTATAGTGTTTTCAGCTCACCGCCTCTGGTGTTTTTTTCCTCTGGTGTTATAGGCCCTACTTGGGTTATAGGATTAATACCTAATCCTAACCCTAATTAACATGCTAAATACGAATTTTAAAGACATTATATAAGCTATTACAAAGTCCATAAGTCAAGACTTCTTCCCATGAAGCTTCCGGCTTAAACTTTTCGGCGGTCTTCCATAAACTCTCAAAAACCATTCTCTTGGGACTCTCGGCAAGCTCTTAAACTTCACGATTTGATCTTGGCGAGTTCAATGAGCTTCTTCCGGCAAGCTCGATCTTTCTCGGCAAACTCTGCGAAACTTCCCACGAACCTTCCCAGGCGAGCTTCCAAAAAACCCTTCGCAAGCTCCCTACTCATTCTCGGCTAGTTCGACAGTGTTCCCGACGATCCTTGGGACTTCCATCGAACTCTTGAACTCCCAACGAATTCTTGTGTTTGACTCCGCTTTGTTTGTTTCGCTTCATGTCTTCATCGTTATCGTAGTTAATCCTGCACATACAAGCCAAAACTCTACTCGATCTAGATTGTTATTACAACGCGAATCGACATTTCGTTTGCCCGACCGTCATTGGTTGGCGTTTCATCTGATTCTTCAGCGCATCGTCCTCTCTTGCGGCTTGTTGCCCAATCAGCGGTTGACCTCCGCAACCCCGATATCCTTGGTGCAATTCCGCTCTCCTTAGCCCGATGCCCGACGTTCGAAGCCTTCTGCCGTCCAATATCCTGACGTGATCTCCTCCGGCGCAACGTCAATTCCTCCTGTGTTAACTGTCTAATTCTAATCGAGCAGACCTTTATCACTAAAAATGCAGTTAAACATCTAAACACAATCAATTAGTTTCATCATCAAAATCCGAGATTCAACAGGAACTAAGGCGACTCAATTTACGAAGGCGAAGTTGGGTTCAGAAGGCCTTAGCACGGGGCAAGAGGATGCAGAGGCGGGTACTCTTGAAGAATATACCACAGTGTTGCCATTCAAGTTGCTATGAAGGAAGCGGTGCACAGCGAAGATTGTGCTGGTAGGGGTAGAGGCCCAAGATCCAGACAATGGTGCACTAATTGCAACGAAGTCGGGGGACTTCGAGAGCTACTAGGCGACGAACTGTCCTAGAGCGATGCTTTAGAAATAAGCAAGATGAACATAATATCGTGATTAGAAACTAGACTAGATTAGTGGCCAAAGGTTTCAACTAAGAAGAATGTATCAATTATGAAGAAACATTCACTCCTATGGCTAGACTTGAAGCCATAAGGATTCTCTTTGCATATGCTTATTGTAATAATTTTAAGTTATTTCAAATGGATGTTAAAAGTGCTTTTCTAAATAGCTTTATTTCTCTATGTCTAAAGTTTTTCATGTCTTTAATAAAAGAACTTTGGTTATAGAGGAAGTTATTTTTAATGAGATTTTTAAATTTAAGAAAAATAATTTTGATGATGATTTTAATTTTGATATTTTGAATTAAAAAAAAAATTTCCTCTTCCTAGCAACTTGGATGCATCTAATTATAAGGAATCCTTACCTAAGGAATATAACTATGTAGATACTCATTCTAAGGAGTTAATCATCGGAGATATATCGAAAGGTGTTTGAACTCATTCTTTTTTTGAAAAGTTTTGTGCGAATGTAGCTTTCTTATCTCAAATTAAACCAAAATACAATGACGAAACCCTAAAAAATGATTCATGGGTTATTGCAATGCAAGAAGAGTTAAATCAATTTGAGAGAAATGAGGTATGAAAGCTTATTTCTAGACCTAGTGACCATTTAGTAATTGGTACTAAATGGATTTTTAGAAACAAGCAAGATGAACCTAATATCGTGATTAGAAACTAGGCTAGATTAGTGGCCAAAAGTTTCAACTAAGAAGAATGTATCGATTATGAAGAAACATTCACTCCTATGGCTAGACTTGAAGCCATAAGGATTCTCTTTGCATATGCTTATTGTAATAATTTTAAGTTATTTCAAATGGATGTTAAAAGTACTTTTCTAAATAGCTTTATTTCTTTATGTCTAAAGTGTTTCATGTCTTTAATAAAAAAACATTGGTTATAAAGGAAGTTATTTTTAATGAGATTTTTAAATTTAAGAAAAATAATTTTGATGATGATTTTAATTTTGATATTTTGAATTTAAAAAAAATTTTCCTCTTCCTAGCAACTTGGATGCATCTAATTCTAAGGAATCCTTACCTAAGGAATATAAATACGTAGATACTCATCCTAAGGAGTTAATCATCGGAGATATATCAAAAGGTGTTTGAACTCTTTCTTTTTTTGAAAAGTTTTGTGTGAATGTAGCTTTCTTATCTCAAATTAAACCCAAATACATTGACGAAGCCCTAAAAGATGATTCATGGGTTATTGCAATGCAAGAAGAGTTAAATCAATTTGAGATAAATGAGGTATGATAGCTTATTTCTAGACCTAGTGACCATTTAGTAATTGGTATTAAATGGGTCTTTAGAAACAAGCAAGATGAACCTTGTATCGTGATTAGAAATTAGGCTAGATTAGTGGCCAAAGATTTCAACTAAGAAGAATGTATCAATTATGAAGAAACATTCACTCCTATGGCTAGACTTGAAGCCATAAGGATTCTCTTTGCATATGCTTATTGTAATAATTTTAAGTTATTTCAAATGGATGTTAAAAGTGCTTTTCTAAATAGCTTTATTTTTGAAGAAGTTTATATTGAACAATCATCGAGATTTGAGAATACTCTTATTCCTAACCATATTTTTAAGTTGTCTAAGGCTCTCTATAGATTGAAACAAGCCTCAAGGGCTTGGTATGAGAGCCTTAGTTCTTTCCTTATTCAAAATAATTTCTCAAAAGTCAAGGTCGATACTGCATTATTTATTAAAAAAATTAAAAATAATCTTCTTGTTGTTCAAATTTATGTTAATAATATTATTTTTGGTTCTATGAATGAGTCTTTATGTGAATCTTTTGCTAAAAGTGTGAGCCAAGAATTCGAAATGAGTCTAATGGGTGAATTAACCTTCTTCTTAGGGTTACAAATTAGGCAACTAAATGATAAAATTTTTGTTAGTCAAACTAAATATGCTTTAGATCTATTAAAATAGTTCAACATGGATAGTTCTAAGGTTATTAACACACCAATAAGCACTTCCACAAAGTTAGATATGGATGATAATGAAGAAAACTTTGATAAAAAAACCTATAGGGGTATAATAGTTAGTTTACTATACCTCACCGTAATTAGACTGTACATTATGATTAGTATTGGACTTTGTGCTAGATTTCAATCTAATCTAAGCTATATCATATTAAAGCTGTTAAAAGGATCTTTAGATACCTAAAAGGAACTCCTAATCTAGGATTACGGTATCCAAAATTCAACAACTTTGAATTAATTGCGTATGCCGATGCTGATTTTGCTAGATATAGAATAGATAGAAAAAACACATCTTGAATATGTCAACTCTTACGTCATGCATTTGTCTCTTAGTCTTCCAAGAAACAAAATTTGGTTACACTATCTACAATCGAAACCGAGTATATTGCAACAGGTGCATGTTGTGTGCAAGTTATATAGATAAAAAACACATTAGAAGATTATGGAATTCACTTAAAAAATATACCTATAAAATGTGATAACACTAGTGCAATATGTTTAACAAAAAATCTCAATCAACACTTTAAAACTAAACATATTGACATTAGGCTTCATTTTATTAGAGATCATGTTAATAACCATGATATATCTTTAGACTTTATTGATATAAAACATTAATTAGTTGATATTTTTATAAAATCTTTAAATGAGGAATAATTTAATTTTATTAGAAGAGAATTTGGCATGTTAAATCTTCCAAATGCATGAGTTCCTCTTATATATTTTTTAGATTCCTCAGTTTTTTGGAAATTGAGTTTTCTTTTTATCGAGATCACTTCCTATCGCCTTCTTGAAGTTTTATTCATGGATTTTTTATCCTTCATTTGATGATTTTTCTTATGAATTCTTCCTCTCTCTACTCACGAAAGAAGGGTTTTTATTCATGAACTTTTGGTATACTTGATCTTTTATGAGATGATCATTTCCTATGAATCCTTCTTCCTTCTTTTTACAAGAATAGGGATTTGATACATGAATTTTTAGTATGCACATTTTGATCTTTTATGTGATGAATCTTTTCTCTTTCTATTTACGAAAGTAGAGGTTTGATTCATGGACTTTCGGTTCTTATAACTTGATTTTTCTTATGATGAATGAATTCCTCCTTTCTTCTTCTTCTTCTTCTTCTTCTTCTTCTTCTTCTTCTTCTTCTTCTTCTTCTTCTTCTTCTTCTTCTTATTTTTATGACAAAGGGGAGAAAGAAACTTGCTAGCATCTCAAGAAAAGCAAAAATGCTAACTTGTATATCTCAAGAAGAACCAAAAAGTGCTTGCATATCTAAAGAGAAGTTCTAGCTTGCCCATTTCAAGAAGCAAAAGTAGTTATCTTGCAAAGGTTTTGTTTCACTTCTCATTTCACAAATTTGCTAGCTTGCATAAAATGGTGTAAAACTTACTTGCATAGTTCAAATACTTGTTGAATGATTCTCCTTTTTGTTGATGACAAAGGGGGAGAAATTATGAATGTTTGGAATCATTCCAAAATGATGTTAAGTTTGGTATCATGTATGAAGTGATAAATGGTTAAAAAATAATTTAGTATCATATATGTTATGCCCAAAATGATTGAAAATATGAATGCTATGGTATCATGAGTATTATACCCAAAATGATGTTAATTTTGGTGTCATGCATGAAGTGATGAATGCTTTAGTATCATGTACGTTATGCCCAAAGTGATGTTGATTTGTTATCATGCATGAAGTGATGAAATTGTGCATGTTATACTGACTTGAAACTATGATGATGCACAATGTATGAAATGTTGATATATTGTATTTGATCACTATGATCAAAATTGTTTCACTTGAATTCAAATGTTATGATTCTTTTTGAATTCAGGTTTGTCTTATCTTAATATGGCATATAGATAGGGGGAGTTAATGTTAACCCTGTCATCAATTGGTTGTCGTCATAAAAAAGGGAGAGATTGTTAAATCTTAGATTTTGATGATGAAATCAATTGATGAATTAATGATCTAATCCACGTGTTGAGATAAGTGATGTAGGACTAACTACGATCATGAAAAAGGTAAAATAATTAATAATAATCGAATGTTGGGTCGGAGTCAATGATCGGGCATCGGACATGATGAATCGGGGGATACACCAAAGGATCAGATGATGTAGTAAAAGCTCACTAGAAGTTCATCAGGAGTTCATCGAAAGCTTGCCAGGAGTTTGTTGGGAGTTCATTGAAAGCTCATCAAATGTTTGTCAGGAGTTCACTGAAAGCTCACTAGAAGTTCGTCGGGAATTCATCGGAAGTTTACCAAGAATTCAATTGAACAATTGATATGTCGAACAACTTAGATTACTTGTATCATAATTATTTTAGCCTTAATTATCATAGTTAGGACTTTAATTTGAGTTAGTTTTTGGAAAAATCCTACTAACTCAATTAGGGGTCAATTGAGCCTAAAATAGGGTTGAATTAGTTTGGTTGGATGGCCCATTCAACCACTTGGAGCCACGTCAAGCGTTCGAACTGCTTGAGGCTCGACCTCCTAAGTGGTCTAGGCGGTGGTACCATCTAGACTGGGCAATGATATCATCAGCCATTAATGCCTGCATGTGGTGGTACCGCCAGAGCCTAGTCTTCAAGGCTCTATCAAGTGGTAGTACTGCTCAGACTGAGCAGTGGTACCGCTAGTGTAGGGTGTGTTAGGTAGTAGTACCACCCAGTATTGGTGGTGGTACCGCTAGTATTCCAAAGACCCAAGATGAGACCTTTTTTTACGCCATTTTTGAAGCCATTTTGGGCCTATAAATACCCCTCTCATTCTTATTCGAAATACAAAAAAAAAATTGAAAAATATTGTGTGAAACTCTGTTGTAATTATGCTAGAATTCCCCTCTCCATCGCTAAGTGTGAACTCTGTTTAAAGGAGGGTTGTGAGAGCTGTAAAGGTTGTCTCCTAAACCTGTAAAAAGAAGAAAATAGCTGTAAAAAGGTAGTTGATTTTCGCCCCTTGAAGGAAGATCAATAGTGAAAGCCGGTAACCTCGACGGAGGAGGAATCAGAAGTGGATGTAGGTCACAACAACCGAACCACTATGAAATTGGTGTGTTCTATAAAAAAAAAAATGATTTTGATTAAAAATGCTTCATGTTTAATGAAATCATGCTTGATGATTTAATGATACATAATGATGTAATGATGTAATGGAAATGTTAAAAAGTCTTGGTATCATGCTTGACAATTTTATAATTATGCATGGTGATTTGAAGTAATTATGATTTTTGGATAATTTATAGATTATTGAGCTTGATGATTTCTATGATTTCTGTATTACTTTTCGATTATAAATAATGAAGCATGATCTTTTGTATGAAAGACTTGAACATAAAATCAATCACAAAATTTGGAACTAAGAGAACTTGAGCTATCTTTAATCTTATAGGAATCTATCTATATTGCTTTCATTGATTTTTCTGAAAAGTGATTTTGATGATGATTTTGGATTCCTTTTCATATGATTCATTTTAATACTGAGATGATATATCCAATCAAATCATTTATCGATGTTTGTGACTTGAGATGTATTTTATATAAAATATTTTTCTTGATTCACGTATGATTCACTTGTCTAAGAGAAGATTTATCCAAACGAATCTTGATTCTTGAAATTAATAATTTGATATTTATTTGAATCAAGATATCTTATTTGATCTCCTATGATTATATTCGTTAGTTACTAAAAAGGAGATTTGTCAAGATGAATCATTCACAAATTGATTTTTCATATTAATATTCTTCATGCCATGGTTTTTATATGACTCTTTTGTAATTATGATTTGCATATCCCATAATATAATTGAATCATTGATGAAAAAAATGAGAGATTAATGAATCTATCTATGTCTTTTTTTATAAATCTCTTGAAAATAATTTTGATTTGAGAATTTGAATTTGAATGAGCTTTATCTTTATTTTTTTAGATTTATAACTTGAGATTTCTTATGCATGAATCAAGATATTATATCATTTGATCTCCTATGTTTCCTTTTGCTACTTATAAAAGAAGATATTTGTTAAAATAAATCATGTCTTGTGGCATTCATAATTTGATATTAATATCTTTCATGTCATGATTTATTAATGATATTCCTTTGTATTCATAAATTGTATAACTCATCACCAAATTAATCTTTTTTTATGATGACTTGAATATTTATACCATTATGTTCTTCCCTTCTTCTTTCTTGTTTACAATAACAAAAAGGGGAAAGAAAATAGCTAGCATCTCAAAAGAACCAAATTTGCTAGCTTGAATGATAAACTTAGGCATGTTAAATCTTCCAAATGCATAAATTTTTTTTATACATATTTTGGATCATGATCTTGATTTCTCAATTTTTAGACTTGAATTTTCTTTTTGAATCAAGATCATTTCCTATCATTCCTTCTATATACAAAAGAAGAGATATGTCAAAAACCATGACTTGATCTTTCATTTTTGATGATTGGAATATTGATGTAAATTTGTTATTTATCTTAGTCATGCTTTGAAAATTATTGTAAAGGAAAAAAGAATTATAAAATTGTATTCTTCCCTTCTTTTTGACAATGACAAAGGGGTGATAGAATCTGCTAGCTTGCATGATGATATATATAAGAAGAAGCTAAAACTTGTTAGCTTGCACATCATAAAGAGAGCAAAACTTGATAGTTTGCTCATCTCCAAAGAGAATCAAGAAGTGCTATCTTATAAATCTTTAAAGAAACAATGTTTGCTAAGTTACATATTTCAACAAGATGCAAAAACATGCTATCTTGTACATTTCAAAAATTGCTAGCTAAGATACAAAAATTGGAAACTTGCCCATTGCAAAAGGAAGAGAAACTCACTAGCTTGAATGTTCTAAAGTGATGAAAAATTTGCTAAATAGCTAAGCTTTAATATCTCTAAAATTTGATAATTGCACTTCTCATTTTTTTTTATGACAAAGGGGGAGAAGATATGATGATATGAGAATCATACATGGTAGGATGTAATATACTTTGATATTTTGATACTATGATTTGAAACATTAATTATGATGCATGCAAAACTTATAATAATGATACATGCAATGCAATAATATGCATATAATGTATTACATATATTTATGATGAAATATTGTTTTGACTTGAATTCAAGGATCTATCAATATGGCATATTGATAGGGGGAGTTAAGGTTAACTCCGTCATCAATTAGTTGTCATTATCAAAAAGGGGAAGATCATTGAATCTCGGATTTTGATGATGAAACCAATTGATAGTATTTATTTGATCTGTGTTTTGAGTGACGCAGGAAGCTTCGATCAGGGAGAGACAATTAAGATAGGAAGAATCATGTTGGGCAAGAGTGGAACATGTCAGAAGATTAGACATTGAGTTGGAGGATTGGTCGACGTATCGACAAAAGGCTTCGGGTTATAGGTTCGGGCATCGAGCCAAGAAGAGTAGAAATTATGCTAAGAAAATCGAAGTTGCAGAGGTCAACTAGCTGATTGGGTAATAGGCCACAAGAGAGGATGATACGTCGAAGAATCAGACGAAGCATCAATGAACCATTGAAATATCGGACAACATTTGATTCAAGCTTTGTAATAATTATGTAGATCGAAGTAGATTTTAGGAATAATTGGGTTAGAATTGGGCCAACTCAATTATGGGCTAATTGGGCCTAAGTTTGGGTTGTTTTGGGCCAAGTGAAAGGCCCAAATAGTGACCCAAACTGGTGGAATCGTCGGTGGCACAATCTCCGAGACTGTGTTGGGCAGTGGTACCACCCAGATCGCCCGGATATAGTCTCTCAAATGGTAGTACCGTCAGACTGGGCAGTGGTACCACCCAATGTTAGTGCTACAGGCGGTAGTACCGCCCAGCACAAGCGATGGTATAGCTAGTACCCCAAAAACTAGGGATGAGACACTTTTAGGCTCCAAATTTGAATCCACTTGAGGCCTATAAAATATCCCTCTCATCCCTAGTTAACAAACACAAGCATAGAGAACTTAAAAGTGGGAAAATGCTGAGCAACAACATGAGAGATCCTCTCCTCTAAATCTAAAGTTTAGAATTATGTTTAGGGAGGAGTGAGTGCTTGTGAAAGGTTGTCTCCTAAACTTGTGAAAAGGAGAAGAGAGGTGTAAAGGGGTAGTTGATCTTCGCCCGTTGAAAGAAGATTGCTAATGGATGTTGGTAGCCTCGACGGAATATGAATCGGGAGTGGATATAGGTTATGACGACCAAACCACTATAAAACTCAGTTTTCATTTCTATTTGTGCAATTTACCTTTACTGCATACTGCCTTACTTGCTTTACATTCTCATTACACTCTTCCGTACACTTTCAAAGTTAAACTCACTTTGTCGATACACTTTCGTCGAATGAGATTTCTGAATCAACGTGATTTATCTACTATACTAATTCACACACCCCTCTTAGTGTCAACTCGATCCTAACATTGAGTTCCAACTAAGTTGGTAGTGTCTACACCATATGAGATATGGAAAGGCAAGAAGCCCGATCTTAAGGTTGTTAAGATTTAGGGCTGCCCTACCTACGTTAAAAGATACAATCCCGATAAGTTGGAATCGACGATGGAGTGATGCAAGTTTATGGGACACCTTAAGGAAACTTGTGGGTATTATTTCTATCATCTTGAGGACTAAAATGTATTATTTCAAGTACCAAGCACACAAGTTATGACTTTACGTAGGTCCGGTAGAGTATCCCATCCTCTTGAGAGATATGTGGGACATATTAGAGGAGAAGATATTGAGGATATTGATTATCAGACCTACGAGGAGGTGTTAGAACCTTAGTAGATTCTAAGCTCGGGGTTGATCTCTTTAGGGGATCGGCCTCCTTGGAACTGTATAGGGGTTCCTTCCTCCAAGTTGCCGCTCAAAGGCTGCTAAAAAGATTAATCTATTGCTTATCAAAAGAACATGAATACATGACTATTTATAGGGCTTCTAAACCCTAACTCCTAATAGGACTCCTACTGAAGACTCCTACTTCAACCAACTCCTAATACGACTCCTACTCTAAGAAGCAACCTCCCAACTAATCATAACTCTAGTCGACCTCTTCACCTCTTTAATAGGGGTCGACTAGGTAGATTTTACATGAATGCCCCTTTCAATAAAATTCAATTAGGATTCTCATAGCTAGAGTCCTAACAGATCCACCCTCTTCAAATCAGGCTTTTCCTCGAGACCGACAATCCATGAATTTTAGAAATTTGATCTTCAAGTCATCATAGTTCTCCTAAGTGGCATCTTTTGCTAGTAGGTTTGCTCACTGTATTAGCACCTCATTAGTGGGTTGTTGTTATCGAGTCACAATCCGTCGATCAATAATGACACTCGGTTGGGTCTGGAGTTCTCCTTGGGTAGTCATATTTGGTAGATGGCTTTGGGCTATCTTATTTTGTCCTAGCTTGAGCTTTAAACATGACACATGGAAGACTGGATGGATTCGGGAGCTGGTGGGTAGGTCCAATCTCTATGCTATTGCTCTGATGCGCTCCAAAATTTGGTAGGGTCCATAGAACCGAGGTGAAAGCTTCATAGATATTATGGTCTGGATTGATGTTTGCTTGTATGGTTGGAGCTGTAGAAAGACACAATCTCCTACTAAAAATTCTCTTTCGCCTTTGCGTTGATTATATTATTGTTTCATCCTTGCTTGAGCTTTTCCTTGTGATGAGGGAAGCCCTTCGATGAAGTCCATTGATATATCAGTCCATATTGAGTCCGAGACGGGTAAGGGTTGTAACTTTCCGGGTCTTGCCACTGTCTCGCCTTTATGTCATTGACATATATCATATTGTGCCACAAATTTAGCAATAATATTTTTCATCCCTTCCCAATAAAAATTTTGCTTAATTCTCTTATAGGTTCTAAGGAACTCGGAGTGCCTGGCCATAGGTGTAGAATGCATCTCTTGAAGGATGGTCTTTATGCAAGTAGAATTTGGCACAAGTATAATGCGTCCCTTATAGTGTAATTCTTTTGAGTCCCATTTGTAATGAGCCACGGAGCTTGGTGCTTCCTCCAATTTTTTTATGATCTTACTGATCTCTGGAACTTCTTGTCATTCCCTCTTAATATCCTCAAGGAAGTTGCCGGTCGGAAGCGAAACGGTTGAAAATTCAGCTTGCTTGGGTAGCTGTGAAAGCATATCTGCAACAACATTCTCTTTCACCTTTTTGTAAGTTATTTTATAATCATATCTAAGAAGCTTTATTACCCATTTTTGCTGCTTGGGGGAAGATATCTTTTGCTCTAAGGAATATTTTAGGCTTTTATGGTCGGTCTTGATTTGAAAGCGTCACCTGATCAAGTGTGATCTCCATTTGGCCACCACCTGCACAATTGCGAGTATCTCGTTATCATAAATAGACATATTGAGATGAGAATGAGATAATGCCTTACTGGTATAAGTGAGGGAGCGGCCATCTTGCATTAGTACAACACCATTTATGACTCCGGAGGTATCAGCTTCAATAACAAAAGTCTTGCCGAAGTCGAGTAGTGCTAGCACGGGCATTATTGTCATTGCGGCTTTAAGTTCGTCGAAGGCGGTGGTGGCTTTGTCCAAGCATTAGAAAGCATCTTTTTTCAGCAAAGAAGTAAGGGGTGCACTGATCTTTCCATAGTTTTTCACGAACTTGCGGTAGTAGCCTATTAAATCGAGAAAGCCGCGTAACGATTTTATGTTCCTCGGGGCCAACCAGTTCTGCATTGCTTCAATTTTGGAGGGGTCCACCACCACACCTTCCTCTGATATGATATACCCAAGATATTCTACCTTCTATTGAAGTAAGTTGCACTTTGATTTTTTGACAAAAAGAGCATGTTCTCGCAAAATCGTTAAAACAAGTAGTAAGTGCTGAAAATGACTTTCAAGATAAGAGTTGTAAATAAGAATATCATCGAAGAAAACCAGCAAAAACTTATGAAGATAATTCCTGAAAATATCATTCATAAGGCTCTAGAAGGTGGAGGGAGCATTGGTGAGACCAAAAGGCATTGTCAAAAATTAATAGTGGCAGTTGTGTGTTCGAAAGGTGGTTTTCGATATGTTTTCTTCGTATACTCGTATTTGATGATACCTGGATCGAAGGTCCATCTTTATGAAGACTCATGTTCCCTTTAATTCATTAAAAAATTCATCTACTATTGGAATAGGGTATTTGTCCTTGATAGTTATGTCATTGAGAGCTCTGTAATCAATACACATTCGCCATATTCCATCCTTCTTTCATATGAGGAGCACCAATGAAGAGTAGAGGCTGCAACTTGACTGAATAACTCCTATTTTGAGTATCTATTTTACAATCCTTTCTATTTCATCATTCTAGAGATGTGGATACTAATATGGCTGAGTATTTGCTGGAGATTTGCCCGAAAGAATCGGTATACAATAATCATGCCGACGGGTAGGAGGTAGGTTATGTGGTTCGTCAAATATATCTAAAAATTCAGCAAGCAAAGGAAGTAGGTTTGGATCTTCAAATTTTATTGGCTCTCCCTTAGTTTTCTACTCAAGTTGTACTAAAAAGCCACTGCATGCTTTGTGCAAAACCTTCCCCATTCGTTGTGTGCAAATCATCGTTACGTCGCCCTCATGTTTCCCGTGGAGTATCACCTATTTCTCCTTACTATAAAATTTTATAATTAGTTTCATAAAATTTCAGGAAATATCACCTAATGTCGTCAGTCATTCAATGCCGAGCATTGCCTCATAATCATCAAAAGGGAGGAGGAAGAAATATACAATTATCTCTTGATCCTGCAGCAATAGTTTCACCCGTGGGCACCTATGATCACACTTTAAAATTCGTCCGTTGGCGACCTTAACGTCAAAGCTGCGAAAAAATTTTGTAGAGATTTGGATAGAAAAAACACAATAGCAGATCAAACAAACTGTGCTATGTAGTTGGAATTCTACAATGCATCTAGCAGTTTGGATGTAAAAGATCAGTAGTTTATATTAAGAATTTTTTAACAAAACCAAAAGAAAATATGTTGTAGGAAGTATCAAAGCTGTCATAAAAATTTCATAGAGATTTGGACAGAAATAACATAGTATCCAAATCAAACAAACTGTGTCATGCAGTTGGAATTCTGTAGTCAATCTAGCAATTTGGATGTAAAAGATCAGTGGTTTATATTATAATTTTTTTGACTAAACCAAAGGGAAATCTGCTGTTAGGAAGTTTCAAAACTATCCTAAAAAAATTATAGAGATTTGGATAGAAAAAACATAGTAGTAAGAACAAACTGTTGAATCTCGTATTTTGATGATGAAACCACTTGATATGTGTTTATAATTTAAACTGCATTTTGAGTGATGCAGGTCTACTCGATCAGGATTAGACAGTTAACGCAGGAGGAATTGACGTTGCGCCGGAGGAGATCACGTCAGGATATTGGACGGCAGAAGGCTTCGGACGTCGGGCATCGGGCCAAAGAGAGCGGAATTGCGCCAAGGATATCGGGGTTACGGAGGTCAACCGCCGATTGGGCAACAAGCCGCAAGAGAGGATGATGCACTGAAGAATCGGACGAAGCGCCAACCAATGACGTGCCGGGCAACGGAATGTCGATTCGCGTTGTAATTGTTAGGATCGAGAGCACTAAAAGGGGGGGGGGTGAATTAGTGCAGCGGAAATCTTTCAGCGATTTAAAAACGAAAGCTGCGTTCGTCCGATAAAAACAATTTTGATGTAAAAGCCGATTCACAGTTTGTATCTAAGTGTAGTTTACGCAGTTTGCGTCTAAATGCAGATTGCGTCTAAGCGCAGTTTGCATTAAGCGCAGTTTGCGTCTAAGCGCAGATTGCCTCTAAGCGCAGTTTGCGTCTAAACACAGTTTGCGTCTAAGTGCAGTTTGCGTCTAAACACAGTTTGCGTCTAAACACAGTTTACGTCTGAGCGCAGTTTGCGTCTAAACGCAGTTTTACGTCTAAGTGTAGTTTTACGTCTAAGTGCAGTTTTACGTCTAAGTGCAGTTTACGTCTAAACGCAGTTTTGCGTCTAAACGCAGTTTTACGTCTAAACGCAGTTTTACGTCTAAATGCAGTTTTACGTCTAAACGTAGTTTTGCGTCTAAATGCAGTTTTACGTCTAAACGCAGTTTTACGTCTAAACGCAGTTTTTACGTCAAAGCGTAATTTTATGTCTAAATGCAGTTTTGCGCTTTGAAAAGCGTTTTATGAATACGCAGAAAGCAATTTGCAGTTATAAATGGAATCAAAACGTAAGCATAAACTGCAGTGTAAAGATCGTACGAAAACACCGATTTACGTCTGAATGCAGATTCGGAAAGATCAGAACTTAGAGACTCGTTCGTAAAAGCGCAGAGGGCAGTAGCTATGTAGTAGGTTTGCAGTAATGATAAAGTGCTCAAAGTAAAAGCAAACCAGAGATTTAGAGTGGTTCGGTCAGTCTTGACCTACTCCACTTTTGCTTCCTCCTCCCACCGAGGTCACCGGCGTCAACTAGCTGCCTTCCTTCAATGGGCTTAAGGCCAACTGCCCTTTACAGTTTCACTCCTTTTGATGGACTCAGGAGACAACCCTTACAGAACCTTTCTCTCCTCACTTTTACAATTCAGAAACTTAAAGAATACAAGGAAGAGACTTAAAGGCTTTACAACAATTTTGAGCTTAAGAATCACAGAGAAGATCAAGATTTCGGTGTAGGTCTCTTACTCTTTCTGTGCTGAATGGGTGGGGTATTTATAGGCCCCAACCCAGTTCAAATTTGGAGCTCAAAACGATCAAATCCGAATTCCGGGATCGGCGGTTGCACCTCCTGACTAGAGAGGTTACCTTTGCCTGGCGAGCTCAAGATCCGAGCCTCTGGCGGTGCCACCTCTGTCGAGGCGGTTGCACGTCTCTGCCAGAGCTTCGAAGATTAAGCTTTCGGGCGCACCGCTTTGATCGAGAGGTTGCACCGCTGGCGAGCTTCGAAACTTGAGTTCTAGCGGTGCTACCTCCCTCGACGATAGGTTGCACCGCCGGTCTCGCTTCGGAGATCGAGCCTGGCGGTTGCACCTCTTGGCTGGGCGGTTGCACCGCCAGATCTCGCCGGGAGACATAGCCCAGCGGTGCCACCTCCTCGCCCTAGGCGGTTGCACCTCCTGGTGCAATCGTCGGTCCGAATGGTTAGCTCTATTCGCCCAATTTCAATCTTTTCGGGGCCCAATTGCCCCAAGATTAAGCTAATGGGATCACCTCCCATTTTCCAACTTAATCAACGTGCTAACTACGATTAAATCTAAGATAATTTCTGCAGCTTTGCTCGATCGTCAATCGCTTTTCTTCGGCGAAGTTTCCGGCGAACTTCCGTCGATCATCCGATGAACCCTCGATGATTCTTCTGCGGACTTCCGGCAAACTCCTGGACTTTCGCGACGATCCACTTGGCGAAAGTTCGAAGAGCTTAAGCAGCAAGCTTCTGGACTTCTCGGATATGTTCTCGCAGAACCTCCGACGACCGTCCGAACTTCCGTCGAACTCTCGAACTCCCAACGTGATCATGATCTTGACTCCGGCGCAACTCCTGCTGCTTGTCTAACTTTCATCGTAGTTAATCCTGCACACTTATCTCAACACATAGATTAGACAACAAATGACAATTGACTTCATCATCAAAATCTGAGATTCAACAATCGCCCCCTTTTTTATGATGACAATCAATTGATAATGGAGTTATCCTTAACTCCCCCTATATATATGCCATAGTTGAGATAAGTCAACCTTGAATTCAAGACCTAAGAATTCAAGTGACGTATTGATAAGTTAGATCAGTTAAACTTATCAATACTCCCATCATGATACCCATCATGATGTATCTCTTCAAGAATGATTGTGTTTGTAACTATTCATCATGTAATTGAATATTATCATATAAAGCAGCGAAGGACTATTACATGATGCACACATTTGAGATTTTCTAGCAAGTTTGCATTTACTTCACAAAATAGGATATCAACTCAAGACATAATGCAAACTATAGCACATGTTCATATATCTCTTGGTGATGCAAGGATGGCATAACCATAACATTGTTTATAGCATCACTCAAGTATTTGCAACTATGACATAGACATGATTATGGCAGTGTTTATCAATTCATATGTTTCTCCCCCTTTGTCATCAACAAAAAGCATGATAGCATTATCAAAATGCATGGTAGATGTGATTCCAGCAGGTTATCATGCACATAAAGGAAGGCATGACACATTTAATACTTTGAATATCTCTTCTCCTTGTTATAGTTCGTTGCTTTGAAAGAGGAAAGTCATTTTTCAAAAAGTTTTCATAAGAGTGTACAGGAAAATCCCATTTTTAGCATTCAAATCGAAAAATGAACTTCTTACATGCATTCGGTTATGAGTAAGCTACTGATTTTTAAAAACATTTGTCACATAATTTCCAACATGTTATTTGATCAAGTGATGCCAAGGCATGTAATAGTAATAACGTCCGAAAAATAATTTTAACTAGTTTAAGTATTCGGACACATAAACATTCCTAATTCTTTTCTTATAAAATCAAATTGTTCTTCACTTAGGGGTTTTGTAAAGATATCAGCTAGTTGATGTTTGGTATCAATGAACTCTATGGTTACGTCATGATTAGTGACATGATCTCATATAAAGTGATGTCTAATATCAATATGTTTTGTTCTTGAGTGTTGTATAGGATTTTTAGTTAAGCATATTGCACTCGTGTTATCACATTTAATGGGAATATCTTTAAGATTAACTTTGTAATCTTCTAAAGTGTTTTTCATCCATACAACTTGTGCACAACATGCACTTGCTGCAATATATTCAAACCCGGTTGTTGATAGAGCAACCGAGCTTTGTTTCTTAGATGACCAGGATACAAGGGCATGTCCTAAAATTGACATGATCTTGATGTGCTTTTTCTATCTAGTCTCACAGCCAAATAAGTCCACATCGGATAAGTCTGTTAACTCAAAATTTTCTGATTTTGGGTACCATAATCCTAGATTTGTGGTTCCATTAAGATATCTAAGTATTCTTTTTTGACTGCTTTGAGATGAGATATCTTAGGGTTTGATTGAAATCTAGCACAAAGTCCTACACTTGAACATGATGTCCAGTGCGGTGGCGGTGAGGTAAAGTAAACTTCCTATCATACCCCTATAAGTCTTTTGATTAAAGCTTTCTCCACTTTCATCAATTTCTAACTTAGTGGAGGTGCTCATAGGGGTGTTAATGGCCTTTGAGTTGTTCATATTAAACTTTTTTAATACATTCATAGCATATTTTGTTTGACTAATAAAGATGTCGTTGCTTAATTGTTTGATTTGTAAGCCTAAGAAGAATGTTAATTCTCCCATTAAGCTCATTTCGAATTCAAGACTCATGGTTCTAGCAAAAGATTCACAGAGAGATTCATTTGTAGAGCCAAAGATAATATCATCAACATAAATCTGAACAATGAGAAAATTATTTTCAAAATTCTTGATAAATAATGTAGTATCAACCTTGCCTTTTGTGAAGTTATTTTTGATAAGAAAAAAAGAACTAAGTCTCTCATACCAAGCCCTTGGGGCTTGTTTTAAACCATAGAGAGCTTTAGTTAATCTAAACACATGATTAGGGGAGGCTATCATTTTCAAAACCGGAGGTTGTTCAACATAAACTTCTTCAAGATAAAGCCATTTAGAAAAGCTTTTTAACATCCATTTGAAACAACTTAAAATTATTACTGCTAAGCGTGGGCAAGGAGCATCCTTATGGCTTCCAATCGAGCCCACAGGAGCGAAGGTTTCTTAAATGTCGATACCTTCTTCTTGGTTGAAACCTTTGGCCACTAATCTAGCCTTGTTTCTAACCACGATACCATTTTCATTTTGCTTGTTTAGAAGACCCATTTAGTACCAATAACTAAATGGTCATTTGGCCTAGGAACAAGCTTCCACACTTCATTTCTCTCAAATTGATTTAATTCATCTTGCATTATGATAATCCATGAATCATCTTTCATGGCTTCATCAATGCATTTGGGTTCAATTTGGGAGAGAAAAAGGCAACATTTGCACAAAAGGTTTTAAGAGAAGATCGTGTTTGAACCCCCTTTGATGTGTCTCCTAGGATTAGCTCCTTAGGGTGAGCATCTACATACTTCCAATCCTTGGGTAAGGATATTTGGAAGTGGATGCATCCAGGTTGTTAGTTGGAGAGGGGTTTCCTTTAAATTCAAGGAATCAAAATTAACATCTTCATCAAGATCATTTTTTAGATGATTTCAAAATCTCATTGAAAACAACATGAATGGATTCTTCAATAATTAGAGTTCTTTTATTGAAGATACGAAAGACTTTAGAAACTATAGAATAACCAAGAAAGATTCCTTCATCGGTTTAGCATCAAATTTTCCTAAGTTGTCTTTTTCATTCAAGATAAAACACTTACACCCAAAGACTTTAAAATATGAAACGTTGGGTTTTTATTGTTCCATAACTCATAGGGAGTTTTGGTTAGTAGAGGTCTCACTAGAACTCTATTTAAAATGTAGCATGCAGTATTTCGACGGCCCATTTAAAAAAATATTTGGGTAGGTTGTGTTCATTCAACATGGTTCTTGCCATTTCTTGTAAATTTCGATTTTTTCTTTCTACAACTCCATTTTGTTGAGGGTTTCTAGGAGTAGAGAAATTATGGTTGTATCCATTGAGTTCACAAAATTCCTGGAAATCATGGTTTTGAAATTCACCACCATGATCACTTCTAATTGATAGAACCTTTCTCATTCTGAACGAGTTTGCAAAACTTGGTAAAAGATCTAAGACATTCACTTTTCTGTTTTAAGAAGTAAGTCCATGTGTATCTGCTATAGTCATCCACGATGACGAAAGCGTATTTGCTACCTCCTAGGCTTGATGTGGAGATGGGTCCGAACAAGTCCATATGGATCAATTGTAAGGGCCTTGAGGTGCTTATTTGATTTTTAGATTTGAAGCTACTCTTAATTTGTTTACCTAATTGGTAGGCATCACATACATTATCTTTGATGAACTTGATATGAGGAATTCCTCTTACAAGTTCTTTGGATGATATTTGAGTGATTAGCTTCATGCTAGCATGACCTAATCTTTTGTGCCATATCCAAGCATTCTCATTTAAAGCAGAAAAACATATTTCATTACATAAATCATTGATGTCAATAGTGTATACGTTATTTTGTTTTAATGCAATCATAGATATGTTTTTATGTGGTTTTTCACTGATGCAAGCATTAGATTCAAATCTGATAATATATCCTTTATCACACAATTGACTAATGCTCAAGAGGTTATGTTTTAGACCATCAACTAGCAAAACATCTTCAATAGAGAAGTTGGATTTGTCACCTATGGTTCCTTTGCCAATGATTTTACCCTTGTTGTTGTCTCCGAAGGTGACATATCCTTCGTCTATGCTAGTGAGCTTAGAGAATTGGGATGGATCTCCGGTCATATGCCTTAAGCATCATCCACTATCAAGGTACCATCTCTTGCTCCTAGCTTGCGATGGTTTAGTTTTCTACAAGAAAGGATGATGGTTAGGTACCCATTTGCTTTTGGGTTCCTCACAAATAGATCTACATTTTCTATCATGTTGCATAGAATTTGTCATGGTTCCTTTAGGAACCCAAATCAATTTGTTTGGACTAAATTTCCTGAATGGACAATAATGCGTCCTGTGTCCGAACTTGCAACAAAAGTTGCATTTGCTTTGATGTCTAACATGTAAGATGGGGCCTTTTACGAAGGTAGTTGGATTTTGGTGAGGACTCTTCACAAATCCAATCCCACTTCTTTTCGGAACATGACCCTTGTTTGTAAGGATCATGTTTAATGACTTGCTACCAACCTCGAATTTCTTCAAGTTGTCCTTAAGTAGCAAGTTTTCTTTTTGAAAAGTTTCTAGATCATGACATTTGATACATGAATTTAAACTATCATGATATTCAATTTTTAACTTATTAAAATCACAAGTAAGACTATCATGCTCCTTTTTTAGCAATTTGTATTTTCTATTAATAATCTTGCATTCATCAAATAAGTCATGGAAGGCATTTAATAATTCATCGAAAGATAAATCAGCATCTAATAAATTCGTTACCTTCTCTCCGATGGCCATTAAAGGCGAATGAGCAACTTGCTTTCGTTGTTGGTCTCCTCTTCTTCGAGATCTTTCGAGTCATCCCATGTTGCTTGAAGAGCCTTCTTCTTTGATGTTCTCCTTTTGACTTGGGGACAATCACTCTTGTAGTGTCCCTTTTTTTTGCATTCATAGCAGATCACTTGGTCCTTCTTGGGTTCAAGTTTAATTTTTTGCATCATTCTTAAAATTGTTTCTTTTAAAGAACTTTTTAAACTTTCTTGTTAGAAGTGCCAAGTCATCATCACAGTCCTCATCACTTGAGTTTTCTCTCAAGTGGCATTCAGAAGTTTTGAGTGCCATATCCTTCCTGTTCTTTGGAAGGATGTCTTCTTGCTCTTCATGAGCTTTACAAGTTATTACGTAGGTCATTAATGACCCGATTAGTTCTCCAAGAGGGAAGTTCTTGAGATCTTTTGCCTCTTGAATAGCAGTGACTTTAGGATCCCAACTTTTAGGAAGGGATCTTAGTATCTTATTTACGAAGTTCAAAATCCGAAAAACTTTTTTCGAGTCCTTTTTAGACCGTTGGCGACATCCGTGAAACGGGTAAACATGTCGCCAATGGTTTCACTTGATTTCATTCGGAAAAGTTCAAAAGAATGCAACAACAAATTGATTTTTGACTCTTTCACTCTACTTGTGCCCTCGTGGGTCACTTCAAGTGTGTGCCAAATATCAAATGCAATTTCGCAAGTTGAAACACGATTAAACTCGTTTTTATCAAGTCAAAAATAAGGCATTCATAGCCTTTGCATTAAGAGCGAAAAGCCTTCTTTTCCAATTCATTCCAATCGATCATTGGAAGAGAAGACTTTGAAAATCCGTTTTCAACAAGGTTCCACAGTTCAAAATCCATAGAAATAAGAAAGATCCTCATTCGGGTCTTCCAAGTAGGTGTAGTCCGTCCCCACTTGAACATGGGTGGGCGTGTAATAGAATGCCCCTCTTGGTTTCCGGCGTATGCCATCTCTCTTGGGTTTTAATCCGTTAGAGAGTTAACCTTGCTCGATACCAATTGTTAGGATCGAGAGCACTAAGAGGGGAATTAGTGCAGCGGAAATCTTTCAGCGATTTAAAAATGAAAGCTGCGTTTGTCCGATAAAAACAATTTCGATGTAAAAGCCGATTCACAGTTTGTATCTAAGTGTAGTTTACGTAGTTTGCGTCTAAATGCAGTTTGCGTCTAAATGCAGATTGCGTCTAAGCGCAGTTTGCATTTCAGCGCAGTTTACGTCTAAGCGCAGATTGCGTCTAAGTGCAGTTTGCGTCTAAACACAGTTTGCGTCTAAGCGCAGTTTGCATCTAAACACAGTTTGCGTCTGAGCGCAGTTTGCGTCTAAATGCAGTTTTACGTCTAAGTGCAGTTTTACGTCTAAGTGCAGTTTTACGTCTTAGTGCAGTTTACGTCTAAACGCAGTTTTGCGTCTAAACGTAGTTTTACGTCTAAATGCAGTTTTACGTCTAAACACAGTTTTGCGTCTAAACGCAGTTTTACGTCTAAACGTAGTTTTTACGTCAAAGCGTAATTTTACGTCTAAACGTAGTTTTGCGCTTTGAAAAGCGTTTTATGAATACGCAGAAAGTAATTTGCAGTTATAAATGGAATCAAAACGTAAGCGTAAACTGCAGTGTAAAGATCGTACGAAAACACCGATTTATGTCTGAATGCAGATTCGGAAAGATCAGAACTTAGAGACTCGTTCGTAAAAGCGCAGAGGGCAGTAGCTATGTAGGAGGTTTGTAGTAATGATAAAGTGCTCAAAGTAAAAGCAAACCAGAGATTTAGAGTGGTTCGGTCAGTCTTGACCTACTCCACTTTTGGCTTCCTCCTCCGACGAGGTCATCGACGTCAACTAGCTGCTTTCCTTCAATGGGCGAAGGCCAACTGCCCTTTTATAGTTTCACTCCTTTTGATGGGCTCAGGAGACAACCCTTACAGAACCTTTCTCTCCTCACTTTTACAATTCAGAAACTTAAAGAACAGAAGGAGGAGACTTAAAGGCTTTACAACAATTTTGAGCTCAAGAATCACAGAGAAGATCAAGATTTCGGTGTAGGTCTCTTACTCTTTCTATGCTGAATGGGTGGGGTATTTATAGGCCCCAACCCAGTTCAAATTTGGAGCTCAAAACGATCAAATCTCGGAATTCCGGGATCAGGCGGTTGCACCTCCTGACTGGAGAGGTTGCACCGCCGGCGAGCTTCAAGATCCAGAGCCTCTGGGCGGTGCCACCTCTGTCGAGGCGGTTGCACCTCTCTGCCGAGCTTCGAAGATCGAGCTCGGGCGGCTGCACCGCCGACTAGAGAGGTTGCACCGCTTTGGCGAGCTTCGAAACTTGAGCTCGACGGTGCTACCTCTGACGACAGGAGGTTGCACCGCCCGGTCTCGCTCGGAGATCTGAGCCCCCTTGGCGGTTGCACCTCTTGGCTGGGGCGGTTGCACCGCCTAGTCTGGCTTGGGAGACATAGCCCAGTGCCACCACCTCCTAGCCTAGGCGGTTGCACCTCTGGTGCAATCGAGGTCTGAATGGTTAGCTCCATTCGCCCAATTTTAATCTTTTCGGGGGCCCAATTGCCCCAAGATTAAACTAATGGGATCACCTCCCATTTTCCAACTTAATCAATGTGCTAACTTCTGATTAAATCTAAGACAATTTCTGCAGCTTTGCTCCGATGCCTCAATCGCTTCTTCCGCGAGTTTTCCGGCTGAACTTCCGTCGATCATCCGATGAACCCTCGGTGATTCTTCTGGGACTTCCGCAAAACTCCTGGACTTTCTGACGATCCACTTGGCAAGTTCCGACGAGCTTAAGCCGCAGCAAGCTTCCTGGACTTCTCGGATCTGTTCTCATGAGAACCTCCGACGACCGTCCGAACTTCCGTCGAACTCTCAAACTCCCAACGTGATCATGATCTTGACTCCGGCGCAACTCCTGCTGCTTGTCTAACTTTCATCGTAGTTAATCCTGCACACTTATCTCAACACATAAATTAGACAACAAATGACAATTGACTTCATCATCAAAATATGAGATTCAACAGTAATAATTGTCTAGATCGGAGTAGAGTTTTAGTTTGTGTGTGCAGGAATAACTATGATAATGAGAAAGACATAAAGCGAAACAAAGTGTGGAGTCAAGCGCGAAGGATTCATTGGGAGTTCGAGAGTTCGACGGAAGTTTGAAGGTTCATCGGGAATGTTGCCGGAACTAGCCGAGAATGAGTAGGGAGCTTGCCGAAGGGTTTTTTGGAAGCTCACCAAAAGGTTCGTGGGAAGTTCGCGGAGCTCGCCGAGAGAGATCGGAGCTTGCCGAAGAAGCTCGTTGGAACTCGCCAAGATCAAATCGTGAAGTTTAAGAGCTTGCCGAGAGTCCGCAGAATGGTTTCCGAGAGTTTATCGGAAGACCGCCGAAAGTTTGCCAGAAGCTCGCCGAAAGAAGTCTTGACTTATGGACTTTGTAATAGCTTATAAAATGTCTTTAAATTCGTAGTTAGCATGTTAATTAGGGTTAGGATTATGTATTAATCCTATAACCCAAGTAGGGGCCAATTGGGCTAGAGTTCAGACTAGTTTGAGCCAAGATTGAAGCCCAACTAGTGGGCTGAAAACACTGTAGGCGGTGGCACCGCCCAGCACTGTCAGGGTCAGAAACTGACAGGCGGTGGCACCACCACTGACAGGCGATGGCACCGCCAGCATCGGGAACTCCAAGAGAATTCAATTTTGGAGCCCAAATTTGAATCCTCTTGAGGCCTATAAATACCCCTCAAATCTCAGCTAAGATTACAACTTTTGAGCAGCAATTGTTTGAGAGAAAGGCCTTAGAAAAGTCTTAGCTAGTCTTGTTTTCAATTTGCTAGTGTTCACCTCCTTCTTTCTTGCTGAAAATTTGTAAAAGAGTGAACCGCTTGTAAAAGAGTTGTAAGAGGGGTATTCACCCTTCCCCTTCAAGAGATTTGCTAGTGGAAGGTGGGAGCCTCATCGAAGAGGGGCCTCACAAGTGGATGTAGGTCACTTGACCGAACCACTTCAAAAATGGCGTAATCTCTGGTTTGCATTTCATTACTGCTATTTACATTACTACAAACCTTCTTACTTGCTTTATTTCATCATTACCTTTGCTGCACAACTTTGCGAATACGCTTTCAAGTTAAGCACTTCCGATTCTGATTTTTATCGTATGAAATATTTGTTGAAACCAATGTTTTAATCCGCTGCACTAATTCACCCCCCCCTCTTAGTGCCGCTCCGATCCTAACACAAACAAACTGTGCTATGCGGCTAGAATTATGTAGTGCATCTAGCAGTTTGGACATAAAAGATAAATGGTTTATATTAGAAATTTTTTAAAAAAACCAAAGGGAAATCTACTGTTAGGAAGTGCCAAAGCTGTCATAAAAATTTTGTAGAGATTTGAATAGAAAAAATATAGTAGCAAGATCAAACAAACTGTGTTATTAGGCTGAAATTCTATAGTGCATCTTTCGTTGTAGAGATAAAAACCTTACGACGAAAAGTTTATGCAGCAATATAAGAATATTTTTTTTAGATTTTTGAATAAGTTTAACTAAATTGTAGCAGCAGTAAGGTAGGAAACTAGAACATGTTGCAATTCATGGGGAGATCAAAGGATGATCCGCGGTGGTGGAGATGATGGTAGAATTCTACAACGATCTTTTAAGCAATTGTGGGAATTGCTTTGGGTGGCTGTGGAGAGCTGATGGATGGCTGTGGAAGGATGATGAGATACCAAGAACGCTGCTCTGATACCAAGTGTTAGAACCCTAGTAGATTCTAAGCTTGGGTTGATCTCTTTAGGGGATCGGCCTCATTGGAACTCCATATGGGTTCCTTCCTCCAAGTTGCTGCTCAGAGGCTACTAAAAAGATTCATCTATTGCTTATCAAAAGAGGATGAATATATTACTATTTATAGGGCTTCTAAATCCTAACTTATAATAGGACTCCTACTCAAGACTTCTACTTCTAACCAACTCTTAATAAGACTCATACTCTAAGAAGCAACCTCCTAAATAACCCTAACCCTAGTCGACCTCTTCACCTCTTTAATAGGGGTCGGCTAGGTAGGTTTTACATAAATACCCCTTTCAATAAAATTTAATTAGAACTCTCCTAGTTAGAGTCCTAACAGGAGGCTATTACGAGTATAGACTCCGGAAAATGGCAAGAAGTCATGAATTTTGAGATAGATTCTATGTACTCCAATAAAGTTTGGAACCTAGTTGATGCACTCGAGGGTATTATACCCATCGGTTACAAGTGAATCTTTAAGAAGAAGATCAGAGTAGATGGAAAGGTATAGACCTATAAAGTAAGACTAGTGGCTCAGGGGTATTGTCAAAGGTAATGTGTTGACTATGACGTAACCTTCTCACCCGTAGTCATACTAAAATCCATCTGAATACTATTGACTATTATAGCATACTATGATTATGAGATCTGGCAGATGGACGTGAAAATCGTGTTCCTCAATGGTAATCTTTAGGAGGTATATATGATACAGCCTGAGGGATTTGTGTTCAAGGACTGCCCAGATAGGGTGTGTAGGTTGCTTAGGTCCATTTATGATCTAAAGCAAGCTTCTCGAAGTTGGAACATAAGATTTGATGAGGCAATCAGATCTTATGACTTCGTTAAGAATAAAGATGAGCCTTATGTGTACAGAAAGGTAAGTGGGAGCACTATCACTTTCTTGGTGTTATATATGGATGACATCCTGATCATTGAGAATGATATAGGAATTCTATCCATAGTAAAGGCTTGGTTATCTAGACACTTCTTCATGAAAGATTTAGGGGAAGCATCCGATATCTTAGGGATTTAGATCTAAATAGATAGATCCAAGAGGATGTGTTAGGACTCTAGCTAGGAGAGTCCTAATTTAGAGGGACATTCATATAAAACCTACCTAAGTCGACCCCTATTAAAGAGGTGAAGAGGCTGGCTAGGGTTAGGAGGTTGTTTCTTAGAGAAGAATTAGGAGTTGTAAAGGAATAGGAGTCTGGAGTAGGAGTCCTATTAGGAGTTAGGGTTTAGAAGCCCTATAAATAGTCATATATTTCTCCTCTTTTGAGAGGTAATAGATGAATCTTTTTTGCAGCCTTTGAGCAGCAACTTAGAGGGAGGAACCCCTATAGAGTTCCAAGGAGGTCGATCCCCTAAAGTGATCAACCCCAAGTTTAGAATCTGCAAGGGTTCTAACACCTAGTATCATAGTAGCGTTCTTGGCATCTCACTGCCCTTCCACAGCCATCCATCAACCCTCCATAACTACCCAAAGCAATTCCCGCAATTGCTTAAAAGATCGTCGCTAAATTCCGTCGTCATCTCTACCACCGCGGATCATCCTTTGATCTCCCCGTGAATTGTAACAGGTTCTGGTTTCCTACCTTACTACTGCTGCAATTTAATTATCCTTATTCAAAAATCCCAAAAAAATTGTTCCTATATTGCTGCATAAACTTTTCGTCACAAAGTTTTCATCTCTACGATGAAAGATACATTGCAGAATTCCAACCGCATAGCACTATCTGTTTGATCTTGCTACTGTGTTTTTTCTATCCAAATTTCTATGAAATTTTTATGATATCTTTGAAACTTCCTAACAGCAGATTTCCCTTTAGTTTTGTCAAAAAATTCTTAATATAAACCATTGACCTTTTACGTCTAATCTGCTATACTTGAAAATCTGCATTGTAAAATTTCAGCCGTATAGCACTGTTTGTTTGATCTTGATACTATGTTTTTTCTGTCCAAATCTCTACAAAATTTTTATGATAGCTTTGACACTTTCTAATAGTAGATTTTCCTTTGGTTTTGTCGAAAAAATCTCAATATAAACCATTGATCTTTTACGCCCAATCTGATACACTTGAAAATCTATGCTATAGAAAATTTCAGTTGCATATTGTTGCCTTAACCCATCTATTTGCAATCTTTTCTGAACAAAATTTCTTAGATACTTCATAGATCATCTCGACTTCCATCTAAGATTGATCTATTGAGGAGTTCATCTCTAAAAATGATTTTGTGTTGCTGCAAATTTTCATCCCAAGCCGTTGAAATTTTTCGACAAGAATTCTGCTATCGCATATTGCACCAGTTTCCTTGCTGTTATACTACCAAAATTTTCTTGATTAAATTAGACATCCTTGCTGTCATATAAACTGTGATTTTTTTGTCAATTCTCTCCTCAATTCTCTTAAGCTTTTGGTGGAAATTTCATCGAGAAACCGCTGTTTCTTCGACGACAATTCTGCTCTTACAAGACAGCACATACTTGCTACAACTTCCACTGATTTCTATCAAACCTTTGCTGTCATCTACCATAAATCCAAAACTTTCATCCATAGCCTGAAAACTCCACCAAATCACACCCTCAAAGTGCACCCAAAATAGCTACAAAACAAGCCTAAACCGTAGCCTACATCCACCAATCCACCAACCTTTTCGACCATCACCTCTCTCAACCAATACATGCCTTTAACTCGACAACAAAAGAGAGATCTTAACATCACAGATTTAGCGACATATACTATGGCATCTGAGGAGGTAATCAATACTAAATTCGAAGTCTTCGAGGCAGAATCGAGAATAAGATTCGGACACTCTTTACCGAACTCAGATTGGGCCAACCACTAAGCCCAAAGAAATCACATCAAGGAGAGAGCTTTGCCCAATCGCACCAAGCCCGAAGATATGACTTTCAAGAGAGGGGAAGCTCTATGACTGACCCCAACTATCCATGCATGAGGGTGGACTTCCCTAGATGGGAAGAAGGAGACACGATTGGTTGGATCTCGCCCGCGAAGCGATATTTTCGGTACCACAAAACCGCAGATGCATCTATGGTGAAAATTACAGCTATACATCTTGTAGCGGATGCTATACAGTGGTTTGACTATTTTTAACATACTTATGGAGTCCTTTCATGGTGACAATTCAAAGAAGGACTGCTGATATGCTTCAGACCAACCGATTACGAGAATATTGACGGACAACTAGCAAAGATCCGACAAACCTCCACCATTCAGGAGTACCAAACCAGGTTTGAAAGGTTACCTAATCAAACTCATGATTGGTCTCAAAAACAGCTATTGAGGACCTTCATTGAGGGCTTGAAGCCGGAGATCCGAGGAGAAGTTAAAGCGTGACAACCGTACATGCTTATGGCAGCCATCTCTTTCGCATGACATCAAAAGGAGCAATTGAACCAAGAAGCTCGAAGAACTAGGGTTGCTCCTCAACTAGCAATATTGAAGCCCTCAGCCCCCCCTACTATCAACCGAGTCCCTACACCAAAGAGGTTAACAAGAGAAGAGCTTCGGGAGCGATATGCGAAGGGGTTATGTTGGCATTGCGACGAATCGTGGGGTCGTGAGCATTGCTGTAGTAAAAGGAGACTTCTTATGATTGAACCAATAGAAGAAGAGGTCATTGAACATCTAGAAGAGAGCCTTGAACATGAAGAAAAAGATGTCGAAGAAGAGCCACAACCAACCGAAGTTACGGTACATGCACTAGCCGACTACTCAAACCCACAAACGATAAAAGTTTGAGGCCTTCTCAAACAACAACCGATTACTATTCTCATCGACACGGGCAGTACTAATAACTTTCTAAATAGTAAGGTTACTGTCCAAATGGCCTTACCTATCGAGAATTACAGTAGGTTTGATGTTAAGGTCGCCGATGGATGGATTTTGAAGTATGATCGTAGGCGCCCGTAAATGAAACTATTGCTGATTACGAGGCCTTACCAAGAGATAATTGCATATTTCTTCCTTCTCCCTCTTGATGATCATGAGGCCATGCTCAAAATTAAATGGTTAACAACATTAGGTGATGTTTCTTGGAATTTTATGCAACTAATTATGAAATTTTACAACAAGGAGAAACAGGTGATACTGCACGGAAAACGTGGGGCGACATAACGAAGATTTGCACACAATAAATGGAGAAGGTTTTGCATAAAGCATGTAGTGGCTTTTTAGCACAACTTGAGCAGCAAACTAAGGGAGAGCCAATAGAATTTGAAGATCCAAATCTACTTCCTTTGCTTGCTGAATTTTCAGATATATTTGACGAACCGCGCAACCTACCTCTTACCCGTCGGCATGATCATTGTATAACGATTCTTCTAGGAAAATCTCTAGCAAATACTCAGCCATATCAGTATCCACATCTTTAGAAGGATAAAATAGAAAGGATTATAAAAGAGATGCTCGAAACAGGAGTTATTTGGTGCTCCTCGTACGAAAGAAGGACGAAACATGGCGATTGTGTATTGATTACCGAGCTCTCAATAGCATAACCGTCATGGATAAATACCCTATTCCAATAGCAGATGAATTGTTAGATGAAAGGGAGCACAAATCTTCATAAAGCTGGACCTTTCATTCGGGTATCATCAAATAAGAGTGTATGAAGAAGATATACCGAAAACCATCTTTTGAAAACACAACAACCACTACGAATGTTTGCTTTCTTCAACAGAAGGTAGAATATCTTGGGCATATCATATCAAAGAAAGGTGTGGCAGTGGACCCCTTCAAAATTGGAGCAATGCAAAACTAGCCGACCCCGAGGAACATAAAATTGCTATATGGATTTCTCGGTTTAATAGGCTACTACCGCAAGTTCGTAAAAAACTATGGAAAGATCAGTGCACCACTTACTTTCTTACTAAAAAAAGATGTCTTCCAATGGTCAGACAAAGCCTCCACTATCTTCGACAAACTTAAGGCAGCCATGATGACGACACTGTTGCTAGCACTACCAGATTTCAATTGACCCTTCATTATTGAGGTCGACGCATCTGGAGTCGGAATTGGAGCTATTCTCATGCAAGATGGTCGACCACTCATATACACTAGCAAGACATTATCTCCCTCCCATCAAAATAAGTCAACATATGATAAGGAGATGCTCGCCATTGTGCACGCAGCAACGAGGTGGAGACCCTACTTGATCGGTCGACGATTTCAAATTAAAATCGACCATAGAAGCCTCAAGTACTTTTTTGAGTAAAAGATATCATCCCCTAAGCAGCAAAAATGGGTAACAAAACTTCTTGGATTTGATTATGAAATAACTTACAAAAAGGGGAAAGAGAATGTTATTGCAGATGCGCTTTCGCGGCTACCCGAGCAAGCTGAATTTTTGGCTATTTCACTTCCGACCAGCAACTTCCTTGAGGATATTAAGATGGAATGGTATGAAGATTTGGAGACTAGTAAGATCATAAAAAAATTGGAGGAAGCACCAAGCTTCGTGGCTCATTACAATTGGGACTCAAAAGAATTACACTATAAGGGACGCATTGTGCTTGTGACAAATTCTACTTGCATCTTCACGAGCAGATTTTGGACAAAGTTATTCTATATGTAGGGTACTAAATTGAAAAGGAGTATGGCATATCACCCATAAACCGATGGCCAGACAGAAGTTGTAAATATATGCTTGGAGATAGCCCAAAGCCACCCACCAAATATGACTACCCAAGGAGAACTCCAGACCTAGCTAAATGCTATTATTGATCGACGGATTGTGACTCAACGACGATGACTCACTACTAAAGTGCTAATACAGTGGGTGAACCTACCTACAGAAGATATCACTTGGGAGAACTATGACGACATGAAGATCAAATTCTTATAATTCATGAATTGTCAACCTCGAGAACAAGGCTAATTTGAAGAGGGTAGGTCTGTTAGGACTCTAGCTAGGAGAGTCCTAATTGAGAGGGACATTCATATAAAATCTACCTAAGTCGACCCCTATTAAATAGGTAAAGAGGCCGACTAGGGTTAGGAGGTTGTTTCTTAGAGAAGAAATAGGAGTTGTAAAGGAATAGGAGTCTTGAGTAGGAGTCCTATTAGGAGTTGGTTAGAAGTAGGAGTCTTGAGTAGGAGTCCTATTAGGAGTTAGGGTTTAGAAGCTCTATAAATAGCCATGTATTTTTCCTCTTTTGAGAAACAATAGATGAATCTTTTTTGCAACCTTTGAGTAGCAACTTGGAGGGAGGAACCCCTATAGAGTTCCAAGGAGGCCGATCTCCTAAAGAGATCAATCCCAAGTTTAGAATCTGCAAGGGTTCTAACAGGATGCTTGGCTTATCCTAGTCTAAGTACATAGATACTATTGTCAAAAGGTTTGGCATGAAAAATTCTAAGAGAGATCTCATACCGATGAGACATGGGATATCGCATTCTAGGAGTATGTCTCTAAACACTTCTAAAGAAAGGGAAAACATAGATATGATACCCTATGTCTCAACGATAGGGTCTATCATATATGTTATGCTATGTACTAGGCCTGATATAACGCACACTTTGAGTGTCACGAGTAGGAATCAAGTGGATCCAAGCTTAGAGCACTAAAAAGCAGTAAAGTGTATCCTTAAGTACTTGAAGACTAAGGATCTTTTACTAGTATATAGATATAGTAGCCTTAGGGTTGAATGCTATATAGACTCGAGTTTCTAGTTTGATATCGATGATAGCAAGTCATATTCGGGGTATATGTACACCTTGAATGGAGGAATAGTATGCTGGAAGAGTTCTAAGCAAGATACTACTACTGACTCGACCACAAAGACGGAGTACATTGCTGCAGCAAAGACAACAAAGGAGGGAGTCTGGATGAAGAAGTTCATCATAAATCTAAGAGTCGTGCCAAGCAGCAAGGAGCCGATTCCCTTATATTGCGACAACAACGATGTGATTACTCAAGCGAAAGAACCCAGGTCTCATCAGATGTCTAAGCACATTCTGAGGAGATTCTACCTGATCAGAGAGATCGTGACTCGAGGAGATGTAGCAATGCAAATAGTTCCATCCGAAGATAACATCATATATCCACTGACAAAACCGTTGTCTCATATTGTCTTTGAGCATCATAAAGGTCTAATGGGGATCAGACATAGAGGTGATTGGCTTTAGGTCAAGTAGGAGATTGCTAGTCATAGGTGCCATGTAAAATAATCACGTGAGTGATGACACGTGTGACTTGACACACAACCTTTTTATTTATTATTACTATTTGGTACTTTATCATTTTATATTACCTATTGTATAAATATATTGTGATATCCATGGATCTATATAATGGGAATCAGATCATGATGGGATTACAATAATGAGATCGATTCACCTTTAAATACAGATCCTAAAAAATCTTGGTCATATGTTACTCGAGAGGGATATCGAGATAATTGGACAGACTAGTGTGCTATATACCCATCCATATGATGGATGCAGTTGGTCTCAAAGCTGCTTATGTAGGGACACTAGGGATACAGTGCAGGTGCTCATATGAGAATGAGTTCATTGATTGATCCGCTCATGGAATGTTGGATGATTGATGATACCTTATTGTCAGACAACAATTTCGTCATCCTAGTAGTGTATATGGCCCTTAGACTTGAGATACCAAGGATGTCTTATATAAGTACTTCACTCTTTGATATCGAACTTATAGGTCTAGAGATTCTAGATCTAGTACAGCTAGTCATCGGGAGTGGTAGCCAACCTTTTGAGGGCTATTTAGTGTTGATAGAGGATCATCCACTCTCGATATCATAAGAGAAATATCCCATGTATTCTTGCTCAAACAAATCCCTGGCCAGGGTCATTCGGATTGAAAGAGAAAGAGTTCTCCAGGAGAATCCGATTAGAGTGAGACTCCTGTAGAAACTATATGGGTTTGACAACACCATGCCCGGTATATGATCTCTGGGATATTAGATAGATGAAGGATTATAGGTATATGATAACTGAGGATAGATAGGTCCAAAGGATTAGATTCTTCTATATCATTTGGGGACTACGACGTAGTGGTCTAATACGTTTACAATCGATGAGTCGAGTGAATTATTTTGGAGATAATAATTCACTGATCCAGAAAGAGTTCTGATAGGTATGACTCATGGCTAGATCGATATTAGGCCTAGAGTATCACACACATATGGTAGGCGTTGCGACGAGTAGAGGTTCGGATATAGGATATCCGTTGGAGCCCCTATCTTATTGGAAATACAATAAGCCCCTGAATTATTGGATCTTATGGATGAGATCCAATTAGAGCTAATAAGAGATAATTGGGTAGAGATCCACTAATCTAAGAGGCTTGGGTAGTTGGATGGAGATCCAGTACTCAATAGGGCAAGATCCATTAGGGTTAAGTTGATAGGGGGCCTCTATAAATAGGAGGAAACCAAAGACCCATAGGCTAGAGGTTCTTTTTAGCTGCCTCCTCCTATTCTCCTATCTCCCTCTCCTCCTTATATTGTAGCCCCTATTTGGGGGCGTGTGGATAACAAGAAGGGGCAGCCCCATCTTAATTGAATAGTGTACACGAGGAAGAGTTTTAGGTAGTGATTTAAGGAGCATCTTCGTAGCCCTTGGCATGTGGATCACCACTAGGGAGGAGGACAGTTGACCTCCTTCATCCTCTCCCATAGATCTGTAGGTTTTTTGGGATATACGATCTCCTTAGGTAATTCTTTTATGCGTAGATTTTTGGTTTCATGGGTTTTTGCACACCAACTTTTACACGAAGATAAAACCTTCTTTTCTGTGGGAATTTTAAGATTTTATTTTTCTGTTCTTCCACATGCATATGATGTCACCCTAAATTTTTCAATAAGTTAATCTTTGCTCATTGAAAGACGATTGTTAGTGAAAGCTCGTGGCGTCAACGGAAGAGGAATCGAGAGTGGACGTAGGTCACGATGATCGAACCACTATAAATTCGGTATTCTCTTTTGTTTGCTATTTACTTTTGTTACTAATTGATTTAACTATCTATTGCTTTTACTTACACTCTATGTTTAAACATCTTTCGATATGGGCTTTATCGAATGAGATTTTTGAATCTATGTAATTTTTACGAAACCACTAATTCACCCTCCCTCTTAGTGCCAAAACAGTCCTAACATGTCACGAGTAGGTATCAGGTGGATCCATGCTTAGAGCATTAGAAAGCAGTAAAGTATATCCTTAAGTACTTAAGAAGGACTAAGGATCTTTTATTAGTATATGGAGGTAGTATCCTCGGGGTTGAGGGCAACATGAACTTGAGTTTCTAGTTCGATGTTGATGACAACAAGTTTAATTTAGGGTATGTGTTCACCCTAAATAGAGGAGCAGTATGCTGGAAGAGTTCTAAGCAAGATACTACTGTTGACTCAACCATAGAGGCGGAGTACATTGTTGTGATAGAGACAGCAAAGGAGGGAGTTTGGATGAAGAAGTTCATCATAGATCTAAGAGTCATGCTAGGCAACAATAAGCCAATTCCCTTGTATTGCGACAACTATAGGGTGACAGCTCAAAGGAGGGAACCCATGTCTTATCAGAAGTGTTCTGAGGAGGTTCCGGCTTATTAGAGAGATTGTGGCCCAAGGAGATATAGTAGTGAAAAGAGTTTCATCCAAAGATAACATCATAGATCCATTGACAAAACTGTTATCTCATATTGTCTTTCAGCATCACAAGGGTCTGATAGGGATCAGACACGTAAGTTGACTTTAGATCAAGTGGAAGATTGTTAGTCATATATACCCTAAAAGCCAATCACGTGAGTGATGGCACATGTGACATGATACATATTCTTTTTGTATATTATTATTATGATATTTTCTCACTTTATAATACTT